>BSBN01000185.1:1250000-2500000 GCA_027924645.1 Cunninghamia lanceolata | reverse complement strand
CTTGGAGGCTAGACAATAGCCTAGACGACAAATCCATAATTTGCACTTGGTGAGTGACTTAGCTTGGTTGAAGGCTAGGTGAGTGGGTGAGTGGGTAGTAAACCATTGTGTTGTTGCTTCCCTTGTGCCACTCTGCATCAGGTGGTATCAGAGCCATCAAAGAGATGGGAGATAGAGAAGAAGAGGAGGAAGTCCCTTCAAGAGTGACTAATGCCGAGTTGGCAAAGATAGTGAGAGAGCAAGCAGCCAAGAACAAAAGGATGGAGGCTGAGATAGAAAAGTTGAAGAAAGACAAAGACAAGAAGAAGAAGCCAGAGGTCATCTTGGATTTAGATGAAGAGGATCAAGATGAGGAAGAAGAAGTGCCAATGGAAGAGCCACAAGGAGGCATGTCAGAGAGACAATTCCTAGATGCACTTGGAAAGTTCAGTAGGAAGGACACTAAGGCAGACTTACCGATGTTTCCTGGTAAGATGAATCCAGAGGAGTGCCTTGATTGGATTAAGGCAATGGAAAACTATTTTGAATGTGAAGAAGTGGCAAAAAATTAGAAATTGAAGATTGCCAAATCAAGAATGAAAGGGCCAGCCTTGAGTTGGTGGAATTTTATTCAAAATGAAAGGATACAAGATGATAGGAGTCCTATCTCTACATGGAGGAAGATGGTACTTGAAATCAAGAAGCAATTTGTCCCTGAGGATTATGAGGTCAACTTGAACAAGAAGTTGCACAACTTGAGACAAAAGGACATGGATGTGAGCACCTACACAGAGGAGTTTCACAAGATGACATTGAAAGCCAAGATGCCTGAGAATGAAAAATAGAAGCTTGCAAGGTATCTTAATGGCCTCAAGTTCTCCATTCAAGATGAATTAACTCTCTTTAACCCGGAGACAGTCCATAAGTGTTTTCAAATGGCATTAAGAATTGAGGATAAACAAAGAAGAAAAGGTGATTCATACAGCAGCAATAGAGGTAGAGGAAATCAAAACTTTAGGGGTAGGGGTAGATTTCAAAACAGAGATAATTTCTCTAGACTCCAAGGTGGCAGATCACAAGAAGGCAACCAAGGGCAGGCTGATAAAAATAGTGTTGATAAGGGTCAGTTTAGAGGGAGAGGAAATGGCAGAGGAAGAAGTGGGGGCAGAGGTCCCAATGTGTTTACTGGAAGGTGTTTCTCTTGCAATCAGATTGGACATCAGTCCTTTAGGTGCCCGGAGAAGATGGGAAACACTGCTACAAATCAGAAAGAAAGAAGAGTACAACTCCTTCAAGAAGAGGACTGTCAAAGCACCACAAGTTACCAAACAGCCACTTCCAAGTCTGCAACACCTGAGAGTGGAGAATGCATCATGTTTAATAGATCCCTCATCATGCCAGCCACCAAGGAGTAGCCCCAAAGGAACAACTTGTTCAGAACCACTTGCAAGGTGAAAGGAAAAGTGTGCAAGGTAATAGTAGATTCAGGTTCTTCTAAAAATTTGGCTTCTAATGAAATGGTGACTAAGTTAGGATTGGAAAGAATGCCTCATCCTAACCCCTATAGAGTCTTTTGGCTAACCAAGGAACAATAAATTGTAGTAAAAGAGCAATGTTGGGTTGAATTCAAGATAGGTGAATATCATGATAAGGTTCTTTGTGAGATAGTGGATATGGATGCATGCCACCTTCTTCTTGGAAGGCCTTGGCAACATGAGACAAGTGCTCAACATGATGGTAAGAACAATGTGATTCATTTGTCCAAGAATGGTGAAAAGTTTACAATGACTCCTTTGATTGATGATTGCAAAGAGAAAGTCATTTCTAGTTCAGTTATGTTGGTAGGTGAAAAAGAGTTTTTGGCTAACCTCAAGGAAGAGAAAGTGCCATGTTTTGCAGTAGTCATCAAGCCCAAGGATGTGAATCCCAAGAAGGTCAAAGTGTAGCAACCTCTTAGGAGGATTGGACCAAAGGAAGTGGAAGAACTATTGGAGAGGTTTCAGGATGTGATAGCCGATGAAGGCAAGGATGCCCTTCCACCAAAGAGGGAGATTAGTCATTGCATTGATCTCATCCCAGGATCCACCCTACCAAACCAAGCAGCCTACAAGTTGACCCCAGAGTAAAATGTTGAAGTGGCAAGACAAATCCAAGACTTATTGGATAGAGGACTTATCAGGAGGAGTATTAGCCCATGTGCAGTACCTACAGTACTTGCACCCAAGAAGGAAGGAACATGGAGACTATGCACTGATTCCAGGGCCATCAACAAGATTACTATCAGGTAAAGATTTCCAATGCCTAGAATAGAAGATTTAATGGATTGCTTGGGTAGGGCTAAGTATTTTACCAAGATAGATCTAAAAAGTGGTTATCACCAAATCAGGATAAGGGAGGGGGATGAGTGGAAAACCGCCTTCAAAACCAATGAAGGACTATTTGAATGGGTTGTCATGCCTTTTGGCTTGTCAAATGCACCAAGCACCTTCATGATATTGATGAATGAAGTGCTAAAACCTTTCCTTAGCAAGTTTATTGTTGTATATTTGGATGATATACTGATTTTTAGTGACAGCAAGGAAGACCACATAAGGCATATCCATCAAGTGCTCAGGAGGCTTCAAGAGGAGAAGTTGAGAATCAATCTTGACAAATGTGTCTTCCTACAAGAAGAGTTGATATTTTTGGGGTTTGTCATCTCCAAGGGCAGCCTAAAAATGGATCCAAGTAAGGTTGCAGCCATTCTTAATTGGCCAACACCTACAACAGCCTCGGAGGTAAGGAGTTTCCATGGTTTATGCAGCTTTTATAGAAAGTTCATTAGAGGGTTTAGTGGCATTTGTGCTCCACTTGTTGACACCATAAAAGGGGGCAAGAAATGTGTGTTTGTATGGACAAATGAGGCCGCTCAAGCCTTTGAACTGTTAAAGAAAAAAATTTCAGAAAAACCAGTCCTAGTGCTACCTAATTTTGACAAGGTCTTTGTGGTAGAGTGTGATGCAAGTAAGAGGGCTGTTGGAGGAGTCCTAAGTCAAGATGGAAGGCCTGTAGCATTCTTTAGTGAGAAGTTAAATGAGGCAAAACAAAACTACTCCACCTATGATCTAGAGTTATATGCCATGGTTCAGTCATTAAGGAAATGGAGACACTACTTATTGCCAAAGGAATTTATAGTTTTTACTAACAACCATGCATTAAGCTTCTTGAACAGGCAGTAAAAGTTGAATCACAGACATGTCAAGTGGATGGAGTACATCCAAGCATACACCTTCTCTATAAAACATAAGAAAGGAGTGGCCAATAAGGTAGCTGATGCCTTAAGTAGGAGAAATCTTGTTGTGTAGACCATACAGTTGGAAAGTGCATGTATTCAAGCCATCAAAGATCAGTATGCAGCAGATGAAGACTTCAAAGAACCATACCTCTCTTGCAAGGCCATGACAGGAAGGTATAATACTAATTTTTCTGATTTTTTGTTGCAAGATGGATATCTTTTCAAGGGTAGCATGTTGTGTATCCCAAGAGGATCTGTCAGAGAGAATATCATTAGGGAAAAGCATTGTGGCAGCATGTCAGGTCACTTTGGTATTGATAAGACCCTAGAATTGGTTAGGAGGTACTATTTTTGGCCAAAATTGCCAACCGATGTAAGGAAGTTTGTTGAAACTTGTCAAATTTGCCAAAGAGCAAAGAGGCATACATCCAATGCAGGTTTATACACTCCTCTACCTATTCCTTCAAAGCCTTGGGATTCCATAAGCATGGACTTTGTACTTCGTTTGCCTAGGACAAAGAATGGGTATGACAACATTTTTATGGTTGTAGATAGGTTCTCAAAAATGGCTCACTTCATCCCATGTAAAACCACACATGATGCCTCACACATAGCAGGTCTTTTCTTCAAAGAAATAGTCAGGTTACATGGTTTACCTTTGTCCATAATCTCAGATAGAGACCCCAAGTTCATAGGACACTTCTGGAGGACACTGTGGAAGAGACTAGGTACAAACTTGTCATTATCATCTGCCTATCACCTTCAGTCTGATGGACAAACAGAGGTGATTAATAGGTCACTTGGCAACCTCCTAAGATGCCTAACAAAGGAGCAGGGTGCTAGTTGGGATTCAATTTTGGCTCAGGCAGAGTTCTCATACAATGGTTTATGGCACTCACCCAAGGGGTATTTTGGAACTTAGGGAGGTTAAAGGACTGGAAAATAGTAGTGCCTTGGCTGAAGACTTCGTTCAAGTCATGAAAGATGTCCATGAACAAGTACAACAGAAATTGTTGTCCACTTCACAGAAGTACAAACAATTTGCTGACAGGAAAAGAAGGGATTTGCAGTTCAAGGAAGGTGATTTAGTAATGGTCCATCTAAAGAAAGAGAGGCTCCTTACAAGTAAACATACCAAGCTACTCATGAAGAAGATTGGGCCTTGTGAAGTGCTAAAGAAATGTGGAGAAAATGCATATAAAATCAGACTTTCGGATGGCATTGCTTTGTCTCCAATTTTTAATGTTTCAGACCTTTATCCCTATAAAGGATCTGATCCTCAGATTGTTGTTGAAGAAGATCAAACTAATCAGACACTCCAGGAGCTCATTCCTTCATCTCCAAATCAGATTGAGTGCATTTTGGACAAGAGGATTGTAAAACAAACTAGAAGGCACACCTATCATGACTATTTAGTGAAGTGGCTAAACAAACCTCAGGAGGATGCCACTTGGATGAGCAGGACAAACATTGAGAAGGCAGGTTTCACATTTGACAGCATTCCAACTCAAGAGACTTGAGTTCTCTTTGACAGTGGGTGTATGGTGCAGGGCACCTAGGAGCACCTTAGTTCCTAAAGTCACTTTGTTTGCATTTTTTTTGAAATCTGTGGTTTTGATTGTAATAAGGCTTTAGCCATGAGTATATGGTCCTTTTTGTGTGGTCAAGATGATTGAGGTGACCATATAAACCTCAATCATGCTTAGTCCACTTGGATCCTTGTTATGCCACTTAGGCCTAGAAGGTCTAAGGATTGGTTTTTGAGTTTTTTTTTATTGTTTGTGTGTTTTAGCATGTTTTGGGAGTATGGAGGATGTTTTGATTCCATTGGACAAGAAAAACAAATTGCCATCCTTTGGAAAATGAAAAAACTCCATAGTGTCAAGTGTTGTCAATGGTGTCAATGACACATTGACCGGTTGCAACTTCATTTTGGTTATTAAAACTATTTGGAGAAGTTGTAAACTAACTTGGATAGGTTGATATGGAGGACATCTTGCTCCAGTACGGAGGAGAAAGTTTTTGTACGAAATTTGGGCACAAAAATAAAGAAAACTGACTATTTTTTGCTATTTTTCTTGTTGTGTATGGCCTGTACAGATTTTCCAGGGGTACAAATGTACTTTTTCTGAAAGTTCTTGGAGTCAGGGTTCCAATGCAACTAGTTTTAGGTCCTGAAGTGGTCAGGATCAAAAGTTATAGATTTTTCTTTCAAAACAGGTCTAGAAACCCTGTTTTATAGGGCAGCCATAGAAATCCGGCCCTAGAATGCATTCCCACTGTTGAAAATTCACAAAAACTGGTGAAATGTAGGCTAGGGGTATGTACTATAAGATTCCAAAAGCTTTTTGTTTGAAAATGCAGTCTTCTATTTTTAATTTGATGCCCTAGGTCAAGTATTACCATGTATTTGGCCTGTTTTATGCTATTTGTTGTTGTAGGTGACAAAATCCAGACAAGGTGAATGAAAGGATGGTGGTTTTGTGCTATAGGGACCTGGTAGAGACATTCTAAATTCTTGCCCCTGACCTATGAACCCAATTTGAACCCTTTGCTTTGTAACCCAGGCCTAAAGTGATCAATTATGCCTAGAGACCTAGTGGGGGTTTTGAACTACTGGAGTAGAGTTGGGATTGGAGATTTGGAGGTTTGTTAGGGTCCCCTGAAGGGTGTTCAATTCCATCATTTGTTTGCCTAGTCTTTTGGGATTTTGTCATTTGGTGTGAAGAAAACTAGTAGAAGAGGGCTAGTAGCCTCACTCGGCCTAGTCAAGGTTAGAGGGTTGTGTGAAGTTGGGAACCAAACCAACTGTCAGAAAGGTGTTTGCAGACCTGCCTTGAGGTGTGAAAGAAGCCTTGGAGGCTAGACAATAGCCTAGACCACAAAATCCATAATTTGCACTTGGTGAGTGACTTAGCTTGGTTGAAGGCTAGGTGAGTGGGTGAGTGGGTAGTAAACCATTGTGTTGTTGCTTCCCTTGTGCCACTCTGCATCAGATGAGATCCAAATGTGGATTATATTTCTCATCTCCCAACACTCCTCTTATAGAGCATTCAATGAATATAATCAGAGACATGTGCGAAGTGAACAATTAATGTCGGATGGAAATCTACATAGATTGCAAGCTTCAAAATGACCAAATATACTACTAATTGGCATCAATTAATAATTAAATTGACTAAATATACTACCAATTGATAGAAATCAGTAAATAGTGAATAAATATAACTAAATATATGACCAGTGTTAAATCGATGAATAAAAATGACCAAATATACTACCAAATTGATCAAAATGATGATTAAAATCAATGACTAAATACACTACCAATGGACAGAAATTAGTGAATAAAAATGACTAAATATGTGACCAAATATGTCAATGAACAAAAAATTACTAAATAAGTGACCAGATTATAGCAATTAAATACTAAATCAATGACTAAATATACTACCAAATTGATCAACCAAAACAACCAATAAATGACTAAAAATGGTTTAGTCATCAATTTGGTCGTGTTATAAATGATTGGCAATAAAGTACTAATGGTCATGTGACCATGTTTGGTCATTTATAAGTAGTTTTTAGTAGTTTTTTAGTAATATATTTCTCTTTTTGTACTAGTGCCACTTTAATGTATGTATAAATGCAAGGCCAATACATGCATTAAGGTACGGTCAACAAGAACAACAAACACACCAAGCATGAAGAAGACACGCCAACCAAAATGAAGACAATAATAGGCATGGAAAACATGGAGAAGATAGTTATAGTCATGTAAAACATGAAGAATGTAGTATTGAAGACATGCAAAACACAGTGAATACAGTGAATGCAATGAACGCAGTGATGATTTTCTTTTTCTTTTTCTCATTAATAAAATGTAGATGCAAGTACAAGGAAAGTAAACACACCACCCATAATGTAGGAGGGACTCATCACCACCGATCTTTAGACTGCATACGTGGGAACAAATGTGCAATACAAATCAAGCATACCATACAAATCCCAAAGCATAGGAGGGACTCATCACCACTGGTCTTTAGACTATGCTTGGGAACAAACACGCAATACACACACACATGAAAGACATGGAGAAAACATGAAAGACAAGTGATTAAGTGTACCTATTTCTAGGTTCATCACCATCTCATGTATGTTACAGGAAGACACCGATGATTGGGCTTCACCACAATAATTGCTGAAGACATGCTTAAGGGTTTGGATAGTCACAGATCCGCTCCCCGCCTTCGCAAAGGACTTTTAAAAATGCAACCCCACCCGCATCATGGAGATGCCTTATAATGAAAATGAAGCATGGAATACAACCCCACCTACATCATGAAGATGACGAAAAGGAGGTATACAACCCCACCCACATCACAAAGATGCCTTACGGTGAAAGGAGGTATATGCAATAGATTTCAAGATTGTTCAAACACACTTTACTAGCATCTAGAATAGATAAATTATCTTATATATGCCCCCACCTTAAGGTGGTTGATATCATGTAACGATATCAAGCACATTGAGGTAGGAAGAAAAACACACAAGGGAACACGAGCTCTCGCAAATCCAATGCCCCCCAGAGGTGACATGTACTTTACGATCACCAAATGTTCCCACAAACACATTCCTGCAAGAAAAGTGTTAGCGTCCATATAATCACGATAAACAAAAATGCATATGATCATTCACATAGAGAGCCAAGGTTATACTACGGATTTGGAGACTGAGTATAACCGTGGGGCTATGCCACAGAAATCTCCAAACTGAGTGTAACCAAGGTGAGATTCAAAGATAAACAAAGTGCATAGAGTAGCAATATTGTTATGGTTTGTAAGTGTGATAAGACAACATCCAGATCACACGAAGTGATTCTACTAGCCAGGCGTCAGATAATATATATCAACCCCATCGTCATGTATGGACTTGGTCCATTTATTGATTTCTCACTGAAGGGACACTAGGTCTGTATCAGTATAATATGTTTTTCATCATCCGCCCGCTAGATAGAAACACTAGACAAAGGGAAACAATAAATCAAGAGAGGAGAAACAAGTGCCTTAGGGATAGTCACGTAGGAGGGTGCCCCCAAGTCACCAACTGCAATGCTATGTCCATGAGACACAACACACAATAGTGAAAATAGAGGAGAAGCAATATAGAAGAATGATGATACAAAGATAAGAAGGGTCACAATAGAGGCGATCTCCCAGTATCTTGGACCTTACAAGAGAATCAAGGGTCATCCCAAGAGTCCTAAATAACACATCACAGGGGAAACACAGCACGAGAGGGGAGGTCACATACACAAGCTGATTATGCTATTGTATAGGTGACCACCAGGGTTAGAAATACTTACCTGATTGAATTCGATGTTAAGAACATACATATCTAGGGAGAGGCCACCCTTGAGAGCAACTATAGTAGTTGCTATAATGAGTGTGGCTTTTTAGCTCAGGATATCTCACATGTTCCTTTGGTCTTGTTGATATTGTATTAACATTAAGTTTAGGATGACGAGAGGCTTTCTTTTCTTTAAAAGGATTATATCCAATGCAACTTGAGTAATGCCTTGAAGTGGATTATATAGGTACTCAAATCCCTTGTTGATTTACACCACATCTCTTGCCTACATATTCATAGTTGTTATAAAGTATTTTAAATCCTTGACCATAGAGGGATGTCATTTCTTTAGGGGACAGTGAAGCCTCATTCATCTCATAATTTGTAGTATAAGTGAGAGTATTGTTTTTATTTTCTACCAAGAGGACTTTAGGTTTCTCAAGTGCTTCAAAAGATTGCTTAGATGAGATCGATGCTACTTTTGATGTGTCAAGGCTATTAATTTTATATTCCCCTATACCGCAAGGATTAAAATCCAATGAGCCCCAATCATCACCAAAGAGTGCATTTGATGGTGTAGAGTCGTGCAAAATACTATTGATGGCAAGAATCATTGATGAATCATCTTGTAAATTGTTTAAGCTCATATGATTGTAAACTTGTTTTTCATTTCAATATGTAAGTAGTTATCCAGTTCAGGATCAACATGAATTGTATGATGTTTATCTTTGAATATAAATTTGATTGAATGATGTAGGGTGGAAGGAACCTCCCCCAATGCATGAATCCAAGGTCTACCAAGAATCATGTTGTAAGATAAAAAACTAGGCATGACATCAACCAGGGTAGATACAATCGCAAGACCAACCTTTATAGGTAATGTTATAGTACCTACTGATTGACTACTATGATTATCAAAGCCACGAATACTAAGTTTATCTGGTTTGATTTTTGATGTGTCGGCCTTGATTTTGTGTAGTAGGTCAATGCTACAAACATTAAGAGCCGATCCATTGTCAGACATAACTCATTTTATCAATGTTTTATTTATTGTGACGAAGATCATAAGTGGATCATATTGGTTTTGAACTTCAATTGATGGTAATTCATGTGGTTGAAAGAGACTATTTATTTTTGTCACATGCATACTATCTAATATAGCTGCTACATCATTTGGTTTAGCAGTAGGTGGGACAATCACCTTTTGTAAAGCTTCTTGGAGCATTCCATGATATGTAGGCAAAGTCTGTATTAAATCCCAAAGAGAGATCTTAGCTAGGGTAGCACGAGCTACTTGACAAGATCATATTCTTGACCACTTCTATGAGTAAGGCGAGGTGGCGGGGGGAGCATAGGTTGAGAACATGGAAGAGAGACATGCACATGAGGTGCTTGCTTGCTTTTCTTATTATTATAGGTGTTGTATGTGTGAGCAATCACATTGTGGTGTGGTTTTTGTGACACATTTTGAACACCTATATTTCCTTGAGTGATTTGTCTTGCATAGTTTAAAAAGTAATCTAGGGGTCGAGTTGCTTGTTGAGCACCTTGAATCGTAATCACCAGTTTTAAGCAAGAAGGTGCACTAGGTGCCCCCTGCATAATTATCTTAGGAATATTACTACAAAGTCTATTAATGAATATTGAATTGACATTGTTTTGCTCTTGATTATACCCAACATCCATCCCTAAAAGATTTAATGTGAGAGACCTTTTCTCATCCACTAACGCTACATTTTGGCTAAGGAGAGCATTGGAATTAGAGGAATGTACAATGTTGTTAGGAAGGTTAGGTGTTGTATCATCAATAGAGTTATCCATAGTCTTCTCATCTAAGGTTCTTGGAAATTCAACTATAGGAGAAGTAGGATAACCTACGGAATCATTGTCATTGTTGATGGAAAAAGAACTTTCACTCTCATCTTTCTCATGAGTAATCTAAGAGATGAATTTAGTTAAATATTCTAATATCAAAGGATATGCTCCTATGAGTAATGCAAAGATATTAAATCATGTGTATAAAAAAGTAATTTTAGCTCATATGTAGAACATATAGAAGCATCAATACCACTTGTAGAAGCTATGTGCTCTAGAACATGAGGATTCTCATTAGTGAAATTAGAGAAATTTTCAAAGTCTAGGATAACTCATGAAAAGATTTCAAAGAAGAATAACATGAAGATTCCATTTGAATATTTTTTCAATTTAACATCACATTTTAAAATCTTTTCAAAAGTTATGCAAGAAACGAGTGCAAAACTATGTGTGAAAAATGACCTAAAATGCTTGATTTTTGAACTTTTTTCAATGCAAATAAGTGAAAGAAAGGATGTTGTAATGAAATTGATGAATTGTAGAAAGTAATATGTCTGATACCAGTCCAATAAAGAAATAATATCCTTCACAACACACTATTGATGCAAACCTAGAGTGATGACAAGTCAAAACCTAGTGAAAATACACTAAAATATGCATTTTTTTTGCAAAATTTCAGTGCAAAGACCCAATAAAAAGAGTGTTGTAAAGAATTTTAGGAGGGAGAGAATATTATAATAGTAATATCAGTCACCTAGTTCCATAAAATTCATCACAACACTCTTATAGTGCCAACCTAAGTCAAATCCTAGTGAAAATATAGCCAAAATATACAATTTTTCACAAATTTTCAATGCCAAGGCCTAATAAAAAGGGTGTTGTAAAGAATTTGAGAAGGGAAAGAAGACTATAACCCTGATAACATCCAATTAGTGCAACAAGATTTGTCACAACATGCTTATGATGCAATTCTAGATAGATGATAAGGCCAAATCTAGTGAAAATGCAAGGTTTTCAAACTCTAGACATGATTTTTTTGTAAGAA
Source organism: Cunninghamia lanceolata (assembly GCA_027924645.1). Classification (NCBI taxonomy): domain Eukaryota; kingdom Viridiplantae; phylum Streptophyta; class Pinopsida; order Cupressales; family Cupressaceae; genus Cunninghamia; species Cunninghamia lanceolata. The sequence continues at coordinate 2,488,538 of BSBN01000185.1, read as the reverse complement.
AACCACTATGATGAAACACTACAATTAGAAATAAGTCAAAATGAGTGTTTTAAAAGGGTAGTAAAATATGAAACAAGATTTTGACTAAAAACCCTAGCTAATGCAAAACTAGGTTATATGGAAAAATGCACAATTTCAAGCATTTTTTTTATTAATTTAAGCATGAAAATGCAATGTAAATGAATGGTGAATGAAACATTTCTATATTTTAAATTATATCTGATGATAATGACATACATTTTGTCAAATGTAATGCCAAATAATTCAAATTATTTGAAAATGTAAGCTGAAAATGCCAATTTTTTTCAAAAATTTCAATTTTTTTTGTAATTTTTCAAATGCAATAAGATGAAAAATGAAATGATGTAAATTTGAAGTACAACACTCAACAAGGTGCAAAATTTAAACAAACACAGGTTCACCAAAATGTTTAGGGCTAAAAATGAAGAGGATTTATTTTAATGGTTTGTGTTGATCCTTTTTTCACCACTAAACATTCAAGGACATTGAACCAAGTAGAGAACTCTACTATAGATCTCTTGTCACTTGGAACATATGGGAAGATTGGAATTGTATAGATTTGTTGTTTAATTAATCCCAATTATGCTCAAAACCCTAATTTTGTGAAATCATAAATAAATGGACAAATTATGGAAAATGATCACACACAGAGATAGAAAATGATAACCAAATGCATACCAAATTTCTAAGTTTGGTGTGTAGAAAAGTCAGGGACTAATGAGCGGGCACCCTAGTCTAGTGCCATAGTTTTTATCAGGATCTGGGAATGTTGTCTACACCCTATTCCTGTTATTCCAGAGATTTTACAGTTGTGGGATCTAGAGGACTAATGAGCAGGCACCCAAGTCCAGGTCCCTATTTTCTTCTCTAATCTGCAATTCCAATAGTCTGCACTACTCTCCTACAGCTCCACTTCTTTCTCTTTTGCAACTTGTAACCGTTGTCAGATAAAGACTGCGTATCCTTGCAGGATGGGGGAAAAATCTAAATGATAAATGATAGAAAATAGAATTGATATCACCTTGTAGTGAAGATCTCATGGAAGGAAGATGCTTTTCATGCCATGAGGAGATGGATGCCAAATCTGCAAATACAAACATAATAACAAAAAAGTACTGATCTGCAACATAATGAATGCCTTGAATCACTTTCACAAAATCACAATGCTCATCAAATTTCCATCTAGTTTACAAATGAATCACTAATCATGCTTATATATGCAACTACAAACATTTCCGCTAAGAATTTTGTAATTCAAACTTAGGATGTTAGCATAGAACCTAAATAACGGTCATAAATTGACACCCAAAAATAGGTCTTAACCTAAAATAGGGCACGACTAGGGTGTGGGTGCCCAAGTCCTCCCCCTATTTCATGAAGGAATCATCATAAATGCACCCCCTAAGTCCCAATTGCCATGAAACTTAAGGGTTTTCTCATTGGGAGTCATCAAAATCATGTAAGATGCTCTAAATGCATTCTAAAGGACTTGAGAGCTAAACCTTAAGAGGAAAAAGGCCCCAAGGATAATTTTTCCAACATAACAGTTTCAAGGATTGTAGAGTGTGTTGCCGACCTTGGTAAATGTTTCAAGGTTGATGTTGATATAAATAAGTGTAAAGGAGTCATGTGTAAGTGTGGATGTGCAAGGATTGTGGTGTTTGTGTTGTGTTTTTGAATCAGAGGCACTAAGGACTTTCATGTTGTAGATAACCTAATGCAGTGAGTAGAAGTTGTCTACAATTTTTAGAGAGGCTGCGAAGGTGATGTTTTTTGTGTTTCATTGGAACTAAACTCAGGCATGTGGTAGATGCTATCATATCAGTTCATGGAAGTGAGCCACCTCTTCTCTTCTATCTTTCTTTCTCAGTGGGTAGTGAGTCCTTAGGGTAGTGAGCCTTTTGGGTGGTTAACCCTATGGGTAGTGAGCCTTGTTGCAGTGAGCATTCTTTCTTGTGTAGGTAGTAAGCTCTGGGTAGTGAGCCTCTTGTAATTTGGTATTACTATTACTTTATATTGTGAGCTAATCCTCACCATGGTTTTTCCCTTATAAGGTTTTCCATGTAAAAATACGGTGTTCTCTTGTGCATGGTGTTGATCTGATTAAGTTTTTGTTATCTATTTTTCATGTTTAATCTTCATAATAGATTAAGGGTTTAAGTGAATTGATGTGGATGTGATTATGTTTATGAGGGTTTAAAAATTTTGATACAACTGATTCACCCCCCCTCTCAGTTATCTTGTGCATTCAAAAATTGGTATCAAAGCGAGGTTACTTTGTAGAAAGCTTAACAACTTGAGGTAGATCTGGGATAATACACAAGAATGACATTCCTCTATTTGTTTTCTGAACATGAGAATAGTAAGCTATCTGATCTCTCTTGGATATGAAGTATGGAACTCAGTTGTTACTACACTCGGGACTGGCAAATCTAAGAAGACTATGGAAATGGATTAAAAGATTGTTGATGATATGGAAGCTAACTTTGGGAGAAGAATAAAAATAGATACTGATAAGCATAGGGATAAGTTGTCTCTCAAGTGTTTTAGTTGTGGCAAGATTGGTCATTATGCATTGAAAGATGTTTGAAAAGAATTTTGAGAAGTAAGAAAAATGAAAAATGAAAATAGAGTGCCTAAGGAAAGCTACTATGTAAAAACGGATGCAAGTATATCTAAATTTGATGTTGAAGATAATAAAGAAAATGACTGCTTGCTCAATAATTTCAAGGATGATACTTGTGTTGCTGACCCTGAAAGATGTATGGAAGAAAATATTTTGGAGGTAAGTCTTAATAGTGAAGATACATTTCAAGAAAAGAACTATTGGGTTATTGACAGTAGTTGTTCAAATCATATGACCAGTGATAAAAGCAAGTTTGTTAAATTTGAGAATGTGATGGAGGATCAGTTATATTTGGTGATAATTGTACTACAGAGATATGTGGAAGAGGCTCAATCAGTCTCGATCGAAAACATAATACTAATGATGTTCTTTATGTTAAAAGTTTAAAGAAAAACCTCTTGAGTGTTGGACATCTATGTAGAAAAGGATACAGTCTTATATTTCAAGATTATGGTTTTGAGATTAGAAAGAAGTTTAGAACTATGATAGCTGCTCGAAAAAGGATAGAAGGAAACATTTATCATCTCAAAGAAGCTGACATTTATTCCTTTATGACCTAGATCAGTAAGAGTTGGTTTTGGCATAGGAGATTGTGTCACATCAATCTTGATAGTCTGGTAAGGATAAGTTTAGGTCAAGCTATGAAAGATCTATTAGAGATTACAAAACCTATCAATGTCATCTACAAGGATTGTCAAGGTGGAAACTAAGCGCAAGATGAAGTTTACAAGATGAAGAAAAATATTCTATCGGATTGTTTGAGTGGGTTCATACAGACCTGTGTGGTCCTACAAGAGTAAGGAGTTTCCAAGGTGACAAGTATTTTATGTTATTCATTGATGATTACTCTAGAATGACTTGGGTTACTTTTCTTAAAGAAAAATCAGAAGCCCTAGATAGGTTTAAAGCATTGGTTTAAAATGAAATGGATATGAAGATCAAATGTTTGAGGTCTAACAGAGGAGGATAGTTTACTTCTAATGAGTTTAATATGTTTTATGAGAATCATGGGATAAAGAGGCAGTTATCTACTCCTAGAACTCTACAACAGAATGGAGTAGTTGAAAGGAAGAACAAGATTGTTCAAGAATCTGCAAGGATAATGATAAAGGAAGAAAATCTATTGGAAGTATATTGGAGAGAAGAAATTCATATTGCTATCTACATTCAAAACAGAGTACAAGTAAGAGTGAATGACATAAAGACTCCCTATGAGCTATGGTATGGAAGGATTCCCACTACTAAATATTTCAAAGTTTTTGGAAGCAAATGTTTTATCAGAAAAAGGGAAGAAATAGGAAAGGATGATGCAAAGTATGATGAAGGTAATTTCCTTGGGTATTTTACTAAGAGAAAAGCTTACCAATGCTTTAACAAAAGGCTAGGGAAGATTGTTGAAAGTGCTAATGTTAAGGTTGATGAAGACATATAGAAGTATTCAGAAGCTAATGAATATGTATCAGACTCAGATGGGTTCTCTTGCAGAGAAGAAGAAAATGCTACAAAAGGGGAAGTACAGATTGGAGAAGAAAATTAAACTAAAGAAAAAGAAATGTAGGTTGAAGAACAAGAAGCTCCAGAAAGAATCTCTGAAACACCCAAGTACATGCAAAGGCATCACATTAAAGACCAGATCATTAGTGAGAAGAGCAAAGGCGTATTGACAGGTTGCAAAGCTACTGAAGAACAAATAAATCTATGTTTGATTTCTAAAGTTGAACCTAAAACAGTGACTGAGGCTTACAATGATGAGCATTGGATCATGGCTATAGAAGAAAAGATTCCTACAGTTAAATTTTTAGAAGATGAATGCATGTTTGCTAATATTAAAGACCTCAAAATTGCTCTTGAAGACCTAGAGATGACTAAATAAGAAATCATAGATTTGAAGGAGAATGTCAAGGAAACAAATGAATGTATTAGAAATGTGAAAGAGTAAGTCAAGAGTTTCAAATAAAGGCATAAGGAGATCGGTGAACAATTAAGGCTAGAAAATGAATCCATGATTGGCCTAAAGGTGCAAATTGAAGAAAATGTAAGAACTAAGGAATGCTTGAACTCAATGGTGAAAGGAAAATCTAAAGAATGTACAAGGCTAGAGCAAGAAGTTGTGAAACTAAAAATAGATCTAGAGAAGGCAAATAACTATGAAGGAAAATTCATGATAAGCATTGCAAGCCTTAATGAGATAATTGCAAGATAAAAAGATTCCAATGATAAAAAAGGATTAGGGTTTGACAAAAGTGAAAATTCAAAAATAGGTCAAGTATCAAATGCTAAAGACAAGAAGAACAATAGCAAGAAAACTTGGAATCAGAAGAGAGGAGCTAGAATACCACTGACCAAAAAACCCAATGCTTAAAGGTGCCCATCTTTCAATGGTTATTATCACTCTTGCAATAAAATTGGACACAAGGCCACACAATGTAGGAGCAGAATGAATCAAAATAGTCCATCTTTTTCTGGTCAATGTTTCACATGAAAGAAAGTTGGTCATAAAGATAATGAGTGCAAAAGTTAAAGAATGAATGGCTATTGAAGTCAAGGAAAACAAACAAGATGAAAAACATAAATAAAATGCATAAAACACAAGTTTATACCTTGAAGTCCTCCTCGATAAGGTTGAGAGAGTGCACCCTTACTCTCTAGCTTCACCCATGGCTTCAATGTGAAATGCTCTCAATGCACATACAAATCACTAAAAGCCTAGCTCAAAGATGGAGAAATGAAAGATATTTTGGTATAGTAACAATACTCAAAGATTGGATGATAAAATGGCTTGAAAGGAGTTGTATTTATAGGCATTTTGGAGGGAGATTTGATCCAATGGTGGAGAATGCTTGTTGAGATCAATAGATGAGGATGAATGCAATATGGAGGGCTTAGATTTGATCACAAAGATTGGATGGATGAGAATAAAGGTGAATTTTTAATTCACCTTAGGAAGGGGTTTGCATTAATGAAGTTAGATGAAGGGGATTAGAAGTGAATTTTTAATTCACATGGGGAAGAGTCCCATTAAATGAAGAGTAGGAAAAATTAGGTGTGTAAGAGGTCATTTAATGGGTTTTAGGACAAGTTTGTCATGCCCACATTTCCCATGTGGTAACGACATGGAACACACATGTCATGTCCACATATGTCATGTGGTCATGACACGAAATGTCAAAAATATTTCCACGCGTCCCTATAAACCCCCTTGTACGCGTCAGCATGCTCGGTGGCAATACGCATAAGGTGTAAACATTTCAATCAAATGCGGGGTAATATGATCACATGCACATTCCCCTACGAGATGAAATCCAACTAAGGGGGTCAGTGCGACACAAGAAGCGTTGCCATTAGGGTTAGGATCGATTGATCGAAACCCTAAGTTTTCCTAAGTTGGTGAAGGGATTCTGACACGAGTCGAAATCAAAGGACTAATTCAAAAGCAAAAATGTTAAATTTTATCACTTCACAAGGTTTAAATCTCCAAGGGTAGTTATCCTTGAATCCTGGAAAAAATTGGTAGCATAATGCCTCACGAGCGTGAATAGGGATTATTCTAATTAAATAAACTTTTATCAAAGGTTCCCTAGGCTCTCTAAAAAGATCAACAAGGCCAACTAATTAATTAAAACGTCTAATTTGAATTAAATGACTTAATTAATAAACTAATTATTACACACAAGGTTAATTAAATTAAAGCACTAACTTTATAAAATTAACCTTATTGATTAATGACCACATGCAATAAATTAAAAATAATCGATCTAAAATTAATAATGTTACAAAAGTTAAATTAAGAGGGATAATAATAAGAACAAATAAAAACTCCAAAACTAATAATTAAATTAAACTAATATATTTTCCCCTAGCTCATTTAAAATAATCTCTAAGGAGCTAAAGAAAACAATTAAAGAAATTAATCTCCATCTCTAGGTAATAAAATACAACTAGAGGAAATGACATTTTTAGATAAAATAACCCACATAATAATAATAATGCGACAAAATAATAGGGTCTTCACACGAAGACCTTTACCTTCGCAACAAAGCTTGTTTTTTGAAGCACTTAGGGCACGGAGGCATCCATTTTATCTGGAGTATGCGTGCAGACGGCTCCAAGAGGATTTTTACAATGGTCGACACAGAAATCCTCCTGTGCGTCTTGACCTTCCTCTTTACCAACATCTTGGGTATGACAGCCGACTACATGGCCATCAATTCCATCACGTTGCAATGCACACGGATTTAGGAGCTCGCCAGGTTTGGAGGGAAAAAATAGTTAAGGCTCCACAAAATCATGTTGGCGATGGTCCCGTTCCGGAGAAAAGGGTTTCCATGGAGACTGTAAACATTGACATCCCGGAGGATATGGTAAACCCTTATGTTCAAGACCTTACTTCTCGAGCTCTTATTGGTAATGTTTGGAACCCTACATTTAATTTTGATGAATTTCTTGCATGGGTTAGGGTTACATGGAAAGGGGTTTCTGACGTCTTCTTCTTGAATAAAGATTTATGTGTTTTTACAGTGGTTTTTCACAATGGGGGTTTTCCTGATGAAATCCTAAGTCACAAATTGTGGTTTTATTGTGGCAAAGGGATTTGCCACCAGAAATGGGAACCAAACTTTGACCCGGTTAAAGCGAATATGAATTTTGTTCCTTTTTGGATCTCTCTGCCTAATTTGCCTCTGGAATATAGGGATTTTTCCACTATTGAATTTTGTGCTAAGAAATTGGGTTTTTTCATTAAGCATGACTTGACCTCTTTCCACAAGCTAGATTTGCCAGTTAGGTTTTCACTAGTTCTCAATACTTCGTTTCCCTTTCCCAAATTCCTGGAGTTTCACTCTAAATTTGGAAATTGGAAACAAATTATTATTTTCGAAAACCCTATGGCTTTTGATAAAGAGGAACTATTGCATTTAAGTAAAACTTGTGATGATTTTGAAGAAGCTTCTTATGCTAAGGAGAATCTAGACTCTATTAATCTAGGGGAAGCCTCTTTAAATCACTTTGTCAATTCCTTAGTTCCTGAACAAGATCACCAGCCAATTGTAGGGCTAGAAGAAGAATGTTCTTTCGAATTTGCAATTGGTAATTCTGAGGATATTGCAACACCTATTCTTCCTAGTGATAAAATTAAGAAAAATTTGCTTCATTCTTTTAACACTGAGGAAAACTATTCTAGTGAATTGGCAAACGAAATACATGAATTCGGGTTGGAAGGTTTTCCTTTTACTGAAGAGGAAGCAGCTGCTTTTGTTGAAAAAACTTTCCGTAGCGTTGCCTCTGATCTTATTGAAGAATTGGCGGATGAGTTAATTGCAGAAAAGCAAAATTCATTTGATAATTCACCTCTTTTAAATAGTACTATTCCCTGCGTAGATCCTGAGAGTTGTTTAAGCCAGGGGAAGGTAGAGCAATTTGCATTTTTAGGACAAAATGATGAGGTTTTTGATTTTGCTTCTAAATTATCCATTTCACAATCTTTGAGTCAGGACTCACCTACCAAACAGAGTTCTTTCTCTCCCTCTAAGAGAGGACGAAAACCAAAATCATTTAAAACACAAGAAGAGATTAAAGCGGGTCTACAGGCTACTCTAGATACATGTCTGAGATCGGGGAGAGTAAGGAACTCTCCCCGCGAGCAATGAAGCTCCTTTCTTGGAATGTTAGGGGCATTAACGCCCCTAACAAAAGACGCTTGATAAAGCGTCAATTAGATTCTTCATGAATGGATATTATTTTGCTTCAAGAGTCAAAATTATCAACTTCTCAAGCTGATAGTATTTTTTCAAGCTGGTTGAAATGGAAGTATATACACTCTCCCTCTAAAGGGGCTTCAGGAGGATTGGTTGTTCTTTGGGACAGTACAGTGTGTGAAGTTGAATTAATTTGCTATGTTCCAAATTTTATTTTGGTTAGGATTACATCTTCTACTATTAACTTTTGGTTATTTAATATTTATGGCCCTACTGCAACTATAGAAAAAAAACATTGTTGGGACACTTTAGCAGCACTACTAGAGCAATTATCTGGAGAGAAAGTTATTTTAGGGGGGGATTTTAATGCTATATCTTGTTTATCAGAAAAGTTGGGTGGAATCTCCCCACCTCATAGGGTAATCAAAGATTTTAAGGGGTTCATAGTAGATAATGCATTGATGGATAGCCCGTTACTCAATGGGAATTTCACATGGTCAAATAGGAGGAAAGGCTTTTTAAATATAGCAGAAAGATTGGATAGGTTTCTTTTTTCTTCTGAATGGTGTCTTGAGGCAAATATTTCCGGTACTTCTATTATTCCTTTTTCAGCTTTAGATCACTTTCTTATTACTGTTCAACTTGGTGTTCCTTTAAAGAAAAAATATATTAGGCCCTCATTTAAATTCCAAGCTATGTGGTTTAGAGATAAAAATTTCTTATCCCTACTGGAAGCCTGGTGGAAAAATGCTCCTTTTGTAAATGGTTCTCGAATGTTTTGGGTTAATGAATGATTAAAATATATAAAGAAACAAATTATGGATTGGAATAAATCCTCTTTTGGTAACATTTTCTCACAAAAAGTAGCTCTACAACTTCAATTACAACAGTTAAATGAAGCAATTATAGCTAATGGTATGGATAATGTAATTTTTGAAAATATAAAAAATCTTCAAGTTCAATTAGAGGAAGTTTTATCTCGGGAAGAAATATTCTGGAAACAGAAATCAAGGGAAGTATGGCTAAAGGAAGGGGACCAAAATACTAAGTTTTTTCATGTATCAACCATGTTAAGAAGGCATAGAAATACTATTTTCTCCATTAAAGATTCTATGGGTAATATCTTATAGGATGATTCTCTCATTCAAAAAGAAGGAATTAATTTTTTCTAGAAATTACTTTCTAAAGATTCAACTCAAATCTCTAACACAGCTATTTCTGAAGTTCTGGATCATATACCTATGCTGATCTCTCCTGCCAATAACATGGAATTGATGAAAAAGTTTACCATGGAAGAAATTAAGGCTGTAGTCTTCTCCTTAGAGCCAGATAAATCTCCTGGCCCAGATGGTTTTACTCCTCTTTTCTTTCAAAAATGTTGGGAGTTTGTGGGTAAGGATATTTGGCTGGTTGTAGAAGAAGCTCGGAGAAATAGAACTATTCTGCGAGAGATTAATTCAACATTTATTGCCTTGATTCCTAAAATCACTTCTCCTTCCTCTTTTACTGACTTCCGACCCATTTCACTATGTAATACTTTTTATAAGATCATTTCTAAATCAATAACGTTACGACTAGCTTCATTAATTCCAAAAATTATTTTTGACGAACAAGGAGGTTTTGTCCCAGGCAAGGAAACCTCAGAAGGTGCTTTGATTGCTCATGAGGCAATCCATTCAATTTATCAACATAAACTCCCTGCAATGTTGATTAAACTAGATATGCTAAAAGCTTATGATAGAGTGTCCTGGGATTTTTTATTCCTTGTTCTTCTCAAGTTTGGTTTCTCTCCTAAATGGTGCAAATGGATCCAATCCTGTATCACTGGTGTCAGCTTTTCAGTTTTGATTAATGGTACGCAATCTGAATTTTTTAAATCTTCTCAAGGTATAAGACAGGGAGATCCCCTTTCCCCTTTCCTATTTATCTTAATGGCTAAAGGGTTGAGTAGACTTATATTAAATCAGAATACACTGGGGTTTTGGAGAGGAATTAATATTCCTAGAATTCCTTTTTCCATAACGCATACCTTGTTCGCAGATGATACTTTGCTGTTTGGACAACCGATAATGGAAGAAGCTAGAGTTTTGAAGGAAGTCATTTCTAAATATTGTTTAGTATCTGGTCAAAAAGTGAACCATAGCAAATCTAAAATTTTCTTTTTCTTCTCTTCTGAATTGGTGCAAAGTAGGATACCTAACTATCTTGGTTTTCAAATAGACACTTTGCCCTCAAGATATTTAGGTATCCCTCTCTTTTCGGGTTCAATTAAAAACATATTTTGGAATAAGCTTATTTCAAGCATTAAAGCTAAAATATCTTCTTGGAAGGGAAAATGGCTTACTATGGCAGGTAAACTTTTGTTGATTAAAATAGTTTTATCAGCGATTCCAGTTTATTTGCTATCAGTTTTAAAGGTTCCTAAAACTATTCTAATATTTATTGTGAACATGTTACGGAAATTTCTTTGGAATGGCACTAATTCACATGGACGAAAGATTCCCCTCCTTTCTTGGGATAAAATATGTATTCCAAAACAATTTGGTGGAGCAGGAATACATAATATTGCAGCTCAAAACAAGGCTCTTGGAGCTAAACTTGTTTGGAAGTTGTATGAAAAATCAACTTCTAAATGGGGTAAAATGATATATGCCAAGTATCTAGACTCCTTTAATCTTGAAAGATTATTTACTACTCTGAATCCAAAGGCAGGTTCCCACATGTGGAATTTTTTGGTTCACTGTCGAGAAGTTATTTCTCCTTATTTATCTTGGGTCATTCAGGATGGTAGTTCTGCTCTTTTTTGGGAGGATTCCTGGAACAATCATCCTCCTTTAGACAGAACAGAAGGTCTTCTTGAGATTAAGTCTTTGTTATGTCAGGTTTGGGGTATAAAAGTTAAAGATTATTATGAAATTGATCCTAATTCAGCATTTAATTCAGTTAAATGGAAAATTTTTGATGAGTTTATGATTCCTCAAGAGCAAAAGATTCTTCTTAAAAATATTTTGAAGGATCACAGACTATTTATCACAGGTGAAAAAGATAAATTAGTCTGGGCCCCTTCGAAATCAGGTCGTTATATAGTTAAACAAGGTTATCTAAGTATCACTAGTAAGGATTCTCATTCTTCTTGGCCTTATAAGCTTTGCTGGCATGATTCATGTTTGCCCAAAGCAGGAGCCTTCTCATGGTTAGCATTACATTCCCGAATCCTCACTAGTGATAGATTAGTTAAACTTGGGGTGGCAAATTCCTTCTTATGTCCCTTTTCCCAGGAGGTGGAGGAATCTGTAGATCATTTATTGTTGAATTGTGATTTCTCTTCACAGGTTTGGATTTGGCTTATCTCTAGACTGAATTGGTCAGGTCCCCTTCCTTGTTCTTTACTACAAGTTTTTCAAAGTTGGCCTATACTATTCTCTAAAGCTACTTTTTCTTCTTTGTGGATTGTTTCACCAAGCATTGTCATCTGGTCTCTCTGGTTAGAAAGAAATAGAAGAATTTTTAAAAAAGTAAGTCATCCTCTTCATATTGTGTTGGGTAAAGTTGAAACAACTATTTCAGAAGTAGTTTTAGCATCTTTGTTATCTAAGAAGGCAAGTTCTCTTATTTTTACAAGCTGGGATGATATGATTTTAAAGAATTGGAAGCAGTTAAATGTGCCTAATAATGCTTGCTTTAAGTCTGAAGCTTTGCTTGATCGATCCATTATTAAATGGATCCCTCCTATTGACTCCTTTGTAAAGCTTAACTTTGATGGAGCAAGTAGAGGTAATCCAGGAATCTCTAGTGCTGGTTGTGTTATTAGAGATCATCATGGAACAATTCTCAAAGCTTTGTCAGTAAAACTCAGCATAATAACAAATAATGAGGCTGAGGCTTTGGCTCTAATAGCAGGATTGAACTTAGCATTAAAATATGGTTTTAATAATATCATCGTGGAAGGGGATTCATTGAATATTGTTTCGGCTTTTTCCAATAATTCGTCTCCGAGTTGGAAAATAGAATATATTCTTAAGCCAGGCAGAGATCTATTACAACAGTTTCATTCATTCTAGATAAGGCATACATATCGCGAAGGTAATCTACTAGCTGATTTTTTAGCTAATATTGCTTTTAGTCTTAACGAAGTTGTTACTAAATGGAATTCTGAGTCTCTTCTTCAGATACCCGGTATAAGTTATATCTTGGCTAAAGATTCAATTGCTTAAGTTATGATATTTTGGTTAAATTCTTTAGATATCAATCTTTATGACAATCATTTTTATGGTCCTTTATGATGATTAGCTAACGTTGTTTTAAGTGTGGTGACCTTTGTTTCGATGGGCGGAACGTACCTTGTTGCTTGTTCCTTCAGATGGTTGGCAGACCTCGCATAAGGGATTTGGCTTTTCACCGATTACTCTTATTTATGAATTATACGAAGCATCTTTTCCATTTTGGTTATATACTTTTTTTCTATTTTCGCAGTGGTTATAGTTTCATGTTTTTATCCTATCTTGGTATAAAGCTCTGCCTTTTGCTCTTGCAGTTGTGACGGTATCAAGTTCTGGTTTATTTCAGCTTTTAGCAGATTAGTATGGGTTCCATCCGCCGAAACAATAGAATCTCCTGGCCTATCTGGAATTGGGAACACCCTGTTCTTAGTTGTTTTAATTCTAACACTATGCAGGAAATTTTCAAGGTGTATGAGGTATCGGTGGGCACTACTATTATTCAGGTCTATAACTTACCAGCCCTTCATACTCTAGTTGCTATCTATCCTTCGCAGGTTGCTTCCCATTTTTTATCCAATGCAATGGATCTCTTGCAATCTGGTGATAGAGTAAGGGATTTGGGGTTTACTTTTATTCAAAATGTTCATTTTTATGTCGATGCATTTAACTCTACGCTAGTTGATTATGATGTGCATGAAGGGTCTGCTCCTGTTGGGGGGCTTTTTGATGGCAGGTGTTTATTTCGAATGCCAGGGTTACATTGCCTTTTCAACGCCTTTTCACATGGCCTCCGCAATAATTGTATCATTTCCTTTCGAAATTCAATCCATTGCCATAGGCAGGAATTGGGAAACCAGCTGGCAGACAAGGCTGTGGAAGTGTTTAATGCTCTGCTATTTCTGTTGAATTATGTGCCTCCTCCCCCGCCACCCCCTCCTCAAGCTACAGAAGAAGATGAGCCCGTCGAGGATTAGGATTTGCAGGTTATCGAGATAGCAGATTGATGGGGTCCTTTTTCATTTTTTTTGCCTTCAACGGTCCCTTTTTGTTTGGTTGTGTTCATGCCAGATGCTATGTAATTTCTCTTTGAAAATTGTATTATTTTTTTGCATGTTTTTAGTCATGTTCTTTCGAACTATGTTTTTGAGGTAAATATGTAAAATTTCGTTAAACTCAAGCTATAACCGGAGGTTTTCTTTGCCGGATTCTTTCCTGCCGATATGCCTTTTCTGAATCTGGCATTTTGTAATTACTTTTTATTAATAAATTTTAGTGGTTCGACCACTTTTGTTAAAAAAAAAAAAAAAAAAAAAAAACTTACCCTTACACCCACTTTAAGTTAAATGATAAATAGAAATGAATAAGTCAAAAGGGAGAGGAAAAATAAAATCAAAATCAAAATTTAAATTTCCATAAGCCCTAAAAACTCTCCCAATAAAAAAGTAATTTCCTTATGGGAAAAGAATCAAACCCTAGCCTACATTTTGTTTTCTCATTATGTTTTTTTTTCTAACTTGTTTTCTCATCTCCAATTTCTCATTCTTTCTTTCTTCCATTGTTTCTATTTTGTAGGTTTGAAGATGGGGAAACAATGATTGAAGCTTCGGAGGTATACTCATTTTGTATACACTAATTTAAGAGGATATATATTTTTTTAAATGTATATATATACACACATTCTGGTAATAACCAGAGATGTATTATCTTTTTTAAAAAGGTAAGATTGTGTATATTCCATAGGGGGTATATATATATAACATTGTGTATATATCATAGAACATAGACAAGGAATGTTGTGCTGGAGGGCCGATGGCCATAGGGAAAAATGGCAGATTGTGTAAGGATAAACGCCGCCGCTGTATGTATCACAAACCCACGAGGGTTTTAATGGAGGCAAAGTTGTTTGGGGCCTCCCACCCACCCCCCACCGTATGGTGGGGAGTGGGTGGGGGATCCGTCCCCCACCCTCATTCATTATTAATAGTAGCGTGTGGGGGGGGGGGGGGGCGGGGGCGGCGGCTAAGCCGTTGCCCCCAAAACCATTCTCCATTTTATTTTTGAACAGCCATAAACATAACCAAAACATAGTGTAATACTCAGGGTTTCAACTTTATTATTTATTATTCTGTTTAAAAATTATTCTTTGTTAAAAAAATTACAGTTCAACATATATTTTAATATGTATGTATATATATATACTCTTTTTTTGTTTATTAAAATAATAATAACTTTCATAAATATATATATGCTTGTTGTCTCTATGAGAGTTGCATTTGTGAATCTGTTATAAAAATGTAAATATATATTATATACAACTATAAGAATATTTATTTTCCATTATTTTAACTTGTTGGAAAAAAACTTGTGAGTTAGAGACTTATATATATATATATAAAATGACTATAAACACATAAAATCTATTTTTTTTATAGATAAAACAGCAAACATATCTTTTTTTTTAAAGGTCTATAATACATACAACAACCACAACTTTTCTTGGATATCTCTAATTGTAACAACAAAGTATAAATACTTTATTTTTGAAGAAACTATATTTTTTTTTTCTCATTTCCAATTTCAAATAAGTCAAATACAACCAAATGAAAACATTTATCTTTATATATCAAGAGAGGTATAAACTTTTTTCTTTTCTTGAAACACTTACACAAGGCCAAACTTGGCCATGGCTCACAATAGTCAAAATGAAAAAGAACAACAACCACAAGATGTCTTTTTTTCCACACTCCATAGCTTCAATATAACCTGTAATAAACACATAGAAAGGGGGAAAAAGCCACTAAAACTTCTCTCCTCCCTACCATAGACTCACTCATGAGTCACTCTTGAGCTTGGAGGTCATCCTCACACAAGGAACACACACTCCACTTCACAACAAAACACTCAAACAACGAGCAAGAATAACACCCATGGCTCGCACAAAACAAAACTCATAAAATTGAGTTTAAAGGGGTAGGGGAGTGGACATCACTTAACTCAAGAGTGCCACTCCAAAAATCTCCCAAAAACCAATTTTCACAAGGCCTCAAGTCATCACATAAATACCATCTTTCACAAAATTTTCCCATGGCTCTCAAGCCATTCAAAAATACTGATTTTTACTACTTGCCCTCAAGGCCAAAATACCACATGAAAAAATATGTGACCCCGAGGAGGTTCACTCATCCCCCACCCCACACATGTTGAGCATTTTCTCCAAATGGAGAGACTCTTACAACACCCATAAAGAAAAATCCCCACAACAACACAATATGAAAATACACACACACAAGCATCACACATGAAATGTAAATACATAAGGAAAGGCCAAAGCTTTGAATCCTACCTTTAATAGCCCAAAAGGAAGATAGTTGAGAAGAGCCCTTCCAACTCCTTCTCCAAATGAGCCTCCAAATGTTTTTCTAACTCTCTCCCCAAATTAAAAAAAAATTAAAATTCAAAATAATTCAACCCTCTCCCTCTATTCAAAAGGGATTAAAATAGGCTCTTCTCATGAGCCTTGAGGAATGGGGAGGTGACACATGTCACCTCCTCACTCCTCCACACAACCACTTGCAAGATTCATGGAATGTGGTGGTGACACATGTCCTCCACCAATTCCACCAAGTCTTGCCCCCTCCACTTGTGCCCTCTCACACATGTGGGAGAGAAAAGTGGAGCCAAAGAAGGAGTGGGTACTACAAGTGCCCCAATCATCTCCTCCTATGAAAGCCCACAAAACCCTAAGGTACCCTCACCAATTGTGGGAGAGCCTTGGAGTTGAGTCCTTCACAATTTAGGGGTTTTGAAGACTCCTCCAAACCTTAAAAAGAGGAGTGGATGAGGTTGAGTGTCTGACCCAACCTTCCACTCCTTCCCAAACTTCTATTTTCGTCACTTTACTTTAGGGTGAAGTTTAAGTGACCAAATGGGAGTTTACCTAAGGTTAGACAAGCTCAAAAGGTCCCTAGACCTTAGGGATATGAACCAGGGTCACTTTTAGCCCATTTTGAGCACCATAGGGTGAGAAAAATCACATAAAAAGGGGTCACAAAAAATAAAACTCAAAAATAGAATCTAATAAACATTACACCTTTTACAACACTAATTACAAACAAATATAAAAGGGGTAGACCTAACCCAAACAACATCACACATTAACATTACAAAATTTTATCACGCATAACATAGTTGATCTTGGTTCCTCTTGGAACTAGATCAGCTTACACGATAATTCACCAAATGTGTGGGATAATCTCTGATTATCCATGGCTTAGTTAGAACACCTACGCACTTAAACAAACAATTAATCCAACATGTATATCATAGCCAAAGCAAAGTAAGCATATACTCACACCATCACGTAATAATATAAAACAATCATAAAATCACATCACAATAGATTCCTAATTCGCATTTCAATAATCCATCTCAAGATAATCATCGCATAATAAATCCATCACATAATCACATAACTAGGATCTCAATAATATCATAATGCAAATCACATGTCAAATCATCGTCAGTGAATCAAATCAAGATCTAGTCTCATCAAAAACATGCTAACATAATAAATCAAAGGTAAAAGCATATAGTCCAATAATCCTGCATACCAGGATCAACAATCCCCATAGTCTAAAATATGTCTCCAACAGTAATATAAAAATAGTCAAACTAAGGGAGTGAAAAGGTACGCCTCACATCCTACCCCCCTAAGACTGAACTTCCTCCTAGAAGTTGTCAAAAAAGTGAGGATATAGTGCCCTTAATCTCGCTGCATCCTCCCAAGTCATCGTGACCTCATCGTACCTATCCCACTGGACCCTAACCTGGTCCAGCTCTCAACCTTGAAGGCCCAGCGTCTAACGAGCCAATATGCGAATTAGCTCCAAATCCAACTATCCATCCACCTCTACCTATAGAGCACTCCAATCTAATACATGAGATAATCAGATATGTAACACCACAAAATAGATACATGAAAAACATCGTGCATGTGCAACATGATAGGTGGCAAGGCTAGACGGTAGGCTATGGGTCCTATCCACTCCAAAATCTCAAAAAGTCCAACAAAATGTGGTACGAGCTTAGAGCCCTTTCCATAATGAATTGGACTCTTGTGCGGTTGCACTCTCAAGAATACTCTGTCCCCAACCGAGAAGCTCCGATCTACCCTCTTCGCATCAGCATACTTTTTATGTCGATCCTGTGCCTCTTGAAGTCTCTGTCTAATCATGGTCACCTTCTGCTCCATATCCTAAACCAACTCTGGTCCTATCGCAACCCTGTCCTCAATACGGTCCCAACTTAAAGGTGTCCTGCAAGGTCTGTCCTACAAGGCCTGAAAAGAAGGCATACCCAACGAGTTGTGATGCCTATTATTGTAGGAAAACTCAACTAGATATAGATACTCCTCCCATCTAGACTAGTGATCCATGATGTACATACATAGCATATCCTCAAGAACTTGATTAACTCTCTCTATTTGACCATTTGTCTCAGGATGATAAGCAGATCTAAAGTTGAGCTATGTGCCCAACGCCTACTGCAAAGCCCTACAAAAGGCTAATGTGAACACTAAATCCCTATCAGAAATGATACGATGAGGTACCCCATGTAATCTAATAATCTCATCCAAGAATACTCTCACCACTAATGGTGAATTGTACGTCGTACGTACAGGTGAGAAGTGTGTCACCTTGGTCAACTTGTCAACCGTCACCATGATGGCATCATGGCGGTGAGAAGACATAGGAAGACCAACAATGAAATCCATGGAAATGGTGTCCCATTTCCACTCAGATATCTCGTGAAGGTATAAAAGACTTGCTGGATACTGATGCTTGGCCTTGACCCTTTGGTACTCAAGGAAACGAGCAACATACTCTGCAATATCTCGTCTCATACCCACCTAACGGTATAACTGTCACAAGTCAGCATGCATCTTCTTCACCCCTAGGTGTGCTGCATACGGTGCTCTATGACCCTTTGAAAGAACTATTGCATGTAGATCACCCGTACGAGGTACATAGATGCGTTGTCGATGTCTAAGAAGTCCATCTACCTCAAGAGAATATCCTGCAAATTTTCCCACATGGGCCCTCTGTGACTAGATCTCCTGCTGCACCTCAAGAAACCACTCATCCTCAGGTAAATGCTGAATGATGCACTCTCTTAAGTCCACACTCAAGGTCAAGGTCAGGATCTTGTGGCACCTCCAACTCAATGCGTCAGCAACCACATTCTCCTTCCCTTTGATGTAGTGGACATCAAATTCATACTCGCAAAGAAACTCCATCCAACGCCGCTGGTGGGCATTCAAATTCGGTTGTGTGAATATATACTGCAAACTATAATGATTTGAATGAAGCTCAAAGTGATGACCCAAAAGAAAGTGTCTCCAATGAACTAGAGCATGAACCACTACTGCAAGCTGTAAATCATGAGTGGGGTAGTTAAGCTCATGTGTCTTGAGCTTTCATGATTCATACATGATTGCCCTACCACCCTGCATAAGCACGGCTCCCAAACCCTCAAGTGATGCATTTGTACAAACCACAAAATCCTCTACAGGATTAGGAAACACTAAGATGGGAGCCCAGATAAGACCCTTCTTGAGGACCCTAAAGGCCCTCTCACACTACTTAGTCCATGTGAAACTCTTCCCTTTTCACTGAAGGGAAGTGATGGGGTGCGCTATCCTGGAGAAGCCCTCTACGAATCTGTGGTAGTAACTGGCTAATCCCATGAAACTCTTGACCTCTATTACACTAGTGGGTGCTGGCCAATCCCTAATAGCCCTAATATTTGATGGATCTATGGAGATGCCATTGTCAGATAGGATGTGTCCTAAATACTGCACCTCGGTCCTAGAAAAGGCACACTTCGCCAAGTTGCCATATAGTTGTTGCTCTCTCAAGCACTGCAAAACCTGATGCAAGTGATCCTCATGCTGCTGTTCGGTCTGTGAGTAGATCAAAATATCATCAAGGAAAATGATCACGAACCAATATAAGTAAGTACGGAACACCCTGTTCATGAGGCTCATGAACACTACAGGGGCATTTGTCAAGCCAAAGGATACCACAGTGAACTCATAATGGCCATATTGAGTCCAAAAGGCGGTCTTACGAATATTCACCTCTATGATGCGCAACTGGTGGTAATCAGACTTCAGGTCTATCTTAGAGAACACTCTGGCTCCCTACATCTAATTGAAAAGGTCATCAATCCTAGGTAGAGGATAACGGTTCTTCACCGTCACCTTATTAAGCTACCTATATTCCATGCACAAATGAAGAGACCCATCCTTCTTCTTTACAAAGATAACCGGTGTGCCCCATGGTGAAATGTTAGGTCAGATGTGCCCCTTCTCAAGAAACTCCTCTAACTGCAACTTAATCTCCGTGAGCTCATGTGTGGTCACCCTGTAGGGTGCACGAGACACTGGCTCTGTACCTGGCACTAGATCAATGTGGAAGTCTACCTCTCTGCATGGAGGCATACCTGGTAAATCTTGTGGAAAGACATTAGCGAACTCCCTCAAGATAGGATGGTCATCTAATTATGCCTCTGGCTCATCCTCTGATCTGTCACTAACATTGATGGAAAACACCTGACATCCCTTCTACATGTAGCACTTAAGTTGCTAAGCGGATATCATACGAACTGTTGTGGGCTTCTGATATCCCACTACCTCGACAGACATGCCATGATCATCTAAATAGCTAATCACATTTTAGCAACAATCTAGTTTGGCTATATGAGCTGTAAGCTAATCCATGCCTAAAACTACACCATAGGATCCTAAAGGCATAACCCTAAGGTCACATAATGTAGTGAAGGCTCCCAAAGAGATCTCACAATCCCAAACCAAAGCATCTATTGACATCCTGGCCCTAGTGGCCAACTCAACCTCCCACCTAACACCCTACCTAGAGGCCACCAGCCTGCAATGCTCCACTAACAATGTAGATATAAATGAATCAGTAGCGTTAGAGTAAAATAAAATAGAAATGGGAACATCCCTAATCACACTTGCTGTCTCGATCACTAAGGCCTGGAAATTGGCCTGCGATTGTCAATCACTACAAACATACAGTGGGACTTACCCACATCTCCTATAGTCTGCTCTGAATCTCCTGTACGAGGCTGTCCCCCATCATAAAGCCCTGCGGGCACTCTCTGGCTAAATGTCCTGCCCCACAGCGAACATAACATGGGCCCCTAGCCTGTATATGTCTAGTCTGTGTCCTACTACTCTGCTATTGTCCAGTCCATTCAGTGGACCCCTATGAACCCCTGTAAGACTTCTATGATCTAGCAGGTCCTGTAGGTGGTCCCTGCTATCTTTAATCCCTACGTGGGCCCTATTGCTGCCAACATCGATTATGTCATCCTTGTGCCCTCTGCTGCAGTCTAGATCTCTGCTGATACTACTGTTGCTGCTACTATGAAAGTCTAGGAGGTAAAGATAGAGAACTAAATTCTCCTCTCTGTGGTGGTGGTGGTCTACAGAAATTCTGCTACTACTGATTACGATCCTAAAATTAGAGTCGTGAACTTTGACCTTGTCCCTAAATCTCCCATGTGATATATGCCTTCTTGACAGCCTCATTCATGGTCTAGGGGTTTGCCATACACACTGGTCCTGCTATCCCCTGATTCAAACCTCTAATAAATTTGTGCACCAGAAGTTTCTCATCATGGAGATACTCTGCATAACGTGATAGCTCAATGAACTTGCTCTCATACTGTGCAACCGTAAGTCCTCTCTACTGCAAGTCATGGAACTCGTCGATCTAACGCTGCCTATAGTGGTCTAACAAATAACGCACATTAAAGCGCTCTATGGAAATATCCCATGTAAGAGTGTCCAAGGATAAGTGGCGCTTGCACTCCTTAATGCACCACCATGTCAGTGTTGCATCTCTTAGGAGGTGGACTGCCACATGTGCCTTCGTGTTGCTCCCATAAGGATGCAATGCAAAGAACTTGTCTAAACTGATAAGCCAAGCCTTAGCCTTGGCTCCCTCTATGGCTCCTGTGAAGGTAGGTGGATTCAGCCTAAGTAAGTCTCTGATGGGGTCTCCTCGGTCTATGTGTCCTCTGATAGGCTCATACACACCATAATTGTAAGGTCCATGATAAACCTGCTCTACCCTCATAGCTTCCTCTCATCTTGCATGATGTGGAGGGCTCCTAATACCTGCCCTATAAGTTGACCCAACCTCCTCCACTATGGTATCAAGTATCTCTGCAAAAGGTTCTACACGTGGCACCTCTAGCGGCTCAACACGAGGCTCTACACGTGGCTCAACAAGTGACTCCTCACATTGCTCCTCTCACAGATCAACATGGGGCTTGACACGTGGTACTGCTACAACTGGTGGTAACCTCTCTAACATAGCTTGTAACGTCTACAAAATCTGTGGTCCTATATCAAGTGCTGGTGGTGCCTGTGGTGCTTGATGCTCGGGTGAAGCTGATGCTCGCTAACCCTTTGCTGAAGACTTGTTTTGGATCTCTATGGATGATGTGGTGTGTGAGCGTGCTCGTCTAGTTCGAGGTGGCATCCTACAAGAAATAAGGTAGTCACGAATTAATCAAAATTACGGAATAAGTAACGTGCCCAAATAAGCCCAATATTTAAACTTGTGCTCTGATACCAAATGTCATGCCCACATTTCCCATGCGGTCACAACACGCAACACACGTGTCATATCCACATTTGTCATGTGGTCATGACATGAAATGTTAAAAAAATTTCCATGCATCTCTAGAAAACCCCTCGCACATGTCAGTGTGCTCGGTGGTAATACGCACAAGGCGTAAACATGCCAATCAAATGTGGGGTAATACGATCACATGCACATTCCCCTCCAAGATGAAAGTCGACTAAGGTTGTCAATACGATGCAAGAAATGTCACCGTTAGGGTTAGGATTGATTGATTGAAACCCTAAGTTTTCCTAAGTGGGTGAAGGGATTCCGACACGAGTCAAAATTAAAGGACTAATTCAAAAGCAAAAAAGAATTAAATAATGATTTAATTACGATCATCAAAATTATGGAAATGTTAAATTTTATCACTTCACAAGATTTAAATCTCCAAGGGTAGTTATCTTTGAATCCCAGAAAAATCTGGCAGCATAACACCTCATGGGCATGAATAGGGATTATTCTAATTAAATAAACTTTTATCAAAGGTTCCCTAGGCTCTCTAAAAAGATCAACAAGGCTAACTAATTAATTAAGACGTCTAATTTGAATTAAATTACTTAATTAATAAACTAATTATTACACACAAGGTTAATTAAATTAAAGCACTAACTTTATAAAATTAACCTTATTGATTAATGACCACATGTAATAAATTAAAAATAATTTTTCTAAAATTATTTACGTTACAAAAGTTAAATTAAGAGGGATAATAATAAGAACAAATAAAAACCCCAAAACTAATAATTAAATTAAACTAATATATTTCCCCCTAGCTCATTTAAAATAATCTCTAAGGAGCTAAAGAAAACAATTAAAGAAGTTAATCTCTATCTCTAGGTAATAAAATACAATTAGAGGAAATGACATTTCTAGATAAAATAACCCACATAAAATTAAACTTACCCTTACACCCATTTTAAGTTAAATGATAAATAGAAATGAATAAGTCAAAAGGGAGAGGAAAATAAAATAAAAATCAAATTTTAAATTCCCATAAGCCCTAAAAACTCCCCCAATAAAAAAGTAATTTCCTTATGTGAAAAGAATCAAACCCTAGCCTCCATTTTGTTTCTCATTTTTTTTTTCTAACTTGTTTTCTCATCTCCAATTTCTCATTCTTTCTTTTTTCCATTGTTTTTGTTTTGCAGGTTTGAAGATGCGGAAACCATGATTGAAGCTTCGGAGCTATACTCATTTTGTATACACTTATTTAAGAGGATATATATTTTTTAAACGTATATATATACACACATTCTGGTAATAACCAAAGATGTATTATCTTTTTTAAAAAGGCAAGATTATGTATATTCTACAAGGGTATATATATATAACATTGTGTATATATCACAAAAACTAGACAAGGAACGTTGTGCTGGAGGGCCAATGGACACAGGGAAAAATGGTGGACTATGTAAGGATAAATGCCGCCGCTGTATGTATCACAGACCCGCAAGGGTTTTAATGGAGGCAAGGTTGTTTGTGTTGATAACTGAGAGGGGGGGGTGAATCAGTTATCCTAATTATTTCCCTTATTGAACTTTCCTTTTAATTGAAGCAGCATAAAATCAAACACAAAACATTAACCATGAAATAAGAAACACATGACACAGTATTTTTGACGTGGAAACCCTGTTAAGGGAGAAAACCATGGGGTGATTAACCCAAGAATTATTCTCTGTTAGAAGAATAGGAAGTTACAAAAATGGCACTTGCCAATTAGGGCTCACTGCCCGAGCACACTGCTCACAAGAGGCTCACTGCCTACAAGAAGACACACTGTCTTACAAAGTGATAAGAATCACAGTCTTGAACTGATTGGAAGCATCTGCATATGCTGGAGTTCAGTTCCGGTTAGGTTCAGTACACTGATCTGCTGCACTTCATCTTTCCTCTGTTCTTTAGTCTGCTATCCTTTCACATACCGGATCTTTCTTGCTACTTCTGCTCTGCTCTGGACTTGTTCGCATATCCCTTCACACATTGCACACCCTTTACAACTAAATCCATCCTCTATATATATCCGCACAAGTAATTTCATCATCTTTCTAGTCGGCATCCGGAACAGTCTAGTTTCTTACAAACTTAGTTCTGTCGGCTGAATCCTTGCTCACCAAGCAATGCGGATCAAGCATATACTTGTAGATATCATCAATTCTGTCGGCCAAACATGATTCATGCCTCCGCAACCTTTATCATCATCTGTAACACATCCGGAAAGTAGTCTGATACTCTGTCAGTCAGTTCTTCCTCTGTTTTCACTGTCTCTCAGGAATCCGGTACTCAACTATTCATATCTTTTTCCTTGTCCAACTCCGGAGGCTAAATCCTTGGAATATACCACTCAAGATAGTCCTCTTGACTTCCCCAGATCCGCACTGCACCAAGACACTTCCTCTGAGAGATCCGGACCAATCTGTCGGACCTTGCCACATGCTCTGTTCTTGTTCACCGGACCACAACAATCTTCAATCTGACTTCCGGTAGAGACATATCATGACTTGCGGATATGTGGGATGACCTTTGTTGCCATCAATGACAACAACCATGAATCCATATAGTGTCTCTTGCCAACAATCTCCCCCTTTGGCATTGATGGCAACACTTAGTGAAAAATGACTAAGTGTTTACACTATGCTCCCCCTTTGCTGATGCTCTGTCTTTCTATACAATTTCCGGAACTCCCCCTGAGTTGGATTCCTCATTTTTCACTGCTCCTCACTCCCCCTTTGACATCAATGGCAAAGGGTAGGGTCCGCACACCAAAATTTTCAAAAATTTTCTATATATAGCCGCATATTTACATACTCACATATACTGCAGAATGTCTGCAAAGGATGTCTGCAGTTGAACCATTTCAGTAGCCCAACTTAGCTTCATTCTGTCCAAAATTGAGATGTGACCACTCAACAAAAATGCAAAGGCTTCTGCCCGCCTGAGATCTGTCGGATCTTTTGTTTGGGCGGTGGTCTGGGCATCACTGATGGCCTCATGCATAGTTTCCAACTTAGGGACTATAATCCTTCTAAGTTCTCCCATCCGGTTGGTGACGTTCTTCCTCTCCTTCTCAAGATTCTTTATTTCATTCAAGACTGCAATAGTCTGACATTCTTGATTTATTATAGAGGAAGAGAGAGGATCAAAACTTTGAGATAAGCTTTGAAGCTTGTCCTGTTCCTCTTTTATTTTCTTGTCAATTGCAGCTGTTGCCTTTGACCAAGATATACAAAATTTGTAGATGTCACCGCCATCCTTAAGAGCATTCTCTAAGCTCTTTATTCCAATGCTTACAATCTTCCTATCCTTAGAGATTAATTCTAATATTTCAGAAAATCTCTTATCCAAAAATTCCTTCCGGACCTTTTCTTCAGCTGATTTTTCTAGAGAATTAAAGTGTGTATCAATACTGCTGACTAAGGTTTTTAGATTACCGGAAGTGGAGGCTGTCGGATCTATCTGGATTGATGGCATGATCTTTACAAGTACTCCGGAAGCAGCCTCTATCAACTCACAGTCTTCCATATGAGACTTCAGGAGCTTTTCATTTGCCTTGGCATTTGCAAATGAAGCTATCTTCATTGTTTGTACCGGAGAGAGAGAGTCAAAATCAAATGGACCTTTTAGAAGCTCCGGTTCATCAATCTCTAGAGTTTCTTTGCTCAAAAATTGTTGAACAGTTTGTGCAGTGTCTCTTGCCGGAGACAGATGTTTCTTTTCTTCTGCAGTCTTAGAACTGTCAACCTCTTTGTCTGTCACCACTGCTTCCTTCTCCTGCAATTGCTCTTCTTCTTTGGATCCGGAGACTGTAGGGGAAACCGGAGGAGAGATGCTTGCTTGTTCATGGGCCACTTCTTCTGGAGCAGAGGGTCCCAAGTCCTCACTTGTCTGTTCAGGGCTCACTTCTTCCGGAACAGAAGATTCCAAATCAGCAGCTGTTTCTGCACCTAAGTCCTCTACAACAGGAAGATTGAACCTTTTGAAGGCCTTCCGGAGGATCTCTTCTGTCTCTTGTGCCACTTTGTCAGTCTCACCAAGCATGAGCTGATTCATCCTGGCTTTACTTCTGAACTCATCTTTGCAGTCCTTGAAGATCATGTTCATTGTCTTGGGATCAATTTGAGGATATAGCTGAATAGCTATCTGCTCCCAGATCTCAAGATCTTTGGCATGAGCATTATTCTTTCTTACTTCCATTTCCTTCTCTAGGCTTTTAGGAATGAGAGATATGATCTCAATGAAAGCCTTATTGTATGTGTTCAGATATTTAACTGTGGCTTCCTGCAGAGTCTTTTGGTCTGCCTCACTGAAGTTATCATAGGATTCAGTCATTGGTTGAAGGTTTCCATCCACCGTGACTGACTTGATTACGCTCTCTAGTGACAGAGTGGGCTCTTCAACAGTTACCTCTGCCATTTCATCCTTGTCTTGGCCTGTGGAGGGCTTACCGGATCCTTTCTTCTTCTGTTTCTTTACTTCTCTTACTCCCTCATCTGATTCTGTTTCCTCTTCATCCTTTTGGCTTTCATAAGCCCTTGATGCTTTTGTCTTGGATCTTTTACCGGATGCCTGGACTTCCGGTTTTGAGCTTTTGGTTGTGGAAGGTGCAGATCTCTTTGATGATCTGGTCCGGGTGGGGGTTTCAACCGGAGCACTTTCTTTGCTTTTCTCTTCTTCCTTAGCCTTTCTCCTCTTTTCCCGGCTGGCATCAAGTGCCTCTTTTGAGATGCCTAGGCCTTGAGCAATGTGCTCTACTTCTTTTCTCACTTTTCTCTTAATCTCAGGTTCCCTGAGTTCTACATGTAATTTCACACTCAGCTCCTCAAAGGTTCCAAACCTTTCTGCCTTTGGATCTTTGGGCTGACTTAGCATGTGTTGAACATGCAGCTCCACTATTTGTTCATCCACTTCATACCCCATGGGCATGATCCAGACAGTCCTTGGCTCCACTGCCTCCATTAGGCACTGATCAGTGTCAACCATAAAGCACACTGAGTCCTTGTATTTCTCAATGAGAGACTGGGGAATTCTCTCTCTTGCTTGCATCATGCTCTGAAAGTTTTTGAAGTATCCCCATAGAGCTGTATTTCTCGCTTTTGCATCCCCAAGTCCATGCAAATAGTCTCTTATCTGGACTGCAACAGGTTTGTCATTCTGCCATACCCATCCACTTGTTCCGGGTAGCTCATTCATGAAGTAAAAGAATAGACATACAATGAGAGTACCATACTTAAAGGAGTTCTTCTTGTCTTTCTTGATTTTCTGTACATTTTCCATTAATTGGCTTAGTAGTAGTTCACAAAGATCATATTCTGCATTCTTTCTTAGCATTTCATAGGCTGTGTATATTGCAGTTCCGGATACAGAATTCTCCCTGCTGGAGTGATAGATCTTGTATCCTATTATCATTGATGCATATTTGATATCCGGATCCGAAATATCTTCAATGGTCATTGCCCTCTTATCATATTTTGATCCGGTGGCCTCAGTTACAACGTTGTTCTTGACAGATTTGAGGATAGGTACCCCTCCGGAAGAGTATAGACCAGTTACTGCTCTAATTGCTTCTTTTGTGATCTTACAGGGTCTATCTAGCCAAAGGAAGTTGTCATGCATCCTGCTCAGTACATACCGGACCCATTCATCTTCTTCAAAGCTAGGGAAATGAATAAATTGCTCAAATTGTTTCTTCTGGATGCCCTTATACTCTGGTTTGAGCTCAAAAGCATTGTCTATCAGTTGCTTGTGATAGAGGTCTCTTAATTTGAATTCCCCAAATTCCTCAA
This sequence comes from Cunninghamia lanceolata, assembly GCA_027924645.1. NCBI lineage: Eukaryota > Viridiplantae > Streptophyta > Pinopsida > Cupressales > Cupressaceae > Cunninghamia > Cunninghamia lanceolata. The sequence goes on along the minus strand of BSBN01000185.1, from coordinate 2,460,479 downwards.
TGTTTGCGTGTATGTAAACCCTAATGTCTTCAATATGTAAAACTCCGTGGGGAACACTAGAGAAGGCTCCTAGTGGATCTACTTCCAATGATTTGTAGGGATGTTTCTTGAATGAGGGGCGAGGTCTATCAGAGATCTTAACTATGTTTGGAGTAGCCATTCTTCAAAGATTTGCAGTGAGGCAATGAAAAACGAAGAATACCTTATGCGTCTTCGGTTTGCACGGAGTGGTTGGATTGATTTCTTTATGCAATAGCTTCGGCAGGAGATCCTTGGTGTGCTTGATGAACCTTGTTGCAGAGCTCCACTATTCGCTTCTTCTCAAGTGTAGAATGAGCAGATAACTTTTGAGAAATCCCTTATATTGCTCCGCAAACCCTAATATCTGGTCTACAATAAATGCTTCACCTGCATTATTCCGGTTTGCCCTGTCTGGACAGCTTGGAGTATCCCGGATTAGTCCTGATCACTGAATATCATCCGGATCTTTAAATCATAAATAAATCGAGGTAACACATTACAAGAACATCCCAAACACTCTGTCCAATCCGCAGAACAAGATCGTGCATTTCCGGATCTCTCCGGATCTTTTTGTAATCTTTTATCATTCCGGAGCATTTCCCTGAACAGGTCTTACTTGATCGATCACAGCTTCTTCATAACTCTATGCGGACCTCTGAAAACCTGACTGAAGTATCTCAAGACTCATATCTACAAACCCTTTGATCCGCATCTTGTGCCACAACCGGCACCACTTGTTTGGCTGGGGGAACAAGATTTTCTTTGAGTCTCCCCCTGAGCCTGAGCTCACTTTTTAATTTCCGGAAGAAATATCAGCACCAGAGTCTGGTGCGGATCCAACCTCTACATTCTCTGAACTTTTCTTCACCCAAATCTTGCTCATCTGATTCCTAACCTCATCCGCATTCATCTTTTGTTTACCCTTGTCTTGATTCTGATTATACACCGGACCTCTTTTGTCCTGGTTCTTGTTTCTGCAGACTTTAGCATTATGACCGGACCTATTGCAGATTTGACAAATAACATTTCTTTGCATATTTGACTGATATTCCCTTGATCTGCATTGATTAGCCATATGACCTACTCTATTGCATGTAAAGCATCTACCTTTGAATGATTTGTTTACTTGCATAATTCTGCATTCATGGGATTTGTGTCCATACCTTTTGCAGTTGAAGCACTGTCCGTAGAAGGATGAATTAATCTGATTCATTCTCATTCTGCACTGATTAGCTTTGTGACCAAAATGGTTGCAGCTGTGGCAGTATCCATTGAAGGATGGATATTTTTGAGCATTTGGCTGTCTTACCGGAGGTCTTCTAGGCCTGCTCCTTGGATTTTCTGATCCAAGATTCCTCTGACCGGATCCGGAGCTTTCTCCTTTCTCATATCCCAAACCATACTTGTCATCAGTCCTCTTTTGACTTCCAAGAAGAACTTCAAGTTGAGCAGAACTTATCTTGAATTTCTCTTTATATTCATTTGCTGTTTGAAGGTCTCTTTTGAGAGAGGTAATTTGATCCTCAAGTTTTTCTTCATTATCTTTGGCATTTTCAAGATCAGATTCAAGATGTCTGATAATCCTGTCCATCTGGTGGCATTCTTCTGATTTTTCCTTAAGAGATTGTCTTAGATTGTCTTCAGCCTTTCTTTTTTCTTCAATCTCTTGAGTGAACTTTATAGTTCCTGATTCCATTTCATGTCTTAACATAATGACTTCTTTTGATAACTTTTCACATAACTTGGTTTGCTCAGTCAATTCTTCATTTGTATGGCTTTCTTCACTTTGTCTTGCCAACTGTTGGAGCAGCTCCTTTCTCTTTTTCATAGAGAGACTTAATTTGTCTTTTAATTCCCTCATGAATTCATCAGCCTGTTTGAGTCTTTCTTTTAATTCACTGACTTCAGAATTTGACTGTTCAAGATCCTCAAGGGCAGTCTTGAGTTGCTCCCTTAAACCATATGCATCCATTTGAAATCCCAGATCTTCCTCAAGCTGTTAGGCTCTATTAGGAGGAACCTAGCTCTGATACCAATTGTTGATAACTGAGAGGGGGGGGTGAATCAGTTATCCTAATTATTTCCCTTATTGAACTTTCCTTTTAATTGAAGCAGCATAAAATCAAACACAAAACATTAACCATGAAATAAGAAACACATGACACAGTATTTTTGACGTGGAAACCCTGTTAAGGGAGAAAACCACGGGGTGATTAACCCAAGAATTATTCTCTGTTAGAAGAATAGGAAGTTACAAAAATGGCACTTGCCAATTAGGGCTCACTGCCCGAGCACACTGCTCACAAGAGGCTCACTGCCTACAAGAAGACACACTGTCTTACAAAGTGATAAGAATCACAGTCTTGAACTGATTGGAAGCATCTGCATATGCTGGAGTTCAGTTCCGGTTAGGTTCAGTACACTGATCTGCTGCACTTCATCTTTCCTCTGTTCTTTAGTCTGCTATCCTTTCACATACCAGATCTTTCTTGCTACTTCTGCTCTGCTCTGGACTTGTTCGCATATCCCTTCACACATTGCACACCCTTTACAACTAAATCCATCCTCTATATATATCCGCACAAGTAATTTCATCATCTTTCTAGTCGGCATCCGGAACAGTCTAGTTTCTTACAAACTTAGTTCTGTCGGCTGAATCCTTGCTCACCAAGCAATGCGGATCAAGCATATACTTGTAGACATCATCAATTATGTCGGCCAAACATGATTCATGCCTCCGCAACCTTTATCATCATCTGTAACACATCCGGAAAGTAGTCTGATACTCTGTCAGTCAGTTCTTCCTCTGTTTTCACTGTCTCTCAGGAATCCGGTACTCAACTATTCATATCTTTTTCCTTGTCCAACTCCGGAGGCTAAATCCTTGGAATATACCACTCAAGATAGTCCTCTTGACTTCCCCAGATCCGCACTGCACCAAGACACTTCCTCTGAGAGATCCGGACCAATCTGTCGGACCTTGCCACATGCTCTGTTCTTGTTCACCGGACCACAACAATCTTCAATCTGACTTCCAGTAGAGACATATCATGACTTGCGGATATGTGGGATGACCTTTGTTGCCATCAATGACAACAACCATGAATCCATATAGTGTCTCTTGCCAACAGTTTGGGGGGGGACCTCCCACCCACCCCCCACCGTATGGTGGGGAGTGGGTGGGGGATTCGTCCACCACCCTCATTCATTATTAACAGTAGTGCGTGGGGGGGGGTGGCGGCCAAGCCGTTGCCCCCAAAACTGTCCTCCATTTTATTTCTGAACAACCATAAACATAATAAAAACACAGTGTAATACTCAAGGTTTCAAATTTATTATTTATTATTCTGTTTAAAAATTATTCTCTATTAAAAAAATTACAGTTCAACATATATTTTAATATATATAGTTATATATACATACAAGTCTCTAACTCAAGTTTTTTTCCAGCAAGTTAATATAATGGAAAATTTATAATAAATGAATGTAAATATTCTTATATATATACAACTATATATGTGTGTGTGTGTGTGTGTGTGTGTGTGTGTGTGTGTGTGTGTGTGTGTGTGTGTGTATTTACATATATATATTTACATTTTTATAAGAGATTCACAAATGCAACTCTCATAGAGACAACAAGCATTTTTTTTTTTGAAAGGGAAGGTAAGCAATATATATATATATATATATATATATATATATTAAAATGACTATAAGCACATAAATCAATTTTTTTTTAGATAAAATAGCAAACATATCTTTTTTTAAAAAAGGTCTATAATACATACATCAACCATAACTTTTCTTTAATATCTCTAATTGTAACAGCAAAGTATAAATACTTTATTTTTGAAGCAGCTATATTTTTTTTCTCATTTCCAACTTCAAATACGTCAAATAAAACTAAATGAAAACATTTATCTTTACATATCAAGAGAGGTATAAACTTCTCTCTTTGCTTGAAACATTTACACAAGGCCAAACTTGGCTATGGCTCATAATAGTCAAAATGAAAAAGAACAACAACCACAAGATGTCTTTTCTTCCACACTCCATAGCTTCAATATAGCCTATAATAAACACATAGAAAGGGGGAAAAATCTATTAAAACTGCTCTCCTCCCTACTATAGATTCACTCATGAGTCACCCCCAAGCTTGGAGGTCATCCTCACACAAGGAACACACACTCCACTTCACAACAAAATACTCAAACAACAAGCAAGAATAACACCCATGGCTTGCACAAAACATAACTCACAAAAAAAAGTTTAAAGGGGTAGAGGAGTGGACATCACTCAACTCAAGAGTGTCACTCCAAAAATCTCCCAAAAACTAATTTTCACAAGGCCTCAAGCCATCACATAAATACTATCTTTCACAAAATTTTCCCATGGCTCTCAAGCCATTCAAAAATACTCATTTTCACTACTTTCCCTCAAGGCCAAAATACCACAAAAAAAATGTGACCTTGAGGACGTTCACTCCTCCCCTACCCCACACATGTTGAGTATTTTCTCCAAATGGAGAGGCTCTTACAACACCCATAAAGAAAAATCCCCACAACAACACAATATGAAAATACACACACACAAGCATCACACATGAAATGTAAATACATAAGGAAAGGCCAAAGCCTTGAATCCTACCTTTAATAGCCCAAAAGGAAGATAGTTGAGAAGAGCCCTTCCAACTCCTCCTCCAAGTCCTTCTCCAAATGAGCCTCCAAATTTTTTTCTAACTCTCTCCCCAAATTTAAGTAAAAATCAAAATTTAAAATAATTCAACAACCCTCTCCCTCTCTTCAAGAGGGATTAAAATAGACTCTTCTCATGAGCCTTGAGGAATGGGGAGGTGACACATGTCACCTTCTCACTCCTCCACACAACCACTTACAAGATTCATGGAATGTGGTGGTGACGCATGTCATCCACCCATTCCACCAAGTTTTGCCCTCTCCACCTGTGCCCTCTCACACATGTGGGAGAGAAAAGTGGATCCAAATAATGAGTGGGTACTACAAGTGCCCCAATCATCTCCTCCTATGAAAGCCCACAAAACCCCAAGGTACCCTCACCAATTGTGGGAGAGCCTTGGATTTGATTCCTCCATAATTTAGGGGTCTTGTAGACTCCCCCAAACCTTGGAAAGAGGAGCGGGGTCATCCCACAATAATGGGTTACACTTTTTGGTCAAACTTGACATTGAAATCAACATTTTGAACTAAATCTTCACTTTGTGACACCTATAGTTGCTAAACCATTAGGAACTTGGAGATGATGCAAACTAATAATTTGTGAGATTTTGTTTGTAGATTCTAAATATATTTTTTAAAAAAAATTTGGAGTTAAATTGTAAAATTTTTTGCGTCTCCTTTGATAACTAGTTTTTAATAGTAAACAACATTTTTTTAAAGTGATGTTTATTCTGTAGCACATAACTTTTTTTCTACAAAGGATAAAATTTTGATTCTTTTGAATTTAGATTGGTAACACCGATATATAGGGCATGCATTTGGTTTCATAATTTTTGTTGAATATTTTGTTTTTAATTAAGTTTTGAAGTCAAACCAATTATAATTTAGCCACGGGCGTATTCTATAAAACATAAGGTTTTCTATATGTATCAAAATTTAATTTTATTTTTTTTGTTGAAACAATGACATCAATACCTAGGGCATAGATATTTTTCAAATTTTTTTTCACTAATTTACTAATTTTCCATGTCTGTAGAACAAAGAACTTGATGTTCGATGAAAAACCTACATTCACAAGAAATAAAAAAAAATATAATAATCAAATTAAATATATTTAAAATTATACTTTTTGGGAAGCTTATAATAAGGACTACATACAAAACATAAATTTTAAATGAATTTATTTTATTCCCCAAAAGGTAAATCAAAAGTAGTTTTTTATCAACATTTTGATTGGTGTAGAGGAGACTCCATTATAGATATGGTTTAAAACTAACGGGGTTCTATCCAAGGGGGTTTGAATCTAAAGAGATTTGATCAAAACCTCTTCAATTAAAATCTTTTAAATGGAACATTTCAAGGCTTAAATCATTATATTTTCTAAAAATATGTATTTCAGCAAAAATTAGGATGTCCCAAAAAGTGTAACCCATTATTGTGGCAGCACACAGACTTAGATGCGGTTGAGTGTTTGACCCAACCTTCCACTCCTTCCAAAACTTCCATTTTCATCACTTTATTTTAGGGTGAAGTTTAAGTGACCAAATGGGAGTTTACCTAATGTTAGACAAGCTCAAAAGGTCCCTAGACCCTAGGGGTATGACCATTGGGTGAGAAAAATTAAATAAAAAGGGGTCACAAAATATAAAACTCAAAAATAGAATCAAATATGCATTACACCTTTTACAACACCAATTACAAACAAATATAAAAGGGGTAGACCTAACCCAAACAACATTACACATTAACATTACAAAATTTCTTCACGCATAACATAGTTGATCTTGGTTCCTCTTGGAACTAGATCGGCTTACACGGGAATTCACAAAATGTGTGGGATAATTTCTAATTATCCGTGGCTTAGTTAGAACACCTGCACACTTAAACAAATGATTAATCCAACATGTATATCATAGCCGAAGCAAAGTAAGCATATACTCACATCATCACGTAATTATATAAAATAATCATAAAATCACATCACAATAGATCCCTAATTTGCATTTCAATAATCTATCTCAAGATAATCATGGCATAATAAATCCATCACATAATCACATAACTAGGATCTCAATAATATCATAATGCAAATAACATGTCAAATCATTGTCAGTGAATCAAATCAAGATCTAGTCTCATCACAATCATGCAAACATAATAATTCAAAGGTAAAAGCATATAGTCCAATAATCCTGCATATGGGGATCAACAGTCCCCATAGTCTAAAATATGTCTCCAAAAGTAATATAAAAATAGTCAAACTAAGGGAGTGAAAAGGTAGGCCTCACATCCTCCCCCTTAAGACTGAACTTCCTCCTAGAAGTCGTAAAAAAGGTGAGGATATAGTGCCCTCAATCTCACTGCATCCTCCCAAGTTGTCGTGACCTCATCATACCTGTCCCACTGGACCCTAACCTGGTCTAGCTCTCGACCTCAAAGGCCTAGCATCTGACAAGACAATATGTGAATTGGTTCCAAAGGCAACTGTCCATCCGCCTCTACCTGTAGAGAACTCCAATCTAATACATGAGATAAATCAGATATGTAACACCACAAAATAGATACATGAAAAACATTGTGGATGCACGACATGATAGATGGCAAGGGTAGATGGTAGGCTACAGGTCCTATCCACTCCAAGATCTCAAAATGTCCAACAAAATGTGGTGCAAGCTTAGAGCCCTTTCCATAATAGATTGGACTCTGGTACGGTCGCACTCTCAAGAATACTCTGTCCTCAATTGAGAAGCTCTGATCTACCCTCTTCACATCAGCATACTTCTTCTATCAATCATGTGCCTCCTGAAGTCTCTATCTAATCATGGTCACCTGATGCTCCATATCCTAAACCAACTCTAGTCCTATCACAACGCTGTTCTCAATACGGTCCCAACTCAAAGGTGTATTGTAAGGTCTGTCGTATAAGGCCTAAAAAGGAGGCATACCCAATGAGCTATGATGTCCATTATTGTAGGTAAACTCAACTAGATATAGATACTCCTCCCATCTAGAAAGATGATCCATGACATACATACAGAGCATATCCTCAAGAACTTGATTCACTCTTTCTATTTGACCATCTATCTCAGGATGATAAGCAGAACTGAAGTTGAGTTGTGTGCCCAACACCTACTGGAAAACCCTCCAAAAGGCTGATGTGAACACTAAATCCCTATCAGAAATGATACAATGAGGTACCCCATGTAATCTAACAATCTCATCCAAGAATACTCTCACCACTGATGGTGCATTGTACATCATGCATATAGGTGAGAAATGCGCCACCTTGGTCAACTTGTCAATCGTCACCATGATGGCATCATGGTGGTGAGAAGACATAGGAAGATCAACAATGAAATCCATGGAAATGGTTTCCCATTTCCACTCAGGTATCTCATGAGGGTATAAAAGACTTGCTGGATGCTAATGCTTGGCCTCGACCCTCTGGCACTCAAGGCAATGAGCAACATACTCTGCAATATCTCGTCTCATACCCACCCAATGGTACAACTGTCGCAAGTTAGCATGCATCTTCTTCACCCCTAGGTGTGCTTCATATGGTGCTCTGTGAGCCTCTGAGAGAACTACTACATGTAGGTCACCCGCACGGGGTACATAGATGCACTGTCGATGTCTAAGAAGCCCATCTGCCTCAAGAGAATATCCTGCAAATTTTCCCACAAGGCCCCTCTATGACTAGATCTCTTGCTGCACCACAAGAAACCACTCATCCTCAAGCAGATTTTGAATGATGCGCTCTCTCAAGTGATCACTCAAGGTCAAGATCAAGATATCATGGTGCCTGTGACTCAATACGTTGGCAACCACATTCTCTTTCCCTTTGATGTAGTGGACATCAAAGTCGTACTCACAAATAAATTCCATCCAACACCGCTAGCGGGCATTTAAATTTCGATTGTGTGAATAAATCCTGCAAGCTGTGATGATTTGAATGAAGCTCAAAGTGATGACCTGAAAGAAAGTGTCTCCAATGAACGAGAGCATGAACCACTACTGCAAGCTCTAAATCATGAGTGGGGTAGTTCAGCTCATGTGTCTTGAGCTTTTGCGACTCATACATGATCGCCCTACCACCCTGCATAAGCATGACTCCCAGACCCTCAAGTGATACATCTGTACAAACCACAAAATCCTCTATAAGATTAGGAACCACTTAGATGGGAGCACTAATAAGATGCTCCTTAAGGACCCCAAAGGCCCTCTCGCACTGCTCTGTCCATGTGAAACTCTTCCTTTTTCACTGAAGGGAAGTGATGGGGTGCACTATCTTGGAAAATCCCTCTACGAATTTGTGGTAGTAACCGGCTAATCCCATGAAACTCCTGACCTCTATCACACTGGTGGGTGCTAGCCAATCCCTGATAGCCCTAATCTTTGATGGATCTATGGAGATGCCATCGCCAGATAGGATGTGTCCTAAATACTGCACCTTGGCCCTGGAAGAGGCACACTTTGCCAAGTTGTCATATAGCTATCGCTCTCTCAAGCACTGCAAAACCTAACGCAAGTGATCCTCATGCTCCTCCTTAGTCCACGAGTAGATCAAAATATCATCAAGGAAAATAATCACGAACCGATCTAAGTAAGTATGGAACACCCCGTTCATGAGGCACATGAACACTACAGGGGCATTCATTAAGCCAAAGGGTACCACAGTGAACTCATAACGACCATATCGAGTCCGGAAGGTGGTCTTATGGATATCTACCTCTGTGATGTGCAATTGGTGGTAATGGGACTTTAGGTCTATCTTAGAGAACACTCTAGCTCCCTACATCTGATCAAAAAGGTCATCAATCCTAGGCAGAGGATAACGGTTCTTCACCATCACCTTATTAAGTTGCCTATAATCTATGCACAAACGAAGAGACCCATCCTTCTTCTTTACGAAGATAACATGTGCACCCCATGGTGAAACTCTAGGTTAGATGTGCCCCTTCTCAAGTAACTCCTCTAACTACAACTTAATCTCCATGAACTCATGTGTGGTCATCCTGTAGGGTGCATGAGACACTGACTCTGCACCCGGCACTAGATCAATGTGGAAGTCTACCTTTCTGCATGGAGGCATACCTGGTAACTCCGGTGGAAAGACGTCAGCATGGATTAGCCTAATTAATATGGCTGGAGAAAATTAGTGGATGGATTAATTAGAGGTTAAAATTAATTAACTAAGGGTTTATTTAATTAATTTAGGTCTAGGGGATAGGTAGGTTAGACTAGCTAATTAAATAATTGTTATTTAATCAACTATGCTAGGTTTAGGCTTATTAGTAGGCTTGATTAACTAGATAAACATAATTTATCTAATTAATTAGCTTTAGAGAAGTGGGAGAATTAGCCAAATAAATATTTACATATTTATTTAATTAATTGGGCTAATGTTAGTAAGTGTCACTATTGAATTAATTAAACTAATTCAATTTTTAGGGGTTAAATGATGAAGAAAAGGTGAATGATTTTAGGTGTTGGATGAGGTAATTAATTAAATAAAAATTAAATTAATTAATTGGAAGAGAAATTAATGATATGGGTGATGTCAGAGGATGGTTAGATGGTTAAGACATTTTTAAGTGTCTACATTTGCCCCTCTTTGATGTGGCATCATGACCTAGCAGGGATATGGCGTCAAGTCAAAGAATTTGCCTTAGCAACCCTAGGAAGGAATGGAATGGATGAGGGATGACCCGTCAAGAGGTCAAGTGAGAAAAAATTAAAAAAATTAGGTGAGCTCTCGAAAGGGAGAAATAGAGGTGAAAAATAGATAGAGGACAAGAAATTAGGTTGACAAGAAAAAAAATGACCGAAAAAGGCTATGCTTTGCACCCTGGGATAGAAAACATGTGTTGGAGGATGACATGGCCTCATATAAATAGAAAATGTGGGCCCAAAGTGCCACATTTGCACTCATTGAGCCAATTGGACGAGAGGAGAGAAGAGGAAATGGCAAATCCACCTTACCCCCGCTATGAGCATCTATCCAAGCATGTGTGCACGTACATGAGATCACCACTGGCTAGCACCCAGGTATGTTGACTGATCCTGACTTTGTCAATTTTTACATTTCGGGTATTTATGACATCACTATTGGAATTGGTCCAGACAACTGAGAGGGGGGGTAAATTAGTTGTCACATAATTTAAACCTTTCTACCTTTAATCTTCTTTTACAACTTCTAATCAAATTAGTGATATAAGCATCAAAGCATGAATCAATAACATATGAATAGATGCATAAACAACACACTTAACACCAAGATTTTTGATGTGGAAACCCGATTAAGGGAAAAACCATGGTGGGGGTTAACCCACAAGGATTATACTTTGTTAAAAGTATTACAAAGGGAATGCACATGCATTCGAGCTCACTACCCAGAGCTCACTGCTCAAAAATAAGGATCACTGCCTATAGTAGGCTCACTACCTACAAAAACAAGATTACAATAAATTTTACTTGATATTTGGCATCTACCAATGTAGGGATTTAGTTCTGGTTAAGTACAAAATACTGACTTGATACATTTCATCTTCACTTCTACTCTGCTTACTATTCTACTAACATCTGAACCTTAGATCTCTACCCTTTTGTACTTACTCCATAGTCACATCACACACACACACACACACACCAAATCATTCAAATCCATCGGCTATATATATCTGCATCCAGGTCTTCAACTACTTTTTAGTTGGCTTCAAGAACACTTAGAACTTTATTAAAAATTTTGCTCTATCGGCTAAATCCATGTACACTTGTAATGCGGACCAAAAATTGCACTCACAAATTATTAATCAGGTTGGCTACTATCACTGATTAACACAACTTGTCCAACCAACAACTTCGATACATCTGGAACCAAGATCAATTACAAGGTCAGCCTGTTCTTCTTATGCATGTTCTGTCAAATTGTTAACTTGATACTCAGATGCTAATAACTATTGAATCCCTCATCACTGGAGGCCAACACTCTAGATTTGGATTATCCTAACAATGCTTATGACTCCCTTAAATCCATAGAAAACTCTGATCTACCTCCGGGGAGATCTGGACCAAGATACTGGACCCTGTCACACACTCTGTTCTTGACTTCCCAGACTTAGACAAATCTTTAATCTGATTTCCGGTATGGGCAAATTATGCAATGCGGATGTGTAGTATAGACTTATTTGCCATCAATGACAACACTTATCATGCCTAGCAGTGTCTCTTGCCAACAATCTCCCCCTTTGGCATTGATGGAAACACTTAGTGAAAAATGACTAAGTGTCGGAATAACTCTCCCTTTGCTTGTGCTCCATGATGTTGTTCACATTGCTTTCCGGTGCTCCTCCTTTGCTGGATTCCTCATTTTTCACTACTCTTCAATCTCCCTTTGACATCAATGGCAAAGGGTGGGATCTGCAATCACTAATTATGCAAACATTTTGTATATAAGGCTACATATGTACAAATAGTCCATATGTTATTTTTACATATATTTAAGGATATCTGCAAAAGTGCTCTTTAACTGTACAAATTTGGTGGCCCAACTTCTCTTCATACCATCCAAAATTAAAATGTGTCCACTTAGAAGAAATGCATATGCTTCTGCTTTCCTTAGATCTGAGGGATCACTTTCTCAGGTAGTACTTTGAGCCTATGACAAAGTATTAAATCCAACTTAGGGGTAATCAGTCCTTGAAGCTCACCCATTCTTTCCATAATGTTCTTCTTTCTTTGATAAGCTTCTTTGTTTCATTTGTCAGGCTAATTGCTTGACATTCTTGGCTCACTGGAGATATAGTTAAAGGATCAAAACTTTGAGATAGGTCTAGTGGCTTTTTCTCCTGCTCCTTTATCATTTTATCAATATCCTCTACTATTTTGGGCCATGATAAACAAAACTTATATACATCACCACCATCCTTAAGAGCATTTTCAATACTCTTTATACCAATATCAAGCATTTTTCTATCATTATCTATAAGGCCTTTTAGTTCACTAAACCTCTTATCCAAAAATTCTTTCTGAACCTTTACTTCGGCTGACTTCTCAAAAGACTCAAAATTTGTATTTACAGAATGCACAATATTTTTCAAATTACCAGAAGGAGAATCATATGTATTTTTCTAATATGTGGGCATGATCTTCTCTAGTATTTTAGATGCTAGGCCTATCAACTCACTATTTTCTATGTGAGCCGTCAGTATTTTCTCCCTTGCCTTGGCCTGTGTAAATGATGATATCTTCAGCATTTGGTCAAGAGAGAGAGAGTGTTCAAATTGATTGGTCCTTATCACAGCTCAGGTTCATCAAACTAATGTATTTCTATACTTAGGAGACTTTTCACTGCATCTGCAACTGGTGTCTCTTGCCACAATTCTTGAACCACCTTCCTTTCCTTGAAATTTTCTAGTATCAGGACTAATTTGTTTAGATGCATCAACATTTGCACCATCTTCTTCCTTTTTATCTTCCTTACCTTCTTCTTTTTCTTCCTCTACTTTACATTTCTCGATTCCATCTACAACAGTATTCTCAACATTATCTTCTTTGCCGGATTGATCAGGAGAAGTTAGAGTATCTCCTGTATTATCAGTTTGGTCCACCATCATTGTATCTTCTTTGTTTGTTTGTTCCTCTTCCAAAACATAGGAGTCATCAATCTTGGTTTGCTGCTCATCAGTTTTCATCTTTTCAATATCTAGGATTGGTGAATCAATCCCATCACCAGTCTCCTCCTCAACAAATGGAAGATTGTGTCTCTTTAATGCACTCAAAAGTATTTCTTGTGTTTCTTTAACTATTTGGTCCAATTCTCCAAGCATTAGTTTGTTCATTCTCTTCTTGCTCCTGAATTCATCCATCACACTTTTGAATATCATATTCATTTGAACTTGAGTGCTTTGAGGGCATAGTTTAATCAATACATGCTCTCCAAGCTCCATATCCTTGCTTTTTGCATTTTCTTTTCTCAACTCCAAAATGTTTGCAAGACTTGGAGGGATCTCAGAAGTAATTTCAATCAGGGCCTTATTATAGATATTCAGATATCTAACAGTTGCTTCCTCTAACACCGTCTTATTTGTGTCACTGTAATCATCATAAAATTCAGTCATGGGTTTCAGATTTCCATCCATAGTGACTGATTTTATTACATCTTCCACAGAAATTGTGGGCTTCTCAACATATGTATTAGTCTTCTACCTTTTGCTTGCCTTTTTGCCTCTGGTGGGCTTCTCCTTAGTCATCTTGGCTCCTTTTGTTCCAAAGGTTTTCAACTCCTTTAATACCTCAACATCTGAATCCGTTTCTTGTTCATCAACTTTTGTGCTCTTATAGGTTATTGTGGCCTTTGTTTTCACTCTTTTTCCTTCCTTTCCTTCTGATTTCTTATGATTAGCAGAATCTAGAGAAATAGGGGCAACAATAGAGCTCCTAGTAGCCCTTGAAATGGAAGAGAGTTTCATCGGAGCACTTCCTTGTTTCTTAGCTTGTTTCTCTAACTCAACCTTTTCAGTTCTTTCGCTAAATTTCCTAACAGCTTCCTTTGTGAGACCTAGATTCTCGACCAATTGCTCAACTTCTTTTCTTTTCTTTTGGTCTCAGGTTCTTTGAGCTCATCATGTAGTTTCAAACTCAACTCCTCATATGTCCCAAATCTTTCAACTATTGTATCCTTTGGCTTGCTCAATATGTGTTGAGCATACACATTTAGAAGTTTCTCATCAACCTCATAGCCCATAGGCATAATCCATACAGTTCTGGGTTCCACAGCTTCCATTAGGCACTGATCAGTGTCAACCATAAAACATATCTTAATTTTATATTTCTCCACAACTAATTTGGGAATTCTCTCCCTTGCATGCATCATACCCTGAAAATTCTTAAGATATCCCTAGATTGCTATTTTCTATGTTTTATAATCACCAATGCTATTTAGATGATCTCTGATTTGAATATCAACTAGCTCATCATTAGTCCAGTGTACACCTTTTACTCTAGGCACCTCATTCATAAAGTAAAAGAACAAGCATAGAACCAATGTACCATATTTAAAAGTGTTTTTCTTATCCTTTTTGATTTTCTTTAAGTTCTCAATCAATTGATTCTACAATAATTCACACAAATCATAATCTGTATTTTCTTTTAGCATCTTGTATGCTGCATATATGGTTGTTCCAGAAACAAAATTCTCCCTACTAGAGTGATAAATCTTATAGCCAATCACTATGAAAGAAAACTTAACATCTAGTTCTATAATGTCATTAATGGTCATTGTTCTCTTATTAAACTTCGCACCTGTTGCATCTGTAATAGTTTAGTTTTTCACAGATTTTAACATGGGTAATCCACTCGTAGAATTCAACCCAGTCACAATTCTAATAGCATCTTTGGTGATCTTGAATGGTTTTAGCAGCCATATAAATTCCTCATGCATTTGGCTCAAAACATACTGGACCCATTGATCTTCATCAAATGTTGGAAACCCCATAATTTGAATAAACTGTTTATCATTTAGTGCCTTATACTCAAGTTTAAGGTCATGATTTTCATCCTTGAGATGACTCTCAAACAAGTCTGCATACCTTGAGTCTCCAAATTCATCTATGTTTGCATGAATATAAACCCTAATATCTTCAACATGCAGTACACCATATAGAACACTTGAAAAAGCACCTAATGGGTCAACTTCTATTGATTTGTGAGGATACTTCTTAAATTTGGTTCGAGGCCTTTCAGTAATGTCGACAACATGAGGAGTAGCCATCTCAACATATTTTAGATTCAAAGCTTTACAAAGAAGTACATTTTTCTTCTGCAGGGTTAGGGTTGATCAATTACGGGTTGAGTTCACTCTTTGTGCTTCAATCTTTGGATTTACAGCTAAGATGCTCTTCTTCTTGTTTCCTTCAAATGCAAAGTGGTTTAAATGCATGACCAAGTGACCTTTTATCCTTCACAAAACCTAATTTGGCATTATAATAAATGTGTTTCCCTAACTTCATCCAGTTACTCTGTTTCTTGAACAGTTCTTCATGAATTAGTCCACAAATTTCCGTATCAACATCTTTTCTTCTAAAAATTCTTCAAAAGATTTTGAAACAATTCAAAATAGCTTCTCTCATTGTGCCATATCTAGGCACCCACTTGCTAGCTGGAGGAATTTGATTTTTAATGCAGCTCCTCGTGAGCCAGAGCTCCTAACTCAATTCCTGGAAGAATTATTAGCACCGAATTCTAGTGCGGATCCATTACTATCATTCACAATTGTTTTCTTGACCCATGTCTTTCTCATTTCATTTTGGATCTCATTTACATCAATTTTTTATTTGCCTTTGTCTTTTCTCTTCTCATCCAGTTTTCTGTTTGCCAGACCTCTTCTTTCATTAATCCTATTTCTGCGGAATCTTGCAATATGACCAGATTTATTGCAATTACAGCACACAACATTTCTCTGCTTATAAATTTGATTTGCTCTTGATATGCACTGATTAGCAATGTGTCCAAAACCATTGTAGGCAAAACAGTAGCCATTGAAAGAATTACTATTTCCTCTATTGTTAGGTTTGTTCATTATCATACTTCTACATTCATTGGATCTATGACCATACCTCTTGCACTTGAAGCATTGACTGGAGAAGGATGAGTTAATTTGATTTGCTTTGTTTATGTACTGAGTAGCTCTATGACCAAATTTATTGCAATTAAAATAATTTCCATTGAATGATGGATATCTTTGAGCATTAGGCTGTCTTATCGGAGGTTTTCGAGGTCTATTTCTTCCATTCCTAGGTTGAAAATTTCTTTGTCCAGATCTAGAACTTTCACCTTTCTCATTTCCAAGACCATCCTTGTCATTAGCCTTTTTATGTTCTTCAAGCAGTGCTTCAAGTTTAGCTGAGCTTATCTTGAACTTCTCCTTGTATTCATTTGCAACTTCTAGGTCATGTCTAAGAGTTATAATTTGTCTCTCAATTTCTCTCTCATTATTTATGCTTTCTTGTAGATTAGACTCTAGGAGACCAGCTATTCCATCCAATCGTAGCATTCTTTAGTTCTCTCTTTTAGATTTTGATTTAGCTCTTCTTCAGTTTTCTTCCTATCTTCAATTTCCTTGGTTAGCCTCATCACCCCAGTTTCCATCTCATGTTTTAAGATAACAACTTATTTAGCTAACTTCTCACATTCCTTTGTCTTCTCTTTCAGAGCTTTATCTTCATAATGATTTCCCAGTTGAAGAGGTTGCTCCTTTCTCGTTTCATTGGATTTGCTCAATTTTCCTTTTAAAATCTCAATGAAGTCTTCAGCCTTTTTAAGGTTCTCTTGTAGCTCTCCGACTTCTGCTCTAGACTGTTCAAGATCCTCTAAAGTGAGCTTATGTTGTCCTTGAAGGTTATATTCATCCATTTTACTACCTTCCCAGATCTTCCTCAAGCTGTTAAACTTTTCCAAAGGAACCTTGTTCTGATACCAATTGTTGGAATTGGTCCGGACAAATGAGAGGGGGGGTGAATCAGTTGTCACATAATTTAAACTTTTCTGCCTTTAATCTTCTTTTACAACTTCTAATCAAATTAGTGATATAATCATCAAAGCATGAATCAATAACATATGAGAAGATGCATAAACAACACATCTGACACCAAGATATTTGATGTGGAAACCCGATTAAGGAAATAAACACGGTGGGGCTTAACCCACAAGGATTATACTCTATTAAAAGTATTACAAAGGGAATGCACATGTATTCAAGCTCACTACCTAGGGCTCACTACTCAAAAAGAAGGCTCACTACCTACAGAAACAAGATTACAATGAATTTGACCTGATATTTAGCATCAATCAATGCAGGGATTCAGTTCCAGTTAAGTACAAAATACTGACTTGATACACTTTATCTTCACTTCTGCTCTACTTACTGTTCTGCTAACATCTGAACCTTCAATCACTGCCCTTTTCACACTTACTCCATAGTCACATCAAACACACACACCAAGTCATTCAAATCCATTGGCTATATATATCCGCATCCAGATCTTCAACTACTTTTCATTCGGCTTCAAGAACACTTAGAACTTTATTGAAAATTCTGCTCTATTGGTTAAATCCATGTACACTTGTAATGTGGACCAAAACTTGCACTCACAAATCATTAATCAGGTCAGCTACTATCACTGATTAACACAGCTTGTCCAACTAACAACTTCAATACATCTAGAACCAAGATCAATTACAAGTTTAGCCTGTTCTTCTTCTACCTGTTCTATCAAACTGTTAACCTGATACTCAGATGCTAATAGCTATTGAATCCTTCATCACTGGAGGCCAAAACTCTAGATTTGGATTATCCTAACAATGCTTATGATTCCCTTAAATCTACAGCAAACTTTGATCTACCCCCGGTGAGATCTAGACCAAGATACTGGACCCTGTCACACACTCTGTTCTTTACATCCTGAACTTAGACAAATCTTCAATCTAATTTATGGTATGGGCAAATTATGCAATGTGGATGTGTAGTATAGACTTAGTTGCCATCAATGACAACACTTATCATGCCTAGCAGTGTCTCTTGCCAACAATCACAAAATGGGTAGGTTAGGGTTCTGGTGCCATTAGAGAGTTGTTTGGTGCCATAACAGGCCAGATTTGTACCATCCTCTAGAATGGTGCCATCCAGCAAGGGGAATTTAGGTTAGTTTTGGCACCATAACTACTCTTTGTGGTGCCATGCTCTGGTTTGACACCATTTCAAACTAAGGATATTAGGTGCATTGGCACCATATGATCTTTTTGTGGCGCCAAACTCTGGTTTGGGGCCATGTGTCAGGGATTTGGGTTTTAGCACCAAAGATGGGTGTAGTGGTGCCATCATCTGGAATGTTTCCATACCTAGGTTTTGTGGCACCATCCTCTAGAGTGGTGCCTAGGGTTTGGTAGGTGAAATGGGGTTTTTAGGGTTAAGCGCCAGACTGGTGCCAAAACTAAAGGAAACAACTCCATCCTCTGGAATGGCGCCATATGGGGAAAGACTGGCGCCATGCTTTGGAATGGCACCATACCTGGCAAAATTGGTGTGATCATTTGTAATGGCACCATGTTAGTTAGAATTGGCACCAAAAGGGGAAAATTTAGTGCTATATCATTGATTTGCAAAAAATGCCAAGTTTTTTGATGCATTTTGCGGATGCAGGTTGATGGGGGGATTGTAACTTCATGGGAGCGAAGTATTCCCACTGTTATGTAGTTGTTAGATGGCTTCGACTAGGCTACACAAGCCAGGTTAGGTAGATTGGGTTTACGGACAGTGGCTGAGATGCCCATCATACGGGCACACAGGGCTATGATGACGGCCCTAGTAGAGAAATGGTGGAATGAGACATGCCCCTTCCTCCTACCCACGGGTGAGATTACCATCACCTTGGAGGATGTTTATCACATTCTAAGGTTGCCGATTGCCAGAGCATAGTTTACTTATGACACTAGTAGAGGATGAGCAACCCTTGATAGGGATTTTGCCCATGGTCATCTAGTTTTGACAGGGGGTGGATAGTAGATGAGTTATAGTCAGACTTTGGCAACGAGAGTAGATGACTTCACACTGTTTCTATGTGCAGTGATTAGGGGTCTACTGATGCCGGATCGACATACACAGGGCTTTCTGTTGGGATGGAGAGATATGATTGAGGGGATGGTGTGACATGAGATGGTGTATGCATGGGGACCACACATGCTGGGGTAGTTATACCATGAGATGCACAATATTGTGTATCTATATGATGGAGCTTTATTTGCTGGGGCCACACTGCTGCATGTGTGGGCATTTGAGAACATAGGGATCACGAGGCCACAGGGAGGTTTGTTTTGAGGATAGTTCCAGACATTTGTCTTCTTGTATAGGGGCCCTATTTAGTATTCCTATATTGGGTAGCTGCGTTACTAGCGTCACATGTTTGATGACATGGTTCGATTACATTGCGACCATATATCGGAGTAGAGGCATGGCCTGACAAGTACATTCACTTGTCATATGCATTTTAGGCATGTTACCTGATGGGCTGAGGGGATCATACAATAAATATGTATCTCCCCTCCCAAGTGTGAGGTAGTTTGGATTATGTTAGGACCTTCCATAGGTGATGGTGATCTTTTCTAGGACACCTCGAGATATTAGGTGGCCACCAGCCATAGTGCCCCAGGTGGCGATACAGGACTTTGTAGGATTACAACACCAACAGTGGGATTGGAGGAGCACAATGATAGACACAGGGACTACTACTACTTATGATCAGTGGTGGGAAGTATAGAGACCGATCTATTTGACGGATCCTATCGTAGGGCCAGACATGACTGTGGAAAAGGGTGAGGATTAGGTGGAGGAGATAGTTCTGGAGGAGGTTGAGGTGGATGAGAATGATCCCATTGGGATGTTGGATGTGGTAGCAGCAGAGTAGGTTCTGGCTGGGAGAGGGTGGTGGCAAGGATAGTGGAGCCCTCAGAGGCAACGAGTAGTAGGGCAAGTGGTACAGTAGAGGTAGCAGTAGTAGGTGCCTATACAACACACACAGGTAGGGTCGAGGGGACAAATGCCACCGCCACAGGCACCCCCACAGCAACAAGGACCTAGAAAAGCACCACCATAGGTACCACTGTAGTAGTAGGCACATGTGGGGTAGATGCCACCGCCATGAGTACCATAGTAGAGACCACAACAGCAAGAGAGATAGCAGCAACAGGCGAGACAATAGTATCAGGCAAGATAGCAGCAACATGTGAGATCCTAGACATAGCATCAACATGCACCAGAGTCTCAGATGGCATTCACCAGGGCTAGGCCCATAGGGGTAGGGAGTTTAGGGACAAGACCTGGTCCTATTTCAAGTGTACCCATTGGGTGTCGGTGCACTTGCGCCAATAATGAGGAGGATGTAGATATGCTGTGGGTGTTGGCAAGAGACACATTGGAGCTTCATTATTGTTGTCATTGATGGCAACAAAGGTTAACCCACACATCCGCAGGACATGATGAGTCTCTACCGGAAGGCAGATTGCAGAGTATTGTGATCTGGTAAGCAAGAACAGAGCATGTAGCGAGGTCCAACAGTCAGCTTCGGATCTCTCAGAGGAAGTATCTTGGTGAAGTACAGATTTGGGGAAGTCAAGAGGACTACCTTGACTGATAGATTCCAAGGATTTAGCCTCCGGTGATAGATGAAGAAAAAGATATGAATACTTGAGTGTCGAGTTCCTGATTGGCAGTGTGGACAGAGGAAGAACTAACTAGCAGAACATCAGACATTATTCTGGATGCATTACTGATGATGGTAAAGATTCTTAAGGCATAAGTTATAATTGGCCGACATGATTGATAACTTCTACAAGTATATCCTTGATCCGCATTATGGTAAGCAAGGATTCAGCTGACAGATCAGAGTTCATGGAAAATATTGACTATTCCAGATGCCGACTTGAAAGGTGATGAAATCACTTGTGCGTATATATACAAGATGGATTTAGTTGTGAGAGGTGTCATGGTTTTGGGGAGGTGAGAAGATAAGTAGCAGAGTAGAGTAAAAGTAGTAAGGTAGGTTCAGTATGTGAAGGGACAGCAACACTAAGGAAGAAAAAGGATGAAGTGCAGCAGATCAGTGTACTGAGTTTAACCAGAACTGAACTCTAGCATATGTAGATGCTCCTTATCAGTTCAAGTATTATATTACACTCTTTGTAAATTGTAAATAGTGAGTCTCTTGTAGGCAGTGGGCCTCTTGTGAGCAGTGTGCTCGGGTAGTGAGCCCTAATTGGCAAGTGCCATTTTGTAATCCTATTCTTCTAACAGAGAATACAATCTTGGGTTAATCACCCCGTGGTTTTCTCCCTTAACAGGGTTTCCACGTCAAAAATATTGTGTCATGTGTATTTCCATTTCATGGTTATGTTTTCTTGTTTGAATTGATGCTGCACTAATTATTAAGAAAGTTTAGAAAGCTGAAATAATTAAGATAACTGATTCACGCCCCTCTCAGTTATCAACAATTGGTATTAGAGCCAAGTTCCTCTTAACAGAGTCTAACAGCTTGAGGAAGATCTGGGAATTCAAATGGAGGTATATGGTTTAAGGGAGCAACTCAAGACTGCCCTTAATGATCTTGAGCAGTCAAACTTTGAAGTCATTGAATTAAAGGAAAGACTCAAACAGGCTGATGATTTCATGAAAGAACTAAAAGAAAAATTAAGTCTCTCTATGAAAAAGAGAAAGGAGCTACTTCAGCAATTGGCAAGTCAAGGTGAAGCCAATGATACAAATGAAGATCTAAAGGAGAAAACCAAGTTATGTGAAAAGTTATCAAAAGAAATCATTATGGTAAGACATGAAATAGAATCAGGAGTTATGAAGTTTACCCAAGAGGTTGAAGAGAAAAGAAAAATTGAAGATGATCTAAGACAATCTCTCAAGGAGAAATTAGAAGATTGCCACAAGATGGATAGAATTATCAGACATCTTGAATATGATCTTGAAGATGCTAAAGATAATGAAGAAAAACTTGAGGATCAAATTGTCTCTCTTAAAAGGGATCTTCAAACAACAAATGAATATAAAGAGAAATTCAATATAAGTTCTGCTCAACTTGAAGTTCTTCTTGAAAGTCAAAAGAGGGTAGATGACAAGTGTGGTTTGGGATATGAGAAAGGAGAAAGCTCCGGATCCGGTCAGAAGAATCTTAGATCAGAAAATCCAAGGAACAGGCCTAGAAGACCTCCGGTAAGACAACCTAATGCTCAAAGATATCCATCCTTCAATGGATACTGCCACAACTGCAATAACTTTGGTCATAAAGCTAATCAGTGTAGAAAGATAATGAATCAGACTAATACATCCTTCTCCGAACAGTGCTATAACTACAAAAGGTATGGTCACAAATCTCATGAATGCAGAAATATGCAAATGAACAATTCATTCAATGGTAGATGCTTTGCATGCAATAGAATGGGTCATATGGCTAATCAATGCAGATCAAGAGGATATCAATCAAATATGCAAAGAAATGTTGTTTGCCAAATTTGCAATAGATCCGGTCATATTACAAAATTTTGTAGAAGCAAGAATCAAGACAAAAGAGGTCCGGTATATTAGAATCAGAATCAAGATAAGGGAAAATAAAAAGTGAATGCGGATGAAGTTCAAAGTGAGATGAACAAGATTTGGGTGAAGAAAAGTACAGAGAATGTAGGGGATGGATCCACACCAGACTCTAGTGCTGATATTCCTTCCAAAAATTAAAAAGTGAGCTCTGGCTCAGGGGGAGACACAAAGAAAACCCTATTCCCCCAGCTAGTCAATTGGTGCCGGAACTGGCACAAGGAGAGTTACGGATTAAAGGGCTCATAAGAGAAACATCTAAGTAGACAATGGTTAAGATTTGGATGATCCACAAGATGTTTACAATCAAGATTGATCCAGTTCTTCAAGTCATCCGAATAAGGCAAACCGGAATGACTTAGGTCGAGCATTTATTACAACTTGACATTAGGGTTTGCGGAGCAATATAAGGGTTTTCTCATTAAGCATTTGTTCATTCTGCATTCAAGAAGAAACAAAAAGAGAAGCTCTATAGAAAAATTCCTCAAGCTCATCAAAGATCATTTACAAAAGTCAATTCTTCTAGTAATCGATCTGGCTAACTCCATGAAACCGAAAGGCACAAAAGGTATTCTCCATTATCAAATATCTCTTTGCAAATCTTTGAAAGATGACTACTCCAAATATAGTGAAGATTTATGATAGACCACGACCTAAATTTAAGAAGCATCCATATAAATCCCTAGAAGTTGATCCCCTCAGTGCTTTTTCAAGCATTCTGCATGTAGAAGATGTTAGGGCATATATTCATGCAAATATTGAAGAATTTGGGGAATCTAAGCTGGCTAATATCTATCACAATCAGTTAATAGATGATTCTTTTGAGCTCAAACCTCAGTTCAAGGCTATTCAGGATAAGCATTTTGCACAGTACATTCATTTCCCCTATTTTGAAGAAGATGAATGGGTCTGGTATGTGTTGAGCAGAGTACATGAAAACTTCCTATGGTTGAATAGACCATTTAAGATCACCAAAGATGCAATTAGGGTAGTAACTGGTCTGCATTCATCTGGTGGGATACCTATTCTCAAATCTGTCAAAAATCAGACAGTGAGTGATGCAACTGGATCAAAATTTGACAAGAGAGCTATGACAATTGAAGATATCACTAATCCGGATATTAAATTTGCATCCATGATAATTGGTTACAAAATTTATCACTCCAGTAGGGAAAATTTAGTACCAGGAACTGCAGTTTATACAACTTATCAAATGCTAAAAGAAAATACTAACTATGATCTGTGTGAACTTCTTCTAAACCAACTATTGGAGAATCTACAGAAGATCAAGAAGGATAAGAAAAATTCCTTCAAGTATGGTGGGCTGATATTGTGTCTATTTTTCTACTTCATTAGTGAGCTGCCCGAATCAAGTGGTTGGGTTTGGTAGAATGACAGACTTGTTGCAATCCAAATCAGAGATATTTTGAATGGGCTTGGAGATGCCAAGACAAGAAATACAGCTCTGTGGGGTTACTTCAAGAACTTCCAAAATTTGATGCAAGCAAGAGAGAGAATTCCCAAATCTCTAGTTGAAAAGTATAAGGATACAGTTTGTTTTATGGTTGAATCTAATCAGTGCCAAATGGAAGCTGTGGAACCAAGGACAGTCTGGATCATGCCAATGGGGTATGAGGTGGATGAGAAACTTGTGGAGCTACATGTCCAACACATGCTTAGTCAACCCAAGGATCCCAAAGCAGAAAGGTTTGGAACCTTTAAAGAATTGAGTATAAAAATTCATGTGGAAAAGGTATGGCATATCAAAAGAAGCTCTTGATGCCAGCAGAGAAAAGATGGAAAGGGCAGAGAAAGAGAAGGAAGAAGTAGAAAAGGAAAGTGATCTGGTGAAAGCCCCCTCCCAGACCAGACCCTCTAAAAGGGCTGCACCCATCTCAGCTAAAAGTTCAAAGACATCAAAACTGGAAGTCTAGACATCCGAAAAAGGAGAGAAGAGAACAAAGAAAAAGGCAACAAGATCCTATGTTAGCCTGAAGGATGATGAAGAAACTGAATCAGATGAGGAGGTGAAGAAAATGAGGAAAAAGACGAAGATATCCAGTGAAACCAAGGAGGCAGAAGCAGAAGAGTTTGTTGAAAGAGCCACCTTGTCCTTAGATAATGTCATCAAGAGACACATTGGAGCTTCATTATTGTTGTCATTGATGGCAACAAAGGTTAACCCACACATCCGTAGGACATGATGAGTCTCTACCGGAAGGCAGATTGCAGAGTATTGTGATCCGATAAGCAAGAACAGAGCATGTAGCAAGGTCCAACAGTCAGCTCCGGATCTCTCAGAGGAAGTATCTTGGTGAAGTACAGATTTGGGGAAGTCAAGAGGACTGCCTTGACTGATAGATTCCAAGGATTTAGCCTCCGGTGATAGATGAAGAAAAAGATATGAATACTTGAGTGTCGGGTTCCTGATTGGCAGTGTGGACAGAGGAAGAACTAACTAGCAGAACATCAGACATTATTCCGGATGCGTTACTGATGATGGTAAAGATTCTTAAGGCATAAGTTATAATTGGCCGACATGATTGATAACTTCTACAAGTATATCCTTGATCCACATTATGGTAAGCAAGGATTCAGCTAACAGATCAGAGTTCATGGAAAATATTGACTATTCCGGATGCCGACTAGAAAGGTGATGAAATCACTTGTGCGTATATATACAAGATGGATTTAGTTGTGAGAGGTGTCATGGTTTTGGGGAGGTGAGAAGATAAGTAGCAGAGTAGAGTAAAAGTAGTAAGGTAGGTTCAGTATGTGAAGGGACAGCAACACTAAGGAAGAAAAAGGATGAAGTGCAGCAGATCAGTGTACTGAGTTTAACCAGAACTGAACTCTAGCATATGTAGATGCTCCTTATCAGTTCAAGTATTATATTACACTCTTTGTAAATTGTAGACAGTGAGCCCTAATTGGCAAGTGCCATTTTGTAATCCTATTCTTCTAACAGAGAATACAATCTTGGGTTAATCACCCATGGTTTTCTCCCTTAATAGGGTTTCCACGTCAAAAATATTGTGTCATGTGTATTTCTATTTCATGGTTATGTTTGCTTGTTTGAATTGATGCTGCACTAATTATTAAGAAAGTTCAGAAAGCTGAAATAATTAAGATAATTGATTCACCCCCCCTCTCAGTTATCAACAGTGGGCACAGGTTGCTAGTTTGGAGGATACAGTGCAGAGACAGAGGCAGGAGCTTGTGCAGCTATGAAGGGTAGCTGCCCTACTAGATGGGAGCAGTTGAGTAGATGAGCAGATTAGCACACTATAGGCATAGCTAGCACAAGCACAGGGCCAGGTGACATAGTTGCAGGCCCAGGTAGCTAGTGTTAGTCTAGAGAGGGATGCAAAGAGAGCCTTGCATCAGGAAACAAATGCTCAGGTGGGGACTCTATAGGAAGAGGTGACTCAACTGTAGGGTATGGTGTCAGGTACTAGTGTTGGTGAGATATACTCATAGTCTCTGGCTCAGACTCAGTAGATACTGGGCAAGCTCTTAGAGGCATGCTCACGTGCTGAGTACTATTATGGCACTTACTGTACTATGATTCCTATGGATCAGTGGATACTGAGTTATAGAGAGAGGAGTGGATAGAGGATGTCTAGGTCACATTGATCTAGGAGGTCCATTCAGTCAGTACAGTAGCCCTTGGCACCTCCACAATGACCACTACATCAGCCACCACAACAACAACAGCAGCAGCCCCGCCCAGGGTCTCCTATCGACTCAGCTAGGGGTTCATCATCCCAGGGTTGATGTTTTTGTATGTACTAATGTATTTTGGCCCTTGTGGCATTTTATATCATGACATTGAGTGATGTATTATTTTTGATGGCGATGTATGTATGATTATTATGGATGTTGTGGTATATGCATGATGATGGTTCATGATGATTTATGATTATGGTAGACACATAGGATGATGTCTTATGATGATGTACAATGTATGCCTATGGTTTTATGCATTATGGATGTTTATGGATATTTATGATGTGATTAATGTTATAGATGTGATGTTATGGATGCATTTATGGATGTGTTATGGATTACATAGATAGATGGTTTCTGTGCTTTTGTAAATGGTTATGGATGTTATTTTGATAATGGATTGTGTTTTCTATATGTGATGATATGAGTGGAATATATGCTCAGATTAATAAACATATATTATGTAATGGAAATAGATGTAAATGTGAAATATATGCTCAGATTAATAAACATATATTATGCAATGGAAATGGATGTAACTGTGAAATATATGCTTAGATTAATAAACATATGTTATGCAATGGACAAAATGTGTTATGGTTAATGATAAATAAATGATAAACAATGTAATGGTTAATGAAATGGTTGAATATTGCAATGTAATAATAAAATGATAAGTGTTAATGCAAATGGACAAATAGTTAATGAAATGAAAATGGATAAATGTAATGAAATGGACAAGTTAAAATGAGATGGGAAATGGGATGAGTTATAGTTGGATGTCTTGATACATATGATGTTCGTTGAACCCTCGGCGATGGGGTTAGGGATGGTCGGGATAAGTTTAGGAAGGGTTGGGATGGAAATGGTTCTACTAGGTCATTAGCTACCACACTTTTAGAGGGGTAGAAGGAATCAGTGAGGTATGTAGAGCGAATTGATTGAGGTGGTTGATTAGTGGGGGGAAGGGATATGTTAGATGGGGAGGTTGTGTTAGAGTGACTAGATTTGGGGTTGAATCATTGACAAATCCTAAGTCCAAATATTTTGTTGAATGGGTGCTGATTAGAAAGAGAGATGGATGAGCTAGGCAAAGTCCTTACATTACATTATTGAGAGCATTTATAGGTTTATTGTAGTAAAATAGGATATTTTTCACCAAGGTATGAAAGGACCAAGGCGATGATATATATCTGTCTTTGCATGGACTAGACTCACAAACAATAGGTTGATCTCATGCATGCCAAAGGTAGTATAACCTTGCCTATATGAGGGAAGGGGACTCATAACATAGATTTCCCTAGTACATAGAAGGTATGATTAGCCTTATATGCAAATGGAAGGCACCGTGTTAGAACCGACCCTATCTTCAAGATATGAATACTATTCTTGGAGTAATGAAATCAACCCACAAACACATCATACAAAATAAAGACCATGTTCATTCTAGGTGTTTTCCACCATATACCATAATATAATGAGATCAAGGTATCTTTGGAATGAATCCTAGAGCAAGACAAAAAATAAAAATCAATAATCAACAAGACCAACAAAATGACACAAACAACCATTGTATCTCTTGCCAAGATAAGTGTTCATGATGGATTCTGCCTATTGTAGGAATGATATATCTATTAAGGCGAGAATCAATTTGGATGTCACTAGATAAAATTCAAAAAATGGGCAAAAGGATAGTCATGCCATGTGTGATAATTATGTTTGGTGTGTTGATTGATGATTTTTGCATAAGATGTGATGTTTTGATAGTATCCTTAGCATGTATATTGCTTGGTGAGTTTAGTAAGCTCAAAAGATAGGGACCATCAAATGGGTTGGATGGGTGCATCTTTTATACCTGAGTACTGGATACTTCCTTCATATTCTAGACTGCCTACATACCCTATGTCCATGGCATCAAGGTATTTTAAGATGTAGGTGAGATGAATATGCAATTCTGATATGACTTGATGATGTGGGAATGGTTTGGGATGGATATGATGATGTGTTTGGATGATGATCTATTGTGGATAAGTGATGGTGTCAAAGGAATGTTTTTAGAGTTTTTTGTGTTTCTAATTTTTTTGGGTTTTTGGGATATTTTAATTTTTTTGGTGTTTCTGGATTTTCTATTGTTTTTGTGTTTTTTAGATTTTGTATTATTTTTATGTTTTTTGGATTTTCTATTGT
The DNA here is from genome assembly GCA_027924645.1 of Cunninghamia lanceolata. Classification (NCBI taxonomy): domain Eukaryota; kingdom Viridiplantae; phylum Streptophyta; class Pinopsida; order Cupressales; family Cupressaceae; genus Cunninghamia; species Cunninghamia lanceolata. Next base: position 2,431,703 of record BSBN01000185.1, on the reverse strand, counting down.
TTTTGTGTTTTTTGGATTTTCTATTTTTCTTGTGTTTTTTGGATTTTGAGTTGTATAGGATAAGCATACAAGGATCCTCATTCCATGGATTAGCTATGGGTGGTATATGTAGGGTGGGCGATAAGATTTGATGTTTCAGAATTCCAAGCCATGGGATGCACGTGATGTGGAATGTGATGATGGATGAGAGGACTTATTAGATGGTAGAACCAACTTTTATGCATGGTGCCTAATATAGGTTTTCACCATGGTACTTATCCAAGGTGTCACCGAAGTGATTTTCACCATTGGACGGCTTTATTGCACTGGGTTTTTTCTTGATTTTTTTTTTTGGATTTTTTGATTTTTTTGTACTTTTATGATTTGGGATACTCAATGGGTTATGCATAAAATATTTTTAGATGCAGGATGTTCATAGGCTCATTTAGAGGCTTCCCCTTTGGTGTTGCAAGCTGATATGCTTCTTACCCATAGCTAGCTGTGATGACATATAGTCCCAACCAATTAGGCTCAAACTTTCCTTTCTTGATGCGCTCTTGTAAGTTTCTCTAATTTTCCATAAGGACAAGGTCGCCTACCTCAAACTTGTGATTCTTGATCTTTTTTTTGTAGCTCCTACGTCGGTGGTTTTGATAACCTGAAGGTGATTAAGAGCATCCAAACATTTCTCATCCAGTAACTCAAGCTCATTCAGGCGTGTAATCCGGTATTCTTCTTCAGTGATTATATTTTACAATGAAATCTTGAGTGATGGGAGCTCAACCTCAATAGGTAAAATAGCTTTAGAACCAAATACTAATGAGTATGGTGTGGCTCTTGTAGGTGTGCAGATGCTTGTGTGGTAGGCCCAAAGGACATGACTGAGTCGGAGGTGCCAGTCATGGCCAACTTCATTAACCATCTTTTTTTCAGAATGCGTAAGATGGTTTTGTTAGAAGCTTTAGCCTGACCATTACCTTGTGGATAATATGGTGTGGAAAAGTGATGCTTGATGTGGAACTTCTCACACAGGGTGTGGACTTCCTGGTTCTTGAATGGTCTCCCGTTATCTATGATAATAGAATGGGGAATGTCGTAATGACATATTATGTAATGGAGAATGAATTTAGCACTTTGGATGTCTATGGTGAAAGTAAGTGAAATGGATTCAACCCACTTAGTGAATTACTCGGTAGCAGTGATGATGAACTTGTGGCCATTGGATGAGGGTGGGTGAATTTTACCTATGAGGTCAAGTCCCCACTGTGAAAAGGGCCAAGGAGTTGTTATTGGATACAACTCCTATGAAGGTGCATGGATGAGATCACCGTGTTGCTGGCATGGTAGACATTTTTTCACAAATCTGTAAGCATCTCATTCCTGTAATGTTAGAAAATGTCCCCCTGGGGGCTTTTCCCTCATAAGGTTTAGCTCCCAGGTCTTTAGCTTGCATCTAAGACATTTTAGTTCATATTTTAACACCCCGATGGAATGAGACCTGGGTTCCTTGGCAGATAGGGCCTAGGTGGACCTCTTGAGCTATACCCTACCTAAAATAGGGCCGAGGACTTGGGTGCCTGTGCCCTAGTCCTGCCCTATTTTGGGGCAGCCCCAATTTTTGAGTGTTAGTTAGTGACCGTTATTAGGTCCCTTTGCCGACATGGTAAGTTTGAATTTCAAATATCTTAGCAGGAGTGTTTGTAGTTGCATATAAAAGCATGCTTAGGCATTCATTTGAAAACTAGATCTTTACAAGATAGCAATTTGGATTCTCAAGTTTGTGTGAAGGTGATTCAAGTTTCTATTGTGTTGCAAGAGCGGACTTGTATGTTTTATGTGTTGATATTTGCAGATTTGAGCATCAATCTCCTAATGACATGAAGAGCATCTTCCTCCATGAGAGCTTTACTACAAGGTGACATCATATTGTGTTTTTATCATTATTTCCTTTGGTTTTTGCCTCTGCCTCACAAGGGCATGCACTCTTTATCCGACAACAGTGTTCAGAGACTTAAGTATCCTCTGGGGCTTGACTAAGGCAAGCCTCTAAACACCACAACCCCCAAATCAAGTCTTGTAATTGCAAGTTACAGGCGTCGCATTTAGAAAAGGTGAAGTTGCAGGAAGGAGTAGCAGACATCAAGGATTTAGGATCTAAAGAAAAGTCAGACAAAAGAGCACTTCAAGGACTAGGGCGCTCGCTCCAGTGTCCTTCACATCTGAGTTTCAGAAAATAGAAGTTACAAGGTTGATCAGTGTCGGAAGGAGGTCCAGATTCCCTAAAAAAGTAGGTACCTTGGACTTGGGTGCCTGCTCCAGTGTCCCCAACTATTCCACCTCGGAACCCTGAAAATAAGTATTCTATAATTTGATATTGTACTCTCGTCTGCAAGAGTTTTTTCCATAATTCATTAATTTGTTGTCCTATTTGCATTATTAGGGTTTTAATGGTCAATTGGGCATAGGAGAAGGAAAAATTGATAATTAATTCCCTAATCCAAGTTTCTCTACATATGTAAAGTGATCTAGGGTATGATAATGCTCACCATTTGACCCTAGATCCTTGAATGTAAGTGGAAAGGCAGATTTAAAGATCTAAACACTAGAGTTTTAACAAATCCAATTTTCCCCTAAACATTTTGGTGAACCCATGTTTTTGGACTTAAATTGCAACTTTCTGAGTGTTTTTCTTTAGATTTGGATTGATTTCATTCATTCATATAGTTATTCATTCTATTGCATTGAGAAAAAATCAAAAAAATTGGAAAATTAGGAAAATTCACAAAAATTGCATTGTTTGGCTTACTAAATGGCATCAATTTTTTCCAATTTCCCTAATTCATGATTTTTTCATCAGATCTTTTATAAAATACAAAAGTATATAAAAATTAAAAATTTTGCTTTGCATTTTCATCATTAATTGCTAGGGTTTTGTGGAAATTTTGACAATTTTATAACCTAGAAATTCCAAAATCTAGGGTTAGTAGGAAAAATCTTTTTCTCAGATTTTTCTCCTGATTTTAGATGCTCATTTAAATTTACATTTGACTGTAGTCTTTCATTTTAGTGTGAATTTGCATTTAGATTTAAAATATTTGCAATTTTGCATAGAAAATTTCAGCAAAAACTAGTAATTTTGATGCATTTTCATTAAATTTGCATGGGTATTTTGAATGTTCAATCTTGAAAATAATTTTCAGATCTGAGAGTATGTAATTTACATCAAAAATTAGACTTCAAAACATTCACATAGAATTTTGTCTCAAGATCTCAAACCTAGGGCTTCAAAAATAGCGATTTTAACTAAATTTGGCCTTATCGACTCTATAAACTTGCACCATAGGTGAGTTGTGAAAGGTATTTTGGCATAATGTTTTTGTTATCAGGGTAATCATTTGTTTCCCCTCATAAAAAGCTTCACAACACCCTTTTAACAGGCTCTTGTAGTAAAAATTTGGTGAAAAACTATACATTTTGACAATTTTTGCCCTAGGGTTTGACATAGTTTGCACTCCAAGGATGTTGTGATCACTTTTATGTTGAGGTGACTGATATTATTGATATTATTTTTTGTACCTCCTGAAATTCATTACAACACCCCTTTTGCTAGGTCTTGGAGTTGAAAAACCATGAAAAATAGCCTATTTTAACTATATTTTCACTAGGGTTTGACCTTAAGTGGTACTAAAAGCATGTTGTGTTGGATATTTTAGCACTAAGTGGCTGTTATTACTGATATTATCTTCTCTCCATCATCATTTTCCTGACAACACCCTTTGTTATGCTCTTTTGCATTGAATTTTGGTGAAAAAAGTGCCTATTTTGACATATTTTCACTATATTTTGACTTGACATTACATGGAATTTGCATCAAGAATGTGTTGAGAAGGATACTTTTAATGTTTTGGATTGATATCAGACATATAATTTACATCCCTTGACTGAAATCCTTACAACACCTTTTGTTTCATTCATTAGCATTGAAAACATATCAAAAGATCAAGTAGTTTAGGCTATTTTTGCTCTTGTCTTTTGCACCAATTTTGAAAAGCTTTCAAAATCTGATTTGGCATTGATTTGAGCATATAAAAATGGTCTCCAATCACAATAACAATAATAGGTTCCCTCCTAGACCTTACATGAAGATAAAGGCCCCTAAACCTAAAATTGTGTTTATACCTCATGATAGAACAATTGGAGATTCCGATGGACCTCTTTACATCACTGTGAAAATGAACTTTAGAATGAAACAAAGGGTGTTGTTAGAATGAAAATGACTGATATTCTGATGGAACTCTTATTGATCCCAATTGTACGACTAATGTTGCCACTGAAGAGTTCCTCTATCAATTAATGCAAGGTTCTTATGATCCCTCGAACATGATGATTAAGACACATAAGGGAACCTTTATCAAGCCTTTGGGTAAGATATCATTGTTGATAACACTATCTGGAAAACATGTCAAACAATGGTTTGATGTAGTCCCTGTCTCTGACCTCTTTCAAATTAAATTAGGACACCCGTGGCTAAAAAAAATGAAAGCTATCCCTCCAAAAAGACATCATTGTCTAAAATTCCCTCTGGATGGCCATATAATCACCATCCCTCACAACAAGTATAAACCTCTAGTTAAGAAAAAACATTTTAGAATAAATTATTTTTGGGATAAAACTGAAACACCAATTCCTTCTACACAAGAAATTAAAAAAGAGAAACAACCCGTGTGTGAAGAGAACTTTAGACCGAAAGGACAAGGTCCCTATGCTGAGGTTCCTCCCCCGAAATCCTTACAAGGATCGGGAGATCACTGTCAACAACAAAATGCTCCATTGCGACAAATGAGGTTTAATCCCAGTGTTTCATCTTCTAATTTGCAAAAGCCTATGAAAGAGGATAGCCCTATCTTAAAAGAGATAAGTGGTAAAACAAAACGAAATAGAAAAGCAAGAGAAAGAAGAAGAAGACAAGAATATGCTATAAACCTTGCCTCTCAACAAGAAAACATTGATCCAAACATTCAACCAAGAAAAGATGATCCTAACAATGAACAACATGATGAACAAGATATGAACTTGGCTATGATACCATATGTCCCACTATCCTCCAACATTAGGGAATGGGACGATGACGATGATGATTTACTTATAGACAATCTATAGCCCGACAGGGGCCCTATAGGTAAGTATCTCTAACCCTTTATCTCTCTCATGATGTGCTTCCCCTGTGATGTGTTATGTGTTGTTTAGGCCTCCTGGGCTGACCTCGGATTCTCCCATAAGGTTCGGGATACTAGGAGACTGCCTCTGTTGTGACCTTCTTCTATTTGTATCATCATTCTTCTATATTGCCTCTCTCTCCGCTTTCATTGTTGTGTGTTGTGTCTTATGGACATAGTGTCATGGTTGGTGACTTGGGGGCACCCTCCTACATGATTGTCCCTAAGGCACTTGTTTCTCCTTTCTTATTTATTGTTTCCCTTCCTCTAGTGTTTCCACCTAGTGGGCAGATGACAACAAACATTTATACTAATGCGGACCTAGTGTCCCTTTCGAGAGAAATCAAAAAAATTGGACTTAGTTCCTAATATGATGATGGGGTTGTACATTTTATTTGATGCTTGGCTAGTGGAAGCACTCGTGCTTTTCGCGTAGTGAATTTCATGGTGTTTCTGTCGCATTTACAAACCTTAACAAATTTGCTGCTCTATGCACCTTTGTTCATCTTTGAATCTAGCCTTGGCAGTACTCGATTTGGAGAGCTTCATGATATAGCCCCAGGGTTATCCTCGAACTTCAAATTCATAGTATAAACTTGGCTCTTTGTATGGTTAATCATATGCATTGATGTTGTTGTTTATCACGATGTTGTAGACACTAACATGTTTCTTGCAGGGATGTGTTTGTGGGAACATTTGGTGATCGTAAAGTACATGTCACCTTTGGGGGGCATGGGCTTTGTGAAAGTCAGTGTTCCCTTGTGTTTTCTTCCTATCTTAATATGGTTGATATCGATAACTGATATCAACCACCTTAAGGTGGGGGCATATAAGGTAAGCTATCTATTATAGATGTTAGCAATGTGTTTGACCTCAAATGCAAAGACTTGTGCCCCAGGGTAGTGCATCATGCATACTAAGTTTGTTTGCAATCAATCAATCATGTAAGCCCTCTACGGAGGTGGGATATCAAGCATATCCTTTTTCTTAAGCCCTCTATAGAGGTGGGGATGGTGTATTTCTCAGAGAAGATTGCATCATCCTATCATTTTCAAAAGTCCTCTATGGAGGCAGGGAGCAGCTCTTTGACTAGCTCAACCCTTAAGCGTATTTTCAGTGATTGTTGTGGCGAAGCCCAATCGTCGGTGTGTGCCTATAATGTGCCTGATATGGTGTTGGACCTAGAAATAGGTACACTCCATCACTTGTTTGTCATGTTTTCTCCGTGTCTTCAAGTGTGTGTGTTTTGGCATGTTTGTTTTGTTTGGCGTGTTTGTTGCCCCATATACAAAGACCTGCGCAATGAGTGCATCATGTGTTTTGGGAGTTTTTGTGTGTCTTCCGTGTGTGTTGCCGCATATATACAAAGACCTGCGTGATGAGTGCATCATGTATTATGGGAGGTTTGTTTACTTTCTAGTACTTGCATCTGCATTTCATATATATGAGAAAAAGAAAAGAAAAGAAATCATGCTTGTCTTCCATGCATTAATGTGTCTTCCATGCATTGACTATCTGCTCTGTGTTCTATGTGACTATAATTGTCTTCTCCATTTTTTGTGTGCATGTTACTGTCTTCTAAGTGATTGGTGTGTTTTCTCTGTACTTTGTGTGTTTGTTTTGTTTGTGACCTTAATTTAATGCATGTATTGGCCTCGCGTTTATACATACATTAAAGTGGGGGCTAAATGTAACATCAGAAAATGTCCCCTTGGGGGCTTTTCCCTCATAAGGTTTAGCTCCTAGGTCTTTAGCTTGCATCTAGGACATTTTAGTTCATATTTTAACACCCCGATGGAATGAGTCCTAGGTTCCTTAGAAAATAGGGCCTAGGTGGACCCCTTGAGTTGTACCCTACCTAAAATAGGGGGGGAGGACTTGGACTCCCACACCCTGGTCCTGCCCTATTTTAGGGTAGCCCCAACTTTGGGGTGTTGGTTAGTGACTGTTATTAGGTCCCTTTGTCGACACGATAAGTTTGAATTTCAAATATCTTGGCGAGAGTGTTTGTAGTTGCATATAAAAGCATGCTTAGGCATTCATTTGTAAACTAGATCTTTATAAGCTAGCAATTTGGATTCTCATGTTTGTGTGAAGGTGATTCAAGGCTTCTAGTGTGTTGCAAGAGCAAACTTGTATGTTTTATGTGTTGATATTTACAAATTTGAGCATCAATCTCCTCATGGCATGAAGAGCATCTTCCTCCATGAGAGATTTACTACAAGGTGACATAATATTGTGTTTTCATCATTGTTTCCATTGGTTTTTACCTCTACCTCACAAGGGCACGCACTCTTTATCGGACAATAGCGTTCGGAGACTTAAGTGTCCTCTAGGGCTTGACTGAGGCAAGCCTCTAAACACCACAACCCCCAAACCAGGTCTTGTAATTGTAGGTTACAAGTGTCGCATTTAGGAAAGGTGAAGTTGCAGGAAGGAGTAGCAAACATCAAGGATATGGGATCTGAAGAAAAGTTAGACAAAAGAGCACTTCAAGGACTAAGGTACTCACTCCAGTGTCCTCCACATCTAAGTTTCAGAAAATAGAAGTTACAGGGTTGATCAGTGTCAGAAGGAGGTCTAGATTCCCTGAAAAAGAAGGTACCTTGGACTTGGGTGCCCACTCCAGTGTCCCTGACTGTTCCGCCTCAGAACCCTGAAAATAGGTATTCTATAATTTGATATTATACTCCCCTCTACAAGATCTTTTTCTGTAATTCATTAATTTGTTGTCGTATTTACATTATTAGGGTTTTAATGGTCAATTGGGCATAGGAGAAGGAAAAATTGATAATTAATTCCCTAATCCAAGTTTACCTACATATACAAAGTGATCTAGGGTATGATAATGCTCCCCATTCGACCCTAGATCCTTGAATGTAAGTGGAAAGGCAGATTTAAACATCTAAACACTAGAGTTTTAACAAATCCAATTTTCCCCTAAACAGTTCCATGGTCAACCAATAATACCCTATTCTTAGGATTTTCTTTGCTAAGGTAGGTCCACTAGAATATGCCCCACAAATGCCTTCATGCACCTCTTACAAGGCCATTTCATCTTCCCTAGAGGCTAAGCATCATAAAAGCATACCATCAAGACTTCTTCAATAAAGGGTATCTCCTATAAGGGTAAAGCGGGAGAAAAGACAGATAAATCTTTTGCATTGTGAAGATGATAGGTTTGGTGGGATGATTTTGTCATGGAGGTACATGTAGGTCTCTTGATACCAAGGGGATAAGGTACCAACAATGTCACTTACTAGCTCTAATTGTTGTACATCATACGTTGGCACTAGAAGCTCTTCGTTTAGGAACTCACACTTCTTGCTGTCCATTTTCATATCAACCAAGGATCCTATTGTAGCCATAGCATTTGTTTCTTTGTTGTTTAATCTCAGGATTTGCTCAAAATGGATATCATGGAAATAGTCTTTGAAGTCATCAACCATTCTTTTGTAAGGCATGAGATTATCATCCTTTGTCTTGTACTCATTGTTCACCTATTGGATGACTAACTGGGAGTTTCCATAAACTATCAGCCTCTCAATTTTCTAGTGTATTTCCATGCGAAGTCCTATGATAAGGGCCTCGTACTCTGCTACATTATTTGTGCATGGAAATATGATTTTGTAGGACTTAAGAATAGTGTCTCCTTGAGGGGTGACAAACAAGATGCCTACCCCCGAGCAATGAAGTGTGTAAGATCCATCAAAATACATTTTCCATGTATCTATTGTCAGTGCTATTGTCAATATGGATTCATCTAGAAATTCTAGAAGTAGTGGTTGTTCTGTTGGGATCGGTGCGTCAACCAATTGATTAGCAATCACTTGTCCTTTAATGACTTTTCTTTCTATATATTCAATGTCAAACTCACTCAGGATCATAACCCACTTAGCCATTCATCCTATAAGAGATGCTCTAATTAGTATATATTTTAGTGGATCAGTCTTGGCAATGAGCTTGGTCTTATGATTGAGCATGTAGTGTCTTAACTTTTGAGAAGTGAAGACAAGAATGAGGCATGCTCATTCAATTGGAGTGTAGTTCATCTCATAGGTCACCAAGGTGTGGCTAATGTAGTATATGGCTTTTTCTTTTCCTTGTTCATCATGGTATGCTAACAAGGCCCCTGTTGTTGTTTTTGTTGTTGATATGTAGAGAAGGAGGGGTTCCCCTTGCTTTGGTGGTATAAGGATAGGAGGATTAGCAAGATAGCCTTTTAGTTGTTCAAAAGAGTTTTGGCACTGATTATTAGACACAAAAGCTGTATTTTTCCAAAGAAGATGTTGAAATAGTTGACACTTGTGGGAAAGTGGCGGATGGACTAGAGTTTCCCTTGTAGGCTTCGTAGTTGTTTGAGTGTCTTGGGTGGAGGCATCTCCAATATGGCCTTGAATTTTGTGGGATCAAATTCAATTCCTCTTCTTGACACAATGTATCCTAAAAGATTTTTGAAAGTGACCTTGAAGACGCATTTCTTGGGATTTAGGCATACATTGTATTGCTCTAGGCTATCAAAGATTTTAGCTAATACATTCAAATTCTCTTCTCTTGTTTTTTTATTTTCCCAGTAGATCATCCACATAATCTTCCATTATGCTGTGAAAAAGGTCATGGAAGATGACTGTCATAGCTCTTTGATAGGTGGCTCCTGCATTCTTTAGCCCAAAGGGCATCACAACCTAGCAGTATATTCCCCATGGAGATATAAAGGAAGTTTTATGTTGATCTTCTTTTGCTATCCTGATTTGATTGTACCCAGAGAATCCATCCATTAAAGATAACGTCTCATGCCCTATGGTGAGATCCACGATGATGTCTATATTTGGTAACAGAAAATCATCTTTAGGCTAGGCCTTGTTAAGATCTTTGAAATCTGTATAGCAACAGATGCCTCCAGTGACTTTGGCTACTGGTACAATTTTATACCCATTCAAGATAGTCTATATGGTGAATGAACCCTACATGTAGGAGCTTCTTGAGGTCTTCCTTGACTAGAAGCGCTATTTGGGGATTCATTTTCCTTAGCTTTTGTTTCACTAGTTTCACATCAAGACATACTACAAGGTGATGAACAATGAGAGAAGGATCTAGTCCCGACATGTCAGCATATGTCCATGTGAAGTTGTGGCTCCTCTATTTGAAGAAGTTTAGGAAAGCCTCCTACTCTTTTGTTGTAATGGACTCTACTCTAAATGTGATATTTGGTGTCTCTTCAGTTCCAAGATTCATCTCATGTGATGCCTCAATTAGGATTGGTGATCTCTCTTGATATAGCTCAGATACTTTGAGAAGGCCCATGCTCTCATCTCCTAGTGCCTCATGGAGGTTTTCACTAGGTGATACATCCTTTATTTTGATTTTTTCTTTATCCAAAAGTGCCACAAAGTGGTTTTCACTAAGGGATGGTATTTTCATTTTTATATTTTTGTGACTAAGATCATGGGTTATCTCCCTGAAGCATGCAGATGTGTTTAGTTCCATGATGTAGCCATCTCTATGATCTCCTAGGGAAAAGTGATCTCTCACTACTATCATTTCAGCTATTGCTTCGTCATTCTGTGTGATGTCAAGGACGGGATGTCCTTGTTGGTCCCAATCTATGAGTTGGGGGTAAACAAGAGGTAGGTCATTGGATGGGAATGGCATGGTGGTTAAGGTGTAGATGGTACATATGGATGATTCAAAGAAGTCGGTGAAGTCACTAAAAGAGTCTTGATGGTCATCTTCATGGATGTTGTCGACTATAGGGAAGGCATTAGCATCTTTACTTAAGATGTATTCAACATCGGTGGTGGTAGACTCTTGTTTTCCATACCCCAACCCATGAAGATATGGATTTCTTGTTGCTTGGAGGGGTTTCACAATCCCTTATTCATAAAGGCCTATACCACCTTGTCCTTTATAGCCCATGTATTTGATAATTTTGAGACCTTTTCCATAGATATCGGTTGGGAGAGTAGGAGCTTCTTAATTTTCTTCTTCTTTGTATAACCACAAGGATATGTCTTCGAGAATATCTTGTTCTAAGAGATACTTTTTCTCAAAGATAGGTGATAGTTTGCATTTGATGATCACTATAGAGACTTGTTCTTCATTAGGAATACCAAATGTCTTAGGAGATGGTAATAGGCCCACACAAAATGTGTCATGTAGGTCATATTCTCAACATCCCATGTCGTTCACCTTGATCTTGACCTCAGGAGGTGTGAATATTTGGGAGGTGGTTGCAATATTAGAAGGATCAATGTATGCAGTAGATGGTTTAGTGGTAACATTGGTGGTAGACATTTTAGTAGCATTATTGTAAGGACAAAAAGTTCTATCATGCCCTTCCAAGAAGCTACAATATTGGAATGGATGGGGATCAACATAGATAGTGACTTCTATGCCGTTATATGGAAATTTTAGGCATTGGTGGAATATGGATGGGACGGCTTGCATAGCATGGATCCATGGTCAGCTGAGAAGAATGTTATATGGGAGGTCAAGATCAAGGACCTAACATTTAGTTTCCAATATCTCCTATCCCACTTGAATGGTAAGCTTGATGGTACCTTCAGATAATATTTTAGAGTCATCATATCATTTAATAGTTATACATTCACTAGAATCTACAACCACATCAAAGTATCCCAAATGTTTTAGTAATTTTAGAGTGTAAATATTTAGGCCGGAGCCACCATCTATTAAGACTCATTTTATGATGTGTTTATGGATGTGGACTTCGATGTGTAGGGCTTCATTATGTAGGTCATCAAGGGTGGGAAGATCCTTTTCAGAAAAAGTGAGATGGTGAGGTGAAGCGATGTGGCCTACCATGGCTTGGAATTGATCCACATTCAACTTGGTGGGGACTTGAGTTTCCATCAAGGCTTTGTCAAGGACATCCTTGTGGAGGGGAGATGTGTGAAGCAACTCAAGATTGGAGATTTGTGTAGGGGTTTTTCCCAGGTGATCTAGGAGGTTGTGCTTGTGAGTGGATAGAGGGTTAGTGGGTACAGATGCAGATGTGGATGGTTGATCATTGGTAGGGGTTCTGTAGATGGAGATGCAACCATGATGAGTAGTGATGGCAAAATGGAGTGTCTTGGCTCTAATAGTGATGGTGTTAATATGGTTGGAATAATCTTCCACTCGGCCCACAATGAAGTCGAAGGAAGAGGGAAGTGGTACAATGTTATAGGCTTGATTGGATGATGAGTCTTTTCCTTTGTTATGATCGGGAAGGGGATCCTTGTATGCTCCTAGGTTGGCACTTTGTAATTGTTTCAGTGGTTCGTTAATGGTTATGTCACCCCTATCAATAAGGTCTTGTATACAATGTTTCAACCTCATGCAATAAGATGTCTTATGCCCTTTTATGCGATGGTATTCACAATAGGCTTTCTCCTCAAACCAAGAGGGTTCAAATTGATTTTCATCATAAGGCAAAATAGGGGGTAATGTGATTAAGTTTTGCTTTACAAGATTATTCAAGACATTTTCAATGGGCTCCTCTAAAGGTGTGAACTTCCTCTTAGGGTTGTTGTTTTGTCTTGGCGATCCTTTAGGAATATTGACATTATTATTCATGGATGTACTTGGTGGTGGTGGATTTTGTACATTTTGGATGGACTTCACATCAGTGACACTATCATTGAGAGTTTTATTTCCCCAAAAGTGAGGTTTGTCGATAGACTGCGCATTGTTGTTGGTGTTGTTGTTGACTTTGTTGTTGTTGTTGTTGGTCTTGAAATCATTATTTTAAAGCTTTATAGAGCCTTTAGAGATAAAGGCCCTTTCAATGGTTGTTCCTTTGTCTACAACCTCTTCAAAGGTTGATGCACATTGTATTTGCAAATGGAACCCCATTTCCTGGTTAAGGTTAGTCACAAACATAGTGACTAGTTATTTTTTAGGAATGGGCCAAGGGAGTTTGCTTGCTAAGCCTCTCCATCTTTGTTAAAAGGCGGCGAAGGATTCCCCACTCTTTTTTTTTGTGTTGCAAAGGTCAGTCATGGATATTTCATGCTCAAAGTTATAGGAGAAATGATTTACAAACTTCTCCATAAGCTCATGGAATGTCTTAATGCTAGGGGGAAGATGTGCAAACAATTCGGTAGCTTGACCATAGAGGCTTCTAAGGAATAGTCTCATCAAATTAGTATCATCATATGAGACTTCTAAGAAAGCTATGTAAAAATCCCTAAGGTGTTCCCTAGGGTCTCCCTTTCCTTTGTATTTATCAAATTTTGGCTTTTCAAAATTTTTGGAAAAGGGTGGCATGTGTAATGTTCTATCAAACTGATATGGGCAAATATCCTCGAAAGAATATTGCTTTTTTTTGTTTCCATGTTGTATGTCATTGACCTTTTGAATCAAAGTTTACACAATGCTTGATAAATCTTGTGTAGGGGGTGGTTGTGGAGCATAGGTTTGTTGGTTTTGGATTAATTGTTGGAGGAAAGGTGGGATTTGATGTTGGGGTGATTTTGATTTTGGGCGATTTGGTTTTAGTTTTTATTTTTATTTTCATTTTGTTGGATGAGGTGTTGTTGGTAGGTGAGGAGTTGTTGTAGAACATGTGGCATAATTTGTTGATTTTGGTTGGGGTTTTGTTCTGTGGTTTGGACGAAGGATATAATAGGTTCTTGTGGGATTGGATTTTGAACATACGTGAAATTGGATGAGGGGTTGTTACATGGGTTGTTGTTAGTAACGTTGGATGTGTTGTAAGGTGGTTGTGAAAAGAATTGGGTCATGAAAGCTATGGTGTTAGCATCGAGTTGCGGTGCACTTGTGGAAGTGCTTACGTGCAAGGTGTTGTTGGGAATATTAAGGGTGATTTGTGGTGTAGACGTAGTGATGGTAGTGTCGACATGGTCAAAACATTTGATATAGTGGACGTGTTTTAGAGATTGTGGATGTAGTGATATTCGAGTTTGTAGGAATCATGGATATGGTGATATTGGGGTCTATAAGAATTGTGAATATGGTGATGTTTGAAGCTTGGGATGTGTTAGGAATATTATGGGATGTATATGGTTGTGATGATGTGGTCACATTAGGTACCGTGGCACCATTTTTGATGAGGAATTTAAGATATCTATTAGGGTCCAACTTTAGGATTCTATCAAGTATATCGATGGACTCAGCATCTTGTGTAAAATCTAGGACATCTTGATCTATATTGTTGGTGTTGGATGGTGGTGCTTGTGGTGGGGTGGGAAAAGGAATTATCATAACATTGGCATCAAATGTTGGTAATTGTTGGACTATAGGGACATTGTTGTGGTCGATTGGAGGCATCCCCATGCCAAAGTTGATTCTAAAGGATTCAATGTCCTTGTTTTTCTTAGCTTGGGACCTTGTCAAGGGCATACAATGGATTTGGGTGTGGATTTGGTTGGATGAATGAAGGTTAAGACCTTAGAGAATAGTTTTCAATTTATTGGACCCAAAGATAGGTGGTAGTGAAAGGTTTATTTTTAAGAGAATGAAGTCTCAAAACTCTAAACCTAAGGATGAATAATGATTTGGATATGGTAATGGTTTGATATAGGTTTTAGTTTTTAGAGACCAAATCTCAAAAGTCGTAAACCTAAGGATGAATGAGGATATGGATATGGTAATGGCTAAGAAACCTTATAGGTTAAGACCTCAAAAGGTAGTAGGTGAATTGATTTTCAAAAATTTGGCCCAAAGAGGATAGATGAAGCAAGATGATTTCTTTGAGATGTAGATGGTGAATGATTTTAAGATGGATTAGGAAAGGATAATGGTGTGATTGAGATGGTTTGGATGATAGTCAACCAAGGAAAACCTTAGATGATTTAGATAAAATGGATTTTGGATGATAATTAACTAAGGAAAACCTTAGGTGATTTGGGTATGATTTTGATGATGGTTGGATAGGATGTTCAAATCAAAAGGTGAGCTTAAATAAATCTAGATCTTTGGATTATGAAAAGGATATTTTTCTTTTCTTAAGGTAGACTTATGACCTTAGGAAAAAAAGAGATGATTATTTTACTTGGAGGTAGACTGATGACCAGCAAGTAAAATGGGATGGATGATAAGGTCTAGATCTAATTTTTGCACAAAAGTTGATTTGGGATATGGTTTTGGATGTTTGATTGATGTTTGGATTTTTGGATAATTTTGAATTTGGAGATTTTGGATAATTTTAATTTTGTATTTTGATGGATAAAATTTGGATAAGGTTGGGTGAATGGTGGACTTTGGGATGAAGGAATTAAGGGTCCAAAGGTGAAAATCAAAATGAAGGGCTAGGTTGAATTATGTGGAGATGAAAGGATGGATTAAGGTTCAGTTTTAGTGTTTTGATTAATGGTATGAAATGAAGGGTCCAATAGTCAAAATGATTTCTTCTCTAAGGTTAAAATGGAAGTATGTGGATGAAAAATGGTGGTGAATGATGGTCAAAGGTGAATTTGGTTTTTGGCAAATTTTGACAAGGTGACCATAGATTATGACTAGGCAGGGCTCAAGGATTCTGAGACAATTTTCCAGACATGTGTGAGGTTTAGTTTCTAGATGGCACCAATTCTCAGGGATAAGGCGTCAAAATAGGGACAAATGGCACTAGGGTAGGGACAAATGGTGCCAAAATAGTGAATTATAGTGTCAAGGAAAATGGTGCCACAAAGGAATTTTTAGGTGCCAAACAAAGACATTTTGGCACCAAAGTGATATAATATTTTAGATTTTGCTTAGGTTTTTGGCATACTTTGGCAAATTTTTGGATTTTGGTCTCAAAATTTTGGATTTTGAAGGTCAAATTATTAATTTTGGAATGTTCAAATGTTCAATGGTTCAATTTTTTTGAAATGGTCAAAGTGATTGCAGATAATGTCAAATGGGATTTATTGGAAAGCATACAAACAATCTAAATGAGAGAACACAATGGCCAAGTGTTTGACGGGAAGTACAAGCGTTATGTGTATGTTCAAAATCCCCTCAAAGCCAAATTTCCATGAGTATAAGCACAATCAAAAACACTTGAAGACAATGCTTAATCTACCTAAGGTCAATGGCGAATGGTGACTTGTCAACCCACACTTGGAATCTATATTGACTCAAATGTCATCACACCTAGAGAGAGTGTACATTTTTTCATCTTTATGAGAGAGGACAGGTAGGGGCCTCTAGGACTGGAAGGATGACCCAATCAGCCTCTCTGGGTTGAAAAGGTACAAGTAGCTTATGCTAAGCTGGGGATTTCTGTCTCATCTCAAGGGAGCCTTATGGTGAGTAATCTTGGGGGGAAAACCTTCCGTGCCCTTGCATTGAATAAGACACCAAGGGGTTAGAAAGGGTAGGCCTCTACCTTAAGGTGTTTAGTGGGGGAAATTTGAGGACTTGACGCTCATTCATGTGGTAGTGACTCACTTAAGAATCTATCCCAGCCACTTACATCAATCTTTTTGCAAGGAGAGAATGGGGTTGGCGTATCTCACACACAAGTGTGTGGATACTGGGGAACTATCGAAATGAGTAGACATTACCAAGAAGCTTTAGCTTTTGCCTAAGCCTTTTATATAGTGGACCAAATTGAAAGTACCACTTAGGGTCATCCCTTGGGGTGAGTACCTCTTTTCTTACCAAGGCAGGCCCTCTCTAAAAAAATGAAAAAGAGAATAGAGTAATTTCTCTTCACCCAAGATCCTAATAAAGGCAAGGGGAGAGGATACTTTTATTCTTCCTTTGGGATCTACTTGACAAAAGGTACAAGTGCACCAAACACGCCAAATAATCTAAGTTCTTTTGAAGCACCAAGATGAAGTGTTCCTAAGTTTGAGCAAACAAGTTCATTTTAGGTACACCAAATTGAAATGTTTTCTAAGTTAACAAATGCAAACATATATAAAAGGGGAAATCCTGCAAGGAAAATCATTAGTAGTTTAATGTTTGGCCTTTGACAAGCATTCTATTTCCCTGCAAAATGTGCTAGTTATATGCACAGACCCCAAAAGTTGTTAAAAAGATGGCACCAAAATAGAGCAAAATGGTGCCACAAATCATAGAAATGGCACTGAAATCAAGACAAATGGCATTAAAGAAGCAATAGACAATGCTTAGACTGACAACAAGGAATAAAACCAGAATGGCACCACAAATAGAAAAAATGGCACCAATCCTACAGATAGCATTAAAATTTACTAAAATGGGGTCAAAATGTTGAAAAATGGTATCAAAGCATGTTTATACTTGTGTTTACCCTATTTTCTAGACCCGATAGCACCAAACTATGTGAAAAAGGCACCAAAATGACGTAGTGTCCCTAAACCTTGCTCAGAAACACATTAGCTTTGAAAACATCAACTCAAACATGATTAGAAACTCCTCCCCTCCTAAGTAGCACTAAATAGATTAGGTTAAAAGTAGGGAATATGTTAGCATAAAGCCAAATATGCTAGGGGTAGATGAAAACACCACTACAAGCACCCCTAGAAGAATTTTGACATTATGCCTCCTCGCTTCTGTGTTATTTTGATAAAAAATAGAGAGGAGAAAACCTAAAAAACCCACTAAACCCCCTAAAAAAGCCTTAAGGCAAATCTCCCAAGGTAAAAGAGTTAGCAAGATGTCGTGGAGGATGGCACCAAAATAGAGAGTAATGGTGCCACAAATCGAAGAAATGGCGCCAATCCGAGAGCGGATAGCTCCAAACCAAGAGGTTTTGGTGCCGAACCTCTGAAAACCCTATTTTCTTCAAAAAAACTCAAGCAAAAGGAGTTAGATAAGGACCATGGGGTCCCACTGGGTGTGCCAAATGAAGTCAAGGAAAACAAACAAGATGAAAAACATAAACATAATGCTTAAAACACAAGTTTATACCTTGAAGTCCTCCTCCTCCTTGATAAGGTTGAGAGAGTGCACCCTTACTCTCTAGCTTCACCCATGGCTTCAGTGTGAAATGATCTCAATGTAAATACAAATCACTAAAGGCCTAGCTCAAAGATGGAGAAATGAAAGAGATTTTGGCATAGTAAAAATACTCAAAGATTGGATGATAAAATGGCTTGAAAGGGGTTGTATTTATAGGCATTTTGGAGGGAAATTTGATCCAATGGTGGAGAATGCTTGTTGAGATCAATGGATGAGGATGAATGCAAGATGAAGAGCTTAGATTTGATCACAAAGATTGGATGGATGAGAATAAAGGTGAATTTTTAATTCACCTTGGGAAGGGGTTTACATTAATGAAGTTAGATGAAGAGGATTAGAAGTGAATTTTTAATTCACATGGGGAAGAGTCCTATTAAATGAAGACTAGGACAAATTGGGTGTGTAAGAGGTCATTTAATGGGTTTTAGGACAAGTTTGAATAAAAAATTACCTTATGTGGAATAACAGATAATTTTTTATTTGTGAGGTGTGGGGATGAGTGTTAAATGAGGTTTGACCACACTAATCAAGGGGATTATCCTAATTAATATGGCTGGAGAATATTAGTGGATGGATTAATTAGGGGTTAAAATTAATTAAATAAGGGTTTATTTAATTAATTTAGGTCTAGGGGATAGGTAGGTTAGACTAGCTAATTAAATAATTGCTATTTAATCAACTAGGCTAGGTTTAGGCTGATTAGTATGCTTGATTAACTAGATAAACATAATTTATCTAATTAATTAGGTTTAGAGAAGTGTAGGAATTAACCAAATAAATATTTACATATTTATTTAATTAATTGGGCTAATGTTAGTAAGTGTAGTTCTATTAAATTAATTCAATTTTTAGGGTTTAAATGATTAAGAAAAGGTGAATGATTTTAGGTGTTGGATGAGGTAATTAATTAAATTAAAATTTAATTAATTTATTGGAAGATAAATTAATGATATGGGTGATTTCGGAGGATGGTTAGATGGTTAAGACATTTTTAGGTGTCTAGAACTATAACAATGATTGAACGATCCAACCCTTTAATGGCAACTATTATATATGTAATAGATTTGGGCACAAACATAATCAATGCAAATCCAGAATGAATGAAAGGAACAATGGTTAGAGGAATTTTGTGTGCTACAATTGCAATAGGCATGGACACATTTCAAAACTTTGTATAAGTAAAAGTATGAAGAAGAATATTACGATAGAGAAGAGCAAACCAGTACAAAGAATTGATCTAGAAGAGACTAAGAAGGAGATGAGTAATATTTGGATTAAGAAGGATGTATTAGAGGCTGAGAATGTATCTGTACTAGCCTCTGATATGGATGTTTCCTCTAGAAACTGAGTTGGAGGCTACCTCTCAGGGGGAGCAGGTAGTGGCATTAGAGAGTGTTGTAGTCAGGGAGAGTAAGTGTTGGTACAGGTTGATGTGTACTCCTAAGTGGGAGTATTTAGAGTAGTTAAGAATAGTGCAAGTATGTGTAGTGATATATTTAGGGGGATAAATCTTAAAAAAGTTGTGTCACCCTTTGCCATTGATGTCAAAGGGGGAGAGAGTTCATGTGAAAAAAAAGGGAGAGTAAGATGTATTAAAGAAAGGGGGGAGTGAGATTAGTACAGAACTATGTCATGATGGTTTTTCACATCATATATTTCCATCAATGACAAAGGGGGAGATTGTTGCAAGTATGTGCTAATCAGTGTTGTCATTGATCTCAACATGTTTGTGATGTCATTGGTGTCAATTGTATCTCCTAATGTTGTTGGTGTTTGTTGATTGAGTTATTATGTTAAGATGTTTTGAATGTCTTGTAGAAGTGTTGATGATGTTAGCATATTATTCTTGTTGCTGGGTTTCCAAGTGCTTATGAGAAAATTTGATAAATACTGAAGATAGTGTTGTGAAGAAGTATTCTGGCTTATAGGATACTGTCTGAGTTTTTTCTCCGCATTTCTTCTATGTTGAATACTAGAGTGTGAGGTTTGGATATGTTTTAGAGAACTAGTTGAATATGTTAAATCCATAATTTGGTTTCGAAACATTGTGGCTTGAGAGTTATGTTTACCAGTTTGAAGACTATGTCTGGCAGTGTTGCAGTGTGACTGGGAGAAAGTATTTTGCTCCACATTTCTCTGTAGTATGGTTTTTAATATTGCGGTTCTGGATAAGTATTCATAAGGTCCATATCTATGTTCTATCCAAAGGACTTGTGATTTGGTGCTCTGGAATGTATTTTTCTTGAGTAGCAGAGCCTGGCAATGTTGGTTGTGAGCAGTCTATGAACTGTCTTCAAGTGAGATTTATTGTAGCTGGATTTATTGGCTCCCAGGTGATTTCATATTATTTATGGATGTTTCCAAATCATGTTAAAGGATTTTTCTTGTTCCACAAGCTATGGTTGGGTTCTTGGAAGCTTGTGTACCTAAGTGTTCTGGGTGTTTGCATAAGTTTAGCTGACTTGGGTGCTAACACTAATTGCGGATGTGCTTTGTGGATTGAGGAAGCATGTAAAGATTTTTTTAGGTCTGAGATAAGTTGTGAAGTGGTCTACCTTTGTCCCTTTGCTCTGTAGGAATGTTTAGGTCCAAACCTAATTGGAATTCTGTATGTTTTTTGACCTTAGAGATTGTTTCAAGGGTTGTAGAATGTGTTACCGACCTTGGTGAATGTTTCAAGGTTGATGTTGATATAAATTCAAGTGTGAAGGAGTCATTTGTAAGTGTGGATGTGCAAGGATTGTGGTGTTTGTGTTGTGTTTTTGAATCAGAGGTAGTAAGGACTTTCATGTGGTAGATAACCTAATGGAGTGAGCATAAGTTGTCTACAATTTTCAGAGAGGCTCCGAACATGATGTTGTTGTGCTTCATTTGAACTGAACTCAGCAATGTGGTAGATGTTATCATATCAGTTCATGGAAGTGAGCCACATCGTCTCTTCTATCTTGCTTTCTCAGTGGGCAGTGAGTCCACTTGGATAGTGAGTCCTTAGGGTAGTAAGCCTTTTGGATGGTTAACCCTCTAGGTAGTGAGCCATGTTGCAGTGAGTATTCTTTCTTGTGTGGGAAGTGAGCCCATTGGCAGTGAGCCTCTTGTAATTTGGTAGTGCTATTACTTTATATTGTGATCTAATCCTCGCCGTGGTTTTTCCCTTTTAGGGTTTTCCACATAAAAATATGGTGTTCTCTTATCCATGGTGTTGATCTAATTAAGTTTTTGTTATCTATTTTTCATGTTTAATCTTTATAACAAATTAAGGGTTTAAGTGAACTGATGTGGATGTGATTATGTTTATGAGGGTTTAATATTTTTGATACAAATGATTCACCCCCACCTCTCAGTTGTCTTGTGCATTCAACAGACCAATGCAAAGCATATCCCGACTCTTCCAAACAAAAAACTGATCCCTTTTAATTCCCTAATGGAGTCACCATTTCTATTACAACTTCTTAATCTAACCCTAATGACCAGGTCAAATTATTTGATGACTCTATCTCGACAACCCAATTTAATTCCCCAGTAGAGTCACCATTTTTGTTGGTTCTCAAATCTACACACATTGAATCCTAAAGATTTGCCACTTCTTATGCTCAAATTTCAAGAAGAGACTTGACCAACAGAGTGGGAGATTTTCACTTATCTCCCCTCCACTTTGGTTCTTCCACACTAAGGGGGTATTCCCTTATTTACAACCATGTGATTTGTCTTTGACTAATTCAGGCAAAATGTTCTCATGTATGCACCAAGATTTGTAAGATTAATCCTATACTGGCAATATTCTTGGACTATCTTTACTATTTTATTTTGAGAACATGCTAAGAACCCTATACTACCAATAGAACTAAAATGAACATAAAATTATTCATCTTTAGAGTAGTATTCTTTTTGGACCCTTAGGAAAGTAAATCTCTCGATTGGATGCCTTACTAGGGGTAACAAAGTCAAAATACCATACTGCAAATGTTACTTTTATAACAACAAAACTCCAAATTTAGAATGTATATTTGTATTAATGCCTTGCAATGACACACCCAAGAAAAGGTTTTCCTTGAAACTCTTATTCAATAATCCCTAATGCAATAAATCACTTCCTATGTTTTTTTAAAGCATATTTAATCCAATCCTTGACTAGAAGCAGTAACCAAAACATTCAATATAGAAAATGTGCATAAGTAAAATAATGAACCCTTTATTCATTCATTTTGTTAGTTCTTTCTCTCTGAATCAGTGGAGGGTTTGCCAGTTCCTATGCATACACAGATTCGGCCAACAAATATAGGAGGTTATGTGAGCTACCTCCCCTTCACTTATGGTTCTGCTGCAACAAGGGGCATATCCCTATAGCTAAAGATTTAACCTTGACTTGCCCAATGATAGAAAGGTTTAGCTTTACAACAACAGGTAGAATACTCTCATGAATAGACCAAGATTTTCATGATAAATCATAAGTTTGGCAATGTTCTTGGACATATCTGACTGTTTAGGAATGAGAGTATGCAGGGGTCCTATTTCTACTCCTACAAACTAACAGGTTGGAATTTTGAAAGGATTTGTTTTAATGTTTTGGATGCAAGATAGCATTTTTGGATCATAACTACTACACAAGGGCAGACCGGTGCCTATCTCAGGGCAAAGAGTCAACTAGACGTATACAAGAGAATGATTTGCATTGGCATTCAAGCTTCAAGGGGATAGGACTGGTATTTGCCTTACAAATACCACCCAAGAATGAGTATTCAACTGCCTCTACTTACAAATATCCTTGCTACCATACAATCTTCCTCATACTTAACCTAAAATAGTTTAATCCACTCCTTGAATGGAAGTCACAGATCAAGCATGCAATATAGAAAGTCTATATTCTAGAATCTAAGTAACGCTTAGCAACCAGATTCAAAAGAAGGGATGCATACAAAAAATTGAGACAAATAGCTAAACACATGCAACAAAGCATTTTTCATATAAAAATAACATGAAACTGAACATATGTGCAACGTACACTCAAATGCAAGTCATAAACTCCAAAAGAGATAGAACAACCAAGAAATGCTCTATTTTTGTTATTCCACCAAAAAATTGCCCAAGTCTTCCACCACCTAAAATGAGTGACATAGTTTGCCTTTTATAGCAAGAATGTGCACTCAACAATTAATTACATGGTTATTTCAAAATTCCACCAGATATAATGCACCATCAAAATGGTGCCCAAATCATTTAATGCAACAGGCAGAGGAAGAAGAAGTGAGTAGTTGAACTCGGGAGAAGCATAGGTGCCTGAAGATTTTCCTCTAAATTTGGTAGTTGGCTGGTCAATCAAACCCATACCTTTGCAAATTTGCCATTAATGGCCTACCTACTCGCGGCTGGAAGTGCAGCAATGGTTCACATGCTTTGCAATTTTCTCCCTTGAAATGCAACTATGAACACATACAAATCTCCTCCTTCAAAAATTTGAATCATGGTCGTCAATTCCTCCCCTACCGCTAAGCTCAACGGCTTCAAATCATGCTAAAAAGCCATCGGCCAATGAGATCGCGCCACATAGTAGGATTTTGCTTCTTTGACTTTGCATATCGTGGTATACATTTTGCCTTTTCACCCCTTTTCTACTTTTGAATCATTGTATATGCAAAAACATGTACATACAAATGCTCATGGATACGTGGCAACTGCCAATTGGATCACTATCACTGTGCATTCGCATGTCCTATTGTCTATCAGAAAGATCTTGGAAGTATCCACCGATGAGGCTTGTTTCACCGATGAGCCGTTGTATCTTTTCTTACATCTGTAGTTGCATACAATCACTTGCATACAAAGGGCGGACCCCAAATCTTTATAAAACAAACTGCAATCACTATCAGGTCCCGTCATTGTATGTTTCCTTTGTACATCACGTTGCATATTGCATATACAAATGCAATATACAACCCGTGGAATCCAATTGCATTTATGAGATAGATTAGAATAATCTTTGGAATTTGACTTGTATCTCATTCATTGTATGTCTAATTGTATATTAGGAACATACAATCCCAATATACAATGGCGGACTTCACCTTTTTCACAAATGCAACTAACCTTCTGGCCGTGTCCACTTTTTGCACCTGCCCTCTTGTATGTTAGCCTTGTATGTTACCACCTTTGTATATGCATCGGGATTTCGATGAGACTATAGCATAAGTCGCCGATATACATTATTTCACTGACGATCCTTTTGCATATTCTCCTTGCATGTGGCGAATGTATAAGACCCTTGCATCTTTTCCTTTTGTATATTTCCTCTTGTATCTTTGCGATGTATGTTTCCTTTGCATATCGCCATTGTATCTACTCATTGTATATTGAATATACAACACAATATACATGAAAAATATACATACAAGAAAGGAATATTCTGGGAATCCGCAACATACAACCATTTTTGCACACCTGGAAATGTGCCTTTTGTTTCTTCATCAGTCATCAGAGAGAGTTTGTAAAGAGCCACCAATGATCACTGTCTTGGCGATATGACTTTAGCAATGGGAAAAGGAGGTAACAAGGCAAAGGGGGTCAGTCACTCAATGAGCTAAAAGACTAAGGTTACAACTTAAACAACTGGGAACCTGCAACAGGAGGTCAACACAAAATTAAAAGATAAAGCGCAAGACATTGGGACTTAGAACTTTTAGGGTTTGAATGAAAAGGCCTGCAGATGTTCCAGCTCGAAACCCTAACATGATAGTGCAGGCACCAACATTGGCTCTATCTAGGGATGCATGCCTCTTGCAGGCATGGCAAGAACCATAGATCTCTGGGATGCAGACCAGTTCCCTATCCATTGGGCAACAGAGTCAAAGCCGCACCAACCTACATCACAAATCACACTTTTTAAAATTTATTGGTGGCCCAAGGCCACCAAAAAGGAAAAACTAGAATTTTTCTTTATCAAAAATCTAATTTTCTTTTGATTTCTTCAAGTGAAGCCTCAAAACATTTTGTTGTCTGCAACACCCTTTTTTGCAATTATTTGTGTTGCTGCCCATTTCTCTTTCTTTAACAAATCTACAACAAGCTTTATCAACATACATCATCATCAGCTGTAGAATGTCATCATCATATGAGTCACTGATGTTGCTTGGAAAAATAGTAGACTCATATGAAACAAATGAATCCACATCAGAATTTTGCCCTTTATAAACTAAGAGCTCCTCTGTATTAAATGTGCAATATTCAGGCACAAGAAACATCTCATAATCATATTCATTTTTACAAACATTTAGATATCCATCATCATTATGCTCAACAATCTTATCATTGATGTCCACCTAGAATGTCTCAAGAGAAGGCATGAATAGCTCAGAGTGTAACCCCTCACTGAAAGCCTTGTAGTCACCACTGCTACCAACACTATCCCCACTTGTATGAGCATAAACATCTACAAGTCATCCATTCACATCTGAATAGTGACCCTATTTTTCCTCTTTACCAATGCACTGATAATCAAAAATAAACATTTGAAACTTTGCATTGTAGAGGTGGTCATAATCTTCAAGGAAGCACTCATATTTAGCATCCATATATATTTCATCATCTGAAAGGCTCACACATGAGTCTGAATACTGACAATCATCAACACATTCCCTACCGTCCCTTGAATCAATATCTTCTATATTTAGAGTGAAGCTCTACATATCCACCTCATATAAATGTTCAGGAATAACTGGGATATACCTATTGCTACAGGACACAATTTTATGTATATCTTTCATTTCATCATTTGAAGAGCATTTTGCATCTGCAGGCTTCTTTTCCAGTGGCTGATAACAATCTTTGTCTTCACCATTATAGGATGTGCCCACATTTTCTACAACATCTTCTTCATGTTTATACATCACATCATGATTGCACCCATTGTTCTGAAATATATTCCCCTTTGCAAAATCATCTCTCAATGAACACACTAGGAAGGTTGAAATATATTCACTTTGAAAACTATTTTGAAAGCTTGCAGTCATGAAACCTACTGGAATTCCATATCTCTGATTATTTTCAATATCCATAGCAAATTTATAAGCTTGGTGAAGTGTAGTTGGTTCCTTATCTCTCAATAGATAACTCATTTCTTCATCAAATGAAGCCAAATAAATTGCCAAGCACAATGCATCATTGGGTCTCATATATTCAGGAATTTGCTTGAGCAACTTAATAAATCTAAGATTAAAAGTTGGAACCAGTTCCTCATGTTTCTTTTGAATATTCATGAAATGTATAATCAATGAGGCCAAATCAAATCTTTCACCAAACTGCTCTAGGAATGCAATTTCTAAATCTACCCATGAAGAAACTGAACACACAGGCAGGTCTGAAAACTAGACCCTAGCATCATCCTCTGATGACTGAACAAAGAGTCTCATTACTACATCTTCAGCCTCTACCTCATAATCTTCTATCAAATTACAAATTTTTTTTAGATGTTTGTTTGTAGATTCAGAATTTGATCCACTATATTTTGGCAAACATTTTCTAATCTTATTGGGAACAACATTTGGGTAACCATTATTTATTCCTGTGAAATTCAGGGCTTTATATCCTTCAACAAAAAATGGTCTTCTTTGAGAGCACAACCAGGATTGCTGCTCTAAACTCATCATTTTGAATTAAAAGATGGAATACTTAGAAATATGTTGCATCTTTGGATAGGTTCAATCAACAGAGTCGCCACCTCTCACAGAGAGGATAGAATATCAACAAGGTACTTTTATTCTCTGGATTCGTCATGCCAGTAGAGCACCACGGGGCCTTTATTTGGTCTTGTTGCAACAACTTCACTCGAAACTAGATTTTCCAGCCTTCAAATCACTTGACTCCTCCCCAGCGGAGTCACCATTTTGTTGGTTCTTTCTCTCTGAATCAGCAGAGGGTTTGCCAGTTCCTATGCACAGGCAGATTCGGCCAACAAATATAGGAGGTTGAGTGAGCTGCCTCCCCTTCACTTCTAGTTTTGCCGCACCAAGGGGGGTATCCCTATAGCTAAAGATTTAACCTTGACTTGCCCAATGATAGAAAGGTTTAGCTTTACAACAACAGGCAGAATATTCTCATGAATGGACCAAGATTTTCATGATAAATCACAAGTTTGGCAATGTTCTTGGACATATTTGACTGGTTAGGAATGAGAGTATGCAGGGGTCCTATTTCTACTCCTACAAACTAACAGGTTAGAATTTTGAAAGGATTTGTTTTAATGTTTTGGATGCAAGATAGGTGTTTTGGATCATAACTACTACACAAGGGTAGACCGGTGCCTATCTCAGGGCAAAGAGTCAACTAGACGTATACAAGAGAATGATTTACACTGGCATTCAAGCTTCAAGGGGTTAGGACTAGTATTTTCCTTACAAATACCACCCAAGAATGAGTACTCAACTGCCTCTACTTACAAATATCCTTGCTGCCATACAATCTTCCTCATACTTAACCTAAAACAGTTTAATCCACTCCTTGAATGGAAGTCACAGATCAAGCATGTAATATAGAAAGTCTATATTCTAGAATCTAAGTAACCCTTAGCAACCAGATTCAAAAGAAGGGATGCATACAACAAATGGAGACAAATAGCTAAACACATGCAACAAAGTATTTTTCATATAAAAATAACATGAAATTGAACATATGTGCAACGTACACTCAAATGCAACTCATAAACTCAAAAAGAGACAGAACAACCAAGAAATGCTCTATTTTCGTTATTCCACCAAAAAATTGCCCAAGTCTTCCACCACCTAAAATGAGTGACACAGTTTGCCTTTTATAGCAAGAATGTGCACTCAACAATTAATTACATGGTTATTTCAAAATTTTGCCAGATACAACACACCATCAAAATGGTGGCCAAATCATTCAATGCAATAGGTAGAAGAAGAAGAAGGGAGTAGTTGAACTCAGGAGAAGCGCAGCCACCTAAAGATTTTCTTCTAAATCTGGTAGTTGGCCAGTTAATCAAACCCATACCTCTACAAATTTGCCATTAATGGCCTACCTACTCGTGGCTAGAAGTGCAACAATGGTTTGCATGCTTTGCAATTTTCTCCCTTGAAATGCAACTGTGAACACATACATATCTCCTCCTTTGAAAATTTGAATCATGGCCGTCGATTCCTCCCCTACCGCTAAGATCAATGGCTTCAAATCATGCTGAAAAGCCATTGGCCAATGAGATCATGCCACATAGGTAGCTTTTGCTTCTTTGACTTTGCATATTGCAGTATACATTTTGCCTTTTCGCCCCTTTTCTACTTTTGAATCATTTTATATGCAAAAATAGGTACATACAAATTCTCTTGGATACGTGGCAACTGCCAATTGGATCACTATCATTGTGCATTCACATGTCTTGTCGGCCATCAGAAAGATCTTGGAAGTATCCACCGATGAGGCTTGTTTCACCGATGAGCCGTTGTATCTTTTCTTGCATCTATAGTTGCATACAATCACCTACATACAAAGGGCGGACCCCAAATCTTTATAAAACAAATTGCAATCACTATCGGGTCTGGGCCTTGTATATTTCCTTTGTATATCGCATTGCATATTGCATATACAAATGCAATATACAACCCACATACTCTAATTGCATTTACGAGGCAGATTAGAATAATCTTTGGAATCCAACTTGTATCTCATCCATTGTATCTACTCATTGTATGTCTGATTGTATATTGGGAACATACAATCCCAATATACAATGGCAGACTTCACCTTTTTCACAAATGCAACTAACCTTCTGGCCGCGTCCACTTTTTGCACTTGCCCTCTTGTATGTCGGCCTTGTATGTTACCGCCTTTGTATATGCATCGGTCTTTCGGTGAGACTATAGCATAAGTCTCTGATATACATTGTTTCGTTGATGATCCTTTTGCATATTCTCCTTGCATGTGGTGAATGTATAAGACCCTTGCATCTTTTCCTTTTGTATATTTCCTCTTGTATCTTTGCGATGTATGTTTCCTTTGCATATTGCCATTGTATCTACTCATTGTATATTGAATATACAACACAATATACATGCAAAATATACATACAAGTAGGGAATATTCTAGGAATCCGTGATATACAACCATTTTTGCATGTTTGGAAATGTATCTTTTGTTTCTTCATCGGTCATCAGAGAGAGTTTGGAAAGAGCCGCCAATGATCATTGTCTTGGCGATATGACTTTAGCGACGGGAAAAGGAGGTAACAAGGCAAAGGGGGCCAGTCACTCAACAAGCTAAAAGGCTAAGGTTACAGCTTAAACAACTAGGAACCTACAACAGGAGATCAACACAAAATTAAAAGATAAAGCGCAAGACCTTGCAACTTAGAACTTTCAGGGTTTGAATGAAAAGGCCTACAGATGTTCTAGCTCAAAACCCTAACATGATAGTGTAGGCACCAACACATTCAAAAAAGAAATGCATACATTCAAGGAGACAATTGCATAAAACACACACATGTAGTGTTATTCATATAACTCAATCTAAATTGAAAGTTGGCATGTACAAGAAACTATTCAATTTGTAGGCGAATTTCTTATTCTACAATCTTAACAATGCACCCAATCTATTATAGAAACATGCTCCCCATGATGTTGATACCTTGTATCTAGAACCTAGATTAGAATTCCCTTCTCTATTCTATATCCACTTGATCATTGTCTCTCATCTCTATACTACGACACTTAAAACCCTATAAATAGACATGCTATGTCAGCTTAAAACTTCCATAGTACAACTTTTCATTTACAATACATTTAATATTTGCACTTAGGAAATAACATCCTTGCTCCTATTGGTGGCATTTTCTTTTAGCCAATTCCTTGTTCCAGAATGTTCTAATTGGCTAAAAGACCTCCTAGGCGGTCAAGAACAGATGTTTCCTATTTATTTAGTACTCAAGGTCACGTGAAGGGCTATTGGGAAGCCAAGTGAACTCCTTACCCCTTCAAAACTCATATGTTAGAGATAAAAGAATTGGAAACATTGAGACATCATCATTAGTTGAACCAAGAATCATTCTTGCTTGGGTTGGGAATTCTTTGACTGTGTGAACATAGTCCCAATTCTGCGTTGTGACCCCTGGCATCAAACCATTGTGTGGATGGTCTCTCCAGTTCCTCACTAGAATGACATTATTCTACTAAGGTTCCCAAAAACTGGTTAGACTATTGCAGACAAAAATTCCTACTCTTTCCAATTCCTCCCATTCTAATGGTCAACATCTACCTTTTCCTTAATTTAGAAAGATAAAACTTGTAACCAAGAGAATAGGGGCATACTTCTCTAGGAAACAAGGAATAGAGACTACAAGGAAGTGCTATTTATAGTACTCATGGTGGTAACTAATTGTGAATGATTCATGCAAACACTACCACTTATAGAAAGAATGAATGAATGTACTTTACCTAAGCAATTTCTAGTTTCCAACACCTTCATTAATTACACTTCCATATGTTCACAGACCCAACACATTTGAATTCATATCTAGAAATCCTTAATGATCTACTCACAATCTTCAAAGCATGAAACGAAGGCGCATATTAATTTTACCTAACTGCGAATGCCTCTTCACATAGACAACAAAGGTATGGTTCATGTACCAAGATCCACCTGTGTATCAGAAAATTGCTGAAAAAATATGTTATTTGTCAAATCATCTTCTTGCATACTTTGGTGATAAATCAAGGTTGAACTTGCCAGGCTATCATGCTCAGATGAAATTTAGAGTTTGAACATGGATCATAGATTTTGAAACACATCAACATAGAATGAATAGTTGAAAATACAAAAGAGTCCATTGAGATCATTGAAGAGTCAACAACCAATCAGGAAATGCTAGCAAAGAATGCCTCTTAATTGCAAAAAGTCATAGTCCTGCCATATGTCATCAATTGCACTAGTGTAGGCCTAGGAGGGACCCATACTGCTACCTCTTTTCTCGCACACTAAGCGCTTGCTTCATTTCTTTTTTAAGATAGGAACAAGTCCCACCTTCTAGTTGGCACAATATCGCAATAGCGCAAAGAATATTCCATAGCACCTCTTCATAGTGCACTATTGCAGTTATGACAAACTCCTGAGTCTGCGAACTTGAAATCAATGACCATCGCATTAGCACATACCCAAAAAATCTGACAAACCAAAGGTCTACAACAATGCGATAATCATCCATTGAACTTAGAAATCACTTCTCATAAGTAGGGAAATCTAGTGACAAATCTTATGGGGCCATTTATGAATGAAGCTAAGGACATCAAGTCATAACTTAAGTCTGAGAAAACCGCCTATCACAAGTCACAAAAAATTATAACATAGGCCTTGAAAAGACTACAAGGGCTTACGTTTTTAGGATCTTAGACATAGGTTTAACCAATTTCAGGCTTCCAAACAGGGAAAATGTATGGGGTTTCTATTAGGGAATAATGTCATTTAATTATTTCATTATAATTTAGATTATATTCCATTGTGCATTTTATTTACCTAAGAAATAGTCCCGATTTGATAAATGTATGCTGATTGTTTAGTTTTAAAAACTTATTTCATTTACCACATAATTGAATGTTAATATTAATGAGTATTCAATCTCGGGCTATAATTATCTATTTTAATAAATAGAAAGAAATGTGCTATGTTTTCCTAAATTCTCAAAATTTGAGGAATTACATTAGGTATCAAAGCTAGATTGTAAAGAGATATTTTATCTAGGAATGAACTCTGATTGAAGTTGTTAAGGACATTCTCCTTGTAATCTTTATCACCTATACTCAATAATCTTACAAAAACATTTACAAGATAAAACTATTGATTGATTGAGAAGATATTCTACCCCTAGAAGAAACTCGAAATAGGGACACTAAGTACCCCTTATACACAGGTCCTCTTGCCTTTCTTCAACACACAAGAATAAAATTTTAGGTTTTAGGGAAAAGCTCTCAATTTATTTAATGAATGTTGTCCAATGATAGCACCATGTCTCCACAGAAATACCTTTGTTTACGTTTATCATTGGCACTCATAAAAACTTTCCAATACATACAAATAAATAACATGTCGGACGAGAGCCATGAAGAATACCAAAAGTAAAAGTAGTTGAAATACTTGATACAATTGTATCTACATCGACATTACACTATAAGAGATGTGTGTTTAGTTAAGCAGATTCTTGATCGTTAAGGATTCTTTTTTTCTTACCGTTAGATGGGTTTATCATAGAATCTGTTATCTATATTCCTTTTTTCATTGTTAAGGTTCAGGTTAATATTGCTAACTATCAATAAGTTGGATTTGATTGGCAACTCTCTCTTACCATCATAGTATAGGATAGGTTCCCATTATCTTTTTCATTCACTTGGTTTTGTCATTATGTACTTGATCGGTACATAATTTTCCAAATATTTCCAAAAGACGTAGATCATAATTGGACACACATATGTAATTCATGTAAATTTTATTTTTTATAGTGAAGTAAATGTTTTTGGTTGTTATGTGATCTTCATTCATCCTTTCTTCTTTACATTTTTCAGGAGTAATGTGATATACTTCATTCAAGGAAAAAAACCCTAAAACCAGTAGTGAGAATATTATCAAGTACTAACCCTAATACCATCATACAAAAAAAACCATATCAATAGAGCTTTTATTATTCATATTTGCTAGTGTAGAGCACAAGTAGAAATCTAAAAAACAATTACCACTGTGCAAAAAACATATCAACGGAGTTCATTTTTTTCACTCTTGTTCCATACCAAGAATATATATTCTTATATTATCAAAACAAAAAAAACACCTTTCCAAGAATTGAACTCAAAACCTTTCATATTCTAGGCAAGCACCTTACCATTAGCCCATAAATTATTTTTTTCTTTAAACTTGTAATCACTTAAGAAAAACTAGCAATCTTTAATAAATGAGTGCTTAAACCAAAATTGGTAACATTGATAAGTATAAAATATTAAGTGAATTTACCAAAACAATTTCTTTATTTATTTAATAAGTACATAAGAAACAACTTGACGTTGATTACATCCTGATTTGAGCCTTTCATTGAATACAGATTGACCTATAACAATAACATCTGAAAATGACCGAACATCTTACAATGACCTAGAGAGAACTAATTATGCTTTGTTAAATCAAGTCATTGAACTAGCAGCTCAAGTCAAACAACTCAAGTAGGAATCCATAGAATGAAACAAACAAAAAGAGATAGAAAACTTAGAAAGAAATCAAAGTTCCTAATCAACCCACATGAGAAAGAAAAAACATAAATCAAAAAGTAAGGTTTAGCTCCTGAGTCCTTAGAATGCATTTAGAGCATCTTGCATGATAATTGTGAATCCTGATGAGAAAACCCTGAAGTCTTACGACAAATAGGACCTAGGGGGTGCTATTTTGGTGATCCTTGAACAAAAATGGGAGGTTGGACTTGGGCGCTAGTGCCCTAGTCCTACCCTATTTTGGGTTTGCCCTAAATTTAAATATCAGTTTGGTGACCGTTAATTAGGTCCCAGGTCGACACATTAAGTTTGAATTGCAAAATTCTTAGCGGGAATGTTTGCAGTTGCATATATAAGCATGTTCAGTGTTTCATTTATAAACTAGAAGATGATTGCAAAGTTTAGGCATACTTGTGATTTTAGAGCATCCATTATATTCATTGTTGCAGAGCAAAGCATGGTTATTGTGTTTGTGATTGAAGATTTGACTTCATCTTCTCATGTGATTGAAGATCCTTCATTTATGTGAGATCTACACTTCAAGGTGACATTTACTTGTGTTTGAATCATTTATCATTTGGATTTTGCCTCTATCCTATAGGGATACACACTCTTTGTTGGGAATTAAGATGTCTTAACCTTTGCAATTTCCTAGCATTATTCATTTAATTGTATATTTATTTATTGCCTAATATTGTATTTACTTGCACATTTAGTTTGGTCACCTAGTTGAGGTGGCACGGTGACATGTCATCTTACTTGGAATGTGACTTGGATGGTCAAGTCAAACCTACATTGATTTGGGCATCCCATTAGAGGTGGCACTAATATGACATGTGTTAGCACCTTATGGTATGTGGAAGAGGATATTCCATATGACAGAATCTATGACGCATAAGAGCCTAGTTTGGAGATTCCTATGACAAGTGGTGACAAGTGTAGGTGAGTATCTTTGCATGAAGGAAAGGCATCTATGGGTGCCCAAGTTGGGCTATGACATGTTGTAAGAGGAATATGCTATATTTAGCATTGTATGACAGATTCTATTGCACAATTTAAGATTGTCATGTTGCAGTTTTTTATGATAGTTGTAAGATGCATAAGAGCATCTGTCATAGTCTATTTTTAGCCTTGGAGCACTCCATGTTGGGAAAGTCAAATATGCATGTATGACAGATGTAAGAGATGTATTTGCAGCTTGGACAAGTGTCCTTTGATGCATGATAATGGCCATGTGGCCAAGGTGGACACCTATCTCAAGAAGCTTTCAGAATATGCCTTATATCTCTATAAAATCCATTGTTTTGGGGTTGTATGATATAGCTTTTGTACAGGTACTGTTATGCTATCGGAATCACTCTAGAAATAACATTTGACGACTCTTGGAAGAACTTGCATTGCAAGTGTATTGTAAACTATTATTATTTCAAATAATACATTGTGCAGGTTTTAGAGTGTGGGGATTTTTACCTGAAAAGGTTTTCCCCACGATACATCTTGTATCAATCTCTTATGTGTTGTGTTGCTGCTATAATTTCTTATGTTATATGTTTGACATTGCTGCAAATGTAAGGATTAAAATGAATTTGCATACATTTCCCCTCATTAGATTGGTGTAGGAAGTGTGTTCTATGTACCTTGCTTCCTTTTAGTTGGTATCAGATCTTGATCACCTATGATCCTAGTTGTTGGGTAGGGGTTTTTTGAGCTAATCTTTGATTGAGTGGGAGTCTGTGTAAAGTATTATGTGATCTTGTTGCAGCAAGATGATGACAGGCACATCTAGTAGAATAGAGTTGGAAAAGTTTAATGGCAACAATTTCGAGTTGTGGAAACTCAAAATGGAAGACATGCTTGTTGACAAAGATCTATGGGAAGAAATTTTTGGCACAAAACTAACAATAATGCCTCAAGATGAATGGGATCTCAAAGATTGTAAAGCTAAGGGTCTTGTGAGATTCTATTTGGCTGATTCCATCCTATTAAATGTTCATGAAGAGAAGACTGCGAAGGAGCTGTAGAATAAACTTGGTGATGTTTATCAGACTAAATCCCTAGTAAACAAGTTATTCCTATGGAAGAAGCTATATTCTCTAAGGATGGATGATGGAGGATTGGTTGCAGATCACCTAAATGTTTTTAACATGCTAGTTGCAGAGTTGACATCCGTTGGTGTAAAGATGGAGGAGGATCATTGCATGACCTTGCTTTGTTCTTTTCCAGACTCATGGGACCACCTTGTCATGGCCATTAGGAGTACTACAACCACCTTCAAGATGGATGAAGTGGTGTCTTTTCTGTTATCTGAAGAGATGCAGAGAAAGTCTTCCGAATCGGTAAAGGAGGCTCTTGCATTTCATGGTAGACCCAAAGAAAAAGGGAAAAAGAAAGACAAGAAAGATGAAAATGGCAAATCCAAGTCCTGTGGGAGATCCAAATCTCTTGGAAAGTCCAAGGTACTATGTTGGAACCGTGAAAAAACTGGGCACTTTCGAAAGGAGTGCAAAGAGGAGAAGAAGAAAAAGAACTTTGATTCCAATTTTGACAAGTCACAAGATGATGGTGATGCATTTGTTGCAACCTTGGCCACCCATGCATATGAAGATGTGTGGCTAATTGACTCCAATGCTTCTTTCCACATGACCTCACATCGAGGTTGGTTTACAAAGTATGAAAAATACGACGATGGGAAGGTGTACTTAGGTGATGACTCTCACCTGAAGATAGTTGGCTGTGGAAGAGTCTTGATTTGTTTCCCTAATGGATGAGTGAAGGGGATCAATGGGGTTATGTACATCCTTAGTTTAGCATGAAACCTGCTATCTATAAGTAAATTGAATGATGCAGGTGTGCAGGTTGTCTTCTTAGGTGGAGGATGCAAGATGACAAGAGGAGCTATGGTGCTTGCTAAGGGTACTTAGAGAGGTACTATGTTTCAGCTGGACACATGCACTACTTAGTGCAATAGTTCTTCTATTTCGAAGAAAAGCCCTTCAGATTTTTCATCCTCACCATTGGAACCAACAGTAAAGAAATGTGTTGCTTCTTTTGATGGTAATGCTTTCTGGGTACCTAAGGGTGCCTGTTCTTTGGAAATGAAACTTCTTGCTAAAAAGTTAATGTTGTGGCATAAGAGACTTGGTCACATTGGTAAGAAGGGTCTTAAAGCCCTGAAAAATAAAAATCTTGTCGAGGGGTTAAATAATTGTAATCTTGAGTTTGACTTTTGCAAACATTGTGTATATGGAAAACAAAACCATGTTCAGTTTTACTTGATTTCTCATAAGTCTTCTAGTGTGTTGGATCTTATTCATTCTGATATGTTTGGTCCTGTGAATGTTCCTTAGATTTCTAAATCATTATATTTTGTATCATTCATAGATGATTACAGTAGAAGAACATGGATTTATTTTTTTAGAAGCAAATTTGAAGTCTTTAGTCGGTTCAAAGAGTTTAAAGCTTTTGTAGAGAATCAGATTGGTAAAAAGATTAAGTGTTTGAGAACTAATAATGGTGGTGAGTTTTGTTCCATAGAGTTTGACAAGTTTTGTAAAGAACATGGGATTGAAAGACATAAGACAACTCCATATACCCCGCAACAAAATTGAGTTGTAGAGAGGATGAACAAAACATTGATGGAGAGGGCTAGGAGTATGCTTAGTGGTGCTAGCCTCGAACAAAAGTTTTGGGCTGAAGCTATAGCCACTGCTTGCTACCTGGTTAATAGATCTCCTACTTCAGTGCTTGTTGATAAGACACCCATTGAGGTGTGGTCTGGTAAGAAGCCTTCATTGAGACATCTTTGTGTTTTTGGTTGTGAGGCATATGCACATATGCCTAAGGAGAAGAGCTCAAAATTGGAGAACAAGGCAGTTAAGTGTATCTTCATTGGCTATGGTGTTAGTGTGAAAGGGTACAAGCTTTGGGATCCTGTGGCTGAAAAAGTCTTGTATAGCAAAAGTGTTATCTTCAAATAGGTAACACCTTCTCCTTTTGTTTTACATCCATAAGAAAAAGAAAAGAAAGAGGATGTGGTTCAATTTCCTACTACCCTTGAGAAGACTGAACCGAAAGGCCCTATTGGACTTGATGATGAGGAGATCTCTAGCAACTTTGAAAGTTTAGAAGAAGTTTTCACCATTGGATACGTGTTTATTTTTAC
This sequence comes from Cunninghamia lanceolata, assembly GCA_027924645.1. Classification (NCBI taxonomy): domain Eukaryota; kingdom Viridiplantae; phylum Streptophyta; class Pinopsida; order Cupressales; family Cupressaceae; genus Cunninghamia; species Cunninghamia lanceolata. The sequence continues at coordinate 2,394,210 of BSBN01000185.1, read as the reverse complement.
TATTTTGATGATCTAACACTGCCATGGAGTGGTTTTCACCATTAGATCGTTCTTTTATCTTGATATTTTTATGACTGAAAGGCTTGGCACTCTCTCCAAAGTAGGCCTTCTCATTGAGTTCAATAGCATAGCCAGCTCTGTGGTCCCCTACAGGTATGTGATCTCTAAGCTCAAGATAATCTATGATGGCTTCATCATTTTCAAAGGTGTCTAGTTCAGGGGTGGTACCTTCTAGGTCCCAGTCTATGAGTTCAGGGTGCACCAAAGGTAAGGGATCATTAGGTTGGTCTGGTTCAATGGCATTGATAGTTAGGATAGAATTATTAAAGGTATGGACAAAGTCTGTAATGGTACCCTCTATTAGTGGATCCGTCAAGGGAGGTATCATTCTTTCCTCACGTCTTTCACTATTGTTATTATGCAGAACGGGCTCTAGCGGTCTATCCCTTGGACCTTGTCTCTCATTTGTAGGGGTTGGGTCATACTTGTGGACAACATCAATATCTTTTTCATCACAAGACAGCTCAGAGAGGCTATCCCATTCATACTCATTAGAATTTGTTTCACTTCCCAGTTGCATTCACTAAATTTGTTCAACTAGATTACTAGTAGATGCTTCCAGTTGTTTGCCTTTGTTCTTGTTCGCTCTGTTGTTTCTTGGTGCTCCAGTGTATCCTAGCCCTGTAGTGTCTTGAGCTGTCAGGGTATGAGGTTGGATGGGTTCAATGATGCCATCCTTTCTTGAACCGAGTGGACCATGTCCTTCATACCCCATTCTTTGTAGCATTTGAAAGCCTTGACCATATTGTTTTGTTGGTATAGTGTGATGGTCATGTTGTGTTGAGGAACTACCTTCATCTTTGTATAGCCACTGTAGGATATCCTTTACATCACTCTCATCTTTGAGGCTTCCCCATTTTACAAATGGTCCTTCTGTAGTTCTCTCTATTTTGGGTGTCTTTAGGATAGGTCTCCCGTGGGCCTAGGAGATAGAGGAAGTTGTGCCAAACAAAGGGATTGAGAGATCGTGTATTCACCCAAGCCTTTATCAGTGAGTCTGAGACTAGGTTGTAGAGCTTGTGAAGAGGAAGCAAGTGAAGTTGGGTCAACATGAGATGAAGAGGCGGTAGAAGCATGGTTGGTTGGGATCACAACTTCTAGTTTGGGCTGAATAGAGTTGTAGTATTGAAAGGGGTTGGGGTCACCTTGAATGGTGATCTCTTGACCTTCATGGGGAAACTTGATACATTGATGGTATGTTGAAGGTACTGCTTTCAGAGCATGTATCCATGGTCGCCCAAGAAGAATGTTGTATGCTAGCTCCATGTCGAGGACTTGACAAGCTACATCTTTTACTATGGGGCCTACTCTGATCAGTAAAGTAACAATTCCCTTAGAAGTTCTCTCCTCCTCATCATAGGCTTTGATAGTGATTTTCCTTTTCAGATCTATAGCCTTCTCTAAAAACCCTAATGTAAGGATTAGCTTTAATGTGCAAATATTCAAACCAGCCCCTCCATCAATTAGGACTCTTTTGATCTTGTGTTTATGTATAAAAGCTTCGATATGCAGAGAAGTGTTATGGGGTTGAGTGATTGACATATCATCCTTCTCAGTGAATGATAGGGAATGTGGAGAGGTAATGTGCCTAACCATGGTTTGGAATTGTTCTTCAACAAGGTTCATGGGAATGGAGGCTTCCGCTAAGGCTTTGTCAAGTATGGACCTATGAGAAGGAGATAAATGCAGAAGTTCCAAAATGGAGATATGCGCAAGTGTTTTTTGGAGTTGATCCACGATATTGTATTGACTAGACGGAGTGGTGGGGGTTCCCCTAAGGCTGACTCTATTACTGTGTGTGGTAACATTGCAATCAGGATCCTTGTTGACAATGATCACATTGATGTGTGAATCACCTTCTGAAATATGGTTAACAACGTAGTCGAAGCTGACATTTGTGTAATTTACATTGTTAGAGCCACCGTTGTTTTTGTTGGAAGGTCCTCCCTGTTCATAGTTGGGAAGAGGATCTTTGAATGCCTGATGATCACTGCTAGATGTATGTCTGTCAATGGATATCTTGTTTTGTTCTATCAAGTCTTGGATCGTGTGTTTGAAAGCTATACAATCATTGGTTTTATGCCCCCAGTTTCGATGAAACTCACAGAAGTCGTTATCATTCCACCAATGAGGTTTGACCTTAGGTTCATACTCCTGTGCAGTTGGAAGCGTTATGATCTTGTTTGTAATTAGATTCCATAGGGTAGTTTCCAATGATTCACCCAAGGGCGTGAACTTTCTCCTAGGTTGAAAGTTGGTAAACCTCGATTCTGTGCTCCTTGGTTTGTTTTGTGGGGGTTGTTTTGAGGAGCCGATAAATTGAAAATTGGTTGTTTGGGAGCTGTATTCTTGGCATCCACCACCCCATCATTCACGATGTTTTTGTTTTTCATCCAGAATCTTGGTTTGTCATTGTTGGTGTTGGTACTAGGAGTGTCTTTATATAGCTTGATTTGACCTTTGGCAATTAGAGCTTTTTCAATGATGAGACCCATCTCAATGACCTTGCTAAAGGACATAAGACATTGGATTTGAATTTGATAGCTTAGGTCAGTTTGTAAGTTGTGCACGAACATCTCCAACATTTGTTTTTCAGGCATTTGGTGCTGATACTTGCTTGCTAACTGTCTCCATCTTTGTAAGAAGAAGGGTGAAAGATTCTCCACCTTTTTGTTTGGTGTTACAAAGATCCAATATTGAGGTGTCATGCTCAATGTTGTAAGAGAAGTGGGGGACAAATTTGTTGACAAGTTTGTTGAATGTTTTAATGCCAGGTGGTAGTCTAGAAAACCACTCCATGGCTTGTCCTCCCAAGCTTCTTGGAAATAGTCGCATAAGATAAGTGTCATTATGTGCGACCTCAAGGCAAGCAACGTTGAACTCCCTAATATGGTCCCTTGGATCACCCTTTCCTTGATATTTATCAAATTTTGGAACCTCAAATTTAGAGGGGAAAGGTATCATGATTAGGGTCCTATCAAAAGGATATGGTGAAATATCCTCTAGGGTGTAATGTTTAGTCGATGCCCTCATTTTCATGTCTACGAACTCTTGTTGTAAAGCTTGGATTCGTTGGTTCATTAGACTTAGGGCATCCGTAGCATCAGTGTTTGTTTTGCTTTTGTCGAAAGGTGTTTCTTCATGTCTACTTCCCTCAGGGTTTCTTTCTTCCTCACTTTCTCTTAGAGCCTCTATGTCATAATCTTTAGGAAGCTTGACTCCTAGACTTGCTAGGTGTAGAAAGAATTTGGTAGGGTCTTGGGCAAGTACCCCTTCTAATAGGCGTTGAAATTTTGGGTCATGTTGTGATTGAATGATCTCTTCCATAGAAATTTCTTTGTCACCTTCGTGAGCATTTGGAATAATTTTCTCAGCCATTTCAATTTGTTTTTATTTTTGTAATCTTGTTAAAACCATGCAAGTAGCGACTAGAGATGGGATGAAGTGAAATTTGAGCAAGGTGCTAGAAGGTGACAAGATTTTAGCAAGGTTCTTCTTAGATCTAGGTGGTGTCAAACAAAGTTGGACAAACAAAAAACTATAGTCAAAGTGAGGATGATAGAAATCTGTTTGCTTGATGTTGACTTAGTCTAGCACAATCCACTAGTGGAGTTCCGATAGAGAAGGATAAGTGATCCTTGATAGAGGAGACTCACTAGGTTTTGTTTGAGATGTGATGTGATCAAGAAGAGCTTGGTTCTAACCTTGTTGGATTTTTGGAAGAAAATTGGCAAGATTTTGGATGATGTAGAACAATTATAGTATGGAAGAAGAGGGAAGATGGTTGTCTTGCAAGATTTTAGTCAGATTTTGGAAAACTGAGACAGATTTGAGATAGTTTTTGAAAAGTTGGAAATTTTGCTCTTGGAAGGTATGGATTTTGCTTTCTGGTTTAAATGCACAGTAGTTTATATGTGCCACAAAATAGTTTAAAAGTGCCACAAGTTGTATCAAATGCGCTACTCTGGTTTTGTTCAAATGCACTGTGAAATATATCAAATGCGCTAAAAGTCTCAGCAAATGCGCCGCTAGTCGGGGCAAATGCGCAATTCTAATTTTTTGTTTGGATTTTCAAAATTTTTGAAATGTTTTCAGGATTTTTCTATTTTTGGTTTGAAAAAATTGGTGTTTCTAAATATTCTGATGTTCAATTATGGCAAAAGCACAGCAAACACATAGAAGTTTTTCATGATTTTTATCTTTTTATATTTTTTTGTATTTTTGGACTATTTTGACTCAAAACAAGTACACCCTAGGCTAGATGTGACAATATTCATTGAATCCTCTAGCTGTGCATACTCAAAGCGTGTAGCTCTAGGATTTAGTAGTACCAGCTCCCCTCCACGGCACTCACTTCTCACGTATACCAGATTTGGGTTTCCTTAGGCTCGTACCCCCACAAAACCTTAGGATTAACCCTGCTACCTCTACTAAGAGTCACATGAATCGAGGCCACTTCAAGAGCTCCCCCCTTTGCATCAACAAATAGGGTGTTTTGGCTTACTACACAATTGGTTTTTAGTTAGGGCAACCTTCGAGTGGTTACACATGCAGAGGCACTACTCTCCATTATGGAGTCTCCCATCCTCAAAGGGTTATGCCTTAGAGGGTTTTGGGGGAGGTTGGCCATCAGTGTAACACAGCAGCACTCGTTGCAGGAGGTTTTCACCTCAAGCACAATTTATTTTAAGTGGCTTGGTAGGGCTTTGCTTTAGCCTGTTACCACTCAGGGTCATTCCCACTTGGATAGGTGTGCATCCAAGGGCAGGGCCCCCTAAAGGTTAAATAAATGGAATAACAAGTCTGGCACTTTGGTCACCCAATTAAGGGGAGAGCATAAGCTTATTGTCATTCACAATCACAGAATACACTGATTAGCCCAAACCTAGTTAAAAGTAGAAAAACTAAATGGGCTATTCTACTTGTGCACTCACGCGATTGTTAACTTTTAAGTGTTTAGAGCATAGCAATGTTCATTCTCGTTTGTTTGAGATAGCAATGATCTAATCTAGGAAAGAAACCAACAAAGTGTAAAGATAGCAGTGGTTCAATTAATTTCCATCCTAGTTAGAGACTATGTGGAGTTTGCATGCATGCACTTGTTTACTTTTCCCCTAATTAGTCTAAGTGAACTAGAAAAAGCAACTAAATGATCTAATCCTGCCACTAATCCTACAAAAATGACATGTTAGCTCAAACACACAAAATTAGAAAAAACCCTAAAAACAGTGAGCAAAACAGAAGCGCCGCAATGCAGTTTGAATGCGCAGAAATAGAACTTGCATGCACCATTGTACAAAAGCACTAAGACAGGCATCAAAAGTGCTGTAACAAGAGGTATATGCGCAATTTTAACGGATGTGTCATTATACGGTGTAAATACGCTAAAAAATTGGGTATATGCGCAGGTAATATGCAGGTGGTGAAATGGAGATTGGATGCACCATCACAGGGGATAAATGCACCGTACTGTTGTAAGTGCCGAAACTGAAGGTAAATGTGTCATCTGGGAGATTAGATGCGGCGGAGTTCTATATGCGCCAGAGTAGGAGGTAGATGCATCATTTTGGAAGTCAGATGCACCGAATGCCTTTGTCAGAAACCTGTACCTACACCTGTACGGACCTGTCACTTAGAAAAACTTAGTTTTTGATTAGTTAGAGGGGTAAGGAACCCACGGTGGGCACCAAAATGTGAAGGGGAAAATAGATTAATCGATCAAGAATAATAAAACCCAATACATCTATGAAATGTGAAGGTAAAAGATATATTAAAGTAAAACAAAGCAGATACTTACACCTTTTACCTTTTGTTTTCCATAGTTTGCCTATCTCTTCTTGACCTTGATGATGATGAAGCCCTCAGAAGTGAATGCTCCCTTGCTTGTTGAAGGTGACAAGAATGGAATGGCTAGTATACTTGTGTGGTTGAAGATGAGCTTCAACACACTAATCATGGATGAAATGAAATGCTTAAGAAGATGGGGGTGCCAAAGGCGCGCCTGTGTTTCTACAGCATAAGTTTGCTCAAACGATGGATGATTAAATAAAAAGTAAGAGAGTTGTATTTATAGAGATGTGTAGAAGAAGATCAATGGTCGAGAATAAAAGGGAAGATCAATGGAGGAGGATTGTTGAGGAACGTGTAACAAATGGAAGAAAGACATGTGTCATTCAAAAAGCACCTTTGTAGAGTTAACTCCTCTCTTGATGAGGATGAGATTTGATTTTCTTAAATTAGAATTTATTTTTCTAATTTAAGAGAAAGTTTGCTTTAAAGATGCTTTAAAACTGTTTTTACTTTTGTATGACAAGAGGAAAGTATTTTAAGAAGATAAGAATGATTTTTGAAGATAAGAAATCATAATTAAATAAAAAGATTTTATTTAATTATTTTGTAGATAATTGAGAGGAATAAATAAAATATAGGAATATATTTTATTTTTGTGGAGATTTTTGAAGAATAAAATAAAATATAAAAATATATTTTATTTAGTGGATATTTAAGATTTTATTTAAATAAAATTTGCATTTTATTTAAATTTGGAAGAATAAAAGATTTTAATTAAATAATTAAAATTATTTAATTATTTAGAAGAATGAAGTTGATGTAGATGAATTTAATTAATTAAATAAAATGTAATTTATTTAATTAAATGAGAGGGAGTGAATCAAATAAATAAATAAATTTATTTATTTATTTATTGATAGAAGAATGCGAATGATGAAATAAATATTTAAAATATTTATTTAAGTAGAGTCATGTCATTTTTAGGTGTATACACTATATATTGCATAGTTTGGAGTTGTAGTTGTATAGTGATTTTATAGGTATTGTTATGCTACCAGATTAACTCCATAATCAACATTTGAAGACTTTTGAAAGGACTTGCATTGCAAGTGTATTGTAAACTATTATTGTTTCAGATAATACATTATGTAGGTTTTAGAGTGTGGGGTTTTTTACCTGAAAAAGTTTTCCCCATGATATATCTTGTGTCACCTTCTTTCTGTGTTGTGTTGTTGATGTAATCCTTATGTTATTAGTTTAATGTTTCTGAAATTGTAAGGATTAAAATGAATTTGCACTCCATTCCCTTCATTAGATTGGTGTAGGAAGTGTGTTCCGTGTACCTTGCTTCCTTTCAGTTTATATCAGAGCTTGATCACCTGTGATCCTAGTTATTGGGTAGGGGTTTTTTGAGATAATATTTGATTGAGTGGGAGTCTGTGTAGAGTATTATGTGATCTTGTTGTAGCGAGAATATGGCAAGCACATCCAGAAGAATAGAGGTGGAGAAGTTTAACGACACAAATTTTGAGTTATTGAAACTTAAGATGGAAGACATGCTTGTTGATCGAGACCTATGGGAAACTATTTCTGGTGTAAAACCAGCTGCAATGGCACAAGCTGATTGAGATCTCAAAGATCAAAAGGCTAAGGGTCTCATAAGACTCAGTCTATCTGATTCTATCCTGTTAAATTTCCATGAGGAGAAGATCACGAAAGATCTTTGGAAGAAGCTGGGAGATGTTTATCAGGCCAAATCCCTGGTAAACAAGCTTTTTTTGAGAAAGAAGTTATATTCTTTGAGGATGGAGGATGGAGAATCTATTACAGATCACCTGAATGCTTTCGACATGTTAGTTGCATAGTTAACATCCATTGGTGTGAAGATGGAGGAGGAGGATCGTTGTATGACCTTGCTTTGTTCCTTGCCGGACTCATGGGATCATCTTATTATGGCTATTGGGAGCACCACATCCACTTTCAAAATGGATGAAGTGGTATCTTCACTATTATCTGAAGAGATGCAGAGAAAATCCTCTAAAGCAACCAAAGAGGCTCTTGCGATTTTTGTAAGACCCAAAGAGAAAGGGAAAAAGAAGGACAAGAAAACTAAGAAGGGTAGATCCAAATCCCATGGGAGATCCAAGTCTCCTGGAATGTCCAAGGCTCTCTATTGGAACTATGGTAAATCTAGGCATTTCTGAAAGGAATGCAAAGAGGAGGCAAAGAAGAAGAAAAAGAATGCCACAGATTCAGATTCTAACAAGTCACAAGATGATGGTGATGCTTTCATCGTAGCCTTGGTCACCCATGCATCTGATGATGTGTGGCTGATTGATTCTGATGCATCATTCCACATGACCTCACATCGAGACTGGTTTACAAAATATGAAGAGTTTGATGGTGGAAGAGTGTACCTGGGTGACGATTGTCATCTAAATATTGTTGGTCGTGGAAGAGTCTCAATCTGATTCCCTAATGGATGAGTAAAGGGGATCACTGGGGTCATGCACATCCCAGGCTTGGCATAGAACCTGTTTTCTATAAGTAAGTTGAATGATGCAGGTGTGCAGGTTGTATTTTCGAAAGAAGGATGCAAGATGACTAGAGGAGCTATGGTGCTTGCGAAGGGTACTTGGAGAGGTACTTTGTTTCAGCTAGAGGCATGCATTTCACAATGCAATAGTTCTTCTAACTCGAAGAAAAGAGCTGTAGTCACTTCATCCCCACCATCTAAACTAGATGTTGTATCAAATTCTGATGGTAGCGTATTTGGGGTACCTAAGGGTGCTCATGCTTTGGAAGTTAAGATTACTGTTAAAAAGACAATGCTATGGCATAAGAGATTTGGCCACACTGGTGAGAAGGGTCTTAGAACCCTGAAAAATAAAACCCTCTTTGAGGGGTTAGATGATTATAATCTTGAGTTTGACTTTTGAAAACATTGTATATATGGAAAGCAAAACCATGTTTAGTTTTAATTGATCTCTCACAAGTCTTCTGGTTTATTGGATCTTATTCATTCTGATGTGTTTGGTTGAGTTAGTTTTCCTTCGATTTCTAAATCTGTATATTTTGTATCATTCATATATGATTATAGTACAAGGACATGGATTTATTTTCTCAGTAGCAAATCTAAAGTCTTTAGTCGATTCAAACAGTTTAAAGCTTTTGTTGAGAATGAGACTAGTAAAAGAATTAAGTGTTTGAGAACTGACAACGGTGGTGAGTTCTGTTCCGTAGAATTTGATAAGTTTTGTAAGGAACTTGGGATTGAAAGACATAAGACAACTCCATACACCCCGCAATAAAATGGAGTTGCAGAGAGGATGAACATGACACTGATGGAGAAGACTAAGAGTATGCTTAGTGGAGCTGGCCTTGAATAGAAGTTTTGGGTTGAAGTTGTTACCACTACTTGTTACCTAGTAAACAGGTCTCCTACATCAGCTCTTGTTGGTAAAACACCCATGGAGGTGTGGTATGGTAAAAATCCTTCAATAAGACATCTTGGTGTTTTTGGTTGTGAGGAATATGCTCACGTGCCTAGGGAGAAGCAGTCAAAATTGGAGAACAAGGTTGTTAAGTGTATCTTCATTGGCTATGGTGTCAGTGTGAAAGGATACAACCTTTGGGATCCTGTGGCTGAAAAAGTGTTGTATAGTAGAAGTGTCATTTTAGAGATCTAACACCTTCTTCCATTGCTCTATAGCCAGAAGAGAAAGAAAAGAAAGAGGATGTGGTTCAGATTCCTTCTACCCTTGAGAAGACTAAATCGATAGACCCTGTGAGACCTGATGATGAGGAGAACTCTGACAGCTCTGAAATCTCAGAAGAAGAAGTAGAACCTCAACCTCAGTATTTGAGGAGGTCTACATGAACAAGGAAGTAACCTGATAGGTTTGGTTATTCCTTGCTTGATTCTAGTTGTGTTTTTGCCTTACTAACACTGATGAGCCTAGAACTATGATAGAGGCTATGGACATGAAAGATGCAGGTTCCTGGAAGGAGGCCATGGAAGATGAGATGGCTTCTTTGGAAAAGAATAAATCTTGGGACTTGGTGCCTTTTCCTGATGGACAAAAACCTATTGGATGCAAATGGGTGTTCAAGAAGAAATTTGGTGCAGATGGTAGTGTTGAGAAGTATAAGGCCAGATTGGTTGCGAAGGGGTATTCACAAGTGGAGGGAATTGATTATGGTGAAATTTTCTCTCCCATTGCAAAGATGACATCTATTAGGTTCTTGTTATCTCTTGCAGTAGCTTATGATTTAGAAGTGCAACAAATGCATGTTAAGGCAGCTTTCCATCATGGTGACTTGGAGGAAGAGGTTTACATGTCATAGCCAGAGCACTACATAGTGAAAGGTAAAGAAAATTTGGTTTGCAAGTTAAAGAAGTCTTTGTATGGATTGAAACAATCTCCTAGGATGTGGTACTTGAAATTTTATGCCATTGTGTTGTCTATTGGATTTTTGAGATCAAAATCAAATCATTGTGTGTATTACAAGTTTGACAATGATCATATTCTCATAATTGCACTATATGTTGATGATATGTTGCTGATTGGGAATGGTAAGAATATGATTTCTAATTTGAAGTCTTAGTTGTCAAAAAAGTTTGAAATGAAAAACTTAGGGGCAGCCAGGTACATTCTTGGGATGGAGATCTAAAGAGACATAGCAAACAAAAAACTTTGGCTAGGACAGAGTAAGTATGTTAACACCATGTTGGAGAGATCCAGTATGGTGGATTGTAGACCATTGACTATTCCTATTACGATGATGACAAATTTATTTGCTGATGATTGTCCAAAGTCTCCTTCTGAGATGAAGGATATGAGCATAGTACCTTATGCTACTACATTTGGTAGCTTGATGTATGCTATGGTCTATACAAGACCAGACATTGCCCAAGCAGTGGGAGTCCTTAGTCGGTTTATGGTTAATCTTGGATGGGTACATTGGGATGCAGTGAAGAGTGTGTTTAGATATTTGAGGGCTACTTTTGAGTATTCTTTATGTTATCATGGTTATCCTACTAGACCTCAGCATTTTATGAGTATTCATGGATTTGTGGATTCTAATTGGGCTGGTGACATTGATAGTAGGAGATCCACTAGTGCTTATGTGTTTACCATGTTTGGTGGTGCTATTAGTTGGATGAGTAAGCAACAACCTATGGTTGCTTTGTCCATCATAGAAGCAGAGTATATGGTAGCAGCTCATGCTTGTAAGTGTTTAGGGGAAAATTGGTTTTGTTAATGTTTTAGTTTTTAGATGTTTAAATTTGCCTTTCTACTTAACATTCAAGGATCTAGGATCGAGTGGCGAGCACTATCAGACCCTAGGTCACTTACAAATGTAGGGAAAGTTGGATTTGGGAATTTGATTATTAATTTTCCTTCTCTTATGCCCAATTAACAATCAAAACCCTAATTATGCAAACACAACAACAAATTGACTAATGACAGAAAATGCTCTTGTAGATAGGAGTAAAATATTGAATCACATAATATCTATTTTTGGGGTTCTGAAGTAGAATAGTCAGGGACACTGGAGCGGGTGCCTAAGTCCAAGGTACTGGTTTCTTCATGGGATATGGACCTCCTTCCGACAGTGATCAACCCTGTAACTTTTATTTCTTGAAACTTAGATGTGGAGGACACTAGAGTGAGTGCCCAAGTCCTAGAAGTGCTCCTATGTCCTACTTTTCTTCAGATCCTGATTCCTTGATGTCTTCCAATCCTTCCTACAACTCCACTTTTCCCAAATGTGATACTTGTAACCTGCAATCACAAGACTTGGTTTGGGGGTTGTGGTGTTTAGAGGCTTGCCTCAGTCAAGCCCCGGAGGACACTTAAGTCTCCGAACACCATTATTAGACAAAGAGTGTGCGCCCTTATGAGGCAGAGGCAAAAACCAAAGGAATCAATGATGATAACACAATCTTATGTCAGCTTGTAGTGAAGCTCTCATGGGAGGAAGATGCTCTTCATGCCATGAGGAAATTGATGCTCAAATCTATAAATATCAACACACAAAACACACAAGTCTACTCTTGCAACACAATCGAAAGCCTTGAATCACCTTGAGAACACTTGAACATCACAATTGCCATCTAATTGAAATCTAGTTTACAAATGAATGCCTAAGCATGCTTATATATGCAACTACAAATACTCTCACCAAGATTTTTGAAATTCAAACTTACCGTGTCGACAAAGGGACCTAATAATGGTCACAAACCGACACTTAGAAATTGGGGCTACCCCAAAATAGGGTAGGACTAGGGTGCGGGCGCCCAAGTCCTCCCCCCTATTTTGGGTAGGGAACAACTCAAGGGGTCATCCTAGATTCAATTTGCCATGGAACCTATGTCTCATTCCATCGGGATGCCAAAATAAGAACTAAGATGTCCGAAATGCATACTAAAGACCTGGGAGCTAAACCTTATGAGGGAAAAGCCCCCAAAGGGACATTTTCTGATGTTATAATTAGGCCCCACTTTAATGTATGTATAAACGCAAGGCCAATACATGCATTAAAGTAAGGTCACAAACATAGCAAACACATCAAGCATGGAGAAGACACACCAATCACATAGAAGACAGTAACAGGCATGCAAAACATGGAGAAGATAGTTATAGTCACATAGAAGATGGAGCAGACAGTCAATGTATAGAAGAAACATTAATGCATGGAAGACATAAATGATATATTTTATTTTCTTTTTCTCACATATATGAAATGTAGATGCAAGTACTGGAAAGTAAACAAACCTCCCATAATGCATGAAGCACTCATTGCGCTAGTCTTTAGACTACATATATGGGGCAACACACACACAAGACACACAAAACCTCCTAAAATGCAGGATACACTCATCGAGCAAGTTTTTAGATTGAATATGGGGCAGCAAACATGCCATACAAAACAAGCACGCTAAAACACACACACTTGAAGACACAAAGAAAACACAGTAGACAAGCAATGGTGTGTTCCCTATTTCTAGGCTCATCACCATCTTAGGCACATTACAGGCACACACCGATGATTGCGCTTCACAACAACAATCACCAAAGACATGCTTAAGGGTTGAGTTAGTCACAGAACCACTCCCTACCTCGGTAGAGGACTTTTGAAAATGACAGGATGATGCAATCTGCTCCGAGAAATACACCATCTCTGCCTCTACAGAGGGCTTAAGATAAAAATTATATATGCAATATCTTGCCTCCGCAGAGGGCTTACATGATTGATTGATTGATTGCAAACAAACTCAGGATGCAGGATGCACTCATCAAGAAAGTCTTTAGACTGCACCTGAGGATAAGCACATAGCTAACATCTACAATAGACAACTTACCTTATATATGCCCCCACCTTAAGGTGGTTGATATTAGTTATCGATATTAAGCAAGTTAAGGTAGGAAGAAAACACACAAGGGAATACCAACTTTCACAAAATGCATGCCCCCAGAGGTGACATGTACTTTACGATCGCCAAATATTCCCACAAACACATCCCTGCAAGAAACATGCTAGTGTCTACAACATCCTGATAAACAACAACATTAATGCATATGATTAACCGCACAAAGAGCCAAGGTTATACCACAAATTTAGAGTTTGAGGATAACCATAGGGCTATATCATGAAGCTCTTTGAATTGAGTACCGCCAAGGCTAGATTCAAAGACGAACAAAGGTGCATAGAGCAGTAGTATTGTTAAGGTTTGTAAATGTGATAGAAACATCATCAAATTCACTATATGGAAAGCATGAGTGCTTCCACTAGCCAAGCATCAGATAAAATATACAACCCCATCATCATATTAGGAATTAAGTCCATTTTTTGATTGCTCTCAAAAGAGATACTAGGTCCGCATCAGTATAAGTGTTTGTCATCATCCGCCCGCTAGGTGGAAACACTAGAGGAAGGAAAACAATAAATAAGAGAGGAGAAACAAGTATCTTAGGGATAGTCATGTAGGAGGGTGCCCCCAATTCACCAACCATGATGCTATGTCTGTAAGACACAACACACAACGATGAAATCAGAGAGAGACAATTTAGAAGAATGATGATACAAATAGAAGGTCACAAAAGAGGTGGTCTCCTGGTATCCTGAACCTTATGGGAGAATCTGAGGTCATCCAGGAGGCCTGAACAACATATAACACATCACGGGGGAAGCACATCATGAGAGAGATAAAGGGTTAGAGATACTTACCTATTTGATCTTTGTATTAGATTTGGGATCTTGCAAACCCCTTGGAGAGGTACTTGATCATGTTGAGTGCAAAGCTTGAGTAGTTCTTATGAAATTTTTGTTTATTATCGTGTAATGCTTGATTTGTTTCTCCTTGTGTAAACATAACTTTTTGTTGCTTATAAGGAGGGGAACCACTATTTTCTCTAATTTTTGACAGTCGTCTAGTTCTTTTTTATTTTTATCAAGTTTTCATTGTTGAATTTTTCTAGCACAGGGACGTGAATCATCTTGTACCATCTTACTCATTTGTATTGGTTGTTGTTCTTATTTTTCAAAGGCATTGTGATTATCTCCCGATCCATATAAGAATAACAGAGAAGGAAACTCAGCATAAATTCCATTTCTTCATGGACAGGGTGGATTATCCACTTGTTTCTTATCTACTTCAATCATTCCCACAATGCTATTATAGTCTAAGAAATCATCCTCGTCTACTTCCATTAAACCTTGTTCCACCATATTATTTTCAATATGCTTAGGAAAAGGATTAGTGAAGGTTTGTAAATTCTGATTCGGTGGAGAAACTAATTTGTTTCCATTGTCATTCACACTTGATACTTGGATGACATTTGAATCAATAAGGTCTAGTATTTCATGTTTAAGACGCATGCATCATTCAGTGTCATGTCCTTGTGTCTGATGATAATGAAAAAAGACATTAGCATCAAAGTAAGGTCCTTGTTTACTAGGATCAATAGGCTTGATTGGGGCAAGCTTCAAAATGTTATTACTCACATATTGATTCATGATTGAATGATAGGACTCATATATCAAAGTAAACTTTCTTGGTTGATATGATGCTTTCTTTGGATTGGTGATAGCTGAAACATTTGATAAGTTTTTCATATTTGGTGTATTAATCTTGATGAAGTTCCTGTTATTATAGTTCCTCTTAAAGTTGTTTTGTGATGATCCACCCATGGATTAACCAACTTTAGCCGATGAGTTTTGGTTTTCATACTAACTAGACGAAAGTTGATAATCACGAAGGGCGGTGCATAAATGTTGAAAGGAGTTGTACTTCATCAAGAGGATCTTATCATAAATATTAGGTTGTAGATTTGTAATAAATATCTTTTGAACATCCTCATCTTTCATCTGATATTGAATCTATGCATAAATTCCTTAATACTAACTAATGAATTCAGTCAACTTTTCTTTCGGACCTTGTTTGCATTGAACCAAGTCAATAAGACTGACTTGGGGTCTGATATTTTCTTGAAAATGCTGTAAAAATTGATCAATCAACTACGAAAAGGAGTGTATTGAATTCAGAGGCAAAGAGAAAAACCATTCTAAAGTAGTATCTTTGAGAGATCAAGGGAAAATTTTTTCCAACAAATCCTCTTCAAAATAGAAATCACTACACATTGCTGTGAATGCTGCCACATGGATGATAGGATCTCCTTTTCCACCATATTTTTCAAAGCGAGGAGTCTCAAACCTCTCAGCCATAGGGGTTCTCAAGATTGCATAGGATAAAGGATTACAAGCATGATATGTTGGTAGACTAGGCGAAGAGTTTGTTAAATTTGTTACCTTTTGTTGTAAAGTAGTCATGCCCTGTAAAAGTTGGTTTAGGATGCAATCATTCGGAGGTGTGGTTTGTTGTGAGGCATTGGAACCAAAGTGAGGGGGTGAATGATCTTGAGATACAATATATGGAGGTTGAGAATAGGTCAATGGTTGTTGGACATATTGATAGGTTGAAGATGGTTGGGAATAACTGTGTGTGATGGGAGGTTGAGAACAACTATTCATAGGAACGATCATATTATGGACCAAGTTCTGATAGTCAAATCCTACAGCTTTGTAATTGGTGCCATTAGATACCCCAATACCAGTGGTAGCATTACTACAAATATTTGCATCAGTTGTTAAGATCATTGATGTGAAGGTTGATATTCCTGTAGTTGGTATAGGTGCTGAGACTTGAGTATGCAATGGCGATGATATGTTGTTAATGACTTTTGCACATTCACTCACTGGCATCACATTAGTTTGCACAATATGTGTTAAACCACAAATAACATTAAGTCTTTCTTGTCCTTCTTTTATCAATTCTCTTACATGATGAATCACAGGTAAGGCTTCTTTGGCTATTCTCTCAGTTTGCACATATTCATGAAATTCAGCAAGGTCTTTATCAAGCTTATTGACTTGTTCCGTAGGTACATACCCTACTAGCTCAATAGTATCTTCAACATCATGAAATATTTGGTCTTCCATAATGGTTAGAGGATGTATGGTATCTTGCACAATTTGAGTTTCTCACTTTGTAAAGAAGGTGTGCAAAGGATTGTTAGAGGTAGGGATATTGTTTTCGTCAAGAGCACTAGATCCCATTAATCTTTTATTTCTTCTCAAAGGTATATTGTTTTTAGGATAGAGGGTCATAAAATTTATGTAAAAGCACACAACACTCAATGCACAAACTAAGATGACAAACCCTAAGAGAATGATATGTTTGAAAGCCAAAAATGCTTGGAATTTGGTATTTTTTCAATGCAAATGAATGAATCAAAAGGTGTTGTAAGGATTTAATTCAAGGGAAGCAAGTTATATGTCTAATATTAGTCCAAAACTGCAATAAGATCACTCTCAACACATTCTTGATGCGACTTCAAGTTGATGCCAAGTCAAAATATAGTGAAAATATGTCAAAATAGGCACTTTTTTCACCAAAACTGAATGCAAGAAAGCATAACAAAGGGTGTTGTGAGTAAAATTATGATGGACAGAAAATAATATTAGTAATAACAGCCACTTAGTGCCAAAATACCCAACACAACACGTTTTTAGTACCCTAGTGAAAATATAGCAAAAATAGGCTATTTTTCACGGTTTTTCAACTCCAAGACCTAGCAAAAGGGGTGTTGTAATGAATTTAAGGAGGTACAAAAAATAATATCAATAATATCAGTCACCTCAATCCATAAAATTGATCACAACACACTTAGAGTGCAAACTAGGTCAAACCCTAGGGCAAAAATAGTCAAAATGTGTAGTTTTTCACCAAATTTTCACTACAAGAGCCCGTTAAAAGGGTGTTGTGAATATTTGTATGAGGGGCAGAAAATTATTACCCTAATAACAAAAAATTAATGCAAAAATACTCTTCACAACATGCCTATGGTGTAAGTTTATAAAGTCGATAAGGCCAAATTTAGTGAAAATCGTTGTTTTCAAAGCCCTAGGTTTGAGATCTTGGGACAAAATGCTATGCAAATGTTTTGAAATCTGATTTATGATGAAAATGGTTTACTATCAGATCTGAAAATTATTTTCAAGCTCTAATATGCAAAATGCCCATGCAAATTTAATGAAAATGCATCAAAATTGATAGTTTTTATTGAAATTTTCTATGCAAAATTGCAAATATTTCAAATCTAAATGCAAATTTACACTAAAATGAAAGACTAAAGCCAAATGTTAATTTGAATTAGCCTCTAAAATTAGTAGAAAAATATAAGAAAAGATTTTGCCTACTAACCCTAGATTTTGGAATTACTAGGTTTATAAAAAAATGTTAAAATTTCCACAAAACCCTAGCAATTGAATGATAAAAATGCAATACAAAATTTTGAATTTTTAAATTTTTCTGTAGTTTATATCAGATATAATGCAAAAATCATGAATTAGGAAAATTTAGAAAGAATTGATGCAATTTAGTAAGCCCAACAATGCAATTTTTTTGAATTTTTCTAATTTTTCAATTTTTTTGAATTTTTCTCAATGCAGTAAAATGAATGACTATATGAATGAATCAAATCAATCCAAATCTGAAGACAAACACTCAGAAAGTTGTAATTTAAGTCCAAAAACATGGGTTCACCAAAATTTTTAGGGCAAAATTGGATTTGCTAATGTTTTAGTTTTTAGATATTTAAATCTGCCTTTCCACTTAACATTCAAGGATCTAGGGTTGAGTGGTGAGCACTATCAGACCCTAGGTCACTTACAAATGTAGGGAAACTTGGATTAGGGAATTTAATTATTAATTTTCCTTCTCTTATATCCAATTAACCATCAAAACCTTAATTATGCAAATACGACAACAAATTGACGAATGATGGAAAAAGCTCTTGTAGACAAGAGTAAAATACTAAATCATAGAATACTTATTTTTGGGGTTCTGAAGTAGAATAGTCGAGGATACTAGAGTGGGTACCCAAGTCCAAGGTATCAATTTCTTCGTGGGATTCAGACCTCCTTTCGACACTGATCAGTCCTGTAACTTTTGTTTCCTGAAACTTGAATGCAGAGGACACTAGAGCGAGCATCCAAGTCCTAGAAGTGCTCCTGTGTCCTATTTTTCTTCAAATCCTAAATCCTTGATGTCTTCCAATCCTTCCTGCAACTCCACTTTTCCAAAATGCGACACCTATAACCTGCAATCACAAGACTTGGTTTGGGGGTTGTGGTGTTTAGAGGCTTGCCTTAGTCAAGCCCCAAAGGACACTTAAGTCTCTAAACACCGTTATTAGACAAAGAGTGTGTGCCCTTGTGAGGTAGAGGAAAAAACCAAAGGAATCAATGATGAAAAAACAATCTTATGTCACCTTGTAGTGAAGCTCTCATGGGAGGAAGATGCTCTTCATGCCATGAGGAAATTGATGCTCAAATCTGCAAATATCAACACACAAAATACACAAGTCTGCTCTTGCAACACAATTGAAAGCCTTGAATCACCTTGAGAACACTTAAACATCACAATTTCCATCTAATTGAAATCTAGTTTACAAATGAATGCCTAAGCATGCTTATATATGCAACTATAAACAATCCCGCCAAGATTTTTGAAATTCAAACTTAATGTGTCAGCAAAGGGATGTAATAACGGTCACAAACTAACACCCAGAAATTAGGGCTGCCCCAAAATAGGGTAGGATTAGCATGCAGGCACCCAAGTCCTCCCCCCTATTTTGGGTAGGGTACAGCTCAAGGGGTCCTTCTAGGGTCAATTTGCCATGGAACCTAGGTCTCATTCCATCAGGATGCCATAATATGAACTAATATGTCCTAAATGCATACTAAAGACCCGGGAGCTAAACCTTATGAGGGAAAATCCCCCAAGGGGGACATTTTCTGACGTTATAGTAAGGAATCCATTTGGTGTAAGAGGTTGTGTTTAGATGTTGGTTTTGATGTAGGACAGATTACTATCCATTGTGACAGTTAGAGTGTGATTTCCTTAGCAAAGAATCTACCTTCCACACCAGAACAAAGCACATTGATGTTTAGTTTCATTTTGTTCGAGATATGGTAGAAGATGGGAAGGTGTTGTTGGAAAAGGTGGACACTTTGAAGAATGTTGCAGATGCATTGACTAAACTGGTGGGCACAGAAAAGTTTAGATGGTGTTCGGAGTCTATGGGCCTCTCGGACCCTAGCAGTTAAATCTTGTCATTTCTTTTGGCTCTTGAAAGGTGTTCAGCAAGTGGGAGAATGTTGGGAATTAAGGTGTCTCAACCTTTGCAATTTCCTAGCATTGATATTTTAATTGTATATTTATTTATTTCCTAATATTGTATTTACTTGCACATTCAGTTTGGTCACTTAGTTGAGGTGGCATGGTGACATGTCAGCTTACTTTGAATGTGACTTGGATGGTCAAGTCAAACTTACATGGATTTAGGTATCCCATATTGAGGTGGCATTAATTTTCCATGTGTCAGCATCTTGTGGCATGTGGAAGAGGATATTCTATATGACAGAATCTATGATGCATAAGAGCCAAGTTTGGAGATTCCTATGACAAGTGATGACAAGTGTCGGTTGGTATCTATGCATGAGGGAAAGGCATCTTTGGGTGCTGAAGTTGGGCTATGACATGTTATAAGTGGAATATGCTATATTTAACATTGTATGATGGATTATCTTACAACATTTAAGGTTGTTATCTTGGGAAAATTTATGACAACTGTAAGATGCCAAGAGCATCTGTCATAGTCTATTTTTAGCATGGAGCGCTCCTATGTTGGAAAAGTCAAATCTACCATGTATGATAGATGTAAGGGATGTATTTGTAGCAACAACAAGTGTCCTTTGATGCGGGATAATGGCCATGTGGCCAAGGTGGGCACCTATCCCAAGATGTTCTCAATAATTACCTTGTAATCTCTATATATTGCATAGTTTGGAGTTGTAGTTGTATAGTGATTTTACAGGTATGTTATGCTACCGGATTAACTCTAAAATCAACATTTAAAGACTCTTGGAAGGACTTGCATTGCAAGTGTATTGTAAACTATTATTGTTTCAGATAATACATTGTACAAGTTTTAGAGTGTGGGGTTTTAACCTGAAAAGGTTTTCCCCATGATCTATCTTATGTAACCTTCTTTTTGTGTTGTGTTGATGCTGTAATCTTTATGTTATTAGTTTAATGTTGTTACAATTGTAAGGATTAAAATGAATTTGCACTTCATTCCCTTCATTAGATTGGTGTACGAAGTGTGTTTCATGTACCTTGCTTCCTTTTAGATTGTCCAAAGTCTCCTTCTGAGACAGAGGATATAAGCAAAGTACCTTATGCTAGTGCAGTTGGTAGATTGATGTATGTTATGGTTTGTACAAGACCAAACATTGCCCAAGAAATGGGAGTCCTTAGTCAGTTTATGGTTAATCTTGGATGGGTACATTGGGATGCAATGAAGAGAGTGTTCAAATATTTGAGGCGTACTTCTGAGTATTCCTTATGTTATCATGGTTATTCTACTGGACCTCAGCATTTTGTGAGTATACGTGGATTTGTGGACTCTGATTGGGTAGGTGGCATTGATAATAGGAGATCCACCAGTGCTTATGTGTTTACCATGTTTGGTGGTGCTATTTGTTGGATGAGTAAGTGACAATATGTGGTTTCTTTGTCCATGACAGAAGCAGAGTATATGGCAGCAACTCATGCTTGTAAGGAAGCCATTTGGCTTAAGAGGTTGTGTTCAGATGTTGGTTTTGATGTAGGACAGATTACTATCCATTGTGACAGTCTAAGTGCAATTTTCTTTGTAAAGAATCCTACCTTCCATGCCATAACAAAGCACATTGATGTTCAGTTTCATTTTGTTTGAGATATGGTAGAAGATGGGAAGATGATGTTGGAAAAAGTAGACACTTTGAAGAATGTTACAGATGCATTGACTAAACTAGTGGGCACAAAGAATTTCAGATGCTGTTCAAAGTCTATGGGCCTCTTGGCCGCTAGCAGTTAAATCTTGTCATTTCTTTTGGCTCTTGCAAGGTGTTTGACAATTGGGAGAATGTTGGGAATTAAGGTGTCACAACTTTTACAAATTCCTAGTATTATTCATTTAATTGTATATTTATTTATTGCCTAATATTGTATTTACTTACACATTCAATTTGGTCACTTAGTTGAGGTGGCATGGTGACATGTCATCTTACTTAGAATGTGACTTGGATGGTCAAGTCAAACCTACATTGATTTGGGCATCCCATTTGAGGTGGCACTAATATGCCATGTGTCGACAGCTTGTGGTATGTGGAAGAGGATATTCTATATGGGAAAATCTATGACGTGTAAGAGCTAAGTTTGGAGATTCCTATGACAAGTGGTGACAAGTGTCAGTGAGTATCTTTGCATGAGGGAAAGACATCTTTGGGTACCCAAGTTGGGCTATGACATGTTGTAAGAGGAATATGCTATATTTAGCATTGTATGATGGATTCTCTTATAACATTTAAGATTGTCATGGTGCATATTTTTATGACAGTTGTAAGATGTTTTAAGAGCATCCATCATAGTCTATTTTTAGCCTTGGAGCACTCCATGTTGGGAAAGTCAAATCTACATGTATGAAAAATGTAAGAGATGTATTTGCAGCTTGGACAAGTGTCCTTTGATGTGGGATAATGACCATGTGGCCAAGGTGGATGCCTATCTCAAGAAGCTTCCAGAATATGCCTTGTATCTCTATAAAATGCATTATCTTGGAGTTGTATGATATAGCTTTTGTATAGGTACTATTATGCAGCCAAAATCACTCTAGAAACAACATTTGAAGACTCTTGGAAGAAATTGCATTGCACATGTATTGTAAATTGTTATTGTTTCAGCTAATACATTGTGTAGGTTTTAGAGTGTGGGTTATTTTACCTAAAAAGGTTTTTCCCACAATACATCTTGTGTCAATCTCTTATGTGTTGTGTTGCTACTGTAATTTCTTATGTTATATGTTTAAAATTGCTGCAATTGTAAGGATTAAAATAAATTTGCATACATTTCCCCTCATTAGATTGGTGTAGGAAGTGTATTCCACGTACCTTGCTTCATTTTACTCTTTATCTAACATCGATGTTTGGAAGACTTGAATGTCTCTCTATGGATTGACTAAGGCAAGTCTCTAAACACCACAACTCCCAACCCCTCTCCTTGTGATTGCAGGTTACAGGGACCAAGTTTCATAGAGTGGAGTTGTAGAAGTAGGTTGCAAATGACAAGGATTCAGGATTTGAAAGAAAGAAGATAGAGTTGAACATTTCGAGACATAGGTGCTAGTGGTAGTGTCGTCTAAAGTTACAGATATAGAAAAGGACTAGACAGTGGTAATCATCATCCGAAGAGCTTCCGACACCCTCAAAAACATCTGGCATTGGACTAGGGCACTAGTGGAGGTGTCCTCCACATCTTCCAGGGTAGAAACAAAAGATACAGTGAATATCAGTGTTGGTAGGAGATCCAGATTCTATATAGAAAACAACACCTTGGATAGGGGTACTAGTGGAGGTGTCCTTGATTGTTCCATATTCCAAACTTTGAAAAATAGTCAGTTATTAATCTTTGTCCTTCATCGTAGTCTGAAAGGATTTGTTGTAATTCATCAATTTGCTTATTATTTTGCTTACATAGGGTTTTTGGAGTATTTGAGCATTAAATTGAAATATTGATTGATAACATCTGAGTTTTTGCATCATTCCAAGTGGAAGTCCAACTTGTTAGGTGAATGCTCTTGCTTCATAGAGATTCAACTCGACTGATACGCCCTTGAATATTTGTAGTGAAAGGAGGATTTACCCTTGAAACCATTTCCCCTCTTTTCATATAAAACATTTTGGTGAACCCATTTTTTTGAATTTTTTGCACCTTGCTAAGTGTTGTGTGATAGATTTGCATTCATTCCTTTTATTGCATTTGAAAAATTACAAAAAACTTGAAACTTTTGAAAAATAAAAAAAAATTGGCATCTTAGGCTTGCATTTTAGCATAATTTGAATTAATTGGCATTTATTTTCATTTAATTTCTATTATTTTTACTAGATCTAATTTAAATTATAGAAATTCATCATTTAGTATTCACTTGCATTGCATTTTCATGCTTAATTTGTCAAAACTTGCTTAAAATGGTATATTTTCCATAAAAACCTAGTTTTGCATTAGCTAGGGGGTAAATGCAAGGAGATGGGGGACCAAAAAGTTGCCACCATCTCCAAAATTAAAAAAAAATGCATGTACGTTATAACAGGCTCACGTTTTGCTTTGCATAAAAGCAAAAAAAACACATTTCTATCACTCAGCCGCGACCATTTCTCCTCACAGCAGCAAAGAAAACAAGAAAAAGTATGATCACGTTGAAGAAAAGGCTATTAAATCAAGTGTAATAGAGAAAACAACAAATTCACAATGCCACCTCACCACCAAAGACATCGTCATGCAAATTTGGAGGCTCGAGCATAGGAAGAAATTAGGGTTTGACTGATTTTGTTAGTTTGAGAACATTTTTTTAGTTTTGCAATGTTTGATTTATTTTTATATTGAATTTATAGTTATTGGAGAAAGAGAAAACCTAAATCCATCTGAGGAGGGTGAAAACAACCCCCAAAACCTTCCAAACCCTCAAAATCCACCTTCACCTCCTTTTAAGGTAAGGGATAATCAAGAACACTACCTAGGGATAATAGAAGAAAACAAGAAACATCTTTAAACTATTATTGAAACCCTAAACAATCCAACTGGAACCACTGATCATAGGAGGAAACTTGCAAAATGACTAGAGGAGAGTGTTTCCCACATAGATTTGGTGACAAAATAAATCACCGAATTCCAAGACTATAGGGAGAGGTGTCGATAGTATTATGTCGACAAGTTGTGATATGAACAAGTCAAGAACGAAAAAATTACAAAATCTCAATTATGTGCACACTTTATCAATCCCAAAACCGGCCAAAGATTAGAAGAAAGTTGTAAATGGTTTCCTATAAATTAGTGTAGGAATGAAGAAATATCCTAAAACTTTTGGGATAGATGGTACATGGTCTTCGATGAGCGCCCATGCAACAATGATGAGGTACCACAATATTTCTTGAGGAAACTCTATTATGAGTTCATCCTCAACAAGATTCTAAATTATTTTGACATTCGTGAGCTCCAAGGTCGAGGTGGTGGCTCTGCCCAAGATAGGCTCAGGGCTCAGCGAGATGAAAACCATGTGCCTATACCCCAAGCAAGGCCAAAACGTAGGTCACTCCATTGGGCTTTGAAGGAGAGTGTTGAGGTGGAGACATTACATTCATTGACTACTCTCACCCAAACTCCAAACTCTATCACAGCATGCCGATGATCTTACCCAGGATGATGAGGGTGTGAGTAGTAGGCATCATGTGTCCCCACATTTGTGCAGTTCATGTGGGAACCTATGTGATTATGGGACGCAGGAGGCACGACATGACTCTCAATTGGATGTTGCGATGCAGGGGTAGGATGCTACGACATAGGGGCAGGACATATTGGATGATCTTGTTCTTAGTGATGATCTCTTATAGCATACATTTGGTATTGACTCTCAGGTAATTTGTTACAAGTTTCATCTAGATTTAGTATATTGTTATTTGAAATTTGTGTTTAGGGTAAATTTTGGATTGTTTAATGTTTTAGTTGTTTAGATGTTTGAATCCTCTTTTCACCCTTAACATTCAAGGATTTAGGGTCGAGTGGCCATGCACTATCATACCCTAGGTCACTATGAGATGTAGGGAAACTTGGATTAGGATGTTTAGTTATCAATTTTCCTTCTCTTATGCTTAATTAATGATTAAAACCCTAATTTCACAAATACGACTATAAACAGAAGAATAACAAAAAAAGATCTTGCAGAGGGAAGTAAAATATCAAATCACAGAGTACCTATTTTTGGGGCGCTGAGGCAAAAAAGTTAGGGACAAAATAAAGGGTGCCCAAGTCCAATACCCTACTTTTTGTCCAGATTTAGAAACTCAGTCTGCAACTCTTTCTTGTTGTTCCAGAGATTTTCCCATCACATAAGTTGGAGGACTAATGAGCGGGCACCCAAGTCCAGGGTGCTGTGTTTCCTTCTCATCTACAATTTTGACACTCCAAGATGCCTTCCTACAACTTATCTGTGTCCAGCTCTGCAACCTATAACCTGCAACCATGAAAACTTTGGGAGGGGGTTGTGGTGTTGAGAGGCTTGGCTCAGTCAAACCCCGGAGGAGACTTAAGTCTCTAAACACCGTTGTCAGATAAAAAGTGCGTACCCTTGTGAGTTAGAGGCAAAAACTAAAGGAAATAATGATGAAAGCACAATATGACATCACCTTGTAGTGAAGATATCATGAGAGGAAGATTCTCTTTATTCCATGATGAAAAGGATGCTCAAATATGCAAACACAAACACATAGACCGCACAAATCTACTCTTGGAACACAATGAAAGCCTTGAATCACCTTGAGAATGCCTAAAGTTCATAATGATCATCTAATTAAAATTTAGTTTTCAAATGAATGCCTAAACATGCTTTTATAGGCAACTACAAATGCTCTCGCCAAGATTTTTGTAATTCAAACTTACCGTGTCAGCATAGGACCCAAATAACAGTCACAAGCTGACACCTAAAAATTGGGACTTCCCCAAAATAGGGTAGGACTAGGGCATGGGTGCCCAAGTCCTCCCCCCTATTTTGGGCAGGGTTAAGCTCAAGGGGTCCTCCTAGGTCCCATTTGTCATGTTACCTAGGGCTCATTCCATCGGGATGCCAAATTATGAAGTAACATGTC
The DNA here is from genome assembly GCA_027924645.1 of Cunninghamia lanceolata. Classification (NCBI taxonomy): domain Eukaryota; kingdom Viridiplantae; phylum Streptophyta; class Pinopsida; order Cupressales; family Cupressaceae; genus Cunninghamia; species Cunninghamia lanceolata. The sequence goes on along the minus strand of BSBN01000185.1, from coordinate 2,368,050 downwards.
CTAAATGCATGAAAAAGACCCAGGAGCTAAACCTTATGAGGGAAAAGCCCCCAAGGGGACATTTTTCGACATTACATTTAGCCCCCACTTTAATGTATGTATAAATGCAAGGCCAATACATGCATTAAAGTAAGGTCACAAACACAACAAACACACCAAGCATGGAGAAGACATGCCAATCACATAGAAAATAATAACATGCACGCAAAACACAGAGAAGAAAGTTACAGTCACACAGAAAATGAAGAATACAGTAAATGCATAGAAGATAGACATGATATCTTTTCTTTTCTTTTTATCATATATATGAAATGCAGATGCAAGTACTAGAAAGTAAACAAACCTCCCATAATACATGATGCACTCATCGCACATGTCTTTGTATAAATGGGGCAACACACATGAAAGACACGCAAAACCTTCCAAAATGCTGGAAGCACAACCTAAGGTGTTGGCCTTTATACTGCATATGGGGGAACAAACACGCCACACAAAGCAAGCATGCCAAACACACACACTTGAAGACACGTAGAAAACATGGTAGACAAGTAATGGAGTGTACCTATTTCTAAGTCCAACACCATCTCAGGCACATTACAAACACACACCGATGATTGCGCTTTGCCACAACAATCACTGAAAACACACTTAAGGGTTGAATTAGTCACAAAACCGCTCCCCGCCTCCGTAGAGGACTTTTGAAAATGAAAGGATGATGCAATTTGCTCCGAGAAGTACACCGTCCTCGCCTCCACAGAGGGCTTAAGATAAAAAGGATATACATGATATCCCACCTTTGCAGAGGGCTTACATGATTGATTGATTGATTGCAAACAAACTCAGGATGAAGGATGCACTCATCGCGCAGATCTTTGCATCTGAGGACAAACACATTGCTAACATTTACAATAGATAGCTTACCTTATATATGCCCGCACCTTAAGGTAGTTGATATCATGGATGGATATCAAGCATGTTAAGGTAGGAAGAAAACACACAAGGGAACATAGGTTGTCGCAAAGCCCATGCCCCCCAGAGGTGACATGTACTTTATGATTGCCAAATGTTCCCACAAACACATCCCTACAAAAATATGTTAGTGTCTACAACATCATGATAAACAACAACAATACATATGATTAACCACACAAAGATCCAAGGTTATATTATGAATTCAGAGTTTGAGGATAACGGTGGGGCTATATCACGAAGCTCTCTGAATCGAGCACCACTGATGCTAGATTCAAAGAAAAACAAAGGTGCATAGAGAAGCAGTATTGTTATGTTTTGTAAATGCGATAGAAACATCTTCAAATTCACTACACAAAAAGCATGAGTGCTTCCACTAGCCAAGCATCGGATAAAATATACAACCTCATTGTCATATTTGGAACTAAATCTATTTTTTGATTGCTCTCGAAAGGGACACTAGGTTTGCATCGGTATAAATGTTTTTCGTCATCCGCCCACTAGATGGAAATACCAGAGGAAGGGAAATAATAAATAAGAGAGGAAAAACAAATGTCTTAAGGACAGTTATGTAGGAGGGTGCCCTCAAGTCACCAATCATGACGCTATGTCCGTAAGACACAACACAACAATGAAATCAGAGAGAGGCAATTTTAAAAGAATGATGATACAAATAGAAGAAGATCACAACAGAGGCAGCCTCTTGATATCCTGGACCTTACAAGAGAATCAGGGGTCATACCAGGAGGTCTAAACAACACATAACACATCACGAGGGAAGCACATCACGAGAGAGATAAAGGGTTAGAGATACTTACCTTTAGGGCCCCTGTCGGGCTAGAGGTTGTCTATAAGAAAATCATCATCGTCATCTTCCCACTCCCTAATGTTGGAGGAAAGTGGGACATAAGGTATCATAGCCAAATTCATGTCTTGTTCATCAAGTTGTTCATCGTTAGGATCATTATTGTTTGGTTGAATGTTGGGATCAATGTTTTCTTGTTGAGAGGCAAGGTTTATAGCATAAGCTTGTCTTGTTTTTCTTCTTTCTCTTGTTTTTCTATTTCATTTTCTTTTACCACTTATCTCTTATAAGATAGGGCTATCCTCTTTCATAGGCTTGTGCAATTTAGAAGATGAAGCACTAGGATCAAACCTCATTTGTTGTGGTGGAATGTTTTGTTGTTGACAATGACCTCCCAATCCTTGTAAGGATTTCGGGGGAGGAACCTCAGCATAGGGACCTTGTCTTTTCGGTCTAAAGTTCTCTTCACATGTGGGTTGTTTATCTTTTGTTGTTTCTTGTATAGAAGGACTAGGTACTAGATGTAATAGTTTTGCTTTGTAGTTTCTATAGCTCAAAAATGTAAAGTCTATTCATAGTTCTGGTTTGTTGTTAGTTTTGTTGCAAAATTAATCCAATGTAAAGTGTTATTGTGTACTTGAAGGCTTGTACGTATTTTGAGGATTGACATGCACATGTCCATTCAAAGGAAATTTTACACATTTATAGATAGTTGAAGGGACAACTTTTATAGCCTTTAACCAAGGGATTCCAAGTTTGATTCCAAATGTATCAGAAGCAGGGATAATATCAAACCATTGTTCAACATGTTTCTCAAATATAGTTACCAACAATGATATCTTACCCAAAGGCTTGATAAGGGTTCCCTTATGTGTCTTGATCATCATGTTCATAGGGTCATAAAAACCTTGCATTAGTTGTTGTGAAAAGAGGAACTCTTCAGTGGCAACATTAGTCATGCAATTGGGATCAATAAGAGTTCCATCCACAGGATTTCACATTATTTTCACAGTTATGTAAAGAGGTCCATCAGAGTCTCCAATTGTTCTATCATGAGGTGTAAACACAATTTCAAGTTTACGTGCTTTTCTTTTCATGTAATGTCTAGGAGGGAACCTATTATTGTTGTTGTGATTAGAGGCCATGTTTTTATGCTCAAATCAAATTTGAAAGTTTCTCCAAAAGTATGCAAAAAGTTGTTGGGAATTAAGGTGTCTCAACCTTGGTAATTCCTTGCATTATTTATGATTATATTTATTTATTCATTGCCTATGTTGTAAATTAATTGTAAATTCCATATTGTCATTTTGTGGGATGTGGCACGATGATGTGTCATCCTACATGGAAGATGACAACTTGTAATTTTGTCCTCACATGAGGAGATAGGCATCCCACTTAGTGGTAGGAATATTTTTCTATGTGTGGGCATCTTGGATGTTGTGTAAGGGAATATTAACCAAAATGGTTATAACATGTAAGAGTTAAAAATAGAAGATTCTATGATAGGTGAAGACCTGTGTCATGAAGCATCTTTGAAAAAGGCATCTTTGGGCACCCCAAGGTGGACTATGACATGTTGTAAGAGAATATACTATTTATAGCCTATGTATGATAGATTCTCTTACAGCTGTAAGTTGTAACTCCTATGACAGATTCTATGATGCTCGTAAGAGTCGTAAGAGCATATGTCATAGCCTATTTTGGAAATAGGTGACCTCTTTGAGATGGAAGCTATGGACAAGTGTCAGACACATTCTACAATGTTGACCAAGTGTCCATAGGCGTGGGTTTGGGGCCATGAGGCCAAGTTGGACGTCCATTCCAAGATAGAGGTGATTTTGCCTTGTATATTCTATATAAATAGGTGCTTGGAGGAGGAGTTGTATTACAGGTTTTATAGGTATTGTTATGCTACCGAATTGACTCCAGACATAAGTGTTGAAGACTATTGAAGCTTGCATTATAAGTGTATTGTAAACCATTTTCAGTTTTGATAATACATTGTGCAGGTTTCTGAGTGTGGGGTTTTTCACCCAAAAGGGTTTTTGCCACTGTATATCTTGTCTCTCTTCTTCTGTCTTCTTTCTGGTTCTTTGTGTATTGCTGCAATATCTCTTTCATATGTGTTATGTTTTTGTAATTGTAGAGATAAAATTGAATTTGAATAGATTTCCCCTCATTAGATTAGTGTAGGAAGAGATTTTCGCACACCTAGCTTCCTTTCAGTTGGTATCAGAGCTTGATCACCTTTGGTCCTAGTTGTTGGGTAGGGGTTTTTTTAGATGATCTTAAGTTGAGTGGGAGTCTATGTAGAGTATTCTGAATCTTATTGCAGCAAGGAGATGGCAAGTACATCTAGAACGATAAAGGTGGAGAAATTCAATGCCACTAATTTCGAGCTGTGGAAGCTCAAGATGGAAGACATGCTTGTAGACCGAGACCTCTAGGAGACTATCAGTGGAACTAAACTAGCTACAATGTCACAAGCTAATTGGGATCTCAAGGATCGGAAGGCTAAGGGTCTCGTAAGGCTTAGTCTTGTTGATTCTATCATGTTAAATGTCCATGAGGAGGCTACTGGAAACTTTCTTTGGAAGAAGTTGGGAGATGCGTATCAAGCCAAATCCCTAGTTAAGAAAACTTTTTCTAAGAAAGAAGTTGTATTCTCTTCGAATGGAGGATGGTGGATCTGTTGTAGAACATATGAATGATTTTTACATGCTAGTTGCACAATTGACATCCGTTGGTGTGAACATGGAGGAGGAGGATCATTGTATGACCTTGCTTTGTTCTTTGCCAGACTCGTGGGATCATCTTGTCATGGCTATTGGAAGCACCACATCCACATTCAAAATGGATGAAGTGGTTTCTTCACTATTGTCTGAAGAGATGTAGATAAAGTCTTCTAAGGTAGCCAAAGAGGCTCTTACAATTCATGGAAGACCCAAGGAGAAAGGGAAAAAGAAGGACAAGAAAGCTGAGAAGGGTAGATCCAAATTCTGTGGGAGATCTAAATCTCCTGGAAAGTCCAAGGCTCTCTGTTGGAAATGTGGAAAAACTAGCAATTTATGAAAGGAATGTAAAGAGGAAAAGAAAAAGAAGAAGAAGACCCCAGATTCAAATTATGACAAGTCACAAGATGAGGGTGATGCCTTCATCACAACCCTAGAAACCCATGCATCTGATGATGTGTGGCTAATTGATTCTGGTGCATCATTCCACATGACCTCGCATCGAGACTGGTTTACTAAGTATGAGGAGTTCGATGGTGGAAAGGTGTACTGTTGTGTGGTTACACAACACGCCCCATTTTGACTTGGCAAAACAGGGACCCAACTTTTCTTTTGGCTTGTGTTGTCTGCGTTCTGGCGGTTTGGTAAAATCAGTCATGTTCATCATCATGTGGAGTCAAGATCAGGTGAGCCCCAATATGAGGTCAGTTTGTCAAAATTCATATTTCATATAGATGACCACATATTCTGAAAGAGCATTAAAATTCATGCAGGTTTGCCTTTTACATCACCCTGATATTCATCAGGATGCGAGAGTTATTAACGGTCAAAGTCTTGGTCAAACCTGATATTCGCAAGAAGAGGGTCATTTTTTATAAACTCAGTTTTGTTGTATGAAGAACATCATCATCATATTTGAAACGCCCCCCGATAATATCCTGCGGTTCAAATATCCGGACGTCAACTTTAAGTCCTAGTAAGTTTTCCCCATCGAGCGGTCTTTTGTATCGCCAGCATCATGTTTTGAAAGCAACCCGATATTTGTGAAATATCATCCTGATGCAAAATATCACCCTTAACAAATATCCTGATGACGTCATCCGAAGACGATAAACGAAGAAACAGACATCCTGATGACATCATCATCATATTTACATTTCAACAGGATATTTCGTAGACATGATCATGTTCACCCAATATGACGATGACGTCATAAGACATTTCCAATACAAAGAACAAATATCATGATGACGTCATCCTGATATTCCGAAAGGAGAATGAGTAAAGTTTAAAGGTCATCATCATATTTCAAAATATCACCCGATGGACCGAAATATCCTCCTGATGTGCTAAAATGAAAACAAAGGTGCGTTGTCACCTGAATTTTGTCAATAGCAGTTTCAAGACTAGGGAGGATGATATTGAAACTCAACATGATATTTGTGAAATATCATCCTGCTCTCATGATATCCTGTCGTATGAATATCCTCCTGCTCCTTTTGCCGCCATTGCCATTAAATGCGCGCCGATTAGGTAGGTGATTCCCGCCGAGCCCGGAACCCAATGAAACGTCTGGCGAGATCCTGAGTTTTCGTACGAATTATCAAAGATTGCGATCTAACTTGTCAGAGTTAACCTAAGTTTGCCCTAATTGCAAGGTTAAAAGGTAATTCAACCGCCATTGTTACATTTACCTGCGTAAAAAATTGTTTTACAGAGCACCAGCCTTCATATCTGCATAACAGCCGCCGTTGCGTGATTCGAGCCCACAGACAGAAGGACGAAGGTGATCAGCAGCCGAAGTAAGAGCCTCTCAATGATATACTGGTATAGAAAAGAAATCTGCATAACCAGGTAAGTGAACTGAAACCCTCATCATGTTGTTTCTATATGATGCTGTAAGTTCTGGTTATGTATCCATATGAACAAGTAATGCAAAAATTGATGCAGTGGGCATGTTATTTGCAATATATATGCATGCATATCCTGTTGTGAGAAGAAATGATTGTTAATTGCAGGTACCCATGGCTGAAAAATGCTTATTCAAGAATCAGGAAGAATTCAGCCGGCCTATGTTCTCTTCACAGAGAGGGGTCCTGTTCAAATTTGGGGCAATTACAGATACCCACCAGGGGAGTACCAACCTGGAAGCTTGGTCAGCCAAGCTGAATGATGGACAAGATAAGAGTCAAGTATTGGACGCCGTGTTTGTATCCGGCATGTGGAACGCTGCTGGCTTCCCCTATTCCATGGAGTCTCCAGAGCTGGTTATTGAGTGCGCCCGGAATTACAACCCTCAGACGAGGCAGGTGGCGAAGCACGGAAGAGTGTATGCAGACCTATCCATCAAAGGTCTATCCTAGACATTTGGACTGCCAATGGGCAGTAAGGTAAAGAGTGTAGACTTGAAGAAGTCTGAAAGAGAGTATGAGGCCAACAAGAAGACGGCCAGAAAGAACATGTATGCTTGGCGGGCTGAAAACAGCACATACAATGCAGCGGCCAAGCTCCCTGTGCACATGTTCAAGTTTGATTTTAATGAAGAATATCAGTATGTGATCGCCCTACTGAACAGGGTGACTGGCCAGCCTGATACTGGAGAATTCAAAGACTGGATGTACGGCATAATAATGATGTGCCTATATGCAGACATCAAGCCACTATGGGGCCAAATCATAAGTGATGCTCTGCATGAGCAGCTGCTGAACCTAGGAGGTTCAGATTGTGCCTTCTATATGACCTCTTACATTGTTTATTCCTGTGCATATAGAGGTACGTTTGATGCCTTAACCACAGATGGGAAGCTAACAGGCACAAATGCAGCTTATATCTGGGATCATCATCCCCAGCTGCAAAGAACCAATTACATCAAGGACTACAAACTGGTCAATGATGCATTCTCTATGCATCTGGTAAGGACCATGGAAGATGACAGAACAAAAAGACTGAGCATGGAAGCTCAGGAGGCAGTATACAGGCATGGGGCATGGTACATCCAATTTGCCACCTTTTCCTACATCAGGATAGAAGGTTTTGAAGGGCATCCCCTGATGCTGCCAAGGTATCCTACAGATGCAGTAGTGCTAATGGAATTTATCAGGCAGGGCTCCACCATTATACAGACTTATAAGGATGCCAAGAAGCTGCCACCAATTTTGTTCCTAGTCAGCATCGGCAACTATATGTGCCCTGATTCTGACAATATAAAGAAGGTGATGGTCACTCTGAACAAAATGAATCTACTACCCTTCCCAATAACAAGACCATATGATCCTTACGGCCGAATGCAGAAGATCCTAGGAAAGCCTATTCACCAGAGGCACCTAGAGGATTTTTGGGCTGACTGCGAAGATGAGGCAGAGGCCAGGAGGAGGAGGTATTAGAGGTTGACTCTGAACCAGATCAGGACATTTGACTGCATACCCCTCCCTCAGCAGTTGAAGAGTGATGACGGCAGGATCGTGGCAGATGAGTACGAACAGAAGAAGATATACAATGATACCATTTCTGCCCCTGACCTCACCATACAGGAGGATATGTCCTTGGACCCATTCTTTGCCAGAACCATATACTTGACCCAAGCTTGGGTAGATGCACAGGTAGAGGCATTGAAGAAAAGGGGTGTTGACATTACGGTGGACAACAAGAAGAAAGGGCAGGATATCCCCACAGATGAATATGATGACTTCCTGCTGGAGAAACGGAAGACCAAGGGAGAGAAGATTCCTCCACCCCAGCAGTCAAGCAAGAGAGCCCCAAGGGGCAAGAAGGTGGAAAAGGGACCCAAAGGGGTCATAATTGAAAGGGTAGTGTTTACAGCTGCGGAAGCAGCAGGAGCAGGATCAGGATCAGAGTCTCCTCCCAAGCTCAAGAAAGCCAAGACAGCAGAGGCTGGAACCACAGAGACCCAAGAAGTGGGTCAATCATCCAGACAACCAGGCAAGGATATCCTCATGGAGGAAGAGCCTGAAGAAGAGGAGGAAGCTCCATTAATAATCAGAAGAAAGAGGAGAGCTCCCCAGGTGTTGGTTCCTATCACACCGAAGAAAACAAGAACCTCCATGAGAGGTGAGATAAGTCATCCCCCAGTACAAGTATAGGGGGCAGGTAGTGAAGTGCAGAAGGAACTTCAGCACAATGTTCCACTTCCTACCATTGTCAAGTTCAAAACAGAACTTGCAGAAGAACAACATAAGGAGACATCTCAGGCACAAGCAGAAAAGCATGTCTCACTAGACGAGACAATAAACTTGTCTGATGATGAGGTGGTGTAGGATGTAGCTGCACAAGAAATGGAAACACTTGCGGCTGCTGGCATCAGTGTAGCTCCTCACAAGCCTCCAACGGTTCAGACAGTGCTTGAAGAGATGAAACAAGCAGAGGCGGAGCGAGAAAAGAGCCCAGAACCAGAGAAGAGCCCGGAGTAGGTGGCTCAGGACATAGGGCTGGACACACTGATCGCCGAGGTGACAGATCCTGCTGTGGTAGACTTAACAGAAAAGCAGGATGCAAGTCCTGAATAGCCAACAGGATCACCTGATAAGGGCCACCTGACAAAGGAGATAGAGATGGCTGAAGTAGAGGGCCATGTTCTTGAATCTGGCCAACACGGCCCACAGGATACATCAGCAGGACCTGCTATAATAGAGGTCCTAGAATTAAAGGCTGATGATAAGAAGAATGAAGTGATAGAGGATCCTGCCGATAAAGTGCAAGAGGTGGATGATGCAGGCATAGGACAAGTAACAGCTGCAGAACAGATGCCATCACCTCAGGAAGATCCTACAATATTGAAGGTGGTGGAAATACCACCAGAAGTTGAAAAACAAAAGGAGGATGATCAACCTCCACAGAGGGAAGAGTTGGGGACAGGTGAAGAAACGAAGGAAAAAGATCATGATCATCATGATCTACCTACAGGTACACCGCCAGGTTCCCCACACAGAGAAGATGCTCCCCCGGAAATGGAAGTTCCTCAACAGGAGGAGACACCAAAGGATCAACAACAAGGCAAGCATCAAGAGCCGGAAAGAGAAAAGTCACCATCTCCACAACACTTGTTAACAGAAAAGGGAGATATGGGTGAACAGCATCATGATGCTGAGAAACATGATCAGGTGCCTCCATGGTTAGAAAAGGAAGTAAATATTGAGGAGGAGATGGAGATTCAGGAATTTGACGTCTCCACCCTGTTCGCCGCAGATATAATGAAACCCAGGAGAAAGGCCAGGATGACTTCGGCCATAAAAAGAGATCCGGCGACAGGAAGAAGGACCGCACAGATTGCTGTGCCTGCCGTAGAGAAAGAGAAAGGCAAAATCACTGTGGATGAGTTCCAGATAAACATAGTTGATCTGGGTTTTGCTAATGAAGAGCAGGAAGGTCAGGAGGGAAAAGACATCATTGACTCTCTAATTCAGAAGGTGAAAAGAGAGAAGGAGAAGAATAAGCAACATAAAGAGCACATTGCTCAGTTGCATGCATATATTAAAAGATTAACCAATCTTGATGATACCACAGCTGAAGCTGCAGTTCCATTGACTGCCATTTCTCAGGAGGAAGTAAATAAACTGGACCTCATGAAACATGAGGTGTCTGTAATCAGAAAATGGGTGTCATCCACATTGGATGATGCCATAGAAATAATGAAAGGTTCTTTGAAGAGATGGAGCATATTGAGTGACTCCAAAACCAAGGTAGACAGGTTGCAGATGCAGACCGGAAAGAGGTCTTATAAACTGGAGAAAGTCCTCAGCCTGCTGGATGAAATAAGGCAGATAAATCCACAACTGCTTATCAGTAAGCAGGTGCTAGATAATAATACTGCATTATTAGTGGATATCTGGTATAAAGATGTGCAGTTTGAATGCGGAGTCCTCAAGAGATGCAATAATAAGCTGAGGGAGATCAGCATGAGGCTACGTGATTTAATGGGCATTGAAGCGGACATGCTCGAAACATTAGAAGGCCAGGTGGAAGGGAAGATAGAGAATCAGGATGAAGAGTCTGCCCTCAAGGCTCTACGTAATAACTTCCAGGTGGAAGATGATGGTCCGCTAGTCCACTTGATAGAAGAAATAATAAATAAGATGATGAGGATCAAGGTCAAGATGGAGGGATATAATGAAACACTGCAGGACAGAAAGAATAAACTGGATAACAGCAGAGATAGGTATGAAGCGCACAAACACGCCATCATCAAGGCAAAGACTCAAGATGGCGGAGGGATAGACCAAGTTGTGCATTCATACGAACAAATCCAGAGCAGCATGCAGCCCCATATGCAGCGGCGTCATCATCCGGATAGCGAAAGTTCAGAGAGTGATGCACATGATGATGACCCGCGTGCATCAGATGAAGAGCATGATGAAGATACATCATGAAGGGAAATATCTTGCATATGCAGTTTAGATAGTTGCCAGCTGGCAACTTGTGCCTTTTTGTAATACTGACAAGTCATGAAGTGATGACCGTTGATTTGTATTGATAAATCTGATCCGTGGATCTTTTGTAATGGATTCCTCACCTTATTCTATAAAAGGTGGTGGAATGCCTTGTTATGATATTCGAAACTTAATTGAAATTTGATTGCTGAAATATTCAGGACTTATTTCAAAGCTGCTGTATATGTATATGTCTTTTGCATACTTAATGAAAGAGAAGAGTATTCCAATTACAAATCTTCGTAAATCTTGAGTAATCTGTGTCTGAATTCTGGATATATGCTTTTGATTTGCTGCGTCCCTTGGAGTGCTCATCATGTTGCATGTATTGTTTTCATTCATTATCCTCTGAAGTTTGCATCAATTGTATCTAGCTGTGGAATGTCCTGATGAACATATGGTTTGATTTCTTCTCCTCATGACAGTATCAGGCATGTATGTGGATCAAAAGCTAAAGGTTCAACTTAATTAGAAGCATTTCTTTTAATTTCTTTCAATTTCAGAGCATTTCACTATCACAATTGCAAATAAACTGATAATCTTAAGCAAACAACCCAAAATATGCAGACATCCCGTAGATAATCGTAAATATTTAGCATATTTGAACACTAAGCATGCACAATTGAAAATATCATGTGCAGATTGAAGTATTTTACATCTTTTCATCAAATAGCTGCATAATTTGACTTCTCTGTAAAGAATTTCTGCAAGAACTTCATGATGATGGTACATTTTCACGTAAGGCCCCAAAATGGAAACAGCAAATCACATTAACCACTGAGTAACGTTAGTAGATTAAGACCTAATCACCGAAGACTTGGGATCATGAATTGTTTGAATTCACTATATCTTTCAAGATGAATAAAGGTTAATGTGTACTTTTATTCTATGTTTGTTTGTGACTAACATCATGACCAACATAAATTGGCGCTAGAAGGAGGGCCTAAGTCCGGAAGATCACGTTCATCATCAGTACTTTCAGGTTTGATGACGCTTAGAGTAAGGTAACCTCAGATCGTCTGTGAATTTCATCAAATTACGTAAATATTTGCTATGACAAGTTTGTATATGCACATTCTATGTAAAGATTTCCTGATCTCACATAAATATTGCAAGCTTTACAGTAGATTTCTTTAAATTCACTAAATATTGGCCAAAGATGCGTAAATTTTTTCAAGCTTTGAGAATTTGAGCCTTAAACACGTGAAATCTTGTGCTACGGGTCGGAATATCCCAGTATCCTGTCATATTTGCAGTGTCTTCGCAAATATTGCGTAAATATTTAGTCTGATTTGCCATCTGACCGCAAATATCACCTCATCCGGTGGAATCCAGCCGATATTTGCGAAGTTCCAACCAATTTGCCTCCAAATCGAGAAATCCTGGCTCACAGGATAAATACCAGGTCTAGACATAGTGAAATTTTTGAAGAATTACCTGTTAGAGGTTTCAGACCTAGGACCGTAGACATTCACCATACTCCCGGGTCTGGTACGTCTAGAGCTTCACCGGGACCTCCTCCTGTGACTCCTGTTGGTTTGCAAATACCTTCCGGTATATCTGTGACACCTCCTGTCCAACCTCAGGGTGTGCCTTTAGTCCAACCTCAGCCAACTGCACCACCAGTTCAGCCCCCTCAGGTTGCAATGTCTTTCTTTGCAGCAGAGTCACCCTTGACCTTTACTGCATATCATGAGTTACCAAAGAATCCGGACAAACTTTGTCCAAAATATCATCCTTATCAGGATGCTGATGATCATATCAGGACGTTTAAGGAAGCGTGCTGCAGAGCCAGAATAGAGCATCAGGACGTGGTGTGCAGATTATTCCCTTTTTCCTTAGGGGAAGAGGCTTATAATTGGTTCATCAGTCTTGGTCAATCTTCTGTCGGTTCATGGGCTGTCTTAGAGAAAGCTTTTCTTGACAGGTTCAAGGTCCCTATTGATCCATCAATGAATTACCACATGTTTGCCACAATCAAGAGATTTGAGAATGAACCTATTGCAAATTTCAATGCTAGGTTCCAGAAAATGTTGTCCAAACTAGTTGCCCCATATGTGGTGGCTGATGCTGCTGCTAGGAGTATTTATTATTCAGCCCTGGATCCTTTAACTTCCATGTTCATAAGGAGAACACATCCTGAGATCACCACACTGACAGGAGCTTTTCAAGAAGCTATCAAGGTAAATCAGCAACTGATACCTGCTCCTACTCCTAATATAGCATTCCCTACTTTGCCTGGCGTACAATCACAATATCCAGCACCATACCCTGCAGCTTATCCTTCACAATATCCTGCACAATATCCAAATGGATCAGTGATGCCCCCAGCAATCATGCCTGCACCTTTGCAAGTACATCCATTGAGTATTATGCCTCCTCCTAATGGAAATGGCCAGTTGCCACAATATCCGGCACATACTCAGACACCTCAGGGTACAGACCTATCCAACAATAACCATGGATCTTCCTTTTTCCAGCCTCAGACTGAAAATGTAGTGGCTAAAGCTCAAGAGGAGAAAGAGGAAATCAAAGAAATTTCTGCTCAGTTGAGAAAGCTCACCACAGAAGTAACACACTTGAGAAACCAAGGGTTTTATTCACAGTCAGGTCAGAATAGGAGTTATTCCAATGACAGACCAAACTACCCTGACAGAGGATATAACAACAATAACTTCAACAATAGTGCTGCAAATAATAATAATCCTCCTAGACAGCCCAGAGTGTGGAACTCCAGGCCAAATAATGGCTCATTACCATCACCCCTGGACAATCAGCCTCCTGATGAAGCCAAACAAACTACCAGAGTCAATCTTGCTGAAGCAGCCCTTACCAATTGGTGCAGGATTCACAATACCAATGCACATGCAGAATTAGATTGTCCACAATTTAGGATTGCTGCTAGCATCTTTCAGACTGAAGTGTCTAATACTTCTAGAAATCCACCTCAGGCAGAAGGAAATGAGATAGTTCCTTGTGGATATGACTCAGCTTTTGTGCTGGAAACGTACACTAATCAGCCTCATCAGGATTATAATCAGACCTGTGAAGAATCTGCCTTAACCTTTGAAGCAAACTATGTCTTCCCCTTTGAGGATGAAAACGAACCTACAAGAGAGCATGAGGAAGTGCATGCATACCAGCAGCAATACCCTGGTAAGCACAATTATAACCTGAGGAGTAATGCCAACAGACCTGCTGGTCCATTGACATCATCTCTACCTCCAAACAACTTCAACACACCTCCTGATCCTAAGGCTAGCAATAACCCTGGGATCCCTAAGGTGAATGCTCAATACTTGTCTCCTCAAAACACAGTAACAAAAGTCGCAAATGCACCTCATGAGTCTAACAGGTTAGTCAGCTATTTGGCTGATGAAATGAAGAAAATCAAGATCAGCCTGTCCCTATCTGAGTTACTGAAAACTCCTGCCATCAAAAGGGCATTCATGAAGTCACTGGATGATCCTGCTCCTAAAGAGGATAATCATCTTTCAGGTCAATCCAATAGTAGAGACCATGCTGCTAAAGATAATACTATCAAGCCTAAAGTGTCAACTTCAGTCCAAGCTGCTGAAACCTCCCACATGACCTTGTATAGAGATAAGACTGAATCACCTCCGTTTCTCCTCACGATAAGAATGTTCAGCAAGAACTTGCACAACTGCTTGGTTGATTCAGGAGCCTCAACGAATGTTATGCCTTTGTCAATATGCAACACATTGGGACTGCATCCTGCTAAATCCTTAAAGAAGGTCACTCAACTGGACAAGACAGAAGTAAGTGTCGTAGGAGAACTGACTCATATTCACATGCAGTTAGCGTCTGATCCTAGGATACAGTATTACATTGACATTCAGGTAGTTGACATACCTGATACATACGGGATGTTGCATAGCCGGGACTGGTCTAAAACGCTTAACGGATACATGTCCACAGACTTCAGTCACATGTGGTTGCCATGGAAAGGTATACCTAATCAGATCAGGATTGATGCTGAGCCTAGGATGAAACATATGATCACGGAATATAACAGAACAAATGAGATCATGTATGTAAACGTAGAACCTGGAGTTTATCACATCAGGCCGCAAACTGTCAAAATAGAAGAGATCCTGATGCTTGATGTTCATCATCATCATGATAATGACTATCATGAGGATATGCCAGTTGTAGAACTTAATAATGATCCTGATAATGAGAATGAAATAGATCGCTTCAGGGATTTTGAGATGCATTTATCTACTCAGATAAAACGTTGTCAATTATTAAATATACCTGCTAATGACATTTTGATTGATGGATGGTGCAGATTACATGGCGAAGCACACTCGAAAAAGACTTGTGAACCATGTTTAGACATGATAATACTGGAGCAGACGTATAGTGAAGCATCATCATCATATTCCGAGGTGAGTGCTACATCTGATGATGATGATGATATTAATTCTTATTTGTCTTCTGCAGGAACAGAAGAGTCGACGGATCCTGATGAGGATCATATCCGGAAAATGGAAGAAGTCCTGGTGTCCAATCAGACAAATGATACGAGAAAGGAAAAGATCACTCCTGGTAGTGATTGCTTCATGGAACCTGATTACGAGTTGTCTGATGAGGACAAAGGCAGTGACCTGACAAAGTTTGAAGAATTCCTGGTGAAAGAAATAGAAAAGATGACGCAACAGGGTAGATCTCCCCAGGAGGTTTTAATTAAAGGTTGGTGTAGGCTGCATGAAGCGCCTCACTCAGAAACAACTTGCTCACTGTGTTTACACATTTTGAAGAAGCATGCAGTTGTATGTGCTGAACATCATCCTCCTGTTAGGATGGAAGAGAAAACAGAAAAGCCATCAGGCTCATCAGATAAAGGAAAGAAGAAACTTGAAGATGACACCCCTAAGTTAAAGTGGATATCCGGCGGAGCAGCAGCCAGAGCTGCAAAGAAGAAAGAAAGCTCAAGCAAATGTCCTGCTGAAGATAAGCCTTGGATCCTGAGGTTTGATGGATCCAAATCTAAGCAAGGTGCTGGGGTAGGGATTGACCTTATTGATCCATCAGGGAAATCCTATTTAGCAGCTTACAGACTATAGTTCCCCTGCACCAATAATGTCGCAGAGTATGAAGCTCTGATTCATGGACTGTTGTTTGCTCATAAGAAGAAAGTGAAGATCCTGCATGTCTTTGGAGATTCAGAACTAGTCGTGAGACAAGTAAGAGGAGTTTACTCCTGTAACTACAGAAAGTTATCAAATTACAGGCATCGAGTGTGGGACCTGATTGAAGACTTTGATGCCTTCAACATCGTTCACGTGCCAAGAGAACAGAACCAAAGGGCAGATGCACTTGCTCAGGCCGCCAGTACGCTGGAACCGCTGTCTATATCTGGTCTGAAGAGATTTTTAGTAGAATTGGTGTCAGTACCTTCGGTACCTGACAATGTGACTAATCTCCAAGTGTTTGATGATGATCAGCACATCCTGGACTTCATATCAAACAGAGACGTATTTGAAGCTCAGATCATAGATGAAAATGGTATGGAAGATCATGTCTGGGAAGAAGATGAGATATTAGAGTTGCCTAGCAACACAATTCCCAAAGGTATGATTGAATTAGAAAGAGCCTTTGATCTGGATAATATGCTTAAACATAAGGATCTGCCTAAGGCAGATGGAGGTCAATATTCACAGGTGAATATTGGACAAGCTGATGACAAGAGAAATGTCTTGTTGGGTAAGGTTTGTACACCTGAAGAGTTAGAAGGAATAACTCAGGCCCTTAGGGATTATATACATGTAATTGCATGGACTTATGACGAGCTGAAGACGTATGACACTTCTGTCATAACTCATACTATACCTCTCAAGCCAGATGCAAAACCTTTCAGACAGAAGCAGAGGCCAGTTAATGCTCTCCTTGAGCCCATTATCCTTGAAGAAGTTAAGAAATTGTTAAATGCCCAGATAATATTTCCTGTGAGGCACTCCACTTGGGTGGCAAATCTGGTGCCAGTCAGAAAGAAGAATGGAGACATCAGATTGTGTGTAGATTTCAGGAACCTGAACAGAGCATCAGAAAAGGATAATTATCCTTTGCCCTCTTTGGATGAGGTTCTGCAGATGGTAAATGGAGCCAAGATGATGTCCTTCTTGGATGGTTTTTCAGGATACAACCAAGTGATGGTTGATAAAATTGACAGATTGAAAACTGCCTTCACCACAAAGTGGGGGATATTTGCATATAGACGTATGCCATTTGGACTAATAAATGCTGGAGCTACATTCCAGCGAGCAATGGACATAGCCTTCAGAGGCTTAGTAGGAAAATGTATAGTCATCTACATGGATGACTTGACAGTATTCTCCAAGGAAAGGGGAAATCATGTTGCTGATCTCAGAAGTGTACTGAAGAAATGTGAAGAATATGGAATATCTTTGAATCCTAAGAAGTGCATATTCGGGGTCACAACAGGAAAGTTACTAGGCCACCTGATCACAGAAGATGGGATTATCATTGATCCTGACAGGGTGGAATCCATTATGAAGTTACCACTTCCAGGAAGCAAAAAGGAACTTAAATCTTATTTTGGTAAGATAAATTTTGTAAGGAAGTTCATCACCGGCTTTGCTGAGATTGTCAGACCACTGAATGCTATGTTGAAAAAGGATGCACAAATTGAGTGGACACCAGAAGCCAGAGCTGCCTTTGAAGATATAAAGAAGGCCATTTCAGATGCTCCTGTCCTCATTAGTCCAGATTATACAAGAGATTTCTACATCTACTCATTTGCTTCAGAACATACTTCTGCAGCAGTGTTAACTCAAAGAAATGAAGATAAAGAAGAGAAACCAATCGCTTTCATGAGCTGTCCTTTCAGGGATGCTGAGTTGAGATATGTAGATGTTGAAAGACAGGCACTTGCATTAGTCAGAGCAGTAAAGAAATTCAGACATTACATACTAAGAAGTAAAGTGATTGCTGTGGTACTAGATGCAGCAGTAAAGATGCTGCTGATGCAGAGTGAACCTGGTGAAAAAAGGGCCAAATGGATTACTGTACTACAAGAGTATGACATGGAGATCACACCCATGAAGCTAGTAAGAGGACAAGCTCTGAGCCAGATGATATCTGAAACTGATCCGAACATCATCAGTCAACAGTATGTGATAGATGAGAAAGACAATAAAGAATGGTATTCAGACATCAGGCACATCCTGATCACTGGAAGATGTCCTTCAAGGATGCAGGCCTCACAGAGAAGAGCCTTAAAGATAAGATCCCAGAAGTATATGATGAAGGGAGGAGCCCTGTTTAAAAAGAATTATGAAGGGATATACCTGAGATGCTTAGAGAAACCAGAAGCAAATAAAGTGTTGACAGAGTTACATGACAAGTTTGGAACGGCGCACAGATCAGCGTTGGCCACAACACATGCAATCCTCAGAGCAGGATATTACTGGCCTACAATTTTTAAAGACACGGCAGATCATGTTAAATGTTGTCATGTTTGCCAGGTTGCTGCCAACAGAGAGAAATATGCTGCACAATCGTTGCAGCCAGTGATGGAAGAGCGCCCATTTGCACAGTGGGGCATGGACTTCATAGGACCGATCAATCCTCCATCTTCCTCAGGCCATAGGTATGTCCTGACAATTACTGATTATTGTACCAAATGGACTGAAGCTACCAGCAGCAAAACCTGTACTGCAGATGATGTCATCAAATTCCTGGAAAGCAACATTATCACCAGGTATGGAACTCCCTATGCATTGGTAAGTGATAATGGTTCTGCCTTCATTTCCACCAAATTGTCAAGTTGGGCTTTTGATCATGGGATCATACTCAAGTTCTCATCCAACTATTATCCCCAGGGAAATGGATTAGCAGAATCCACCAACAAGAACTTACTGAGTATCATAAGAAAATTGATAGAGAAAAATCCCAGGGAATGGAACTCATTTCTAAAATATGCCTTATGGGTAGACAGAACTAGAATGAAAATTGCATTAGGAAATTCACCCTTTCAACTAGTGTACGGGGTAGATCCTATCCTCCCTGTAAACTTGAAAATTCCTACTCTGCAGTTTGCCCAAGAGTATCTAGGCATAGACAATAAACAGGAAGTCAGGTTGCTTCAGTTGATGCACCTGGAAGAAAAACGAAGTCAAGCAATTGACCAATTTGCAAAACATCAGGCTGTTGTCAAATGCTGGTTTGACAAGAGAGCCAGAATTAAAGCTTTCAGGATATCTGATTTAGTCCTGATGTGGGATAAAGCCCATGAAAAGAAAGGTGATCATGCTAAGTTTGATAGATTATGGATAGGTCCCTTTCAGATTTCTGAAATTTTAGGAGACAGCACTTATAGGCTCAAGAACCTGACAGGTGAGGATGTCCCATTGCCAGTCAATGGACAATTCCTCAAACATTATTTCCAGGCCTGAATGACTTCGTCATGGCAGTCATGTGTATCATATTGTATATTTGTATAGTTGTTTGTACAGTTCGTTTGTTGTGTTCGTTTTGTTGTTTTGCTGGTTGGGACCTTGTTCTGGTAAGTCAAGATGATGCACTTCATCACCCTAAGAAAATAGTTAAATTGTTGAGATTCAAATGATGAGATCACATTTAAATATAGGTTATGATTCATTCTAGGAAGTATTCATGATCAGGTTTGTGATATCTTTTCATCAGGGTGCTTTTTCTTGGTCAAAGTGAATCCATCACAATGAAACACCTAACAGCCTTGGGTTTGTTGAACACACTAGTATAGGTGTTAAGTGAAAAATCTAAAGGGACTCC
The DNA here is from genome assembly GCA_027924645.1 of Cunninghamia lanceolata. Lineage (NCBI taxonomy): Eukaryota > Viridiplantae > Streptophyta > Pinopsida > Cupressales > Cupressaceae > Cunninghamia > Cunninghamia lanceolata. The sequence continues at coordinate 2,348,302 of BSBN01000185.1, read as the reverse complement.
CTTGCTACCAATGCAATCTCCAACCTAAAGCTGCAAGTGACTATACCTTGTATAAATGAGCTGACATGATGATATCAAATATAATTTTTTAAAGGAAAAATAGAAAAGAAATAAAATTAGGCCATCTAAGTAACTCTACCGGGGCTATGGACGTCTGCTGGCAGTGGGGCTCTACTTAGGGAGATTGTATAGATAACCTTGCCGGGGCTATAGACGCCTGCTGGCAGCAAGGCTCTATCCAGGTTGGCTATGAGGGATGATCTCCAACTATGTAGTTTAACACCAGTTACTTATGTTTTCAACTTACTTTCAAGATGAGGATAATTAATCATATGCACACACCTGATCCTTTGTTAGCTTTATCACCATAATGAAATTTTATCATTCAGAAGATTATGATGCTTACACTTAGATAGAATTAGAACACTATAGGTGAATGTGATCACATCACTTGAATCATTGGAATTTGTTTATTTTCTTTGGTGGCAAGTTGTTGTGTGGTTACACAACACGCCCCATTTTGACTTGGCAAAACAGGGACCCAACTTTTCTTTTGGCTTGTGTTGTCTGCGTTCTGGCGGTTTGGTAAAATCAGTCATGTTCATCATCATGTGGAGTCAAGATCAGGTGAGCCCCAATATGAGGTCAGTTTGTCAAAATTCGTATTTCATATAGATGACCACATATTCTGAAAGAGCATTAAAATTCATGCAGGTTTGCCTTTTACATCACCCTGATATTCATCAGGATGCGAGAGTTATTAACGGTCAAAGTCTTGGTCAAACCTGATATTCGCAAGAAGAGGGTCATTTTTTATAAACTCAGTTTTGTTGTATGAAGAACATCATCATCATATTTGAAACGCCCCCTGATAATATCCTGTGGTTCAAATATCCGGACGTCAACTTTAAGTCCTAGTAAGTTTTCCCCGTCGAGCGATCTTTTGTATCGCCAGCATCAAACCCGATATTTGTGAAATATCATCCTGATGCAAAATATCACCCTTAACAAATATCCTGATGACGTCATCCGAAGACGATAAACGAAGAAACAGACATCCTGATGACATCATCATCATATTTACATTTCAACAGGATATTTCGTAGACATGAACATGTTCACCCAATATGACGATGACGTCATAAGACATTTCCAATACAAAGAACAAATATCATGATGACGTCATCCTGATATTCCGAAAGGAGAATGAGTAAAGTTTAAAGGTCATCATCATATTTCAAAATATCACCCGATGGACCGAAATATCCTCCTGATGTGCTAAAATGAAAACAAAGGTGCGTTGTCACCCGAATTTTGTCAATAGCAGTTTCAAGACTAGGGAGGATGATATTGAAACTCAACATGATATTTGTGAAATATCATCCTGCTCTCATGATATCCTGTCGTATGAATATCCTCCTACTCCTTTTGCCACCATTGCCATTAAATGCGTGCCGATTAGGTAGGTGATTCCCGCCGAGCCCGGAACCTAATGAAACGTCTGGCGAGATCCTGAGTTTTCGTACGAATTATCAAAGATTGCGATCTAACTTGTCAGAGTTAACCTAAGTTTGCCCTAATTGCAAGGTTAAAAGGTAATTCAACCGCCATTATTACATTTACCTACGTAAAAAATTGTTTTACAGAGCACCAGCCTTCATATCTGCATAACAGCCGTCGTTGCGTGATTCGAGCCCACAGACAGAAGGACGAAGGTGATCAGCAGCCGAAGTAAGAGCCTCTCAATGATATACTGGTATAGAAAAGAAATCTGCATAACCAGGTAAGTGAACTGAAACCCTCATCATGTTGTTTCTATATGATGCTGTAAGTTCTGGTTATGTATCCATATGAACAAGTAATGCGAAAATTGATGCAGTGGGCATGTTGATTGCAATATATATGCATGCATATCCTGTTGTGAGAAGAAATGATTGTTAATTGCAGGTACCCATGGCTGAAAAACGCTTATTCAAGAATCAGGAAGAATTCAGCCAGCCTATGTTCTCTTCACAGAGAGGGGTCCTGTTCAAATTTGGGGCAATTACAGATACCCACCAGGGGAGTACCAACCTGGAAGCTTGGTCAGCCAAGCTGAATGATGGACAAGATAAGAGTCCAGTATTGGACGCCGTGTTTGTATCCGGCATGTGGAACGCTGCTAGCTTCCCCTATTCCATGGAGTCTCCGGAGCTGGTTATTGAGTGCGCCCGGAATTACAACCCTCAGACGAGGCAGGTGGCGAAGCACGGAAGAGTGTATGCAGACCTATCCATCAAAGGTCTATCCCAGACATTTGGACTGCCAATGGGCAGTAAGGTAAAGAGTGTAGACTTGAAGAAGTCTGAAAGAGAGTATGAGGCCAACAAGAAGACGGCCAGAAAGAACATGTATGCTTGGCGGGCTGAAAACAGCACATACAATGCAGCGGCCAAGCTCCCTGTGCACATGTTCAAGTTTGATTTTAATGAAGAATATCAGTATGTGATCGCCCTACTGAACAGGGTGACTGGCCAGCCTGATACTGGAGAATTCAAAGACTGGATGTACGGCATAATAATGATGTGCCTATATGCAGACATCAAGCCACTATGGGGCCAAATCATAAGTGATGCTCTGCATGAGCAGCTGCTGAACCTAGGAGGTTCAGGTTGTGCCTTCTATATGACCTCTTACATTGTTTATTCCTGTGCATATAGAGGTACGTTTGATGCCTTAACCACAGATGGGAAGCTAACAGGCACAAATGCAGCTTATATCTGGGATCATCATCCCCAGCTGCAAAGAACCAATTACATCAAGGACTACAAACTGGTCAATGATGCATTCTCTATGCATCTGGTAAAGACCATGGAAGATGACAGAACAAAAAGACTGAGCATGGAAGCTCAGGAGGCAGTATACAGGCATGGGGCATGGTACATCCAATTTGCCACCTTTTCCTACATCAGGATAGAAGGTTTTGAAGGGCATCCCCTGATGCTGCCAAGGTATCCTACAGATGCAGTAGTGCTAATGGAATTTATCAGGCAGGGCTCCACCATTATACAGACTTATAAGGATGCCAAGAAGCTGCAACCAATTTTGTTCCTAGTCAGCATCGGCAACTATATGTGCCCTAATTCTGACAATATAAAGAAGGTGATGGTCACTCTGAACAAAATGAATCTACTACCCTTCCCAGTAACAAGACCATATGATCCTTACAGCCGAATGCAGAAGATCCTAGGAAAGCCTATTCACCAGAGGCACCTAGAGGATTTTTGGGCTGACTGCGAAGATGAGGCAGAGGCCAGGAGGAGGAGGTATCAGAGGTTGACTCTGAACCAGATCAGGACATTTGACTGCATACCCCTCCCTCAGCAGTTGAAGAGTGATGACGGCAGGATCGTGGCAGATGAGTATGAACAGAAGAAGATATACAATGATACCATTTCTACCCCTGACCTCACCATACAGGAGGATATGTCCTTGGACCCATTCTTTGCCAGAACCATATACTTGACCCAAGCTTGGGTAGATGCACAGGTAGAGGCATTGAAGAAAAGGGGTGTTGACATTACGGTGGACAACAAGAAGAAAGGGCAGGATATCCCCACAGATGAACATGATGACTTCCTGCTGGAGAAACGGAAGACCAAGGGAGAGAAGATTCCTCCACCCCAGCAGTCAAGCAAGAGAGCCCCAAGGGGCAAGAAGGTGGAAAAGGGACCCAAAGGGGTCATAATTGAAAGGGCAGTGTTTACAGCTGCGGAAGCAGCAAGAGCAGGATCAGGATCAGAGTCTCCTCCCAAGCTCAAGAAAGCCAAGACAGCAGAGGCTGGAACCACAGAGACCCAAGAAGTGGGTCAATCATCCAGACAACCAGGCAAGGATATCCTCATGGAGGAAGAGCCTGAAGAAGAGGAGGAAGTTCCATTAATAATCAGAAGAAAGAGGAGAGCTCCCCAGGTGTTGGTTCCTATCACACCGAAGAAAACAAGAACCTCCATGAGAGGTGAGATAAGTCATCCCCCAGTACAAGTACAGGGGGCAGGTAGTGAAGTGCAGAAGGAACTTCAACACAATGTTCCACTTCCTACCATTGTCAAGTTCAAAACAAAACTTACAGAAGAACAACATAAGGAGACATCTCAGGCACAAGCAGAAAAGCATGTCTCACTAGACGAGACAATAAACTTGTCTGATGATGAGGTGGTGTAGGATGTAGCTGCACAAGAAATGGAAACACTTGCGGCTGCTGGCATCAGTGTAGCTCCTCACAAGCCTCCAACGGTTCAGACAGTGCTTGAAGAGATGAAACAAGCAGAGGCGGAGCGAGAAAAGAGCCCAGAACCAGAGAAGAGCCCGGAGCAGGTGGCTCAGGACATAGGGCTGGACACACTGATCGCTGAGGTGACAGATCCTGCTGTGGTAGACTTAATAGAAAAGCAGGATGCAAGTCCTGAACAGCCAACAGGATCACCTGATAAGGGCCACCTGACAAAGGAGATAGAGATGGCCGAAGCAGAGGGCCATGTTCTTGAATCTGGCCAACACAGCCCACAGGATACATCAGCAGGACCTGCTATAATAGAGGTCCTAGAATTAAAGGCTGATGATAAGAAGAATGAAGTGATAGAGGATCCTGCCGATAAAGCGCAAGAGGTGGATGATGCAGGCATAGGACAAGTAACAGCTGCAGAACAGATGCCATCACCTCAGGCAGATCCTACAATATTGAAGGTGGTGGAAATACCACCAGAAGTTGAAAAACAAAAGGAGGATGATCAACCTCCACAGAGGGAAGAGTTGGGGACAGGTGAAGAAACGAAGGAAAAAGATCATGATCATCATGATCTACCTACAGGTACACCACCAGGTTCCCCACACAGAGAAGTTGCTCCCCCGGAAATGGAAGTTCCTCAACAGGAGGAGACACCAAAGGATCAACAGCAAGGCGAGCATCAAGAGCCGGAAAGAGAAAAGTCACCATCTCCACAACACTTGTTAACAGAAAAGGGATATATGGGTGAACAGCATCATGATGCTGAGAAACATGATCAGGTGCCTCCATGGTTAGAAAAGGAAGTAAATATTGAGGAGGAGATGGAGATTCAGGAATTTGACGTCTCCACCCTGTTCGCTGTGGATATAATGAAACCCAGGAGAAAGGCCAGGATGACTTCGGCCATAAAAAGAGATCCGGAGACAGGAAGAAGGACCACACAGATTGCTGTGCCTGCCGTAGAGAAAGAGAAAGGCAAAATCACTGTGGATGAGTTCTAGATAAACACAGTTGATCTGGGTTTTGCTAATGAAGAGCAGGAAGGTCAGGAGGGAAAAGACATCATTGACTCTCTAATTCAGAAGGTGAAAAGAGAGAAGGAGAAGAATAAGCAACATAAAGAGCACATTGCTCAGTTGCATGCATATATTAAAAGATTAACCAATCCTGATGATACCACAGCTGAAGCTGCAGTTCCATTGACTGCCATTTCTCAGGAGGAAGTAAATAAACTGGACCTCATGAAACATGAGGTGTCTGTAATTAGAAAATGGGTGTCATCCACATTGGATGATGCCATAGAAATAATGAAAGGTTCTTTGAAGAGATGGAGCATATTGAGTGACTCCAAAACCAAGGTAGATAGGTTGCAGATGCAGACCGGAAAGAGGTCTTATAAACTGGAGAAAGTCCTCAGCCTGCTGGATGAAATAAGGCAGATAAATCCACAACTGCTTATCAGTAAGCAGGTGCTAGATAATAATACTGCATTATTAGTGGATATCTGGTATAAAGATGTGCAGTTTGAATGCGGAGTCCTCAAGAGATGCAATAATAAGCTGAGGGAGATCAGCATGAGGCTACGTGATTTAATGGGCATTGAAGCGGACATGCTCGAAACATTAGAAGGCCAGGTGGAAGGGAAGATAGAGAATCAGGATGAAGAGTCTGCCCTCAAGGCTCTACGTAATAACTTCCAGGTGGAAGATGATGGTCCGCTAGTCCACTTGACAGAAGAAATAATAAATAAGATGATGAGGATCAAGGTCAAGATGGAGGGATATAATGAAACACTGCAGGACAGAAAGAATAAACTGGATAACAGCAGAGATAGGTATGAAGCGCACAAACACGCCATCATCAAGGCAAAGACTCAAGATGGCGGAGGGATAGACCAAGTTGTGCATTCATACGAACAAATCCAGAGCAGCATGCAGCCCCATATGCAGCGGCGTCATCATCCGGATAGCGAAAGTTCAGAGAGTGATGCACATGATGATGACCCACGTGCATCAGATGAAGAGCATGATGAAGATACATCATGAAGGGAAATATCTTGCATATGCAGTTTAGATAGTTGCCAGCTGGCAACTTGTGCCTTTTTGTAATACTGACAAGTCATGAAGTGATGACCGTTGATTTGTATTGATAAATCTGATCCGTGGATCTTCTGTAACGGATTCCTCACCTTATTCTGTAAAAGGTGGTGGAATGCCTTGTTATGATATTCGAAACTTAATTGAAATTTGATTGCTGAAATATTCAGGACTTATTTCAAAGCTGCTGTATATGTATATGTCTTTTGCATACTTAATGAAAGAGAAGAGTATTTCGATTACAAATCTTCGTAAATCTTGAGTAATCTGTGTCTGAATTCTGGATATTTGCTTTTGATTTGCTGCGTCCCTTGGAGTGCTCATCATGTTGCATGTATTGTTTTCATTCATTATCCTCTGAAGTTTGCATCAACTGTATCTAGCTGTGGAACGTCCTGGTGAACATATGGTTTGATTTCTTCTCCTCATGACAGTATCAGGCATGTATGTGGATCAAAAGCTAAAGGTTCAACTTAATTAGAAGCATTTCTTTTAATTTCTTTCAATTTCAGAGCATTTCACTATCACAATTGCAAATAAACTGATAATCTTAAGCAAACAACCCAAAATATGCAGACATCCCGTAGATAATCGTAAATATTTAGCATATTTGAACACTAAGCATGCACAATTGAAAATATCATGCACAGATTGAAGTATTTTACATCTTTTCATCAAATAGCTGCATAATTTGACTTCTCTGTAAAGAATTTCTGCAGGAACTTCATGATGATGGTACATTTTCACGTAAGGCCCCAAAATGGAAACAACAAATCACATTAACCACTGAGTAACGTCAGTAGATTAAGACCTAATCACCGGAGACTTGGGATCATGAATTCTTTGAATTCACTGTATCTTTCAAGATGAATAAAGGTTAATGTGTACTTTTATTCTATGTTTGTTTGTGACTAACATCATGACCAACATGTACCTGGGTGACGATTCTCATCTGAAGATTGTTGGTCATGGAAGAGTCTCTATTCGATTCCCTAATGGATGAGTGAAGGGGATCTCTAGGGTTATGCACATCCTAGGCTTAGCACAGAACCTACTTTCTGTATGTATGTTGAATGATGCAGGTGTGCAGGTTGTCTTTTTAAAAGAAGGATGCAAGATGACTAGAGGAGCTATGGTGCTTGCTAAGGGTACTAGGAGAGGTACTCTGTTCCAGCTGGAGGTTTACATTTCACAATGCAACAATTCCTCTGACTCAAAGAAGAGGGCAGCAATCACTTCATCCCCACCATTTGAACGAGTAGTGAAGAAATCTATTGTAGCTAGTCCTGATGGTTGTATTCATGCCTTGGAAGTTAAGCTTCTTGTTGAAAAGACAATGTTATGGCATAAGAGATTTGGCCACATTGGTGAGAAGGGTCTGCGTACCCTGAAAAATAAGAACCTCATTGAGGGGTTAGATGGTTGTGTTAGGGTAAAATTGCAAATTAGGGCAAATGAATAAACAGCAATGATAAAACCCTAGCAATGCACAATGAAGCACAAGACAACATGAAAATCAAAATAACAAATGTAAATGCAAACCGATCTCCATGCTATGCTTGATTTATCTCCATTGCTCTTCTCCACCTCGAATGAGCATGCAAGATTTTGAAGGATTATTGTTGGAGGAATGTTGGGTGCTTACTTTTGAAGCTCCATGCATTGCTAATGATAATTTGGCAGAATAATGTTACTTGAAGCTCAATGCATGCTAATGGCTTATGAGGGGGTTGATTTATAGAAAAGGCTTGGTTCAAATGGATGGTTGAGATTAAAAAGCTAAATGATTGATGTGGACGGCTAGGATTGATTCGGTTATCCCACTCTTCAAGGGAGTTGTAGTCATTTGACAAGTGTCAAGGAGAATAGGGCTCATGTATGCTTGTGTACATAAAAAGTACTACATATGAAAGATATTAAATAAAAGGCTGTAGTACCATTTATCTTTTTTAAATGAAAGAGGCACACATGTCGGCTTAATGATAAGATAAATTAATTAAATAAATAAAATTTATTTAATTAATTGGAAAGTCGGCTTATGATGAGAACTTAATTCAAATAAAATATTTGAATTAGTTGGGATATGAGTTGGATATTAATTAAATAAATAAAATTTATTTAATTAATTGGATAGTGGGATAAGGATGGGATTTAATTAAATAAATAAAATTTATTTAATTATTTGGCTAATGGATTAGTGGGATTAAGAGTGGGATTAAGACAAAATGCTACATGATGTCTAAGTGATGTTTTTATCAAAGTGTTGCAAGACATGAACAAAGTTGGGACAATTTTGGGTGTCTACATTTTGCCCCTTTTTGAGATGATGTTCAAGATGATGAGCTTTATGTCGAGTAACATCATTTCAAAGAAGTTAAGGTATGGATAATTGATAGGGATGTTGATGATGATGATGATGATATAAAGGATAGGTTGGTGATGCCCCCTCGAGAGGATAGGTGGGTTGAACAAACACGGGTATGCTCTCGAAAAGAAATGGCTTGGCTACAAAAGAAAGATAAGGGGGTAGATAGATAAAAGGATGATGCGTTATGCTGCAATGAAGGTGAGCAACCATAATGTTTGATATAGCACTTGACGTTATGCACCAAGGTATAAGGACCAGGGTGACGATTTGTCTCGTGCCCCAGCGTAATACAACCTTGTCTGGATACAAGATATGAATATTAGCTGGAATGGTATTGATTTGATGCAAATGCAAGATAAAATGATAACACACACAAGAAAGCAAGCAAGCATGCACAAATGATTCAAAAACAAACAAGGTATTGCCCCTATCAAGCTATAAACCAATGATTAATTGTTGATTGTTGATGATAGTTGAGAGTGTTGTCATTGCGGGGAAAGCTATATCCCTAGATCAACACAAGGTTGTTTGTTGAGTTGGTTGGCTGATTGGCTAATTGATTTGGCTTACAACAAGGCTAGGATCAAGACCATGGATTGCGTTTGGATAACTTGGCTTGATTGATTAACTTGATTGGTATGGATTAAGGATGGGCTTGCATTTGGATCATTGCTTGGAATGATTGGAAGATGATTGAAGGATGATTAGATGAAGGGATGATTGGATTGATGTGCTAGGATAGATTGATTGGAAGAAGTTGTTTATTGATGATGTATAAGATAGATGATAGAAGAAATGATGAGAGAAGAAAGAGGAAAATCGCTTGTGCCTGAATCTGGGCACTTCCTTCGTACTCCAGACTGCCTACATACCCTATATCCATGGGATCAAGGCACTTAACGATGGAAATGAGATGTAGTTCTGATTTATGTTTTATTGATGAGATGATGAAAATGTATTGAGATTGATTAATGAAATGTTGATGATGAGATGATATGTGGTAGATTGAGCTACTTTTGATTTGTTGAAGTGATTGGATTTGTTCCGATTGGAGCTGATGTGATTGAGTTCATTTGCTTTGGTGTTGATGTGGATGATTGATAGGATTTGTTTTGGTGGTTGTCTTGATGTGCGTTGGTTGTGATGTTTGCTATTGCTGGGTTGATTGTTTTGATGATTGGATTGTTTTGATTGATGATAGTGATGGTGTGATGATTGGAGTGTCCACTCAATCTAAGCTTAAGCAAGTGTTCTTAGTATGCTCAAAGGATGTAAAATAAACAAGGTATTGCCCTTGTCAAGTCATAAACCACTGATTGATTGTTTGATTGATAATGATATATAGTGTTGTCATTGCGGGGAAAGCTATATCCCTAGATCAACACAAGGATGTGGGAACGCTATATCCCATTGATAATGATTGATGATTGATTTGGCTCATGACAAGATTAGGATCAAAAACTTGTTGATTTAAGTGGATAATGTTCCTTGATTGATCAGCTTGCTTCATATGGATTAATGTGACTTGGATTTAAGATCATTGCTTAGATTGATTTGATTGCTATGATTGGAAGAAGTGATTGATTGAAATGGATGAATGAATATTATTGATAAGAAGAATTGATGATGATGATGATTTGATTTTGAAATGTTGAAGTCAATTGTTTTAGATTGATGATGATTGGTTTTATTGCTTGGATTTTTCGTTGGATAGTTAATTTTTTTGGAATTTTTGACATATTTTGATTTTTTTTGTGTTTTTTGGGAATATTTTGATTTTTTTTGTGTTTTTGAATGTTTTGGAACATCAATGGCTTTACAATTGGGTAACCTTTGTGCTAAATACCAATGACAAGGGAAGACCAAGTCTAGGTGGAAGGATGGATGTAAGATGGATGGATTAAAGGATGGGTAATGGTGGATAGGGTGAAAGGCTCATGATAACTAGATGGATAAAAAGGATAGGCGATATAAGGGATGGATGCATGCCTCATGATAAATGGATAGGTAGGCTATAGTGGAAAGCTCATGATAAACAGATAGGGATAAGCTATAAGATGGAAAGCTCATGATAAGGATATGTCATAGTGGATGGATCATAAGGGAGCTAGGATGTGATCTCCAAAGGCTATGTTGCATAGGAATAACATGCCCCATTCTAGGTGGTAATGCTTAGGATTTGTACATGATAAAGTTCATGACCGAGGTATGACATGATTAGATTGGTTTGGATAAGATGGATAAATGGTCAATGGATAGGGTTTGGTTTGGAAAGAAGGTATGTCAAGAAATATCCAAACATGTTTCAACATTTTGCCCCTGTGTCTTCATCAAGATCAAAAGGAGGAGGATGGGTGGATGAATGGGTTCAATAAGATAGGCATGTTTATGTAATGGCTAAGGATGGTAGGATAGTGTGGTAATGGTATGATGGGATAGATAGTTTGGAAATGGATAGGATGGATAAGACAATGTGCCCCCAAGTGTAAGTGACATAGAAGATCAACCTACACATGACGTCTGTTTGCCAGGTTTTCATCATGGTACTTATCCAAGGCACCTGTTTACCAGGTTTTCACCGTTGGACGAAGGGCTTTCTCTTTACTTTTTTGATTTTTTTTTTTTTTTTTTTTGCTTTTTTGCTTTTTAGATGGGTTGACAATTACACATGGCGCCTGTTTGCTAGGTTTTCACCATGGTAATGGATAGGAGGGACTCAAGTGGCTAGTTCAATGGATGTTGGTAGTCCCTTTAGAGATGGATGAGGTCTTCGCATGGACCATGTCAAGTGTGCTCATAGATGTTGATAAGGGATTGCATGGATGGGAGATGGATTAGGTGGATAGTAGATTATAATGTGGAATTATGGAAGGTTCATGCAAGGATAGATGGATAAAAGGCTTATGCAAAAGCATGGACCATAGAAAGGTGATGGGGAAGATTTGTAGGATAATGGATGGAAGATGGGGAGATGTAGCTATGTGGAAATGTTTTGGAATGGAAGCGAACCATGACCAATGGATGCACACACCGTGATAAACATTGAAGCTTTTGATTGGATGGTGGTGTAGGAAGCAATGGAGATGTTTGCTTAGGGGATGGTTGACGAAGTGATTTAGGAACCCACATAAACTTAGTATTTTTAGTGCTTTTGTTTTGCTTGTGGGATTTTTGAAGGGAATGGAAGTTTTGGATGGTAGTAGGCTTTTGGATGGATATAGGTGGTTGGGATTCTTGAGATGTGGATGAGGATGCCTCATTTGTCTTGCTAGATATTTGCTTAGGAACCCAAACCATTTTGTTTTTGGGCTTTGCATTTGGAGGTATGGGCTTGGATAGCTTTGTGAATGTACTTTGCTTAGAAGATGGATGATTTAGAGACTTTTCACATTGATACCCTAAGGCATGAGGGTCCTTAGGAGTTTTAGTTAGATTTTTGGCTTTATAAGTAAAGGCATCCAAATGTTTATTTTGGAATCCCATGGGATGGGTGGAGTGGATGGAATGATTGGAAGCTTTATGCTTAAACGATGTGTGCTTTTGTTGGTCATGATTAGGGATGTAAGGATACTTATGAATGCTAGGTATGTTAGGTGTTGGAAGCAACGGTGGCAAGGTGGATGGAGGGATATTTGGAGTTGGTAAAAGTGGAGGCAAATTAGATGGTGGAAGGTGTACAGTCACATGCTTTGGACTTTTATAGGATGATGGAGATGGAATGGCTACATATGTTTTGGGTAGATGATGGGGGGTGTGATGGAAAGTGATAGGTTTAGTATGTATGAAGGGATTACCAACATCTTTGCCTTGTTTACCTTGGGGTGCATATCCAAGGCCATATGAGCATGGAGGCATCTTGACATGGTCTGGCTCCAAAATACCTTGTTCATAAAGGCCTAGACCTTTACCTTGGTAGTTCATGTTTTGGAGGATACGATTGACTATGGGACTAGATGTGTTTTGGGAACTAGACTTGAGTTCTTTATTAGATGGAGAAGATGAAATGGAGGACAAAGGTTGTTGTTGTCCTAAGGAAGAATATTCATGGAGGAAGGTCGTAAGACCACTAGGACATGATGGTGGACTTGAAATGGAATCGATGGTGGATGTGGAAGGAGGATCATTAGGATCTTGATTAGCATTGTGTTCACTAAGATCCAAGTTATTTGTTTGATCTTTTATGCTTACTTGGGGGACAAGTGTCTCATCATGACAAGTGGATGTTTTCTCCTTATGGATAGGGCTAGATGGCATATGACTAGGAGCAATTTGGATATCTTGCTCATGGATAGATATAGGATTATGGATAGGATCAAGGTGCTCATGGATAGATTCATCATAGGTATCATCTTGATCATAAAGAAGGTAAATGTTATGGATAGGTTGAATGAAAGTGTTTTGATCTTGAGTTGGACTAGGGCTTAATGTTTCCACATGTTTAGGATTAAACCTTTGACATACCTCTTGGGTTGCTTGAATGGAAGTAGAAGGCTCTTGGATAGGCTCTTGGTCAACAACATGAGAACATGATGACTCTTGACTTGGATTAATGATAGAAGATTTGCAAATAGGCTTGATGGCGTGTATGTCACATGATGGGCTTGAAGGGCTAGGTATGTTAATGGAAGGTTCTTGGATAGGCTCAAGGATAGGTGGACCACATGATGGGATTATATGATTGGACATGACCTTTGGAAGTTCTTTGGTAGGCTCATGAATTGGTGTTTGACATGGAGATAGTTTAATCCTTGCTAGTAACCAATGGATCACATCCTTCGCAAGGGTATGAGTGGATGGACAATATAATGGATGGATGATAATAGTAGATGATGTTGTAGGATTAGGACTAGGATTAGGTTGAGGGCTAATTAGGTTGGGTGGATTAGGATTTGGACTAGATGAGGGTGACACACGGGATTGGGATGATGTAGCATGATTTCCCATTATAGGTAGGTACACCTTGTAAACAATTGTAACAAATATTGGGCATTGATTTGTATTGTGGCCTTTGGTCCTATGGTATGCACAATAATCATGTTCATCATATGGACTTTCTTCACATGGGTTGATGGGGGGAAGTTCAATGAGTTTTGCTTCAAGCATTCTTTGTAAAACTATCTCAGCCGCATCCTTAGGTGAAGGATTAGAATGACATGGTGATGAAGGTAATGAAGGGCTTGGTGGTTTGGAAGGTTGATGGATTAATGGACTAGGAATGGGATCACATGATGGTGTTGGGATAGGACTTGTTGGCTCATGTGTTGGCATGTGATTGGATGATGGAGGCCACTCTAGATTGGTATCTCCCTTGTCAAAGGTTATTAGATCTTGCATAGGATAACTTGGGCTTATTTGATTTATGTACAAGGGACTACTTGGACTTGCATATGGTTCTTGTTGCAAAGGTGGACTTAGGTCTATCAATGGTGCTTGGTGATCTTGTTGAAAAGGTGTACTTGGACTTGCTTGATTTATGTACAAGGGACCATTGGGACTTGGATGTTGTTCTTGTGATATCACTTGATTGCCTTGTGGATGGGCTCGGTAATGCATTGGAATGGTGGCATGGGGGATTGGATAAGCTTGAGGTGGATGTTCATGGGTTGATGTGGCATTGACTTGGTGGATAGGTGGATTAAGTTGATAGGAAGTGGATGGATATGACATGTGGCTATGAGGTGGATTAGGTTGGTATGGAGTGGCTAAGGATTGTTGTACTTGTTGAGCTTGACTAGTGGCTAAAAGGTGTTGGACTTGGGCTATGAAGTGTTGTAGTTGAGGTGATTGGCTTGCATGGGGTAGAGCTCTTTGGATGAAGAATTGTAATATTTTAATGGCATCTTGGTTTAGAGGTTGTGATCCTTGATGAAGATTTTGGAGGAATCTTTAGAATTTGATTTCTAGGTCTTCTAGTGTAGACATGTTGTCACCAAGTGTTTGTCTTAAGTCCTTTTAGCAAGTGCTTGTTTAGGGATATGGATGATGATGTGGCTTGTTCGGATGATGTTGATATGAAGGGTTGGATGATAACTAGGTTATGTTTGGGATGAAAGTGATTAGGTTTGAATGTTATTGGAAGAATGTGTAGGAGGACTTGTCTTTATGTGTTTGAGTGTTTAGAGCTTGATGTGGCAATATTCAAAAAAATGATTATGCATATACACACATGAATCACTCACACAAGACACATAAGCAAGTTGTTAGTTTGGAAGAATGTGATGATGGTTAAGCAAGCACGTGAAGATAATTCAACAAGTCCTAGTCAAGGCAAGGCCCCTATCACAAGGAGGTTCTAGTGAAAATCTAGGGGACCGGCACCCCACGAGCATCTAGCAAGCCACTTAAGACTTTAACTAACCCTACTAGGAGTTTTAATATACACAATGGTACACCTCCTTTCGAGTTAGCACTGTATGGTGAGCGCTAATACCGGTTAGACTTGGATTTCGCCTTATCCTCTGATTTTTATAGCGGACCGGATGAAAGTACCGCTTGAGGTCATTCCCTTGGGGTGGATACCAAGGCAGGCCTCTCTAAGGCTAAACAAAAGCAACACAAGTAAATATTTTTGATCTCCAAGTTCGTGTTGGGATGCGAGGAGAGAGCATACACATTTACTTGGTCACACTCGCATGGGGTTCATTAACCTTAGAAATTCAATGTGTGGAAGACAATGCAAGCACTTGTTTGTTTTAAAACCCAAATCCAAATGTGATAAAAGACAATGGTTCGTTTTAGCCCAATGTTTTGATGTGAATTTGCAAACAATTGTTCATTTTATGCCCAAAGTCCAAATGTGTTTGCAAACAAGATTAGAAGATGAAAGATTAGAATGAGTGCACCTGATACAATCGCTTTCCAATTTGCTGTAGATGTTGATGCCAATGCTGCTCCAGCTCCTCAAATGCCCTTACAAGTCACCAATTCCAAAAAGAAACAAGTAAACTTGCAAAGAAGATGATTACATGAAAAAGATAAAATCTAAAAATTCTCATGAAAATGATCTGATATAGAAAAATATATTGCATAAACAGAAAGTTCAGGAGATTCTAAGCAATTTGAAAAAAAGTTTCACTGAAAAACGATCAAAATTGCTCAAGTTATGTTCAAATGAAGTTTGAAATGAAGCTGAACTTTGACTGATAAAAAATCCTGAAAAACAGTATAGTCACCTGATAAAAGTGGTACAGTTGTGAAGCTTGTCCTCCCAACTTTCCAACGAGTCCTTGTTTGTGCAATTTGGCCTCCGTATGTGAAAGTTATGCAAGTTTGAAAAAAAATAGCTTCCTTTGGCATGCAGGAGGTACAGGTGAACCTTGGCGGTTAAGAAAAGTGCAGAGGTGATTTACTGTTAATCATAAGCGACCTCCTCTTAGCTATATGTGAACCCCTACAGATTAAATGCGATCTGGAAAAGCACTAGATGCGAGCAGTGTAGGCTTGTAAGCGATGCGAAAGATGCAGAGGCGATCACTGCGTGTCCAGAAGCGATCTCATATTTTAACACAGACGAACCCTTGAAGATCAAATGCGATCGAAAGAACACCAGATGCGAACTCTGTACACTTATAAGTGATGCAAAAAATCTGAAAGCGACCAATTTTGGCCTACAAGCGACCTGTATCTACAAAATGAAAGATAAACCCTAACCTGCACAGGCGATCACTATTAGCTCATAAGCGACATAGATCAGTGTAAAGGCGAGTGTTGTTGGATCAAAAGCGACATGGACATCTGCAAAGGCGGCCACTGTTAGGTTAAAAGTGACCTGATTATGCGTAAAAGCGGCGGCCGTTAGGTCAAAAGTGGTAAATACAGTGAACATAGTCGCATACATTACAGGCGCGCATTTTAAAGACAAAAGCGATTCGTTTTACCTGAAGCGTCGACTATTCGTTCAAAGGCGATCCAGAGAGGGTAATGCGGCCTGTTCTAGCTTAAAAGCGATGCAGAAATTCAGAAGTGGCGGATGTTCGTTTAAAAGCGACTGGAATTTTCTGCGAGCACCTGCAAAATCTGATCTTCAAAGAAACAACTCCAAAAAATGAAGTTAATCAGGGACGTGAGTCCCACCGGGCGTGCCAAATGTAGTTAGGGTAAAATTGCAAATTAGGGCAAATGAATAAACAGCAATGATAAAACCCTAGCAATGCACAATGAAGCACAAGACAACATGAAAATCAAAATAAAAAATGTAAATGCAAACCGATCTCCATGCTATGCTTGATTTATCTCCATTGCTCTTCTCCACCTCGCATGAGCATGCAAGATTTTGAAGGATTATTGTTGGAGGAATGTTGGGTGCTTACTTTTGAAGCTCCATGCATTGCTAATGATAATTTGGCAGAATAATGTTACTTGAAGCTCAATGCATGCTAATGGCTTATGAGGGGGTTGATTTATAGAAAAGGCTTGGTTCAAATGGATGGTTGAGATTAAAAAGCTAAATGATTGATGTGGATGGCTAGGATTGATTCGGTTATCCCACTCTTCAAGGGAGTTGTAGTCATTTGACAAGTGTCAAGGAGAATAGGGCTCATGTAT
Source organism: Cunninghamia lanceolata (assembly GCA_027924645.1). Lineage (NCBI taxonomy): Eukaryota > Viridiplantae > Streptophyta > Pinopsida > Cupressales > Cupressaceae > Cunninghamia > Cunninghamia lanceolata. Next base: position 2,331,027 of record BSBN01000185.1, on the reverse strand, counting down.
GCTTGTGTACATAAAAAGTACTACATATGAAAGATATTAAATAAAAGGCTGTAGTACCATTTATCTTTTTTAAATGAAAGAGGCACACATGTCGGCTTAATGATAAGATAAATTAATTAAATAAATAAAATTTATTTAATTAATTGGAAAGTCGGCTTATGATGAGAACTTAATTCAAATAAAATATTTGAATTAGTTGGGATATGAGTTGGATATTAATTAAATAAATAAAATTTATTTAATTAATTGGATAGTGGGATAAGGATGGGATTTAATTAAATAAATAAAATTTATTTAATTATTTGGCTAATGGATTAGTGGGATTAAGACAAAATGCTACATGATGTCTAAGTGATGTTTTTATCAAGGTGTTGCAAGACATGAACAAAGTTGGGACAATTTTGGGTGTCTACAGGTTGTAATCTTGAGTTTGACTTTTGTGCACATTGCATATATGGAAAACAAAACCGTGTTTAGTTTTATTTGAGTTCTCATAAGTCTTCTGGTGTGTTGGACCTTGTTTGGTCCTGTTAATGTTCCTTCATTATCAAAATTTGTATACTTTTTATCTTTTATAGATGACTACAATAGAAGGACATGGATTTGTTTTCTCAGAAGCAAATCTGAAGTCTATAGTAAGTTTAAGGAGTTTAAGGCCTTTGCTGAAAATTAGACTAGTAAAAAGATTAAATGTTTGAGAACTGACAACGGTGGTGAGTTCTGTTCTACATAATTCGATAAATATTGCAAGGAACTTGGGATTGAAAGACATAAGACAACTCCATACACCCCGCAGCAAAATGGAGTTGCAGAGAGGATGAACAGGACACTGATGGAGAAGGCTAGGAGTATGCTTAGTGGAGTTGGCCTAGAACAAAAGTTTTGGGCTAAAGCTATTGCCACTATTTGCTATCTTGTAAATAGATCTCCTACATTAGATGTTGTTGGTAAGACACTCATGGAGGTGTTGTCTGGTAGAAAGCCTTCAATAAGGCATCTTCATGTTTTTGGTTGTGAGACATATGCACATGTGCCTAGGGAGAAGTGGTCAAAATTGGAGAACAAGGCTGTTAAGTGTATCTTCATTGGCTATGGTGTCGGTGTGCAAGGATACAAGCTTTGGGACCCTGTGGCTGAAAAAGTGTTGTATAGTAGAAGTGTCATCTTTAGAGAGCTAACACCTTCTTCCACTATTTGACAGCTAAAAGAAAAAGAAAAGAAAGATGATGTTGTTCAGTTTCTTGCTACCCCTGAGAAGACTGAACATAAAGAAAATGTTGGACCTGATGATGAGGAGAGTGTTGATAACTGAGAGGGGGGGTGAATCAGTTATCCTAATTATTTCTTTTTGAACTTTCTTATTAATCAATGCAACATTAATTCAAATAAGTAAACATTACCATGAAAGGGTAAAACACATGACACAATATTTTTGACGTGGTAACCCTGTTAAGGGAGAAAACCATGGGGTGATTAACCCAAAGATTATTCTCTGTTAGAAGAATAAGGAAATACAAAATGGCACTTGCCAATTAGGGCTCACTACCTGAGCACACTGCTCACAAAGGAGGCACACTGCCTACAAGGAGACACACTGTCTAGAAAAGAATGTTATAAAATACTTGAACTGATTGGAAGCATCCACATATGCTAGAGTTCAGTTCTGGTTAGGCTTAGTACACTGATCTGCTGCACTTCATCTTTCCTCTTCTCTTATGTTGCTTTCCTTTCACATACTGGACCTTTCTTACTGCTTCTGTTCTGCTCTACTTTTTTTCGCATACCACATATCACAACAACACATCTCACAACTAAATCCATCCTATATATATATCCGCATAAGTGATTTCATTCTTTTCTTAGTCGGCACCCGGAACAGTTAATCTTTTCACAAACTCTGTTCTGTCGGCTGAATCCTTGCACATCAAGTAATGCGGATCAAGTATATGCTTGTAGAAATCATTAATCATGTCGGCCAAACATGATTCATGCCTTCATAACCTTTAACACCATCAGTAACACATCCAGAAAGTAGTCTGATGTTTTGTCAGTCAGTTCTTCCTTTGTTCACACTGTCACTTAGGAATCCGGTACTCAACTATTCATATCTTTTACCTCATCTATCACCGGAGGCTAAAACCTTGGAATCTATCACTCAAGGTAGTACTCTTTACTTCCCCAAATCCATACTTCACCAAGATGCTTCTTTTGAGAGATCTAGACCTATCTGTCGGACCTTGCCACAAGCTCTGTTCTTGTCTACCGGACCTCAACAATCTTCATTCTGACTTCCGGTAGAGACACACCATGTCCTACGAATGTGTGGGATGAACTTTGTTACCATCAATGACAACAATCATGAACCCATATAGTGTCTCTTGCCAACAATCTCCCCCTTTGGCATTGATGGCAACACTTAGTGAAAAATGACTAAGTGTTTACACTATGCTCCCCCTTGACTAATGCTCTGTCTTTATATATTTTCCAGAGCTCCCCCTTAGTTAGATTCCTCATTTTTCACTGCTCCTCACTCCCCCTTTGACATCAATAGCAAAGGGTAGGGTCCACACACCAAAATTTTTAAAAATTTTACTATACTTAGCCGCATAAGTATATATATACAAGTTGTACTTACATATACTTAAGTATGTCTGCAAAAGTGTTCTTCAACTGTACAACTTCTGTCTCCCAACTCTGCTTCATCCTATCCAAAATTGAGATATGCCCACTCAACAGGAATGCAAATGCATCTACCCTTTTTAGATCTCTCGGATCATTGGTCTGGGTTGTAATTTGGGCTTCTGTTATAGCCTCATGCATGGCCTCTAGCTTAGGGACAATTAACCCCCTGAGCTCACTTAACCTGCTTATTCTATTTTTTCTTACCTTCTCCAACTTCTTGATTTCACTCAAGACTGCGATAGTCTGACATTCTTGATTTGTTATAGAGGAGGAGAGAGGATCAAAATTCTTTGATAAGTTTGATAGTTTATCCTCCTGTTCTTTTATTTTCTTCTCAATGTCCAGTGTTACTTTGGACCAGGAGATACAAAATTTGTATATTTCACCACCATCCTTAAGAGCATTTTCTAAACTCTTTATCCCAATACTCATATTTTTTCTATCATTAGTGATTAATCCTTGTACCTCTGAGAATCTCTTATCCAAAAACTCCTTCCGGACCTTTTCTTCAGCTGATTTTTCAAGAGAATCAAAATGTGTACTAACACTGCTGACCAAGGTTTTGACATTACCGGAAGAGGAGGCTATGGGATCCTTTCGAAAAGATGGTATGATCTTTTCCAACACTCTGGATGCAGCGTCTATGAACTCACAGTCTTCCATATGAGACTTTAGGAGTTTTTCATTAGCCTTAGCATTTGCAAATGAAGCTATCTTTATTGTCTGTACTGGAGAAAGAGAATCAAAATTGAATGGATCTTGTAGAAGCTCCGGTTCATCAATCTCCATTGTTTCTTTGCTCAAAAATTCTTGGATAGTTTGTGCACTGTCTCTTGCTGGAGACAGATGTTTCTTCTCTTCTGCAGTCTTGGAGCTATCCTTTAGAGTTTTATCTCCTTCTACATTCCCACCACTAGTAGTTGTGGTTTTCTTTGCTAAAGTCTTCTGTCCCTCTGCAACCTTTGCACTGTCACCTTCTTTTTCCTTCACCTCTGCTTCTTTCTCCTGTAATTTTTCTTCTTCTTTGGATCTGGAGACTGTAGGAGAAACCAGAGGAGAAATGTTAGTCTATTCAGGGCCCACATCTTCTGTCATCTTCTCAGAAGTTTCTTCTGCAACACTTGTGGTTGAAGGGTCAGTACCTAAGTCCTCTACAATAGGAAGATAAAATCTTTTGAAGGTCTTCCAAAGGATCTCTTCTATATCCTTGGCTACCCTGTCAGTCTCACCAAGCATGAGCTGATTCATCCTTGCTTTGCTCATGAATTCATCCTTGCAGTCTTTAAATACCATGTCCATTGTCTTAGGATCATTTGAAGGATATAGCTGAATAGCTATTTGTTCCCTGATCTCAAGGTCTTTTTCCATGGCATTGGTCTTTCTCATTTCCAACTCCTTCTCTAGACTCTTAGGAATTAGAGAGATAATTTCAATAAAAGCTTTATTGTAAATGTTTAGATACCTGATTGTAGCTTCCTACAGGATCTTTTGGTCGGCCTCATTGTAATCATCATAGAATTCAGCCATTGGTTGAAGGTTTCCATCCACAGTGACTGATTTGATTACACTTTCTAGAGACAGGGTGGGCTTTTCAACAAATTCCTCTGCCATTTCTTCCTTGTCTTGGCCTGTGGAGGGCTTACTAGATCCTTTCTTCTTCTGCTTCTTTATTTCCTTTACCCCGTCATCTGATTCGGTTTCTTCTTCATCTTTTTGACTTTCATAAGCCCTTGTGGCTTTTGTCCTGGATCTTTTCTCTCTTTTGCTGGATGCCTGGACTTCCGGTTTTGAGCTTTTGGCTGTGACAGGTGCTGGTCTCTTTGAAGATATGGTCCGGGTGGAAGTTTCTACCAGAGCACTTTTCTTGCTTCCTTTTTCTGCCTCTTTCTTCTCTTCATTAGCTTTTTGTCTCTTTTCCCAGTTGGCATCAAGTGCCTCCTTTGAGATTCTAAGGCTTTGTGCAATATGTTCTACTTCTTTTCTCACCTTCCTTTTCATCTCTGGTTCTCTGAGTTCCACATGGATCTTTACACTCAGCTCCTCAAAGGTTCCAAACCTTTCTACCTTTAGATCTTTAGGCTGACTCAACATGTGTTGAACATGCAGTTCCACAATCTGTTCATCCACTTCATACCCCATGGGCATGATTCAGACTGTCCTTGGTTTTACTGCCTCCATTAGGTACTGATCAGTCTCTACCATAAAGCAGACTGTGTCCTTGTATTTCTCAACAAGAGATTGGGGAATCCTTTCTCTTGATTGCATCATGTTCTGAAAGTTTTTGAAGTATCCCCACATGGCTGTATTTCTTGCTTTAGCATCCCCAAGCCCATGCTAATAGTCTCTGATCTAAACTGCTACCGGTTTGTCATTCTGCCATACCCATCCATTTGATCCGGGCAACTCATTCATGAAGTAGAAAAATAAACATACTATTAGTGCACCATATTTGAAAGAATTTTTCTTGTCCTTTTTGATCTTTTGTATGTTTTCCATTAACTGGCTCAAAAGAAGTTCACAGAGATCATATTCTACATTTTTTCTCAGCATCTCATAGGCCATGTATATTGCAGTTCCGGATACTGAATTCTCCCTACTGGAATGATATATCTTGTATCCTATTATCATAGATGCATACTTGATATCCGGATCAGTAATATCTTCAATGGTCATTGCCCTCTTATCAAATTTTGATTTGGTGGCCTCTATGACAATGTTGTTTTTGACAGATTTGAGGACAGGAATTCCTCCAGAGGAATGTAAACCAATTACTGCCCTAATTGCTTCCTTGGTGATCTTGCAAGGCCTATTCAGCCATAGGAAGTTATCATGCACCCTACTTAAAACATACCAGACCCATTCATCTTCTTCAAAGTAGGGGAAATGAATGAACTAATCAAAATACTTTTCCTGGATGCCCTTTTATTGAGGTTTGATCTCAAAGGAATCATCTATTAACTGCTTGTGGTATATGTCTCTTAGTTTGAATTCCCTAAACTCTTCAATGTTTGCATGTATATAAACCCTAATATCTTCAGTGTGCAAGACGCCATGCGGAACACTAGAAAATGCACCTAGGGGGTCTACCTCCAAGGATTTGTATGGATGTTTCTTAAATGTAGGGCGAGGTCTATCAAAGATCTTTACTATATTCGGAGTAGCCATCATCAAACAATCTTACTGAAGGATATCAAGAACGATAAATACCTTTTACGCAGGTTAGGGCACATGAAGAAATCCATATAGAGCTGTATGAAGATTTGCCTTGATCTTTTGGGAGAAGTTGTTTGCAGAGCTCCTTTTCTTTCTTCTTCACATGTGAGTGTACAAGTGTGTAAATGATAGATAAATGAACACTTTTATTCCAAGAAGCCCTAATTTTCACCTTGCAATAAATGCGCAACCTAATTCATTCCAGTTTGCCAGGTTTTCCTTGTTCAAGGAGGAAGAAACTCATCTGGATCATTATGATTCCCTTGTGATTGATGTTAGTGATGAATCATCATATCCACTTGTCCTTCTGATCATCTTATGTATCCGCAGATCAAGTTGTATCAATTTAGATTCATACCGAGCCAATCTTGTGAGAAACCTGTTTTGCCAGAAGACTTGCTTAACCAGACCAATTCTAAAGGAATTGAACCTTTTAAATTTTCTTGCGGATCTCTTAAGTCTTTACCTGACCTTCTTTACATGTTTCTCTAGAAACCCTTTGATCCGTAGCTTCTCATGTGCCAATTTCAGGCACCACTTAACTGGCTGGGGGAACAAGGTTTTCTTTGTGTCTCCCCCTGAGCCAGAGCTCACCTTTTAGTTTCTGGAAGGAATATCAGCACCAGAGTCTGGTGCGGATCCAACCTCTACATTCTCTAAACTTTTCTTCACCCAAATCTTGTTCATCTCATTCCTAACTTCATCCGCATTCACCTTTTGTTTACCCTTATCTTGATTCTGATTATGATATACCAGACCTCTTTTCTCCTGATTCTTGCTTCTGCAGAATTTTGCATTATGACCGGACCTATTACAGATTTGGAAAACAACATTTCTTTGCATATTTGACCAATATTCTCTTGATCTGCATTGATTAGCCATATGACCTACTCTATTGCATGCAAAGCATCTACCATTGAATGATTTGTTCATTTGCATATTTCTGCATTCATGAGACTTGTGACCATACCTTTTGCAGTTAAAACACTATCCAGAGAAGGATGAATTAGTCTAATTCATTCTCTTTCTGCACTAATTAGATTTGTGACCAAAGTGATTACAGATGTGGCAGTGTCCATTGAAGGATGGATATCTTTGAGCATTGGGCTGTCTTACCAGAGGTCTTCTAGGCCTGTTCCTTGGATTTTCTGATCCAAAATTCTTCTGACCAGATCTGGAGCTTTCTCCTTTCTCATATCCCAAACCACATTTGTCATCTACCTTCTTTTGACTTCCAAGAAGAACTTCAAGTTGAGCAGAACTTATCTTGAATTTCTCTTTATACTCATTTGCTATTTGAAGATCCCTTTTTAGAGAGACAATTTGATCCTCAAGTTTTTCTTCATTATCTTTAGCATCTTCAAGATCAAATTCAAGATGTCTAATAATTCTATCCATCTGGTGGCAATCTTCTAATTTCTCCTTGAGAGATTGTCTTAGATTATCTTCAGTTTTTCTTTTCTCTTCAATTTCTTGGGTAAACTTTATAACTCCTGATTCCATTTCATGTCTAACCATAATGATTTCTTTTGATAACTTTTCACATAACTCAGTTTTCTCAGTCAGTTCTTCATTTGCATTATTTTCTTCACCTTGTCTTGCCAATTGCTGAAGTAGCTCCTTTCTCTTTTTCATAGAGAGACTTAATTTGTCTTTTAGTTCTCTCATGAAATCATCAGCCTGTTTGAGTCTTTCCTTTAATTCATTGACTTCAGAGTTTGACTATTCAAGATCCTCAAGGGCAGTCTTGAGTTTCTCCCTTAAACCATATGCATCCATTTGGACTCCCAAATCTTCCTTGAGCTGTTAGACTCTGTTAGGAGGAACTTAGCTCTGATATCAATTGTTGATAACTGAGAGGGGGGGTGAATCAGTTATCCTAATTATTTCTTTTTGAACTTTCTTATTAATCAATGCAACATTAATTCAAATAAGCAAACATTACCATGAAAGGGAAAAACACATGACACAGTATTTTTGACATGGAAACCCTGTTAAGGGAGAAAACCATGAGGTGATTAACCCAAAGATTATTCTCTATTAGAAGAATAAGGAAATACAAAATGGCACTTGCCAATTAGGGCTCACTGCCCGAGCACACTGCTCACAAAGGAGGCACACTGCCTACAAGGAGACACACTATCTACAAAAGAATGTTATACAATACTTGAACTGATTGGAAGCATCCACATATGCTAGAGTTTAGTTCCGGTTAGGCTCAGTACACTAATCTACTGCACTTCATCTTTCCTCTTCTCCTATGCTGCTTTCCTTTCACATACCGGACCTTTCTTACTGCTTCTGCTCTGCTCTACTTTTTTTCGCATACCACATATCACAACAACACATCTCACAACTAAATCCATCCTATATATATATCCACATAAGTGATTTCATTCTTTTCTTAGTCGGCACCTGGAATAGTTAATCTTTTCACAAACTCTGTTATGTCGGCTAAATCCTTGCACATCAAGTAATGCGGATCAAGTATATGCTTGTAGAAATTATTAATCATGTCGGCCAAACATGATTCATGCCTTCATAACCTTTAACACCATTAGTAACACATCCAGAAAGTAGTCTGATGTTCTGTTAGTCAGTTCTTCCTTTGTTCACACTGTCACTCAGGAATCTGGTACTCAACTATTCATATCTTTTACCTCATATATTATCGGAGGCTAAAACCTTGGAATCTATCACTCAAGGTAGTACTCTTTACTTCCCCAAATCCACACTTCACCAAGATGCTTCTTCTGAGAGATCTCGACATGTCTGTCAGACCTTGCCACAAGCTCTGTCCTTGTCTACCAAACCTCAACAATCTTCATTCTGACTTTTGGTAGAGACATACCATGTCCTGCGGATGTGTGGGATGAACTTTGTTGTCATCAATGACAACAATCATGAACCCATATAGTGTTTGTTGCCAACAGAGAGCTCTAGCAGCTCTAAAAGCTCAGATGAAGAAGCTAAACCTTAACCTTAGCTCTTGAGGAGGTCTACACGAATAAGAAAGTAACCTAAAAGGTTTGGTTTTACATTGCATGATTCTAGTTATGCCTTTGCTTTGCTTACTAGCAGTGATGAACCTAGAACTATATCAGAGGCTATGGATATGAAAGATGCAGGTTCCTAGAAGGAGGCCATGGAGGATGAAATGGCTTCTTTGGAAAAGAATCAAACTTGGGACTTGGTGTCTTTGCCTCCTGGACGTAAACCTTTTGGATGTAAATGGGTGTTCAAGAATAAATTTGGTGCAGATGGCAGTGTTGAGAAGTATAAGGCCAGATTGGTTGCGAAGGGGTATTCACAAGTGGAGGGTATAGATTATGGTGAGATCTTCTCTCCCATTGCAAAGCTAACATCCATTTGATTCCTATTATCTCTTGCAACAGCTTATGACTTAGAGGAAGAATAGATGGATGTGAAGACAACTTTCCTTCATGGTGATTTGGAGGAAGAAATCTACATGTCACAGCCAGAGCATTACATGGTGAAAGGTAAAGAAAATTTGGTTTGCAAGTTAAAGAAGTCTTTGTATGGTTTGAAGTAGTCTCCTAGGAGGTGGTACTTGAAGTTTGATGCCTTTGTGTTGTCAATTGGATTTGTGAGATCAAAATTGGATCACTATGTGTATTATAAGTTTGATGGTGATCATATTTTCATTATTGCATTATATGTTGATGATATGTTGCTCATTGGGAAGGGTAAGAATATGATTTCTGATTTTAAATCTTAGTTGTCAGCACTGTTTGAAATGAAAGATTTAGGGGCAGCTAGGTACATTCTAAGAATGGAAATCAGAAGAGACAGAACTAACAGAAAACTTTGGTTAAGCCAAAGTATGTATGTTAAGATCGTGTTGGATAGCTTCAACATGGTAGATTGTAGATCATTGTGTATTCTTGTTTCTTTGGGGACAAACTTATCTATTGAGGATTGTCCAAAATCTCCTAGTGAGGTGGAGGATATGGGTAGAGTACCTTATGCTAGTGCTATTGGTAGTTTGATGTATGCTACAGTAGAAGGACATGGATTTATTTCCTCAGAAGCAAATCTGAAGTCTATAGTAAGTTTAAGGAGTTTAAGGCTTTTGCTGAAAATCAGACTGGTAAAAAGATTAAATGTTTGAGAACTGACATCTGTTCTACATAATTTGATAATTATTGCAAGGAACTTGGGATTGAAAGACATAAGACAACTCCATACACCCCGTAGCAAAATGGAGTTGCAGAGAGGATGAACAGGACACTGATGGAGAAGGCTAGGAGTATGCTTAGTGGAGCTAGCCTAGAACAAAAGTTTTGGGCTGAAGCTATTGCCACTATTTTCTATCTTGTAAATAGATCTCCTACATTAGATGTTGTTGGTAAGACACTCATGGAGGTGTGGTCTGGTAGAAAGCCTTCAATAAGGCATCTTCATGTTTTTATTTGTGAGACATATGCACATGTGCCTAGGGAGAAGCGGTCAAAATTGGAGAACAAGGCTGTTAAGTGTATCTTCATTGGCTATGGTGTCGGTGTGAAAGGATACAAGCTTTGGGACCCTGTGGCTAAAAAAGCGTTGTATAGCAGAAGTGTCATCTTTAGAGAGCTAACACCTTCTTCCACTGTTTTACAGCTAAAAGAAAAAGAAAAGAAAGATGATGTTGTTCAGTTTCTTGCTACCCCTGAGAAGACTGAACATAAAGACAATGTTGGACCTGATGATGAGGAGAGCTCTAGCAGCTCTGAAAGCTCAGATGAAGAAGCTAAACCTCAACCTTAGCTCTTGAAGAGGTCTACACGAATAAGAAAACAACCTAAAAGGTTTGGTTTTACATTGCTTGATTCTAGTTATGCCTTTGCTTTGCTTACTAGTAGTGATGAACCTAGAACTATATCAAAGGCTATGGATATGAAAGATGCAGGTTCCTAGAAGGAGGCCATGGAGGATGAAATGGCTTCTTTGGAAAAGAATCAAACTTGGGACTTGGTGCCTTTGCCTCCTGGACATAAACCTTTTGGATGTAAATGGGTGTTCAAGAATAAATTTGGTGCAGATGGCAGTGTTGAGAAGTATAAGGCTAGATTGGTTGCGAAGGGGTATTCACAAGTGGAGGGTATAGATTATGGTGAGATCTTCTCTCCCATTGCAAAGCTAACATCCATTCGATTCCTATTATCTCTTGCAACAACTTATGACTTAGAGGAAGAATAGATGGATGTGAAGACAACTTTCCTTCATGGTGATTTGGAGGAAGAAATCTACATGTCATAGCTAGAGCATTACATGGTGAAAGGTAAAGAAAATTTGGTTTGCAAGTTAAAGAAGTCTTTGTATGGTTTGAAGTAGTCTCCTAGGAGGTGGTACTTGAAGTTTGATGCCTTTGTGTTGTCAATTAGATTTTTGAGATCAAAATTGGATCACTATGTGTATTATAAGTTTGATGGTGATCATATTCTCATTATTGCATTGTATGTTGATGATATGTTGCTCATTGGGAAGGGTAAGAATATGATTTCTGATTTTAAATCTCAGTTGTCAGCACAGTTTGAAATGAAAGATTTAGGGGTAGCTAGATACATTCTAGGAATGGAAATTAGAAGAGACATAACTAACATAAAACTTTGGTTAAGCTAGAGTATGTATGTGAAGACCATGTTGGATAGGTTCAACATGGTAGATTGTAGATCATTGTGTGTTATTGTTTCTTTGGGGACAAAATTATCTATTGAGGATTGTCCAAAATCTCCTAGTGAGGTGGAGGATATGAGCAGAGTACCTTATGTTGGTGTTATTGGCAGTTTGATGTATGCTATGGTATGCACAAGACCAGACATTGCCCAAGTAGTGGGAGTCCTTAGTCAATTTATGGCTAATCCTGGACGGGTACATTGGGATAAAGTTAAGTGAGTGTTCAGATATTTGAGGGGTACTTCCAAGTATTCCATATGTTATCATGGTAATGTTATAGGACCTCCGCATTCTATTGATATTTGTGGATTTGTGGATTCAGATTGAGTAGGTGACATTGACAGTAGGAGATCCACCAGTGCTTATGTATTTACACTGTTTGGTGGTGCTATTAGTTGGATGAGTAAGCAATAACCTATCGTTGCTTTGTCCATGATAGAAGTTGAATATATGGCAGCAACTTATGCTTGTAAGGAAGCCATTTGGCTTAAGAGATTGTGTTTAGATATTGGTGTTGATGCAGGTCAGATTATGATCAGTTGTGACTGTCAGAGTGTGATTTGCCTTGTGAAGAATCTAACTTTCCATGCCAGAACAAAGCATATTGATGTTCAATTTTACTTCGTGCGAGACATGGTAGAGGATAGGAAGGTAAATTTGGAGAAGGTAAATACTTTGAAGAATGTTGCAGATGCATTGACGAAACCAGTGGGCACAGAGAAGTTCAAATGGTGTTCGGAGTCCATCGGCCTCTCGGCCTATAGCTATTAAATCCTGTTATTCTATTGGCTCTTACAAGGTGTTCGATAAGTGGGAGAATGTTGGGAATTAAGGTGTTTCAACCCGTGTAATTCCTTGCACTATTTATGATTGTATTTATTTATTCATTGCCTATGTTGTAAATTAATTGTAAATTCCATATTGTCATTTTGTGGGATGTGGCACGGTGATGTGTCATACTACATGGCAGATGACAACTTGTAATTTTGTCCTCACATGAGGAGATAGGCGTCCCACTTAGTGGTAGGAATATTTTGCCATGTGTTGGCATCTTGGATGTTGTGTAAGAGAATATTGATCGAAACAGTTACAATAGATTCCTATGACGAAGTTATGACTTGTAAGAGTAAAAAATAGAAGATTCTATGATAGGTGAAGACATGTGTCATGAAACATCTTTGAAAAAGGCATATTTGGGTGCCCCAAGGTGGACTATGAAATGTTGTAATAGAATATGCTATTTACAGCCTATGTATGATAGATTCTCTTACAATTGTAAGTTGTAATTGCTTCGACAGATTCTATGATGGTCGTAAGAGTCGTAAGAGCATCTGTCATAGCCCATTTTGGACATAGATGACCTCTTTGGGATGGGAGCTATGGACAAGTGTCAGACACATCTACAATGTTGACCAAGTGTCCATAGGCATGTGTTTTGGGCCATGAGGCCAATTTGGATGCCCATTCCAAGATAGAGGTGATTTTGCCTTGTATATTCTATATAAACAGGTGCTTGGAGGAGGAGTTGTATTACAGGTTTTACAGGCACTGTTATGCTACCAGATTGACTCCAGACATGAGTGTCAAAGACTATTGAAGCTTGAATTGCAAGTGTATTGTAAACCATTTTTAGTTTTGATAATGCATTGTGCAGGTTTTTGAGTGGGGTTTTTCACTCAAAAGGGTTTTCCCCACCGTATATCTTGTCTCTCTTCTTCTGTCTTCTTTCTAGTTCTTTGTGTATTGCTACAATATCTCTATAATATGTGTTATGTTTCTATTATTGTAAAGATAAATTTGAATTTTTATAGCTTTCCCCTCATTACATTAGTGTAGGAAGAGATTTCTGCATACCTAGCTTCCTTTCAAAAGTGACCTAGATGCTTGATTTTTTATACTTTTTCCAATGCAAATGAATGAAACAAAGGATGTTGTAAGGATTTTGATGAAGGACATAAAATTATATGTCTTATATTAGTCCAAAACAACAATATGATCCTTCTCAACACAATCTTGATGCGAATCCAAGATAATGCCAAGTCAACTATAGTGGAAATATGTTGAAATAGGCACTTTTTTCACCAAAACTCAATGCAAGAGACCATAAAAAAGGGTGTTATGAGGAAAATGATAATGGAAAGAAAATAATATCAGTAATAACAGCCACTTTGTGATAAAATACCCAACACAACATGCTTTTAGTGCCACCTAAGGTCAAACCCTAGTGAAAATATAGAAAAATATGCAAATTTTTCACGGTTTTTAATTCCAAGACATAGAAAAAGGGGTGTTGTAATGAATTTTATGATGTGTAGCAAATAATACTGATGATATCAGTCATCTCAATCCATAAAACTTGTCACAACACGCTTGGAGTGCAAACTAGGTCAAACCCTAGGGCAAAAATAGCTAAAATATGTAGTTTTTCACTGAATTTTCAGTACAAGAGCCCGTTAAAAGGGTGTTGTGAAGATTTTTAGGAGGGGAAGAAAATTATTACCCTAATAACAGCCAATTAATGCAAAAATATCCTTCACAACACGCCTATGGTGCAAGTTTAGAGAGTCAATAAGGCCAAATTTAGTGAAAATCTGTGTTTTTGAAGCCCTAGGTTTGAGATCCTAACACAAAATGCTAATGAATTATTCTCAGATCTAAAAATGATTTTCAAGCCCTAATATACAAAATGCTAATGCAAATCTAATGAAAATGCATGAAAATTGCTAGTTTTTTGTTGAAATTTTCTATGCAAAAATGCAAATATTTAAATCTACATGCAAATTTACACAAAAATGTAAGACTACAACCAAATTATAATTTGAATGAGCCTCTAAACTCAGTAGAAAATTTTGAAAGAAGATATTCCCTACTAACCCTAGATTTTGGAATTACTAGGTTTAATGAAAATTGTCAAAATTTCTACAAAAGCCTAGCAAATTAATGATGAAAATGTAATGAAAATTATTAAATTTTTGTGTTTTTCTATAGTTTATATCAGATCTGATGCAAAAATCATGAATTAGGAAAATTTAGAAAGAATTGATGCAATTTAGTAATCTATATGAAAATGCAAGCTAGGGTTTTCAATTTTTTGTAAATTTTTTAATTTGTTTGTAATTTTCTCAATGCAATAAGATGAAAGACTATATGAATGAATGAAATCAATCCAAATCTGAAGACACACCCTCAAAAAGTTGCAATTTAAGTCCAAAAACATGGGCTCACCAAAATGTTTAGGGTAAAATTTGGATTGTTTAATGTTTTAGTTGTTTAGATGTTTCAATCCTCCTTTCACCCTTAACATTCAAGGATCTAGGGTCGAGTGGCAATGCACTATCATACCCTAGGTCACAATGAGATCTATCTTGGATTAGGATGTTTGATTATCAATTTTCCTTCTCTTATGCTTAATTGACCATTAAAACCCTAATTTAGAAAAATACGACTATAAACGAAAGAATAACAAAAAAAGCTCTTGTAGAGGGAAGTAAAATATCAAATCACAGAGTACCTATTTTTGGGGCTCCAAGGTAGAAAAATCAAGGACAAAAGAGCAGGCACCCAAGTCCAATGCCCTACTTTTTGTCTAGATCTTGAAACTCAGTCTGCAACTCTTTCCTACTGTTCCAGAGATTTTCCCATCATGGAAGTTGGAGGACTAATGAGCAGGCGCCCAAGTCCAGGGTGTTGTTTTTCCTTCTGTTCTGCAATTCTAACACTCCAAGATGCCTTCCTGTAGCTTCACTTTATTTAGCTCCACAACTTGTAACCTGCAACCATGAAAACTTTGGGAGGGGGTTGTGGTGTTTAGAGGCTTGCCTCAGTCAAACCCTGGAGGACACTTAAGTCTCTGAACACTATTGTTAGATAAAGAGTGCATGCCCTTGTGAGGCAGAGGAAAAAACTAAAGGAAATGATGATGAAAACACAATATGATATCATGTTTTAGTGAAGATATCATGGGAGGAAGATACTCTTCATTCCATGATGAAATGGATGCTCAAATCTGCAAACACAAACACATAGACCACACAAATCTGCTCTTGCAACACAATGAAAGCCTTGAATCACCTTGAGAATGCCTAAACTTCACAATGATCATCTAATTGAAATCTAGTTTTCAAATGAATGCCTAAACATGCTTTTATATGCAACTACAAACACTCTCGCCAAGATTTTTGTAATTCAAACTTACCGTGTCGGCATAGGACCCAAATAACAGTCATAATCTGACACCTAAAAATTGGGACTGCCCCAAAATAGGGTAGGACTAGGGCATGGGTGCCCAAGTCCTCCCCCCTATTTTGGGTAGGGTTAAGCTCAAGGGGTCCTCCTAGGTCCCATTTGTCATGTTACCTAGGGCTCATTCCATCGGGATGCCAAATTATAAAGTAACATGTCCTAAATGCATGAAAAAGACCCGGGAGCTAAACCTTATGAGGGAAAAGCCCCTAAGGGGATATTTTCTAATGTTACAATTTGTAATTAATTTTATATGATTATCTATATTATAAGTCAAAAATAATGTATGTAATTGTTTGTGTAATGAAATTCTAGGGTTAGAGTCTTCATCCTACCTCCATTAGCCATCCATTGGAGGGTTATGAGAGGAGGTCAAGTCAGCAGGTATGTAATTTATCACATAATCATAATTATTGTAGATATGTCAATGGTAATATTATTTTGTGATAATTTGATGATTTCAACAGTCACCAGCACCTGCACAGTTTCCTTGGTCACCTGGACGCCTTTTACGGAGGTAAATTTAACCATTTCTAATCATTATGCATTTTTAAAATAATGTTATGTATTTATTTTGTTTGAATAATCTTGAACTTTCAATTTTTAAATGATGAATACAGTGGAGACTCCTCTTGATGTTTGTGAGTCAATACAAATAGGCATTGTTGTAGCCATAATGTCTTCAAATCCTTTGACCGAGGTATGAGCCAATAACATGAAAATGTCATAGTTTAATATTTCTTGTTTTATCTCATGTCATTTAATGTACATAAATGATATTTATATGTTTAGTCAATTTCGTTAGAAATGAAAGCAACACTACTTCAATAGAAATTTGATTCAATATAAATTTCTGTAATCTTTAACTATGTGTTATTAATGGAGATTGTAACACAAAAACAAAACTATGCGTTACAGAAATGCAAAATCAGAAATATGAACACATAACACACAGTTAAAGATTGTAGAAATTTATATTGAATCAAATTTCTATTGAAGTAGTGTTGCTTTCATTTCTAACATTTAGTATCAGAGCCTGGCTAGCTTTGACTCTTGGGTGGTAGTGTAGAAGTTGTAGCTGCAGTGAGATATTTGGTTGCATTTGTTTTGTAGATCTTGTGTTGTTATTATAGCTGCATCCACTATTGCATCAACCTCTCGAATGGACATTGAGAAGTTCAACGGAATGGGGTATGAGTTGTGGAAGCTAAAAATGGAAGATTTGTTGGAAGAAAGAAACCAATGGTTGGCTATCCAAAAAGAGAAGAAACTTGACGATGTCTCTCAAGATGAGTGGGATAGATTAGATAAGAAGGCACGGGGAACTATCTGGTTGTGTCTTTCAGACTCTGTCCTATTGAATGTCACAAAGGAAGAGACTGCATACAAGTTGTAGAAATGGTTGGGTGAGATCTATTAAGCCAAGAGTATGGTAAATAAACTTTATTTAAAAAGAAATTTGTTTTCCATGAAAATGCGAGAAGGTGAATTAGTTGCAGAGCATTTAAACTCTTTTAATTTGTTAGTGAGTCAACTTGATTCAGTAGATGTTGAGGTTAGTGAGGAAGATAAATGTATCTTACTTCTTTGTTCTTTACCTGGGTCTTAGGAGAATGTTATCCTTGCTATCACTACTAACCTCATGGATTTGAAGCTGGATGCTCTTGTTTCAATGCTACTATCATAGGAATTGAGGAAGAAGAGTTCAAATAGTTCAGGGGATGCTCTTAATGTCAAGGGAAGGTCTAAGGAAAGAGGACCTAAAGGAGATTAGAAAGGAGCTAAGAACAAGTCCAAGGGCTGGTCTAAGACTCCTGGTAAAAAGAACAGAGTGAAGTGTTGGAACTACGGTAAAAGAGGACATGTGAAGAAGGAGTGCAGAAATCCCAAGAAATAGTGGGAGACTGCTTTGGATAAGTCCTCAAATGTAGGTGAAGAAGTTTTACTTTCTGCATGTAATCTTGTTTCTAATGATCACTGGTTGATTGACTCAGGATGCTCGTTTCATATAACCCTGCATAAGGAATGGTTCTCCTCATATGAAGAATATGATGGAGCTAATATCTACCTTGGTGACAACTCTACATATCCGATTGTTGGGAAAGGAAAGGTATTGTTGTGTTTAAGTGATGGGAGGATTAAAACCCTCCTTGGTGTTTTGCATGTTCCTGGATTAGCTAGAAATCTGATTTCAATTTCAAAGTTGAGTGATTTGGGAATGCATGTGACATTTGAAAAGCAAGGCTATAGATTGATGAGAGGGTACTTTGTGGTAGCAAAAGGGAAGAGATTCGGGAACTTGTTTAAACTTGAAGCCACTACAGTTTGTAATGCCTCCTATGTATCCGAGGCCACTACTGAAAATACATGTATGTTGTGGCACCGTAGATTGGGCCACACAAGCAATAATGTATTGAAAACTATTAAGAATAAAAATTTGTTGGACGGTTTCTCTTATTCTGATGAGCACTTTGATTTATGTGAGCATTGTGTGTTTGGTAAGCAAAATAGAAAATTATTTCCTTCAGGAAGTAATAGAACAAAAGAGAAGTTAGAAATTATTCATACAGATGTGTTTAGACCTGTGGATAATGAATCTATCAGAAAATCTCATTATTTTGTAACCTTCATTGATGATGTATCCAGATTTACATAGATTTATTTTATGAAGCATAAATCTAAAGTTTTCACTAAGTTTAAGGAATTCAAAGTCTTAGTAGAGAACCAATCAGGTTTAAAGATAAAAATATTAAGATCTGACAATGGAGGGGAATATTGCTATAAGGAATTTGATGAGTTTTGCAAGCATGCAGGTATAATCAGACAAAAGACAACTTCATATACACCACAACAGAATGGTGTTGCAGAAAGGATGAACCGAACAATTATGGAAAGGGCCAGAAGTATGCTTAGTGATGCACAGTTAGATAAATGTTTTTGGGCAGAGGCTGTGCATACTGCTTGCTACTTGATAAATAGATCTCCTTGTAAGGCTCTTGATTCGACACCTTATGAAGTGTGTGTTAGACTTAGGGCACACAACTGAGAGGGGGGGTGAATCAGTTGTTCAAAACTTTCTCCAATTAAACACTTAAGTCTTCTTAGTGATTAACTGTATATTAATCCTAAACCATAATGCATTCAAATCAAGAGAAGAAACATATCAACACATAAGACACCAAGATTTTGACGTGAAAAACCTAGTTAAGGGAAAAACCACAGGGTGATTAACCCAAGATTGTATTCTCTATTAGAAGAATAGAAAGAACAAAATGGCACATGCCAATTAGGGCTCACTGCCCGAGCACACTTCTCACAAGAGGCTCACTGCCTACAAGAGACACACTGTCTACAAAGAAATAAATATCACATACATGACCTGGAGAATAGCATCTTCACCATGCTTGAATCAATTCCATTTAACCCCAATACTTCTGCTCTGCCTTTTGCTCACCTCCTCGCTACCACACTCTCATTACCACAAGGACAACTTCAAACTAACTTCACAATCCCTTATTTATACAAGGCATCGACTTAAGAATGATCATCTAAGTCAGCAAACATTCATAAGATTATTCGCTAGATGGATAACTCATCCGATCGACCAGTCTCAGGAAGAACACCATCATCTAGTGGTTATTCTTCAAATGTACACTCTAACTTCAATGCGGACCACCAACATGAACTAGACACAATCCAAAGATCACCACAACCTTTCCAGAAACACCAAGAGTATCCATACTTCATCTGCTTGGTGGAATTCTTCTCTCCTTCATCCGGAGTTTTAAGAACATAATCTGTCATTACTGTCACAAAGGAATAGGCACTTTTGGACCTTCAATCCACGAACCAATAGAGTTCACACTTTACAAGGATGTCCTCAACACTCCCTCAAATCTACAGAATGGGATAATCCACTTTCGGATCTCACCGGACCTATCTGTGTCACTCTGTCACCTCTGAACACCTGCCGGAGCCAGTTCTACTTGAGCGGCCATAACTTCTTCAAATCTTCATGCGAACCTCTGAAAACTTGACTGGATAATCTCAAGACTCATATCTACAAACCCTTTGAACCGCAACCTCTGATCTGCATCTTAGCTAGGATCACCATTTCACTGTCGCCATTGCTCCTCTCTGCTCATCCAATCCTTCTCATCAATACAACATGAGTATGTTGACATCAATGACAACACCAGTTAGACCCATACTTGCAACAATCAAACACCATCATCTAGTGGTTATTCTTCAAATGTGCACTCTAACTTCAATGCGGACCACCAACATGAACTAGACACAATCCAAAGATCACCACAACCTTTCCAGAAACACCAAGAGTATCCATACTTCATCTGCTTGGTGGAATTCTTCTCTCCTTCATCCGAAGCTTTAAGAACACAATCTGTCATTATTGTCACAAAAGAATAGGCACTTTTGGACCTTCAATCCACGAACCAATAGAGTTCACACTTTACAAGGATGTCCTCAACACTCCCTCAAATCTACAGAATGGGATAATCCACTTCCGGATCTCACCGGACCTATCTGTGTCACTCTGTCACCTCTGAACACCTGCCGGAGCCAGTTCTACTTAAGCGGCCATAACTTCTTCAAATCTTCATGCGAACCTCTGAAAACTTGACTGGATAATCTCAAGACTCATATCTACAAACCCTTTGAACTGCAACCTCTGATCTGCATCTTAGCTAGGATCACCATTTCACTGTCTCCATTGCTCCTCTCTGCTCATCCAATCCTTCTCATCAATACAACATGAGTATGTTGACATCAATGACAACACCGGTTAGACCCATACTTGCAACAATATCCCCCTTTGTCATTGATGGTAACATATGATGTGAAAAACCATCAAGACAAGAACTTCTCCTTATTGTCACAACTCCCCCTATTAGTAACAACCATTCACATGTCTTCTCTTCCTTTACCGCTCCCCCTTTGATCAGCAACCACTTGTTTTTCACATGTCTTCTCTCCCCCTTTGACATCAATGGCAAAGGGAACATACTTGCAATTCCAATACTTTGGAGTCATACCTGTTGCTCCCCCTAAGTAGCAGCTCCCATCAATCCGGATCATAAGATATGATTGTGATATCCACCGAACTGATGCACCTTAGTTCATCCCCGGAGGGGCAATAACCCCTAACTTCTCCCTGAGATACTCAAAAGAGTCCTTAGGTAGAGGTTTAGTACAGATGTCTGCAATCTGATCCTTGGAAGGTACAAACTCTAATCTAACTTCATTCTTGTTCACTTGGTCTCTCAAAAAGTGAAACTTGATGGATATGTGTTTAGTCTTTGAATGCAACACCGGATTCTTAGATATACTTATAGCACTTGAATTATCACAGAAGATTGTGATAGGTTCCTCATACTCTACTTTGATATCTCTTAGCATCTGCTTCATCCATAAAACTTGAGTGCAACTACCTACTACTACAATATATTCTACTTCAGTTGTAGACAGAGATATTGCCTCTTATTTTTTGCTTAGCCAAGAAACCAATCTCTTCCCCAAAAAGAATGCTCCACCACTGGTACTCTTCCAGTCATCCACATCTCCTGCCCAATCAGCATCTGTATATGCATGAAGAGAGAAATCATGGTCTCTAGGATACCACAGACCATACTCAACCATCCCTTTTAGATATCTAAAAATCCTATTGATTACCATGACATGGGATTCTCTAGGATCAGCTTGGAATCTAGCAACAAGACCAACAATTTGCATAATATCTGGTCTAGTTTGAGTGAGATACAAAAATCCTCCAATCATTGATCTATACTTTGTCTGGTCTACCTTAGGAGAATCATCATCTTTGCTCAACTTACATCCAATAGCCATGGGAGTATTCATTGGCTTTGAATCTTCCATCCCAAATTTCTTCAACAATTCTTTCACATATTTGGTCTGAGAAATGAAGATTCTTTTCTTTGTTTGAGTAATTTGCAGACCCAAGAAGAAATTCATTTCACCAAGCATAGAGATCTCAAACTCACTTTTCATTTGATTTGCAAAAGTTTTACACATACTATCTATTCCTCCAAAGATGATATCATCAACAAATACTTCAACAATCAAGATGTTTTCATGATCAATTTTGAAATATAAGTTATTGTCAACAGTACCTTTGTTGAAACCAATCTTCAAAAGATGCTTATCCAATCTTTCATACCAGGCTCTTGGGGCTTGCTTTGATCCATATAGTGCCTTCTTCAACTTGCAGACCATATCACCATGATCAGACAACTGAAATCCATCTGGTTGCTCTATATACACTTCTTCTTCCAAGTCACCGTTTAGAAAGGTAGACTTGACATCCATCTGATATACCTTGAAATCCTTGAAGGCAGCAAAGGCAAGAAATAATCTGACTACTTCAATTCTTGCCACCAGAGCAAAAGTTTCTTCAAAATCAATTCCTTCTATTTGAGAGTAGCCCTTGCAGACCAATCTGGGTTTATTTCTGATTAGTTCACCAACTTCATTTAGTTTGTTTCAGAAGACCCATTTGGTTCCAATCACATTCTTGTTTCTAGGTCTGGGAACAAGGTCCCAAGTGTGATTTTTTCTCTATTTGCACCAGCTCTTCCTCCATTGCTTTAGTCCAGTTTTCATCATTGCAAGCTTCATTCACTGTCTTAGGTTCAATCTTTGAAATCAAACAATACTCTTCTGAATCTTGAGCAATTCTCCTTCTTGTTAGTACTCATTTTCTTTTATCACCTATGATCTAATCTTTAGAGTGGTTTAGTCTTACATACCTAGGAACTTTAGGAATTTCTTGCACTTCTAATTCTTGATCAGGCTCATTGAGACTCATTTCTTCTTCCTGGTTTACCAGATTAGCTTGAATCTGACTGACAGATGAGGCTTGGGCTCCTTGAGTTAGAACACCATTCTGATCATCTTCATCATATTCATAAAACCTTGAGGGTTTCTCAATTCCCTCATCAACCTTCACATTTGTACTTTCTATCATCTTTCTTAGTCTTTTGTTATAACATCGGTATGCTTTGCTTTGAGTAGAGTAACCCAAGAATATTCCTTCATCACTTCTAGCATCAAACTTTCCTAGATCTTCATCTCTTTTAAGGTAACATTTTCTACCAAAAACTCTGAAATACCTTATAGTAGGAGTGATGCCAAACCAAAGTTCATAAAGGAGTCTTACCAGTAATGCTTCTGATTTGAACTCGATTGAGAGTATAGACTACAGTGCTGACAACTTCTTTCCAATAGATATGAGGAACATTTTCTTCCATCATCATGGTCCTAGAAGCTTCCTGTATGGTCCGGTTCTTTCTTTCCACTACTCCATTCTACTGTGGAGTCCTAGGAGCAGACAACTGTCTCTTTAATCCATGTTTCTCACAGAACTCTATGAACTCATCAGATGTGAATTCTCCACCTCTATCAGACCTTAGACATTTCAATTTCAATCCGGTTTCATTCTCTACCATAGCCTTGAATATTTTGAATTTCTCAAAAGCTTCTAATTTTTCTTTCAGAAAAATTACCCACATCATCCGGGAATAGTCATCAATTAGTAACATGAAGTATCTATCACCTTGCATACTCCTGATTCTTGACAGGCCACAAAGGTCAGTATGAACTAAGTCCAATAATCTGGTAGAAGACAGTTCCTTACTCTTGAATGTGATTCTTCTTAGCTTACCCAACTGACATTCTTTGCACAAGCTATTGGTATGTTTCACCAATTTTGGAAGATCTCTTACAACCTGAGTATTGCTTATCTTGATGATATTATCAAAATTTACATCACACATTCTTCTATGCCATAACCAACTCTGATCAACTTGAACAAATAAGCAACTTTTACCAGTGCCAACCAAGTGGAAGATATTACCTTTAGTTTGGGTACCAGATGCAATCTCTATTCTGGAGCTTTCAAAGATCTTGCATTTTCCATTCTTGAATTGGAGATCATAGCCTTTGTCCACCAACTGTCCAACACTGAGATTGTGCTTCAAGCCTTCAACATATAGAACATTACCGGTTTTGTTCCTTCCATCAAAAGAAATAGTTCCTCTTCCTTTGATTCTACCAGTAGAATTATCACCAAACTTCACCACTCCTCCTTCATACCTTTCCAAATCTATGAACTTATTTTTGTCACCTGTCATATGGTGAGAGAAACCACTGTCAATGACCCAATCATCCTTTTCTTCAACTTGGGCAGCCAGGGCTCTTTCTACAACTTTATGATTGACAGATACAGAGGATATTGGTTCTTCTTCCTTGATGGCAATAAACACCCATTCACTTCTGGATTTGTTTCTAGTCTCTGATTCATCATCTGTTACTCCTTCATTATCATCTTCTTCATGAACATAGTAACAATTCTTTTGGAACCTTGATCTGTTAGGATTTGGCCTTGAAAATATTTCAAGGACATTTTGAGGCAAAATGACCAATCTTATTGTAGCTAAAACACTTAAAAAGCAATTTTCCTTCATACTTACCGAATCCTCTTGGCAGTCTCTTTACAATAAGGGCTTCAAGTTGAGCAGTTTCTAGTTCTTCTTCCAGGTCTTTTCTTTCTTTTTCATACCATGACAGTTTCCTTGATGAGTTCTCTCCTGGATCAAACCTTTGTTTACCTTTTACAGAGGCACTAGCTTTAAATGCAGATTCAGTCTTGGGGGGATCATCTCCAAACTCGGTCATTTCAAAAGCAGCCAATTTGCTAGCTAATTGGTCTCTTGTGACAGTTGTATGAGCTCTGAATTCATCAATGGCAATAACCTTGATTTTGTACGAGGCAGGAAGGGATCTAAGAATTTTGCCAACAATCTCATTTTCATCCAAGACTCACCAGTGACGGGTTGTCGCTGTACCTCATCATTTAATCTATTTTTCAGATGTCAAAGAACCAGGGCGGTGTCCATGGCTGTCTGCAACTAGGGATTCTAAGTGACCAGTTTATAGCTAATCCTAAAGCTTAAAAGAATGACTAATCTATCTGCTTGTTGAAATAAATGTAATGAATGCTGTAAAACAGAGTAAAACAGAAAATGTACTCAAAGCAAAGAACAATAATATGCATCTATCTACTAAGACAGGAAATACTTTCATAAAATAAAACTTGAAACAGTAAAACAGAGATACTAGCCTCCTGCCTAATTGGTGAGAGTGGGCCCTTGCTCCGCACCTTTGAGGCTGAAGGCTATTGCAGGAAATCAGCACAAATGATGATCTAAACTAAATTCAGTCCAATTCATTCACTTCTATATTCATGAAAATGTATGGCTACAACAGAACTGAAATCTCCAAAAATCAGAATAATTTTATCATTGTTGTCTTATTACTGTTTCTGAAAGTATATATAAAAAGAGTGATGATATATCACTAAACTTATCTATCAGTCTTTCTAGGAGATGACACCATCTCTTATTCATACTTAACTGTCAAACTTATGAAAGATCATCATGCAAGGAAAGTAGACTTGAGTGGAACAGAAGTCCACTCAGAGGTCTAAGTTTAGATCTTAATACACTTGGACATCAAAGCCCTGAAAATTAGTTTAATTCATAACTCATGCAAAATCTTTGGAAAGATAAAACTTCAGCAGTTTAACTGATAGTCGACCCCTCACCACTCAGGTGATGATTTGAGTGAAGTGTGGGGGTATTAGGATTGCTGCTGAAGTGTCTGACGGGCAGCTCAGACTGGAACATGCTCTATTCTTGGGAGGCTCCGGAGATCGTTGTTCCTGTCTGCAGCTTCGGAGATCGCAGAGCTCCGGAGATATTCCAGACACTCGCAGAGCTCCGGAGAGTCATCCCCCAAATCCTCAAACTCCAGGTGTCACTGTTCTTTGTCATGGTCTCCGGAGATCACTGAAGACGATCTCTGGAGATGCTCAAAACTGTTGTTTTTGATATCTACACCTGAATCAGTTTAAATGATGAGGCAATTGTATGTGGGAGAAATGTTGCACCACCTTGAAAACTGCACGCGTCGTGGCATTTAAGCAGCGGCCGATATGACATCCGCTTCCTACTTGCAAGTGACCTGCAATCATTGCGCTGAGTGGCACTAAAATCCATGCCCATGGTGATGTCAACGCCGGCTTGTGGATACTCCTGCAATTATTAGTTTTCTAATTTGTAATTATGTTGTGCAATTAAGTAGAAGATGAGTCATGATGACCTCATCACAAGAGTTGTTTACTTTACCACCTGGCGAGGTAGGTCCCACCCTTATTATGGAAGCTGTCGGCATTATTAACAGAGCACTAGAGGTCCTCCTAATTAGGGAGCACTGGAGGTGCTCCTTATTGGAAAGCGCCGGAGGTGCTCCTTATTGGAAAGCACCGGAGATGCATTTGCCAATTTCTAGCAACTGATCATGTCTGGAGCTTGATTATTACAACTGTCCTGGAGAATGGAACCGCCATTTTACTGGTTTTCGACTCCCTTGGTCGAGAAAGACAGCCATTTGCTGGTTTTCCATCTTTCTCAAAAAAAAAAAAATTTAATTTTTATTTTTATTTTTTTAATTTTTTGGAAGGCCGCCATTGCTGGTTTTCAACCTTTTTTTTTTTTTGGAAGGCCGCCATTGCTGGTTTTCAACCCTTTTTTTTTTTTAATTCCAACACCGTGACAGAGGAGGTATCCCCTGTATCAAAACACAGATCATCAAGAAAATCTTCTTTAGTAGACGGTCTTTTGTAGAGCTTTATCCGGTGACCATTTACTAAAAATGTGTTTGTACTTCCATCAATTGGTTGCAATGATACAGTTCCATTTTCAAACACTTCCTTTATTTGATAAGGACCTAGCCAGTGAATCTGTAATTTCCCTTTGAATTCTTTGAATTTAGAATCATAGAGAAGAACCCAATCTCCTTGTTGAAATGTCCTCCTCTTGATATGTTGGTCATGCCATTGTTTCCTTTGGTACTGAATCAGTTCGGTTTGCTAAATGGCCTCTGTCCGAATCTCATCCAACTCATTGAGCTGAAGAATTCTGTTTTGCTGAACTGTAGACAGCGGTAGCCCAACATCCAATACAGTTTTAAGTGTCTGGAGTTTAAATTCAATAGATAGTATAGGCTTTTTCCCATAAACCAATTCATATGGTGAAAACTTTGTTGTGGACTTCCAAGTGGTGTTGTAAGCCCAAACTGCTTCAGGTAGTCTATTAGCCCAATCCTTTCTGTTCATTGCCACTGTCCTTGTTAGGATATTCTCAAGTTCTCTGTTAGTTACTTCTACCTGCCCATTTGCTTGAGGATGGTAAGGTGAAGTTTTTCTGTGCTTGACTTGGTACAAATCTGTGAATGCCTTGATTACCTGTGAAGTAAATTGAGGCCCTCTATCTGAAACTATGGATTTTGGGGCTCCAAATCTCAAGAAAATCCTATTGTAAAGGAAATCAACAACTTTTTCTTCTCTTGCAAACTGCAATGCTTGAACCTTAGCCCACTTAGTAACATAATCTGTGCATACTAGGATATACTCCTTCCCTGATGATGGTGGTGAAATTGGTCCCACAAAGTCTAGACCCCATTGCTCAAATGGTTCCATCATGACTTGAGGATGTAGCAGCATTTCCTGGGTAGAGGTGGGCTGCCCCATCCTTTGGCACTGGTCACAGTGCTGCACATACTTCTTTGTGTCTTTATGAAGAGAAGGCCAGTAGTAACCAGCTCTAAGGATCTTGTGGACTATCCTGTGGAAAGAGTAGTGGCCACCAGATGGCTCATCATGACATGCTCTCAACACATCAAAAGTCTCCTCAGTTTTCAAACACCTGCATAGAATGAAATCAGGACCACATTTAAATAGTAAACCATTCAACCATTTGTAGGATACAAGCCTGTAGCTAACAAATTAGCTATGTCAGCAAACCAAGGTGCAGTAGTGGATATGGAAAAAAGATGTTCATCTAGAAATTTGTCCTCCACTGGTTGATCTTCTCCTCCTGTATGTAATCTTGACAGAAAATCAGCAACCAAATTAAACTTCCCTGGATTATCAACTATGGTAATATCAAATTCTTGCAATAGCAATAACCACCTGATGATCCTTGCACCTACTACTGGTTTATTCATTAGGTACTTGATGGTTGCATGATCAGTGTGCACAAATATTTTATATCCGGTAATATAATGTCTGAATTTGTTTATAGCATAGATAACTGCCAAGAATTCTTTCTCAGTTGTTGTATAGTTTCTTTCTGCAGAGGTAAGGTTTTTGCTGATGTAATAAATAGCGTGCATACTTTCTCCTTCCTCTTTTTGTCCAAAAATAACCTTAATGGATTCATTTGAAGCATCAGTTTGTATGTGGAATGGTAAAGTCCAATTAGGTTCCCTTAAAACTGGTGTCACAGTAAGCTTCTCTTTCAAAGTTTCAAATGCTGATTGACAGTCTGCTGTCCAGAGAAATTCTACCTCCTTGTTGAGCAGGGTAAACAGGGGAGCAGCTATTCTGCTAAAATTTTCTATGAACCTCCTATAGTAGCCTGCATGACCTAGAAAACTCCTGACATCAGTCTAATTTTTGGGTGAAGGCAACTGTGTGATTACTTCTATCTTGTTCTGATCCACTCTGATCCCTTTTTCTGAAATATGGTGTCCCAAAACAATTCCTTCTTCCACCATCATAAAACATTTCTCATGGCTAAGGGACAGTCAATTTTTATCACAACACTTTAGTACTTTTCCAAGGTTTGTGAGAGCTTCCTCAAAGTTATTCCCATACACAGTAAAGTCATCCATGTAGACTTCCATGCAATCATTAGCCAATTCAGCAAAAATAGCTAGAACCAGTCTCTGAAATGTAGCTGGGGCATTGCACAGCCCAAAAGGAAGAACTTTGTAAGCGAAGGTTCCCCAAGAGCATGTGAAGGTGGTTTTGTCTTGGTCTTCAGGTGCTACTTGAATTTGATTATACCCACTGAATCCATCTAAAAAAGAAAAATGCTTTCTCCCAGCAAGGTTGTCCAGAACTTGATCAATAAATGGTAAGAGAAAGTAGTCCTTTTTTGTGGCCTTGTTGAGTTCTCTATAATCAATACACACCCTCCATTTCCCATTCTTTTTAGGCACAATGACGAGGGGTGAAACCCATTGACTGTCTGAGATTGGATATATGAACCCTGCCTGGAGTAATTTTTCTATTTCGGTTTTGACAATGTCCTTTAAGGCAGGATTCAACCTTCTTTGTGGTTGTCTGACAGGTTTAGTATCCTCAGTGTAGATGTGATGGGTACAGATTTCAAGAGGTATGCCTTTCATATCTTGGTATTCCCAGGCAAAAGATGCTGAGTGGGAAACCAAAAGCTGAATAAGTTTTTCTTCCTGATTTGCTGTTAACTGAGTATTTATATTAAGTGTTTTCCCTGGCAGAATCATGACCTGTTTTGTAATTTGATCCATGGTTGTGGTGGGTCCATACATTGGTGTCATGGCATTGAGAGGACAAGAATGTGGAAGTAACATGTGGAAGGTGGCTAAGTCCCTGTAAAAGGTTTCCCCACAAGGAATAATGTTTGCAAGGGTACAATGAGAAGAAACAAGAAGTTCTCTTTAAGGATCTTGGGTGAGTTCCATCACATCTTTATTGATTAGGATGTGAGTGAAGTCTTCCATTGTATCATAGTATACCTCTTCTCCTAATTCTCCTAAATGTTCCCTAATGGTTACCATAGCTAATGAGGCACTGTTATCCATGTTACCCGGTTCATCCACCCATACTCTTCCTGTGTAATGCACTGATGGTTTAGCTGGAGGATACAGAGATATTTTCTTTAAATCTATCCCATTAGAAATGACCATATCTCCAGTTCGACAATCAATAGATGTTGCTGCAATAGCCAGCCATGGCCTTCCTAAAATCAGAGGGTAAGCATTTCTCTAGTTTCTAGGTTCCAGTATTAAGAAATCCACTGGGAATTCCCATGAATCTATCACAACAGGTACATCAGTGATCACTCCCTTTGGAATAGCTACTGACTGATCAGCAAGTTGAAGAATTGTAGTCATGGATTGGATACCTGACAGAGCTAACTTGTCCATTGTATGAACTGTCATCACATTAATTGCTGCTCCTAAGTCAACCAGAACATTTGAAATTTCTACTCCTGAGATGAAAACAGTTATGATAGGGTTCCCAGGGTCTCCATATTTTGGGAGGAGAATTTCTCCCATCAATAAATCCATTACTTTTCCTTCCACCTGTATTGTGGAGAGAAAACTTTTCTTTTTGCCCTGAGTTTTGATGCAATACTGTTTGATGAATTGATTTAGTTCCGGTACATCTCTGATGGCCTGGAGGAGAGGAATTTCAATGTTTAGCTGCTTGAGTTCTTGTAAAAGTTCTGATTCCTAATTGGGTTGGATTTGTTTTTGTAAAACCCTTTTTTGGGGAGCATTTTGTTTAAGTCGTTCTGGGTAGGGTGCTAGTTTTTCCATCTTTGGAGCATCTCCGGAGCTCTTATCAGAATTGTGTTCTAGACTGTTCTCCGGAGCTGGCTTTTGAGGAGTAACTCCAGAGTTGTCTGTGGTTGATTTTTCTAGCACTTTTTCGTTAGTAATCTCCTCTAGGGGTTGATTGGATGGATTTTTAGGTTCCTCATCATTGGTTATTTCAACTATAGTTGGAGGAGAAGGTCTTGGGAATGCTTTCCTAGAACGCAGCTGGAGATTATTTGAATATATGACATTAACTCCAGCCAGATTTTCCTGATCTGTCATATAGCAGCTACTCCCTGTTTATTCCGTGGGTTTGGTATAGGCTGAGCTGGTAAAGGTGGTTGACTAACTGGTTCATTTTGCATTTGACCCTGTGTGTTGGAGGGTCCAGTTAGTAAAGCTTGCTGTTGAGGTTGGAAACATCTAAGTTGTCCTTGGTATTGTTGATGGTATCCCTGTTGAGGACCCCATTGAGGTTGCATGCCTTGTGACCCAAACTATGGTGGCCATTGTTGATTTCCCCAAGGCTGGTTTTGCCAGTTTTGTTTTGTCAATTTTGGTTTTGCCAATCCTGCTATCCCCAAGGAGGATTATTTTGAGGGCCATACCAAGTTGGATTCCACTGATTATTTCCCCAATTAGTAGGAGCCCTGTATGAAGACTGGCTTGGGTACTGATTATAAGGGAAATTTCCACCTTATTTTTGTCCCACATAGTTCAACTCCTCCTCTATCACAGCATTCTTTTTACTTAATCTTTTCAAGGCTGGAAGTTGACTACACTGACTGGTAGGATGTTCCCTATCACAGATTTGGCAGATCTCTGATTTGTCCAGGGGGCATTCTCTCAGCAGGTGTTTGTTTCTACACCTAGGACAATAAATAGAAAGTGGTTCAGTTGCTCTACTTTGATCAGTTGTCCTGGTTTTTGCTTGAATCCCATCCAAAGTGGTATTTAGTTGGACCAGAATATCTATTTTTAGATTTGCAATTTCCTCCATCAACTGTCCTATCTCGTTCTTCCCTTTAAAAGTTTTGGATGACCTTACTCCATCTTGAGTTCTGGAATAATTCCTGCAGAGTTCCTCTATGTCAGGTATTTTCATTTTATTAATGTTCCCTTTTCCCATTAGGTCCAGTGCCTGTTTTGATTCTTTATCCAATCCTTTTATAAATAGGGTTCTGGCCAAGGAGTGATCCACCGGATTGCCATACCTTCTCAAGGAAAAATTAAACCTATCCACATAGTCCTCTAAGGATTCTTCCTCCCCCTGCCTAATCTTAAACAATTCTTCATTTTTATTGTTGGCTCTGCAATAATCTTGGTATTTTTCCAAAAACTCTGTTTCTATTTGATTCCAAGACCGGATAGAACCATGGGGTAAACCCATAAACCATCTCATCACAGAATCTTTCAGGGTTGAAGGGAACAGTTTAAGTTTCTAGTTATCTGATCCATAATCATAGGTTTGGCAGACCACTTTGAATTCAAACAAGAACTGATCTGGATCCTCAGAGGAAAGTCCTCTGGAATTTGGTAGATATGCTAGTGAGATATTCTTCATGGGAGCATTGTCTCCAGCAGCCAAAACAATAGGATAAGAGAAGGTTCTTGGGGCCTGATTTTCCTCTTCCTCATGATTATCATTTTCCATGTTTAATACTAGTTCTTCTTCCTGAGGTTCTGGGGAAGTAGGTTCTACCAAAGGATCTGCCTCAACTTTTTGTTGTAATTCCTGGATATAATTGGCAAGTGGAATATCTGTAGGATCTAAGGGATTGTTGTTTTGAAGTGTAGGTTCCAAATTAGGATCTAGGTTTCCTTCTTCAACAAGATTTTGTACCACCTCACTACTTTCCCCTATGGTGTGTTGTTGGGGTGTCTGTTTAATATATCTTCCTTTAAGATCTCTAGCTCTAACCATACAGATCTATCCTAAAAACTATTTTTAACTCAGTGTCCCTAATTAACACAACTTGATCCCCGGCAACGGCGCCAAAAATGACGGGTTGTCACTGTACCTCATCATTTAATCTATTTTTTAGATGTCAAAGAACCAGGGCGGTGTCCATGGCTGTCTGCAACTAGGGATTCTAAGTGACCAGTTTATAGCTAATCCTAAAGCTTAAAAGAATGACTAATCTATCTGCTTGTTGAAATAAATGTAATGAATGCTGTAAAATAGAGTAAAACAGAAAATGTACTCAAAGCAAAGAACAATAATATGCATCTATCTACTAAGACAGGAAATACTTTCATAAAATAAAACTTGAAACAATAAAATAGAGATACTAGCCTCCTGCCTAATTGGTGAGAGTGGGCCCTTGCTCCGCACCTTTGAGGCTGAAGGCTATTGCAGGAAATCAGCACAAAAGATGATCTAAACTAAATTCAGTCCAATTCATTCACTTCTATATTCATGAAAATGTATGGCTACAACAGAACTGAAATCTCTGAAAATTAGAATAATTTTATCATCATTGTCTTATTACTGTTTCTGAAAGTATATATAAAAAGAGTGATGATATATCACTAAACTTATCTATTAGTCTTTCTAGGAGATGACACCATCTCTTATTCGTACTTAACTGTCAAACTTATGAAAGATCATCATGCAAGGAAAGTAGACTTGAGTGGAATAGAAGTCCACTCAGAGGTCTAAGTTTAGATCTTAATACACTTGGACATCAAAGCCCTGAAAATTAGTTTAATTCATAACTCATGCAAAATCTTTGGAAAGATAAAACTTCAGCAGTTTAATTGATAGTCGACCCCTCACCACTCAAGTGATGATTTGAGTGAAGTGCGGGGGTATTAGGATTGCTGCTGAAGTGTCTGACGGGCAGCTCAGACTGGAACATGCTCTGTTCTTGAGAGGCTCCGGAGATCATTGTTCCTGTCTGCAGCTTCGGAGATCGCAGAGCTCCGAAGATATTCCAGACACTCGCAGAGCTCCAGAGAGTCATCCCCCAAATCTTCAAACTCTAGGTGTCACTGTTCTTTGTCATGGTCTCCGGAGATCACTGAAGACGATCTCCAGCGATGCTCAAAACTATTGTTTCTGATATCTACACCTGCGGGTTCAAAAAGAAAGAGAAATTCTGCATTTTTCCATTAATCCCATGCACATTAATCACCAAATTAGAAATTCTAATCTCAAGCAATCTATCTTAATTAATCACAAAATAGAACAATCTTGCTTAACTAATTTGAGTGCAGACACAAAGAAGATGAACTGAATGGGAAAAAGAGAGGCAAAAAGGGTGTATTTTATGAGTGCAATTTGACACTCATCAACCAGCATTTCTAATTCCACAAACAAGCTCATTTACTTTTGGCATAAAACTAGTAATATTTTCATCATCTCTCATCTTTAGTTTTTCAAATTTCCCTTTCAAACTCTGTAACCTTGCACATTTAACATACTGGTCTCCTTCATGCAAAAGTTCCAATTTTTTCCAAATATCAAAAGCAGTTGGAAGGTCAATAACATTTGAGAGCTCTGAATCAGATAATGCACTTAGAAGAGCTTCTCTAGTCCGTAGATTGTTTTCGGCATCTGTGATTTCATTTGGAGCTTTTGGACCACCCTGTGGACATACATACTGTGTTGTAACCATGGTCCAGTATGCCATTCCCATGCATTGCAAGTGACACTTCATGCGACCTTTCCATAGATTAAAATTTGTTCCATCAAACTTCAGACTATCCTTCTTGTAGGATGACATCCTAGATCTCCTCAAGTGGTTAAGCTCTTTTTAGAGGAACTTAGCTCTAATACCAATTGTTAGACTTAGGGCACACAACTAAGAGGGGGGGTGAATCAGTTGTTCAAAACTTTCTCCAATTAAACACTTAAGTCTTCTTAGTGATTAGTTGTATATTAATCATAAACCATAATGCATTCAAATCAAGAGCAGAAACATATCAACACATAAGACACCAAGATTTTGACATGGAAAACCCAGTTAAGGGAAACCATGGGGTGATTAACCCAAGATTGTATTCTCTGTTAGAAGAATAGAAAGAACAAAATGGCACATGCCAATTAGGGCTCACTACCCGAGCACACTGCTCACAAGAGGCTCACTGCATCAAGAGACACACTATCTACAAAGAAATAAATATCACATACATGAACTGGAGAATAGCATCTTTACCATGCTTGAATCAGTTCCATTTAAGCCCAATACTTTTGCTCTGCCTTTCGCTCACCTCCTCGCTACCACACTCTCATCACCACAAGGACAACTTCAAACTGACTTCGCAATCCCTTATTTATACAAGGCATCGACTTAGGAATGATCATCTAAGTCAGTAAACATTCATAAGATTATCCACTAGATGGATAACTCATCCGATCGGCTAGTCTCAGGAAGAACACCATCATCTAGTGGTTATTCTTCAAATGCGCACTCTAACTTCAATGCGGACCACCAACATGAACTGGACATGATCCAAAGATCACCACAACCTTTCCAGAAACACCAAGAGCATCCATACTTCATCTGCTTGTTGGAATTCTTCTCTCCTTCATCCAGAGCTTTAAGAACACAGTCTGTCATTACTGTCACAAAGGAATAGGCACTTCCAGACATTCAATCCACAAACCAATAGAGTTGACACTTTACAAGGGCATCCTCAACACTCCCTCAAATCCGTAGAATGGGATAATGCACTTTCGGATCTCACCGGACCTATCTGTGTCACTCTGTCACCTCTAAACACTTGCCAGAGCCAGTTCTACTTGAGTGACCATAACTTCTTCTGATCTTCATGCGGACCTCTGAAAACTTGACTGGATCATCTCAAGACTCATATCTACAAACCCTTTGAACTGTAACCTCTAATCTACATCTTAGCTAGGATCTCCACTTCACTGTCTCCATTGCTCCTCTCTGCTCATCCAATCCTTCTCATCAATGCAACATGAGTATGTTGACATCAATGACAACACTGGTTAGACCCATACTTGCAATAGTGTGGATAGGTAAGAAATCTTCTGTTTCACATTTAAGGTTTTTTGTTTGTGAGGCTTTTGTTCATGTGCCTAAGGAAAAGCGATCTAAGTTGGATCTAAAGGCTGAAAAGTGTACATTCATTGGATATGGTGATAATGTGAAAGGTTATAAGCTTTGGAATCCACTATACACAGGATTATCTTTTCTAGAGATGTTATTTTTAGGGAACTTAGAGCTATTTCTGAACTTAAGCAGCCAAAAGAAAAAGATGAAAAGGTAAAGAAGGTGCACTTTGATTTAGAGCAGCAAGATGCACCTCAGGAAAAATAGAATGATGGATTAGGGGGTGAAGAAGAAGAAGAAGATTCAAGTAGTTCTGATGAAGATGAATCTATTGTGACAAAAGAAGTTGGTACAGATGATCATACAAAAGAACAAGTAGAGTCTCCTACTCCACCCTTGAGGAGATCCACAAGACAACAGAATCTAGTTGACAAGTATAGCCCACTAGATTTTTGTTGTGTATATGCTTTATTGAGTACTAACGATGAACCTAGATCCTATAGGGAAGCTATTTCTGAAGATGATAGTGAGTCTTGACAGCTAGCAATGTAGGAGGAGATGATGGATTTAGACTCTAATAACACCTAGGATCTTGTTCGTTTGCCCAAAGGAAGAAAGGCCATAAGATGTAAGTGGGTCTTCAAGAAGAAGTTTGGAGCAAACGGGTCATGGGAGAAGTACAAGGCTAGACTAGTAGCCAAGGGCTACTCCCAGAGAGAGGGAGTTGATTTTGGTGAGATATTCTCTCCTGTTGCTAAATTGACTTCTATTAGATTTCTCTTATCCATTACTGCAGCCTATAATTGGGAGATTGAGCAAATGGATGTTAAGACTGCATTCTTGCATGGAGATCTTGAAGAAGAAATTTATATGCAACAACCTATAGGTTTGAGGTAAATGGAAAAGAACATTGGGTTTGTAGGTTAAAGAGGCCTCTCTATGGTTTGAAACAGCCCCCCAAAATGTGGTATCAAAAGTTTGATTCATTTGTTTTGAAATTGGGTTTTGTTAGAAGTGAGGAGGATCATTGTGTTTACATTCATTGTGTTGATGAATCTATACTAGTTATTGCTTTGTATGTTGATGACATGTTGTTTTTCAGCAATACTAAGGGTATGGTCAATGAGCTTAAAGCCCAACTTTCAGGTGCATTTGAGATGAAGGATCTTGATGTTGTAAGGTATATTTTGGGAATGGAGATCAGGAGGGACAGAGTTAACAGAAAGCTTTCATTGTCACAAAGTAAGTATGTGAATACTATTTTGCAGAGGTTTAGTTTATAGGACTATATTCCAGTTAGAGTTCCTTTACCCATTGGTACTAAGCTTTCATTAGATATGTGTCCAAAGACTGAGGATGATCTTGAGAATATGTCCAATGTGCCATATGCTAGTGCTGTAGGGAGTTTGATGTATGCAATGGTTTGCACTAGACCAGATATTGCCCAAGTAGTGGGAGTTTTGAGTAGATTTATGTCTAACCCTAGTAGATAGCATTAGAACTATGCAAGGATGGTGTTTAAATATCTTGCAGGTACTCTTGATCATTGTTTGGTTTATTCTAGTACTAATAGTGCTGATAAATCTTTGTACATATAGGGTTTTGTTGATGTAGATTGGGCAGGTGACTTGGATAGTCGAAGGTCCACTAGTGGCTATGTGTTTACTCTATTTGGAGGTGTAGTGAGTTGGATTAGTAAGAGGCAGCCCACAGTTGCTTTTCCCACCACAGAAGCAAAGTATATGGCTACAACTCATGTCTCTAAGGAGACAGTTTGGTTGAGGAGACTATGTACAGGTATTGGTTTTGATTGCAGGATCATTCAGATTGGTTGTGATAGCTAGAGTGCTATATGTTTGGTCAAAAATCCTATGTATCATGCTTGGACT
Organism: Cunninghamia lanceolata; assembly: GCA_027924645.1. Classification (NCBI taxonomy): domain Eukaryota; kingdom Viridiplantae; phylum Streptophyta; class Pinopsida; order Cupressales; family Cupressaceae; genus Cunninghamia; species Cunninghamia lanceolata. The sequence continues at coordinate 2,293,832 of BSBN01000185.1, read as the reverse complement.
AAGCATGTTGATTTTTAGTATCACTTTGTTCAAGAGTTGGTTGCAAATGGAGAGATTGAGATAAAGAAGATAGACACTCAGGAGAATGTTGTAGATTTATTGACTAAGCCTGTGAGCACAGAGAAGTTTGTGTGGTGCAGAGAGGCCATGGGCCTTGTTTCTAGTGCTTGATTATTTTCATTTAATTTCCTATTGGTTGGTTTATAATGTATAATGTCAAGTGGGAGAAATGTTATAAATGAAAGCAACACTACTTCAATGGAAATCTGATTCAATATAAATTTTTGCAATCTTTAATTGTGTGTTATTAATTGAGATTGTAACACAGAAACAAAACTATGCACATAGAAATACAAAATCAGAAATATGAACACATAACACAATGTATAACATGGAGAAAACCTTTTTGGGTAAAAAAGTCTACACATGAAAGAGGCCCAATGTTTGTATTAATTTGAAAATGATTTACAATACAACAACACTTCAACTCTCTCCACTAGTCTTCAATCCGACAGCATTCCGATAGCACCCAAGTACCTAAAATCTATATTGCAACAACTAATACATGGAAAATACTGATAGAAACATTTTCTAACTCATCTTAGGCGTTCACCTTCTCTCTCCTAAGATTCTCCAACCTGTAACCATTAATTACCATCTTACAAGCATCTTACACTTGTCCAAAAAATAGCCATGCAAAGGTTGGGGGCCCAAGACTAAATCTGGCCTCTTACACCATCTTATGATGTGTTATAACCTTGATAGATTCTAGAAAAAGAGTATCTTTCCAAGATAGGAACCTTGGGCTAAATATAGAAAATATAAAACTAACATATCCGTCATATGCATCATAGAATCGCAGAATCTTATGATAACTTGCAGCTGTCATAGATTTACTCACCAAACATTATGATAGTTGTAATACATGCCAAAAATAGTATATTCCTCAAGGGATCATGCCTATCCTCATTGACCATAAGTTTTTACATTTGCCAATAGTAAAAGTCACTCCATAATAACTTCCGGTTACTCCATAATTACCCTTGTCAGTGAAACTAGTACATCTCCTCTTGCATAATTACAAATTACATATAATAAATTGAATAAATACAATATTGGGATTTACAAGGTTAATGGCACCTTATCCCAACAAATTCTACTTCTTGATGCTTCTCATAGGAGGTCACAACTCTAGTCCATCCAAGTATGGATGTAGAGAGAGACAAGATGATAGAGAGTGATTATCAGGTGGCAGTAAGTGATTGATTACATATTTCATACTTTCCATACATTGTCATACATTTTCTATAGTAATGTGCATATATTGTTTGATTGTATTAACAAGCGGAGCTGGATTGACTTATGTCGAAGAGGTCTACTCGACAATAGAAAGAGGATTAGTCAGTAATTGGCTCTACATCTTCACAATCAAGCAAGGGTCATCGATTATTTCATAAAAGTCCATAGGAAACTAGTTTTTAGGACATTTTTTGTATTCCTAGATGGCTTTGTATGCATACTTTTGTATGAACTACCAATGTATATTTTTGAATATATGTCTGTGTGGCTTTGTTTGGACATGCCTATATGACTTTGTCTATAAACTAGATGTTATGTTCATGACATTATGTAAATGACAACATCTATTAAATATTTAATATGATGATCAATTATCATTACAGGAATTTGGTTATACATGTACCAATTGCATTTGCTTGAAAGTTTATAAATCATTTTCAAATAATCCATTTTGTGCATATCTTGCAATTATTGCATTATGTGGGACTATGCATTTCTTTGAGGCATCATTTCAAACAGTTCACGTGCCTTGGACCTATGCCTCCACACTTTCCATATAGTTCATGTGCCTTCATGAGGTGAAATTTCTTTGGGGCATCATGCCAAATAGTTCACGTGCCTTGTCTATGCTTCCACACTTTGCATACATGTCTACAAGGGCAGCTGTAATTATAGCATGTGACAAATTTCCTATATCCTTTATGCTTTGATGGTTGTCCATACGCTATTCCAAACATTCTATATTGGTATACAGATAGGGAGGATATTGGCAAAGTGATGTAGAGCATGGTGGGCTTCAAAGGTTCCTCAAAAGCATAAGGTTTGATTTTGCTTGTTCACACATTAGACAAAAAGTTTCCTTCACAACACAAGGTTCCTAAAGGGCTAGAAGACACCAAAACTAAAAATCAGGTTCCAAACTCTTCACCATACCCTAGAACACTTTGGTTATCATGAAAATGATAGGATTAAGCCTATAAGACTCTCTTAAAACACTAGTTCTTCAATTCTTCCATAACTCATACCCAAGAGGCCAAATTGCTTATAGGAATCCAAATAGCAAAATCAGGTGTATCTTTTAAACTAGTTTGAATCTCCAAAAAAAAATATAGTTTCAAGAACCCATTAAGGCCTTCTTAAACATACTTCAAACTTAGATAAGGTTGTTTTGGAAAGTAACCTCATAAAAATGACTATCTTGCTGTCCTAGAGGCTTAATTTGGCTTGTGTGCAAGAGGGTTTATTAGTTTTCTACACTTCTGACCTCCAAAGTCTTCACAAAAGGTTTAGACACATAAAAAATGGTCTGTACATGCTTACTAAACCATTTCCCACTCTATTCCAAGGTCTTCTCTTCATACCCTAACTTCTAGCCATGCATTCATGCTCAAAAATGATAATGATGAAAGATTACAAGTTTGCCTCATGGAGGCATGAAGTTTACATGGTGCCCTGCACCACAAAGGTTGTGGAATTTGTCTTTACACATGCCAATTGATATTACTTGTTCAAATCCATTTCATGCATATCGTACAATCATTGCATTCCATGAGACAACATTTGTTTAAGGCATCGTGTCAAACAGTTTGAACGTTTGTTGTATATGCTTCCACACTTTGCATACATGTCTTGCAGGGTACTTACAACTACGACATTTTACAAAATTCCTATATCCTTTATGCTTTGATGCAAGATAACTCCATAGTTAAGGGTGGTTGATTTTTTTATATTTGTTTTGGTGGATTTGTTTTGATACAAACTTTTCACCTCTTGCTTACAATGAAAACCCCTGAAGTAACCTTTTTAGAGCCTCATGACTATTCCTCTTCTTGTAATTTGTTTATAGGATGGCTTTGTGAACTTCTTAGGTCTTGATACTATCAATGATTATTAGATGAAAGTGTAAGGAGTACTCAAAACCTTTCTTACAATAATAATCTAGTCCAAATGATTTAATATAGTCATTAATGCTACTCACAAGCATGTTGGGGTCAGCTAGATAGTATTGTGATGAAGTTTAGTGAGCTAGACACATGGGGGCAGTCCTTTAGAGACCTTGATTACATATCTATACTCCCCAAAACTCATAGGATAGTCTTTTGAAAAGTTTATTAGAATAATTCTATGCATGGTTTTAATGGTAAATCAAAGCACAAAAGTTGTTACAATGTTGCCCCTATTTAGCAGTCCTATATTGGTAAGGTGTTGGAAGTCCTTTGATGAAATTGTATGTTTCTTCCACCACAATATCTCCTGATTCTCCATAACCTGTGAACCTAGATAAAATATATGATGATATATTTGATCCCCTCTCAAAATACTGTGATATTAATGATCTTGAATTATCCTCCTAGATCCAAGTCACTGTACTCAATCTCATGACAACCATGGCCACCCATAACATCCATCTTATGTGATTGAACTTGAAGTAGGAATGATATAAAATGTAACCCAAGGTGGATGGCTAATACTATTCCCTTAACTTGCAATGACTTAGAGATAGGTAATTGGAAAATTGTATTAGGATAGTGGGTTAAAAAGGGTTGCTTTGCACATAGTGTAATAACTAGTATTCAATGGGTGGGTTTGGGTGGTGCTTGAAATGTAGATGACAGTACTAAATCTTTCTTTCTCCACAAGTAATCAATTTCTTACTCTTTGGTGCAGGGGTACCAAGGCAAATTCATGTAAATAAGGTCTAATGTTAGGTTTTAGGTGTTTGGAGTCTTTTGTTGTGCAATAAGGTCATAATAGACCATCTAGTATATAATTAGGAGTCATTGAATTTATAATGTCATTGACTTTATGTAATTAGAAGTCATTTAGTCATATGGAGTTGTAAAGGTGAAAATAATGCAAATTGAAGAAGCCCAATGGTCATGGGCATTCAAATGGTAGTTGTGACCATTGGTTGGTGTTGGAAAACATTTAAAAAGACTTATAACCTCAAGGAAAGAGGTTGGAGACTTGGTATGAATGAAGAATCAATAAGAACTTTTTGTTTTATGTAATTTATGTGAGTTGTACATTGTAAATTGCTATTATAGGTTGTTGTACTTGTTCGTATAGAAGCATACTGACCTAAAAGCCATGAAATTCATTGGAGGCATGAAGTAACATTGTTTTGGTTTTTGTTAAACTGAATTTCATTGTGATTCAAGGGTTTTATTCTCACTTTTCTGTTAGTAGGTCTGAAACTCTGTTATGAGGGTTTGTGGTTGCATAAGATGGACTAATGGCCCATTCCTCCATTTGTACTTCCTATAGCTAGGTGGAATGGGTCCAAGATGACAAGGTTAGATATTTGAATGGTTTGTGTGAGTAGGGGAGGCGAGTTGAGGGGTTTTGTGTGGTGCCATAGGGCAAAGTTATGAGTTTTTAGCTTGAAAAGTGATGGCTAAGAGTGGGAGTTTGCATAAAGGGTATTAGTAAGGGATTTGTGAAGGTTGGTATAGCATAGACAGACATAGTAAAACATGTTTGAGGCATTGGGAAGGTTAGAAGGTGTGTGGAGTATGAATTTTCAATAAACCCCCATAGGTCCAAGCCTAGAAAGGCCTAAAACAAGGGTTTTGTAAGTTAGAGGTATAATGAATGTCACAAGCCCTAAAAGCTATTGATTCAAAGGTTTTGGAGGTTGGCCAAGGATTGTCAATGAAGTTTCAAGGTTGGTAAGGAGTTTAAAGGGTACTTGCTTTGGAAAATAGGGCTAATTACCCCTTTGTAGTAGCAGAACAATCATTTTTAGGAGGATACTTTCCAAAGTGATCATAGTTTCTTTCAAGACATGTTAAATTAATCCATAAAGGGTATCTAAAAAAGTCATTCTTTTATGGGTTTGGGTTTCCTTTAGAAAATTATGTTGAATAGAGCCCTTTTGGAGGGCTAGTAGGCATAAGGGAGCCATTGAAGGACCTTCAATGATCATTGATTTTTGAGACTTGCAGGTTTGTTTTCTTGAAAGTTGAACATCCTAACACCTTGCTCTACATCACTCTTTAACAATATCTCCCCATCTTGACACAACTTTCAACCTTGCTTTCTATAATAACTCTAAGATTAAGGAGTCTCACAATAAATATGCATCATACTGTCTCAACATAATCATTAAGAGAATATGCCCACTCTCTCACATTGATTGAGGACCATATTAACTAAATAAGAAACATGACTGTACCCTGCCTCTATGACTATCCCTGAGATCTACCTGTTGTGTGGTTACACAACACGCCCCATTTTGACTTGACAAAACAGGGACCCAACTTTTCTTGCTGCTTTGGCTTGTTGTTTTTCTGCTTTGGGCGGTTTGGTAAAATTAAGTCATGCATGAACACCCTGCAAAAGGGGTGCATTTGTCTACATGATGAGGTCAATTATCAAAGTCAGTATTTCATATTATTAACCTCATGGTCATAAAGTTAATAAAATTCCACGTAGGTTTGCCTTTTGGATCACCCCAAAATTGTTTAAGGGGAGAAAGTTATGTTGAGTCAAAGTTTCAGTCAAACCTGATATTTTGAGGGGGAGGGTCATATTTTAAACATTAGTCATATTAGATCAGATCACCTTGATATTGCATTATCACCTGATAATCACTTGATATGTGAAGTGCGGACATCAATTTTATGTAAAGGCTGATATGTACCTGTCATATTTGCGGGGGGTCATATTTTCAATATTCGTCATCTTTCAAATATCACCCTCTTCGCAAATATCACCCTATGCTAATATGATGATGATGTCATCCAAGTCCATCGAATGAAGGAAATCAACCTGGTAATAACGTCATTATTTTATTCTACATCGCAGAGATATTTATTCGATGTCCACCACATTCGATAACATGACGGTGATGTCATTAAAACACAATGCTTAAACAAAGTGATCGACATGCTGACGTCATCCGAATCTTTTTTGGGGGGGGTCATTTTATTTGCAAAGTCATATTTTGAACATCCCCTGATCTTAAATTCATGACCCAATAAACACGTGGTCAACCTTGACCACATCACCCAATTCCTTTGCATGTAGTTTTGCCGCTAAAAGGCGGGGGGGTCATTTTATAGAGAGGGGGTCATATTTTGAATATCACCCGATCTTTCGAAGATCACCCCCTCACTGTTTCCTAACATTAAAGACACTTAAATGCAGTAGATGGATTCCCGCCGATCACAAATACAAATCAAACACTTGGCATCATCCATGAATTCTTTGCAGAAGATTGACGGATTTAGCCATACCAACGTAGTTTTACCCTAATTTGCCCTACGGATGCATTTAAAGGTAATTTTTGAAGGTTATTATCATTTACCTTGCAAAAAAATGAGAAATTATAGCTTAGAGAAGTCAAACCCTCATACAGATACCTGTGAACAGATTAGATCTTTCAACATAACGGAATAGGTGATCTTTAGCATCTATACCCCTTTTCCGTAATCACCCATCTAACCCAGGAGGAAAGCACTGTTAGGTAAGTAACTAAAAACCCTTCTGTTGTCATTTTCTACATGTTCAAGTAGGGTTTATGTTCCTTCTTGTGGTTTGAATCTGTGAATATGCATATCATGATAAAATAAAGAGTAATAGATAGAGTATGCATGATATTGTAAAAGTACATAGTGTTGTATGAATGCATATGGACATTGTAAGGTGAGACAGATCGTGTTTATTGCAGGAGTCCATGGTGGATCTTAGGAGGAATAGGTCTAATTTAGAGTTTCTCAAGCCTATGTTTGTTCAGCCTGAGGGGATACAATTTAAGTATGGCGTCATTGGTGATACTCACCAAGGAGATACGGACCTAGCAGCATGGTCAACAAGAATCGATCATGACAAGAATAATACCCTTCTGGATGCGATATATGTTTTAGGAATGTGGCATGCAGCTGGTTATCCATATGCAATTGACACCCTAGAGCTGGTAGTGGAATGTGCCAGAAATTATAACCCTAAGACCAGGCGGGTGGAGAAACATGGAAGAATTTATGCTGACTTTTCAATTAAGGGCATCACATCTACTTTTAATTTGCCAGTTGGAAAGAAGGTGGTGAGTGTAGATCTACACAAGCTGGAAACAAAATACAATAATAATAAAAAGAATGCAAGGAAGAGGATGTACCAGTGGAGGTCCAAGAGCAACACCTACACTGCCTCAGCTAAATTGCCCATACATTTGTATAAATTTGATTTTGATGATGAGTACCAGTACATGATTGCCCTGCTAAGCAGGATGACAGGTAAGCCTCATGCTGGAAATTTTGAGAATTGGATGTTTGGAATCATCCAGATGGTCCTATATACAGATAACAAGCCATTATGGGCCAAGATCATCAGTCATGCACTAGATGAAGGGATGAGGAACCTAGGAGGCCAGGCATGCTCATTTTATATGACATCATATGTTGTTTACTCGTGTGCCTACAAAGGAACCTTTGATGCATTGAATACAGTGGGTAAGGCTGGTGGTGATGTAGATGATGCCCACATATGGTATCACTATCCTTAGTTATAGAGAAAGAATTACCTCCTGGATTACAAATTGGTAAATGATGCATTCTCTATGCATCTAGTCAGAACCATGGAGGAGGATAGAACCAAGAGACTGAGCATGGAAGCTCAGGAAGTTATTTATAGACATGGCACCTGGTTCATCCAACTTGCCACCTTTTCATATATAAGGATAGAGGGATTTGAAGGACATCCCCTTATGCTACCAAGATACCCTACTGATGGGGTTGTCCTGATGGAGTTTGTTAGACAAGCATCTACCATAGTGGAGGCATATAAAGAACAAAAAAAGATACCTCCAGTATTATTTCTAGTGTATTTGGGATGGTATGTGTGCTCAGACTCAAAGAGCATAAAACATGTCATGCGAGGATTAAAACTAATGTATCTACAGCCATTTCCACTGGCTAGATCTTATGATCCCTATGGCAGGATGCATAAAATAATAGGAAAACCTATACATCAAAAGCATCTAGAGGATTTCTGGACTAATTATGAGGATGAAGCTAAGGTAAGGAGAAGAAAGTACCAAAGGTTCACCTTGAACCAGATAAAGACATTTGACTGCATCCCGGTGCTAGCACAACTGAAGAAGGATGATGGAAAGATCATGTCAAATGAATATGAAGACAAGAAGGTATACAATGACACCATATTAGCCCCTCATCTAACATAGCTAGAGGATATATCTCTGGATCAATTTACAGGTGGGGTGATACAATTAACCCAAGCTTGGGTGGATGAAGAAATAAATAGATTGAAGAAAAAGGGTGTGGCCCTTACAGTTGATGCCAAGAAGAAAAGACAGGAACTAGTTGATGAGGAATATGATGACTTCCTCAGTGAGAAGAGAAAATCTAATGGGGAAAGGTTGCCCACGCAAAAACAAAGGAAGGGTCCCCTTAAAGGTAAGAAAACTGAAAATGAACCTAAGGGGGTGATTATTGAAAGGATCGTCACACTAGCTGCAGGTGCATCAACATTAGGACAAGCATCCACATCATCTGCACAACCTCTGATTGACAAGCCAAAGACAAAGAGAATTTTGAGGCCAGCTGTTGAAACTACAGAAGTACAGGAGGATGACCAAGCCTCACAGCATAAAGAGGAAGAGGGAATCCAGTTTGAGGAAGTGTAGGTAAACGAGGAGCTTGTAGATGATGACTTGATGATGGTCAGTAAAAAGAGGAGGGTGATGCCATTGACATCACCACCCAAGCAACAAAGAACATCCATCCGAGGTGACATCAGGGCTGACCCTATTGTATTAAGAGGAGTCAGTGGTGAAGCATTTAGGAAGGAATTGTAGCATGATGTTCCACTTCCCACCATAATAAAGTTTAAAACTAAGAAGGCAGAGGAACAAACAAGAGAAGCTTTCAAAGCAGGTCATGGTGGTCCTTTCTCTTTGGAGGACACCGTGGACTTGTCTGATGATGAGGTTGTTCAAAATGTGGCCTCTCCAAGAATGGAGACTCTCACCTCCAGCACTCGTATGACTCCACATGGGACCCCATTAGCACAGATGGCAGTATTGGAGGAGGTGAAGCAAATAGAAGAAGTAAAACAAAGCAGCCCAGAGTGGGCATCCCAATAAATAGGGCTTGATAAATTGGTTGATCAGGTGACTAGCCCTGCAGTTATAGATTTAACATATAGGGGTGATGTAAGCCCTAAGGATAAAGCAGGTGCACTTGATGAGACAAAAAAGATTGAAGTGGTGAAGCAAATAGAAAAAGAAAGAACTGCTCCTGATATGGGTCAACAACAAAATGAGATACTCACCCAGCCAAAAATAGTAGAAGTCCAACAGAAAGGTGGGGGTGATAAAGATGCATCAGGTGATGCTACTGCCTAGACTCAGGGAGATCTGGGAGATGCCACAGGAACAAAAGATAAATCAGGTCATGAGGACCTTAAGCCACAGGACATTGGTGCATCAGGTGTAGAACAAGAAGTGACCCTTGATCAGGGTGATGCATAAGGCCCAAATACACAGACATCTATCGATGTCAACATGCCTCAGGATGAGGAAAATAGGAAAGTGGATGAAAGTCAAAAAGAGGGAGTACAAGATCAGGTGTAGGATCATAATGTGGACATTCCACAGGATCCTCCTTTATAGAAAGAAGCCCCTCAACAAGAAGAAATACAACAAGATCCCCCTCATGAGGAAATCCATGATGAAGAAACTAATAAATCACCTTCTCCACCAAGAATAGAAGTAGATACTGGAGAACAGGGCAGACATGATGTTGACAAAAGACATTAGGGATCTGGAGATGATGTACCTCAATGGCTGGAAAGAGAAATAGGTATGGAACAAGGGTCTGAAATTCAAGAATTTGATGTTTCCACCCTATTTGCAGAAACAATAATGAAGCCAAAGAGGAAGGCCAGATTGACATCGGCTATAAAGAGAGATCTTGCTATAGGTAAAAGGACTGCACAGGTAGCACTTCCCATGGTAGAGAAAGAGAAGGGCAAGATCACCCTAGAGGAATTCCAAATCACAACTGTTGATTTGAGTTTTGCCAATGAGGACCAAGAGGGTCAGGAAGGGAAGGACATTATTGATTCTTTGACCCAAAGGGTAAAGAAGGAGAAAGAGAAAAAGAAAAAGAAAAAAGAGCACATTGCTCAGCTGCATTCATACATAAAGGGGTTGATTAACCCTAATAATACACCAGTTGATCTGGCAGTCCCATTGACTATCATATCCCAGGAGGAGGTCACCAAGATTAACCTAATGAGGCATGAGGCCATGATCATGGAGAAATGGATGTTGTCAGCCCTTACTGGAGCTGAGGATGTTTTGAGAACCTCTCTATAGAGGTGGAATTCTTTAAGCAGTTTGAAAAGAAAGGTAGACAAAATGCAAAATGAAACAGGGAAACAGTCATTCCAATTGGAAAAGGACCTGACTGCTTTATGTGAAATGAAGAGGATTGATCCACAAATCCTAATAAATAATCAAGTGTTGAATAATAACACCACCCTGCTGATAGACATATGGTATGAAGATATCAGTTTTGAATGTGATATCTTGAAGAAATGTAGTGCCAATCTTAGGGATATAAGTATAAAGCTGCACAACATGATGGCTTATGAAGTAGAGATCCTTGAGGCTTTAGAAGGAAAGGTGGAAGGAAAGATCAAAAATTAGGACGCAAACTTTGCTATCAAAGCTTTGCATGATAATTTTCGGCTGGTAGCAGATGACCCCCTCACCCACTTGACGAAAGAAGTAATGAATAAGATCATGACGATAAAGGTCAGGGTGGGAACTTATAATGAGACTTTAAATAGCATAAAAAGTAAGATAGAAGTGCTCAAAGCTAAATTCCAGTCTCATAAGCATGCTATAACAAAAGCCAAGACCCCAGATGGAGGAGAGGTAGATAAAATAGTACAGGCATATGAGCACATTAGGACAGCAATGAAGGTCCACATACAGGAGGATGTACATCAGGGTGACAGTGATACTGAAAGTAATGAAGATGATGACCATGATGAAGAAGAAGAAAATGAAGAATAAAAACCTGAAGAATGAATGAAGATGTATCACAAAGTGAATACATGCATAAGGTACTCATCAATAATGAGTCATCCAGATGGTTACCAGCTAGAAACCTGTGCCACGAGGAAGAGTTGACTAAGTCAAAGAGTAATTATCAACCGTTGATCTTAATTGACAAATCTTGACCATAGGTCATTTATAACTGCCTCCTCACCTTATTCTATAACAGGTGCAGGGGTGCAATATTTTGAACATTCAAAACTTAATTGAAATTTTATTGTTGAAATTTTAGGACTCATTTCAAAGTTGTTGTAAATGTACATGTTATGCATACTGAATGAAAGAGAAGCATATTTGATTACAAATCATCATAAATCTTGAGTAATCTATGTTTGAAATTTGGATACATGCATTGATCAGCTATGTCCCTTGGAGTGCTTGTCAGTCTGCATGTGTTGTTTCAATTCCTAATTCCTTTGAAGTTAGCATCATCCATATCTAGCTGTGGAACATCCTGGTGACATATGGTTTGATTTCTTCTCTTCATGAATGTATCTTGTATGTATGTGGTTTAATGACTAAAGATTCACTAAAATTAGAAGCATTCTTTTAAATTTCTTTCAATTTCATAATAGATCATCACCATAATACAAGTATCAGAGAATTAGAAGTAAATAACATGAAATATGCTGATATCCCATAGATACTTGAAAATATAAAGCATATTTAGAGTAAAAGCATGTCAAATTGATAGATATCATGCAAATTCATACAAATATCCATGAAATCCATGCAAACATTTACTTATAGACACATCATTTGAATAAATATACAGTGTAGAAGAAATAATAAGTTCATAGTGATCAATGATCAGAAGATTGATCAAACTTGCAAATATACCAGATATCTTTGAAAATAGAGTAGAGTTAACCTCTCTATGGAGTAAATTTATAGGAAACAGTGCAATACTAGTCATCCAGATAAATGTAAGACCCCTTGAAATGGAAAACAATGTGTCATATCAACCTCTGAGTAATGTCAGACAATCATGACCTGATCAACGGAGACTTGGAGTCATCAACTTATCCTAAGATGATCATACTTTACAAGATAATAAAGTTTTGTTGTGCAAATTTTTATGCATGTTGTTATGACTAACAATCATCATCAACACTACCCTACACAATATCAATCAGAAGGTTGGGAAGGATTGTCTCAAGGGTACCATATTCCAAAGTATAGGTGTGGTAACCTTGTTGCACCATAAAAGACTCAATGACTTCCCTTAGAGACTTATCCTAAAACCAATTAATGAAATTAGGGTCCAAAAAACCCTCCTTCATCAAACATAAGCCTCAGAGAATGTATTCATGAATTTACATAGTCATGATCCTCATATAAAGGAAGAACAACACATATTCCCCTCAAGTTTATTAATATTTTCTCCTGCAATCCTAATACTAGCCCTCCTAGAAAACCTATGGTAATTAAATTAGAAAGGTAATAAGTTTATCATGAGAAATAAATAGGGAAAAATTAGAAAATCATGTGCCAAAAGGAAAAACCAACCCTAAAATTAGAAATAAAGACATAAAGAACATAAAAAATGTGTGCCTTATAGCACTCCTATTGAAGGAAATTAGGCATATCTTTTAGAATACTTATCAAACCCACAAAAGAATGAGCATTTTAGATACCTATTATGGTCTACGTTAACATATCAACCTTGTACATACCTTTGTTTTGGAACATCACCTTCAAATCTTGACTGTATCGATGCCTTAAGGGCAAATTAGCCCTGTTTTACAAAGCACCTATGAGATATTCAACCACCAAACTTACAAACTCTACTCCAGAGGTCTTGTCACATCACATAATGACCATTCATAAAGATTTCATCTCCACCTTTCATCACAATCTTGTTGCCCGACAAGTTCTCTAACCAACCCAGTTTCCTTCATAAAGGACTGTCATGAACACCTCTAACACCATAACCTACACCAAGAGGGTCTTACATAGGATGGAGACAACAAATACAATGCAATGATGCTTCACAAGAACTTAAGAACAACAAGCTTCTAAGATTTCCTTATTTGACTGACCCTAGGCCTAGTAGTACAACAAAATGACATGCTTCTAAGATTCTAAGATTTCCATAGCTCATGGGATCGAATGGACTTCTCCAACACATTGGGGTGGGTGGCTAAATAATAGGGGAGGTCTTATTTCATGTGCCAAGTGCCCCAATCATTCAGGGCAGCAGGCTACCGATAAAGTCCCTTAAGATCCCTAAGATGAAAAAACTACCAAACTTTGATGGAGCAATTCTCAAAATTCACGGGAGATGGAAATGTTTCATTTGGATTTATAGGTACACGTGGGGTCCATCCACAATAACCTCTCTCATTTTTGTTCAACTCCAATCTGTTTGACCATGCCAAAATCAAATGCATTCTTGCAAAATGCTCCAGTTCCATGCAGTAGAAAGATGCTAGGAGTGACATTTTGCATTCCATAGCTCATGTGACTGAACGGACTATACCAACACATCAGGGTGGGTGTGTAAATGCTAGGGGAGGTCTTTTTTTGTATACCAAGTGCCCCAATCATTCAGGGCAGCAGGCTACCGGCAAAGTCCCTTAAGATCCCTAAGATGCAAAAATTGCCAAACTTTGACAGAGTAGTTCTTGAAATTCATGGCTAAGAATATTTTGTTTGGACCTATAGGTGCACATGGGGTCCATCCACAATAACCTCTCTCAGTTTTGGTCAACTCCAATTCGTTTGACCATGTCGAAATCAAATGCATTCTTGGAAAATGCTTCAGTTTCATGCAGTAGAAAGATGCTAGGAGTGACATTTTTCATTCCACAGGTCATGGAGCTGAACAGACTATGCCAACACATTGGGGTGAGTAGGTAAATGCTAGGGGAGGTCTCATTTCATGTGCCAAGTGCCCCAATCTTTTGATGCAGCAGGCTACCGGCTAAGTCCCTTAAGATCCCTAAGATGAAAAAACTACCAAACATTGACAAAGTAGTTCTCAGAATTCATGGCAGATGGGAATATCTCATTTTGACCTACAACTACATGTGGGATCCATCTAAAATAATCTCTCTTTTTTTCATTCAAGTCCTATCCGTTTGATCGTGCCGAAATCAAACACATTCTTGCAAAATGCTTCAGTTCCATGTAGTGGAAAGGTTGCTATGTGCCATATTTTTTGTTCTGCTCATCATGGGGCCAAACCAACTATGTCAATACATCTAGGTGGGTAAGTAAATGCTAGGGGAGGTCCCGTTTCATGTGCCAAGTGTATCAGTCATTCCAAGCTGCAAGCTACTGGCAAACACGAAAGGTGCTAGGAGTCAGCAGCTTACAGCCTGGAATGACTGGAATGCTTGACACATAAAATGAGACCTTCCCTACTATTTAATCACCCACCCTAACGTGTTGGCATAGTTAGTTCAATCCCACGATGAGCAGAACAAAAAATATGGCACCTGGCAACCTTTCCATTGCATGAAATTGAAGCATTTTGCAAGAATGTGTTTGATTTCAGCATTGTCAAACGGACAGGACTTGAACAAAACTAAGAGAGGTTATTTTAGATGGATCCCACATGTAGCTGTAGGTCAAAATGAAACATTCCCAACTGCCACAAATTCTAAGAACTACTTTTGTCAATGTTTGGTAGTTTTTTCATCTTAGGGATCTTGAGGGACTTAGCCAGTAGCCTGCTGTCCCGAAAGATTGGGGCACTTGGCACATGAAATGAGACCTCCCCTAGCATTTATCCACCCACCCTGATGTGTTGGTGCATTCCATTCAGCCCCAAAAGCTATGGAATGCAAAATGTCACTCCTAGCATCTTTCTACTGCATGAAACTAAAGCATTTTGCAAGAATGCATTTGATTTTGGCACAGTCAAACAGACTAGAGTTGACCAAAACCAAGAGAGGTTATTGTGGATGGACCCCACATGCACATATAGGTCCAAACAAAATTTTCCTAGCTACCATGAATTTTAAGAACTGCTTGTTGTGTGGTTACACAACACGCCCCATTTTGACTTGGCAAAATAGGGACCCAACTTTTTGGCTTGGCTTGTGTTGTCTGCTTTCTGGCAGTTTGGTAAAAGTAAGTCATGTGCATCATCATGAAGAGTCAGGATGAGGAAAGTCATCATCATGAGGTCAATTCATCAAAATTTGTATTTCATTTATATGACCTCATATTTAGAAAGAGCGTTAAATTCCATGCAGGTTTGCATTTTACACCACCCTGATATTCATCAGGATGTGAGAGTTGTGAACAGTCAAAGTTTTGGTCAAACTTGATATTCGCAAGAGGAGGATCATATTTTATAACCTCGGTCATGTTTTCAAAGATCATCTTGATCTTGGTACATCACCCGATAAGTCATGCGGTCCAAATATCCGGACGTCAACTTTAAGTGGTAGTAAATCCCCTGTCAAACAGTCTTATATAGCATCATATTTCCAAATGTAACCCGATATTTCTTAATATCCTCCTGCCGTGAAATATCACCCTAAGACAATATCCTGATGACGTCATCCAAGTCTGATAAACGAAGAAACAAACATGATGATGACATCATCATCACATTTACATTTCGGCAGGATATTTTCTAAACATGATCATGTTTGCATAACATGACGATGACGTCATGATGCCTTTCTGATACAAAGAACGAATATCTAGATGACGTCACCCCGATATCTTGAAAGTCAAAAGAAGAATGACTTCAGTCATCATCATCATCTTTGAAACATCACCCGATACATCGAAATATCCTCCTGATGTACTAAACATAACCAAAAGGTGCTTTCGTCACCTGAATCTTGTCGCGATAACTATTCCAATTTGAGGGAGGAAGATGACATTGAAACTCAACCTGATATTTATGAATATCATCCTATCTTCATGATATCCTATCATGTGGATATCTGCCCGCTCCCGTTGCCGCCATTGTCATTTAATGTGCACAGACATGGTAGGTGGTTCCCGCCGACCCTGGAACCTGATGAAACAGCTGGCGAGATCCTGCGTTTTCACGCGGATAATCAATGAATAAAATCCAATCTATCAGAGTTGCCCTAAATTTACCCTAATTGCAAGGTTAAAAGGTAATTCAACAGTCATTTTTACATTTACCTTGCGATAAAATTGTTTTTACAGAGCACCAGCTTCCATATCCTCATACAGGCGATAGTTGCACGATTTGAGCTCACAGACAGAAGGAAGTGCGGGATCATCAGCTAAATTAAGAGCATTGTTAGTAGTCCACTGGTATAAAAGAAATCTGTATAACCAAGTAAGTAAATGAAACCCTCATCCTGTTGTTTCTATAATAGTCAGACATGGGTGGCCAAGCTGAAGTTCTGGTTTATGTATCCATATGATTAAGTAATATTGAACAAATTCAGTAGGCATGGTGATTTATAAAGTTAATTGCAATATGCATGCATGTGTATACCTGTTGTGAGATAGGATTTTGTTAATTGCAGGCACTCATGGCTGACAAGAGGTTAATTAAGTGTCAGGCAGAATTCTTTAGGCCCATGTTCTCATCTCAGAGGGGCGTCCTGTTTAAATACGGAGCAATTACAGATACCCATCAGGGGAGCACCGACATGGAAGCCTAGTCAGCTAGGCTGAATGATGAGAATAATAAGAGTCCTGTGCTGGATGCAGTGTTCGTATCCGGAATGTGGAATGCTGTCGATTTTCCATACTCTATGGAATCTTCGGAGCTGGTTATAGAATGTGCCAGGAATTATAACCCAGAGACCAGGCAAGTGATGAAAAATGGGAGGATATATGCAGACTTATCCATTAAGGGTCTCTCCCAGACATTTGGATTGCAACTGGGCAGCAAGGTCAAAAGTGTAGACCTGAAGAAGTCAGAAAAGGAATATGAAAACAATAAGAAGCAAGCCAGGAAGAACATGTATCAGTGGAGGGCTAAAAATAGTACATATCATGTAGCCGCCAAGCTTCCTATGCACTTGTTCAAATATGATTTTAGTGAGGAATACCAGTACATGATTGCACTACTGAACAGAGTAACAGGGCAGCCTGATGCTGGTAGTTTTAGAGACTGGATGTATAGTGTAATCATGATGTGTTTGTATTCAGATATCAAGCCACTGTGGGGCCAGCTAATAAGTGATGCTCTGCATGAGCAGCTGATGGACCTAGGAGGTTCAAATTGTGCATTCTAGATGTCATCATACATTGTTTATTCCTGTGCTTACAAAGGCACCTTTGATGCATTAGTTACAAATGGAAAGCTTACAGGTACAAATGCTGTGCATATCTGGGATCATCATCCCCAGCTGCAAAGAGCTAATTACCTTTGAGACTCCAAATTGGTTAATGATGCATTCTCTATGCATCTGGTGAGGACCATGGAGGAAGACATAACAAAGAGATTGAGCATGGAAGCTCAAGAGATAGTTTACAGGCATGGATCCTGGTATATACAGTTTGCCACCTTTTCTTACATAAGGATTGAAGGTTTTGAGGGACATCCTTTCATGCTGCCAAGGTATCCCACTGATGCAGTGATACTAATGGAGTTCATCAGGTAGGGATCCACAATGATAAAAACGTACAAGGATGCCAAGAAGCTAGCACCAATTTTGTTTCCAGTCACCATTGGCTGGTATATGTTCAGACAACATAAAGAAGGTGATGGTCACCCTGAATAAAATGAATCTGCAGCCTTTTCCACTAACAAGACCATATGATCCTTACGGCAGGATACAGAAAATAGTAGGAAAGCCTATTCATCAGAGGCACCTGGAAGACTTCTGGGCTGACTATGAAGATGAAGCAGAAGCAAGGAGAAGAAGGTATCAAAGGTTAACTTTGAATCAAATCAGAACCTTTGATTGTATCCCCATCCCCCAACAATTGAAGAAGGATGATGGCAAGATAATTGCAGATGAGTATGAGCAAAAGAAAATATATAATGATACCATCTTTGCACCTAACCTCACCATACAAGAGGATATATCCTTAGACCCCTTCATTGCCAGGACCATGCAGCTAACCCAAGCTTGGGTTGATGAGCAAATAGAGGCTTTGAAGAAGAAAGGTGTTGCCATTACAGTGAACAACAAGAAGAAGGGGTAGGATATTCCTGGGGATGAGTATGATGACTTCCTGAATGAAAAGAGGAAGACTAAGGGAGATAGACTCCCTCCACCACAACAATAGAGCAAAAGACCCCCAAGGGGCAAGAAAGTAGATAAAGAACCCAAAGGGGTTATTATTGAAAAGGTAGTATTTGCCGCTGAGGAGGTAGCAGTATCAGGATCTGGATCAGAATCAGCATCCCCTCCAAAGACAAGGCAAGGAAAGTCCAAGAAGAGTAAGACATCAGAGGCTGGAATTACTGAGACCCTAGAAGAGGGTCAATCCTCAAGAAAACATGATGAAGAGGATATCCTCATGGAGGAAGAGCCTGAAGAAGAAGAGGCTCCTTTGATAATAAAGAGAAAACGAAGAGCTCCATAGGTGGCTATGTCTACCCCACCAAAGAAACTGAGAACCTCCATGAGGGGTGAAATAAAACAACCCCCTACATTGTTACAGGGGGCAGGTAGTGAAGTGCCTAGGGAACTTCAGCATAATGTTCCACTTTCTACCATCATCAAGTTCAAGACTGAACTTGCAGAAGAGCAAATAAAAGAAACCTCCCAGACACAAGCAGAAGGTCACATCTCGCTAGACGAGACAATTAACTTGTCTGATGATGAGGTTGTAAAGGAAGTAGCTTCACAGAAGATGGAGACCCTTGCTACAGGCATGAGTATGACTCCTTAGAAGGCTCCATCAGTTCAAACTATACTGGAGGAGATGAAGCAAGTGGAAGCTGAAAAAGAAAAGAGCCCAAAGCAGGTAGCCCAAGAAATGGGATTGGATACATTAATTACAGAGGTGACAAGTCCTGTAGTGTTAGACCTAATAGAGAAACATGATGCAAGTCCTGAACATCCAGCAAGATCACCTGATAAAGGGCACCCAGCAGAAGAAATAAAGATGGCAGAATCAGAAGGCCATACTCCAGAATTGGGCCAACAAAGTCCACAGGATACATCAGCGGAACCTGCTATAGTAGAGGTTCAGGAAACAAAGGCTGATGAAAAGGAGAAAATAATAGGGGATCCTACTGCCAAAACATAGGAGGTTGATAGTATAGGCGCGGAACAAATAATGGCTTCAGAACAAATGCCAGCACCTCAGGCAAACTCCACAGTATCTAGTACAGTGGATATACAACAAGAAAAAGAAAAACCAAAGGAAGATGCCACAATGTCCATTAGTGAAAATGTTCCACAATAGGAGGAAAAGCCAAAGGAGGATGAAGTAATGACAGAAAAAGATCATGATCATCATGATCAGCATGTGGACGTACCAAAAGATCATCCACCTCAAGAAGATGCTCCTCCAGAGAAAGAAGTTCCTCAGCAGGAGGATGCGCCATAGGATCAACAACGAAGTGAGCATCAGGAAGAAGAAATGAGGAAATCACCATCTCCACCGCATCTGCTGACAGAAATGGGAGACACAGGTGAACATCATGATGATACAGAGAAGCATGATCAGGTGCCGTCGTGGTTAGAGAAAGAGGTAAATATAGAAGAAGAATTTGAAATTCAAGAATTTGATGTCTCCACCTTATTCTCTGAGAACATAATAAAACCAAAGAGGAAGGCCAGAATGACTTCAGCCATTAAAAGAGATCCAATAACTAGGAGGAGGATTGTACAGATTGCAGTACCTACTGTGTAGAAAGAAAAAGGTAAAATCACCTTAGATGAATTTCAAATTAGCACAGTGGATCTGGGTTTTTCCAATGAAGACAAAGAAGGTCAAGAAGGCAAAGATATTATTGATTCTTTTATTCAAAAGGTAAAAAGAGAGAAAGAAAAAAATAAGCAACATAAGGAGCACATTGCTCAGTTGCATGCCTACATAGGGAGGCTGATTAATCCTGATGATACTACAACTGAACATGCAGTCCCATTGACTGCTATTTCTCAAGAGGAGGTAAATAAATTAGACCTCATGAAACATGAGGCAACTATGATACGAAAATGGATGTCATCCACCTTGGGTGATGCAGAGGAAGTAGTCAAGGCCTCTTTGAAGAGGTGGAGCATTCTCAGTGATTCCACGACTAAAGTAGATAAATTGCAAATGCAGACAGGGAAAAGGTCTTACAAATTGGAAAAGGTACTAAACATCCTGGGAGAAATAAAGAGGATAAATCCTTAGCTGCTTATCAATAAACAGGTATTAAACAGTAATACCGCCTTATTGATTGACATCTGGTATAAGGACATTCAATTTGAATGTGGAGTGCTTAGAAGATGCAATAATAAGCTGAGAGATATCAGCATGAAGTTACATGATTTAATGGCTGTTGAGGTGGAAATATTAGAAACATTGGAAGGAAAAGTGGAAGGGAAAATAGAAAATCAAGGAGTCTGCTATCAAGGCTCTACATGGCAACTTCCAATCAGTAGAAGATGATCCACTTGTCCACTTGACAGAAGAAGTCATAGATAAAATAATGAGGATCAAGGTCAAGATGGAAAGATACAATGAGACACTGCAGGAAAGGAAAGACAAACTGGATAGCAGTAGAAATAAATATGAGGCACACAAGCACACCATCATTAAAGCAAAGACTCAGGATGGTGGAGGAATAGATCAAGTCATGCAGTCATATGAGCAAGTCTGGAGCAGCATGTAGCCTCATATGCGTAGTCATCATCATCAGGATAGTGAAAGTTCAGGAAGTGATGCACATGATGAGGATACATCATAAAGGGAGATATAAGTGTAAATAATCCAAATAGTTGCCAGCTGGCAACTTGTGCCATTTTGTAAAGGTTGACATAGTCAAAGGAAATGATGACCGTAGATGTGCATAGATGAATCAAGATCGTGGATCTTTTTGTAACGGATTCCTCACCTTATTCTATAAAAGGTGCTGGAATGCCTTGTTGTAAACATTTGAAACTTAATTAAAATTCGTCTGCTGAAACATTCAGAGCTCATTTCAAATTTTTTTGTACACATTTATATTTTTGCATGCTTAATGAATGAGAAGACTGTGTCGATTACAATTCATAGTAAATCTTGAGTAATCAGTGTATGAATTCTGGACATATGTGGTGATTTGTTGCGTCCCTTGGAGTGCATGTCTACTTACATGTGTTGTCTTCATACAAATTCCTTTGAAGTTAGCATCAACTATATCTAGCTGTAGAATGTCCTGGTGAAAATATGGTTTGGTTTTCTTCTCTTCATGACAGTATCTAATATACATGTGGTTCAAAAGCTAAAGGTTCAACTTTAATTTGGAGTATTTATTTCATTTTATTTTAAATTTTAGAACATTTCACCATCACAATTGCAAATAATTGATGATCTTAAGCAAATAACACTAATATGTGGACATCTCGTAGATAATTGCAAATATTTAGCATATTTGAATACAGAACATGCATAATTAAAAATATCACGCAAAGATTGAAGTATTTCTGCATCATTTGATCAAACTACTGTATAAAATGACCTCTCTGTGAAGAATCTTTGTAGGAATGATGTCATGATGATGAACTTTATGTAAGGCCCCAAAATAGAAACAGCAACACACATCAACCTCTGAGTAACGTCAGAAGATTAAGACCTAATCACCAGAGACTTGGGATCATGAATTCTTTGAATTCATCGTATCTTTCAAGATGAATAAAGGTTAATGTGTACTTTTATTCTACGCTTGTTTGTGACTAACATCATGACCAACATAAATTGGCGCTAGAAGGAGGGCCTTATCTGAAAGACTACGCTCATCATCATTATTTTCAGGTTTGATGATGCAGAGAGTAAGGTAACCTCGAACCGTCAGAGAATTTTAATATCACCAAATATTTACTGTAACGAGCTTGTAAATGTTCATTTTGTGTAAAGGTCTCTAGATTTAACATAAATATTGCAAGCTTTATAGTAGATCATTATGAATTCACAAATATCAGCCAAAATTACATAAATCCGTTCAAGCTTTGAAGATTTTCGGCCTTAGAAACTTGATACCCCGTGGTAAGAGTCATTATACCACAAATATCATCTTATATTTGCACTGTCTTTGCAAATAGTTCGTAAGTATCCAGTCAGATCAGTCATCCGACTGCAAATATCACTTTAGCCAGTGAAATCTAGCCAATATTTGCAAAGTTTCAGTCAATTTGCCTCAAAATTGAGAAATCCTGGCTCACAAGATAAATACCAGGTCTAGACCCAGTGGAATCTTTGAAGAATTGCCTGTTAGAGGTTTCAGACCTAGAACAGTAGACATCCATCATACTCTAGGGTCTAGTGCATCAGGAGCTTCACCATAACCTCCTCCTTTAACTCCTGTTGGTTTTCAAATGCCTTCTGGGATATCTGTAACACCTCCTTTGCAACCTCAGGGTACACCTTTAGTCCAACCTCAACCGGTTATACCTCAGGCTCAACCTCCTCCGGTTGCAATGTCTTTCTTTGCAGCAGAGTCACCTTTGACCTTCAATGCATATCATGAGTTACCAAAGAATCCGGACAAGCTTTGTCCAAAGTATCATCCTTATCAGGATGCTGATGATCATATCAGGACATTCAAAGAAGCTTGCTGTAAAGCCAGAATAGAACATCAAGATGTTGTATGCAGATTATTTCCTTTTTCCTTAGGGGAAGAGGCGTATAATTGGTTTATTAGTCTTGGCCAAGCCTCTGTTGGTTCATGGGCTGTCCTAGAGAAAGCCTTTCTTGATAGGTTCAAAGTTCCTATTGATCCATCTATGAATTACCATATGTTTGCTACAATCAAAAGATTCGAGAATGAACCTATTGCCAATTTTAATGCTAGGTTCCAGAAAATGTTATCCAAGTTAGTTGCCCCATATGTGGTAGCAGATGGTTCTGCTAGGAGTATCTATTATTCAGCCCTGGATCCATTGACTTCCATGTTCATCAGGAGAACACATCCTGAGATCACTACCTTGATAGGAGCTTTCCAAGAAGCTATCAAGGTAAATCAGCAGTTAGTTCCTGCTCCAACACCAAATATAGCATTCCCTACATTACCTAGCATGTCCAGCTTATTCCCCACAATATCCTACATATCCTGCTCAGCAATATCTGGTACAACAATATCCTAATGGTGTAATGATACCTCCAGCAGTCATGCCTGCACCCTTGCAGGTGCCTCCATTAAGTATCATGCCACCTCCTAGTGGGAATGGCCAGATGTCACAATATCCTGCACAAGTTCAAACACCTCAAGGTGCTAATCTGTCCAACAATAACCATGGATCCTCTTTCTTCAAGCCTCAAAGTGAGAATGTAGTAGCCAAAGCTCAAGAAGAGAAGGAAGAAATCAAAGAAATCTCCACTCAGTTAAGAAAACTCACTACAGAGGTCACACATCTGAGGAATCAGAACTTTTATTCTCAGCCTAACCAAAACAGAGGTTATTCCAATGACAGACCAAATTATCCTGATAGAGGATACAATAACAACAGTAATTTCAACAATAATGGTGGAAATAACAATAATCCTCAGAGGTAGCCTAGAGTATGGAACTCCAGGCCAAATAATGGCTCATTGCCATCACCCATAGATAATCAGCCACCTGGTGAAGCCAAACAGACTACTAGAGTCAATCTTGCTGAGGCAGCCCTCACTAATTGGTGTAGGATCCACAATACAAATGCTCATGCAGAGCTAGACTGTCCACAATTTCAAATTGCTGCCAGCATTTTTCAAATAGAAGTGTCTAATACCGCAGGACATCCACCTCAGGTGGAAGGTAATGAAATAGTCCCTTGTGGATATGATTCAGCCTTAGTACTAGAGAGCTATACTGACCATCACCATCATTCTCATGCATATGAAGAGTCTGCTATGGCCTTTGAGTCAAATTATGTCTTCCCTTTTGAGGATGAGAATGAGCCTTCCACTAAACATGAGGAAGTGCATGCATACCAACAGCAATATCCTGGTAAGCATAATTATAACTTGAGAAGTAGCTCCAACAAAACTACTGGTCCATTGACGTCATCTCTACCTCCAAATAATTTCAACACACCTCCTGATCCCAAAGCTAGCAATAATCTAGGATTCCCAAAGGTAAATGCCCAATATCTGTCAGCACAAGATACAGCATCAAAGGCTATTGCTTTACCTCATGAGTCTGACAAACTAGTCACATACTTGGCTGATGAAATGAAAAAGATAAAGATTAGCCTATCTCTGTCAGAGTTATTGAAAACTCCTGCAATCAAAAAAGTATTCATGAAGTCACTAGATGATCCTGCTCCTAAAGAGGACATTCATTCTCCAGGTCATCTTAGCAATAAAGATCATGCTGCTAGAGATAATAATGTCAAGCCTAAGATGCCAGCTACTGTCCAAGCTGCAGAAACCTCACATATGACATTATACAGGGATAATAGTGAGTCACCACCTTTCCTCCTTACCATAAGGATGTTTGGAAAGAATTTACACAACTGTCTGGTAGATTCGGGTGCATCTACCAATGTGATGCCTTTGTCCATATGTAACACCTTAGGACTACATCCTGCTAAATCCCTAAAGAAGGTGACATAGTTAGATAAGATAGAGGTGAGTGTAGTAGGAGAACTGACTCATATACACATGCAGCTAGCATCTGATCCCAGGATCCAATATTATATTTATATCCAGGTAGTTGACATACCCGATACATATGGGATGCTGCTTAGCAAGGACTGGTCAAAGACTTTGAATGGATATATGTCTACTGACTTCAGTCACATGTGGTTACCTTGGAAAGGTATACCAAACCAGATAAGAATAGATGCTGAACCCAGAATGAAACACATGATAACCAAATATAACAAAATGAATGAGATCATGTATGTCGACATTGAGCCTGGAGTTTACGGCATTAGACCACAGACTATCAAAATAGAAGAGATCCTGATGCTTGACTTTCATCATCATGATGATGATGATCGTCAGGAGGATGTGCCAGTCCTAGAACCTGATACTGATTTTGAAAATGAAAATGAAGTAGATCGCTTCAGAGATTTTGAGATGCATCTGTCCAATCAGGTAAAACATTGTCAATTGTTAAATATACTTACTGATGATATTCTGATTGATGGATGGTGCAGATTACATGATGAAGCACATTCAGAAAAGACGTGTGAAACATGCTTAGACATGATGATGTTGGAGTAGACATGTAGTGAGGCATCATCATCATATTTCGAGGTAAATGCTACATCTGATGATGATGATGATACTAATTCTTATCTGTCTTCTGCAGGAGCAGAAGAGGTGACAGATCATGATGAGGATCATATCCTGAGAACAGAAGAAGTTCTGGTTTATGACCAGATAAATGATGGGAAGAAAGAAAAGATCACCCCTGGGAGTGATTGTTTTATGGAGCCAGACTATGAATTGTCTGATGAAGATAAAGGTAGTAATCTGACTAAGTTCGAAGAATTTCTAGTAAAAGAAATAGAGAAGATGACATGACAGCATAGATCTCCCCAGGAGGTCTTAAGTAAAGGTTGGTGTAGGTTGCACGAGGCACCTCACTCAGAAATAACCTACTCTCTATGTTTACACATTTTGAAAAAGCATACAGCTGTAGATCCAGAGGATCATCCTCTTGCTGACGTGAAAGAGAAAGTAGAAAAGCCATCAAGCTCACAAAAGAAAGGAAAGAAGAAACTTGAGAATGATGGCATCCCTAAGTTAAAGTGGATATCAGGTGGAGCAGCAGCCAGAGCTACAAAAGGAAAAGAAAGTTCAGCTAAACATCCTGCTAAAGATAAACCCTGGATCCTAAGGTTTGATGGATCCAAATCCAAGCAAGGTGCTAGGGTAGGAATTGATCTCATTGATCCATTAGGAAAATCCTACTTAGCAGCCTATAGATTACAATTCCCCTGTACTAACAATGTAACGGAGTATGAGGCTCTGATTCATGGGATACTGTTTGCTCATAAGAAGAAAGTAAAGATTCTGCATGTCTTGGGAGATTCAGAGCTAGTTGTGAGGCAAGTAAGAGGAATCTACTCTTGCAACTACAAAAGATTGTCAAATTACAGACATCGTGTGTGGGACCTGATTGAAGACTTTAACGCCTTTAATATCACCCACGTACCAAGAGAACAAAACCATAGGGCGAATGCACTTGCCCAAGCTGCCAGTACATTGGAGCCATTATCTATATCAGGTCTGAAGAGATTTTTAGTAGAACTGGTATCTTTACCATCAGTACCTGATAATGTTACTAATCTCCGGGTCTTTGATGATGACCAGCACATTCTTGATTTCATATCTAACAGGGATGTATTTGACGCTCAGATCATAGATGAAAATAGTGTGGAAGATCATGTTTGGGAAGAAGAGGAAATACTAGAGCTGCCTAGCAACAGGATTCCCAAAGGTATGATTGAATTAGAAAGAGCTTTTGATCTGGACAATATGCTGAAATAGAAAGATCTTCCAAAGGCTGATGGAGGTCAATATTCACAAGTGAATATTAGACAGGATGACGACAAGAAAAATGTCTTAATAGGCAAGGTTTGCACACTAGAAGAGTTAGAAGGAATAACTCAGGCCCTTAAGGATTACATCCATGTAATTGCATGGACTTACGATGAGTTGAAGACGTATGACACATCAGTCATAAATCACACTATACCTCTCAAGCCAGATGCTAAACCTTTCAGACAGAAGCAAAGGCTAGTCAATGCTTTGCTTGAACCAATAATATTTGAAGAAGTCAAGAAATTGTTAAATGCCAAGATAATATTTCCTGTAAGGCACTCCACTTGGGTGGCAAATCTAGTGCCAGTTAGAAAAAAAAAATGGAGACATCAGGCTATGTGTAGATTTCAGGAATCTGAATAGAGCATCAGAAAAGGATAACTATCCTCTGCCCTCATTAGATGAAGTTCTGCAGATTGTGAATGGAGCTAAAATGATGTCCTTCCTGGATGGCTTCTCAGGATACAACCAAGTGATGGTTGATAAAATTGATAGATTGAAAACTGCCTTCACCACAAAGTGGGGGATATTTACATATAGACGTATGCCATTTGGACTTATAAATGCTGGAGCTACATTCCAGCAAGCAATGGACATAGCCTTCAGAGGCTTAATAGGAAAGTGCATAGTCATCTACATGGATGACTTGACAGTATTCTCCAAAGAAAGGGGGAATCATGTAGCTGATCTCAGAAGTGTACTGAAGAAGTGCGAAGAGTACGAAATATCTTTGAATCCCAAGAAATGCATATTCGGGGTAACAACAGGCAAATTATTAGGCCATCTGATAACTGAAGATGGGATCATCATTGATCCTGCCAAAGTGGAGTCTATCATGAAAATACAACTCCCTAGAAGTAAGAAGGAACTGAAGTCTTACTTTGGTAAGATTAACTTTGTAAGAAAGTTCATCACTGGTTTTGCAGAAATAGTCAGACCACTAAATGCTATGCTGAAAAAAGATACCAAGATTGAGTGGACAGCAGAAGCTAAGGCTGCTTTTGAAGACATAAAGAAAGCCATATCAGATGCTCCTGTCCTCATCAGTCTAGATTACACAAGGGACTTCTACATTTATTCATTTGCCTCAGAGCATACCTCTGCAGTAGTGCTTACTCAGAGAAATGAAGAAAAAGAAGAAAAACCAATAGCTTTCATGAGCTGTCCCCTCAAAGATGCTGAACTAAGATATGTGGATGTTGAAAGATAAGCACTTACATTAGTCAGGGTAGTAAAGAAATTCAGACATTACATACTGAGAAGCAAGGTGATTGCAGTAGTACCTGATGCAGCAGTAAAGATGCTGCTGATGTAGAGTGAACTTGGTGAAAAAAGAGCCAAGTGGATTACTGTATTACAAGAGTATGACATGGAAATCACACCCATGAAATTGGTAAGAGGACAGGCTTTGAGCCAGATGATATCTGAAATTGATCCAAACATCACTAGTCAGCAATATGTGATCAATGAGAAAGATAATAAAGAATGGTATGCAGATATCAGGCATGTCCTGATTACTGGAAGGTGTCCTCCAAGAATGCAAGCTTCACAAAGAAGGGCCTTGAAGTTAAGGTCACAAAAATATATGATGAAGGGAGGAACCCTGTTCAAGAAGAATTATGAAGGAATATACCTAAGGTGCTTAGAAAAGCCAAAAGCAAATAAGGTTCTGTCAGAACTACATGAAAAGTTCAGAATAGCACATGGATCAGCCCTGGCCACAACACATGCAATCCTTAGAGCAAGATATTACTAGCCTACAGTTTTTAAAGACACAATTGATCATGTTAAATGTTGTCATGTTTGCCAGGTTGCTGCCAACAGAGAGAAGTACGCTACACAACCCTTGCAGCCAGTGGTGGAAGAGCGCCCATTTGCACAGTGGGGCATGGACTTCATAGGACCAATCAATCCTCCATCCTCTTCAGGCCATAGGTATGTCTTAACAATTACTGACTATTTTACTAGATGGACTGAGGCTGTCAGCAGCAAGACTTGTACTGCAGATGATGTCATTAAATTTCTGGAGAGTAACATTATCACCAAGTATGGAACTCCTTATGCTTTGGTAAGTGCTAATGGTTCTGCCTTCACTTCAACTAAATTGTCAAGTTGGGCTTTTGATCATGGAATCATACTTAAGTTTTCATCCAACTACTATCCCCAAGGGAATGGATTAGCAGAATCCACCAACAAAAATTTGTTGAATATCATAAGAAAATTAATAGAGAAGAACCCTAGGGAATGGAACTCATTTCTGAAATATGCCTTATGGGTAGACAGAACTAGAATGAAATATATCGCGAGCATCATATTTTCAAATGTAACCCGATATTTCTTAATATCCTCCTACCACGAAATATCACCCTAAGACAATATCCTGATGATGTCATCCAAGTCCGATAAACGAAGAAACAAACATGATGATGACATCATCATCACATTTACATTTCGGCAGGATATTTTCTAAACATGATCATGTTCGCATAACATGACGATGACGTCATGATGCCTTTCCGATACAAAGAACAAATATCTGGATGACGTCACTCCGATATCTTGAAAGTCAAAAGAAGAATGACTTCGGTCATCATCATCATCTTTGAAACATCACCCGATACATCAAAATATCCTCCTGATGTACTAAACATAACCAAAAGGTGCTTTCATCACCTGAATCTTGTCGCGATAACTATTCCAATTTGAGGGAGGAGGATGACATTGAAACTCGACCCGATATTTATGAATATCATCCTGTCTTCATGATATCCTGTCATGTGGATATACCCCCACTCGCATTGCCACCATTGCCATTTAATGCACGCAAACATGGTAGGTGGTTCCCACCGACCCCGGAACCTGATGAAACACCTGGTGAGATCCTGCATTTTCATGTAGATAATCAACGAATAAAATCTAATCTATCAGAGTTGCCCTAAATTTACCCTAATTGCAAGGTTAAAAGGTAATTCAACCGTCATTTTTACATTTACGTTGCGATAAAATTGTTTTTACAAAGCACCAGCTTCCATACCCTCATACAGGCAATAGTTGCACGATTTGAGCTCCTAGACAGAAGGAAGTGCGGGATCATCAGCTAAATTAAGAGCATTGTTAGTAGTCCACTGGTATAAAAGAAATCTATATAACCAGGTAAGTAAATGAAACCTTCATCCTGTTGTTTCTATAATAGTTAGGCATGGGTGGCCAAACTGAAGTTCTGGTTTATGTATCCATATGATTAAGTAATGTTGAACAAATTTAGTAGGCATGGTGATTTATAAAGTTAATTGCAATATGCATGCATGTGTATACCCGTTGTGAGATAGGATTTTGTTAATTGCAGGCACTCATGGCTGACAAGAGGTTAATTAAGTGTCAGGCAGAATTTGGTAGGCCCATGTTCTTGTCTCAGAGGGGCGTCTTGTTTAAATAAGGAGCAATTATAGATACCCATCAGGGGAGCACCAACATGGAAGCCTGGTCAGCTAGGCTGAATGATGACAATAATAAGAGTCCTATGCTAGATGCAGTGTTCGTATCCAGAATGTGGAACGCTGTCAGTTTTCCATACTCTATGGAATCTCTGGAGCTGGTTATAGAATGTGCCAGGAATTATAACCCAGAGACCAGGCAAGTGATGAAACATGGGAGGATATATGCAGACTTATCCATTAAGGGTCTCTCCTGGACATTTGGATTGCCACAGGGCAGCAAGGTCAAAAGTGTAGACCTGAAGAAGTCAGAAAAGGAATATGAAAACAATAAGAAGCAAGCTAGGAGAACATGTATCAGTGGAGGGCTGAAAACAATACGTATCCTGCAACTGCCAAGCTTCCTGTGCACCTGTTCAAATATGATTTTAGTAAGGAATACCAATACATGATTGCACTACTGAACAGAGTAACAGGCCAGTTTGATGCTGGTAGTTTTAGAGACTGGATGTATGGTGTAATCATGATGTGTTTGTATTTAGATATCAAGCCACTATGGGGCCAGCTAATAAGTGATGCTCTGCATGAGCAGCTGATGAACCTAGGAGGTTCAAATTGTGCATTCTATATGTCATCATACATTGTTTATTCCTGTGCTTACAAAAGCACCTTTGATGCATTAGTTACAGATGGAAAGCTTATAGGTACAAATATTGTGCATATCTGGGATCATCATCCCCAGCTGCAAAGAGCTAATTACCTCCGAGACTACAAATTGGTTAATGATGCATTCTCTATGCATCTGGTGAGGACCATGGAGGAAGACATAACAAAGAGATTGAGCATGGAAGCTCAAGAGATAGTTTACAGGCATGGAGCCTGGTATATATAGTTTGCCACCTTTTCTTACATAAGGATTGAAGGTTTTGAGGGACATCCTCTCATGTTGCCAAGGTATCCCACTGATGCAGTGATACTAATGGAGTTCATCAGGCAGGGCTCCACAATGATAGAAACGTACAAGGATGCCAAGAAGCTGCCACCAATTTTGTTTCCAGTCACCATTGGCTGGTATATGTTCAGACAACATAAAGAAGGTGATGGTCACCCTGAATAAAATGAATCTGCAGCCTTTTCCACTAACAAGACCATATGATCCTTACGGCAGGATACAGAAAATAGTAGGAAAGCCTATTCATCAGAGGCATCTGGAAGACTTCTGGGTCGACTGCGAAGATGAAGTAGAAGCAAGGAGAAGAAGGTATCAAAGGTTAACTTTGAATCAAATTAGAACCTTTGATTGTATCCCCATCCCCCAACAATTGAAGAAGGATGATGGCAGGATAATTACAGATGAGTATGAGCAAAAGAAAATATATAATGATACCATCTCTGCACCTGACCTCACCATACAAGAGGATATATCCTTAGACCCCTTCATTGCCAGGACCATGCAGCTAACCCAAGCTTGGGTTGATGAACAAATAGAGGCTTTGAAGAAGAAAGGTGTTGCCATTACAGTGGACAACAAGAAGAAGGGGCAGGATATTCCCGGGGATGAGTATGATGACTTCCTGAATGAAAAGAGGAAGACTAATGGAGATAGACTCCCTCCACCACAACAACAAAGCAAAATACCCCCAAGGGGCAAGAAAGTAGATAAAGAACCCAAAGGGGTTATTATTGAAAAGGCAGTATTTGCCGCTGAGGAGGCAGCAGTATCAGGATCTGGATCAGAATCAGCATCCCCTCCAAAGACAAGGCAAGGAAAGTCCAAGAAGAGTAAGACAACAGAGGCTGGAATTATTGAGACCCTAGAAGAGGGTCAATCCTCAAGAAGACATGATGAAGAGGATATCCTCATGGAGGAAGAGCTTGAAGAAGAAGAGGCTCCTTTGATAATAAAGAGAAAACGAAGAGCCCCATAGGTGGCTGTGTCTACACCACCTACGAAACTGAGAACCTCCATGAGGGGTGAAATAAAACAACCCCCTACATTGTTACAGGGGGCAGGTAGTGAAGTGCCCAGGGAACTTCAGCATAATGTTCCACTTTCTAATATCGTCAAGTTCAAGATTGAACTTGCAGAAGAGCAAATAAAAGAAACCTCCTAGACACAAGCAGAAGGTCACATCTCGCTAGATGAGACAATTAACTTGTCTGATGATGAGGTTGTAAAGGAAGTAGCTTCACAGAAGATTGAGACCCTTGCTGCAGGCATGAATATGACTCCTCAGAAGGCTCCATCAGTTCAAACTATACTAGAGGAGATGAAGCAAGTGGAAGCTGAAAAAGAAAAGAGCCCAGAGCAGGTAGCCCAAGAAATGGGATTGGATACATTAATTACAGAGGTGACAAGTCCTGTAGTGTTAGACCTGACAGAGAAACAGGATGCAAGTCCTAAACATCCAACAGGATCACCTGACAAAGGGCACCCAGTAGAAGAAATAAAGATGGCAGAATCAGAAGGCCATACTCCAGAATTGGGCCAACAAAGTCCACAGGATACATCAACAGAACCTGCTATAGTAGAGGTTCAGGAAATAAAGGCTGATGAAAAGGAGAAAATAATAGAGGATCCTGCTGCCAAAACATAGGAGGTTGATAGTATAGGTGCGAAACAAATAATGGCTTCAGAACAAATGCCAGCACCTCAGGCAGACTCCACAGTATCTAGTACAGTGGATATACAACAAGAAAAAGAAAAACCAAAGGAATATGCCATAATGTCCATTAGTGAAAATGTTCCACAACAGGAGGAAAAGCCAAAGGAGGATGAAGTAATGACAAAAAAAGATCATGATCATCATGATCAGCATGTGGACATACCACAAGATTATCCACCTCAAGAAGATGCTCCTCCAGAGAAAGAAGTTCCTCAGCAGGAGGATGCGCCACAGGATCAACAACGAAGTGAGCATCAGGAAGAAGAAATGAGGAAATCACCATCTCGACAGTATCTGCTGACAGAAATGGGAGACACAGGTGAACATCATGATGATGCAGAGAAGCATGATCAGGTGCCGTCGTGGTTAGAGAAAGAGGTAAATATAGAAGAAGAATTTGAAATTCAGGAATTTGATGTCTCCACCTTATTCTCTGAGAACATAATAAAACCAAAGAGGAAGGCCAGAATGACTTCAGCCATTAAAAGAGATCCAATAACTAGGAGGAGGACTGCACAGATTGCAGTACCTAGTGTGGGGAAAGAAAAAGGTAAAATCACCTTAGATGAATTTCATATCAGCACAGTGGATCTGGGTTTTTCCAATGAAGACCAAGAAGGTCAAGAAGGCAAAGATATTATTGATTCTTTGATTCAAAAGGTAAAAAGAGAGAAAGAGAAAAATAAGCAACATAAGGAGCACATTGCTTAGTTGCATGCCTACATAGGGAGGCTGATTAATCCTGATGATACTACAACTGAACATGCAGTCCCATTGACTGCTATTTCTCAAGAGGAGGTAAATAAATTAGACCTCATGAAACATGAGGCAACTGTGATAAGAAAATGGATGTCATCCACCTTGGGTGATGCAGAGGAAGTAGTCAAGGCCTCTTTGAAGAGGTGGAGCATTCTCAGTGATTCCAGGACCAAAGTAGATAAATTGCAAATGCAGACAGGGAAAAGGTCTTACAAATTGGAAAAGGTACTAAACATCTTAGGAGAAATAAAGAGGATAAATCCTCAGCTGCTTATCAATAAACAGGTATTGAACAGTAATACCGCCTTATTGATTGACATCTGGTATAAGGACATTCAATTTGAATGTGGAGTGCTTAGAAGATGCAATAATAAGTTGAGAGATATCAGCATGAAGTTA
Organism: Cunninghamia lanceolata; assembly: GCA_027924645.1. Lineage (NCBI taxonomy): Eukaryota > Viridiplantae > Streptophyta > Pinopsida > Cupressales > Cupressaceae > Cunninghamia > Cunninghamia lanceolata. Next base: position 2,259,615 of record BSBN01000185.1, on the reverse strand, counting down.
CATGATTTAATGGCTGTTGAGGCAGAAATATTAGAAACAATGGAAGGAAAAGTGGAAGGGAAAATAGAAAATCAAGATGAGGAGTCTGCTATCAAGGCTTTACATGGCAACTTCCAATCAGTAGAAGATGATCCACTTGTCCACTTGACAGAAGAAGTCATAGATAAAATAATGAGGATCAAGGTCAAGATGGAAAGATACAATGAGACACTACAGGAAAGGAAAGACAAACTAGATAGCAGTAGAAATAAATATGAGGCACACAAGCACGCCATCATTAAAGCAAAGACTCAGGATGGCAGAGGAATAGATCAAGTCGTACAGTCATATGAGCAAGTCTGGAGCAGCATGCACCCTCATATGCGCAGTCATCATCATCAAGATAGTGAAAGTTTAGGAAGTGATGCACATGATGATGATTCACAAGAATCAGACAAAGAGCATGATGAGGATACATCATAAAGGGAGATATAAGTGTAAATAATCCAGATAGTTGCCAGCTGGCAACTTGTGCCATTTTGTAAAGGTTGATGTAGTCAAAGGAAATGATGACCGTAGATGTGCATAGATGAATCAAGATTGTGGATCTTTTTGTAACGAATTCCTCACCTTATTCTATAAAAGGTGTTGGAATGCCTTGTTGTAAACATTCAAAACTTAATTGAAATTCGTCTGCTGAAGCATTCAGAGCTCATTTCAAAGTTTTTTGTACACATTTATATTTTTGCATGCTTAATGAATGAGAAGACTGTGTTGATTACAATTCATAGTAAATCTTGAGTAATCCGTGTATGAATTATGGACATATGTGGTGATTTGCTGCATCCCTTTGAGTGCATGTCTACTTACATGTGTTGTCTTCATACAAATTCCTTTGAAGTTAGCATCAACTATATCTAGCTGTGGAATGTCCTGGTGAAAATATAGTTTGGTTTTTTTCTCTTCATGACAGTATCTAATATACATGTGTTTCAAAAGCTAAAGGTTCAACTTTAATTTGAAGTATTTCTTTCATTTTATTTTAAATTTCAGAACATTTCAGCATCACAATTGCAAATAATTGATGATCTTAAGCAAATAACACTAATATGTGGACATCTCGTAGATAATTGCAAATATTTAGCATATTTGAATACATAACATGCATAATTGAAAATATCACGCAAAGATTGAAGTATTTCTGCATCATTTGATCAAACTACTGTATAAAATGACCTCTGTGAAGAATCTTTGCTGGAATGATGTCATGATGATGAACTTTACGTAAGGCCCCAAAATGGAAATAGCAACACACATCAACCTCTGAGTAACGTCAGAAGATTAAGACCTAATCACCGGAGACTTGGGATCATGAATTCTTTGAATTCATCATATCTTTCAAGATGAATAAAGGTTAATGTGTACTTTTATTCTATGTTTGTTTGTGACTAACATCATGACCAACACTGCTCTGTCAAAGTTTGACAGTTTTTGCATCCTAGGGATCTTAAGGGACTTTGTCGATAGCCTGTTGCCCCAAATGATTGGAGCACTTGGCACATGAAACGAGACCTCCCCTAACATTTACCCACCCACACCAATGTGTTGGTGCAGTCCATTTGGCCACATGAGCTATGGAATGCAAAATGTCATTCCTAGCATCTTTCTATTGCATGGAACTGAAGTATTTTGCAAGAATGCATTTGATTTCAGCATGGTCAAATAGACTCGAGTTGACCAAAATTGAGAGAGGTTATTGTGGATGGACCCTACATGTACATGTAGGTCCAAATGAAATGTTCCCAGCTACCACGGATTTCAAGAACTGCTTCATTAAAGTTTGGTAGTTTTTGCATCTTAGGGATCTTAAGGGATTTTGCCGGTAGCCTGATGCCCCGAATGATTGGGGCACTTGGCACACAAAATGAGACCTCCCTAGGCATTTAACCACCCACCCTAACATGTTGGCATAGTCCATTTGGCCCCATGAGCTATGGCATGCAAAATGTTGCTCTATGTTTAGAAGTCCTAGAATGAAGAGTTGAAGCTTGGGGATTGAAACTCATATTGTTGCCTTATTGTTTAGTTAGTTTGTGACCCCTGCACCTGTTGGAGGATTGAAGCTCATATTTCACTTTTTGACCCCTCTTGGAGGCATGACAACCTAGGTGCCCCTACACCATAAGGACACTGAAGTCGATAAAGTTTTCCTATTACCTAAAAGAGCTTCCCTTAGCTTCAAGAAATATAAATATTCTATACTGACAAGGCTATCCATGTGAAGATGGAAGCTCATGTGGCCTCACTAAGACCTAAGACACATGTATCACTTAGGTCTAACCCCATTAAGCGTAACATGATGATGTAAAAATGTGTATATGTGTAAAAATGCAGCAACAAATAAAAAAAGACAAAGCTATGACACTTACAAATTAATGTGCATACTTGCAACTCAATGTAACGTGACTTTACAAAATCAATGTAAATACGTACAAATTAATCCAACAAACCATCTAGGTCTTCTCTACTCTTTATTGTGTCAAGTATTGCCTCATGGTCAGACTCACACATCTTCCACAAGGTCTTGTTCAAAGGTCTACCTCGATATTGTATCAAATGAACATTGATTGTCACGACAAGGTTGGAGTAATAAAGAATCTTTTGATGCATGTCAATGTCCTCAAATAGCCAAACATTAACACTCTTATGCAGGTACGTTCTAAGCCATGTTCTAGTAACAACTACTAAGCCTGTATGGTATTCGATGTTTTCTCCATATGTAACTGGGGCCTCCAATTTCTTTTTCGCCTCAACATAACCACACAAGTAATAATCTATTCCCTCTTCGTTATCTTCATCTACAATAACTGCATAAACATGCCCTATAATGATATGTGCAACAAATTAGAAGAAATTAGTCAACATTACAAAAATACTACAAAGTTTAAGATAACATTAGGAATTTCAAAAACTATGCAATTAGATATATTACCTAGTTGAACTAGATCTGATATGTGGTCAAAGTCAATGTGAAAATTCCATCTCTATCAATTCCAGTGCCATCAGGGGTTGACACGTGTCAAGTGGGATAAGATAACTTAACTACCATTTGTCAACCCACTCCTTTGATTCGCACTCATTCCAGGCTTGAATTGTACATGAAGAACAAAAGCACGCCATCTTCTGCGTATGTATACTCCATGTACCTACAATTGACGTTCTGATAGAGTGTAGCACACTTGATCATGTCAGTGTACAACATCATCATATGGTGCAATGTTGGTATCATCTATCAACCAAAAAAATCTACAAACTGAAGACTTACCTTGATTACCTGGACCCATCGAAGCATTACACCACTCGACAATTGATTTTGCATCTGTCAACTTTGTATTATCTTTATACTTTAACTCTTGTCATGCTATGACTCTTTTGATACACACTCCTAGACCATCATGCTCCCCCTTTCCATGCCCGGCCTCACAAAAGTTCCACATATGTTGAACACCTATAATATTATGCATCCTGCTCAGCCAATAGAAATTCTATGAGTTCTTGAATTGTGATGCACAGTTATCCGACCATATGATATGCTAACTGAACGATATGCCCCTTCTAGCTAGATCATTGTAGAACACCTGAAAACAACCTTGCATGAACTCTACAGAATGTGTGTGATCATCACTTATATAAAAATGATACTCCCTTATGATCTTTCTGTCATCCTCTGTACTATCATTCACATGAATGAATGCGATGTGCACAAATATAGAAACCTGTGTCAAGTTATAATATTGGAAATGCACCTCACAGTGTGGCTGTAGATTGTAGTTCTCTTCAAAGTCAACGATTGAAACAATGCTACCAACTGGAAATGTGTCCTTGCATAACTTGAATTGCAAGTCCAACCATCGAGCTCTATGGGCATGTCTTACATACTCATACATTATACTGTCACGAAATATAGAGATAAACTAATACATTGGAATCTTCTGAATAATATATTCACACCTCTTTGCTTCTTTACCATCTCTTGTATTATATGCCACTATTTTATACTTACCAAACTCTACTAGTTCGTTTCCAACTGCATGTGTTCTTTCCATATGTTCACATATTGGCATACGTTGCAAGCCACCGCAATGCTGACATGTGCCATCCAAGCATAATTTCCTATAGAATATTTGACCTTCCTCCCTATCACATAAAATTATTGATATGAAGTATCTTGAGGAAGTTGGTGGGGCACGTATGCCACAATCTTGCAAAACATTGTTAGTATGCAAATCTAAACATATAGACTGATAAACATCAAAATGGTTAGAAAATTTAATATGTAATCTACAACAATAAGTAGTGCATGTGTGATTTATTTTGACAAAGAAAGGTTTTAGCATTTTAAAATATCTTTGAGAAATTTTAATTTGAGGATACATCTCTAGAAATTTACCAAAAAATTGTGTTGGAGTCATATCCAAAAAATGCTTTGGATGTGGTTCACGGTTTTGACTATCGATTCTCCTTCTTACCACATCCCTTTGATTTGGAGATACCCTTGTGTAATTCTTCTAAAAGTCTTCAATTAGTGATCTTAAAGCTTTAACAACAACTTTGCTTTCCGTGGGAGTCTGATGCAGAGCTTCAAGTAATTACCTCAAATTCCTGGAACTCCACTGTCACTATGCTTCCTTCTATTGGCAACACATTATACTATCGGCTCATTCAATAATTTTCCCGCAGATGCACCAATCACTCCGTTGACTTATCATACCGATAAACTCTCCATCGATGACACTTTCAGTTGTCACCCTGATCGGCAAGAACATATACTGTCGGCTCAACACTATTTCATTCACCCGATGCTCTTCTTACACTGATGTCTTCATCCATTTCGAACATACATTACTTGACCTCCTATATCGGTTCTATCTACCCTTTCCACCGGTCCACACTTGTATCGTAAAACAATGTATGTTTCAACATACAATTGTAACATGCAATCGGGACATACAACTGACAACTTCCTATCGTCGGTTCACTCACTGTATCTTCAACTGCTTTGACTGCTACATCCAGTCATCAATTGTATCAAAAGAAAATGTATGTTTCTATATGCAACTGAAATATACAATCAGAACATACATCCGACAACTTCCTATCACCGGTTGTCTCTCCCGCTTCAGCCGGTCACTCCTTGCATCCAACCCTTTATATCATCAGAATGTACATTCAAGACATGCATTTTCAACATACAATCCCGACATGCAATAGCAATATACACACAAACTGACACTCGCATACAATACTAATATACACATACACTGCCTATGATATACAATCAATGTATACACAAGAAATGCATCTCCTCAGATAATTTTGACATACATAGGACTTGTCTGCCTGATATCCTTTGATGATATACATAGGTAACAGACCTTCACATACGATTGCAGGATACACACGGAATGTTCTCAGGTACATTAGCGATATACACACTGCTTGTATATTCAGCGAACAGTCATAAACTCAACCTGAATGGACTCTATACATACATTTCATCACAGGATACACACAGGGTGATACTCAGATGTGATAGTGATATACATAGGAAATGTACCTTCATACATTTGTGATATATATAGGAATTGTATATTCAGTGAACAACACAAACTTAACCCAAAAATACTTTTATACCTACCCTTCTTCACAGCATATACATAGGATGATGCTCGCATGCAAATGCGATATATTCACAAATTGTCCCCGGCATACAATGGACGGATATACATAAAATGTATATTCAAATTTCCCGCTGATAACTTCCTCTACCACAGATTTTGTAGTTTCTATTCTGCCATGACCACGAACAAAAACAAAAACCAACAGAAAATTAATGTACACACTCCATTCCACTTATTTCATAGAAATCCACCAGTGGAATGGTTTTAATCATGCATCCTGACAACAGAAAGCTAAATTAAATACAAAACAATTCTACATAGATAATATACACAGAATAATTCAATATCCAGAGTATTTACACAGAATCCAGATTTTGTAAAACACAACTGACAGAATTACTATTTCTACATTCTAGCTTCATACATTTGATAATTTCAGAAGGTGGAAGGTGGTCTTTTTTCCCACCACCTCCATCTCTTTTTTTTCTTCCTTCAACTCTCCTCTCCTTTTTTTACTTAAACCAAAATTATAATCAAAACCCTAACTAATCACACGACACTTGTTTAGCATAAGAAGGCAAAATACCTAATAATATGACACATTGGTTTAATCCTCCACATACCCAACTGTCTAATGTTGTCCATGATGTTAAATACTCCTTGGGAGAAGAGATGTTAAAACATGAAATGTATCAAACATATTAAAACCTTATTTATATTTATCTTGTTGAAGGGGTGCTCCTGTACCATACTCCCGGGGAGAAGAGATCTCAAGCCCACTTGAGACCAGAGTTTGAAGGTCTACACCATGGTTTGTGATCTGATCTTAAGTCATCCAAACTACCTCTGAATTAGGTTTCCCATGCCAAGCCACCAAGTACTCCATGTGCTCTTTGTTCCTTGTCTGCTTTGTCAATCTTGAGTCGAATATCTTCTTCAATTTTGGTGGATCCTGCTTAGGAATATCATCATCTACTGGATCCTACAATGGTTCCTATTCTACATCTGTTGTCTGCTTGTATGGAGTTAAATCACATATATTGAAAATGGGTGACAATCCAAGATCAAGAGGAAGTTGGATCTCATAAGCATTTTGCCCACACTTCTTCAAAATATGACATGGTCCAATCTTCCTCTGCATTAGCTTGGTATATTTACCTTTTGAGAGCATCTCCTTCTTCATATTTACCCATACCAAATCTCCAACATCAAATTGTACATCTCTCTTCTTCTTATCAGCACATGCCTTGTACTTTAATGTAGTTTGTTGGAGTTGTGTCTTGACTTGATCATGCACCTCTTTGATGGCTGATGCAAAAGCTTCTCCATCTGCACTAATAGACTCTCCTATAGGTAGATCTCTCAACTCCAAAATACCCCTGGGATGAATACCATATATCACCTGAAAAGGTGACTTCCCTGTACTCCTATTGATAGTGTCATTATAGGAAAATTCTGCTTGTGATAGAATGTTATCCCACTTCTCTCCATACTGCCTTGTCAAACACCTTAACAGATTTCCCAATGAACGGTTAACTACTTCAGTCTGACCATTTGTTTGAGGATGGTAGGCTGATGAGAAGGATAAATTTGTTCCAAGCTTCTTCCAAAGAGTCCTCCAAAAGTGGCCAATAAAATTCACATCTCTATCTGATACTATGCTCAATGGCAAACCATGTATCCTTACTATCTCTTTAAAAAATAGATCTGCAACATATGAAGCATCACAAGTGGTTTTCAATGGCAAGAATTGTGCCATTTGACTAAATCTATCTACCACAACAAAAACACTATCATATCCCTTCCGTGTTCTAGGCAAACCCAATACAAAGTCCATGCTTATGCTCTCCCATGGCCTAGAAGGAATGGGTGATGGTTGATACAAACCTGGATTAGTGGATCTCCCTTTTGCTTTCTGACATATCACACATGCTTCCACAAATCTCCTCACATCTGACTACAACTTGGGCCAATAGTAATGTCTCTTCACAAGATCAAGAGTCTTATCTAAACCAAAATGTCTTGCCATGGCCCCATAATGTTTCTCCTTAATGATATTCAGTCTCATAGAACACCATGGAATGCACAATTGTCCACCCTTGAAAAGTAATCCATCTTGGATCAGAAATTTAGAGAACTCAACATGATATTTGTCACCAAAAGAAGTACATACCTTATAGATTTCTCCAAAGTCTTCATCAGCATCATACATGGCCTTCAAGGAATCAATGCCAACACTCTCCAATTGGATCTAATTTATTGTTAAGACCCTCCTACTCAAAGCATCTACTACCTTATTCTAGACCCCTTTCTTGTGTTTGAGTGTGAAGGTAAAATCTTGCAAAGTTTCCACCCACTTCATGTGCCTATGGTTCAGCTTCTCTTGACTGTTTATGAAACTAAGGGCTTGATTATCTATGAACACTATGAATTCTTTTGGCATCAAGTAATGCCTCCACTTTTTAAGTGATTGTACTAGAGCATACATCTCCAAATCATATGATGAGTATTTCTTCTTTGCATCATTTAGCTTCTCACTGAAAAATGCAATAGGTCTACCTTCTTGACTGAGTACTACTCCAATTGCCATGTGGCTTGCATCACATTCTACTTGAAAAATCTTGTTGAAGTCAGGAAGTGCAAGGACTGGCTGCTCTACCACCTTCTTCTTCAATGTTTCAAATGAATCATCTACCTCCTTTGTCCAAGTGAATCTTCACTTCTGTCCTCCTTTTATGGTGTCAAGCATGGGTGCACAAACATGAATAAACCCCTTTATAAACTTCTTGTAGAAGGTTGCTAACCCAACTTCTAACATCATGCAAAGTTTTAGGAGTTGGCCAAGACAATATGGCACTTACCTTCTCTTGATCCATTTTTAGTTTGTTATGTGAGATGACAAAACCCAAGTAGATGATCTCTTCCTGCATGAACAAACACTTTCCTAAGTTGATCATTAGCTACTCTTCATGTATCTTTTTGAGGACAAAGTCTATATGGTTGAGGTGCTCTTCCCTTGCATTACTGAAAATCAGGATGTCATCTAGATATACTATGACAAATTTTCCCATGAATTCCCTCAAGACCTCATTCATCAACCTCATAAAGGTACTAGGGGTGTTGGAAAAACCAAAAGGCATGACCTTCCACTCATATAAACCCTCATTGGTCTTGAATGCAATTTTCCATTCATCTCCTGGCCTAATCCTAATCTGATGATAGCCAATCTTTAAATCTATTTTTGTGAAATATTTAGTATCCCCCAAGCAATCAAGCAAATCTTCTATCCTAGGGATTGGGAATCTATACTTGATTGTTATCTTGTTGATAGCTCTTGAATCAGTACAAAGTCTCCAAGTGCCTTCGTTCTTTGGTGCTAGTATAGCTAGTACCGCACATGGGCTTAAACTCTTACCAATTAGGCCTATCTCCAACAACTCAATCTGCCTTGCTACCTCTATATTTTGCTCTGGTGTAAGCTTGTATGTTGCTTTGTTTGGAAGTGTAGATTCTGGGATCAGATCTATGCAATGGCTGATGTCCCTCATAGGTGGTAGGGACCTTGGCATTCCATCAGAGATGATGCCCTTATATTTGTCCAATAACTCTTGGACAACCAGATCTATGAACCTTTGCCTCTTCTCTCCCTTGACTTCCTGCTACTGCTCCTTGTTCACCTTTAGGCATGGAATTAGAGCATATGCAACTGCTCCTTCTTCTACTATCTCTTTCATGAAATGTTTGCCTTCTACCATCATCGCCTTGACTTCTTTCCCTTTTGATTCCACCTCATTCTCCATCAATGGTAGTAACTCTATCACCTTACCATCCTTGATGATTGAATATGTGTTTCTAACTCCATCATGGTGTGCTTTCAAGTCATACTGCCATGGTCTTCCAAATAGGAGATGGCAAGCATCCATCTTGGCAATGTCAAACAATAACCTATCCTTGTATGGTCTAATTTGAAACTCCACCCAAGCCTGTTCTTTCACAACTGTTTGCTGACCTTGGGTGAGCCATGAGATCTTGTATGGGCAAGGATGTGGCAGTCTTCTAATCTTAAGCTTTTCTACCATTTCAAATGACACAAAATTTTTAGTGGATCCGGAGTCAATCAGAACTTTACATACCTTTCCTCCTGCCTTGCAAGTAGTTCTGAAGAGAGACTTCCTTTGTGGGGGTTCTTTGTCTAGCACCTTCATGGTGGTCATTGCTCTCATAATCATCAAAGATTCTTCTTTCTTAGGATATCCATAACTATCAAGAGCATTTACACTTTGAGAAGTGTTTGAGCTTGTCACACTTTGAAAATCAGATTCTTGGATCAGATTGATCCTCTTTTCTCCTATGGAACTTGTTGCCTTTCCTGGACATCTACTAGCTATATGGCCTTCTTGATTGCAATTGTAACATCTGATAGGTCATCTTCCCTGAGATCTCCCTCTAAATGATGGTCTTCTACCCCTAAAGTTTCTTCTTTGATTGTAACTTCCCCCTTGGGTTTGATTGTTGTCTCCTTTGTTGCTCTCTTGGTTTGATTCACCTTGGGATCCAAATCCATTTCCACTGCCCCTGAAAGGACTTCTTCCTCCCCTTTGCTATCTCCCTCTTCCTCTACTATTTTGTTCTTGTCTTCTCTTGAATCTCTCTTCCACCTTGAGTTCCAATTGGTAGCACTTTTGGACTATCTCTGGGTTATGCAGATTTACGTCTTCTTGGATGGCAAACCTCAATCCATTGAGGTACCTTGCCACCTTCTCTTCTTCATTCTCTTTTACCTTTGTTTTGACACATAGTTTCATGAACTCTTTTGTGTATGAGTTGACATCTAACTCTTTCTGCTTCAAGTTTTGTTTCCTCTTATGTAATTGGATGTTGTAATCCAATGGAACATAGGCCTCCTTCACTAAAGCCATCATCTTCTTCCATGTTGCAACTCTGCTCTTTCCCTCTTTCATCCTGTCATCGTGGATGAAATTCCACCAAGTTAGGGCAGCCCCTTTCATTTTGGATTGAGCCATCTTCACCTTTTGGTGGTCTGGTATTTCCTCTGTCTCAAAGAAGTTATTCAAGGAGTCTATCCAATCCATCACTGAATCAGGTTCCATTTTTCCTGCAAACACTGGTAGGTCTATTTTCATATCCATGGTCCTTCTCTCCATGGATTTGAGGGCGTTAAGTAAGGGTCTCTGGTCTGTAGGAACCTCTATCTCTTCCTGCTTAGGGATCTCCTCTTCATCCCTGTCTTCTCACTTACCAGAATCTTCTTCCCCTTTCTCTACTCTGTCCCTCAACTTCTTTACCTCTTCTTTCAAGGCCTGATTCTAATCCCGAGTTGCTCTACTCTCTGCCATTTGCTTTCTCACTAAGGCTGCCAACTTAGCGTTGGTCATCTTTGTTGGGTAATCTTGAGACCCCTCTTCATCTGACATCTTGTCTTCTTCTTCTACTCAAAGGATACTCCTTTGTTCTGATACCATTTGATGCAGAGCTCCAAGCAATTACCTCAAATTCTTGGAACTCCATTGTCACTATGCTTCCTTCTATCAACAACACATTATACTATCAGCTCATTCAAGAATTTTCCCGCAGATGCACCGGTCACTCTGATGACTTATCATATCAATAAACTCTCCATCGGTGACACTTTCAGTTGTCACCCCGATCAGCAAGAACATATACTATCGGCTCAACACTATTTCATTCACCCGATGCTCTTCTTACACCGATGTCTTCATCCATTTCAAACATACATTACTTGACCTCCTATATCAGTTATGTCTACCCTTTCCACCGGTCCACACTTGTATCACAAAATAATGTATGTGTCAACATACAATTGTAACATGCAATCGGGACATACAACCGACAACTTCCTATCGCCAGTTTCACTCATTGTATCTTCAACTGCTTTGACCGCTACAGCTGGTCATCAATTGTATCAAAAGCAAATGTATGTTTCCACATGCAACTGAAATATACAATCGGAACATACATCCGACAACTTCCTATCACCAGTTCTCTCTCCCGCTTCAACCGGTCACTCCTTGCATCCAACCCTTTGCATCATCTGAATGTACATTCAAGACATGTGTTTACAACATACAATCCTGACATGCAATAGCAGTATACACACAAATTGACACTCACATACAATAGCGATATACACATACACTTCCTGTGATATACAATCGACGTATACACAGGAAATGTATCTCCTCAAACAATTTTGACATACACAGGAGTTGTATGCCCGATATCCTTTAACGATATACATAGGTAATGGACCTTCACATATGATTATAGGATACACACGGAATGTTCTTAGGTACATTAGCGATATACACATTGCTTGTACATCCAGCGAACAATCATAAACTCAACTAGAATGGACTCTACACATACATTTCATCACAGGATCCGTACAGGGTGATACTCAAATGCGATAGCGATATACATAGGAAATGTACCTTCATACATTTGTGATATATACAAGAATTGTATATTCAATGAACAACACAAACTTAACCCAAAAAGACTTCTATACCTACCCTTCTTGACAGCATATACATAGGATGATGCTCGCATGCAAATGCGATATACTCACAGACTGTCCTCAGCATACAATGGACGGATATACATAAAATGCATATTCACATTTCCCGCCGATAACTTCTTCTACCATAGATTCTGTAGTTTCTATTCTTCCATGACCACGAACAAAAAGAAAACCAACAGAAAATTAATGTACACACTGCATTCCACTCATTTCACAGAAATCCACTAGTGGAATGGTTTTAATTGTGCATCCTGACAATAGAAAGCGAAATTAAATACAAAACAATTCTACACAGATAATATACATAGAATAATTTGATATACAGAGTATTTACACAGAATCCAGATTTTGTAAAACACAACTGACAGAATTACTATTGCTACATTCCATCTTCATACATTTGATAATTTCAGAAGGTGGAAGGTGGTCTGTTTTTCCCACCACCTCCGTCTCTTTTTTTTTCTTCCTTCAACTCTCCTCTCCTCGTTTTGCTTAAACCAAGATTATAATCAAAACCCTAACTAATCACACAACACCTGTTTAGCATAAGACAACAAAATACCTAATAATACGACACATTGGTTTAATCCTCCACATACCCAACTGTCTAATGTTGTCCATGATGTTAAATACTCCCCGGGAGAAGAGATGTTAAAACATGAAATGACAACACAAAATGCTACATGATAACATGAAATGTATCAAACATATTAAAACCTTATTTATATTTATCTTGTTGAAGGGGTACTCCTACACCAGAGTCTCCCAGAGAATGCCCACAATTCATTAGTGTTTGGATCCTCAACTCTTTGACATCTTCCAATGGCTCTCATTAGAGTTTTTCTATTTATTTTCATTGCTTGACTTGTCTTTCTAATGAGGTGATATTTTTTGTTTGTTGGCTTACAATTGTCGATGTAATGACATGTCATTTGACATTACTATCCCTGGTGCGTGAGGTGGAACCCACACTCTCATACGCACTCATTAGATTCTTGACAATTGATTTTTCACTTGAGGCATTCCATATTCTTAGGCCAAGAATCTTCATAGTGGGCCTAAATTTCATATTTCTCATCAATTCAACAAAGAGTTGACATCTTTCGATTTCATTTAAATTCTCAAAGAATAATTTCCATATCTTATTCGCATGTCTTCAGCAAGTGCACATGGGAATCTTATCCTGCATGGATCCAATACACTCTCATCAATATCAATTAGAAACTTAGGCTTCCTATGCAAAATTCTAGGAGGCATTTTAATTGGTAAAGTAGACTCAACATTAGGAATTTCTTAATTTCTTCAATATTTACTTGAGGTGGGATAGATGATGTACCTTTGATTGGAGGTGATAAGGATGAAAATGACGTACCTTCAACTTGAGGTGTAAATGATGACGTGCCACCAACTTGAGAAGAAAATGTATATGTACCTTCTACTTCACCTATGAAAAATGGAGTGTCTCCAATTTGAGAAGATAATGTTGGTGTTCCTTCAACTTGACTTGTGGACAATAGAGTGCCTCCAACTTGGAGATTCACTTTCCCCATTGCATGGAGGTTTTGCATTCGTTCCCTTTGTGCTGCCAATTTCATATCTCTCTTAGCTTCATTAGACGTGTCATGTTCCTCTTCAATGGATAATGGTGGAATGTCTTCTTGTATGGTTGAAAATTTCCTACTTTCCTAAATTCACCTCATTCTTTCTCTTTTCCTCTCATTCTTAGCTTCACGCTCTTCTGGTGTTAGAGTCTTTGCTTGTTTCCTTAGCATGATGAATAAGACAATGATAATTAGAAATTTTATAATGACAATGAATAGCACAGTCAGAATGAATAACAAGGTTCTTACAAACTTCTGAATAAGACACCTCATATCAAGATAACTTGAACATACATAAGTCATGGAGTATGCATTTGAACACACATATAAGTCATCTAGTATACACTTGAACATACAAAGTCACGGAGTATACACTCAAATACACAAAGTCATAAATGATGCACAAACAATACTTTTAGACTCAAAAGCAAACCCTAACTTGCTTGGGTGCCAACACTTACTCAATGATTGTAAAACTAGTCCTCTTGGGACAGTCATAATAAAACTTGTCTAACCCTTGAAGAATGCTCTAAAATCCTTTGTTCAAGTCTATAGGACCTTCTAAGACCCCTTCCCAACAAGGAATATGCACAACCAACACTTTTAGACTTAGATTTGATGAACTTCCAATTGCTGCCCCAACACTATCATGCACATTCATTTAGGATAGTCATCACACTTTGTCAAATAATGGCCAAGAAATTTTCAAAACTCCTTGAGCAGGTCTGAAAGTCATGATATAAACTTGAATGCAGGTCATAGAGTATACACTCAAATACAAATACAAAGTCATAGAGTATATACTTGAATACCTAATCATGAAGTATACACCTGAATGGAAAGAGGACATTTAGGGCAGAAATTTCATACACTTGAATTATGTGATGTCAAACAAGGTATACTAATCAACAACTTAAAAAAAAATCAACTTGCAAGTCCTAATAAGTCTATGATCATTGATGTCCTTCAACAACTCCTTTATGCCTACTAGCCCTCCAAAAGGGGTCTTTTGAACATAACTTTCAAAAAAGGACTCAAACCTAGAACTTTTTCACCATTTTGAATACCCATTAAGGATTTGTTTAGCATATCTCACTTCCACATAGGGTTGTTTCAGAACTTCATGTCCCAAAATTGGCTGTTCCTACTGCTACAAAGGGGCAATTAGCCTTATTTTCCAAAGCAAGTACTCAAAATCCTTCACCCAAACTTCCCACACCTACTCTATCACCCTTGTTAGGTTTCCAATAGACAAAATTAAGAATTTTTGGTCAAAGATAGGCCTTCTACATCATCTAACCACCATACCCTTACTCTAGGCCTGTTTTAGGCTAGTTTCCATGAGGGTTTATTGAAAATCTATCTTCTACACCCTGCCACACCTTACCAATGGTTCAAACACCTTAGGTTAGACCTACACATGCTTCCCAAATGCTTCTTTATCCCTTGTCAACACTGTTTCATCAAACTCACTCAAAACCACCATTCTCAAGCCAAATTTCACACGAAACCCTTGGGGCAGCCTCCAAAACCCAACCAAATCACCTTCTCTACTCCTAAAACCCAATACTTCATCTAAGACCATCTAATTGGACCCATCCCACCAAGTTATAGGAGCCACAGTAAGTGGAATGGTTCATTATAACATTCTATGTAATCAAATTCATCAAAAATAGTTTTCCCATGATGCTACAAAAAAATGACTCAAACTACCACCAAACTCAATGTGAAAATCTCAAACTAGGTTTAAATTAATGGTAACTCAGTCCTCTATCAAATTCATAAGGTTTTAGAACATTTAGCCCCTATACAAAACCATACCAGGTCTGGGAACAATCAATTTGTAGAGAAAAATATAGAAAACAAGGGTCTTTGTTATTGATATTCACTTCAAAACATTCTTCCTCCCTTACAATGAGTTCTTCCACACACACACACACACACACACACACACACACACACACACATGCACACATGCATGCACACACACACATATGTTTTCCCTCCAAAGACCAACCACCTAAACAAACTAAAACGAAAATTTGAGACTAATTGACCCTTGGTATTCCATAGTATGTCTTTGCACTTCTTACATATCATTTTTTACAACATTACAAATATGACACTTTCTTTGTAATAATAAAACCCTATGACTCAAATTGCATTTGAAGTGGTCTATTATGACCTTATTCAATGACAAAAGACTCAAACTCTCCTAGAACCTAACACTTGACCAACATTAAGACCTTATTTACAAACTTTTCACAAGATAAACTTGGTGCCCTTGCACCATTATGGACTATGAATCTTATGAAGGAGAAAGTTGGGAAGGTTTCCAAAAGACTCTAATACTATTATAGTCATAGTGGACTGATGTACATAAATAGTTTTGTTCCTTCAAGACTATCATGAGTATTTCCATAAAGGAAAATAGGGCTGCCAAGAGACTTCAAAACTATTTGAAACCATAAGGTGTTGAGAGATCACTATTTAAAGGTATATCTCTAATACTAAGCCTCCCTTTGAACCTATCAACTCTTAAGAACATCACCTTGACTGTTCAAGTGACTATATTGCCCCTTGAAGGTCATTGTTTGGACTCTTATAGGAGTATTAAATCATTATTTTAGATTTGGAAATCATGAATTGTATGGTTAATTTTTTACATATATGAGTTGTATGGAGGTGATTTTGAAGAATGACAAAATGAATGCCATCGAAGGGGACTGTTAATCAACATAAATGGACTATCCTAATAGTCTTAAACTAGTCCAAAAACTTTTTGATAGTCAAAAGAACATTAACCCTTGAAGATAACCTTCTAAATACTCATGACAAAAGATCAAAGACCTCTTAAGTAATGCATAAATTAAAAGCAACTTCATGATGGTCATGACTATGATAGTGGACTATTATATAGACTTGTGACTGTCCTACACTCATGAAAACCTCCTTTTTAGTGTTTTATCTTTGTATAACTTCCTTTGTATTATCTTGTGTTATGATGCTTGTATGTCCATATATTTATAGATAACTCTCTTCTCTAAAAAAAATTTATGTTGATGAAGTATAATACATAATCTCCATCATGTGTTTTATGGAGGGGTATCAAAGTGAGTTGTAACAATTCGTCAAATAGGTTGTGGTGCTCATTTCCTCCATTTTTGTAAGAAAACTATCATTTCATGCCTTGGTGAGATGTTAAGCCTAGTGCAAAGTGTTGTTTTTAGTACAGGGGAGGGTTGCATATAGGGTATTTGTGAAGTTGCCAATGGCAACAAATTTACCACCTAGCTGTCCTTATCTAATCCATGATTGCAAATGGATGTATTTTGGCTTCTATTGACTAAAAGTTCAACTTATTTATGAATTGGTGCATAAGGAATGTCCTAGCCCAAGACACTAGAGAGGTCTCCACATCCTCCAACCTTCTCCAAGAGAATTCATACTATGAAACATGCATGGAGAAGTTATCAAAAGGACACCTAACATTTATGTCTAAATGATCAATAGGGACAAGTAGGATTGTCATAATAGGGGGCATAGGATAGTCTAAGATTAAATACATTGCATGGTTCTATTAAATGAATTGAATTATGCATGTATTAAGGAATAAATCCTTCTATATCATCCTAGGGAAAAAATTAAGAGTCTTCCAAAATCAATTTTGGCTCCATTGATCATGAATATGAGTATGCCAAACAATTGTTCACTAAAATTATTTTATGAAGTATTTGATAATGTTTTTCTCTTGTATAGCTGAAAATAGGTGAAATGAAGGCATGAAGGTCCAAAACAAAGTGGAAACATGAGGAATTTGGAGTCTCTTTGACTGAACTAACTGATATACCTAGACACATATATATCTTAGAATATAAAGAACATAAAAAACATAAAGACATAAAGACATTTAAAGACATAAACAACATAAGAACATATATATGTGAATTAAAATGGACATAAATTAAACATACCTTAGAATTCTATATTGCAATTGACTAATTCTCCAAAATATGGCTTCAAAATCCTTAAATTCTTCTTTTTCCCAAGTTTGATTATGAATTCTATATAATTTTAGAATAGGATTAGTGAAATTTATAGAAAAAACAAACAGATATCATCAAATTCAATCTATATATCAATGGTAATTAGCTTTGAAACAATATCACACATGAAACATGAAACTTTTAGTTTAAATAATCAAATTTTCTCCAAAAACATGCAAAATCAGTTCTTGTACATTGAAAAAACAAAAAAAGGTGGTGGATTGATATAAAAATGATTCTCAATTAGTCAAACAACATGAAAAGCATTTTCTTGTCGGATATACTCGTGAAGAGCAAGAATAACAGTCATGTGTGGTCTAAAACACATATCCCACATGCTTTTTTACCGTTTTCCATGCTTCCCAAAATGCACTTGCGTTATAACATGAGCACATTTTGGGAAGCATGAAAACATAAAGGTTCATGCATGCAAAAATCATAACCTTCTAAATGTTGGTGCCAAAATCATGGTCTAGGATGTCATGCTCTCACATAAAATATATTGTAACTATGCATTTAGTGCATCAAATAGGTAATCAAGTGATAGTCCAAGAGTATCCCTAGACTCAAACATCCATGTGGTTCATGAAATAGAACTTTTTAAAACAAGGAGGGACAAATGTAACCTTGTATCTACATGGGAGAGTCTATCTCTCTCTCTCTATCTTCATTTCTCTATCCTATATATAGAGAGGGATCAGGAGACATGGAGAGATAGAGAGGGACATGGGGATAGAGAGGATAGGTTGAGATAGAGATGGGGAGAGGGAGAGATGTGGATTGAGATAGAGAAAGGGGTCTATAGAGGGAGAAATATAGAGATACGTTTATATAGAGAGGGGAGATATAGGGACATAGATCTAGCAAGGGAGAGATAGATAGGGAAATACAAAGAGAGAGGTAGAGATGGGTATATTAAGAGATGGGGTTATGAGGATAGATAGCTCAATAGGAAAAGAGATCAAAAGATGTCTAGAGACATAGGGAGAGAGATTTCAAGAGGTAGAGGGATGGAAAGAGAGATAGAGATGAGGAGAGAGAGAGAGGTAGCGAGGGATAGATTAAGAGATAGGGATCCATATGTCCAAAGAGATAGAGATAGATATTCCTATTCTCCCCTCTACCTAAACCATAAACCTAAACCTCTAAACCATAAACCCTAAACCCTAAATAATGCCCCTAAACCATAACCTCTAACCCCTACACCCTAAAATCAAGCAACCCTAAACCCCTAAACCATAAACCTTTGAAGTAACCCTAAACCTTTATGTCCCTATCTCTCCCAATCTCTATTGGTCCCCTCACTCTATCTCTCTCTAAACCCTAAAACCTAACCCATAAACTCAAGAAACCCTAGACCCTAAAATCAAGCATCCCTAAACCCCTAAAGCCTAAATAATTCCCCTAAACCCTATTTACTTGAGCAACCCTAAACTCATGTAAACCTCAAATAGTGAGGGAGGGAGAGATAGAAAGGTTGAGTTAGAGAGAGGGGATCAAAAGAGATCTAGCAGGATAGAGAGATGAGGAGAGAGAGAGATAGAGAGGTAGGTATAGTTAGAGAGAGGGATAGAAGAGATAGAGATATCTCTCCCAGGCTCGGTCTCCTCTATATCTCCATGTTCGCCTCTCTACATAAACCATAAGCCTAAACCTCTAAACCTTGACCCCTAACCCCTAAACCATAAATAATGCCCCTAAACCCTAACCCCTAACCCCTAAAGCCCTAAACCCCTAACCCCTAAACCATAAAACCTATAAGAAACCCTAAACCTCTATCTCCCTATCTCTCCCAATCTCTATTGGTCCTCTCTCTCTATCTCTCTCTAAACCCTAAACCCTAAACCCCTAAAGCCTAAATAATTCCCCTAAACCCTAAACTCATGTAAACCTCAAATAGTGAGGGAGGGAGAGATGTTGCAAGTATATGCCTAATCGGTGTTGTTGTTGATGTCAACATATCTTTGTTGTCATTGGTGTCAACTATATCTTATTTTATTACTTGTTTAGAAGGCTTGTATGTTGAGGATATTGAGAAAATTAGCCTCTCCGGAAGAAACAAGTGAGTTACAGTGAAGTGCAGTACAAATAGTGAGATGTATGCTGAAGAATAGTCTAGTAAACTACTCCACATTTACAGCTAATTGAAGATTATGGTCTGTGGATTAGAAGTAAGTTAGAGGTTGATGATTGTAATTCCAACTTTGATGATCATTCCAAGGTTGTTGTAATGTATAAATACTTTTAATTGAGTCGTGGAAAAAGTGTCCTTGAATGAAAATGACAAGATCATAAGAAAGGTCCAAAAGGTAGAGAAGAGAAGAGGTAGAGTAGAGAAGAGGTAGAGTGCAGAAGAGGAAGAGCAAAGGAATTATTATACTTTGATTGCATAAATAAAGTGGAGTTGATTGTGGTAGTGATCTTGGCAGTGAGCAGCCTGTAGGGTTTAACAGCCCTCAGGGTTTAATACCCCTTATTGTAATCTTGCTAGGTTTAGGGTTGAGGCAGTGAGCCTGCTAGACCTAATTGTTCTTCATGACAGTGAGTCAGTATGTTGGGCCTGTGGAGTGACCAAACCTAAACATCATTATTTCAAGATTACAATATATATTGAGAGCTAATCCTCTCCGTGGTTTTTCCTCATCTTGAGGTTTTCCATGTAAAATCTGGTGTCTCTTGTGTTTCATGTTATTTGTGTGGCTATGTTTCTGATTTCATGCATTCATGATTAAATCTTAATAATGGCAGATAAGTGATGAATGTTTAAATTGCAGAAAGTGTTAAGTTTTTGTAACAACTGATTCACCCCCCCTCTTAGTTGTCTAGTGCATTTCAACAGTTGGTATCAGAGCCACGTCCCTCTGGAAAGAGTCTAACAACTCGAGGGAGATCCTAATGGAGTCAAAAGGAAAACAACAATTCACTTATACACCTGGATGCTCATCAAGCGATGTCAAAAGAAAATTGTCCAATCAAGAAAAAAATGTCAACCATCAACGATATTCTGAAGTAAGCGCCAGTGATGAAGTCACATTTCAAAATGAAAACTATTGGGTTATTGATAGCAGTTCTTCAAACCACATGACTCATGACACGAGTAAGTTCATTAGTCTGAAAGAATACAATGAATGGCTAGTCAGGTTTGGAGATGACTGCACTATAGAAGATTGTGGAATAGGATTGACAAATTTTGGCAACAGACAAATCTCTAAATATTTTTTGTATGTGAAAGGTTTGAAACAAAATCTTTTAAGTGTCAAACAGATATGCTGGAAAGGCTTCAAGTTTGTATTTGAGAATGATTCTCTTGAAATTAAAGAAAAATTTGGAGCAACAATAGAAATTGCAAAAAGAACAGAAGAGAATCTCTATCATCTTAGGAAAAGTGACTTTCTTGGATACACATCTTAGAACAATGATAGCTAGGTTTGGCATAGAAGACTCTGTCATACAAATCTTAATAATTTAACAAGCTTAGTTCAGATTGGAAAGGACCTACCAGAGATTGATTACACAAGCAACATCAGTTGCAGGAAATGTCAAACATTGTCAAGAAAAGCATGGCAAGATAAAGAAAAATCTTCCATTGAATGATTGGAATTGATTCATACAAACTTTTGTGGTCCTACAAGAATACCAAGCCTCCATGATCACAAGTACTTTATGTTTTTTGTTGATGACTTTTCTAGAATGACTTGGGTTAGTTTCTTAAAAGATAAACCAGAGATTCTAGAGGTACTCAAAATTTTTAAAGAAACACTTGAAAGTAAGCTAAGCATGAACACCAAATGCCTGAGAATTGGAAAAGAAGAAATTATCTCCAATGACTTCAATACATTTTGTGAAACCTATGGGATAGAAAAATAGCTCTCTGCAAAAAATAAGATATTGGGAGAAGCAAGTAGAACTATTCAAGAGACTGCAAAACTAATGATGGAAGAAGCAAATTTACCAGATATATTTTGGAAGGAGGCAATTCAAACCATTGCTTATACACTAAACAGAGTTCAAGTAACAACCAAAGAAGGAAAGACTCCTATTGAGGTATGGTGTGGATCAATACCCACTGTGAAATATTTTAAAATCTTTAGAAGCAAATGTCTCATCAGAATTGATAAGGATTGTTAGCACTCATTTTGACCTGGGGTTGATTTTTCATGTTTAGGGGGTTGCTTCATTTGAACCCTTTATCTTCTTGCCCATTTTCCTAAGTGTTGGACCTCCTCAGCATTTTTCAGCTGTAGCATCATATTTTCTTTGAGGAGGAGGTCATCATCATCATCTTGTCTTCGATGATGGTCTGCATTATCATGTTTTCTGTCGACTTGTTCATCATCAGGATCATCATATTTCAATATCGGGTGATGTCTGGATATCATCCTGATCCTGCTGATGAGCTACAGTGTGCCCTGATTTGCTTGCGGAGGTGATTTTTCAAGTATCCGGTGATTTTCCAATTATCACCTTGCCCTTTTATGATGATGATGTCACCCCGATCTTCTGAAGGGGTTATTCTCTAAGTTGTTCGACCTGACTTGTTTTTTCTTAAGGGTCGTCATCATCATCATCATATTTCCAGTTATCACCGTGTTGCTTGCGAGGGTCATCATATTTTCTGCCTGCATGATATTTCGCCGGGGTGATATTTTTATCATCGGGTGATCTTGGTTATGATCATCCTGATGATGTTGAAGAGTTCTAAGTGTGACCCGATATTCACTGGGGTCATCATATTTTGAACGTCAGGATGATCTTAGTCAATATCATCCTGATGTTGTTGTATCACTTCATGTTCGTTGTTTTATCATCCTGATGATGCTGACGTCATTCTTATGTCAGGGTGATATTTATTTCTCTGCCTATCTGCATCATGATATTTCTGAAGGAGGGGGTGATATTTTCATTTTTGAATATCACCCGCGTGTATGTTTGTTCCAGCGTCATGATGATGTTGATATCAAGGAGATATCCTCCTGCCGGCTTCGTGCATTATCTAAGTGGGGGGTGATCTTTTCAAGCATCATCATATTCATCTATCGCCCCGATCTTATAGTGGAGCTACAGTGCAACCTGATATTTGTGCATCAGGATGATATTTCCAAATATCCGGTTATCTTCCGGATATCATCCTAATGTCGATATGATGATGACATCATCAAGGTCCGGGGGGGAGTCATATTTCTAACACTGATCATCTTGTGGAGATCTCCTGATATTTGCAAACATGATGATGACGTCATCCGGATATGAGGAGGTGCGCAGTGGGCGGATATGATGATGACGTCAGCAGGATATGATGATGACGTCATCAGGATGTTCATCGGCCAGACTTTTGGTATAGGCTCAGCAGGAGGATGTTCTTCCGATGGATCAGGTTGTGCGGATGAAGGCGATTATCATGCAGGTTATATTGCGATATGATGCTGACGTCAGGGTGATATTTCAAGCGACAGGATATCATGCTGCTGGAGGATGATGATGATGAAGTCTTATACTAGTGTCGTCAGGAGCAAAAGCACCGACATCATATATGCTCATGACCTAGTATATAAAGTGTTAAAGAGGTTGCTACGGGGTGCATGTGGGATAATTGATATCCTGCATATTCGAAATATCATGATGATGAATCTCGGCGGGAAATGGTTGCGATGCAGAATTGACATTTTCCCGAGGCCGCGGGTTGGTGCGCCTTTAATGGCGAAGGTTACAGAGGTATGGGCGGATCTGGTACCCGATTGAAGGTGTACATCAGCGGACAGTGGCGCAGGGCTCAAAAAATCTTCCTGTCTCCTCCCCTACCTGTTGCATTCATGTTTGGGCGCCAATCTGGTAATGCGTTGAGCGCCATTTTGCTGATACTGTGTATCTGGCAGGATTTTTGGTCAACCATGTAATTAATTGTTGTGGTACACTACCTGGCTGTTATAAGCAGGAAGTGTTACTCATTTGTGGTTGTTGAAAGTTGAAGATTTTTGGCTCTGTAATTCATAACAAGCTGATCTGGTTGCTCTATACAGCTTAACCTGTGAGTTTATGTATCTCTTGTTGTATGTTTTTGGCATGAACCCACTGATTTCATGATTAATCTTATATGAGAAATGCTATCTTAGCATGTGTTTTGTTAATTCTGTCTCCAGTATTGCATGTATTCTTTTTCTGAATCTGGATATTTGGGTAATGTTTAGATTCTAGAGCATAGAATTCCTATGTTGAATGTCTGATCTTTTAACTTCTGCTCAAGGGGTAGATTAAATTGTTTTCAGGTTGAACATTGGGAAGGGTATACTGCAGTAGGGATGCCATAAGTAGAGATAACTTAACACTCTATATTGGGAGATATCTGTAAGGCAGGTATCACATATATCCCCCTGAAATCTAGTTTTAGCTGTTCATGTTGATCATTCACAGGTGTATGTCTACTGACTCCAGGCCCTGGATAGGCACCAATCATGCTTTATTTTTGTGTTATAACCATGTCCAGCTTTGCATCCAAACTTAAACTCCAAATCACAATCTAAAACAACCATTAGGACATTAGAATTAGTTTTAGGATCCTCAGTCCTCTAACTACAACTGCAAATAGGCCCAAAGCTAGCCCCTTTGCTCTTATCTTTCAGTTTTGGTCTACTTACATGAGGACTATCTGCTTTCTGTCAGCATCCCAGCCTTGTATGCATATCCTCATGGATGTTGAGTAGGGAATACCCCCCTAGGTCTTGCAGAGCCTGAAGAAGAAGAGGAGATAAAATATAGAGTCTATCTCCTATATTGTTGGCCCCTGGCCCAGAGATCCTGTTGATCACTGATGGCTACCTTGTAGGGAAATCTGGGAATAAGCATCCAGTCTGGGAAAAAACCAACAGAAATTGGCGACTCTACTGGGGATTGAGAAGTAAAAGTACTATCTAATCATCTCCAGTAATATATATGTGACCCATCCGAGTCAGCAACAGAAATTGGCGACTCTGCTGGGGACTTTGTGAAAGAACCCCGGTTTTCAAAAGAAAATTGTTCCTAGTAATAGGTGGCGACTTTGAAGTAATCTCCCAACTGGTCAAAGTAAAATTTATATGCAGGGGAGAAGATCCCAACAAAATCCTTTATTTGAAGAGTTACCAGTAACAAGAAGAATGATGTACAGAAGAAAGGGAGCTGTCTCAGTTAGTCATGAGGGTTCCCCCAGAAAAAATGATGATATCCAAGATAACCCTAGGCCATCAGGACAGCATGTGCCTCACTTTTCAAATGCAGAAGCTGATATTCAAGGTGCATATGAGAGGCAACAGGGTGGTAGCATGAGAATGAGGTCAGAGGTGTTCCAAGAACGCCCATTTTTAGACCCTAGTGAAAGGTTTGAAGAGGCAGAGTCTCTGAGGGATGATGAAGATGATGACCAGAGTGGCATGAGACCATCTACCTCTAGGCCTAAGGATGAACAGTTAGCTGAAGAAATCAGAAGTCTAAGAGCAGAACTAGAATATCTACAAGCCATGAAAATCAGAGATGATATGAAGCAGAAAGTGCAAGCCTTAAGAACTGCCCAAAATGATTCAGTTCCTACCCTAGAGAATGCAAATGTGCAGAGACATCAGCAAAGATATGAAGTGCAACATCAGCATCATGATGAGAGACAAAATGTGAATGATGCTAGGATACCACTGAACAATGTAGGAAACCAGAATGCAAATAGAAATGTTAATGTTAATCAGTTAAACAGACAGCCCATGCAACTAGATAGATTCAGGCAGCTGGTGTTTGATGGTATTCCTGGGTATCCTAACCCCATTGATAAGCATCTGAGGCTACAAGTGCCTAAATTTTTAGGAAACAACACAGTGTCAGGAGAAGATCATCTAAAAGCCTTTCAAAATGTCATGGATAACTTTGAGGTTGAACATGAGGATGTTTTCATGAAGTCATTCATGCAATCCTTAATAGATGAGGCAAGAGAATGGTACAAGAGTTTGCCTAACCGGAGTATTTCATCATGGGATGATTTTAGAAGGATGTTCAAGGAGCAATATGGTGACAAAACTGACCCTAGCTTTTTTGTAAATGAGTTCACCAGTATCACTAAAGGGTCAAATGAGCAGGTTGCAAACTTTAATGCAAGATTTACTAAAGTGTTGAACAAATTGCCACATCACATGAGGCCAAATGAACC
Organism: Cunninghamia lanceolata; assembly: GCA_027924645.1. Lineage (NCBI taxonomy): Eukaryota > Viridiplantae > Streptophyta > Pinopsida > Cupressales > Cupressaceae > Cunninghamia > Cunninghamia lanceolata. The sequence continues at coordinate 2,233,582 of BSBN01000185.1, read as the reverse complement.
AATGTGCATAATATTGTATATCAATGCCTTTGATGCAAAAACTGCATATGGATTAAGAGATAAAGGTCCTGCTACTCTCAGGGATGCTTTCAGAATTGCAGTGAATATTGAAAACAACAGGAAAGCATCCGGTAAGACAAATAGAAGGGATGATGTAAAAATTCTGCAGAATCCAAACAAGCCTCAGAACACTCAAGGTAATGCATCTGCCCCTGAAGATAAGATAGACAAATTGGCAAATGTTGTTAAGGACCTAAGCTATAGATTAGCTAGAAGTGAAAAAGGGATGGGTCCTGATAGGCAAGTCTATCAAAGGCAGGAAAAGAGGCCATCATTACATGATATGCCTTATAACACCAATTGGCATGATGGTAAGTTAGTATTCCCACGTAACAACACAAATCAGAGGGCTCAACATGTCAAAGAAACTCCTGATCCTCTAAAGAAAGCTATAAATATTGTTGATGATGCTCCATGGTGTATAATTTGTCAGATGCCACATTCACAGTCACAGTGTATGATTGCTCAATCCTTGTATGATAATGCCACATCTTGTAATGAATGCAATGAGCCACATCATGTGCAGGATGATGATGTTAATATGATGTCCATAGGTAATGGATACACTCTTTATGATGCTGATGAGAATACAGATCGTCAAATTCAGGCCTGCCAACAGTTCCCATATGATGAAGATAATGAAGATAACTATGTGTATGCTCAGAACTCACACAATTTTCTGAGTAACTTACAACGACCTTCTAATGAGGAAATTAGAGCCTTCACAGCTGCAGCAGTTGCTCAAGTCAAAAGCAACTACAATCTCAGAGGTAAAAATCAAGTAGGCAGCCCACATCAGCCAGAAGATATTTCTGTAGGTCAGCTAGTGCATGGTCATAAAGGAATTGAACCACAAAAAAGGCAGTGGGTAAATAATAAACAGAATTTTAGACATAGAACAGGTCATGAATCTCAAGGACCAGAAAACAAAATCCCTCAGGCTGAAGATCAGAGTAAAGGTTCCCAAGACAAGAATGATGATCAGGGAACTATGAAAGTAAAAGCTAAATCAGTTCAGGATAAAAACAAGATTGTGGAGCAAGCTACATCTGTTATACAAAATTATGCTCCATTTGATATAGCTCAGATCCTCTCTTAGGTAAAAGTCTCTGTTCCACTTATGGAACTCATGAAAGTGGAAGAGATCAAGAATAGGACAATATCCCTAATCTCAGGGGTACCTTTTCAAGCTAAACAAAATGTTCAGACCCAGGGTGAAAAACATGTCATGTGTAATGAAGAAGATGAGACTCCTGAAGTCTATTTAGGAGTGACTATGACAAAGTGTCCTTCACAAGTGGAACCATTTTATGTTTCCCTGGTTATAAATGGAAAAATAATTAGAAATTGTATGCTTGACTCTGGAGCATCTACAAATGTTATGCCTTTGGCCATCATGCAACAAACTGGATTGAAAATTGACAAGGCATGTGGAAAATGTTATGCTATGGATGCCAGAGAGGTACCAGTTATTGGAATCATGAAGGATGTAGATTTCAAACTGGCAGCATTTCCTGAAAAGAGATATAAAATGAATATAACAGTGGTTGACATCAAGCCACAGTATGGTATGTTGTTGTCAAGGAGATGGGCAGCACTAATTGGTGGAAGTATGCAGCTGGACCTGTCATATGCCATGATTCCAATGAATGGCAGGGATGTTAAGCTAATCAGAGAACAAAGATCATCAGAGACAGTGGAAGACCAAGAAGCAAATGAACAGGTATGCTTTGTAGACACTGACTGTGATAATTTCAAGGTTGTCTTAGATGATACAGAAGATAAAGAGAAAAATGTCTGCACTGAAGAGGTGGATCAGCAAGGCTTATGGACCATGTTTTTTGATGGAGCTTGTGCAAAAGAAGGCTCTGGAGCTGGAGTTGTTTTCCTGTCTCCAACTGGTAAGCTCCTCAAATTCTCTTTCTTGCTGAGGTTTGATTGCACAAACAACATTGCAGAATATGAGGCTTTACTCTTAGGCCTAAATATTGCTCTCAAACATGGAATTAAGATGTTAAGAGTATTTGGGGATTCTGAGTTGATTGTATCCCAAATTAGAGATAAGTATGCTGCAAAAAATAAAAGACTGAAACAATACAAGCATGCTGTTTGGGATACCATTGAACTATTTGATGCATTTTTAATAGGCTGGGTAGAAAGGTCAAAAAATGTTATGGCTGATTTCTTGGCCAATGTTGCAATAAGGCCAGATGACATCACTCTGTCAGGTGTTACAAATGTAGAAATTAAAATTAGGCCTGCAGTACCAGAAAATATATGCAGTTGGCAAGTGTTTAATGATGATAGGGATTTGTTGAAATTTTTGCACTGCATAGATGAATATGAGAATCAAGAAATTGATTTCCAAGCTTTTGTAGAGACTATAGATGGAAAAGAAACTCTTGTGGGAAAAGAGATAATTCAATTGAAGACTAATAAAATCCCTAGAGGGTTGGTAGCTTTGGAAAGAGCTTTTGATAGTAGAGATAAACTGGTCACAAGGACATCTCCCACAAATAAGGAAGATTTAGAGGAGATAAATTTGGGGACATCTCAGGCCCCTCAGAAGGTATACATTGGTAAACAACTCAAACCACACATTAGGAGTATGCTGATTGCATTACTGAAGAAGTATAAACATGTTTTTGCTTGGTCATATGAGGACCTAAAAGCCTATAGGGAGGATTTATTCCAGCATGAGATCCCATTGAGACCTGGAGCTAAGCCATTTAGACAAAAGCAAAGACCTATTAATCCTACCTTAGCTCCCAAGATGCAAGAAGAACTCAAAAGGCTCAGGGAAGCTGGAATAATTGTGCCAATCAGACATTCAACTTGGGTGTCTAACCTTGTCCCAGTCAGAAAAAAGAATGGTGATATTAGGCTTTGTGTTGACTTCAGGAACTTGAATGTATCCTCTTTAAAGGATAACTATCCACTGCCTAATATGGAAGCTATGTTGCAGAGAGTGACTGGTTGTGAACTCTTATCCATGATGGATGGATTTTCAGGATATAATCAGGTGAAGGTAAAGGAATCAGAACAGTATAAAACCGCCTTTACCACTCCATGGGGAACTTATGTGTATGTTAGAATGCCATTTGGACTAACAAATGCAGGTGCTACATTTCAAAGAGCAATGGACGTTGCTTTTGCAGGGCTGATTGATTCAATTCTGGCTGTATATCAGGATGACTTGACTGCTTACTCAAAGAAAGAAGAGCAGCATTGTTTGCATCTGGAGCAGATTTTCATAAGAGCACTAGAATATGGTATTTCTTTAAATCCAAAGAAGTGTGCCTTTGGGGTAGTTGAAGGAAAGCTTCTGGGACATATTGTTTCCAAGGATGGAGTCAGGATAGATCCAGAGAGAGTGGCTGCTATTGACAGGATTCAAATGCCAAAAACTGTAAAAGGAGTTCAGTCCTTCTTTGGACAGATAAATTTTGTTAGGAGATTTGTTCCCAACTTTGCAGAAACCACAAGGAACATTTCCAAGATGATGAAGAAGGATGCAACTGTCAACTAGGAAAGGGAAGCAATAGAATCATTTCAGAGTATCAAAGAGGCAATCAAGATGGCCCCTGTTCTTAAATCTCCTGATTTTTCTAGGCCATTCCAAGTATTTTCATTTGCTTCCTTTCATATTGTTGCTGCATGTTTGCTACAGAAAAACGAAGATGGTTTTGAACAGCCCATCGCTTTCTTCAGTATGTCCTTGCAGGCCTCTGAGTTGAAGTATGATATTATGGAAAAACAGGCATATGCACTAGTCAGAGCCATCAAAAGTTTCAGACCATACTTGGTAGGATCATATATAATTGCATATGTACCTCATGCAGCAGTCAAAGACATATTCACTCAGTAGGAGGTGACTGGAAGAAGGTGCAGATGGATAAACAAACTGCAAGAATTCAACATAGACGTACAAGTTACTAAGTTGATAAGAGGACAAGGATTAGCCAAGATGATGGCACAGTCAAACTTGGAAGCATGCCAAGTTAATGCAGTCCAAGATGAGAGTGTAAATGTATCAGGATCTGAATGGTACAAGGATATTATCTACTACTTGCAAAATCTGAATTGTCCTTCCCATTTCAGTGATAGTCAAAAGAGGACTTTAAAGTTACATGCAATCAGGTATGTTATTGTTCAAGGTGAGCTATACTGGAAAAACCCTGATGGTGTGCTGGTGAGATGTGTGGATGAGGATATGGCTAACAATGTTTTGATTGATATGCATAAAGGATTGTGTGGTGGACATTATACTGCCCAAACAACAGCTCATAAAATTCTCAGAGCAGGATATTGGTGGCCCACTCTCTTTTCAGATGCACAAAAGTTAGTAAGGAAGTGTGACCCTTGCCAAAGATTTTCAGGAAAGCTGAAATATGATGGCGCTTTACCCCTCAGAACTGTAACTGTGGATGCTCCATTCCAGCAATGGGGAATTGACTTCATAGGGGAAATTGCAGACAAATCAAGTGGGGGACACAGTTGGATTTTGGTGGCAACTGATTACTTTACCAAATGGATTGAGGCCATTCCAACTAAGAGAGCTACAAGCAAGGTGGTGACAGATTTCATACTAGAAAATATTATCATCAGGTTTGGAGTACCATTCAAAATAGTCACTGATAATGCTATGTGCTTCAGATCAGGTGAATTTGTTGATTTTTGCAACAGGTATGGGATAAATCTGTCATATACATCACCATATCACCCACAAGGAAATGGTCAAGCGGAATCAAGCAATAAGAGCATCATGAAAATTATCAAGAGGATATTGGACAAGAATAAGAGAGCTTGGGACTCAAGATTGAACTTAGCAATATGGGCTGACAGAGTGACAGTAAAAAGGGCTATTGGGAAGTCACCTTTTGAGCTAGTATATGGTGCATCAGCTAGACTGCCCATAAACAATCTCCTACCAGTTTACAGATTCATTCAGGAAAATGATGAGGAGATTGAAGACTCCATGATAGAAAGAGTGAACCAGCTGGTTGCATTGGATGAAAATAGAAGGAAAGCCCACCAGATCAATCTCAAAAGACAACAAGATGTGAAATATCAGTTTGACAGGAGAACTACAAAAAGGAAGTTTCAAGTCAATGATCTGGTGCTCATTTGGAATGCTAAAGGTCAGGAAAAGGGTAAACATGGTAAATTTGAACCCTTATGGATGGGCCCATATCAGGCTTGCAATACTCATGGGGAGGATTCTTATTTCCTCCAGGCCCTAGATGGTGAAGTTCTGGAATTGCCTGTGCATGGCCAATTCCTTAAGTTCTATTTTGCATAAATAACTTGTTTCTATGCACATTTGTAAAAAAAAACATGTATGTAGTGTAAATGCCTTGTACAGCTCGTGCTTTTTGGCTTTTTGTCTGGTCTGCCCGGAGATCTGGTTCTCGCTGCAGGTTTTCACCTGCACGTCCCCATTCGGAGCCACTGTTAGCACTCATTTTGACCTGGGGTTGATTTTTCATGTTTAGGGGGTTGCTTCATTTGAACCCTTTATCTTCTTGCCTATTTTCCTAAGTGTTGGACCTCCTCAGCATTTTTTAGCTGCAGCATCATATTTTCTTTGAGGAGGAGGTCATCATCATCATCTTGTCTTCGATGATGGTCTGCATTATCATGTTTTCTGTCGACTTGTTCATCATCAGGATCATCATATTTCAATATCGGGTGATGTCTGGATATCATCCTGATCCTGCTGATGAGCTACAGTGTGCCCTGATTTGCTTGCGGAGGTGATTTTTCAAGTATCCGGTGATTTTCCAATTATCACCTTGCCCTTTTATGATGATGATGTCACCCCGATCTTCTGAAGGGGTTATTCTCTAAGTTGTTCGACCTGACTTGTTTTTTCTTAAGGGTCGTCATCATCATCATCATATTTCCAGTTATCACCGTGTTGCTTGCGAGGGTCATCATATTTTCTGCCTGCATGATATTTCGCCGGGGTGATATTTTTATCATCGGGTGATCTTGGTTATGATCATCCTGATGATGTTGAAGAGTTCTAAGTGTGACCCGATATTCACTGGGGTCATCATATTTTGAACGTCAGGATGATCTTAGTCAATATCATCCTGATGTTGTTGTATCACTTCATGTTCGTTGTTTTATCATCCTGATGATGCTGACGTCATTCTTATGTCAGGGTGATATTTATTTCTCTGCCTATCTGCATCATGATATTTCCGAAGGAGGGGGTGATATTTTCATTTTTGAATATCACCCGCGTGTATGTTTGTTCCAGCGTCATGATGATGATGATATCAAGGAGATATCCTCCTGCCGGCTTCGTGCATTATCTAAGTGGGGGGTGATCTTTTCAAGCATCATCATATTCATCTATCGCCCCGATCTTATAGTGGAGCTACAGTGCAACCTGATATTTGTGCATCAGGATGATATTTCCAAATATCCGGTTATCTTCCGGATATCATCCTGATGTCGATATGATGATGACGTCATCAAGGTCCGGGGGCAGTCATATTTCTAACACTGATCATCTTGTGGAGATCTCCCGATATTTGCAAACATGATGATGACGTCATCCGGATATGAGGAGGTGCGCAGTGGGCGGATATGATGATGACGTCAGCAGGATATGATGATGACGTCATCAGGATGTTCATCGGCCAGACTTTTGGTATAGGCTCAGCAGGAGGATGTTCTTCCGATGGATCAGGTTGTGCGGATGAAGGCGATTATCATACAGGTTATATTGCGATATGATGCTGACGTCAGGGTGATATTTCAAGTGACAGGATATCATGCTGCTGGAGGATGATGATGATGAAGTCTTATACTAGTGTCGTCAGGAGCAAAAGCACTGACATCATATATGCTCATGACCTAGTATATAAAGTGTTAAAGAGGTTGCTGCGGGGTGCATGTGGGATAATTGATATCCTGCATATTCGAAATATCATGATGATGAATCTCGGCGGGAAATGGTTGCGATGCAGAATTGATGTTTTCCCGAGGCCGCGGGTTGGTGCGCCTTTAATGGCGAAGGTTGAAGAGGTATGGGCGGATCTGGTACCCGATTGAAGGTGTACATCAGCGGACAGTGGCGCAGGGCTCAAAAAATCTTCCTGTCTCCTCCCCTACCTGCTGCATTCATGTTTGGGCGCCAATCTGGTAATGCGTTGAGCGCCATTTTGCTGATACTGTGTATCTGGCGGGATTTTTGGTCAACCATGTAATTAATTGTTGTGGTACACTACCTGGCTGTTATAAGCAGCAAGTGTTACTCATTTGTGGTTGTTGAAAGTTGAAGATTTTTGGCTCTGTAATTCATAACAAGCTGATCTGGTTGCTCTATACAGCTTAACCTGTGAGTTTATGTATCTCTTGTTGTATGTTTTTGGCATGAACCCACTGATTTCATGATTAATCTTATATGAGAAATGCTATCTTAGCATGTGTTTTGTTAATTCTGTCTCCAGTATTGCATGTATTCTTTTTCTGAATCTGGATATTTGAGTAATGTTTGGATTCTAGAGCATAGAATTCCTATGTTGAATGTCTGATCTTTTAACTTCTGCTCAAGGGGTAGATTAAATTGTTTTTAGGTTGAACATTGGGAAGGGTATACTGTAGTAGGGATGCCATAAGTAGAGATAACTTAACACTCTATATTGGGAGATATCTGTAAGGCAGGTATCACATATATCCCCCTGAAATCTAGTTTTAGCTGTTCATGTTGATCATTCACAGGTGTATGTCTACTGACTCCAGGCCCTGGATAGGCACCAATCATGCTTTGTTTTTGTGTTATAACCATGTCCAGCTTTGCATCCAAACTTAAACTCCAAATCACAATCTAAAACAACCATTAGGACATTAGAATTAGTTTTAGGATCCTCAGTCCTCTAACTACAACTGCAAATAGGCCCAAAGCTAGCCCCTTTGCTCTTATCTTTCAGTTTTGGTCTACTTACAGGAGGACTATCTGCTTTCTGTCAGCATCCCAGCCTTGTATGCATATCCTCATGGATGTTGAGTAGGGAATACCCCCCTAGGTCTTGCAGAGCCTGAAGAAGAAGAGGAGATAAAATATAGAGTCTATCTCCTATACTGTTGGCCCCTGGCCCAGAGATCCTGTTGATCACTGATGGCTACCTTGTAGGGAAATATGGGAATAAGCATCCAGTCTGGGAAAAAACCAACAAGGATAATACTAAGTATGAGGAAGGCATTTTTATTGGATACTCATCTTGGACCAAAGCCTACCAGTGTTTCAACAATAGATTGGGAAGGATTGTTGAAAGTAGAAATGTCAAAATTATTGAGGATTTGCAAATTGAAGAACAAGAAGGTTCCCAAACCACCAAATGTGATGTGGAAGGTCACAAAGATGCTATGAATCAAGTGAACATGTGCCTAATTGCTAGTATTGATAGAGAGAACTCAAGAACTATAGATGAAGACATGACCTTGGAAAAAGACTTAAGAAAACAAATCAGATAGCTACAATAAACTCTAAAGGAGGATAATGAAGAAAAGACAAAAATTGAGAACTATCTGAAAGACAAAATTGTAGTCTGCATGAAGCTTGAGAAACAAATTAAAGATTTGAAGGCTGATCTGATCCATGTGTGGACCCAAAGAGATCAATTCAGTGTGAGCACTGCCAGATATGATAGGCTAATGGCATAACAGAAAAATGACGATGGCAGAAAAGACATAAAGCTTGAAAAAGACAAAGGATTCAGAACAAGTCAGGAAGAGGACAACATCAGACAGACTCAGAATCAAAGAAGTAGCAGACCATCAATTAGGTAGCCAAACACTCAAAGGCACTCTTCTTTCAATGGTTATTACAATTTATGTAACAAGTTCAGTCACAAGGCTAACTGGTGTAGAAACAGGGTGAGTCAAAATATCTAGTCATTTCCTAGTCAGAATTCTATTAGATGCTATGCATGCCACAAAATGGGACATGGAGATACTGAGTACAAACGTCAAGTGAGAAAAGGATATGGGACAAATAGAATAATGAAATCCTTCAATGACTATTGTTACACATGCAATAACTTCAGGCATAAGGCTAACCTATGTAGGTCAAGGATGAATGAAAGAAAAAATATTCAGAAAAACACTATATGCCTCAATTACAACAAACCTGGACAAAGTACAAAATACTACAGAAACAAGAAGAAGGATAACTAATCAAAATCAAGAGAACCAACTAAAAAAGTTGATCCAACACAAATCAAGGAAGAGATGAACAAGGTTTGGGTTAGGAAGGAAACAAATGAAGGAAGAGATAAATCTGCTTCAGGCTCCGGAGTAGCTACTTCCTCCGGTAAGTAGATTATGAATTATGGCTCAGGGGGAGCAGTATTGGAGACTCTAAATCCCCTAGCCAAATGATCAGTGCTAAGATCCAGCACAAAGATATATGTTGTGACAGTCCACTTGGAAGAGTTCTGATTCAGAAGACTGAAATAACTAAGTATGAGTAGTATGCAAGTAAGCAAAGATGAGAATTGGGCAAAGGCTATGGAAGAGGAATTGATGCAGATATAGAAGAATTAGACTTGGGATCTTGTTCCCAGACTAGTAGACAAGAATGTGATTGGCACTAAGTGGGTCTTCAGAAACAAGATGAATGAGAATGGTGAAGTTGTAAGAAACAAAGCAAGGTTGCTATGCAAAGGATATGCTCAAGTTGAGGGAATAGATTTTGAGGAAATGTTTGCTCCAGTGGCAAGGATTGAAGCAATAATGATGTTTTTGGCTTTTGTAGCATACAAACATTTTAAGGTCTACCAAATGGATGCTAAATTTGCCTTCTTAAATGGAGAGTTGGAAGAAGAAGTCTATATTGAACAACCAGAAGGATTTTAGTCATCAAATCAGGACGACATGGTATGCAGATTGAAGAAAAATTTGTATGGATTAAAGTAAGCCCGTAGGGCATGGTATGCATGGTTGGATAGGTATCTGATTCAAATAGGGTTCAGTAAAGTTACTACAGACAACAATCTCTATTCAAGATCAATGATGAACAAATCCTGATTGCTGCAATCTTTGTTGATGATATTATCTTTGGAGGCAATGAAGGTATGTGCTTAGTTTTTGCTAGAGAAATGCCAAGTGAATTTGAAATGTCCATGTTTGGAGAGATGAACTTCTTTTAGGTCTGTAAATAAGTCAATCAGATAAAGGTATCTTCATTTCTCAGTCTAAGTATGTGAAAGAGTTGTTAAAGAAATTTGGGATGGAAGACTCCAAACCAGTTTGCACACCTATGATAACTGGTTGTAAGTTGAGCAAAGAAGATGACTCACCTATGGTAGACCAGAAAAGGTATAGACCTATGATTGGAGGATTACTTTATCTAACTCAAACCAGACCTAACATAATGCATGCAGTATGTCTTGTGGCAAGATTTCAAGTAGAACCCAAGGAAGCACATGTGATGGCAATCAAGAGAATTTTGGGATATTTAAAAGGTACAATGGAGTATGGTTTGTGGTATCCTAAGGATAGTGACTTTACTCTTAGTGAATATACTGATGCAGATTGGGGCAGAGATGTGGATGACAAAAAAAGTATAGGTGGAGATGCATTCTTCTTGAGAAAAAGGTTGGTATCTTGGTTGAGCAAGAAATAGGAATCAATATCCCTATCTACTGCCGAAGCAGAATACATTGTAGCAACATGCAGTTGCACTCAAGTGCTATGGATGAAACAGACTTTGAAGGACAATAGAGTGGTGTATGAGGATCCAATCACAATCTTTTGTGAGAACACAAGTGCCATAAACATATCAAAGAATCCAGTGATGCATTTGAGGACAAAGCACAAATCCATTAGGTATCATTTTATGAGAGAAAAGGTGATGGAGAATGAAGTCAAACTAGAGTATGTCTCTACAAAAGATTAGATTGTAGATATTTTCACCAAGCCTCTACCTAAGGATACTTTTGAGTATCTTAGAGAAACGTTAGGGGTTATCACCCCTCCTACTCTAAACTAAGATGTACAATGGTGCATCAGTTCGGAGGTGTTCAGAGATCCAGATTTATACTTTTTAGGGCTACTTCTTAGGGAGAGTAGTCAGAAAGTTCAGAAGAGAGATTGAATTAGAGCAAAAGAGTGCAAGTATGTGCCCTTTTCCATTGATGTCAAAGGGGGAGAGAAGTCATGTGAAAAACCTAGAGAGACAAAGAGTGCAGATGTGTAAAGAGAAATGGGGAGAATCTTGGAGAAAGAAAGAGTGCATGTGTGTAAAGAGAAAGGGGGAGTATTATGTCTTGATGGTTGTTGAAGTTTTTCACATCATATGTTGCCATCAATGACAAAGGGGAGATTGTTGCAAGTATGTGCCTAATCAGTGTTGTCATTGGCGTCAATTGTATCTTATTCTATTACTTGTTTAGAAGCCTTGTATGTTGAGGATATTGAGAAAATTAGCCTCTTCAGAAGAAACAAGTGATACAGTGAAGTGAAGTACAGATAGTGAGATGTATGATGAAGAACAATTTGGTAAACTACTCCACATTTATTTCTGCTTGAAGATTATGGTCTATGGATTGGAAGTAAGTTAGAGGTATCTCTAAGGATGCTACATTCTGAGTTTGATCTCTTCGCATGAAGATCTAAGTGAGTTGTGTTCACCAGAGTGAAACCTACTTTTTCTGTAAGTTCATATGGGACAGGGAGGAAGTATTTTGATCCGCATTCCTCCGTATTTAAGTATTTTACTCTGCGGTTCTAGAGGGAAGTCTGGGATGATGATAAGTGCCTACAGTTGTAATGGATCATGATTTGGTAGTTCATAAGCTATCTTTCTTTGATGACAGTTGAAGACAATGAAGTTCATGTGTTCCGATGTGAGGATTCTTATGAGTAAAGTGGTTAAATGTTGTGTGGTTTCTCCTGATGATTATAAAATGTTTGTGGATGTCTCCCAATCATGTTCCTATCTAGACATTCGTCCACATTAAGGAATTGAGATTGTGTTTGAGGATTGTTCCCAAATAATGTAGCATGTAACCAGTCTTAGCCGACTTGGTTAATCCCAGCGATTACAGAGATCTCTAGAAGATTACAAAGGCTTGACGAAGGGTGGAAGATCATGTTTGAGTCCCAGCTAAGGCATGGCGTGATCTGCGTACACTTTTATTTCATTCCCCTTGCATGATGTTGTAATAGGTCAAGACCTATTTTGTAAATGTTTGTAATGCTAACCTTGGAGAATGTTCTAATGGTTGATGATTGTAATGCCAACCTTGATGAGTCCTAGCTAAGGCATAGCATGATCCACATATACATTTATTTCATTCCCCTTGCATGATGTTGTAATAGGTCCAGACCTATTTTGTAAATGTTTGTAATGCTGACCTTGGAGAATGTTCCAATGGTAGATGATTGTAATGCCAACCTTGATGATCATTCTAAGGTTGTTGTAATGTATAAAAACTTGTAATTGAGTCATGGAAAAAGTGTCCTTGAGTGAAAATGACAAGATCATAAGAAAGGTCCAAAAGGCAGAGCAAAGAAGAGGTAGAGCAGAGAAGAGGTAGAGCGGAGAAGAGGTAGAACAGAGAAGAGGCATAGCGAAGAAGAGGAAAAATAGAGGTAGAGTAGAGTAAAGGAATTATTATACTTTGATTGCATAAATAAAGAGGAGTTGATCATGGAATTGAGCCTAGCAGTGAGCTGCTAGTAGGTTTTAACAGCCCTCAGGGTTTAACAACCCTTATTGTAATCTTGCTAGGTTTAGGGTTGAGGCAGTGAGCCTGCTACACCTAGTTTTTCTTCATGATAGTGAGTTAGTATGTTGGGGCCGTGGAGTGACCAAGCCTAAACATCATTAATTAAAGATTACAATGAATATTGAGAGCTAATCCTCTCTGTGGTTTTTCCTCATCTTGAGGTTTTCCATGTAAACTCTGGTGTCTCTTGTGTTTCATGTTATTTGTGTGGCTATGTTTCTAATTTCATGCATTCATGATTAAATCTTAATAATGGTAGATAAGTGATGAATGTTTAAATTTTAGAAAGTGTTAAGTTTTTGTAATAACTAATTCACCCCCCCTCTCATTTGTCTAGTGCATTTCAACAAGAGATAGAAAGGTAGAGTTAGAGAGGGGATCAAAAGAGATATGGCAAGATAGAGAGATAGGGAGAGAGAGAGAGAGATAGAGAGGTAGGTATAGTTAGAGAGAGGGATAGAGGAGACAGAGATATCTCTCCTAGGCTCGGTCTCCTCTATATCTCCCTATTTGCCTCTCTACCTAAACCATAAACCTAAACCTCTAAACCTTAACCCCTAACCCATAAACCATAAACCCTAAACCATAAAAATTGCCCCTAAACCCTAACCCCTAACCCCTAAACCCTAAAAACAAGCAACCCTAAACCCCTAACCCCTAAACCATAAAACCTGGAAGCAACCCTAAACCTCTATCTCCCTATCTCTCACAATCTCTATTGGTCCCCTCGCTCTATCTCTCTCTAAAACCTAAACCCTAACCCCTAAACTCAAGCAACCCTAAACTCCTAACCCCTAAACCCTAAACCCTAAATCCTAAACCGTAAACTTGAGCATCCCTAAACTCCTAAAGCCTAAATAATTCCCCTAAACCCTAAACCCTATTTACTTGAGCAACCCTAAACTCATGTAAACCTCAAATAGTGAGGGAGGGAGAGATAGAAAGGTAGAGTTACAGAGAGGGGATCAAAAGAGATCTAGAAAGATAGAGAGGTAGGTATAGTTGGAGAGAGGGATAGAGGAGACAGAGATATCTCTCCCAGGCTCAGTCTCCTCTATATCTCCCTATTCATCTCTCTACCTAAACCATAAACCTAAACCTCTAAACCTTAACCCCTAACCCCTAAACCATAAACCCTAAACCCTAACCCCTAACCCCTAAACCATAAATGAGCAACCCTAAACCCCTAAACCCCTAACCCCTAAACCATAAAACCTGGAAGCAACCCTAAACCTGGAAGATATTTGTTTGATTGTTTATGTTTTCTTGGGGACCAAGTGTCTCATCATGGGATATTGATGGATAATGAATAGGACTAGCATGAGATGATGGATAGGGCTAATGGGATGATGGATAGGAGTGATGTGGGAACTTACTTTCTCATGGATAAGATCTCAAGATCATATATAATATCTTGATCACAAGGAGGATAAGAATGGATAGCGCGATATTAGATATGGATAGGATAAGTGGGGCTGCATTGATATTCATTGGATTGGGGAGTAAGAGGTGGTGATGGGGGTTCACTAGGAGATGTTGGAGGATTAATGATGGGATCGATGTACAAAGGGGTTGACCATGAGATGGTAAGGGAACCGAGATGGGATTAGATGGGATGTTTGGATTTAGATTAGGATGAGTGGTTGGTGTTTCCACATTCTTTGGACTAGGCTAGATTAAAGTATAGCTATTGGGTTTCTTATTTGGATGTGATGGGTTCTTGGATTGAGGATCAATAATATTTGGATGTTTGACAACATGGAACCTACATGATGGGGTTTGACTTGTACTTATGGTAGGAGACTCTTTAATTGAATGTATATACATAGGAGTGGATGATGGTGTTGGAGTGGTATACATGTTATTAGGAGGTTCTTTGTTGGGCTCAAGGATAGGAATTTGAGTACATGATGTTCTTAGATTCCTTGCTAATAGTCCTTGGGTCACATCCTTCATGGCTTCATGGGTTGATGGACTAGGATATGTATATAGTTGATGGATAATGATGGAAGATGTTGTGGGGTTATCGAGTGAATGGATATAGGAGGACCAAATGGATTAGGATTGGGAGTGTTAGAGGGGGATGGAATTGGATTAGTGGATTTGGATGGCTCCATATCTTTGCTTTTATTTTTGGATTTTTTAAAAGACTCTTCAAGGAGAAAATTTTTCAAGCATTCATGGGTTGATGGATTAGAGCTTAGAATGTTTGATGGTGGATTAGATAGTGAGTTATATGATGGATGGATGATAGGGATTGATGGATTAGGAGATGGGTGGACTAATGCGTTAGTATTACAAGAATTAGAGGGAAATTATAAAATAATTCCCCTTTAACACTAACCCCTAAACCCTAAACGTGAGCAACACTAGAAACTCACAAACCCTAAATAATTTATCCCTAAAGATCTGAGCAACCCTAAACTCATAAACCCTAAATATGCCCTTAAACCTGAGCAAACCCAAACCTCTCTCTCTCCCAAAACCCTTAAACCCTAAATAATACCCCTAAAATCTAACCCCTAAACCATAAACCCAAGCAACCCTAAACCCCTAAACCATAAATAATTCTACTAAACCCTAAACTCATAAACCCGACCAACCCTCTCTCTCTCCAAAACAAGAAAAATAGGACTCTCTCTCTCCCCTTATCACCCTATTTCCACCCTCTCTCTCCCATCCATCTCCATCCTCTCTCCCTCTTCCTCCCTCTCCTCTCACATGTTGACAAAGAATATGGGAACAAGAAAACTAGAACATGCAAAGAGGGACAAGGAAATAAATTGGGATGATGAAATGGAAACAAGATAATTTATGAAATTTCATTGGATGGGAAGAATGATGGGGAGAGGTAGAGAGGGGAGGGAAGTAGAGAGTGAGAGAGAGGATAGTAGGTAGAGACATGAGGGAAGTAGAGAGTGGGA
The DNA here is from genome assembly GCA_027924645.1 of Cunninghamia lanceolata. Classification (NCBI taxonomy): domain Eukaryota; kingdom Viridiplantae; phylum Streptophyta; class Pinopsida; order Cupressales; family Cupressaceae; genus Cunninghamia; species Cunninghamia lanceolata. The sequence continues at coordinate 2,217,849 of BSBN01000185.1, read as the reverse complement.
GAGGACCGTAGGAGGTAACAAGGGAAGGAAGAAGAGAGAGGGTAGGAGGTAGACAGGGGAGGGAAGTAGAGTCTGGGAGACAAGGTAGGAGGTAGATAGGGGAGGGAAGTAGAAAATGAGAGAGAGGGTAAGAGGTAGAGAGGGAGGGGGAAGAAGAGAGTGAGAGAGAAGGTAGGAGGTAGAGAGGCAAAGGAAGTGAAGACTCAAAAAGATGGTAGGAGGTAGATAAGGGAGGGAAGTAGAGAGTGAGAGAGAGGGTAGAAGGTAGATAGGGGAGGGAAGAAGAGAGTGAGAGAGAAGGTAGGAGGCATAGAGGGGAGGGAAGCAGAGAATCAGAGAAAGGGTAGGACGTAGAGAGGGGAGAGAAGTAGAGAGTGAGAGAGACGATAGGAAGTGCAACTGCCCTTGTAGAAATGTATGTAAAGTGTGGAAGCATAGACAAGGCATGTCAATTGTATGATGTCACACCTCAAAGAGATATTCTATAATGGAATGCAATGATTGCAAGATATGCAAAAAATGGATTTGTTGAAAAGGCTTTAGAAACTTTCAAGCAAATGCAATTAGCATGTGTATTGTCAGTTATACTCATCATAACGCGAGCACGTTATAATGCGCTTGCATTATGTGAAATCACATAACGTGATTGCATTATGATTTCACATGACGCGGGTGCGTTATAACGCACTCGCGTTATGCTCAACTATGTTTGATGTGTTTTTATCAATTTTTAGCAAAATCTAGAGATAATATGGAGCGTGCTCCCCATCAGGATGGCACTTTTTTCAATGAAAACTCAAAAAACATACCACCATAATCTTAAGATTTCTATTAGCTATCAAACCATATAATTTTTTTCACATTTTGAGTATGTTTAGTGTTTCATCTTGAATTTCTTTTGTTAGTGTGTCTAGTTTTTGTCAAAAACTAATGTCTACTATTTTTGACATTTTTTTTTAACTGTTCATAAAAAATTCAAATAAGTTATATTTTACAAACTAGACTCCATTCTACATGAATTCAAAAAAAAAAATCAATTTTTGATTAGTTTTCAAACATTTTAGGGGGGAGTACGCTCAAATTTCTTTTTCAAGATGTGTCCACTTTAAAGATTACTAAAAAATCAATTATTCATTAAAAAATTATCAAAAAAACTAGGGATAAACTACATGGTGTTACCTAATTTCTCATTAGAGTGATTATTGAAATACTAAAAAAAAAGTTAACATTTTAGGGGGAGCACACCAGACGCTATGTTATGTTTTTTTGAGAAAAACGGGACCAATTTGTGTGCTCCCCCTTTTTGAACCCCTTAATTTCAACCATTTTTGGAAAAAAACTAGTAGTTTAGTAACTAGATTCGGAGAACTACAACTCTTGTTTTTGTTCCATCTTCAAATTTTGAGTGTAGATATCTTCAATTTCTCATCCAACATCAATGTTTTCTAATTTCAGAAAAAAAATGGCAACTTAAGACCCCATTTTGGTCCCTCATCTTTGTGCACTTACCCAAGGTTTGTAATTAAAATTTTGTTTCAAATTTTACTACCCTTTTAAAACACTCTTTAGGACTAATTTCTAATTGTAGTATTCCATCATAGTGTCTTTCTTACAAAATTTCATGTCTAGGGGTTGAAAACCCTACATTTTCACTAGATTTGGCCTTATTGTCTCTCTAGAATTGCATTATAGGAGTGTTTTAAGGGATTTTACTGCATTATTTGACTGATATCAGGGTTATAAACTTCTTCCCCTCCTCAAATTCCTTACAACATCCTTTCTATTAGGCCTCTACATTAAAAATTGGTGAAAAATTACATATTTTAGGTGTATTTTCATTAGGTTTTGACTTGTCATCACTCTAGATCTGCATTATATGTGTGTTGTGAAGGATATTTCTGCATCATTGGGCTGATATTTACCTTATTATTCACATCTTCTCTTGAAATTTTTCACATCACCTCTTTCGTTAGTGATTTACATTGAAAATTTGAGAAAAAAAAAGTGAAAAACCAAGCATTTTGGATCCTGCACATATCTTGCTCCTTGGGTTTGTTCTATTAGTTTGTGCATTGTGTGTTGAATGATTTTGTATGAGTCTTATAACCCACTACCCTAATAGAAATATCTCTTTAAGAAGAAGTAGAATACTCATGGGATCCAATGCTCCTGAAGAAAACGGTATTCCTATATCTGAAAATCCATTAACACCTTCTTTACAAAAGGAGAGACGCCAATTTTGCAAGACACTATACCTCTTAGAACCACTATGGAAGATCAAATATTTCATGATGTTGATGACACTATTGAGGTGGTAACACATGTACTTAATGAGAAAATAAACAACCTTGATAAAGAGTTAGCCGATTTTCAAGCATTTGTTGAAAATGAAAGGATAGAAGAAGAAGTTATACCTATGATTCACAACATAAGAGAGTTGATAAAATAAAGACAAGATGGTATTAATGTCATTTGAGGTTTAATTCATATAGTACACAATAATGTTATGCCGATGACTAAATATGCGAATGATATTAGTAACGTGTCGTCACCATCTCACATGCAAGTAACGGCACCTATACCGACTACGGGAATATCTACATTTACATCAACAATTTTAACTACTAATGCTAATTTTTTTAGTAATGCTACCACTGGTATTGGAGTATCTAATGGCACTAATTCACAAAATTACAAAGCTATGGGATTCAACTACTAGAACTTGGCACCTAAGGTGACCTCCATTATGAATAATTACTCTCAACCACCTCTCCATCCCACTTATTCTCAACCACCTTCAACTTATCACTATGTTCAACAACAATTCACCTTTTCACAGCCTCTGCTTGTCACTACTCATGTTCAATCACCTCCACACTTTGGTTCCAATTCCTCACAACAAACCGCATCTCCTAATGATGCCATCCTAAACCAACTCTTGCAAGGCATGACTTCTTTATAGAGAAAGGTGACAAATTTGACAAATTCTTCAAAACCTAATATACCAACCTATCATGCCCATAATCCCTTATCTTATGCAATCTTGAGAACTCCTATTCCTGAGAGGTTTAAAAATCCTTGCTTTGAAAAATATAGTGGAAAAGGTCATCCTAATACTCATGTGGAAGCATTCATGGCTATGTGTAGTGATTTTTACTTTGAAGAGGAATTGTTAGAAAAGTTTTTCCTGTGATCTCTCAAAGTTACTACTTTAGAATGCTTTTGCTCCTTACCTCCAAATTCAATACACTCTTTTTCGTAACTAGTTGATCAATTTTTACAACATTTTCAAGAAAACATTGGACCTCAAGTCTCTTTGATTGATCTGTTCATTGTAAGCAAGGTCTGAAAGAGAAGTTAACTAAGTTTATTAGTTGGTATCAAGCTCTCTGTGCATAAATTCAATATCAGATGAAAGATGAGCATGTTTAGAAGGTGTTTATTACAAATCTACAACCTAACATCCGTGATAAGATTCTCTTGATGAAGTATAACTCCTTTCAACATTTATGTATTACCTGTAGCTAGGGTAAAATTACAAATAGGGTAAATGAATAAACAACAATGATCAAACCCTAACAATTGCACAATGAAGCACAAGACAACATGAAAATCAAAATAAAAAATGTAAATGCAAACTGATCTCCATGCTATGCTCAATTTATCTCCATTGCTCTTCTCCACCTCGCATGAGCATGCAAGATTTTGAAGGATGATTGTTGGAGGAATGTTGGGTGCTTACTTCTGCTGCATAACAATGATATGAGGATGATAGATGGAGATGGATGAGAAGATTCAAGAGTTATTTTGACAGAATGAGGATACTTGAAGAATAGATGCATGAAAATAGCTTATGAGGGGGTTGATTTATAGGAAGGCTTGGTTCAAATGAATGGCTAGGATCAAAAGGCTAAATGAACAATGTGGATGGCTAGGATTGATTAGTTATTCCCACTCTTAAAGGGAGTTGTAGTTATGTGACAAGTGTACATAGGAGGATAGGGCTCATATTTGACCCTGTACACAAATACTAAAATTAGGTCCCATTAGTTGTACATGTGGAGGATTTTAAATAAAAGTTGTACTACAACACATGATTCAATTGGCAGGTGGACAAGTATCAAAATGTGGTGAGAGGTGAGGACTTAATTCAAATAAAATATTTGAATTAGTTGGGATATGTGAGAGAAATTAATTGGGAAGATGATTAGGATAGGATTGGGATATGAATGGGAAATTAATTAAACAAATAAAATTTATTTAATTAATTGGAAAGTGGGATTATGAATGTGAAATTAATTAAATAAATAAAATTTATTTAATTAATTGGCTAAGTGGGATAAGGATGGGATTAAGATGGGATTTTAATTAAATAAATAAAATTTATTTAATTAATTGGCTAATGGATAAGTGGGATTAGGAGTGGGATTAGGACAAAATGCTACATGATGTCTAAGTAATGTTTTTAACTAGGTGATGCAAGACATGGACAAATTTGGGGACAATTTTGGGTGTCTACATTTTGCCCCTCTTTGAGATGATAAGATTTATGTCGAATAACATCATTTCAAAGAAGTTAAGGTATGGATAGAGGAAAAGGATAGGTTGATGAAATGAGATGATGGTGATGGAAAGGATAGGTTGATGACGGAAAGATAGGATGATGGTGATGAAAAGATAGGATGATAATGGGATGAGGATGCCCCCTCAAGAGGATAGGTGAGTTGGAAAAACACGGGTAGGCTCTCGAAAGAAAATGGATTGGCTAAGAAAAAAAGATAAGGGGATGGATAGAAGAAATGAAGGATGTGTTATGCTACAAGTAAAAGTGAGCAACCATGATGTTTGATATAGCACTAGACATTATGCACCGAGGTCTAAGGAACCAGGGTGATGTTGTGTCTTGTGCCCCAGCGTAATACAACCTTGTCTAACAAATGATGAAGAAAACTTAGAGCATTAAAGTCCTAATGCACAAAAGGTTTGATATGACCTTAGATGCAAAGGATAGTGCAAAAATCTATTCCAACATACACAAGATATGAAAATTAGCTGGAATGATACCGATGTGATACAAATGCAAGATAAAAAGATAACACACACAAGCAAGCAAGCAAGCATGCACAAATGATACAAAAAAAAATAAGGTATTGCCACTGTCAAACTGTAAACCAATGATTAATTATTTGATTGTTTTGTTAATGGTAGTGATAATATTGTTGTCATTGCGGGGAAAGCTATATCCTTAGATCAACACAAGGTTGTTTGCTGAGTTGGTTGGTTGATTGATTGATTGATTTGGCTTACAACAAGGCAAGGATCAAGACCATGGATTGCGTTTGGATAACTCAGTTTGATTGATTAACTTGATTGGTATAGATTTAAGGATTGACTTGCATTTGGATAATTGTTTAGAATGATTTTGAGGATGATGAAATGATGAATGAAGATTGATTTGATGAATTGGAAGAAGTGATGATTGATTGAATTTTAGGTGTTTATTGATGATATGGGAGATAGATGATAGAAGAAATGAGGAGAGGAGAAAGAGGAAAATCACTTGTACCTGAATCCGGGCACTTCCTTCAAACTCCAGACTACCTACATACCATGTATCCACAAGATCAAGGCACTTAACGATGGAAATGAGATGTAGTTCTGATGTTTTATTGATGAGATGATGAAAATGAATTGAATTGATCAAGTTATGGATTGATGAAATGTTGATGATGGGATGATATGTGGTGGATTGAGCTTCTTTTGATTTGCTGAAGTGATTGGATTTGTTTTGATGGTTGGCTTGATGTGCTTTGATTTTGATGTTTGTTGTTGTTGGGTTGATTGTTTTCAATGATGATAGTGATGGTGTGATGATTAGAGTGTCCACTCAATCTAAGCATAAGAGAGTGTTCTCAGTGTGCTCAAAGGATGTAAAACAAACAAGGTATTGCCCTTGTCAAGTCATAAACTAATGATTAATTGTTTGATTGATAATGATAATGTTGTCATTGCAGGGAAAGCTATATCCCTAGATCAACACAAGGATGATGTGGGAATGATATATCCCATTGATGATGATTGATTAGGTTTATGACAAGATTAGGATCAAAACATGTTGATTTGATTGGATAATGTTCCTTGATTGATTAGCTTGCTTGATATGGATTAGTGTAACTTGGATTTTTGAGATCACTGCTTAGATTTATTTGATTGATATGATTAGAAGAAGTGATTGATTGAAATCAATGAATGAATGTTATTGATAGGAAGAATTGATGATGATGATGATTTGATTTTGATTGAATGTTGATGGAGTGGATCATTTTGGATGATGTGGTTGGCTTTATTTCTTGGATTTTTTGTTGGATATTTAATTTTTTGGATTTTTTGACATATTTTGATTTTTTTTGTGTCAATGGATTTACAATTGGAGTATCCTTTGTGCTAGATACCAATGACAAGGGAAAACCACGTCTAGGTGCAAAGATGTAGGAGGATGGATAAAAGGACGGAGAAAAGGATGGGCTCATAGTGAATGTGATAGCAAGATCATGGGAGTTGGATGGCATGGAAGGTTCATGAGAGTTGGATGGGATGAAAGGTTCATGAGAGTTGGATGGATAGATAAGAGGATAGGTCATATAATGGATGGATGCATGACTCATGATAAATGGATAGGTAGGCTATAGTGGAAAGCTCATGATAAATAGATGGGGATAAGCTATAAGATGGAAAGCTCGTGATAAGGATACACCATAGTGGATGGATCATAAGGGAGCTAGGATGTGATCTCCAAAGGCTATGTTGCATAGGAAGAATAACTTGCCCCATTCTAGGTGGTAATGCTTAGGATTTTTACATGACAAAGTTCATGACCAAGGGATGACATGATTGGATTTTACATGGCACTTATGACGATAGGATGACATGATGGATTGGTTTAAATGGGATGGATAAATGGTCAATGGATAGGACTTGGTTTGGATAGAAGGTATGTCAAGAAATATCCAAACATGTTTCAACATTTTGTCCCTATGTCTTCATCAAAATCAAAAGGCGGGAGGATGGATAAATGGGCTCAATAGGATATGCATATTTATGTAATGGCTAAGGATGCTAGGATGGTATGGTAATGGTAGGACAGGATAGGATGGAAAATGATATAATGGGATATATAGTTTGGAAATGGATAGGTTGGATGAGACAATGTGCCCCCAAGTGTAAGTGACACAGAAGATCAACCTACACATGATGCTTGTTTGCTAGGTTTTCATCATGGTACTTATCCAAGGCACCTGTTTACTAGGTTTTCACCATTGGACAAAGGGATTTCTCTTTACTATTTTGATTTTTTTTTTGTTGATTTTTTTTTTTAATTTTTTTTTTTTATGGGATAGCATGACAATTACACATGGTGCTTGTTTGCCAGGTTTTCACCATGGTAATGGATAGGAGGGACTCAAATGTCTAGCGCTATGAAATATGAAAGTGTCCCATTAGAGATGGATGTCGTCGCATGGACTATGTCATTATGCTCATAGATGTTGGTAGGGGATTTCATGAAAGGGAGATGGAGTAGGTAGATAGTGGATTAGGATGAAAGGTTTGTGTAAGGATGGGGGATAGTGGATTATGATGTGGAATTATGGTAGGGTAGGCTAGTAGCTTATGGTGTGGATTTATGTAAGACTTATGCAAAAGCATGGACCATAGGAAGGTGATGGGGAAGATATGTAGGGTAATGGATGAAGGTATGTGGGAATGTTTTGGAATGGAAGGGAATCATGACAAACGGTTGCACACACTATGTTAAACATTGAAGCTTTTGATGGGATGGTAGTGTAGGAAGCAATGGAGATGTTTGCTTAGGGGATGGTTGATGAAGTGATTTAGGAACCCACATAGATTTAGTATTTTTAGTGCTTTTGCTTTGCTTGTGGGATTTTTGAAGAGAATGGAAGTTTTGGATGGAAGTAGGCTTTTGGATGGATATAGGTGGTTGGGATTCTTGAGATGTGGATGAGGATGCCTCATTTGACTTGCTAGCTATTTGCTTAGGAACCCAAACCATTTTGCTTTTAAGCTTTACTTTTGGAGGTAAGGGTTTAGATGGCTGCTTAGATAAACTTTGCTTTGATTTTGATTCTTTATGTCCTAAGTGTTGCAAGTATGAGGTGAACTAGTGTTGTCATTGATGTCAACATACTCATATTGCATTGATAAGAAAGATTGGATGAGTTGTGTGCTAAGGGTATTGAGAAAATTAGTCTCAATCAGGAACAGTGAAGAACAGTGATGAGAAGAAGGCAAAAGTACTCAATAGGTTGAGATTTAGAGGATGCGGATTAAAGGGATTGTAGATATGAGTCTTGAGATGATCCAGTTAAGATTCCAGAGGTCCACATGAAGATTTGAAGAAGTTGTGATTGTTTAAGTAGAACCGGTTCAGGGAGATGCTCCAGAGTGACAGAGTATTACAAAAAGATCCAGTGAGATCCGAAAGTGCATTGTCCTAGTCTGCAGATTGGACAGAGTGTTTGGGATGTCCTTGTGATGTGTCATCTCAATTTGTTCATGGTTTGGAGGTCTAGAGGCACCTCTTGCAGTATGACAGTGGCGATAGACTATGTTCTTGAAGTTTCAGATGAGGAAGAGAAGAGATTCCAATGAGTAGAGGAAGTGCGGATGTACCTGGTCATTCAAGAAAGTTTGTGAAGGTTCTTGGATCATGTTGAGGTTGTGTTGTTGGTCCGCATTGGTGGTAGAGCCCGGAATTGAAGATATTCTTCCGGATGAAGTTCTTGTTCAGACTAGCCGACCAAATGAGTTGTTCATCCTGCGAATGTTCTTGTGGTGGCTGACTGGATGTGTTATTCATCTTGCGAATGTTCTCATGGTTGATTGCTGACTTAGATGATTGTTCCTAAGTCGATGCCTTGTATAAATAAAGGTTTGTGAATTCATTTCAAGTGTGTGTTGTGGAGTGGATGAGTGTGGTATAGCGAAAGAGCGAAAGGAAGAGCAGGTGTGACTCGGGCTTAAATGGAACTAATCCAGACATGGTGAAGATGTCATTCTCTAGTTCAAGGTTGTGATCCTTATGATCTTGTAGACAGTGTGTCTCTTTGTAGGCAGTGTGCCTCCTTGTGAGCAGTGTGCTCAAGTAGTGAGCCCTAATTGGCATGTGTCATTCATTTTTCTTATTCTTCTAACAGAGAATAATCCTTGGGTTAATCACCCCATGGTTTTTCCCTTAACCGGGTTTTCCACGTCAAAATTCTTGGTGTCTAATGTGTTGATATTTATCTGCTCTGGTGTTTATGCTTTCTGCTTTCATGAATGGTTAATTGATATGCTGTTAACTAACAAAGAAGAATCAAGTGTTTGAAGTAGAAGCAAGTTTTTATACAACTAATTCACCCCCCTCTCAGTTGTGTGCCCTAGATCTAATAATTGGTATCAGAGCTAAGTTCCTCTGAAAAGAGCTTAACCGCTTGAGGAGATCCAAGATGTCATCATACAAGAAGGATAGTCTGAAGTTTGATGGAACCAATTTCTCACTCTGGAAAGGTCACATGAAATGTCACTTGGAGTGCATGGGAAAAGCATACTTGTCGATGGTCACAAAACCATATGTACCTCCACAGGGTGGTCCGACAACTCTGAATGAAATCACAGATGCTGAAAATAATTTGCAGACCAAAGAAGCTCTTCTAAGCGCATTGAATGATTCAGAGCTCTCATATGTTATTGACCTACCAACTGCATATCAGATCTAGGTTAAACTGGAACTTCTGCATGAAGGAGATGAGTTTGTCAAGAGTGCAAGGTTGCAAAGTCTAAAAGGGAAATTTGAAAGATTAAAGATGAGAGATGATGGAAATATCACTACCTTTATGCCAAGAGTGAATGAGCTGGTGTGTGGAATCAGGAATGTTGGTGGATATCTGGATGAAAATGAAATTGTTTGCAAAATTCTCAGATCCCTTCCTGCTGCCTACAAAATCAAGGTTGATGCCATTGATGAATTCAGAGCCCATACAACTGTCACAAGAGAGCAATTGGCTGGCAAACTGGCTGCATTTGAAATGACTGAGTTTGGAGATGATCACCCCAAGACTTAATATGCATTCAAAGCTAGTGCCTATGTGAAAGGCAAACAAAGATTTAATCTGGGAGAGAACTCTTCAAGGAAGCTATCATGGTATGATCAAGCAAGGAAAGACATGGAAGAGGAAGAAGCAGAAACAACTCAACTTGAAGCCCTCATTGCAAAGAGACTGCCAAGAGGATCTGGTAAGTATGAAGGAAAACTACCCTTTAAGTGCTTCAACTGCAATAAGATTGGTCATTTTGCTTCAAGATGTCCGGAAAGATCTGCAAGGTCAAATGCTAGTTCAGACAAAGGTTTCAAAAGAACTACTATTATGTTCATGAAGAAGATGATAATGAAGGAGTAACAGATGATGAATCAGAAATAGGAAGCAAATCCGGAAATGAATGGGTATTTATTGCCATCAAGGAAGAAGATTCAATATCCTTTGAATATGTCAATCATAAGGTTGTAGAAAGAGCTTTGGCTGTCCAAGTTGAAGAAAAGGATGATTGGGTTATTGACAGTGGATGCTCTCACCATATGACAGGTGACAAGAATAAGTTCTTAGATTGGGAAAGGTATGAAGGAGGAATGGTAAAGTTTGGTGATAATTCTGCTGGCAGAATCAGAGGTAGGGGAACTATTTCTTTTGATGGAAAGAGCAAAACTAGTAATGTACTATATGTTGAAGGTTTGAAGCACAATTTTCTCAGTGTTGGTTAGTTGGTGGATAAAGGCTATGATCTCCAGTTCAAGAATGGAAGATGCAAGGTCTTTGGAAGCTCCAGAACTGAGATTGCATCTGGTACTCAAAAAAAAGGTAATATCTTCCATCTAGTTGGTTCTGACAAAAGTTGTTTGTTTGTTCAAGTAGATCAGAGTTGGTTATGGCATAAAAGGATGTGTCATGTGAATTTTGATAACATCATCAAGATAAGCAATACTTAGGCTGTAAGAGATCTTCCTAAATTGGTGAAACCTACAAATAGTTTGTGCAAAGAATGTCAGTTACGTAAACAGAGCAGAGTCTCTTTCAAAAGCAAGGATCAGTCCACTACCGGATTACTGGAATTAGTCCATACTGATCTATGTGGTCCAACAAGAATCAAGAGTATGCAAGGTGATAGATATTTCATGTTACTGATTGATGATCATTCTCGGATGATGTGGGTTACCTTCCTAAAAGAGAAATCAGAAGCCCTTGAGAAGTTCAAAATCTTCAAAGATATGGTAGAGAATCAACCCAGATTGAAACTGAAATGTCTGAGATCTGATAGAGGTGGTGAATTCACATCTGGTGAATTCATAGACTTTTGTGAGAGGCATGGCATAAGGAGACAGTTGTCTGCTCCTAGGACTCCACAACAAAATGGAGTTGTTGAGAGAAAGAACCGGACCATCCAAGAAGCATCCAGGACAATGATGATGGAAGCAAATGTTGCCCAGATGTTTTGGAGAGAAGCTGTCAGCACTACAGTCTACACTCTTAATCGAGTTCAAATCAAAAGCAATACCAGTAAGACTCCTTATGAACTTTGGTTTGGTGTAACTCCTATTGTAAGATATTTTAGAGTATTTGGTAGCAAGTGTTATATCAAAAGAGATGAAGATCTAGAAAAATTTGATGCTAGAAGTGATGAAGGAATTTGCTTGGGTTACTCCACTCAAAGCAAAGCATACCGGTGTTACAATAAGAGATTGAGAAAGATGATAGAAAGTACAAATGTGAAGATTGATGAAGGAATTGAGAAGCCCTCAAGGTTTTATGAATATGATGAAGATGATCAGAATGATTCTCCAGTACAAGGAGCTCAATCCTCCTCTGAAATTCAGATACAGACTGATCTGGTAAATCAGGAAGAAGAGGTTGAACCTAAGACAATTAATGAAGCTTGCAATGATGAAAACTGGACCAAAGCAATGGAGGAAGAGTTGATGCAAATTGAGAAAAATCATACTTGGGATCTTGTTCTCAAACCTAGAAACAAGAACGTGATTGGAACCAAATGGGTCTTCTGGAACAAACTAAATGAAGTTGGTGAAGTAATCAAAAACAAAGCTAGATTGGTCTGCAAAGGCTACTCTCAAATAGAAGGAATTGATTTTGAAGAAACCTTTGCTCCGGTGGCAAGAATTGAAGTAGTCAGATTATTTCTTGCATTTGCTACTTTCAAAGACTTCAAGGTATATCAGATGGATGTCAAGTCTGCCTTCCTAAATGGTGATTTGGAAGAAGAAGTTTACATTGAACAACCGGATGGATTTCAATTGTTTGATCATGATGATATGGTCTGCAAGTTGAAGAAAGCACTGTATGGATTGAAGCAAGCCCCAAGAGCATGGTATGAAAGGTTGGATAAGCATCTTGTGTAGATTGGTTTGAACAAAGGCACTGCTGATAGTAATCTATATTTCCAAATAGATAAGGAAAATATCTTGATTGTTGAAGTATTTGTTGATGATATCATCTTTGGAGGAAAAGATAGTATGTGTAAAACCTTTGCAAATCAAATGAAAAGTGAGTTTGAAATGTCAATGCTTGGTGAAATGAATTTCTTCTTGGGTCTACAAATTACTCAGACAAAGAAAGGCATCTTTATCTCTTAGACCAAATATGTGAAAGAATTGTTGAGGAAATTCGGTATGGAAGATTCAAAGCCAATGAACACTCCTATGGCAACCGGATGTAAGTTGAGTAAAGATGATGACTCTCCTAAGACAGATCAAACCAAGTACAGATCAATGATTGGAGGACTATTGGATCTCACTCAGACTAGACCAGATATAATGCAGGTTGTTGGTCTTGTGGCAAGATTTCAGGCTGATCCTAGAGAATCTCATGTTATGGAAATCAAGAGGATTTTTAGATATCTAAAGGGGACAGTTGAGTATGGTCTATGGTATCCTAGAGATCATGATTTCTCTCTTCATGCATATATAGATGCAGATTGGGCAGGAGATGTGGATGACCAGAAGAGTACAAGTGGAGGAGCATTCTTTTTGGGAAAAAGGTTGGTTTCTTGGCTAAGCAAGAAACAAGAGGCAATATCCTTGTCTACAACTAAAGCAGAATACATTGTAGCAGCAAGTAGTTGCACTCAGATCTTATGGATGAAGCAGATGTTAAAAGACATTAAAGTAGAATATGAGGAGCCTATCACCATTTTCTGTGATAATTCAAGTGCAATAAATATTTCTAAGAATCCGGTGTTGCATTCTAAGACCAAGCACATATCTATCAAGTTTCACTTTCTGAGAGAGCAAGTGAACAAGGATGAAGTTAGATTAGAGTATGTACCTTCCAAGGATCAGATTGCAGATATTTTTACTAAACCTCTTCCCAAGGACTCTTTTGAGTATCTCCGGAAGAAGTTAGGGGTCATGGCCCCTCCGGTGATGAACTAGGATGCACTAATGTGCATCAGTCTGGTGGATTTCAAAGTCATATCTTGTGATCCGGATTGATGATGGGGAGCTGCTACTAAGGGGGAGCAGTTGGTATGATTCTGATGTGTTAGAATTGCAAGTATGAGCCCTTTGCCATTTATGTCAAAGGGGGAGAGAAGACATGTGAAAAATAAGTGGTTGATGATCAAAGGGGGAGCAGTAAAGGAAGAGAAGACATGTGAAGAGTTGTTGTTGATAGGAGGAGCTGTGACAGAAAGGAGAAGTTCTTGTCTTGATAGTTTTTCACATCATATGTTGCCATCAATGACAAAGGGGGAGATTGTTGCAAGTATGAGGTGAACCAGTGTTGTCATTGATGTCAACATACTCATATTGCATTGATAAGAAAGATTGGATGAGTTGTGTGCTGAGGATATTGAGAAAATTAGTCTCAATCAGGAACAGTGAAGAACAGTGATGAGAAGAAGGCAAAAGTACTCAATAGGTTGAGATTCAGAGGATGTGGATTAAAGGGTTTGTAGATATGAGTCTTGAGATGATCCAGTTGAGATTCCAAAGGATCGCATGAAGATTTGAAGAAGTTGTGATTGTTCAAGTAGAACAGATTCAGGGAGATGCTCTGGAGTGACAGAGTATTACAAAAAGGGCCGGTGAGATCCGAAAGTGCATTGTCCTAGTCTGCGGATTGGACAGAGTGTTTGGGATGTCCTTGTGATGTGTCATCTTGATTTGTTTATGGTTTGGAGGTCCAGAAGCACCTCTTGTAGTATGATAGTGGTGATAGACTATGTTCTTGAAGTTTCAGATGAGGAAGAGAAGAGATTCCAATGAGTAGAGGAAGTGCGGATGTACCTGGTCATTCAAGAAAGTTTGTGAAGGTTCCTAGATCATGTTGAGGTTGTGTTGTTGGTCTGCATTGGTGGTAGAGCCCAGAATTAAAGATATTCTTTCGGATGAAGTTCTTGTTCAGACTAGCCGACCGGATGAGTTGTTCATCTTGCAAATGTTCTTGTGGTGGCTGACCGGATGTGTTATTCATCTTGCGAATGTTCTCATGGTTGATTGCCGACTTAGATAATTGTTCCTAAGTCGATGCCTTGTATAAATAAAAGTTTGTGAATTCATTTCAAGTGTGTGTCGTGGAGTGGATGAGTGTGGTATAGAGAAAGAGCGAAAGGAAGAGTAGGTGTGACTCAGGCTTAAATGGAATTGATCCAGACATGGTGAAGATGTCATTCTCTAGTTCAAGGTTGTGATCCTTATGATCTTGTAGACAGTGTGTCTCTTTGTAGGCAGTGTGCCTCCTTGTGAGCAGTGTGCTTGGGTAGTGAGCCCTAATTGGCATGTGCCATTCATTTTTCTTATTCTTCTAACAGAGAATAATCCTTGGGTTAATCACCCCATGGTTTTTCCCTTAACCGAGTTTTCCACATCAAAATTCTTGGTGTCTAATGTGTTGATATTTATCTGCTCCAGTGTTTATGCTTTCTGCTTTCATGAATGGTTAATTGATATGCTGTTAACTAACAAAGAAGAATCAAGTGTTTGGAGTAGAAGCAAGTTTTTATACAACTGATTCACCCTCCCTCTCAGTTGTGCGCCCTAGATCTAACACTAAGGTATGAAGACCTTTAGGATTTTTGGTAGGATTTTTAGCTTTATAGGTAGAGGCATCAAAACTTTTGCTTTTGAATCCCATAGACATGATGGAAGTGGGGTTGGTGGAATGAAGGTAAGCTTCATGTTTAGACAACGTGTGCATTTGTTGGTCATGATTAGGATTGTAAGGGTGATAATGGATAAATGGATTAAAAATAAGTTTATGGATAAATGGATAAGGGGATTGGAGGATAGGGATATTAGGTGTTGGGAGTAATGGTGGTAAAGTGGATGGCAGAAGGTGTACGGTCACATGCTTTTACAATTTATAGGATAATGGAGGTGAAAAGGTGACATATGCTTTGGGTATATGATGGGGGGTGTGATGGAAAGTGGTAGGTTTAGGATGCATAAAGGGATTACCAACATCTTTGGATTGTTTACCTTGGGGTGTGTATCCAAGGCCAAATGAGCATGGAGGAATCTTGACGTGGTTTGGCTCCAAAATACCTTGTTCATAAAGGCCTAGGCCTTTACCTTGGTAGTTCATGTTTTGGAGTATGCGATGGACTATAGGGCTTGGTGTGCTTTGAACATTACACTTGAGTTTATTATTGGATGGAGAAGGTGAAGTGGATAAAGGTCATTGTTGTCCTAAAGAAGAACACTCATGGACAAAGGTGGTAAGACCACTAGGACATGATAATGGATTTGAAGTGGAATTGATGGTGGATGTGGAAGGAGGATCATTAGGATCTTGATTAGCATTGTGTTCACTAAGATCCAAGTTATTTGTTTAATCTTTTATGCTTACTTGGGGGACAAGTGTCTCATCATGACAAGTGGATGTTTGCTCATTATGGATAGGGCTAGATGGCAGATGACTAGGAGCAATTTTGATATCTTGCTCATGGCTAGATATAGGATTATGGATAGGATCAAGGTGCTCATGGATAGCTTCTTCATAGGTATCATCTTGATCATAAAGAAGGTAAATGTTATGGATGGGTTGCATGAAAGTGTTTTGATCATGAGTTGGACTAGGCCTTAATTTTTTCACATGCTTAGAATTAAACCTTTGACATACCTCTTGGGTTGCTTGAATGGAAGTGGAAGGCTCTTGGATAGGCTCTTGGTCAACAACATGAGAACATGATGACTCTTGACTTGGATTCATAATAGGAGACTCTTGAATAGGCTTGATGGCTTGTAGGTCACATGATGGGCTTGAAGGGCTAAGAATGTTAATTAAGGGCTCTTGGATAGGCTCAAGGATAGGTGGACCACATGATGGGATAATAGGATTGGACATGACCTTTGGAAGTTCTTTGGTAGGCTCATGAATGGGTGTTTGACATGTAGGTAATTTATTCCTAGCTGGTAGCCAATGGATCACATCCTTCGCAAGGGTATGAGTGGATGGGCAATATAATGGATGAGCAATAATAGTAGATGATGTTGTAGTCTTAGGACTAGGATTAGGTTGGGGGCTAATTGGATTGGGTGGCTTAGGATTTGGATTGGATGAAGGGATAATCTTACCATAATTTATGAGGTTTGTGATCAATCTCTTAAGTTTGACACAATTGGTTGTTGTATGGCCCTTATACCTATGGTATGCACAATAATGGTTTTCATTATACCAAGGGGGTTTAAAGATTGGTTCAAAAGGTTCTATCAGTGGCAGTTCAATCAAATTTGCTTAAACCAATTGTTGTACAGTTATGTTCAAGGGATCTTGTGGTGGAAGATTGGTAGAACATGGGGATGAAGGTGATGAAGGTTGATGGACCAATGGACTAGGGGTAGGATCATATGGTTGTGTTATGATAGGGCTAGTAGGCTCATGTGTTGGCATGTGATTGGATGATGAAGGCCACTCATAGGATCCATTGGCTAGATTGGTATCTCCCTTGTCAAAGGTAATTAAGTATTTTTGTATTAGGCTTGCATGGTTTGTATACAAAGGGCCACTTAGAGTTGCATATGCTTCCTGTTGCAAAGGTGGATTTGGGCTCACTTGTGCTTGTTGGGGAGGCCATTGATAGTCTTGGTAGCTAGGTGTAATGGTAGGATATGTAGACAAAAGATCTTGAGGTGGACTCAAAGTTGAGGGCATTTGATCTTGTTGGCAAGGTTGACTTGTTCTCACTTGATTTATGTATAAAAGGCCATTGGGACATGCATGTTGTTCTTGTGAAATCACTTGATTGCCTTGTGGATGGGCTTGGTAGTGCATTGGAATAGTGGCATGAGGGATTGGATAAGCTTGAGGTGGATGTTCATAGGTTGATGTAGCATTGACTTGGTGGATAGGTGGATTAAGTTGATAGGAAGTGGATGGATATGACATGTGGCAAGATGGATTAGGTTGGTATGAAGTGGCTAAGGATTGGTGTGCTTGTCGAGCTTGACTAGTGGCTAAAAGGTGTTGGACTTGGGCTATGGAGTGTTATAGTTGAGGTGATTGGCTTGCGTGGGGTTGAGCTTCTTGGATGAAGAATTGTAATGTTTCAATGGCATCTTGGTTGAGGGGTTGTGATCCTTGATAAAGATTTTGGAGGAATCTTTGGAATTTGATTTCTGGGTCCTTTGGTGTAAATATGTTGTCACCCAAGTGTTTGTCTTAAGTGCTTTTAGCAAGTGCTTGTTTAGGGATTTGGATGATGTGGCGGAAATGATTTGGCTAGGATAGGGATGTGACTAGGATAAGTTTAGGATGGTTTGAATGACTTGACTATGAAGGGTTGGATGATGACTAGGCTATGTTTGGGATGATTAGGATGATGACTAGGATATGCTTTAGGGTTGGTTTAGATGATTTGGATAAACTTGGATGATTAGGATATGACAAGATTGGATGACTTGGGTATGGCTAGGGTTGACTAGGATGAAAACGATGACTAGGATAAGTGTAGGGTGATTAGGATGATGACTAGGTTTGATTAGGATGATTAAGGTTTTGACTAGGATGAAGATGATGTGGAATGGTTGAGGTTTGAATTAGGATGTGATTGGATATGATTATGATATGGGGTGTCTATGAAGGATGATTAGGATGAAAGTGATTGGGTTTGAATGTTATTGGAGGAATGTGTAAGATAACTTGTCTTTATGTGTTTTGGTGTTTAGAGCTTGATGTGGGAATATTCAAACAAATGACTATGCATATACACACATGAATCACTCACGCAAGACACATAAGCAAGTTGTTAATTTAGAAGAATGTGATGATGGTTAAGCAAGCACGTGAAGACACTTCAACAAGTCCTAGTCAAGGCAAGGCCACTATCACAAGGAGGTTCTAGTGAAAATCTGGGGGACCGGCACCCCACAAGCATCCAGCAAGCCACTCAAGACTTTAACTAACCCTACTAGGAGTTTTAATATACACAAAGGTACACCTCCTTTTGAGTTAGTACTGTATGGTGAGCGCTAATACCAGTTAGACTCGACTTTGGCCTTATCCTCTAATTTTTATAGTGGACCGGATGAAAGTACTGCTTGAGATTGTTCCCTTAGGGTGAGTACCTCTTTTCCCACCAAGGTAGGCCTCTCTAAGGTTTAAGAAAAGCAACACAAGTAAATGTTTTTGATCTCCTAGTTTGTGTTAGGACACGAGGAGAGAGCATTTTACTTGGTCACACTTGCATGGGGTTCATTAAACTTAGAAATTTAATGTGTGGAAGACAATGCAAGCACTTGTTTGTTTTAAAGCCCAAATCCAAATGTGATGAAAGACAATGGCTCATTTTAGCCCAATTTTTGATGTGATAGCAAACAAGTTGTTTGTTTTATGCCCAAATCGAAATGTGTTTGCAAACAAGATTGATTGAAATGAAAAGATGAATAATAGAAATGAATGCACCTGAATTATTTTCACTTTTCAAGCCATTGTATATGATTGATATTGCTACTACTAAAGCTCCTTATAATCACCTGTAATTTTTCTGTTGTAGCTTTCTTATATCATGGACAAACTTCTATTAAAATCTTGTAGAAAAATTCACAGCCATTTGGAAGATATGATGAAATATTTAAAACCTAGTGCTTTGTCTAAAAAAAGTGGATCTACAAGAAAAAGTTAATTAAACCTACAAAACTTGACAATGGGGGTTAGATGAATGCAAATTTTAACTACAAAAATCTACAAAAATGATCAAGAAAAGTGAGTCCCACTGGGCGTGCCAAATTTAGTTAGGGTAAAATTACAAATAGGGTAAATGAATAAACAACAATGATCAAACCCTAACAATTGTCCAATGAAGCACAAGACAACATGAAAATCAAAATAACAAATGTAAATGCAAACTGATCTCCATGCTACGCTTAATTTATCTCCATTGCTCTTCTCCACCTGGCATGAGCATGCACGATTTTGAAGGATGATTGTTGGAGGAATGTTGGGTGCTTACTTCTGCTGCATAACAATGATATGAGGATGATAGATGGTAGATGATAGATGGAGATGGATGAGAAGATTCAAGAGTGATTTTGATAGAATGAGGATACTTGAAGAATAGATGCATAAAAATGGCTTATGAGGGGGTTGATTTATAGGAAAGGCTTGGTTCAAATGAATGGCTAGGATCAAAAGGCTAAAAAAACAATGTGGACAGCTAGGATTGATTAGTTATTCCCACTCTTAAATGGAGTTGTAGTCATGTGACAAGTGTACAAAGGAGGATAGGACTCATATGTGACCATGTACACAAATACTAAAATTAGGTCCCATTAGTTATACATGTGAAAGATTTTAAATAAAAGTTGTACTACAACACATGATTCAATTGACAGGTGGACAAGTGTCAAAATGTGGTGAGAGGTGAGGACTTAATTCAAATAAAATATTTGAATTAGTTGGGATATGTGAGAGAAATTAATTGGGAAGATGATTAGGATAGGATTGGGATATGAATGGGAAATTAATTAAACAAATAAAATTTATTTAATTAATTGGAAAGTGGGATTATGAATGTGAAATTAATTAAATAAATAAAATTTATTTAATTAATTGGCTAAATGGGATAAGGATGGGATAAAGATGGGATTTTAATTAAATAAATAAAATTTATTTAATTAATTAGCTAATGGATAAGTGGGATTAGGAGTGGGATTAGAACAACATGCTACATGATGTCTAAATAATGTTTTTAACTAGGTGATGCAATACATGGACAAATTTGGGGACAATTTTTGGTGTCTACACTGCCCTTCGTGATTATCAACATTCATCTAGTCAGTATGAAAACCAAAACTCATCAGCTCAAGTTGGTCAATCCATGGGTGGAACGTCACAAAATAACTTCAAGAGGAATAATAAGTCTTTCTTCAAGATTAATGGACAAAATTCAAACAATTTCTCACAAGTGTCTGCTATCACTAATCTGAAGAAGACACCATTTCAACAAAGAAAGCTTACTCCAATATCTAAATCTTATTATTCTATCATGAGTCAAGTCGTGAGTAATAATCTCTTGAAGCTTCCTCCAATTAAACTGTTGGATCCTAGCAGAATGCAAGGACCTTATTTTGATGTTAATTATTTTTTTCATTATCATCAACAACAAGGGCATGATACTGAATGATGTATGCATCTTAAACATGAAATACAAGACCTCATTGACTCAAATGTTATATAGGTTTCTAGTGTGAATGATAATGGAAATAAGTTGGTTGCACCTCCGAATTAGAATTTATAGATCTTCACCAATCCATTTCCTAAGCATATTGATAATAAGATGATGGAACAAAATACACTTGAAGTAGAAGATGACTATTTGAACTATGATGAGATAATCACTACAATAGAAGTGGACAAGGAAAATACTGAAGTATTACCTCGCCCATGAACGAATGGTATTTATGCTGAGGTTCCTCCTCCGTTATCCCTCCAAGGATTGGGAAATAATCAAAATACATTAGAAAGACAAATAGAACAACTGAAACAAGAGATTCTGACAAAGTAAAAGATTGAAATAGTACAATATAGTCCTCCTCACTACGATAGACAGAATCAACAAAATAAGAGAACTAAAAATTGGAAAAGAGCAAGATAGTTATCATCAGTTGGAAATAATAGTGGTTCTCCTCCTCATAAGTAACAAAATATTTCACATAAACAAAGAGATGATGAACAAGTACCACATGGACTTCCTGACAACAAAGAACGCTTTCATAAGAACCACTCAAGCTTCGCACAAAACTTGATAGAGCATCTCTCCAAGATGCTCGCAAGTTCCAAATTTTAGTTTAGTTGTCCCCGCAAGTAAGTATTTCTAACCCTTTACCTTCATGTTGTGTTTCCCCCCTGATGTCTTATGTGTTGTTTAGGCCTCCTACCTAGATGACCCTTGATACTCTTGTAAGGTCAAGGATACCGGGAGACCACCTCTATTGTAATCCTTCTTCTATTTGTATCATCATTCTTCTATATTGCCTCTCCTTTATTTTCATTGTTGTGTGTTGTGTCCTAGGGGCATAGCGTTGTAATTGGTGACTTGGGGGCACCTTCCTACATGACAACCCTAGGACACTTACTTCTCCTCTGTCAATTTATTGTTTACCTTCTTCTAGTGGTTCTA
The DNA here is from genome assembly GCA_027924645.1 of Cunninghamia lanceolata. Lineage (NCBI taxonomy): Eukaryota > Viridiplantae > Streptophyta > Pinopsida > Cupressales > Cupressaceae > Cunninghamia > Cunninghamia lanceolata. Next base: position 2,196,162 of record BSBN01000185.1, on the reverse strand, counting down.
TCTAGCTGGCAGATGATGAAAAAAACAAATAATAACTGATATGGACCTAGTGTCCCTTCAACGAGAAATCAAAAAATGGACCTAGTCCATCATGACGACAGGGTTGGTATAAATATTATTTGATGCTTGGCTAGTAGAATCACTCTGTGTGATATCTTGATGTTGCCTTATCACACTTACAAAACATAACAATACTTCTGCTCTATGTACTTTGTTTATCTTGGATCTCGCCTTGCTTATACTTGGTTCTGAGATCTCCACGGTATAGCCCCATGGTTACACTCGAGCTTTGGATTCATAGTATAACCTTGGCCTTTTGATGTGATTATGTTTATACATTGTTGTTTATCATATTATATGGTTGCTAACACCTTTTCTTGCAAGAAATTGTGTTTTGTGGGAATATTTGGTGATTGTAAAGTACATGTCACCTATGGGAGGCATGGGCTTTGCGAGAGCTCATGTTCCCTTATGTGTTTTCTTCCTACCTCAACGTGCTTGATATCGATACATGATATCAACCACCTTAAGGTGGGGGCATATATAAAGTAAGTTGTCTGATGATTTTGGTACTAACAAATTGTGTTTGAAGCCCTCTACAGAGGTAGGATGTATCTCTGAGCAAGTGCACATCTTTATTCTTTTATTGCAATCTTTAAGCCCTCTACCAAGGCGGGGATGGTGTATTTCTCAAGGAGACTACACATCCTGTCATTTTATAAGAGTCCTCTAAGTAGGCAAGGCAGATCTAAGACTATCGTAACCCTTAAGCGTGTCTTTGGTGATTGTTGTGGTGAAGCCCAATTGTCCATGTGTGCCTATAACGTGCCTGAGATGGTTATGAACCTAGTAATAAGTTTCTTCCATTGTTTGTTTGTTGTGTTTTCTCTATGTCTTCCATGTGTCTGTGTATGGTGTGTTTTTTCCCAAGCATAGTTTCAAGACCATTGGCAATGAGCTCCTCCTATGCTTTGGGATTTGTATGGCATGTTTGTTCTCAAGTGTAGTTTCAAGACAGGTGTCAATGAGCTCCTCCTACACTATGAGATTTGTATTGTGTGTCTATTGCCCCTTATGCAGTTTCAAGACTGGTGGCGATGAGCTCCTCCTGCATTTGGGTTGTGTGTTTACTTTCCATGTACTTGCATTTGCATTTCATATATGAGAAAATGAAAAAAAAAGAAATAATTATTGCATTCACTGTATTCACTATGTTCTGTGTGTCTTCAATGTTGTCTTCTCCATGTTTTGTGTGCTTGTTATTGTCTTCAATATGTTTGACATGTCTTCACCATGCTTGGCGTGTTTATTGTGTTTCTCAACCATACTTTAATGCATGTATTGGCCTTGCATTTATACATACATTAAGTGGGGGCTAAATTTTATGTCGAAAAATGTCCCCTTGGGGGCTTTTCCCTCTTAAGGTTTAGCTCCCAGGTCCTTAGAATGTATTTAGAGGATCTTGCATGATAATTGTAAATCTTGATAAGAAAACCCTGAAGTCTTATGGTAAATAGGACCTAGGGGGTGCTATTTTGGTGATCCCTGGATAAAAATTGGAGGGTGGACTTGGGTGCTAGCACCCTGGTCCTGCCCTATTTTGGGTTAGCCCTAAATTTAAATGTCAGTTTAGTGACCATTATTTAGGTCCCAGGCTGACACCTTAACTTTGAATTGCAAAATTCTTAGCGGGAATGTTTGTAGTTGCACATATAAGCATGTTTAGTGTTTCATTTGTAAACTAGAAGATGATTGTGAAGTTTAGGCATACTTGTGATTTTAGAGCATCCATGATATTCATTGTTGCAGAGCAGAGCATGGTTATTGTGTTTGTGATTGTAGATTTGACTTCATCTTCTCATGTGATTGAAGAGCCTTCATTTATGTGAGATCTACACTTCAAGGTGACATTTATTTGTGTTTGAATCATTTATCATTTAGATTTTGCCTTTATCTAGTAGGGATACACACTCTTTATCTAACAATGGTGTTTAGAAGACTTGAATGTCTCTCTGAGGCTTGACTGAGGCAAGCCTCTAAACACCACAACCCCCAACCCCTCTCCCTGTGATTGCAAGTTACAGGTACTGAGTTTTGCAGAGTGGAGTTGCAGAAGGAGGTTGCAAACGACAAGGATTCAGGATCTGAAAGAAAGAAGACAAAGTTGAACATTTTGGGACACGGGCGCTAGTGGTAGTGTCCTTTGGAGTTGCAGATATAGAAATAGACTGGACAGTGGTAATTAGCATCTGAAGAGCTTTTGACACCCTGAAAAACATCTGGCATTAGACTACAGCACTAGTGGAGGTGTCCTCCGCATCTTCTAGGGCAGAAACAAAAGATACAGTGAATATCAGTGTCGGGAAGAGATCCAAATTCTGTATAGAAAACAACACCTTGGATAGGGGTGCTAGTGGAGGTGTCCCTGACTGTTCTGCATTTTGAACTTCAAAAAATGGTCAGTTATTAATCTCTATCCTTCATCTTAGTGTGAAAGGATTTGTCTTAATTCATCAATTTTGTTAGTGTTTTGCTTACTTAGGGTTTTTGGAGTATTTGAGCATTAAATTGAGATATTGATTGATAACATCTGAGTTTCCGTATCGTTCCAAATGACAAACCAACTTGTTAGGTGAATGCTCTTGCTTAGTAGAGATTCAACTTAGTTGATATGCCCTTGAATGTTTATAGTGAAAGGAGGATTTACCCTTGAAACCATTTCCCCTTTTTTCATATAAAACAAAGATGACAAGAATTATCTGAAGAAAGTACAACTTTTGAATCAAGAAATTCCAACACCTTTTAATTTGAATCCTCAAAGAACACATCAAGTAAACAAAGGCAATAAGAATTAGATAATTTAGCTTGCAAAATCAAGTTACCTGAATATAGTGGTGATACTGGTACATGAGAGGAAGGTGAGCAATGGTTTACCAACCTAGAAAGATATTTCGACCTACAAAACACTAGTAGCTATGTTAGAACAAGGATTTCCACCTATCAATTAAAAAGTAGTACATTAAATTGGTGGCAAGATCTACTGTCCGATCTTTGAAACTATGAACTGACAAAACAAAATGGACACAATTTAAACAATTATTCCAAAAGAAATACGTTTTTTATTAATTTCTACAAGAAAAGAAGAATGAATTCTTTGAATTAAAATAGAGACTTCAAACTATAAACAAAAACAAACAAAACTTTGAAAGACTTAATAGGTTTGTACCATTCATTGAAGGACATGACTGTGTGGCTACATTTATCAATGGATTAAGGCATGAATACCAAGCTCAGGTTTGGTGTGGTGTGGTAAGCCAGTTTCAGTAGATGAAGCTACACAAATTGCCAAAAAAATTGAAACTTATCACCAAATTGCAAAACAAAAAAGAGAAAATCACAAAAGAAATAGGGAGGGATCATACAAGAAAACATTCAAACAAGGTAGACATTATTCCAATTAGAATACAGTTCAATGTTGATCTACCAATATGTTCCATTCCAACAAAGACATACCTGCTCCACCAAGACTTCAATGTTGGACCTATGGTGGGAATCACTTTCAACGATATTGTCCTCGCAAGACTCCACACTGTTGAACATTTGGTAAGAACCATCATAAACAAGTTTGCCCACGTAAAACACAACAAGATCAAAACAAGAATAACAACACCTCTACTCCTTCCAACATGAAGATTTATGCAACCGTTGAGATAGGTACAATACATTGCCAATCTTCCCTAATTGAAATTAAAGGTTCCATAAATGGTCACCCTATTGTTTTTCTTGTTGATTCAGGAAGTAGTCATAAATTTATTTCTCTTAAAGTTGTTTCTAAATTAAAAATTGCATCGAAGTTGATTGAACCTTTAGGTGTGGAAATGGTTGATGGTAGAATAGTTAACAAACTGGTGAAATTGTTGAAAACCTAGAATTTGAGTTAGATATACTAGTGAAATTATTGAAAACCTAGAATTTGAGTTAGATAACTTTGTAACACGTGATCATTTTCATATATTAAATCTTGGAAAGTATGATGCTATTATAGGTATGAGTAGGCTAGAAAGAAATAATGCCTTCCTTGCTAGTGAAAACAAACAAGTTATCTTAAATTATAACATGGGGACATGTATTTTACAGGGGGATGAAAGATCTCTCCACATTAAAACTATTTCAGCCATGCAACTCAAGTGTAGTGCTAGAAAAAATTGCAAAATCTTTTGTGCTACGTTATTCTAAATAGGTGATAAATTTTAAATTGACATTAATATTAAACCTATAGTTTAAGAATTTAAAGATGTTTTCCCTGAAGAATTAGATAGTTTACCCCCTAAATAGTCTGTAGAACATGGAATTGATCTAGTTCTCAGGTCTGAACCTATCTCCAAAGCTCCCTATCACCAGTCAATTCCTGAACTAACTGAACTAAAAATTCAATTAACATAGTTACTTAAGGAGGGAAAATAAGGCCAAGTTTCTCCCCTTGAGGTGCACCAGTATTGTTTATCAAAAAGAAAGATAGAACCATGAGGTTATGTATAGACTACCGACAACTCAATAAATTAACCATAAAAAATAAGTACCCTTTACCTTGAATCGATGATCTTCTAGATCAGTTACATGGTGCCAAATGCTTTTTCAAAATTGATTTACGGTCAGGATATCATCAAATTTGTATTAAGGAATTAGACATTGTAAAAACTACCTTTCGAACATGATATGGCCATTATGGATTTGTGGTAATGCCTTTCAGTTTAACCAATGCACCTGTAACCTTTATGACTTTGATGCATAATGTTTTCCAACCATTTCTAGATGTATTTGTAATCATTTTTTAGATGATATCTTAATATACTCAAAGAATGAAGATGAACATGAACAACACCTCAAGATGGTACTCGAAATCTTATGAAAACATAAACTATATGCCAAACTCAACAAGTGCGAATTCATTAAATTTGAAGTATCTATTTAGGTCATGTTGTTTTTGAAAAGGATATTTCACCTTGTTAGGTCTCAAAAATGCAGGTTGTATGCCCTAAGGGGATGTCAAGCTCTATGATCAGACTTGCAACATTTTTGAACCAACTAACAGAGTTAACCTAAATGGTTGATGACTCCCTACACTTCAAGCTCTACTAAACCTAGGCGGGTGAACCTTGAAAGCTGAAGCAAATAAAAGGGATGTATGACTCAAATGAATTTAGGGATCTACCCACAATGGCATAAAGTGTGGAATAGATGAAATCTTCCAAACTACTTCTACTCCTAATACTAAGATTTGAGACGTAATTGTTTGAAATAAGATTTTATGGAATCCTAGAGTGGAATTGGTATGACCAGTGCCTATTTCTATTGGGCTAATGGAATCAAGGTGTATATGATATATGATTTACTTACTGGTTACAATTCTAATTGTTTGGCACTTGTGTTTGTTTATACCTTGTATAAACATGCAAGAATGTGACTAATAGACTCTACTTATTGATCCACTCGATCCTACCAGGTTACTGTGACTTATTGAAAGGATTTTTAATCCTTTCTTGAAGGAACCAATCAATAGAATCACATAATGACAACAAGTGTGTATTGACAAATGGAGTAGATCCTCAATTTGAATAACAAGACAATATCGAGTTGGAGACAGTATGGCAATCTTGTCAATTATACAGCTCTTCTTACTGATCCAAATGTTACTACAAAGTTACTGAAATCAATCAAAAGGATTTTAGTTCTTTAATGGAAACCAATTAATTCAACTACACAAAAATAGCAAGTGTGTCTTAATGAAACTGAAATATCAACTTGGAAACTCAGGTTCAAATAACAGAGAAATAACAATGTGGAGACAACCAAATAATTGTTTAGCTCAACAAACAATAGACACCAATATTAAATCATCAATTTTATGCATTTTTTCTCCATTATACAATTTCAAAAGATTTTACAATATACAACATAATGTTTTATTTCAGCGACTGATCAATCCCTCCAGTTATCTAACTCCTACTTCTAATCATGATGTGTTTTCTAATCTACTAATGATCCCCGATGCTTTCTGATTCATGCCCCCCATATATATCTTGCAAACTTAGGGTTGTGACCCTTCCAACATTATTTAGGTGCAACTTTTCATTAATTAATTATTTTCCGTGAATGGAATTATTAATTAACTCGTCTCGACATTTTTATGAAAAAATAAAGTATAATACTTTGATCTTAATCCTTTTATTGGCAAATTTCATTTGTATATTTACTTCTCGTAGAAGCATTTCACCAGTAACTGCCTTGGTTAATTCTTCCCGAGAAAGTTCATCCCCAAGTGAAAATACTTCACTATAATTATTATGTTTCACTCAGCCGGTTGATTCAAAATAATCACTTACCTTTAAATACTTTATTCCATAGATTAAAAGTGTTCAACCTATTTTAATATAAAATTTGTTTTCATCATTTCATGCTTCTCAAGATTTCGCGGGAGGCTAATTCTTTTGTTTCACCAATGTACTCTTCTCTATCTGATGAAGTATATCCTTATTAGGTAAAATAATTTAATAATTCCTTTCATGAAAATATTTTACTTTTCCATTAATGAAAACTTGTTTTCCTTCTCAAATAATATTTTTCCCTTCGAAATGTCTTCTTTCAAATAAATTAAAAATTTTCTATGCTCAAAATATTTTTTCAATGGGTGATATTTTCCCCACCCTCACGTTAATTAAATAAATCCTTGCCTTGTAATAATTTCTCCATGGGAAATGACTTTACCAAAATATTAATCTCTTCAAGTAATCTTGTATGTGATTTTACTCATAAAATGTTCCACTTCATATTTCTTTAGGTGAAAATATTTTCACGGGCCATCATATATATTTTCACAAAATCATATTGACTCTTCTGGAAAAATATTTCACTTTTGAAAAAATAATCTCAACTTCATAATTCCTTCAATGAAAATGCGGAACTTATTTCATCAACTTTTTCTTTACTCTCTTGTTGAGATTTTATTTTCCCTTTAGTAAAGTCCCTATTTTATGACCTTCAAAAATGTGAAACCTTCAATTTTATCATAGTCATATTTATTAATCTTTCTGTTGACACTCTATATGTTTTCCTCTGATGCTTTTTTCTCTCATTGGAGTGAACTATGCTATCGGAGAGATTTCTACAATTTCTCCCAATCATATATTTCTTACTAATGCAATTGTATTTAACTTATCGGTGAAAGTATGTTTGTCTCTTACCTAAAGGATATCCATCAGCATACACAAGAGCTTGGTATGATTTTAAAATCTTACTCTGACCATGTTACTCTTATCGATGAGTTTTTCATCGGTGAAATATTTGTTGGATATTAGGGTTTCAGTTGAGTTTTCATTTTGCCCTAATCACAGTCTTGAAGCTCTTTCTTCCTGTGGACAAGTCCCTTCAAATATTTCTACAGGAATGGTATATTACATGTATACAATAGCTTAGGCTCTGCACTTCCCTTTGCAGTCACATGATCCAGCTTTTTGCAAGACTCCTGGAGGCTACTTTTGTGAGGTTTGCCACAATAGTCTCAGATATAAGGATGGCAGACTCCATACTGCTTTGTGGTAGCTTCAAACCTTGAAGTCTAGAAGCTTGGACACTCCAAATTGTTAATGATGAGCAATAGTAACTTTGTAATCCTTGAAATTGAGTTCCACAGAATGGTTTTCCTGTCACTGGTGTATCTAATACAACTTTGCATAAACTGAGAATGCGTAGTGTGCCATCATCCATTGACAAAAGAATACATCTTGACTCATGTAACCAATCAAGACTTGTGATAATTTCTCTTGACAAATGAAGATCCCATAAAGGCCGGAAATGATCCTGCAAGTCCCAAAATTGAAGGCTACCACCATGACCACCAGTAACAATTATATTTTTACTTTTAGCATCACCCTCATTAGGAGCCCATGCTAATGTCCTAATAGGAACTGCATCAACTGTGAAGCAAATTAAAGGCCTTACATCTTGTGAAGACAAAGCTTTTGGGGTGAATTTATATACAGCAACTATTCCATCATGACATCTAGCTAATAGAAGATTGTGTGGTGTTGAAGTTGAACACTCTAAAGTAAGAGGAATGCTCTGACGTCCATCACTTTGAATCTTAGAGCATTTGAAGATAGGGTCCAGTTTATAAATTAGGGATCTAAGCCACCTCTAGAATTATTTGAAGTGAACGATAAGTTCACTGCACTTGAAACATGAACCTCCCATACTTGCATTGACCCATCTCCCAATAGTGCAGCTAAGAATCCTAGATGATGTTGGTTCCATAGGTCCTTCTCAGGGGAAAGAAATATATCATCTGCCTTCAGAAAAGGAGCAAGTTGTAGAAAATCACCAACAATGAAGTCAATATAATTAGTTACACCATATAACCTTGCATCGTGGTGAACATAATCAATCTTCTTTGGGTCTTTGGCAATACTTATGTGACACAAGTCAAGTCCCATGTGGACCCGACTAAAGAAATTTTCATTTTGTAACAAGTTTTCTCTCTTGTATTAACTTTAGACTACCTTAACATGATTCTAGAGTGAATATTTAAAATGGGCCATCATTAGAATCCACCTTCAAGTATCTTACACTGTGAGAAAAATAGGCCAAGTAGCCTTCAGAACCAGTTTGGAAAACTGATCAAAACTTCTTCCAGAGCTATGAAAATGAACAAACTTGTAGATTGTTGACCTGAGAATTCAACACAACAAATGGTTTGGCATGAAGTTATTAGGATTAAAATCTGCTCGCAATCAAAGTAGCTCACTCAGCATGTTTTTATGCCTGTTTAAACTCAACTGAAACTTGCCAACTTGTCTTTTTGAAAAAATATCAAAGTTGATTTTGAGGAGCTACTATCCTGGAGATTAGGTTATTTAGCTTGAATGAACATGTGCGCAAAAGAATTTTTCATCATTCCTCTTCCTTCACAAAATATCAGGTGCCAAAGTTGACCTCTTTGAAACTGCCTGGGAATGCAGTCACAGAACTGTGTAAAACCCATTTGGATTTGATTTTGAAAAAATATCAAACGAAGTGCTGGGATCTTGAGAATTGGCATGAAGGTACATTAATATGTGAAGAATTTGGGAAACCAATTGGTTTGTCATGAACATGACCCAATTGCTAGATATTAGGTTCGAAAGTGAACCACTTGAAAACTGCACCTGTCAAAACCTTATTCGAGCTCACCAACTTACAATTTTAAAAGACCATTAAATCTCTTCCTAGGAAGTTGTAACTAGACAGTTTAGTTCATTTAGGCTTGATGAGTGCGTGTGCAAGATATTTTTTCACCAATCAGGGCTAAATACATTTGCTTTTCATTTTGAAAAAATAGCAAATGATGTGTTGGAGCCTTCAAACTGAACATAGAAGTAGATTTTGATAAGGTGAATCAGGAACACCAATTGGTTCATTATGGACATCATCCAGCTGTTATATATTGGCCTCCAAAGTTAGCTTCCCAGGCTGATTTTACACTGTGCAGACAATAAACTTTACCAGAACCCCTCAACTTGATTCCTTGAAACTTAGTCAAGTATTGTCATAGGAAGGTGAAATCAGACATGTGCATTCACATATGATGGGTAAGCATGCTAGGAAAGTGATTTTGCAAGAAAATGAACAAGCTTCAAAATACAACTCTCCAAAGTAGGCTTCTTGGACATATTTTCAGGTGTATCTATGAGTGTTGAAATTGATTTTTTCATATGGGAACCCAAAATTTCTTGCAAAATTTGGTATAAAATTTTAGGTTCCAACACACCTAACCCTACTAAAATTAAGGCAATTCGATAATAGCCTATTGCCAAAGATGCTCATGAAATCAAAAGTTTTCTAGGATTATTTAGTTTTTACTGTCGATTTGTTAGAAACTATTCCAAAATCGTTGCACCTTTGACTGATCTAACTAAGAAAGAACAAAATTTTAAATGGATCCCGAAATGTGATAAGGCTTTTGAAACATTGAAAACATTGTTAAAAAATGCACCTATTCTTTGCATTTCAAATTTTAGTAAATCCTTTGTTGTGATTATTGATGCCTGCAATATAGGTATAGGTGGTGTTCTAATGCAAGATAATCGAGTGGTATGTTATGAATCAAGAAAGTTACTAGTTGTTGAGAAATATTACCCTATCCATGATCTTGAATTATTAGGCATTGTCCATGCTCTAAAGGTCTGGTAACACTATTTGTTAGGAAACAAATTTATACTAAAAACTGACCATCATAGTTCACAACATATTTTCACTCAGCCTTAACTTAATATGAGACAATGAAAATGGATGAAACTGTTAGAATCTGAAAAGATTAATAACCCAGAAAACTAGTGCAAATGAATACATATCTAAACTATGAATGCAAATGATATGAAATCAAAATAGCAACACAGAGTTAGTCTCCTAGAGAGTAATGCAAATGATAAAGCAAAATAGCATTAAGAGGATGCAAAAGTAAGAGATACAAAATACAAGCCAGGTAGCATGCTTATATAGACCAGGGAGAGGGAGGAGGTGGCAAAACCAACCAATGAGGAGCAACCATCTATCAGACTGAAGATAGCAAAGTATCTTCCCAAGATAGCTAATGGATGCTCACATGTAGGAAGGTGACACCTCATAATCCTCTCACTTAATAAAAGATGCTTTATTAACCTAAGCAAGATTAGTAAAAGTGTAGGAAAAACCTAGAAATAATAGGGAAAATAAATAACCCATCTAGGAAATAAAAACCTACACTAACAACCCCCCTTAAATGAAGCTTAGGTGGATGTACAAATGGGTCCCAGCAAATCAAGCCTGATGCGGTACCCATGTACATAAAATTGCACCCCAAAGAGAGAGAGAGAAGAGATCCCCCCAAAGTAGAGAGAGTTAAGACTTTGAGTGAGAGGAAGAAGCCCCCCAGAAGATGAAGCATCTCGCACCCCCAACAAAGCTCGTAAATGAAGGAACTTGCTCTTAGTGAAGGGTTTGGTGAAGATATCAACAACCTTCTCAAAATTCAGACAATAGTGAAGGTCAATGACGTGGCCATGGATGAGCTCCCGGATGTAGTGCATGTGGACCTCAATGTGTTTTGTCCTCTGATGATGGACTGGATTCCATGAGATTTGAATGGCACTCTGGTTGTCACAAAATATGACTAATGGCCATCTGATCTGGATACCAAACTCAGTGAGAAGATTCTGAAGCCAAATGGCCTTAGTGGTAGCATTCACAGCACCTCGATACTCAGCCTCAGTTGAATATAGAGCAATAGAAGATTACTTCTTGCTTGACCAACAAACATGACCAGAACCAAGTGAGAAGATGTAACCTAAAGTAGACTTGTGATCCTAAGAATCACCTACCTAATCTGAATCTATGTAGCCCACTAAGTCAAGATCAATGCCCGCTACAGAGTGAATCCCAAAACTATGAGTACCCTGAATGTAGTGAAGGATCCATTTGGTTGCTTTCTAGAGTAGCTCATGAGGCTCCTGCATGAATCAAGAGACCATGCCTACATCATATGAAATGTCAAGTCTCATATGAGTCAGATAAATGAGACTCCCAACAAGCTATCGATACAAAGTGCCATCAACAAAGGGTGAAGAACACTGAGCCTCAAGTTTGACTCCAGAAAGGAAGGGAGTTGAAGCAGGCTTACAATCAGCCATATGAAACCTCGAGAGAAAATCTAGAGTATACTTGGATTGTGTGATGGTGATCCCAGAAGCAGACTAGTAGATCTCAATCCCAAGAAAGTAATGCAACAAGCCCAAGTCAGTCATCAAAAACTTGTCATGAAGGGTAGTTTTGACTGCCCTAATGGTGGATGAAGAACTCCCTGTGATCAGCAAGTCATCAACATACAGGAATGAATCATCCTGCTATAGAATGTAGACATTGGGATCATAATGGCACCAAGTGATCCCAACTGTCAGAAGGAAGGAGTCCATATTGGCATACCAGGCCCGAGGAGCCTGTTTGAGGCCATAGAGAGACTTCTGAAGATGGCACACAAGTGAAGAATCCTGAATGAACCCCTGTGGTTGTTCCATGTAGATCTCCTCTTGAAGGTCACCGTGAAGAAAGGCACTCTTCACATCCATCTGGTGTATTTCCCAATGATTGGCTATAGTAATGGCAAGAACAAGTTAGATGGAGTTCATTCAGGCAACTAGTGCAAAAGTCTCAGAGTAGTCAATCCTAGGAACCTGGGAGAATCCTTTGGCGACCAAGCGAGCCTTATGCTTGTCAACTGACCCATCTGCTGCAAATTTTGTCTGATAGATCCACTTACATCGAACAACTTTTTTTCCCTTAGGAAGAGGGACATAATCCCAAGTGTGGTTCCTCATTAAGGAACTATACTCCTGCATAGTTGTATCCCACTCAAGAATACCAAAAGGTTCATGAAAAGACTGTGGATTTGAGGCAGTAGCAATGAAGACATGTGGAGCATCATGGAACCGTGAATGAGTCCGCTTGGTGTCTAATGGATCCCCAACCCAATCACCTACAGATTGCAAGGTCTGTCTAGCCCAAAGTGGACCAGAAGATGGATAATCTGGAGAAGAATCATCAACCTCTAAATGATGACTAGGAGAGGAAGGAGGTGAGTCCTCTGAATCACTCTCTGCATTGGAAGTGGAGGAAGAAGATAGCTTAGGTGAATCTAACTCATCAGAAGATCTGTCATGTATCCCAAGTGACTCCAATGTCAATGTAGGAGATGGAGAAGTGATAGAAAGTGAGCTTAAAGAGCCCTCCTCAAACTAAACACTCCTCTTAATGAATAACTCATGTGTAGTAGGGTGGAGCAACCCATAACCCTTCACACCATCAGGATAGCCTACAAATATGTAAGGTCTGCTCTGCGAATCCAAGGCCTTGCGTTTCTCTACAGGAATGTGGGCCCATGCAGGAGAACCAAAAAATTGAAAGTGCTTAACTGATGGTTTCTGATTGCTCCGAGCTTCAAAAGGAGTGACTCATGTAGTTCACCATTTCCTTCAAGGACCTATTCTTCCATTTTGTAACACCATTATGTTGAGGATTGTATGCAACTGAATGCTGCAAATCAATCCCCTCTAAAGTGCAAAACTGCTCAAAATGATGGTTGACATACTCACCACCATTATCAGTGCACAAAATGTTGATGGCTTTCCTGGAATGCTTCTCTACAAAAGTTTTGAAGTCCTAAAAATGATCAAATACCATTGACTTTTGTTTTAGAAAGTACACCCAAGTATAAAAAGAAAAGTCATCAATGAATGTGAGGACATATCTAGCCCTACTGACTAAAGGATGCTGGAATGGACCAGCCAAATCACTATGAACTAACTCCAGTATATGTGAAGCTCTCCATGCCTTTCCTTTGTCAAATGTTTCCTTAGGATGCTTACCAAGAATGTAGCCTTGCCAAACACCACCTGAAAACTAAACTGAGGGCAACCTTGTGACCATGCTCTACTGATTGAGCTGCTACAAGTAGCAGAAGTTAAGATGGCCAAACTACTCATGCCATAATCTACTCACATCATCAGAATGAGTGAGAAAAATAGTCAAAGGAGGATCAGGAACAAAGTGAGAAAATAGATAGAGTCGTGACTGATGATCTGCTCTCCCAACTACAATTGTAGAACCACTATGCAACTCATGAATTTCCACTGAATCAGGAGTGAACTCAACCCGCTTTCTTAAACTTGTGTGAGTGATCTGGTATACCGATAGGAGATTAGTTGATAATAAGGGCACACAAAGAACATCATGGAATGTGCCATCCACCACATCAACAGACCCTCTCCCACACATCTCAACAGGAGTGTCATCACCCATTAAAATAGAAGGCATAGTACACAGCTCCAAAGATGCAAGCTCTTCCTTAGATGAAGCCATGTGGTGTGAAGCACCTGAATCAAGAACCCAAGTGGATGGTGAAGAAGTAATTGCTACAAGGGCCTTGCCCTTTCCTTTCCCCTTGCTTTTTTCTTTTGCCTTATCAGACCCCTTATTTGAACTCTGTTTGATGGACTCAAGAACACTGATATTATTCTTCTCAAGAATGTGTATCAAGTGATCAATTTTTTTCTTCAAGCACTTATGTTCATCATGACCGGGTCTTTTACAATAGGCACATTGGACCTTCTCTTTCTTAGGCTTGTCGCCCTTGGAAGTTTGGGTCTCATTAGTTACTTTTGAAGCAACTGGTATTTGATCCTTCTTCTCCTTGCTATTCTTTTTTTTCTTATCCTTATTCTTGTTGTTACTACTTTGTCCTTTCTATTTTTTTGTGCCTTGGTTAGATGCCAGGGCATGTGCCTTAGAGGACTTAAGAGTGCCAATCTGGATTAGCTTATCCTGTTACCAAGTGAGAGAGATAGCAAAATCATCTAAAGATGGCATGGTGAATTGAGTACCAAGTGCACCCTTTGTAACATAGAAGGTAGAAACAAATATAGAATATTATGAACTTAGCTTAGAGAGAATACTAAGAATTAATTGTTCATCTTTCTTTTCAATTCCACATTGTTTTAACTACAGCCTTAGTGATTTCAATTTTGTGAAAAAATCTTGGATTTTGTTGAAATTGCCTAGACTTAAACTAATTAGTTCATTTTCCAACATATGACCCCTCATTGAATCTTGTGTGCCAAATAGTGTTTCTAGCTTTATCTAGATTTCATTTGGTTAATTTAAAGACTCAATGTGAAAGAGAAAATCAGGAGAAATAGACAAACACAATGTTCCATAGGCCTCATCACATTTGTTAAACCACTTAGGCTTATCTTCATCTTTAGCAGGTTCAGTTTCAAGTCCCATAGTTATCCTATGTAATCTAGCTTTCCTTAAGTAGATTGTCATGTGTGATTTCCACTCAAAGTAGTTGTAAGGAGTTAGAATGGGCACAATTGTTTGATCCATGATGAAGAAATGTAGAAAAAAAATGTTGAAAAGAAGAGAACACAACCAAGACAACTCCCCATTTTCACTTAATCAAAGAACCCCCCCAAGAAAATATGATTTGGCACTTTATATTAGTGCATTTATAACTGCCACTAAGTGGTCTTGATTTCAATGCATTAAAAAACCCTCACAAATTGAGTGTATGTTGAAAGTACAATATTGAGACTTAGCCAAGCAAAACTAACAGCACCACTGCAATCTAATCAAAAAATCATGCACTTTCAAAAAAAGAATTGCCTTGATACGAGGTCGTATATGAAAGTTATGATCCTCCAAAGTTCCAAAATCGAGAACTGTGCAATGTCATGTGTGAGAATCTGTAATTTCTAGAAACTTTCTACATCAAAATCAAAAAATGTCTGCACTAGTGCAAAGAGCACTAAAAAATAGACAAAATCAAAAATAAATTCATGGGAAACAGAGTCCGTATGAGCAAGAATGAAGCATTTGAAAACTGTCTTCAAAACTGAAACTACCAATGGAGATGAGTCTTGTTGTAGCTTTCTGAGTGCGTTTCTACAAAATATATGAGTTGCATGCAAAAACTAAAACATACCCAGATGGTTTTTCAATTCTATGAACAAAACTGAGAAGGCATTTTTTTTGCTGATAGACAGAACATGTGCATCTAGTGTAAATAGAACGTGTTTAGCTACAAAAATGACCCCAGCAACCAAAAAATGGCATGCAAAGGCTGAATGAGCTACCTAGGAAAGGAAAAGGCATGCTGGAACCTACAATACTGATTAAAAACACAAAATATGCAAGGCGATTGTTAGATTTGAGCTTGAAACCCCAGTTCCACAACTGTGTCTAACGATCTCTGATTTCGGTGAAATGGAAGCCAAATATAACTTTCTTGAGCCTCCTGGATGCGTTGGAACAGCCAAAAATGCTGCCAGTATAACCAAAAATGTTGCAATCACCTAGATTTCATGAAACACATGTGCAAACCCCAAATATTAAAATGTTTCTGTCAAACTTTTCTGATTCTCCAGATCATCCGAAGATGCAAGAGAAGAGCATACAAGGTTTTTTGAAAAACTATAATAAGATTTATTAGCCCCCCCTAAATCTCTCAAATATGGAAACTAAAATCTACTCTTGCACATAGAATAGCTCTGATACCACGTTAGAATATGAAAAGATTAATAACCCAAAAAACTAGTGCAAATGAATAGATATCTAAACTATGAATGCAAATGATACGAAATCAAAATAGCAACACAGAGTTAGTCTCCAAGAGAGTAATGCAAATGCTAGAAGAAAAATAGCATTAAGAGGATGCAAAAGCAAGAGATACAAAATACAAGCTAGGTAGCATGCTTATATAGACCAGGGAGAGAGAGGAGGTGGCAACACCGACCAATGAGGAACAACCATCTATCGGAATAAAGATAGCAAAGTATCTTCCCAAGATAGCTAATGGATGCTCACATGTAGGAAGGTGACACCTCATAATCCTCTCACCTAATAAAACATGCTTTATTAACCTAAGTGAGATTAATAAAAGTGTAGGAAAAACCTAGGAATAATAGGGAAAATAAATAACCCATCTAGGAAATAAAAACCTACACTAACAGAAACTTCTAACTGAATATGATTTCACCATCCAGTATGTCCCATGAAAAGAAAACATAGTGGCAGATGCTTTAAGTCAAAATGATTATGTGTTAATGCCTTGATCCTAGAGAGAAGCCAATTTGAACAAGATATCAAATCTAGGTTACCTATTGATGATTATTTCCAACCCATTTATGAAGGTCTCCAAAGTCAATCCCCTAATGTCCATTTGAAAGATCGAATAGAGCATTATTTGATAAGTAGCAATAGTCTCCTCTATTACAAAGGAATATTATATATTCCTAATATACTTGACCTTAAATCATAAATATTGAAGGATTCTCATGATATACCGATAGTGGGACACCCTAGATTCCAGAAAACCTATCTCTCAATCAAGAGAAACTACTTTTGGCCTCAAATGAAGTCTGAGATCTATACCTATGTCCAACAATGTTTAACTTGTCAAAAGATAAAATATAAACAATGTGGACCCCGTGGCCTTTTACAACCCTTGTTGATTCCAAATTGGAAATGGGATTCAATTAGTATAGACTTTATCACTGGGTTGCGTCGAAAATGAAAAGGTCATGATGCTATCTTCATAGTAGTAGACAGACTAACCAAAATGGCACAAATTCTACCCATCAAAATAAAGTCTTCTACTTCTGACATTGGTCATATTTTTATCAAAGAGAATGTTAGATTACATGGTCTTCCAAAGAACATTGTTTCAGATTGAGACCCTAGATTTACATCATCTTTTTGGAAATCTCTTTTTCTGAACTTGGCACTAATTTAAGTTTCAGTATTGCATATTGTCCTAAATCTGATGGACAAACTAAACAAATTAATAGAATCTTAGGAGATATGTTATGAATGTATACTATGGATAAACCTAAGTCATGGGAAGATTATTTGCAGTTAGTCAAGTTTGCATACAATCAAGGTTATCATTCCACCATTAAGATGTCACCTTTTGAATTTGTGTATGGTCAAAACATTAATACACCCATCTCTTCGTCTGACCCTATCCATAAGATTTTATATGAGAATGAAATCTTATTAGAAATGGAAACCATTATTAACAAAGCCAAAAAAAACATGAAGGTTGCCCAAGACCGATATAAAAGTTGGGTTGATTCCAAAAGGTCAATCTGACATTTTTATATTGGTGACCAAGTTTTTTTAGAGTCAAACCCAAAAGGAGTTCATTAAAACTTGGTAAATATTCTAAAATAGCTCCTCATTATTATGGACCCTTTGAAATTTTGGAAAAAGTAGATGATGTTACCTATAAACTTGTCATACCACCACAATTGCAAATACATAATGTTTTTTATGTGGGCTTACCTAAGAAATATGTGTATAGTATTGATCATGTTATTGATTGGAAAAGTATTTCTATTGAGCCTACATGTGAATTTAAAATTTAACCAAAGATAATCATTGAAAAATGGTCTAGAACCCTAAGAAATAGAATTATAGATGAAGTTAAAGTTGAATTCAGTCATTGTAGTATTGATAGTGCTACTTGGGAGAAAGATGATTTTATTAAAGCTCAATATCCACAATTGTTTAACTAAAGTTGTTTCATGTGTTTTTTCTAATATAGAAACTCTTTGTGGTATAGAGGATAGAAGCTAAATCATAGGGGGAGAATTGTTATGTGACTTTTTCCCAAAGAATGTGTTATGTATGGAAAAGATAAATGATGTAGACTAGCATACAAACTAGATCAAACTCTCTTCCACAATAACATTCAAGGACAAGACCAAGCCAAATCACAATCAAAGAGAGGTGGACTCAGCTATAGGTCTTGTGCTCTTGTTTGTTATGGAAAGATTAGATTTAACCAAGCCTTTTATCAAACCCTAGGTCAGGTATGCATAAAACCCTAGTTCTAAGATAATTAGCTTATAATAGATAGAAAACAACTAAAATTTAGAATCTAAATGTACCAGGATGATTAGAGAGATATCATAACATGTGTCCTAGAAGATGAAGTGCTAGAGGATGAAATAGGGACCGCCCAAGTCCTGAAAGTGAGAATCTGCTAGAGGTCTAAACTGAGAAAATGTTGTAAGTGAGACTCAGATGCTAGATTTGGAGTTAGAAACGCCCAAAAGACTAGGGCACCAACCACCAAAGACTTTTTGGAGGAATATTCCTGAATGTTTTCCAAATCCCAAAACCCTGATTCCTACACAGTCTTCTTGTACCTTCAATTTTCCTAAATCCTGTACCTGTAACCTGCACACAAGATGACAAGAGAGGGTTTGGGGGTTATGGTGTTTAGGAATTTGCCTTAGTCAAACCCTAGAATTGCATTCAATCCTTCCAACACCATTGATAGATAAGAGAGTGTGCCCTGACAAGGTAGAGGTTGAACCAAATGATGATAGAATGATTCAAATAACAATGATATCACCTTGTTGGTGAAGCCCTTAGGAGAATGAAGATCCTTCAACTCATAAGAAGATGGATGATGATTCCAAACCTACAACAGCACACACTATACAAACACAAATATTCTCTAATCACATAATGAATACTTTGAATGCTCTTTGCTCCAGAATCATAAGTTCACAATATCCATATAGGTTCATAATGAATTCAAAAAAACACTTATATATGTTTTACCACTAACATTAATGAAATTAAATCACAAGAGACAACAAAGAAGAATCTTTTTAAAGGTCCTATGCTAACATAGCATTAATTGGCCTCGACCAATCAAGGGAGACTTGGGCAGTTGGCACCCAAGTCTAGGAGCCCCTTTTTAGTCTAGGATTTGATTAAGGAAGGGCCCAAGGTCCCAAATTCACATTGGTGTCAGGAAATCTCTTTGGGGTGATCAATTATAATTCATAATGTAGTTACGGGGACCTAGGGGCTAAACAAGAAGGTAAAAAGGTAAGTATCCGCTTTTTACTCCATAACATTTAGCCCCCACTTTAATCTGTATATGATCTTACAATTAGTACATGCATTAAATACATTCAAAGCATATCAAACACATCAAACACTAGAGCAAAGACATGCCCTAAGTTTGGAAGACCATTTCTAGCCCCAAGCTTAGGGAAACATAAGAAAACACATGACAGTCACATAAAACACATAGAATACAATAAGAAAACACACAATACATGAAGAAGACAATGAAGCATGCAATACAGGTTGGAAATTAAGGTGTCTCAACCTTTACAATTTCCTAGAATTGGTAATTTAATTATATATTTATTTATTTCCTAATATTGTATTTACTTGCACATTCAGTTTGGTCACATAGTTGAGGTGTCATGGTGACATGTCAGCTTACTTGGAATGTGACTTGGATGGTCAAGTCAAATCTATATGGATTTGGGCATCCCATATTGAGGTGGCATTAAATTTCCATGTGTCGGCATCTTGTGGTATGTGGAAGAGGATATTCCATATGACACAATCTATGATGCGTAAGAGCCAAGTTTAGAGATTCCTATGACAAGTGATGACAAGTGTCGGTTGGCATCTTAACATGAGGGAAAGGCATCGTTGGCTGTCCAAGTTGTGCTATGACATGTTGTAAGTGGTATCTACTATATTTAGTCATGTATGATGGATTCTCTTACAATATTTAAGGTTGTTATGTTGGGAAAATCTATGACAGATGTAAGATGTGTAAGAGCATCTGTCATAGTCTATTTTTAGCATGGAGTGCTCCAACTTTGGAAAAGTCAAATCTGCCATGTATGACAAATGTAATAGGTGTTATTGCAGAAAGGAAAAGTGTCCTTTGATGTTAAATATGGCCATGTGGCCAAGGTGGATGCCTATCCCGAAATGCTTCCAAGATATACTTTGAAATCCCTATATATTGCATAGTTTGGAGTTGTAGTTGTATAGTGTTTTTACAGGTAATGTTATGTTGCTGGATTAACTCAAGAATTGACATTTGTAGACTCTTGGAAGACTTTCATTGCAAGTGTATTGTAAACTATTGTTGTTTAGATAATACATTATGTAGGTTTAGAGTGTGGGGTTTTTTACGTAGGTTTAGAGTGTGGGGTTTTTTACCTGAAATAGTTTTCCCCATAGTATATCTTGTGTCACCTTCTTTCCATGTTGTGTTGCTTTTGTAATCTTTATGTTATTAGTTTAATGTTGCTACAATTGTAAGGATTAAAATGAATTTGCACTCCATTCCCCTCATTAGATTGGTGTAGGAAGTGTGTTACATGTACCTTGCTTCCTTTCAGTTGGTATCAGAGATTGATCACTTGTGATCCTAGTTGTTGGGTAGGAGTTTTTTGAGCTAATCTTCAATTGAGTGGGAGTATGTGTAGAGTATTTTGTGATCTTGTTGTAGTGAGAAGATGGTAAGCACATCTAGAAGAATAGAGGTGGAGAAGTTTAATGGCAGCAATTTCAAGTTGTGGAAACTTAAGATGGAAGACATGCTTGTTGATCGATACCTATGGGAAACTATTAATGGCACAAAACCAACTGCAATGGCACAACATGATTGGGATCTCAAAGATCAGAAGGCTAAGTGGTGCAGGAGCACCTAAACCACAGTGGCATCCATGAGGCATTCAACTGTTTGATGTACATTTTACTGTTTGCAATAAGGTCCTATAAGACCATTCATGTAATAAGGTATGTTTGACCAATGCATGTCATTTTAGTTTGTATCTAGGTTTATGTTGTAAGTCCCAAGGACACTTGTTGATCTGTAATCATGAAGGTTGTTAGGCAGTTGGAGGTTGTTAGATCTCCCAGTCACTTGGAGTTAATTCAGTACTATTGAGGGTGAGTAGATAAATGCCCGAGACCCTCGAATGTAATTAGTAGGAGTAGTAGTTGTAGTTGAGATTAGAAAGATCTGAGAGGAGTGTGATTGCAATTGTAAAATAGAGCATCTGTGTATGCACATTTCTGAAAGGCATAAATAACAAGTCCTATTCTATGTATCTTTCTATCATTCAATTTGTTAGGTTTTCTCTGTGTAATCGATTTGCTGTTTTGTGGCTAAGATGGATTCTTAATCCATTCCACTGGTTAGATTTCTTCAAAATTAGTGGAATGGCTATACAGTTCATTTTTGTGTTTTTTGTTTTGTTCATTTGTGTTTGCAGGATTGCGTACAAGATGCATTGATAGATCCTAGCATTTGTCATGTGCTAGATTGTTGGAGAAACAGGTCTACGAAGCTACAGGGTTTACAGAGGTTTAGATCGGTGAAGATTTGTGTTGTTTCACCGGGTATACATTCTGTGTGTATATCACTAATGTATGTCAAGGATCATTTCATGTGTATCTTGCAAGTGAATATTGCAGTTGTATGTGGTGAATGAGCATTTCGTATGATAGAAGGAAAGTCAATGGTCAACCTCACCGAATGCATATTCTGAATGCATGTTTCAAATGTATCTTCCAAATGTATATTGAGAATATACATTATGCACATACATTGTGTTAGATCCATGAGGTGACCGGCAGCGACGGTGAAGGAAACCGGTGATCGCAAGTTAGTGAAAGTATATACAAGTTGTTCTATCAGTGTATCAGGAGCTCATACAAAGCACTCACCGATGAGGAAGATCGTACCGAGAATACATGTCATCAGACAGACTTAGGGTATCAACAAGAGAGACTTTGGGTTGACCAATGCAAAGAGTCCCACCGACGAGTGTGGTTGAATGTATATTGCGAATGTATATGGCAAATGCATGTGGGAATGTACATTGGAGAATGTATCTTTCAGCAGATACAAAGTTGAAGACATACATCGGGAAGAGTTGAATGTCAGGGAGATAAAAAGCAAGGTGATCGACGGGGAATGTTTGGTTGATAAAGTGAAGATAGCCAAGACATGGACCACTCTCTTGCTAATTAGTTTGTATGACAGAGTTCTGGCTCTGCATCATAGGGTCTCATAAGATTTAGTCTTGCCGATTCTATCCTATTGAATGTCCATGAGGAGAAGACTACAAACTATCTTTGGAAGAAGTTGGAAGATGTTTATCAAGACAAATCCCTGGTGAACAAACCTTTTTTGTGAAATAAGTTTTATTCTCCTCAGATGGAGGATGGAGGATCTGTTGTAGATCACCTGAATGCTTTCAACATGTTGGTTGTACAGTCAACATCCATTGGTGTGAAGATGGAGGAGGAGGATTGATGTATGACCTTGCTTTGTTCTCTGCTGGATTCATGGAATCATCTTGTTATGGCTATTGGGAGCACCACATCCACTTTCAAAATGGATGAAGTGGTATCTTCACTATTGTCTGAAGAGATGTAGAGAAAATCCTCTAAAGTAGCCAAAGAGGCTCTTGAGGTTCTTGGAAGACCCAAGGAGAAAGGGAAGAAGAAGGATAAGAAAGTTGAGAAGGGTAGATCCAAATCTCCTAGAAATTCCAAGGCTCTCTGTTGACTATGGTAAATTTGGGAATTTCTGAAAGGAATGCAAAGAGGAAAAGAAAAAGAAGAAGAAGAATGCCCCAGATTCAGATTCTGACAAGTCACAAGATGATGGTGATGTCTTCATCGTAGCCCTAGACACCCATGCATCTGATGATGTGTGGTTGATAGATTCTAGTGCATCATCCCACATGACCTCACATAGAAGCTGGATCATGAAGTATGAAGAGTTTGATGGTGGAAGAGTGTACTTGGGTGATGATTCTCAACTAAAGATTGTTGCTTGTGGAAGAGTCTCAATCCAATTCCCTGATGGATGAGTGAAGGGGATCATTAGGGTTATGCACATCCTAGGCTTGGCACAAAACTTTCTTTCTATAAGTATGTTGAATGATGCAGGTGTGTAGGTTTTCTTTTTGAAGGATGGATGCAAGATGACTAGAGGATCTATGGTGCTTACGAAGGGTACTTAGAGAGGTACTATGTTTTAGTTGGAGGCATGCACTTCACAGTGCAAAAAGTTCTTTTGACTCGAAGAAAAGAGTTACAGTCACTTCATCCCCACTATCTGAACAAGCAGTGAAGAAATTTGTTGTAACAAATTTTGATGGTAGTGCATCTTATGTACCTAGGGGTGCTTATGCTTTAGAAGTTAAGCTTCTTGTTGAAAAGACTATGTTATGGCATATGAGATTTGGCCACATTGGTGAGGAGGGTCTTAGAACCCTAAAAAATAAAAACCTCATTGAGGGGTTAAATGATTGTAATCTTGAGTTTGACTTTTGCGAACATTGTATATATGGAAAGCAAAACTGTGTTTAGTTTCACTCTAGTTCTCACAAGTCTTCTGGTGTATTGGACCTTGTTCATTCTAATCTATTTGGTCCTGTTAATGTTCCTTCAATTTCCAAATCTGTATATTTTGTATCTTTTATAGATGATTATAGTAGAAGGACATGGATTGATTTTCTCAAAAGCAAGTCTAAAGTCTTTAGTCAATTCAAAGAGTTTAAAGATTTTGTTGAGAATCAGACTAGTAAAAAGATTAAGTGTTTGAGAACTGATAACGGTGGTGAGTTTTGTCTGGCAGAGTTTGATAAGTTCTGTAAAGAGCAAGGGATTGAAAGACATAAGACAACTCCATACACCCCATAGCTAAATGGAGTTGCAGAGAGGATGAACATGACACTGATGGAGAGGGCTAGGAGTATGCTTAGTGGAGCAAGCCTCGAACAAAATTTTTGGACTGAAGCTGTAGCCACTGCTTGTTACCTAGTAAACATGTCTCCTACATCAGCTCTTGTTGGTAAGACACCTATGGAGGTGTGGTCTGGGAAGAAGCCTTTAGTTAGATATCTTTGTGTTTTTGGTTGTGAGGCATATGCACATGTGCCTAGGGAGAAATAGTCTAAATTGGAGAACAAGGTTGTTAAGTGTATTTTTATTGGCTATGGTGTCGGTGTGAAAGGATACAAGCTTTGGGATCCTGTGGCTGAAAAAGTGTTGTATAGAAGAAGTGTTATTTTCAGAGAGCTAACACCTCCCATTGTTTTATAGCCAGAAGAAACAGAAAAGAAAGAGGATGTGGTTTAGTTTCCTTCTATCCCTGAGAAGATTGAACCAATAGACCTGGTGAGACATGATGATGAGGAGAGCTCTAGCAGCTTTAAAAGTTCAAAAGAAGCAGAACCTCAACTTCAACCTTTGAGGAGGTCTACACGAACAAGGAAGCAACCTGATAGGTTTGGTTATACATTACTTGATTCTAGTTGTGCTTTTTCTTTTCTTACTAACACTGATGAGCCTCGAACTATGTCAGAGGCTATGGATGAAAGATGTAGGTTCCTGGAAGGAGGCCATGGAGGATGAGATGGCTTCTTTGGAAAAGAACAAAACTTGGGACTTGGTGCCTTTTCCTAATGGACGAAAACCTATTGGATGCAAATGGGTGTTCAAGAATAAATTTGCTGCAAATGGCAGTGTTGAGAAGTATAAGGCTAGATTGGTTGCGAAGGGGTATTGTAAATTCAAATCAAACTTTATAATCTCTAACTTAAATAACTTCTGAATGTTGGATATTACAGACTTAATTTATTACTTTCTTTTGTTTTGCAGATGCAATTTTCACTTCATACACTTCTAATTTCTATGTTTGTCCATGGTATTGCAGGGCAAAGATGTTGATATATATATCTGAGTGATGGTAGGAGTCACATCTATGATAGAAATGACTCCTCAAGGAGTCACGCCTATCACAGGTGTGACTTCATCACCTTTTCATCAACTTTAACAATAACTAATCATCGTTAGAATTATAGTCAATTTCATCAGCTTTAACAATTACTAACCACCATTAGAATGTAGTCGGTGTTTATACTTTAGTAATTCATTTGATCATGCTATTTTATGTTATCTGATCGAAGCTACAAACAACTCAACAGTCCCTCTTAGCTCGGGAAGATAACAATATCACAATAATCTCTGTGACTATCAATTATCTAATCTATAATGAATTTCACAAAGTAATTTAATATCACATAAATCATGATATATAGTATCACCTATCTCGTGATATGTAGCATCACCTACCTCATGATACTAAAGGATATACTATACTCGAGAACATTACATTCTCCTTATATATCCTAGTTATGGTACGTGCACTGACATTAAGTCAAATAATGTCTACCATAACTTAATCATGATAACTCCACAATTCATACCAATAACAAGTCACATGATATCAGTCTAATGAACATTATAAGATCATCACCTTATAATATTAGGTACAAGTGTAGATTATCCAAAAGATCATCACCTTTTAGAAATAAACACAGAATGGGTAGGCCCATAATGTCATAGAATCACACATATGACACAAGATGTTGTTGCAAGTATGAGGTAAACCAGTGTTGTCATTGATGTCAACATACTCATATTGCATTGACAAGACGGATTGGATGAGCAGTGTGCTGAGGATATTGAGAAAATTAGCCTCAGTCAGGAACAGTGAAGAACAGTGATGAGAAGAAGGCAAATGTACTGTATAGGATGAGAACCGGAGGATGCGGATTAAAGGGTCTGTAGATATGAGTCTTGAGATGCTTCAGTTAAGATTTCAGAGGTCCGCATGAAGATCTGAAGGAGTTGTGGCTGTCGGTATGGAACTGGTTCCGGTAAGTGTTCAGAGGTGACAAAGGATCACAGAAAGGTCTGGTGAGGTCTGGAATTGTATTATCCTAATCTGCGGATTGGAAGGAGTGTTTGGGATGTCCTTGTGATGTGTCATCCTGATTTGTGTATGATTTGGAGCTCCGGAAGTACCTTTTACATTATGACAGTGGCGACAGACTGTGTTCTTAAAGTTCCAGATGAGGAAGACAAGAGATTCCAGTAAGTAAAGGAAGTGTGGATGTATCCGGTCATTCAAGCAGGCTTGTGAAGGTTTTTGGATCATGTTGAGGTTGTGTCGTTGATCCGCATTGGTAGTAGAGCCCGGAATTGAAGATATTCTTCCGGATGAAGTTCTTGTTCAGACTAGCTGACCAGATGAGTTGATCATCCTGTGAATGTTCTTGTGGTGGCCGACCGGATGTGTTATTCATCTTGCGGATATTCTTATGGTTGATTGCCGACTTAGATGATTGTTCCTAAGTCGATGTCTTGTATAAATAAAGGTTTGTGAGTTCATTTCGAGTGTGTATGGAGTGGATGAGTGTGGGATAGCAAAGAGAGGTGTGAAAGACAGAGCAGAGGTTTTGGGCTTAAATGGAACTGATCTGGACATAGTAGAGATGTCATTCTCCAGTTCAAGATTGTGATTTTTATCACTTTGTAGACAGTGTGTCTCCTTGTAGGCAATGGGCCTCTTTGTGAGCAGTGTGCTCG
Organism: Cunninghamia lanceolata; assembly: GCA_027924645.1. NCBI lineage: Eukaryota > Viridiplantae > Streptophyta > Pinopsida > Cupressales > Cupressaceae > Cunninghamia > Cunninghamia lanceolata. Next base: position 2,169,312 of record BSBN01000185.1, on the reverse strand, counting down.
GGCAGTGAGCCCTAATTGGCATGTGCCATTCATTCTTCTTTATTCTTCTAACAGAGAATAATTCTTGGGTTAATCACCCCGTGGTTTTTCCCTTAACCGGGTTTTCCACATCAAAATCTTGGTGTTCAATGTGTTGATGTTCATCTGCTCTGAGTTTATGCATTATGCTTTCATAGATGGTTAATTGATATGCTGTTAACTAACAAAGAACAATCAAGTGTTTAAAGTAAGATCAAGTTTTATACAACTGATTCACCCCCCCCCCTCTCAGTTGTATGCCCTAGATCCAACAATTGGTATCAGAGCCAAGTTCCTCTGAAAGGAGCTTAACCGCTTGAGGAGATCCAGGATGTCATCATATAAGAAGGATAGTCCGAAGTTCGATGGAACCAACTTCACTCTCTGGAAAGGTCGCATGAAGTGTCACTTGGAATGTATGGGAAAAGCATACTTGGCTATGGTCTCAAAACCATATGTACCTCCACAAGGTGGTCCGACAACTCTGAATGAGATTACAGATGCTGAAAATAATCTGCGGACCAAGGAAGCCCTACTAAGCGCATTGAATGATTCAGATCTCTCAAATGTTATTGACCTACCAACTGCATATGAGATCCTGACTAAACTGGAACTTCTGTATGAAGGAGATGAGTTTGTCAAAAGTGCAAGGTTGCAAAGTCTGAAAGGGAAATTTGAAAGATTGAAGATGAGAGATGATGAAAACATCACTACCTTTATGCCAAGAGTGAATGAGCTGGTATGTGGAATTAGAAATGCTGGTGGAACTCTAGATGAAAATGAGATTGTCTGCAAAATCCTAAGATCCCTTCCTGCTGCCTACAAAATCAAGGTTGCTGCCATTGATGAATTCAGAGCCCACACAACTGTCACAAGAGAACAACTGGCTGGCAAACTAGCTGCATTTGAAATGACCGAGTTTGGAGATGATCCTCCCAAGACTGAATCTACTTTCAAAGCCAGTGCCTATGTGAAAGGCAAACAGAGATTTGATCCGGGAGAAAACTCATCAAGGAAAATGTCATGGTATGATCAAGCAAGAAGAGACATGGAAGAAGAAGAAGCAGAAACAGCTCAACTTGAAGCCCTCATTGCAAAGAGACTACCAAGAGGATCCAGTAAGTATGAAGGAAAACTACCCTTTAAGTGTTTCAACTGCAATAAGATTGGTCATTTTGCTTCAAGATGTCCGGAAAGATCTGCAAGGTCTAATACTAACAGACAAAGGTTTCAAAAGAATTGCTATTATGTTCATGAAGAAGATGACAATGAAGGAGTAACAGATGATGAATCAGAAGTAGGAAGCAAATCCAGAAATGAGTGGGTGTTTATTGCCATCAAGGAAGAAGATTCAATACTCTCTGAAACTGTCAATCACAAAGTTGTTGAAAAAGCTTTGGCTGCTCAAGTGGAAGAAAAGGATGATTGGGTTATTGACAGTGGATGTTCTCACCATATGACTGGTGACAAGAATAAGTTCTTGAATTTGGAAAGGTATGAAGGAGGAATGGTAAAGTTTGGTGACAATTCTGCTGGCAGAATCAGAGGCAGGGGAACTATTTCCTTTGATGGAAAGAACAAAATAGGTAACGTACTATATGTTGAAGGATTGAAGCACAATCTTCTCAGTGTTGGTCAGTTAGTGGACAAAGGCTATGATCTCTGGTTCAAGAATGGAAAATGCAGAATCTTTACAAGCTCCGGAACTAAAATTGCATCCGGTACTCAGACAAAAGGTAATATCTTTCATCTGGTTGGTTCAAATAAAAGTTGTTTGTTTGTTCAAATTGATCAGAGTTGGTTATGGCATAGAAGAATGTGTCATGTAAATTTTGACAACATCATCAAGATAAGCAATACTCAGGCTGTAAGAGATCTTCCAAAATTGATGAAACCTACAAATAGTTTGTGCAAAGAATGTCAGCTAGGTAAACAAAGTAGAGTCTCTTTCAAAAGCCAAGATCAGTCTTCTACTGGATTGTTGGAATTAGTACATACTGATCTCTGTGGTCCGACAAGAATCAAGAGTCTGCAAGGTGATAGATATTTCATGTTGTTAATTGATGATCATTCCCAGATGATGTGGGTTACCTTTCTAAAAGAAAAATCAGAAGCATTTGAGAAGTTCAAAATCTTCAAAGCTATGGTAGAGAATCAAACCGGATTGAAACTAAAGTGTCTAAGGTCTGATAGAGGTGGTGAATTTACATCTGGTGAGTTCACTGACTTTTGTGAGAAGCAGGGTATAAGGAGACAGTTGTCTGCTCCTAGGACTCTACAGCAGAATGGAGTAGTTGAGAGAAAGAACCGGACCATCCAGGAAGCTGCCAGGACAATGATGTTGGAAGCAAATGTTCCTCAAATGTTTTGGAAAGAAGCTATCAGCACTGCAGTCTACACTCTCAATCGAGTTCAAATCAGAAACAACACCGATAAGATCCCCTATGAACTCTGGTTTGGCATCACTCCTACTATGAAATATTTCAAAGTATTTGGTAGCAAGTGTTATATTAAAAGAGATGAAGATCTAGGAAAGTTTGATGCTAGAAGTGATGAAGGAATTTTCTTGGGTTACTCCACTCAAAGCAAAGCATACCGGTGTTACAATAAGAGATTGAGGAAGATGATAGAAAGCACCAATGTGAAAGTTGATGAAGGAATTGAGAAGCCTTCAAGATTTTATGAGTTTGATGAAGATGACCAAGACAGTGTTCAAGGAACTCAATCCTCTCCGGTGAGACAGAGTCAGCCTGATCCGGTAAATCAGGAAGAAGAGATAGGTTTGAATGAGCCTGATCAAGAAGCAGCAGTGCAGGATACTCCAAAAATTCCAAGGTATGTAAGACTGAACCACTCTGAAGATCAGATCATAGGTGACAGAAGCAAAGGTGTACAAACTAGAAGGAATGTTGCTCAAAATTAGGATGAATGTTGTCTGATTTCAAAGATTGAACCTAAAACAATAAATGAAGCCTGCAATGATGAAAACTGGACCAAAGCAATGGAAGATGAATTGATGCAAATTGAGAAAAATCATACTTGGGATCTTGTTCCCAGACCTAGAGACAGGAATGTAATTGGAACCAAGTGGGTCTTCCGGAACAAACTAAATGAAGCTGGTGAAGTAATCAGAAACAAAGCTAGATTGGTCTGCAAAGGCTACTCTCAAATAGAAGGAATTGACTTTGAAGAGACTTTTGCTCCGGTGGCAAGAATTGAAGCAGTCAGATTACTTCTTGCATTTGCTGCCTTCAAAGACTTCAAGGTATATCAGATGGATGTCAAGTCTGCCTTCCTAAATGGTGATCTGGAAGAAGAAGTCTACATTGAACAACCAGATGGATTTCAATTGTCTGATAATGATGATATGGTCTGCAAGTTGAAGAAAGCTTTGTATGGATTGAAGCAAGCCCCAAGAGCATGGTATGAAAGGTTGGATAAGCATCTTGTGCAGATTGGATTCAACAAAGGTACTGCTGACAGTAACTTATATTTCAAAATTAATCATGAAAACATTTTGATTGTTGAAGTGTTTGTGGATGATATCATTTTTGGAGGAAGAGATAGTATGTGCAAAACTTTTGCAAATTAGATGAAAAGTGAGTTTGAAATGTCTATGCTTGGTGAAATGAATTTCTTCTTGGGTCTGCAAATTACTCAAACAAAAGAAGGGATCTTCATTTCTCAGACCAAATATGTGAAAGAATTGTTGAGGAAATTTGGTATGGAAGACTCAAAGCCAATGAACACTCCTATGGCAACCGGATGTAAGTTAAGCAAAGATGATGATTCTCCAAAGGCAGATCAGACAAAGTATAGATCAATGATTGGTGGATTGTTGTATCTCACTCAAACTAGACCAGATATAATGCAGGCTGTTGGTCTTGTGGCAAGATTCCAGGCTGATCCTAGAGAATCTCATGTTATGGCAATCAAAAGAATTTTTAGGTACTTGAAAGGAACAGTTGAGTATGGTCGATGGTACCCTAGAGATCCGGATTTCTCTCTTCATGCTTACACAGATGCAGATTGGGCAGGAGATGTGGATGACCGGAAGAGAACTAGTGGTGGAGCATTCTTTTTGGGGAAGAGATTGGTTTCTTGGCTAAGCAAGAAACAAGATGCAATATCTCTGTCTACAACTGAAGCAGAATACATTGCAGCAACAGGTAGTTGCACTCAAATCTTATGGATGAAGCAGATGCTAAGAGACATTAAAGTTTAATATGAGGATCTTATCACAATTTTCTGTGATAATTCAAGTGCAATTAATATTTCTAAGAATCCGGTATTGCATTCTAAGACTAAGCACATATCTATCAAGTTTCACTTCTTGAGAGAACAAGTGAACAAGGAAGAAGTCAGATTGGAGTATGTTCCCTCCAAGGATCAGATTGCAGATATCTTTACTAAACCTCTTCCCAAGGACTCTTTTGAATATCTCCGGGAGAAGTTAGGGGTCATGGCCCCTCCGGTGATGAACTAGGATGCACTGATGTGCATCAGTCTCGTGGATATCACAGTCATATCTTGTGATCCGGATTGATGATGGGGAGCTACAACTAAGGGGGAGCAGCTGGTATGATTCTGATGTATGAGAATTGCAAGTATGAGCCCTTTGCCATTGATGTCAAAGGGGAAGAGAAGACATGTGAAAAACAAGTAGCTGATGATCAAAGGGGGAGCAGTAAATGGGGAGAAGACATGTCGCTGATAGGGGGAGCTGTGACAGAAAGGAGAAGTTCTTGTCTTGATGGTTTTTCACATCATATGTTACCATCAATGACAAAGGGGGAGATTGTTGCAAGTATGAGGTAAACCAGTGTTGTCATTGATGTCAACATACTCATATTGCATTGACAAGACGGATTGGATGAGCAGTGTGCTGAGGATATTGAGAAAATTAGCCTCAGTCAGGAACAGTGAAGAACAGTGATGAGAAGAAGGCAAATGTACTGTATAGGATGAGAACCGGAGGATGTGGATTAAAGGGTCTGTAGATATGAGTCTTGAGATGCTTCAGTTAAGATTTCAGAGGTCCGCATGAAGATCTGAAGGAGTTGTGGCTGTCGGTATGGAACCGGTTCCGGCAAGTGTTCAGAGGTGACAAAGGATCACAGAAAGGTCCGGTGAGGTCCGGAATTGTATTATCCTAATCTGCGGATTGGAAGGAGTGTTTGGGATGTCCTTGTGATGTGTCATCCTGATTTGTGTATGATTTGGAGCTCCGGAAGTACCTTTTACATTATGACAGTGGCGACAGACTGTGTTCTTGAAGTTCCGGATGAGGAAGACAAGAGATTCCAGTAAGTAAAGGAAGTGCGGATGTATCCGGTCATTCAGGTAGGCTTGTGAAGGTTTTTGGATCATGTTGAGGTTGTGTCGTTGATCTGCATTGGTAGTAGAGCCCGAAATTGAAGATATTCTTCCGGATGAAGTTCTTGTTCAGACTAGCCGACCGGATGAGTTGATCATCCTGTGAATGTTCTTGTGGTGGCCGACCGGATGTGTTATTCATCTTGCGGATATTCTTATGGTTGATTGCCGACTTAGATGATTGTTCCTAAGTTGATGTCTTGTATAAATAAAGGTTTGTGAGTTCATTTCGAGTGTGTATGGAGTGGATGAGTGTGGGATAGCAAAGAGAGGTGTGAAAGATAGAGCAGAGGTTTTGGGCTTAAATGGAACTGATCCGGACATAGTAGAGATGTCATTCTCTAGTTCAAGATTGTGATTTTTATCACTTTGTAGACAGTGTGTCTCCTTGTAGGCAGTGGGCCTCTTTGTGAGCAGTGTGCTTGGGCAGTGAGCCCTAATTGGCATGTGCCATTCATTCTTCTTTATTCTTCTAACAGAGAATAATTCTTGGGTTAATCACCCCGTGGTTTTTCCCTTAACCGGGTTTTCCACATCAAAATCTTGGTGTTCAATGTGTTGATGTTCATCTGCTCTGAGTTTATGCATTATGCTTTCATAGATGGTTAATTGATATGCTGTTAACTAACAAAGAACAATCAAGTGTTTAAAGTAAGAGCAAGTTTTATACAACTGATTCACCCCCCCCTCTCAGTTGTATGCCCTAGATCCAACAGATGTTTACACATTAAACATCTTTAATATATTAGTACAAATCAATTAGAATCTTACATTTCAATCATACCAAGATTTCCTGAAGTGTTCAACTTTCACCTTAAGGAGTGGTTTGGTGAGAATATCTACAGTTTGATCTTGTGTACTGATATACTCCAACTGAATCACTTTCCTTTCCACCATATCACGCACATAGTGATGAGGAATCTCAATATGTTTAGATCTATCATGGAATATTGGATTCACGGATAACTTAATACAGCTTTGATTGTCACAGTGGATGATAGTTGGTTTCAGAGGTTTACCAAATAATCCCACAAGTAGTTTTCTAAGCCATACTGTCTCTCTAGCAACCATAGAAGCTGCAATATATTTGGCTTCTATAGAACTCTGAGCAACTGAAGACTATTTTCTGTTGATCCGCGATATCATTGCTGACCCTAAACTGAAACATCCGGAGGTGCTCTTCCAGTCAATTACACTTCCAACCCAATCTGAATCTGTGAATCCATGTAGATCTAAGTCAACCTTTTCATATTTTAAGCCATAACTTAGAGTACCTTGAAGGTATCTCATTATATGCTTCACAGCCACAAGATGTATCTCCTTGGGCTCACACATAAACTGACTTAAGGCATTTACAGCATAGCAGATATCAGGTCTAGTATTGACCAAATACATCAAGGATCCAATTATCTATTTGTAAAGAGTGGGATCTGCCAACAGAGAATCTGCTGCTGCTTCCTTCAATTTATGAAGATTTATTTCCATGGGGGAGACATAGGTCTACATTCCATCATACCAAACCTTTTTAATATATCAATTGTGTACTTCCCTTGGTTTAGAATAATACAGTCTGATTTCTGCCATACTTCCAGTCCAAGGAAGTAGTGTAATAGACCTAAGTCCTTCGTGTCAAATTCTGAAGCTAGATCTTTCTTACACTGATCAATAAGATGATCTTCTCCTATAATTAATTGATCATCAACATATAATATCAATATTAACATATCACCTTTGCTTTGTTTGAAGTAGAGATTTGGATCTGCATTGTTCTTTGAGAAGCCTAATCTCAAGAGGTAACTGTCAATTCTTTCATACCAGGCTCTGGGGGCCTGTTTAAGTCCATATAGAGCTTTCTTTAATTTACATACATGGGATCCTGTATTGTGAATCTCAAATCCTTCGGGTTGCTCTAGGTAAACCTCTTCTTCAATGGTTCCATTTAAGAAAGCAGTTTTTACATCCATTTGATGGACTTTCCACCCTTTGGCTGCTACAATAGCTAGAACTGCCCTTTGGGATTTTCTAGTGATGTGATTTGTTCATGGTTTACATCTTCCTCAGAATACTCCCTCTAAAACTCAAGTGTAGGATCCTCTTCTATGCCTGAGTTGGAAGTTTGAATTTCTGTCTCGATATAATTTCTGGCTCTCTTGAAAGCTATGTCTTCCTCAAAAATCACATCTCTGCTTAGTTCAAGCTGTCTTTGACCAGGTATATATATTCTATAAGCTTTTGATGTTTGACTATAGCCTACAAAGATGCCTTTTCTCCCAAAAGGTTCTAGCTTAGTTCTTTTCTCTTTGGGCACATGAATGTAAATAGGACAACCAAATATCCTTAAATGACTAATGTCTAGTTTTGTGCCAGTGAAGGCTTCTTTAGGAGTTTTGTCATCAATATGAGAGTGAGGACATCTATTCTGTATATAGACAATAGTACTAGATGCTTTTGCCCAAAGTGAAGTGTCTATATTCTGATAAAATAACATAGCCCTAGCAGCTTCTACAATGGTTCTATTTTTTCTTTCTGCAACTCCATTTTGTTGAGGATTATAAGATACAGTGAACTCCTTCTTAATCCCAGTGTTTTTACAAAAGTCTTTAAAAATGTCTGAAGTGTATTCACTCCCATTATCTGTTCTTAAGGTTTTGATTTTTCTCCCGAAAGAGTTTTCAGTAATGGATTTGAATTCCTTAAATGTTTTAAGGATTTCTTGTCATTCTTTACATTTAAGAAAATAGATCCATGTCTTTCTGGAGAAGTCATCAATGAAGATTACATAGTATAGAAACCCACCTAAGGAGGGTACAGACATAGGTCCACATAAATCTGAGTGGACTAGTTCTAATACATTATTTGTTTTGCTAGAACTATTTTGAAAGGACCCCTATGTATTTTTCCCTAAGGCACACCCCTTGCATACCCCTGAATTACATTGTTTGAGTTTGGGTAACCCTGTAACTAGTCTTTCCATGGAAGATAGGGCACAAAAATTTAGGTGTCCTAGTCTTCTATGCCATATTTCATTAGAGTCTGCAGTTTCATGAATTAGGGCTAGATTTGGTTTCGTACATAACTCGTACAAGTACTGATGCAGAGTAAAACCCAGTTGAAGCATATAAACTGGTTCAAGACCCTTTGGAGCCCATAAGATAGCCTTTATAGTGTATGTCGGCAAGACATTTCCAATGTCTCACCAAAGTAGCTCTTCTCTTGCCTATTGGCAAGACACTATTCTATCGGACAAGCTAAATTCTCCTTCGCTGATCCTTACCTCTCTCCGATGAGCCTTCCATCGGCAAGACCATCGAAATGTCCCACCGTCAGATACATCCGCTCTCCTATCAACAAGAAGAAGCCTATCGGCATCCACCTTAACACTCCCGTCGATGTCAATCTCACGCCGATGGGTGACTTCGATTATGTGCCTATTGGCAGGATAAATAAGAAATCTCACCGAAATGTTCCATGCACCCTTCCATCGGCAACACAAGTCTCATTGGCAACCCCCAAAAATGTTATGCCGACGCCTTTGTTCACGCCAATGAACCTTCACTCTTCTCTCCTTCGGTGAGGCATCTAGCTATCGGCGACCCTTCAGTTTGTCACTTTGATTCCTGTGTCACTCCGATATCAACTTATCGGCCAGATTTCTCTCCACTCTTACCAACGATAGGACCATCGATGAGACTTTCATTATTGGACCTTCACAATTTTCTTTAACCAATGCCCTGACTCTTGCCGATGTCTTCAGCCAATACTACTATTGGTGAGACTTTCACTGTCAGATGAACCTAATTTCTGCATGCCGATATCAATCCTTACACTGATAGAACTCACGCCGATGCCTCCAAAACATGCATTTTAGGCTTGTTAGACACCCGAACTGTTCAGCGATGCACTTACAGTTCAACTGACGGATACACACACAATATTCACCCTGCAAATGCAGTGTATACACATACTAAATGAAGATTCTCTATGGAGGGATTCCTGCAATTCCTAACCTTCCATACCTAAAATGAATAAACAAAAATGGAGAAATTAATTTACAGGTCCATTCCACTGATTTCCCAAAAATCTACCAGTGGAATGGATTTATCCATTCAATTCGACCCCAGAGGCACAAAACTAAATTATATACAATTTCTACACAGAATGAATTTCTATATAAGGTATCTACATAGCATTCAGAATCTAAAAAGAAAGCAATTTTCCAGAACTCCTATTCCTCCTTAATATTTTTGAATTACATTCCATTGTTCCTTTCTCAAAAGACAAAAATATATATCACCGTCCCTGCTACAAAAGGTTTTCCCCTTTTTATCTTTCCCAATGTGAGGGACTGACATTCCCCTCTATTTCTGGGATTTGAATTTTCCAAAATTATAGGTGGAAACCCTTAATCTATTACAAATGACATCTGTTTTGCATAAGACAGCAAAACTCTTAGTGCTAAGACACCTTGATTATCTTTCCCTTAATCCAAACTATCAAGAAATGTCAAGTTTGGAGTTTACCAACATGAAATGCTAATAGAGAATGTTACATTTTTGAAAATGCTATAAGGTAACATAAAATGTCAAAAACTATATTAGTCTTCTTCTTCTCCCATCCAGTTGAAGGGGTGCCCCTGCACCATACTCCCCAGGAGAAGAGATCTCAAGCCCCTTTGAGATCAGAGTTTGGAGGTCTGCACCATGCTTTGAAATATGGTCAGCAGTCATCCAAACTGCCTCTGAATCTGGTTGTCCTTGCCAGGCCACCAAATACTCCAAGTATTCTTTGTTTCTGGTCTTCTTGATCACTCGTGAGTCTAAGATGTGCTTCAACTTTGGTGGATCATGCTTTGGAATGTCATCATCTACTACCTGCAATGGTTCCTATTCTATATCTACATTTGGCTTGTATGGAGTCAAATCACAAACATTGAAAATTGGGGACAATCCAAGATCAGGAGGAAGTTGGATCTCATATGCATTCTGTCCACACTTCTTTAAAATTTGACATGGTCCAATCTTCCTCTGCATTAGCTTGGTATACTTACCTTTGGGGAGCCTCTCCTTCTTTAGATTTACCCAGACCAAATCTTCAATTTCAAACTGTAAATTTCTTTTCTTCTTGTCAGCATATGTTTTGTACTTTGTTGTAGCCTGTTGGAGTTGGTGCTTGACCTAATCATGTACTTCTTTAATAGTTGAAGCAAAAGCTTCACCATCTGCACTAATAGGCTCTCCTACAGGTAGATCTCTCAGCTCTAGAATACCCCTTGGATGAATTCCATACACTATCTGAAAAGGTGACTTTCCTGTACTCCTATTGATGGTGTCATTATAAGAAAATTCTGCTTGTGGGAGGATATTATCCCATTTCTCTCCATGCTGCCTGGTTAAACACCTGAGTAGGTTACCCAATGAACGGTTAACAACTTCAGTCTGCCTATCTATTTGAGGATGGTAGGCTGATGAGAAAGACAAATTTGTTCCCATCTTTTTCCAAAGAGTTCTCCAGAAGTGGCCAATAAACTTCACATCTCTGTCTGATACTATGTTCAATGGTAAACCATGTATTCTCACTATCTCTTTGAAAAACAAATCAGCAACATATGAAGCATCACAAGTGGTTTTACATGGCAAGAAATGTGCCATTTTACTAAATCTGTCTACTACCACAAAAACACTATCATATCCTTTCCTTGTCCTAGGCAAACCTAGTACAAAATTCATGCTTATGCTCTCCCATGGCCTAGAAGGAATGGGTAATGGCTGATACAAACCTGCATTTGTGGATCTTCCTTTGGCTTTCTGACATATTACACATGCTTCCACAAATTTTCTCACATCTGATTGTAACTTAGGCCAATAGTAATGCCTTTTTACAAGATCAAGAGTTTTATCAAGACCAAAATGTCCTGACAAAGCCCCGCAATGTTTTTCTTGAATAATATTTAGTCTCAGAGAACATCTGGGAATACATAGTTGTCCACCTTTGAAAAGTAATCCATCTTGGAGCAGAAATTTAGAGAACTCAACATGATATTTGTCTCCAAAAGAAGTACATACCTTATAGATCTCTCCAAAGTCTTCATCCTCAGCATACATTGTCTTCAACAAATCAATCCCAACACTCTCCAATTGGATCTGATTTATGGTCAGAACTCTCCTGCTCAAAGCATCTGCTACTTTGTTCTTAACCCCTTTCTTGTGCTTGAGTGTGAAAGTGAAAGCTTGCAAAGTTTCCACCCACTTCATGTGTCTATGGTTCAGCTTCTCTTGACTGTTTAAAAAACTGAGGGCCTGATTATCTGTGAACACTATGAATTCTTTGGGCATCAAGTAATGCCTACATTTCTTAAGTGACTGGACTAGAGCATACATCTCCAAATCATAGGATGAGTATCTCTTCTTGGCATCATTTAATTTCTCACTGAAGAATGCAATAGGCCTACCTTCTTGGCTGAGTACTGCTCCAATTGCAATATGACTTGCATCACATTCTACTTGAAAAATCTTGCTGAAATCAGGAAATGCAAGAACTGGCTATTCTACCACCTTCTTCTTCAACATTTCAAAAGAATTATCTGCCTCCTTTGTCCATGTAAACTTGCACTTCTGTCCTCCCTTTATAGTGTCAAGCATGGGTGCACAGATATGACTAAATCCCTTTATAAACTTCCTATAAAAGGTTGCTAATTCATGGAAACTTCTAACATCATTCATAGTTTTGGGTGTTGGCCAAGACAATATGGCACTTACCTTTTCTAGATCCATTCTCAGTTTGTTATGTGAGATAACAAATCCTAAGTAGATGATTTCTTCCTGCATAAACAGACACTTTGCTAAATTTATCATTAGCTGCTCTTCATGCAACCTTTTGAGAACCAAGTCTATATGGATGAGGTGTTCTTCCCTCAGATTGCTGAAAATCAGGATGTCATCTACATATACTATGACAAATTTACCTATGAACTCTCTCAAGACCTCATTCATCAATCTCATAAAGGTACTAGGGGCGTTGGACAAACCAAAAGGCATGACCTTCCACTCATATAACCCCTCATTTGTCTTGAATGCAGTTTTCCACTCATCACCAGGTCTAATCCTAATATGATGATAACCACTCTTTAAATCTATTTTGGTGAAGTATTTAGCCCCTCCTAAACAATCAAGTAAATCTTCTATCCTAGGGATTGGAAACCTATACCTGATTGTTATCTTGTTGATAGCCCTTGAATCAGTGCAAAGTCTCCAAGTGCCTTCCTTCTTTGGTGCTAGTACAGCCGGTACTGCACATGGGCTTAAACTTTTGCCAATTAGGCCTGTCTTCAACAACTCTTCAATTTGTCTTGCTACCTCTGTATTCTGATCTAGAGTGAGCTTATATGCTGCTTTGTTTGGAAGTGTAGATCCTGGGATCAGATCTATACAATGGCTAATGTCTCTTATAGGTGGTAGGGAACTTGGCATCCCATCAGAACTAATGCCTTTGTACTTGTCCAGTAGCTCTTGGATAACTGGGTCTATGAATTTTTGTCTCTTTTCTCCCTTGACTTCTTGCTACTGTTCCTTGTTTACCTTTAGGCAAGGAATTAGAGCATATGTAACTGCTCCTTCTTCTCCTATCCCTTTCATAAATTGTTTACCTTCTACCATCATCACTTTAACTTCTTTTCCTTTTGTCTCCACCTAATTCTCCATTAATGGTATTAATTCTGTCACCTTACCATTCTTGGTGATGGAGTAGGTGTTCCTAACTCCATCATGGTATGCTTTTAAATCATACTGCCATGGTCTTCCAAATAGGAGATGGCAAGCATCCATCTTGGCAATGTCAAACAATAACCTATCCTTGTATGGGCCAATTTGAAATTCTACCCAAGCCTATTCTTCTACAACTGTTTGTTGACCTTGGGTAAGCCATGAAATTTTATAAGGGCAAGGATGTGGCAGTCTCCTAAGCTTAAGTTTTTCTACCATCTCAATGGATACAAAATTCTCAATAGATCCAGAGTCAATCAGAACTTTACATACCTTTCCTCCTGCCTTGCAAGTAGTTCTAAAAAGAGATTTACTTTGTGGAGGTTCTTTTCCAAGCACTTTCATGGTGGTCATTGCTCTCCTAATCATCAAAGATTCTCCATTCTCAGGATACCCATAACTGCTAGGAGCATTCACACTTGGATTAGTGCTTGAGCTTGCTACACTCTAGCAATCAGATTCTTGGATCAGATTGATCCTCTTTTCTCCTATTGAACTTGTTGCCTTTGCTGGACATCTGCTGGCTATATGGCCTTCTTAGTTGCAATTGTAACATCTAATAGGTCCTCTGCCCTGAGATCTTCCTCTGAAAGGTGGTCTTCTACCCCTGAAGTTTCCCCTTTGATTGTAGCTTCCTCCTTAGTTCTGACTGTTATCTCCTCTGCTGGTCTCTTGGTTGGATTCACTCTAGTATCCAAATCCTCTGCCTCTAAAAGGACTTCTTCCTCCTCTCTGTTGTTTTCCTCTACCTCTATGATTCTGCTCATGCCTTCTCTTTAGTTTTTCTTCCACTTTGAGTGCTAACTGATAGCACTTTTGAACTGTATCTGGGTTATGCAGATTTAGGTCTTCCTGGATGTTAAATCTCAATCCATTGAGGTATCTTGCTACCTTCTCTTCCTTATCTTCCCTTACCTTTGTTTTTACACACAACTTCATGAATTCTTCTATGTATGAGCTGACATCTAGCTCCTTCTGCTTCAAATTATGTTTCCTCTTATGTAATTGGATATTGTAATCCAATGGAACATAGGCCTCCTTCACCAATGCCATCTTCCATGTTGTAACTCTGTTCTTTCCCTCTTTCACCCTCTCATCTTGGATGAAATTCCACCAAGTCAGTGCAGCTCCTTTCATTTTGGACTGAGCCATCTTCACTCTTTGGTGTTCTGGTATCTCTTCTATCTCAAAGAAATTATTCAAGTAGTCTATCCACTCCATTACTGAATCAGGTTTCATTTTTCCTGCAAACATTGGCAGGTCTATTTTCACATCCATGGTCCTTCTTTCCATGGACCTGAGGGCATTGAGTAAGGGTCTCTGTTCTACAGGAACCCCTAGCTCTTCCTGCTCTGGGGTGTCCTCTTCATCCCCATCTTCTCGTTCACCAGAGTTTTCTTCCCCTCTCTCCACTCTTTCCCTCAGCTTCTCTAGTTCTTCCTTCAATGCCTGATTCTGAGCTCTATCAGCTCTACTCTCTGCTATTTGCTTCTTCACCAAGGTTGTTAATTCAGCATTGGTCATCTTTGCTGGAAGAGTGTCTGAGGCTTCTCCTTCCAACATTTTGCTTTCTCCTTCTACTAGTAGATGGAACAAATACCTTTAGAAATGAAATTTACACACTAACCTTTCCCAGAGCTTTCTCTATCTCTAATACCACTTGATGCAGAGTAAAACCCAGTTGAAGCATATAAACCGGTTCAATACCCTTTGGAGCCCACAAGATAGCCTTTATAGTGTATGTCGGCAAGACATTTCCAATGTCTCACCGAAGTAGCTCTTCTCTTGCCTATCGGCAAGACACTATTCTATCGGACAAGCTAAATTCTCCTTCGCCAATCCTTACCTCTCTCCGATGAGCCTTCCATCAGCAGGATCATCGAAATGTCCCACCATCAGATACATTCGCTCTCCTATCGGCAAGAAGAAGCCTATCGACATCCACCTTAACACTCCCGCCGATGTCAATCTCACGCCGATGGGTGACTTCGATTATGTGCCTATCAGCAGGATAAATAAGAAATCTCACTGAAATGTTCCATGCACCCTTCCATTAGCAACACAAGTCTCATCGACAACCCCCAAAAATGTTATGCCGACGCCTTTGTTCATGCCGATGAACCTTCACTCTTCTCTCCTTCGGTGAGGCATCTAGCTATCGGCGACCCTTTAGTTTGTCACTTTGATTCCTATGTCACTCCAATATAAACCTATCGGCTAGATTTCTCTCCACTCTTACCAACGATAGGACCATCGATGAGACTTTTGTTATCAGACCTTCACAATTTTCTTTCACCGATGCCCTGACTCTCGCAGATGTCTTCAGCCAAGACTACTATCGGTGAGACTTTCACCATCGGATGAACCTAATTTCAGCACACCGATATCAATCCTTACGCCGATGGCTTCTCCGTTGGTGACACAGATGGAACTCATGCTGATGCCTCCAAAACATGCATTTCAGGCTTGTTAGACACCCGAACTATTCAGTGATGCACTTACAGTTCAACTGACAGATACACACACAATATTCACCCTGCAAATGCAGTGTATACACATCCTAAATGAAGATTCTCTCTGGAGGGATTCCTACAATTCCTAACCTTCCATACCTAAAATGAATAAACAAAAATGGAGAAATTAATCTACAGGTCCATTCCACTGATTTCCCAAAAATCTGCCAGTGGAATGGATTTATCCATTCAATTCGACCCCAGAGGCACAAAACTAAATTATATACAATTTCTACATAGAATGAATTTCTATACAGGGTATCTACACAACATTCAGAATCTAAAAAGAAAGCAAGTTCCCAAAACTCCTATTCCTCCTTAATGTTTTTGAATTACATTCCACTGTTCCTTTCTCAAAAGACAAAAATATATATCACCGTCCTTGCTACAAAAGGTTTTCCCCTTTTTATCTTTCCCAATGTGAGGGACTGACATTCCCCTCTATTTCTGGGATTTGAATTTTCCAAAATTATAGGTGGAAACCCCTAATCTATTACAAATGATAGCTGTTTTGCATAAGACAGCAATACTCTTAGTGCTAAGACACCTTGATTATCTTTCCCTTAATCCAAACTATCAAGAAATGTCAAGTTTGGAGTTTACCAACATGAAATGCTAATAGAGAATGTTACATTTTTGAAAATGCTATAAGGTAACATAAAATGTCAAAAACTATATTAGTCTTCTTCTTCTCCCATCCAGTTGAAGGGGTGCCCCTACACCAAGTACCCTTGTCTATGACCTATGGTTTTGGATTTCTTAATAGTAGAATTCTTTGGCCATGCCAATACTTTGCTATCCATAAAGGTCACCCTATATCCATTATCTTCAAGTGCAAATATGGAGACTAGATCTCTTTTGATGCCTGGGACAAACAATACTCTAGTAAGTTGGATGGAGATGCCATTCTTTAATTTGAGGGTACATGTGCCAACACCCTTAACCGGATGTACAGAGTTATCTCCAATTGTTACTTCTTCATCAGTCTCTTCTACCATGGTGTCTAGTAGTTTCATGAACCCTGTGATGTGTCTTGATGAACCACTATCTATAACCCAGGTGTTGGATTTATTTGTTACTTGGTTTGAAAGTGCAGAGTAGAATACATATTTCTCAGATTCATGCTCCTTTATTTTGGCATAAGATGCTTGTTGCTTGGTTCTGTCAGGACATTTAACTGCATAGTGTCCATATTGGTCACATCTGAAACATTAGATGTAAGAAATGTCTTTCTTGAATGAGCCTTTCCCGTAATGATTTTTTCTCTTCTTGAAGTGTTTCTTCTTCTCTTTCTTGTGAGAGTTTGTATTTAGAACATGAAGATCTTCATCTATATTTTTCTATTTTGACCCTTCTTTGTCTGTCTAGATTCTTCTTGAAGACAGTCTGATCTTAGGCGGTCAAATTTTGGAAATTTAGACCTTGCACTAATGCCTTGAACAAATGTCTCCTAGGAATTTGGGAGACCATCTAGGGCAATAAGTGTTAGTTCCTTGCTTTCAATTTGGTACCCAAGTGTTGATAGTTGATCCCTTAGTGCAGATATTCTCAAAAAGTATGCATTGATAGATTCTCCTTTGTTCATACTTATATGATTTATTTCTCTCTTTAGGGCTAAGGTTCTGCTGGAGTTATTAATTTCATAATTGCTTTCAAGTGACTTAAACATATGATATGCAGTCTCATGTTTTGTCAGAATCGGCACGATATGATCTCTAACTCCATCAACTATGATTTTCATGGCTTTGTCATTTCCTTCAATCCATGTTGTTTTATCAGGATCACTCTCTGGTTCCGTTTTGTTTTCTCTCACAAATAAATCAACTTTATTTTCTTTTAGTATCATCATAATTCTAAATTTCCATGATGAGAAGTTATTTCCTCCTTTCAATCTATCTTCGAATCGGATTGCTACTGCCATTTGAGAAATGAGATGTATTAAATCTAAATTTCTCAAGTTTGATTTTCTGCCTGAATTCTGCTTAACTTGGCTCTGATACCAAGTTGAGACATGGACCAGCTAGGACTCAAACCTAGGACCTTCCATACGCTGCTAGAGTGCTCTACCACTGAGCTACTAGCCCCTCTTGGACCAGTCCATCATCGGTCCGGGTGTGGCTTATTTCCAACACCAACACCCCTCCTTAAGCCACACCTCTCGTGTGCTTGGGGCTCCTAGCCTGGGCCTGGCTCTAATACCATGTAAATTCAAATCAAACTTTATAATCTCTAACTTAAATAACTTCTAAATGTTGGATATTGTAGACTTAATTTATTACTTTCTTTTATTTTGCAGATGCAATTTCCACTTCATACACTTCCGATTTCTGTGTCTGTCCATGGTATTGTAGGGCAAAGACGTTGATATATATATTTGAGTGACGGTAGGAGTCACATCTGTGATAGACGTGACTCCTCAAGGAGTCATGCCTATCACAGGTGTGACTTCGTCACCTTTTCATCAAATTTAACAATAACTAATCATCATTAGAATTATAGTTGGTTTCATCAGCTTTAACAATTACTAACCACTGTTAGAATGTAGTCGGTGTTTATACTTTAGTAATTCATTCGAACATGCTATTTTATGTTATCTGATCGAAGCTACAAACAACTCAACAGTATTCACAAGTGGAGGGAATTGATTATTGTGAAATTTTCTCTCCCGTTGCAAAGCTGACATCTATTAGGTTCCTATTATCTCTTGCAGTAGCTTATGATTTAGAAGTGGAACAAATGGATGTGAAAACAACTTTCCTTCATGGTGACTTGGAGGAAGAGATTTACATGTCACAGCCAGAGCACTACACAGTGAAAGGTAAAGAAAATTTGGTTTGCAAGTTAAAGAAGTCTTTGTATGGATTGAAACAATCTCCTAGGATGTGGTACTTGAAATTTGATGCCTTTGTGTTGTCTATTCAATTTTTTAGATCAAAATCAGATCATTGTGTGTATTACAAGTTTGACAATGATTGTATTCTCATAATTGCACTAAATGTTGATGATATGTTGCTGATTGGGAATGGTAAGGATATGATTTATGATTTGAAGTCTCAATTGTCAGCACAGTTTGAAATGAAAAACTTAGGGGCAGCCAGGTACATTCTTGGGATGGAGATCCAAAGAGACAGAGCAAATAGAAAACTTTGGTTAGGCTAGAATAAGTATGTTAACACTATGTTGGAGAGATTCAGTATGGTGGATTGTAGACCGTTGATTGTTCCTGTTATGATGGGGACAAAGTTATCTGTTGATGATTGTCCAAAGTCTCCTTTTGAGATGGAGGATATGATCATAGTACCTTATGCTAGTGCAATTGGTAGCTTGATGTATGCTATGGTCTATACAAGACCAGACATTGCCCAAGCAGTGGGAATCCTTAGTCAGTTTATGGTTAATCATGGATGGGTACATTAGGATGCAGTGAAGAGAGTGTTTAGATATTTGAGGGGTACTTCTGAGTATTCCTTATGTTATCATGGTTATCCTACTGGACCTTAGCATTTTGTGAGTATTCGTGGATTTGTGGATTCTGATTAGGTAGGTGCATTGACAGCAGGAGATCCACTAGTGCTTATGTGGGTGTGTGTAGGATCATCGTTGGCCAAACAGTGGCAATAGAAAAAGAATCACATTTTTACTTAGCTAAATTCACAACTTGGCAAAGTTTGATTTTCATATGTTTTGAAATGGATATCCATTTTTAGAAATACAAAACAGATATCCATTTTGAGAAAGCCAAAATGGATATCCATTTTTCTTCCCCCAATTCAAGGCTTTGGTAATGATTTGGAGAGGATATATAACTATTTAAGCAGTAATATGAGATTTAATTATAACAATCTTCTTTTTCATACACTTCATATTAGCTAGGCCTACAACTATGATATAAATTATATGAAAGGGAAGACCTAGGGAAACCATTAGGCCAAGGATCCATGTTTAAAAAGATTCAAAACACATTGAAACTAAAAAAGTACATTTTATACAAATGTGCATTCTTGTATGAAAGCAACTTTATCTCACCGAGAGAAGAAAGAACACATGTTCCTTAAACCTCATGTTTCACGTAAATTGCTTTACCCAATCCTTCATATGATTTGATTCATGATACATGGTTTGAGAAGGATACACATGATATACCCTTACCCTCTAGTGATAAAATTATGAATGATACTTTATGTGGTGAGGCTACACCTTCACTAATCCTTCATGACATTTTTATTCCTTGTGATGATGATGATCCTTCATGTGATCTGTTAGGACATAATGAAAAGTTAACATGGCATGAACTCTCTTGGAAGGCTAAGCATGAACTATAAGAACATTGAACTAGTTGGATCTGTTAAGCTCGCCATTTATGAAAGAACCTTAAACGTTAACCTTAATTAGGTAAGGTTATTTTTTAGTGTGGTTGTTTGTGCAACAATGTGTAAATTAATGTTACCTAAGGATAAATTTAACTATACTTACATTTTAATAACCATGAGCGCTAGGACTAACAATTAGACTAAAAACTTGACAAACAATACAACTTGAACACATGTAGGACTTGGAAAATGGAAAAGAATAATTAAATGTGGAAAACAATGAAAAAATGGTATTAGTTGCACCTATGTAGAGAAGTGGTTTAGAGGTTTAGGGGTAGGGGAATTAGTTAGGGTTTAGAGGTTTAGGGTTGCTTGGGCTTGGGGTTTGGGGTTTATGATTTAAAGAGAGATAGAGAGAGGGGATTGATAGAGATTGGGAGAGATAGAGGAGACAGAGGGTAGAGATAGGAAGATAGAGAGTGAGAGACATGTCTAGAGACATAGAGAGAGAGAGAGAGATTGAGAGGTAGAGGGATGATAGAGATAGGGAGATAGAGGTTTAGGGTTTCTTGGGTTTAGGAGCATTATTTAGGGTTTAGGGTTTAGGGTTTTAGGGTTAGGGGTTAAGGTTTAGAGGTTTAGGATTTAGGGTTTAGAGAGAGATAAAGGACCAATAGGCAGATATAGAGGAGTCCGAGGGGAGAGATAGGGAGATAAAGAGTGGGGGACATGGCCAGAGACATAGGGAGAGAGATTGAGAGGTAGACGGACAAAGGTGATAAGGAGATAGGGGAGAGATAGGGAGATAGCGGTTTGGGGTTACTTGGGTTTAGGGTTTCTTAGGTTTAGGGGTTAGGGGTTAGGGTTTAGGGACATTATTTAGGGTTTAGGATATATTGTTTAGGGATTAGGGGTGAGGTTTAGAGGTTTAGAGTTTTGGATTTAGGGTTTATAGAGAGAGAGGAATGATAGGGAGATATAGAGGAGATTGAGGAGAGAGATAGGGAGATAGAGAGTGAGGCACATGGCTAGGGACATAGGGTGAGAGAGATCAAGAGAGGTAAAGGGATGATAGAGATAGGGAGATAGGGGAGAGATAGGAAGATAGAGGTTTAGAGTTTATTGGATTTAGGGTTTAGGGGTTTAGGCTTGCTCAGTTTTGGAGATAGCAAGATAGATAGAGAGAGAGAGAGAGGAGACAACTAGGGAGAGATAGAGGAGACAGAGCAGAGAGATAGGGAGATAGAGAGTGAGCAAGATGTCTAGAGAAATAGGGAGAAGGATTGAGAGGTAGAGGAATGATAGAGATAGGGAGATAAGGGAGAGATATGAGATAGGGGTTTAGGGTTGCTCAGGTTTAGGGTTTACGGGTTAGGGGTTAAGATTTAGGGGAATTATTTAGGGTTTAGTGTTTATGGTTTAGGGGTTAATGTTTAGAGGTTTAGGGTTTAGTGTTTAGAGAGAGACGACCAATACAGAGATAAAGTGAGGGACATGGCCAAAGACATAGGGAGAGAGATTGAGAGGTAGAGGAATGATAGTGATAGGGAGATAGTGAGATAGGGAGATAGAGAGATAGAGGTTTAGGGTTGCTTGGGTTTAGTGTTTAGGTTTTAGGGGTTTGGGGTTTAGGATTTAGGGGTTTATGGTTTCTCAGGTTTAGGGTTTAGGGGTTAGGAAATAGGGGTTAGGCGTTAGGGGTTAAGGTTTAGGGGTTTGGTTTAATCATGCATTAATATAGGTTGTGGAGTGAGAAAGGAGTGGTATGGGTATGGTTGAATGGAGTAATGAGGTGATTTAATTGGTTATGACCTAGGTGAAGTGATGGGTAAGGTGTCTTATGTGGGACTGCTAGAAAGTGTGATTGGTAATGGTGGGGATAGCTAAATGTCATCTTCTAAGGATTTAAAGGTGAAGAAAGTGTAAGATGGGGATATGGGATAATCCATGGTTTAATTATTATTCAAGGGAGTCTCCTTATAATGATTATCAATGATGGTGTCGATAGAGGGAATGGAGTCTACGAATGTAAGTGTGGGAATGTGAGCTATGACATTGGGATAACAATATTAGATGAATATTGGAAAGTACCTGGGCACCTGTCTAGTGATGGAAGGAGCTACATGATCAAATGATGTTTGGGGAAGGGATTTTATGAGGAAAGTAAGGATTTGGGTGATGGTCTAGGGTTTAGTGGAGAAGAATTTATGGAAAATTTGGAGGTCATTAAAATTAGCATTCAAATAGAAGAAGTACAAGAGATGGCTAAGGATGAATGGTAGGCTCAAAATAGGATAACTAGGACTATGATGATGAAGATTGAAAGAAAAGTCAACAATAGTCTGATATAGGGATAGGATTGGAAAAAAAGAGTACTACAACTAGGGGTTAAGGTCTAGGGGAATTATTTAGGGTGTAGGGGTTATGGTTTATGGGTTAAGGTTTAGAGGTTTAGGCTTTAGTGTTTAGATAGAGAGGACCGATATGGAGATATAGAGAGTGAGGGTCATGGCTAGAGACATGGGGAGAGAGATTGATAGGTAGAGGAATGATAGAGATATAGGTAGATAGAGGTTTAGGGTTTCTTGGGTTTAGTGTTTAGGGTTTAGGGTTTGGGGTTTAGGCTTTCTCAAGTTTAGGGTTTAGGGATTATGGGAATTATTTAGGGTTTATAGTTTAGGGATTAGGGGTTAGGTTTTAGGGTTTAGGGGCATTATTGAGGGTTTATAGGTTTAGGGTTACTTGGGTTTAAGGTTTAGGGGCATTATTTAGGGTTTACAGTTGCATGTCAAAAGTAATCTCTCTCTCTCTCTAAATCCCTAAACCCTAAATAATGCCCCTAATCCCTAACCCCTAACTCGTAACCCCTAAACCCTAAACCTAAGCAACCCTAAACCTATATCTCCCTATCTCTCCCTTATCTCCCTCTCTCTATCATCCCTCTACCTCTCAATCTCTATCCCTATCTCTCTAGACATCTCACTCACTCTCTATCTCCCTATCTCTCCCTTTTTCTCCTCTATCTTTCCCAATCTATCTCCTCTCTCTCTACCTATATCTATCTCTCCCTATCTCTTTCCTCTTTCTCCCCTATCATTCCTATATCTCCCTATCTATCTGGACATCTCTCTCACTCTCTATCTCCCTATCTCTCCCCTTCATCTCCTCTATCTCTTCCTATCTGTCTCCTCTCTATCTCTCTCTACCTAGCTATCTCTCCCAATCTATCTATCTCTTTCCCCTCTCCCCCTATCATTCCTATTAATCCTATCTCTCCCCTCTATCTTTCCCTCTCCCTTATCGATGCAAGAAATAGAAACAAGAAAACTAGGACTCCCTTTCTCAGATTTAGGGTTTAGGGCTTAGGGGAATTATTTAGTGTTTATGGTTTAGGGGTTAGGGTTTAGGGTTTAAGGGCATTATTTAGGGTTTATAGGTTTAGGGTTACTCAGGTTTAGGGTTTAGGGCCATTATTTAGGGTTTATGGTTGCATGTCAAAAGCAGTCTCTTTCTCTCTCTAAATCCCTAAACCCTAAATAATGCCTCTAATCCCTAACCCCTAACCCATAACCCCTAAACCCTAAACTCTAAACCTAAGAAACCCTAAACCTCTATCTCCCTATCTCTCCTTTATCTCCCTCTCTCTATCATATCTCCACCTCTCAATCTCTATTCCTATCTCTCTAGACATCTCACTCACTCTCTATCTCCCTATCTCTCCCTTTGTCTCCTCTATCTCTCCCAATCTATCTCCTCTCTCTCTCTACCTATATCTATCTCTCCCTATCTCTTGCCTCTCTCTCCCCTATCATTCCTCTATCTCCCTGTCTCTCTGGACATCTCTCTCACTCTCTATCTCCCTATCTCTCCCCTTCATCTCCTCTATCTCTTCTTATCTATCTCCTCTCTATCTCTCTATACCTATCCATCTCTCCCAATCTCTCTATCTCTTGCCTCTCTCCCCCTATCATTCCTATATATCCTATCTCTCCCCTCTATCTTTCCCTGTCCCTTATCGACAAAGGAAATGGAAACAAGAAAACTAGGACTCCCTTTCTGAGGTTTAGGGTTTAGGGCTTAGGGCAATTATTTAAGGTTTATGGTTTAGGGGTTAGGGTTTAGGGTTTAGGAGAATTATTTAGGGTTACTTGGGTTTAGGTTTTAGGGGCATTATTTAGGGTTTACGGTTGCATGTCAAAAGAACTCTCTCTCTCTCTAAATCCCTAAACCCTAAATAATGACCCTAATCCCTAACCCCTAACTCGTATCTACCTCTCTCCTATATCTACCTCTCTATAGATATCTCCCTCTCTCTATCTTTCTCTCTCTATCGATATCAATCCAATGATGTTGAGGATGTGCTAAATTGATTTGCCACCTTTAGAAAATAAATTACATCAATCCAATGATTGTCTTGGAATTTGAATAGGTATAGAAAAATGAGAGGTCGATCTCGAGTGTCACAAGTTTGATCTCAATTGCTGACACAAATATCATCTAATATGTAAGTTACATGAAATGATTTGTTAGAATTTACACCAAAACTACTTGCTTTTATAAAATTTTTATGACAATTATCTATTCAAAAGTGCCTTTGAAATACTATGAGATACCTTAGTATAAGTAAATCATATAAAAATCATATATATATATATATATATATATATATATATATATATATATATATATATATCATCATAATCCTATATAAATTTTGATAGTTTGTCCAAAATCTCTCCTTTCATATGATACAGTCTTTCTAAAATTTTGATTGTATTTTACAACTAAAATGCCTAAATACTAAAATGCTAAAATGCTAAAATACTAAAATAAAAAAACAATAAAAACAATTGGGAAAAAGAAAATGGATATCCGTTTTCAAAATGGATATCTATTTTTTAAAACATAAAAAGAGAAAAAGGGTCGCGTTTTTGCAAACTTGTGGCTTGCAAAACACCGTGAACAAATATCCGATCCAAAAAGGTAAGATCTTTCACATTTTTTTTGTTTGTTTTGTATATTCAAGCAATTTTTTTGGTTTTTTATGCTAAGTGGGTATGTTTTATATTTTAATTAGGTAAAATGGATGCACAAGATGAAAACCCAAACCCTCCACCACCAAACCCTCCCCCTCCAACAATAGAAGAGAAAATTCAAAGAAATATTGATCAAATAAGTAGGATCATAGAAATGTATCGCCGCCACCCTCGATTGTGTACAATGACATCAAATTTAGAGGGAATCATGTTCAAACCTTGTCAACCCAACACGAATCATTTAGGCAATGGCGAGAAGCCAAGAAGGCTGAATATGATAACAATTTGTCATATGATCAAGTCAAAGAATTAGAGATTACAAAAGCTATGTTAGCCCAATACTTTGTCAATCCTAAAACCTGATTGCATGTTGATGTCCATAAGCCCAAGTTTTCAATCAAATGGTGTATTTATGAGGGCATTAGTCAAAACTTTTGGGATTGTTGGTGGATGGTTTTTGATAAACCACCCAACAACAATTTAGATGTACCTTTGTATTTCCTTCGTAAACTCTATGCAGAGTTCATCATGGGTCAACATGATAATTATTTTAATTTTAGAGAGTTTCAAGGAGTGGGTAAGGGAATGCCTCAAGATAGACCTGGGGCAATGAGACAAGTACAAGGTCCCTATATTCCCCCTCCTGCTATCCCTTATCCACCCCCAATGCAGCACCCAGACATTGTCGCAAATGCAACACAACAGGGCTTTAGTGCCATACACTCTTTGAATGAGCATTTGATTAAATAGACATCTCAGTTTTCACAAGCACATGATGTTGGCAATGATATTGGATCACCTGGTTTTACTAGACCATCATCGTCCACACATGTATGTGTGCCTCATCATTGCATTTCTTGCAATCAGTTATGCTTAGGTCCTATTATGGAGAGTAGTGAGCTACCGTTGAGCACATCAGAGTATGATCTCCATTCATGAGATGAGGCAATGTGGTCCAGAACTCAAGCTGAGGGGTCAAGGACAAGAGTAGAAGCTACCGGATCAGTGAACCGTAGAGAAGGAGAAATGCATGAGCAATCTTTTATACAGGTAAAACTGAAAGTTAAATTTTATGGTCTATTCCATTTGAATATATAAACAAATTTATTAGTACTAGTGTATCTAGGTGGGATAACAGTTGATGACAGAAGAGGAGTTGACAGAAATTCACCATGGAACTTTGTCTGCCATCCAATTTGGCTTGGACTTGTCAGTATAATTTGTTCTACACATCAACCTTTTTTTATGCATTTATTTCTTTGTGAGTAATTATATATTAATTTATATCTTGATGTTAATTTTATTTTATAGTCAATCAAAAATGTGAATGATGTGGCATCTTTGCCAATAGTCTTTTCTTAGACTCCTGATCGACCCAAGGGACAATCTTTTGCAGAATGACTTTCTCAATGCCAACAAAGGGTGGAGGTAATTTGATTGAATTGTACTTTAATTGATAATTTAGAAAACTTAAATATTGGATTATAGTCATTTAGAGTCTTACATTCTTGTCATTTTGATAATTCAGAGTCCTTAATTGATGCAGGAGGCCTCGATGGTGGTATGTGCTTGTTTTCTAGTAGATTAGTTTTTATGTAGTGCAATCTAGATTGTTTGTGTGTAACACATATAACCTTTTTAAATGTATGCATTTCTTTTTTGGTTTAATAATTATATATTAATTTATTTCAATGTTACTTTGCTTTTATGTAGTCTTTTGAGAATGTGAGTGATGCACCGCCTTTGCCATCATGCTTCACTAGGACACTTGATACAGGGCTGAGGTCGAGGGCGGGGTCGAGGGGCAGCGCCCCCATGGGGGCTCGGGAGCAATGCCCCCAAAACCTCACATGGTTTTTTATTATTTTATAATACACCGGGAGTTATTTTTCATTGACCGACATAATAAAACCTTATTTTTGTAACTAAAAAAAGGCTTGATAAAAAGTGGCTAAGGGTTAGGGTTTTGACATTGTATTGTAGCATTTTTGCAGCGGTATTGAGTTGCAGGGATTGCTGATTGTAATCGGTTTGATTTACTGGATAATAATATTGGACTCTCTATTTGGTGGATGTAGCCCAAGTTTGGGTGAACCACGTTAAAACTTGTCTCTCGTTGTTATTATTTCTGTGTATTTCCATTTCTCTGTTTAATCTTTATTTGCATTTAATTGATATCTTTTGTCGGCTAACCCTAACAAGGGTATACGTGAGAGTTTTACCTAAGACTAATGGTGGATTTGGAGGTTTAGACACAATTTAAATGCTACCCCACTAGTTCTAGGGGTTGGTGAGAAGTATTGAGACTAGTTCCTTTGTAAAATACGCCTAATTGGCCTAGTGGAGAAAATGGTAAGGTGCCAATTTGGGGAATTTGCTTCAAAGGAGTCCATATTTCTTTTGATATATATTTTAGAATAGGGAAATGGGTATCCAAAACTATGGTTACAATATTGATAAGTTGTCTAGGTCAGAAGATATTCTTGACAGTCCCCTAGGGAAAGGCTACTAGGATTTGAAGGCTTGGGGTAGACTTGTTGTTAAGAAGGGATCATTGTGACTTGAGAGTGGTTCGGTTGTGTTTGGTTGGTGAATTTAATCTTGTTAGATGCCTCTTCAAGCCCATGTGAAGGTCTGAACCCTTGAGTGCAAGTTGGTGACCTTGGAGACCTAATTCATTAAAGGGTCATTAGTTGTAGAATCAATAGATGCCTTATCAATAGAATCAATATGACAAAATTCTTGTATGCCCTAATCATTGATAGTAACTTGAAATATCCTACTCTCATATGAGTCAATTTGATGGTTTTCTTATGTGTCCATTGGTTAAGGTAAGAGATTTTTTATTGTGGAGTCTTGGTTGGTTTATAATACATTTGGTTTTTCATGAGGATCTAGGTTACATGGGTATGGTAGGCTTAAGTTATTATTTCTTTAGGAGGCCTTGGTTGAGTATGGTTTATATTCCCATAGTTATTTCTTGAGCTTTTGGACTTATGAGTTTGCATGTTATAATTGTGAGATATGCATGTGTGGTTGTTACATGATGATGTATGCTTTTGTGATATTATCCATATACCTTTGTTCTAATCTTATGACAAAATTTTGAGGGTGAATTTGGTTTCATTTGTGATGACATTATGTGGATTTTGTAGTCATTAATTTGTTTGAAGGTAATTTTTTTATCAAGCATGGCTAAATGAACTATATCAAGTAAGTGAAGTTATGGTGCAGGAGCACCTAGTCAAGCTTGGTCAAAGCATGTACACTTTGTAAATAAGGTCTTAAGCTAGGTATTTAAAGTGTTTTGGAGTCTTACGAGTCTAAGGTCATGATAGACCATTTCATCATGTATTTAGTCTTCATCTTGTCAAATTTTGCAAATATGTCAAAGTTGTCATATGAAAAATGTAAAAAGAATGCAAAAGTATTGAAGAAGAACATTCAAGTACTCAAAAGTCAGTTGGAGACTATTGGTTTCCCTCAAACCATCTATAAATATGCATAAAAATTCATGTCAAAGGCATTGGAGATGTATTGAAAACATTTTGAAGATGAATTGAAAACAAGTTTGAATGAAATTAATGTTAAGAAACTCTGTTTTTGCAGATTTTACTATTTTCCTGCTATTTCTTTGTTTAGTACAACCCTATACAGACATGTCAAGGCCTAAGACCAATTGTAATTAAAATCTACTGGAATCTACTTTCTTGTATTTCTTGGTTCATTCAATTTCATGGAGAAATAAGTAAGTTATGGTCGTTTTACCAAGAACTGCTCCAAACTATCAAAACCCTCATCTAGGGTAACAACAAATAGATAAAATTGTATTGCTCTAGTTTTAGGTCAAATCATGAACTCTAATGGTGGTGAAAATGCTCACTCTTGTATACCTTTTCATACCCTAAGGTTACAGATAGAAAAAATGAAGTTTGTTATTAATTCTTGATACTATAAGACTGTATTCTCATGTGTTGCAAATTGTTAAGACAACAGAATAAGGATTTGGGACTTTTGTTGACAAGTTTAGTGTTCCTTAGAAGTGGAAGTGACTTGAGAATGATGTCAAGATGCATAATGAACCCTTTCAAACTAGAGTTTTCTAATAAACAAAAAGGTAGTGAGGTCTTCTAAACTCCTGCCTTGTTCTGGCAGAGTTGACAGTCACATACAAATTATGTTTGGCAAGCTTTTTGGTGTATCCCATATTGCATGGTGTTAAAACCCTTTTTAAGGTCATTCATATGAAGTGTATCAATGCCAATAAAAGTTGTGTTAAACCTTGGGAAGCCTTCCTTATGTTGGATGTCAAATTGACAAGTTGAAGCCTAGTCAAATAAGCCTAGTTGAGGGTATATGGGTTTGGTGATATCAAAGACTTATCTAGTACCAAGACCAATTGATTTAGGCCATTTGCAACCTATTGAAGGACTGTCAAGGGTGATTTGGGATTGGGAGTGTCTCTAGATAGGTGACACTTTGTAAAATAGGGCTAATTGCCTTTCTTTTCTAGCGTAACAGTCCAATTTTGGGTGTGACGTTCCAAAGAAACCCTATCTAAGCTTTTGATATATTGTGTAACTTGATAAAGGGTATTCTAAATGGTAGTTCTCATGTGGGTTTGATGTTGTCTTAGAAAGATTTGGTCAAAAAAATGCTAAATAGACCTACTAGCACTTGAGTAGTCTACATATGGAATGTGCAACTCTATCATGTTGAGTTGAATCATAAGTTAGTTGTTTCATAAGTTAGTTGGGGTCGGTTGAATGGTGAAAACTATTTGTAGAGGCATAAATAGGCCTATATTGTATGACCCAAGGGTTGAAGGTTGATTTTTTTGAAGTTGAAGCAATGTGTACATGGCACAACATGTTTCCATTATGGTTGAGGACCTAGTTGCATTGGGTGAATGATTGAGAATGTTTGCATCAACATAATGGCACAACATGAACAAATTGCATGTTTGCATCAATTGCATTGGGTCAATAATTGAGAATGTGTCAACTTGAACAATATTTTTTGTTCTACTTGTCGTGGGGCCAAACGGATTGTGCCAACGTGTTGGGGTGGGTGGGTAAATGCCAGGGGAGGTCTCATTTCATGCGCCAAGCATCCCAGTCACTCCGGCCAACAGGCTACTGGCAAAGTCCCTTAAGATCCCTGAGACCAAAAAACTGCCAAACTTTGATGGAGTAGTTCTTCAAATTCATGATAGCTGGGAACATTTTGTTTGGACCTAGAGGTGTACATGGGGCCCATCCACAATAACCTCTCTCAGTTTTGGTCAACTCCATTCCATTTGACCATGTCGAAATCAAATGCATTGTTGCAAAATGCTTCAATTTCATGTAGTGGAAAGGTGCTAGGTGTGACATTTTTCATTCCATAGCTCGTGGGGCCAAATGGCCTACGCCAATGGGTCGGGGTGGGTTGGTAAATGTTAGAGGACGTCTCATTTCGTGCGCCAAACGAGACCTCCCCTAGCAGTTACCCACCCACCCCGACATGTTGGCGCAAATGAGACCTCCCCTGGCATTTATCCACCCACCCCGATGCGTTGGCATAGTTCGTTTAGCCCCACGAGCTATGGAATGAAAAATGTCACACCTAGAACCTTTCCACTACATGAAATTGAAGCATTTTGCAACAACGCGTTTGATTTTAGCACGGTCAAACGTGGGGTACATCCACAATAATCTCTCTCAATCTTTGTGAAGTCAACATTGTTTGATCGTGAAGAGAGTGGATGCATTCTTGCAAAATGCTTTAGTTTCATACATTGGAAAGGTGCAAGGAGTAAAATTTTGCATCCTACACCTCGTTGGACCAAATGGATTGTGCCAACGTGTTGGGGTGGGTGGGTGAATGCTAGGAGGAGTCTTTCGTGCCCCAAGTGGCCAAATCATTCTGAACTACATGCTATCAACAATGTCTCTTAAGAGCCCTGAGAAGCAAAAACTGCCAATCTTTAACGGGGAAGTTCTTAGATTTCGTGACACATGAGAATGTTTCGTTTGGACCTACATATGCACATGGGGTCCATCCAGAATAAATTCTCTTAGGTTCTACAAAATCAACATCACTTGACTGTGAGGAGAGTGGATGTATTCTTGTAAAATGCTGCAGTTTCATGTAGTGGAAAGGTGCAAGGAGTGAAATTTTACATCCTATACCCCGTGAGGCCAAACGGACTATGCCAATGCATCGAGGTGGGTGGGTGAATGCTAGAAGGAGTCTTGTTTCATTCTCCAAGTGGCTGGATCATTCTAGATTAGACGCTATTGATAATGTCTCTTAAGAGCCCTGAGAGGCAAAAACTATCAATTTTTGATGGGGCAGTTCTCAGATTCTATGAAACCTGGGAATGTTTCATTTTGAACTACATATGTATGTGGTATCCATAAACAATAAAATTTCTTAGTTTTTGCAAACTCAACATTGTTTGACCATGAGGAGAGTGGATGCATTCTTTCAAAATGCTCCAGTTTCATGCAGTGGAAAGGTGCAAGGAGTAAAATTTTGCATCCTGCACCTCGTGGGGCTGAACAAACTATGTCAATTAATCAGGATGGGTGGGTGAATTCTAGGAGGGGTCTCATTTTATGCTCCAAGTGGCTGAATTGTTCCTGCCTACATGCTACCGACAATGTCTCTTAAGAGCCCTGAGAGGTAAAAATTGCCAATTTTGACAAGCTAGTTCTAGGATTTTATGACACCTCATAATGTTTCATTTGGACATACATATGAACATGAGGTCTATCCACAATAATCTCTCTCAATTTCTGCGAACTCATTATCGTTTGACCGTGAGGATAATAGATGCATTTTTGCAAAAACCCATCTGTTTCATGCAGTGGAAAGGTGCAAGGAGCCATATTTTTCTTTTTGCACCTCATGGGGCTAAAAAAATAGTTCCAACATATTGGGGTGGGTGGGTAAATCCTAGGAGAGGCCTCATTTCATGCCCCAAGTGGGTGAATTGTTTTGGACTACATGTTACCGGTAAAGCGATTTTTCCAGTAGCCTGTAGTCTAGGATGATTCAGCCACTTGAGACATAAAACAAGACCTCTCTTATCATTTAATCACCCACCTTGATGTGTTGACATTGCTTGTTCAGCCCTATGAGGTGTAGAATGTAAAAATTCACTCCTTGCATGGTTATGCTAAATGTTGCAAGGAGCCATATTTTTTAATCTACACCTTGTGGGGCTGAAAAGACTACGCCAATATGTTGGGGTGTGTAGGTGAATGCTAGGAGGGGTCTCATTTCATGCCCCATGTGGCCAAATCATTGTGGACTACACACTACCAGAAATGTCACTTAAGAGCCCTGAGAGGCAAAAATTATCAATCTTTGATGGGTCAGTTTTGGGATTGTTTTTTTTAGACCTACATATGCATGTGGGGTCCATCCAAAATAACATCTCTCAATTTTTGTGAACTCAACATCATTTGATTGTGACGATAGTGGATGTATTCTTGCAATAAGAGCCATTTTAATATAGTGGATAAGTGCAAAGAGCCGTATTTTCCATTCTACACCTTATGGGGCTGAACGAACAGTGCCAACATGTCAGGGTGGGAGGGTAAATTCTAGGAGAGGTATCATTTTGTGCCTCAACTGGGTGAATCATTTCAAACTACACATTACCAACAAAGAATCTTTGTTGGTAGCATGTATTCTAGGATGATTCAACCACTTGGGACACAAAACAAGACCTCTCTTACCATTTACCTACCCACCTTGATTCATTGGCACTATTTGTTTAGCCCAACGAAGTGGAGAATGTAAAAATTCACTCCTTGTTTGGTTTTGCTAAATGTTGCAAGGAGCCACATTTTTCATTATGCACCTCATGGGGCTGAATGGATAGTTACAAAATGTTGGCATGGGTTGGTAAACACTAGGAGTGGACTCATTTCATGCCCTAAGTGGCTGAATTATTTCAAACTACACACTACTGACAAAGCTCTTTACCAGTAGCATGTAGTTTGGGATGATTCAACCACTTGTGACATGAAACGAGACCTCTCTTACCATTTACCTACCCACACTGATGCATTGGCACTATTTATTTAGCCCCATGAGGCGTAGAATGTAAAATTTCACTCCTTGCATGGTTATGCTAAATGTTGCAAGGAGCCACATTTTTCATTATGCACCTCATGGGACCAAATGGATAGTTCCAAAACATTGGTGTGGGTGGGAAAATGCTAGGAGAGGACTCATTTCATGCACTAAGTGGATGAATTGTTTTGAACTACATGCTACCAGTAAAGCAGCTTTGTCGGTAACGTGTAATCCGGAATGATTCAACCAGTAGGGGCACAAAATGAGTCCTCTATTAGAATTTTTCTACCCACCCTAATGTTTTGAAACTATCCACTCAACCCCACAAGGTGCTAAATGAAAATATGGCTCCTTGCACCTTTCCACTACATGAAACTAAAGCATTTTGCAAGAATGCATCCACTATCCTCATGATTAAACAATGTTGAGTTCGCTAAAACTGAAAGAGGTTAGTGTGGATGGACCCCACGTACATATGTAGGTCCAAATGAAACATTCCCAAGTGTCAAAGAATCCTAGAACTACCCCGTCAAAGATTGGTAGTTTTTGTCTCTCGGGGCTCTTAAGAGACATTATCAGTAGCGTGTAGTCCGAAATGATTTGACCACTTGGGACACAAAATGATACCCCTCCTAGTATTCACCCACCCACCTCGATGTGTTAGTGCAGTTTGCTTGGCCCTACGAGTGCAAGATGTAAAATTTCACTCCTTGCACCTTTCCACTGCATGAAACTGAAGCATTTTACAAGAATGCATCCACTCTACTCATGGTCAAATGATGTTGATTTCATAGAAATGGAGAGATGTTATTATGGATAGACTCCATGTGTATATGTAGATCTAGATGAAACATTCCCAAGTGTCACAAATTTCAAGAACTTCCTCATCAAAGATTGACAATTTTTACCTCTTAAGGCTCTTAAGAGATATTACTAGAATCACCATCTCTTTGGACATCTCTTTCCCTCTATCTATCTCTTCATCCCTATCACTTAATCTATCCCTCTCTACTTCTCTCTCTCTATCTCTATTGCTTTCCCTCTCTATCTCTATCTCTCCCTCACTCTCTATCTCCCTATCTCTCCCCTCTCTCTATCTCTATCTCTATATCTTACTCTCTATCTCCCTATCTCTCCCCTCTCTATCTCTTTATCTCTGTATCTCTCCCCTCTCTCTATCTCTATCTCCCTATCTCTCCCCCCTCTATATCTATCTCCCTCTATCTATCCATTTGTCTATCCCGCTCCCCCTCCCCCTCCCCCTCCCCCTCCATGTGGATATCTCCAGATCTTTCTATTTTCCCCTCCCTCTCCATCTCCCTCTCCATAATCTTTAGTAAGACTTGGGATAAACACCTACACCATATCGGGCAAGTACTTGACAACTTGTAGAAATATAAGTTGTATGCAAACATGGAGAAATGTTCATTTTCCAAGAAGATGATATGATATCTAAGATACATTATAGACACATGAGGAGCGCATGTGGATTCAACCAAGATTCAAGTCATCCAAGATTGGTAATACTTGAATTATGTCATAGAGCTGCATAGATTCTACAGATTGGCAAGAGGTGGCACCAAAGCAAGGTTCATCTAGATAGTAGGATAATGCAAAGCACTTCTGTAGACACCCAAAATTATCTCAAATTTGTCCATGTCTTGCAACACCTAGTTAAAACATCATTTAGACATCATGTAGCATTTTGTCCTATCCCACTCCTAATTCGACTAATCCACTAGCCAATTAATTAAATAAATTTTATTTATTTAATTAAAATCCCACTCTTAATCCCATTAGCCAATTAATAAAATAAATTTTATTTATTTAATTAATTTTCCATCCTAATCCAATCCTTATCCCACTTAGTCAATTAATTAAATAAATTTTATTTATTTAATTAATTTCACATTCATAATCCCACTTTCCAATCAATTAAATAAATTTTATTTATTTAATCAATTTCCACATCATATCCCAATCCTATCCTAATCATCTTCTCAATTAATTAAATAAATATTATTTATTTAATTAATTTCCTTCACATATCCCAACTAATTCAAATAAAATATTTGAATTAGGTCCTCACCTCTCACTACATTTCAATACTTGTCCACCTTTTAATTGAATCATGTGTGGTACTACATATTTTATTTAATATCTTTCACATGTAGTACTTTTTATGTACATAATCACACATGTAGTACTTTATGTATACACAATCACACATGAGCCCTAACTTTCTTTGTACACTTGTCAAATGACTACGACTCCTTTGAAGAGTGAGAATAACTAATCAATCCTAGCCATCCACATCAATCATTTAGCCTTTTAATCTCAGCCATCCATTTGAACTAAGCATTTCCTATAAATAAACCCTCTCCCAAGCCATTTGCACAAGCTATTCTTCAAGTGTCCTCATTTTGTCAAAATCACTCTTGAATCTATCATCATTCATCTATCATCCTCATATCATATCATTGTTTCACAAATCCCACTTCCCAATTAATTAAATACTTTTATTTAATTAATTTCTCTTATCATTTAATATAGCCGACATGTGAGCCTCTTTCATTTAAAAATATATGTAGTACTACATTTTTTATTTAATATCTTCGACATGTAGTACTTTTTATGTACACGGTCACACATAAGCCCTATCTTCCCTCCACTTGTCATTTACACATTCACCTATAACTGTCAATCCATCCTAGCCCTTCACATAGCCACAAAATCTCCACTGTTGATTGGTTTTGGTTGAGTTCTATATAAACATCCTCTCATTCCATACTACACTAAGCAAGCATTCATAGCGTCTACATTATCATCTTGAGCATATTGAGCATTTTAGCATCCATTGAGCTTATTATTATTATCATTATCATGCATCTATCATGACAACTTTGATCTTCATAATTGTTCATTATTGAAGAAGCAATCCACATCTCCTACAAGGAATCATATAATCTAGGTGATATTGTTCTTGAATTATATGGTTTTGATTTCATTTGGATTAGATTCTTTGATGATGTTAGGATTAGGGTTTCATTGTTATGCTTGATCTTTCTGCCTAATTTTTTACCTATCACATTTTTCCACGCTTGATGGGACTTACCCTCATTTTTTACAGGTTTGTGTGTTTAAATTTGCATTTTTAACATCAATTTTGTCTAGTTTTGGTGGTCAAGTTTTGCAGGTTGCCTGCTACACTAGATTTGACCTTACCATCGTGTTCGGGAGGCCTTGCAGAGGACTTTGGACATAAAATAGTCCAAGTTTCAAAACTATAAAATTTTGCAAAAATTTTTTAGTTTCAGCCCCTTTACAGGGCCATACGGTATGGATATGTATGATCCCTGCGTCAATCTCTAGTTTGTGTAACATTTTGTTTGCATATTTTTTTGGTATTGTCTATCATCTCATATTTACAGATCTGTCTTTGGATTTGGCATTTTACACAGTCCCTATCGACTGCAAATTTTCTCTGTTGACTGTGATCCCTATCGCTGAACATTTATGCCTGCAAACCACTATCACACTGATTGCTGTTAATCCTACCACCACATTTCTTGTAGCATCTGCATGAAATATTCTCAGGACGCATCAAAAAAATCCTTTTGTGTAGATCCTGCAATCGTAGCATTCCAGTGAGATCATTTTTGCACATTTCTGCGAAGTTTTTTTGCTTTGCATTTGCCAATTGCTTTTGCTTGAGAAGATTTAAAAGCCTTTTTCAGAAGTCAATTTAAACATATCATGCCTAATCCTACATCTTCAAATACATCATATGGTGTTTGATGTTCCTCTGCCCATGCTGTGAATAAAAACACCACCTTTTCTAATCTGTAAAACTGCCACCATCGCATTGCGACCTGCGCCACCAAATCTGTCCTCTTTTCTCATTTCTTTGTTGTCTACAAACAAAACCAAATTCTTTTTAGCTCACTGGTTCGTTTGTTTTAAAGATCTATATAGGGATTTCTTATCCTACATTCCTTGTTGACTGTTGCCAAATCCCTGTCGTTTTTAGATCTTTTGGTCACCACCCGCAATGACTTATAGCTCTTATCACCCCCACCAACTCTTCCCACATCCCTGTTGACTGATTTGCATCAAAACTTTTTCGTAACCTTTGCAATAAAAATCTCTCGATAGTTTGTTATCTTTCGACAACTATCTATTGTAGTCGACATTCAACAAAAATCTCAGTAAACTTTGCAATAAATTCACAAGGTTAAATATTTGGAGCAGTCAATACTTGGCGGTTAGCATATTTACACCCGCTGTAGACCATTCATCCCACGCCCAGTGGAATATTCGGTGGGGATATCAAATTTCTTCAGTGGGCATTTTGTTTTTCCAGTAGTCTTTGTCATCTCCTGTTGAGCAGTCTTTCTTCCGCTTTAAACACTCCACCACCAACCGCTACTTACCGTCCACAATACCCTAGTCGACATTTACAATACCCCAGTCACTGCCCATTCTTCACTCGACCTCCCATCTCCCTCGCCACTGTCAGCCTCCCCATCCGATCAATGAGTTTTCTTTTTTAGTTAGTCTTTAACTTCAACGTAGGTCCACATAGTTTTTCTAATTTAATTTTAGAAAATAGTTTTTCTTACGTAAGCTTTTAATTGTCTTTTTTAACTAATTTCTATTCTAGTTTTAGATTTAAATTCACTTTTTACTTTGTATTAAATTTAGATTTTAATATTAATTTTAGTTAACTGTAGATTTAATGTTATTTTAGAGTTAATTTGAATATTTAGAATTTAATTTTAATTTAGATTTCAATTTTTAATTTAGGTTTAAATTGTAAATTAGATTTTTATTTTTATTTTTTTAATTTTAGGATTAAATTGTAATTTGTTTAATTTTTTAGTTTAACTTTTACTCTAGATTAATTAATTTCATTTCAATAAGAATTTTAGTTTAATTCTAATATAGTTAGACCTTAATATAGTTTAGCTTTTTAGTCAAATTTTTGGAGTAACTAGTTTGCTTTTTTCATAACATAGGCTTTTTTTTTCTTGTGTTTGTCACTAACTTTTTGTTTGTAGCCATATCTCTTTGTTGAAAACAATTTTCATCAAACTACTCACAAGTGGATTGCAGATTTTGTCTATCAAAGATATATCATTTGAAACCTTGTGCTTGCTTTATCTAGTGGAACTGATTATTGCTTGCGGTGTGTACCTCACCATTAAACTTGACAACAACTTTCCAGGTGCACTTGACACAACTTTTGTCTTTTCTAAAACAACTTGTTTGCCATCACACTTGGATTTGGGCTCTTAAAATGAACATTGCTTGCAATCACATCAAAAAATTGGGTTAAAATGAATAAATGTCTTCAATCACATTTTGGCTTGGGATCTTCACACATTTTATTTCTAAAGGGTCAATTAACAAGTGTGAGTGTAAATCAAGTGATAGCTCATTTGGTTTGCTTTTGTAAACCCTACCTTAGAAGCCCTACTTGGAGACATACCACTCTAAGGGATGACCTCAATCGAGGCTGAATCGAAAGACACCCTCATTGGGAGTTAGAATCTTGTCACTCTTGACTAAGCCCCAAAGAACTTTATACCTTTGGGAAGTGAAGGTGAAGGGTGGGTTACCCCTTTCTCCTGAATGTGTGGCAGGATTTCACTTTCAATTCTGTAGTCAACCTTGTGTAAAATAGCCTAAGACCTAATTGGCCATACCCACTTGACTAGAAATTAGGCATGTTGATGTGTTTTCAAGTGCTTGCTTAATAATCATCACATTTCATTTTCAAAGTCAAAAATTTCTTGTGTCTTGTGTGAGTGATTCATGTGTGTATATGCATGATCATTTGTTTGAACATTTCCAAATCAATCTCTAAACACCAAACACATAAACAAATCAATCTAAACCTTCAATCCTAATCATCAAATCATCATCCAAACAATCCACATCATCATTGAATAATAACCAAGCACTTGTCAAAAAGGACTTAAGACTTAAACACTTGTGTGACAACATGCCAACATTTGAAAACCAATTACTGAAAATCATGCTCTAACTTCAAAGCTCAAGCAAGCCAATCACCTCTAAGACAAAAAACCATTCAAGAGGCCAATGACATGATCCAACAACTTCAACAAACAAGCCAATCGCCTCAAATGCGACAACTCATAGCACACGCACAACACCTCATGGCCACTTGTCAAACCCAACAAGCACATCATCCTCTATCCATTCACTACCAACAACCAATGCCACCTCAACCTTACATGTCATCACCCTCAACTTCACACCAACTGTTACCCTATGCAATCCCTCCACCACAACACCATCAACCAATTCAACAATTCCAATCATCACATCAACACATTCAACTACAACAACATCAACCAATTCAACAAATCCAACCATTACAACAACACATTCACCAACATCAACAACAAGTCATACCCCAACAACAAGTCCAAACACCATCTCAACCTCAACAAATCCTATGTCAATCCTATTTGTCATTCATCCAACCTAATCCATCCACATCAACCTATGCCACATTAACATATCAACCTCCACCTCAACATTATCCAATTCCTCATTCTAACTTTCCAACACATCACCAAACCCATCCACAAGGCAACCAAGTGTCATCACAACAAGAACATGTAAGCCCAAGTCCACCTTGTCGACAAGATCAAATGCCCTCAACTTCATACCAACCCCAAGACCTTTTATCTACATATCCCAGCATTTCACCCAACCACCAAGACTATCAATGGTCTCCCCAACAAGCACAAGTGAGCCTAAGTCCACCTTTGCAACAAGAAGCACATCCAAGTCCAAGTGGCCCCTTGTCAACAAATCAAAGCCCAAGTTATCCTATGCAAGACTTAATTACCTTTAACAAGGGAGATACCAATCTAGAATGGCCTCCACCATCCAATCACATACCAACACATGAGCCTAAAAGTCCTATCTTCACACTACCATGTGATCCCTCCATCTTCCAAACCACCAAGCCCTTCATTACCTTCATCACCATGTCATTCTAATCCTTCACCAAAGGATGCAGCTGAGATAGTTTTACAAAGGATGCTTGAAGCAAAACTCATTGAACTTCTTGAAGTCAAACCATGTGAAGAAAGTCCATATGGTGAGCATGATTATTGTGCATACCATAGGACCAAAGGCCATAATACAAATAAATGCCCAATATGTTTCCCAATTGTTTACAGGGTGTATCAACATACAATAAGAAATCATGTCACATCATCTGAATCCCATGTGTCACCCCCATTTAATCCAAATCCTAATATATCCAATCTCATTATCCCCTCATCCAATCCTTATCCTAATCTATCCAACCTAATTATCCCTCAACCTAATCCTAATCCTAAGCCTACAAACCCATCCACCCTTATTGTCCATCCATTATATTACCCATCCACCCATACACTTGAAAAGGATGTGATCCATTGGCTACTAGCACAGAATAGAACACTCCCGTGTCAAACACCCATTCATGAGTCTATCAAAGAGCCCTCCATTAACATGCCTAGTCCTTCAAGCCCATCACGTGACCTACAAGCCATCAAGCCTATTCAAGACCCTTCTATCATAAACCCAAGTCAATAGTCATCATGCCTTCTTTTTGTTGACCAAGAGCCTAACCAAGAGTTATCTACTTCCATTTAAGCAACCCAAGAGGTATGTCAAGAGTTTAATCCTAAGCATGTGGAAACATTAATCCCTAGTCCAACTCAAGGTCAAATCACTTTCATGCAACCTATCCATAACATATATCTTTTCGATGATCAAGATGATATCCATAATGATGAATCTATCCATGAACCACTTGATCCTATCCATCTCCCAACAACTATTCATGAGCAATCTATCCAAATTCAGCCTATCCATAACATTTACCTTCTTGATGATCAAGATGATACCTATGAAGAAGCTATCCATGAGCATCTTGATCCTATCCATAATCCTATATCTATCCATGATCAAGATATCCAAATTGCTCCTAGTCATCCACCATCTAGCCCTATCCATAATGAGAAAACATCCACTTGTTATAATGAGACATGTGCCTCCCAAGAACACATAAGCATAAAAGATCAAACAAAGAACTTGGATCTTAGTGAACACAATGTTAATCAAGATCCTAATGATCCTCCTTCCACATCTACCATTAATTCCACTATCATGTCGTATTGGTCTTACCATCCTTATACACAAGTGTTCTTCTTTAGGACAACAATGACCTTTATCCATTTCACCTTCTCCATCCAATAATGAACTCAAGTCTAATGTTCAAAGCACAGCAATTCCTATAGTCCATCGCGTACTCTGAAACATGAACTACCAAGGTAAAGGCCTATGCCTTTATGAACAAGGTATTTTGGAGCCAAACCATGTCAAGGTCCCTCCATGCTCATATGGCCTTGGATATACACCCCAAGGTAAACAAGCTAAAGATGCTGGTAATTCCTCCATCCATCATAAATCCATTCCTTTCTATCACAAAACATATCATACCCCCAAAGCATATGTTGCCTTTTCACCTCCACTATCCTACAAATCACAAAAGCATGTGACCATACACCTTCCACCATCCACTTTACCTCCATTACTTCCAACTCCTAACATCCTTCCATTTTCTTTACCACCACTTCTATCAACGCCTAATTATCCATTTATCCATAAGTACTCTTAAAATCTTAATCATTGGCTAAACATGAAGCCTCCACTCCTTCCACCAACCCTATTTCCATCATGTCCATGGGATTCAAAAGCAAAAGTTTGGATGTCTCTACCTATAAAGCTAGAAATCCTACCAAAATACCTAAGGACCCTCATGCCTTAGGAAATAAATGCAAAGAATCAAAGCTAAATACATCCAAATCACTATATTAGCCCATACCTCCACAAGAAGAGGCTGAAAGCAAAATGGTTTGGGTCCCTAAGCAACAATCAAGTAAGTCAAATGAGGCATCCACCTCTAAAAAATCCCAACCATCCCCTTCCATCCAAAATTTCCATTCCATTCAAAAGTTTCAAATACTCCAAATATCCCACAAGAAACGAAAAAATACTAAGTCTATGTGGGTACCTAAATCACTCCATCACCCATCTCCTAAGAAAACATCCCCATTGCTTCCTACACCACCTTCCCATCAAAAGTTTCAATGTTTATCATGGTGTGTGCAATCGTTGGTCATGATTCCATTCCATTCCACAACATTTCCACATACCTCCATCACCCCATCCTTTTCCTCTATCCATACATTAGCTTCTTTGAAATGATGTTACTCAACACAAATCTCATCATCTCAAAGAGGGGTAATTTACATTTCTTATTTTGATTTTCATGTTGTCTTGTACTTCATTGTCCAATTGTTAGGGTTTGATCATTGTTGTTTATTTATTTACCCTATTTGTAATTTTACCCTAACTACAACTTCAAATTTTCAAATTCATATTATTTTATATGTACCAATCTTTTTTCTACTAGATCTTAAATGACCATTGAAGATCAAGATTGGTGCATTAGAATATGCACTTGGAGAAATTATCACTTAGTGGCCATCCAATTGCATACCATAGTGAATCATTCACTATGTTAGTTAAAAACTACCCAACATATGATCATGATCTTTATGCTATTTTTTAAGCATATAAGCATTAGAAGCATTATATCTTGGGTAAGGAAACTATGATCCACATAAACAAGTCACTCTAGCTATAGCAAGAGTGGCAGATGAAATGGTTTTCATGTCTTTAATAGTTTAACCTAAATATCAAGGACAAAAAGGGAATAACCAGTCCAGTAGCAAACTGGGGGAGGGGGGACATAGATAAATAGGGATGGAGAAGGAGAGGGAGAGGGAGAGGGAGAGGGAGAGAGAGAGAGAGAGATGGAGAGATGGGGGAGAAGGGAGAGAGAGAGTTACTAATAGAGATGGAGAGATAGAGAGAGAGGGGGGAAGAGAGGGAGAGATGGGGGAGAGGGGAGATAGAGCTTGATACTGATAGAGAGGGGGAGAGAATTAGCAAGAAAGCTCGACAGGGGGAGAGATAGGGATAGAGAGAGATGGAGTAGAGGGAGAGGTAGAGAGGGGAGAGAAATAGCAAGAAAGAGACATGGGGAGAGAAAGGGAAAGAGAGAGATGGGGGAGATGGATGATAGAGTGATAGGGATAAAGATGAAGAGATATAGAGAGAGGGGGAAGAAAGAGAGATGGGGAGAGGGGAGATAGAGTGATAGGGATAAATCTGGGAAGATATAGAGAGAGGGGGAAGAGAGGAAGAGATGGGGGAGAGGGGAGATAGAGAGGGAGAGATAGAGAGAGGGGGAGAGAGGTAGAGATGAGAGAGGGGAGATAGAGAGATATGGATAGAGAGGGAGAGATAGAGAGGAGGAAAGAGATAGGGGGAGAGAGGGGGAGATTGAGAGATATAAAGAGAGAGGGGAGAGAGAGGGAGAGATGGAGGAGAGGGGAGATAGAGAGATAGGGATAGAGAGGGAGAGATAGAGAGAGGGGATATATTATATGTTTGACATTATTTTCCTACCTTCGTCTCAACTTAGATATATGTTTGCCATTATATGTTTAGTTAGAGAGAGAGAGAGATTATATGTTTGACATTATATTCTCATTTCACCTTCTATAGGTCTAGCATATTCTCATTTCACCATCTATATGTTTGACATTATTTTCTTATTTTAATCTCACCTTAGATATATGCTCGACATTACATGTTTAGTTAGGGAGAGAGAGAGAGAGAGAGAGAGATGGATGTTTGGCATGATTTGCATATCCTCATTTCATGTTCTATATGGTTTCTATGCTTTGCATATCCTCATTTCACCTTTGACATGCTTGACATGATTTTCTTATCTTTATTTCACCTTTTATAGGTCTAGCATATCCTCATTTCACCTTCTATATGTTTGACATTATTTTCTTACCTTCATCTCACCTTATATATATGTTTAATTAGAGAGAGAGAGAGGCTTAGGGAGATTATATGTTTGACATTATATCCTCATTTCACCTTCTATATGTTTGACATTAAATATTTCTTACCTTCATCTCACCTTAGATATATGTTTGACATTATATGTT
Source organism: Cunninghamia lanceolata (assembly GCA_027924645.1). NCBI lineage: Eukaryota > Viridiplantae > Streptophyta > Pinopsida > Cupressales > Cupressaceae > Cunninghamia > Cunninghamia lanceolata. Next base: position 2,125,109 of record BSBN01000185.1, on the reverse strand, counting down.
TAGTTTTTTTTTTTTGAGAGAGAGAGAGAGAGATTTGGCATGATTTTCATATCCTCATTTCACCTTAGATATAGTTTTGATTCTTTGTATATCCTCATTTTACATTCTATACATTTACCATACTTTTTTCTATTCTCATTTCACCTTCTATATGTTTTCTAGGAGTGAAATTTTGCATTTTGCACCTATTGAGACCGAATTGATAGCCCCAACACATTGTGGTGGGTGGGTGAATTCTAGTGGAATTTATTTTGTGGTCAAGCATCTTGATCCTTCTAGACTACATTGGGCTGAGAGAGTCTCTTAAGAACCCTAAGACCGAAAAGGTTCCAAATGTCTTGATCCATCAAGACTACATTGGACTCAGACACTCTCTTAAGAGTCCTAAGATGAAATTCCTCTATCCTTTCTATTTTGATTGACATCCATACTCTTTGAAAGATCCCATTTTTATACAAATTTGGAGTAAATTTGAACTGACCACTTTCCAATAATAACTGCTCAACCCAAACAAGTGGTATGTCCACTAAACTTAGAGTTTAGTTAGCATATTATTATGACATTATTAGCTGTAAGGGGAGCGAACGAACCAATATAATACTAATTATGTCATCCAAGAGGACTACTAGGTTGACAGAAGCAAATCCTCTAACAGATCTTCACCCAAGTTCTCCAATCCCAGAACTAATTTGTCCTGCTTGCTTTCTTCAAACAGTTGTCAAACTGTGCCCAATTCAGGCAATGTGAAGAAAGAAGAATAATGAAAATGGAAGAGACTAGAAATAAAGAAGAATAATGATGTGGGAGATGTGGAGGAGAAATATTGTTTTGAAAATAATTTAGGCACATTGGGCGAGGTAAAACAGATTAAAAAAATTTAAAACTTGACCGTTGTAGTTTTTCAGACAGTTAACTATTGGTGGGGTGGGTCTGATGCTTTTATTGTTTGTCAGGGGTGATAGTGACGAATGATATAAACTGTAGCGGACATGAAATATGATAATAGAAGAAAATCATATAGAAAGGTGGATGACTTTTCGATGAGCCCCACTATTATGGAGGAGGAAGTCTTAGCAGTTCGCATGTTATTTAAACTCAACCGAGAGTGTAGGATGAGGATGACATTAACTAATGCTTAGATGAGTTAAGAAAATGGATTAGTTATGAAGGGAAGGCTGAGGGAATTGAACGTCATGGGAAGTACAAGTAGATAGCATTATATTTAAAACATAGTTGTTGAGGTGAATTTATTCATAAAATGCTTACGAAACGAGACAACAATGTGCCAACTGAACAACCAAAAATAGTGCCAAACCAAAAAAGTCCCTTTTAAATTAGGTATGATGCCCTGGAATCTTAGCGACTCCTTAAAATAACTTAATTTTTTAAGTATTGTAAATGGCCGGTTTGACCAAGTTTCCAGTGTTGTTATCTTTCCTTTCTGTCAATTACAATAATTATTACATTTTAAAGTGCTTGTCGTCTTCAATCTTCTCAGTCTTGGAAGGAAAAGCGCTAATTAACCTCCACGTTGACCGGATCTTAAAATATGTGGGCCCCATGTAAAGTAGGTAATTTGCCAGTTAAGAACTTTAGATGTCATATCAATTCTATAATTTATTTTTTTCAAAATGTAAATTGTTCATATTAATGTAGTAATACAATTAGTATATGCATTTCATTTCTTATTCAGTTTTGTGCAGGTATATATTAATAAATGGTTTAATTACATGTGAAGTTGGACTTATTCTTGTAGTCTTTACCTATTCTTATCTACACCCATCTACATATATTAATCCTTTGTCTTCTATAGATATATTCTAACACATTTGTTAAATCATTATATTTATTACGCCGAAGGCGTTCCCTTTGTGAGAGAGAGAGCTGACTTTTGAAATCGACAATGCAGGGACAGGGAGAATGGTGCAAGACGATTGAAATCATCTTGCTCGTTCATTTTTATGTCATCAGAAGATTTACCACTCGCTTTTTTTTTTGCAGTTTGGTAGTTTGAAAGGCAATTTCCCCTAGTCAATAGTTTCAAAGACTATTTACATGTCTTTTGTGTCAAATATTATTTGTCTCATGTCGCAAAAGTTTTTAAACTCCTGGGTTTTTGTCATGCCAGAAAAAAAAAGGTGTCAATAGCGGAAGGGGAGTGCGAACATAAAACAAATGGATGGCAGGAATCAATCCAAAGTTGTGGAGGCAATATTATGTTTTTTTAAAGGTATTCGTATCAATTCTTTGTTTTTCCAGGAAAAAAACTAAAATCTGAAAAAATCAAAACCCCACTACTACCTTTTTAAAAAATATGCAGAAATTTATTTCAATACAAGATATTTGCATTGCCTTTTTCCTATTTTTTTTAAAGATGTATAACTATTCCTTTAATTCTTTATATGAAAGGGATTTTTAAAGAAAGATAGGCAGTGAATTATAATTTTTAATTAAAACAAGGGTTCAATCTTAAAGAGAATACAAAGAGGGCGGCCATACAAAAAAAATGGGATGCAAAGATATAGATGGAAGAGATCAGGGAACCCTTTTATTATATGATGACATATCTAAATAAATTTTCATTACAACTCTTCTTTTGAAAATTGAGCTCTAGCCTTCTTTTAAGTCATTAGCACTAATATTTTTTATTAATAATTTAAATATAATATAATTATACAGTAATTAGTAATCATTTTTATTAAATTAATATTGTTATAATTTGTTTATAATTTAATTTGCATGATCAAATAATGGATTGTCAATTTGGTGAAATTGAAGTTATAAGTTGTAGGACTTCAACTTAAAAATTCAATTGTTACATGTTAAAACTTATATATATATATATATATATATATATATATATATATATATATATATATATATATATATATATATATATATATATATATATATATATCTTCTCACAAGTCGTGTTAATATTCTAAAGCTTTTGCTTGTTGAATAGAGTAAAATGTGCAAACGACAAACACAATTCACAGCGGGGGGACATTTGAATGAAACCTCTCTCCCCATCCCTTCATCTATATCTCTCTCTCCCCATAAAGAGAGGGAAGAGGGGAGAGAGAGATACATATGAAGGGATGGGGAGAGAGGTGTCATTCAAATGTCCCCCGCTGTGAATTGTGTTTGTCGTTTTTACATTTTACTCCATTCAAAGAGAAAAAGAATTAGAATATTAACACGACTCGCAAGAAGATGAATTGAGTAATAACTTAAAACATTGGCAACACAACCATTCTTCAGATGAAACAAGATGATTAAAACCCCTTTTAAAATTGAACACAATCAAGAGTCCCTCAAGAACCTAGTGGCTCAATTTAAATTAATGATGCAATACTTTCAACATGACCCTGCAATATGTCACTTAGTCAAATGCGACCAAGCAAACCCAAAGTTTAAAATGTCACACTTAAAATGACAACTGCATGATTGCAAAGCCATTGGACTAAATCACTCCTAGGTAGACTAAATAATAACTTTAATGACTGAACATATGACCCGGGATAGTATGAACCCAAGATCAAACGATATGCCATATTTACACAACTCAAACTCATCATGAATCATACACATATGAACAACTCATCCTCTAATCAAATGAGACACACAAGGCTAAAAGGACTAAGGGCCAAGCATTTTAGAATAAATTACCAAAGCAAGGAAACTAAAATTGTCAAACAATAATCAAATAACAAAATATACCAATCAATCATTATGTGCACAAAGTGTCAAAGTATAATAAATGCATCGATTACACAATACAAAAACTTTGAAAGATAATATCTACTGTGTATATGGAAAAATGGATTAAATCAAAACTAAATAAAACCACAGAACCCAATAACATAAAGGAAACGGATCTAAGTAAAAGCCATAAATCACCAATCAAAGACAAATGAAAACTCTTACCAAAACCTGTATTGTTCCCTTTTGGAGATATGTGGATTGCTCAATGAAATTGCAAAGCCATAGCTGCAACAAGCAAGTGTAGTGCTCAAGAGATCAATGTCAAATGATCGTAAGGTTGCTCAATCGACGCGTTGTGTATACTCAAAGCTCTGTTAAGTATGCCTGAAAATACAATCGAAGAGAGAGATAATGAAGGAGATGAGGGGGGTTTATATAGGTTTCAAGGAAAATCGATCAACGGTCCAGATAATTCAGAAGAATCAACGGAGGAGATACACTGAGGAATGTGCAACGAATGAGAAGAAGACATGTGTCTTGCTTTCTTTTGCATGAGAGGAGTTATCAAGAATAGAAGAATGAGTTAACTAAAGAGATAAATCAATTAAAGCAATTAAGCAATCAGTTAAGTGATTTAAAACAAGAAGAAGAGATTTGCATGAGAAAAGAAGATATTTTGCTTTATTAAATATAGAAATATTTAATTGATGAGCAAGAAAGCTTGAGTTATTTTAGAGATAACTCAAATTAGAAGAAAAAACAAGTTAAATAAATAATTGATTTATTTAAATTTAGAGAAGATATTTTGGAAGAAATAATTAAATAATTAGAATTATTTAATTTAGAAGATTTAAAAGCAAATTAAATAAATAAATTTATTTAATTGTTGTGCATGATTTTGGAAGAATAATTTTTGATTTAATTAAATAATTTTAAGAATTATTTAATTTTAGATAAGAGGGAATTTGTTGAATTAATTAAATAATTGGATATATTTAATTAATGTGGATTTGATTTTTGGAAAGAGGATAATGATCTAATTAAATAATTGGATATATTTAATTAATGTGGATTTGATTTTTGGAAAGAGGATAATGATCTAATTAAATAATTAAAATTATTTAATTGTGGAAGAATATAGAGGAATTTGATTTAATTAATTAAATAACGAGGATTTATTTAATTAATGTTGAATTTAAGAGATTTAGAAGAATTTGATGATAATTAATTAAATAATTAGATTATTTAATTAACGTTTGCAATGCAGGTGATTAGATAGATTATGAAATGCAAGTAGCATGACAAGTTGGTCATTTTAGGGTGTCTACATTTTGCCCCTCTTTGATGCGATGCAGCATGTAGCGTTGCGTCAAAGAAATCGATTGTTGAAGATGTGATACAATTTTTATGCCCCAGTGTATCGAGTTGCCCCAGTGTATGCCCCCTCGAGCGGGAAGACAGGTAGGCGACAGAGGAAAGGGGTTGACGCTCGACTAGAAAGGTGCGCGACCAATAGGAAGAAAAAGCAGAAACAGGGGGGGGAAGAAAAACTGAAGGGTGGGGACACTATAAATAGGTCCCATGGGGACCACAATCCTCATTTGCACCCATTGAGATTCTAAATTTAGAGAAAAGAGTTTCTAAACTTAGTGGAGAGAGAGTTGAGCAGCCAGCGGAGAGAGATGCTGATTCCTGTGCACAGACATCAGGCGGAGCTGGTGCGGACCTACGGGAGGCCAGCAAGAGCTCCGGCAGTGGTAGGTGATCGAAAACCCCCTTGTAATTTGTCGATTAGGGGTAGATTAGGGCTAGATATAGGTAGGTTTTGCAATTTGAGCCAAAAGCGCTTGAAAATTCTGCAGCGCGGGTGGTAGTTGAGCGCCGCACTTATGGCGCTCTGTAGCGCGGCTGGTAGTCACGGACAGCGCGGTTGGGGAAATCGCGTCGCATCTGGTCAGATATGCTAGCGCCGCAGCGCATGTGGGAAATATCGCAGCGCGTTTGGCTAGTCAGAACAGCGCGTCTGGTAAAGCAGGTTAGCGCAATAGGTGGGTGTGGAAAAAAATCGAAGCGTGCTTGGTAGTGCAGAATAGCGCTTTTGGCACAGGATAAAGCGCAGTTGAAAAACAAAGCGCAGTTGAGGTAGAAATCAGATTGTGGTTGGGGGACAGGACAGCGCCAGTGGTATGGAAATACAGCGCTCTTGTAGAAACATAGCGCCTCTGGTGGAGAAATAGAAAAGTTAGGATTGCGGAGAATGGGGGGGCGTAGAAGAAAAACACCTAGCCTAGCGGACAAAAGGGGAAAAGGGATAGCTGGGGGTTTGCATAGCATAGCCCTTGGGTAGGTAGGATTGGAGGGATTTGGTTATGAAACTGACAAGTGATATGTTTATGGATGCAGAGGATTCTACCACCGTTGATGTCGCGGGAGCGACACCACGCGATCGCGCAGGAGGTTGTACAGCTGACTTGGGAGGAGGATGCATTTTTAGAGCATGCAGGGCTATGGCACGTGGCACACTTGACTCACATTAGGGCGAATCTCACCCTATTGACAGCAGTCGTGGAGAGGTATCACAGTGAGACCTCGTCATTTCACTTCCCGACAGGGGAGGCTACAGTGACACTGGAGGATGTATATCGCATCTTGCAGATCCGGATAGATGGGGAGATAGTGGACTTCGACCCGGCACGAGGCCAGGCAGGGTTGGAGGAGGTCTTCTACACAGACGACCTATGGATAGACGATGGGGAGATCAGGTGGGCAGACGTCCCGAGACTCTGCGATAGGATCCGCTGGATAGTGGCATCATTGATCGGCGGCTTCCTGTGCCCAGATAGGAGATCCAGAGGCTTATCAGTTGGTTGGGGGACAGTGTTATCCGGGATGTTTACACATGGCCGACAGTATGCGTGGGGACCCTGTGTCCTAGGACAGTTATACCATGATATGCATTATTGCGTATACAGGAGAGGCAGGAGCCTCTCAGCAGGGGTGACCTTACTACAGGTGTGGGCGTGGGAGCACATTCCAGTCATTCGACCCATGGCGCAGTGCCACCGAGATAGAGGGGAGCTGTATGAGTTTCTGTATGATGGGGTGATGACACACAGGAGGATGGGATCTGTCAGCTACTGGCGGCGACAGATTGACGAGATGGACATATTCATCTAGAGGCCGTGGTTATTGTGCGAGGAGTGGTCGGATGAGCACGAGCAGCTCATGTACTGCAGACAGGCTCGCTATCTGTTCGGTAGACGGACAGATATGATAGAGAGATATCTTCCGGAGCGGGTACTGAGACAGTTTGGACTACCACAGGGGCTACCAATGGGGGAGGCCACACATGCCAGGACGCGGAGAGAGACAGGCGACTGGGACCCAGTGATCCCGGTGGCGACAGCATTAGCAGAGGTGCGGGGACTTATCCCTGTGAGATGGGATTGGGACTCTGGGCTAGCAGACCCAGGGACACTGCCAGACTATGACCAGTACTGGCAGACTCACAGGCCGATGCGATTGACTACACCAGGTGTAGTAGGGGCAGTGGGAGAGGTGTTAGTACTTGGCGGAGAGGCCAGGAGGAGGCGGCAGGCCAGGGCAGCCGGACAGTAGGCAGGTGGACAACAGGTAGGCGGCTAGCAGGAGGATGTTGAGATGGCAGAGGCATTGGGCCCAGTCGTAGAGACTGATCTGCAGAGGGCCGAGCGACTGCTGCAGGAGGAGATAGCCCGGAGGACTCGACTAGAGCTCCGGATTGTTAGACTGAGGAGAGACAGGGATACAGCGCGGGCAGAGGCGAGACAGGCAGAGGCCACAGCCCAGGCACAGACACAGGCAGCCACAACCGTACAGACAGCCCTGGCATAGGTACAGGCACAGTTACAGGCACAGGTGCAGGCCTACAGACAGCTACAGGCCCAGGTACACGCACAGACACAGGTACCGGTGCAGCCGACAGCCACACTAGCAGCCGACGCCGAGGCAGTAGCACAGGCCAGGAGGGAGAGAGATGCAGAGGTACAGCTATAGCTGACAGCAGAGGCTACACTCTTTAGAGTGAGGCGGGAGAGAGAGGAGGCACGCCGTGCACTGGGCGCAGACCAGAGGACACTATATAGTGAGCTCGTCCGAGTGCAGGGTGAGCTGGTATCAGCTGGCCGGGAGGCAGAGTACTACAGGGGCCTGTATGTGGGTGCGGTGCCAGCAGCTCAGCAGGCACCGAGCTACAGAGATAGGAGCAGATCTGGGGCATCCGGATCTCGGAGGACAGGCAGTCAGCGTCCTCGGTCAGAGGGCCACTTTTGCCGCCAGGGGGAGGAGGAGGACCATCAGGGGGACCTCCACCGAGCACAGGGGGAGGCCAGGGGCCATAGCAGGAGGGTAGCTCTACTCACTAGGGCATACTCATGTATATTGTATCATATTGTATTATTTTGGACAGATGCCTGCGCGCATTCTGATGTATATTTTGAGGGCTCTGGATAGCCTTGATGTACTATATTGATGTATATTTGGATGTATACACATTTTGTATTATTGATGTAGACACAGACACTTTGTATTATGATGACCATTACATGATATATATATATATATATGATGATCTGTTCGATTCACTGCTGTTCATGCTTTTGTGTATGCATTATCTGATGTCATGGATGTGATGATATGTATGTAGGATTATGGATTCATGTGACGACATATGTTGCTTATATGATGCTTATAGATGTATGATGATAGAGATGTATGATGATATAGATGTGATGACTAGTGATATCTGACATGTGGGTTTTACAGATATGCACCAGAGAGGAGAACAGGAGGAGATGGAGGACACCGACTGTTGATCGATTACTGTAATGAAAACGATAAAAAGGGTGTGGGAATGGATGAATGAGCTTGTTGCAATGGCTTCACATTTGTATATAAAGAGCAATCCTTATTTTGATATAGCACATGGATAGTTCGCCACCAAGGTATAAAAGACCAAGGTGCAGTAATATCTGAGTGCGTGGACGTTGACTCTGCAAGCAAGCGGTTTGAACTTAGATCCCTTAGACAGCATATAACCTTGTTGGGACATGTGAATAAGACATAGTCTTGAACATAAAATAAACTTCAATACATGTAAATGCAAGAAGAAATATTAATATGTAAGATGCTAGGTCGTAACACACACAAGATAGATATGATGCTAAGAAAGATACTAAAGATCATTCCTCAAACACAGCACACAGAAAGCAATGACTATGCCCCCAATCCGTACTGCATCACAACATACCAAGATTACATGGGTAGTTTTGAATAAGTATTGGAAAAGGAACAAAAGATAAACCATAACACAAATTGACTGACTTACAAAGTAAACATACAGCCAACATATTCTCTTGCCAAAGAGGTTGCTCAGGATAGATTGGATAGGAAAGATAACAACCTTATCGTAGGAACTCTGTGTCCGTTAAAGGGGGCTATCTACCTAAAAAGACAATGTCTTGCTGTAGGAAATGCCACATGTTGCAGGAGACGCGTGTGTTGGTCTCGATAAGGGAACACTTCGAAGAAGACAAGCTTGTGGATCTAGGGCTTGGTTAAGCGGTACTTAGCGGATGTTGGCAATCGGTATGCAGGACAGTAGATGACTCTGGAAGTAGGCCTCTTTGCTTCAAGTTTGTTAAGGACTTCTGCTTTGAAAGGATGCGCCAGCTTGCGGCTTGAGTTAGTCAAGTTGAGGTGCATGGATTTTGACAAACAAAAGACTAGAAGGATGGAATGCAAATGGATTGAAACGGGTGGAGAATGGTGGATCGTGTGTGCCTGAGTACTGGATACATCCTGCGTATTCCAGACTGCCTACATACCCTATATCCACGGGATCAAGGCACACTTACGATGGAAGACGAACGTAATAAATATGTAGTTCTGGATAGAGTGATGAATGGGTTAAGGTGAAAGGAGGGGATCTTATGTACCTGAGTACTGGAAACGTCCTCTGTATTCCAGACTGCCTACATACCCATATCCATGGGATTAAGGTACCTTAAGACTGGGAAGAGATGATATGTAGTTCTGGTTATTGTGATGATGTAGAAGAAGAGCGGAGAAGAGGTGATCTTATGTACCTGAGTACTGGAAACGTGCTTCGTATTCCAGACTGCCTACATACCCATATCCATGGGATCAAGGTACTTTAAGATTGCGAAGATGAAAGTATGTAGTTCTGGTTAGTGTGATGATGGGGGAAAAGAGCAGAGAAGAGGTGATCTTATGTACCTGAGTACTGGAAACGTCCTTCATATTCCAGACTGCCTACATACCCATATCCATGGGATCAAGGTACTTTAAGATTGTGAAGAGATAATATGTAGTTCTGGTTAGATGTGATGATGTGGGACAAGAGCGGAGAAGAGGTGATCTTATGTACCTGAGTACTGGAAACGTCCTTCGTATTCCAGACTGCCTACATACCCATATCCATGGGATCAAGGTACCTTAAGATTGAAAAGATGATATGTAGTTCTGGGGGGTGTGATGATGTAGAAGGAGTGTTGAGAAGATAACAGCCTTATCGTAGGAACTCTGTGTCCATTAAAGGGTGTTACCTGTGGAAATGAGACAAGATTAAAGTATGCGCTGCGAGCCACGAACAAGGAACCAATCCTAGACCGAAGCTAAGGAAAGAGTTGCCCCCATTCTGGTAGAGGAAACTGTAGGGGTGACTGCCGAAGAAGACACAGAACGACTTGACCTAGGACAAGACAGTGTTAACTGTAGACATAGATCAAGACATAGGATGACAACGAGGGACATTGACAAATTTCCAAGCTATACTAGATAGGGAGATGGAAATGCAAACAAGGTCAATGGTTTTATTATGGATGGATGGATGAAGCAGGTTGCGAACTGGACAAGGAGTGGACAGGACTTGATAGACGATGGATGCTGACTCTACGCATAGCGCCTATTTGCCAGGTTTTCACTATGGTACTTATCCAAGGCGCCTGTTTGCCAGGTTTTCACCAGAGGATGAATGTTTTTGTATTTTTGTATTTTTTATTTTTTATTTTTTATTTTTTTGATTTTTTTGATTTTTTGATTTTTTGATTTTTTTGATTGTTTGATTTTTTGATTTTTTTTTATTTTTTTGATTTTTTTGATTGTTTGATTTTTTGATTTTTTTTTATTTTTTTGATTTTTTGATGGGAATACTCGGAGGATCAGGCATAGAACTTCTTGAGATGGACACTGTTAAGTGGCTCATCTAGAGGAATGCCGTCAGGTGTAGCTAAAGTATAAGCTCCTAATCCATATACTGCTGTGACAATGAAGGGACCTAACCAGTTAGGCTCAAACTTGCCCTTCTTCTCTGGATCTGCTTGATTTCTCTGATTCTCCTTAAGTACAAGATCACCAACTTGAAACCGTCTTTCTTTGATCTTTTTGTTGTAATTACGCCGGAGGCGGTTTTGATAGACATGGAGATGATTAAGTGCGGCAAGACGTCTCTCATCTAGTAGTTCAAGCTCAGCTAATCTGGAAGTGTGATACTCATCTCTGCCGATCAGGTCCTGCATGGATACTCTGAGTGATGGGATCTCGACCTCTATAGGTAGGATGGCTTCAGAGCCAAAGACCAAGGCATATGGTGTGGCACCAGTTGGTGTTCTGATACTAGTGCGGTAGGCCCATAGGGCGGGATTAAGTTGCAAGTGCCAGTCACGACCAGCTTCATTGACCGTTTTCTTTAGGATCTTGAGAATGGTTTTATTTGAAGCCTCCACTTGGCCGTTACTCTGCGGATAGTAGGGAGTTGAAAAGCAATGTTGGATATTGTACTGTATGCATAAGGCACGGACATCTTGGTTCTTGAATGGTCTCCCATTATCAGTGACAATAGCTTGGGGAATACCATACCGGCATATGAGGTAGTTTAGAATAAACTTGGCTATTTGCTTACCGGTGATATAGGTCATAGGAATGGCTTCCACCCACTTCGTGAAATACTCAGTGGCGGTAATGATAAACTTGTGGCCATTTGAGGAGGAAGGGTGGATTTGTCCTACGAGGTCGAGACCCCATTGAGAAAAAGGCCATGGAGTTGTCACAGGTTGTAACTCATGAGCGGGTGCGTGAATCAAATCTCCATGCTGCTGACATTGTAGACACTTCTTAGCAAACTGTGCGGCATCTTGCTCTATTGTAGGCCAATAATAACCTGTTCTGAGTATCTTCTTAGCAAGATTAGGACCGGTAGAATGTGCGCCACAAACACCTTCGTGTATGTCTCGTAAGGTAGCTTCGGCTTCTTCCGCGTTAAGACATCATAAGAGGATACCATCGAGACTCCGGCGATATAGTGTATCACCCAGAATGATGTAACGAGAGGATCGACGGATAAAGGTTTTGCGTTGAGTGGATGATAGGTCAGGGGGAAAGGTATTGTTCTTGAGGTATTCATAGATATCTTCGTACCACGGGGAATTGGGACCAACAAGTTCGCAGATGATTTCAGTAACCGGAACATCGATGGCAGGTATCAACAATTGCTCGATCAAGAATTCACACTTCTGTGTATTTGCAGGCATGTCAATCAGTGACCCTACAGAAGCCATCGAATCTGCAGCTTTGTTATGCTCTCTTGGAATTTGCTCAAATGTGATGCTAGAAAAGTGTGGTTTGTAGGCATCCACTAGTTGCTTGTAGGGGACCAACTTTTCATCTTTTGTTTGGTATTCATCTGTGACTTGGCGAATGACTAGCTATGAGTCTCCATATACTTGTAATTCTGTGATGTCCCATTGAACTGTTGTGTTGAGACCTATGAGGAGTGCTTCATACTCGGCTATGTTGTTGGTGCAAGGGAATGCGAGCCGATATGACTTTGGAATGTAGTCATTCTGAGGTGTAACAAATAAGATGCCAGCTCCTGAGCCATGCTGTGTGTAAGAACCGTCAAAGTACAACTTCCACATTATGGAGTTAGCAAGAGTGAATAGATTCTCATCAGGAAAGTCTGCGACCATAGGATGTGTATCTTTCATAGGTGCTTCTGCTAGTTGATCAGCGAGGGCTTGCCCTTTGATTGCCTTACGATCTGTGTACTCAATATCGAACTCACTAAGGATCATAACCCATTTAGCTAGTCTGCCTGTGAGAGCTGCCTTTGCTAGTAGATACTTCAAGGGATCAATCTTAGCTATCAGATTTGTGTGTTGGTTTAGCATGTAATGCCACAACTTTTGGGAGGCGAACACTACTGCTAAACAAGCCCTTTCCATTGGTGAATAATTGAGCTCATATCCCACCAAGGTTCTACTAATGTAATAAATTGCATGCTCCTTTCCTGTGTCATCATTCTGTGCCAGCAGAGCCCCTAGGGCTGAATTTGTAGTGGAGATGTACAATATCAAGGGTTTGTCTGCCACTGGTGGAACCAATACCGGAGGTGTAGCTAGATACTCTTTAAGTTGATCAAACGCTGCCTGACACTTGTTGTCCCATCGAAATGAGACGTCCTTTCGGAGCAAATGTTGAAAGGGTTGACATTTATCTGCTAGCTGTGATATAAAACGCCTGATGGACTGTAACCTTCCTTGGAGGCTCCTTAATGCTTTAAGGTTCTTTGGTGGAGGCATCTCCACTATAGCCTTTACTTTTGCTGGATCTACTTCGATGCCCCTACGAGATACTATGTATCCCAACAGCTTCCCTGATGTGACACCGAAGACACACTTCTTAGGATTAAGTCTTACTTGGTATTTTTCAAGCCTGTCAAAGATCTGTCCTAGGACCTGTATATGTTCTGCTCTAGAAGATTTAGCCAATATATCATCCACATAGTCTTCCATGATGTGATGAAATAGATCGTGGAAGATCACTGTCATAGCTCGCTGATAGGTTGCTCCTGCATTCTTCAGACCAAACGGCATAACACACCAACAGTAATTGCCCCAAGGACATGTAAAGGTTGTTTTGTGTTGATCCTCCTCAGCTATTCTAATCTGGTTGTAGCCTGAGAATCCATCCATAAGAGAAAGCATCTCGTGACCTGCTGTCAAGTCCACTATAATGTCAATGTTTGGTAGTGGAAAATCATCTTTGGGACATGCCTTGTTGAGATCTCTGAAATCATTACACATGCGGATGCGCCCATTAGGTTTAGACACAGGTACAATGTATGAGACCCAATCTGAATAGTCAATGGGTCGTATAAACTTTGCGTCTAATAGCTTCTGTATTTCTACTTTCACTAGGAGAGCGATCTGTGGGTGCATCTTTCTCAACTTCTGTTTGACTGGTTTCACTTTGGGATCAACTGTGAGATAATGAACTACCAGCTTAGGGTCGAGCCCTGGCATATCCGCATAGGTCCATGCAAAGTTGATGGTTCGTTGCAAGAAGAAGTTGTTAAGGTTTCTGTGCTCTGTATCAGATAATGATGTTGCTAGGAATGTTGTCTTTGGATTCTGTTCTGTACCTAGGTTGATCTCTGTAGAATCTTCCACTAGTAGAGCTGATTTCTCCTGGTACTTAGATGGTAAGGGAAGGTCAAATCCTCCATCCTCAGGTGCCACAGTTGGGTTTTCACCTTTGGATACGTCCTTTATTTTTACTATTTTATGATCAGGAGGTGCCACAGCGTGGTTTTCACGTAGAGATCTTTCTTTATTTGCGCTTTTGCAACTAGAGGATTTGGCATTCTCACCAAAATAAGCCGTGGGCTCAAGTTCCATTACAAAACCTGCCTTGTGATCGCCCAGAGGGATACCTTCGCGAAGTCCCATGAATTCAGCTAAAGCTTCGTCATTCTGAAAGACATCTATAACGGGGGCCCCTTGTTGGTCCCAATCAATAAGTTCAGGGTAGACAAGCGTGACATTCTGGGTGCTGGTGGTGGAAGTTAAGGATACGGAGGATAGTGTAAAAATGGAGGATTCTGCGAATAGATTGGTGATGTGGAGGGAAGAGTCATCAATGATATCCTCTGTAGACGTCGAATCGGCGGGAAACTTGTCAGCTACCTCGTCGAGGATATACTCGATGTCTGAGGCGCACGGTACCTTCTTACCAAATCCTAATCCTTTCTTGTCTAGCTTCTTTGTTACCACAATGGGCTCCATAGTGCCTTGATTCTGCTTCCCAAGGCCACCTTTGCCTTAATAGCCCATGTTTTTCACTATCCTTAAGCCATTGCCATATTGCTTGACTGGTATTGTGACTGGTTCTTTCTCCTTGTAGAGCCAAGAAGAGATGTCCTCAATAGTTTCCTCTTCCAATAACCGTCCATGTTGGAATTGGGTTAGGAATGTTGGGGGAGGAATAGTAGCTTTTTTGGTAACTTTAGCAATGGGTGGTTTGCCGTAAGATTTTGGAGATAAGGGCATCCGCCCTACACAACAAGATTCAGAAATATCATAAGTGACAAAGCCTATATCTCGGACCCGTGCTGTGATTTTGGGGAGGGGTGTAGGCTCGCTTGTAGAGGCTTGCGTGAGAGTTTCAGGGTCAACATAGAGAGGGGATTCAAGGGCTTTGTCATTTTTAGGCACTTGGTTGCAATTCTTATAGCTTCCTTGCAAGACACGGCAAAATTCAAAAGGATTAGGATCTCCTGGGATGGTGATCTCCGTACCATTGTATGGGAACTTTAGGGACTGATGGTACGTGGAGGGAACAGCTTTCATTGCATGGATCCATGGGCGGCCTAGAATAATGTTGTAAGGCAGCTCGATATCAAGGACTTGACACCTGGTTTCAAGCATGATAGGGCCCAGTTGTATAGGCAAGTGAATAACACCTTCTGAACGGCGTTCTGCATCATCATACCCCTTGATTGTAATACTATGCTCAGTGTTGACGTGATCCTCAGAGTATCCCAATTGCTTTAGTAACTTTAAAGAACAGATGTTGAGACCAGCACCACCATCTATGAGGATGCGTTTGATTTTGCACTTATGGATGAGCACTTCGATATGAAGGGCGTCATTGTGACATGGATCATGGGAGGGGAGGTCCTTCTCAGAGAAGACCACGTTGTAAGGTGAAGCAATATTACCCACTATAGCTTGGAAATCTGCGACTGCTATGTTGTTAGGCACAGACGATTCTTGGAGGGCTTTTTCTAGCACTACTCTATGTGCAGGTGATGATCGTAGAAGGTCCAAAATAGAGATCTGCGCTGGTGTTCTCCCTAGATGTTCGACAAGATTATAATTAGACTAAACCAGAAGCCTAGGTGTAGGTGCACGAATGGTGACATGACCTCGACGAGTAGTAACAGCACAATCCGTAGATTTGCCTTTGATGGTGAGGGTAGACACTCGACTCTCTTCAAGACGACCTACAATGGAATCGAAAGATGTGGACGCGTGATTGATACCTTTACCTCTATCCTGAGGAGGAGGTGGACCGTGATGAGGGAATGGTTCCTTGTACATATCGAGATCCTTGTTCGTGTGTTGCGGTGGTGATTCATTCTCAAAGGTGATTTGATTACCGTCGATGAGGTTTTGGATGAGGTGCTTAAGCTTCATGCAAGACGCAGTTCGATGACCTTTGCTCCTATGGAACTCATAATACTCATTGTCTCTGTAACGTGCAGTTTTGTAGATAGGTTCGCCATATGGGGGAGCATCAGGTAAGGTGATGAGCCCTTTCAGCAAAGCTTGCTGTAAGACCGATTCGATGGGCACTCCCAAGGGAGTGAATTGGCGTCGCGGAGGGTAATCTTGTTGAGGCCGCTCTTGTTGTCGTTGCTGATTTTGATAAGGCTGCCTTTGTTGCTGCTGTTGTTGAGGTGGAGCTTGACTTGGTTTGGAGAGTTGCAGCGGTGTTTGCAACGTTTGGACATGCTTAGTATTGACCACCCCATCGTTGACCACGTTTTTGTTCTTGTTCCAATATTTGGGTTTATCGTTTGACTGTTGATGAGAAGAGCTATCTTTCGTCTCTTTAAAGATTTTGACCACACCTTTAGCAATGAGGGCCTTCTCAATGTTGATGCCCTTGTATGTGATTTCATCGAAGGTTGTAGCACTAAGGATTTGCAAATGGAAACCTAACTCTTGGTTGAGGTTCTGCACAAAGATGCTAACAAGCTGTTTCTCTGGAATCTTGAAAGGGAATTTACTAGCCATTTGTCTCCATCGTTGGAGGAAAGAAATGAACGTTTCACCATTTTTCTGTTTATTGTTGCATAGGTCCGTCATGGAAATCTCATGCTCTACGTTGTAAGAAAAATGGGTGGCAAACTTCTCTGCTAGCTCGTTGAAAGACTTGATACCCATAGGTAAGTGTGAGAACCATTCTATTGCTTGACCTCCAAGACTGCGAGGAAAGAGACGCATAAGATACGTATCGTTGTTAGAGACCTCGAAGCAAGAAAGATAGAATTCCCTAAGATGGTCTTTTGGGTCACCTTTTCCTTTGTACTTATCAAACTTGGGAATAGTGAAATTTTGAGGAAAAGGGATCATTGGTAACGACCGATCAAAAGGATAAGGGCACACTTCCTCCAAGGAGAAGGTCTTTTTGGTGTGGCCAAATGTAAGATCAGATAGCTGTTGTTGCACCTCCGTAATCTTTAGTTCCATAGTCGTGGGAGGGGTTGGTAACGTCTCCTGTTGTCCAAAAAGCGGTTGGTGTTGCCCGTATGGAAGATTATAGTGTGAGCCATGCGTACTAGTATTGTAAGGGTCGTAAGATTGATTGGGATTGTACGGATTGTACGATTGGTTCAGATTAGGTTGGAATTGGAGGTTTTGATTAGGCAGAGGTGGAGGTGGCACTAGGTAAGAATGTTGGCTTTGCGATGGTTGAAGAAACGTATTGGGGGGAGGAAAGCTAAAGTGCGTTTGATTAGGTTGTGGAGGTGGCACATAGCTTTGGGAAACCTGATGTTGGGAATGTTGCGAGTGGCTAGGTAATGTATGAAAGAAGTTGAGCGTGGATGAACGTTGTGGAGGAGGAACATAGGTAGAAGTGATTTGTGACGGTGGGGGTTGATTGAAGATGAAAGTAGAAGAATGTTGTGGTGGAGGACCATAGGTAGAAGTGATTTGCGATGGTTGGGGTTGCTTGAGGATGAGAGTAGAAGAATGTTGTGGTTGGGGCTGCGTGACTCCAATTGGTTGAGAGACATGCAGGTGTGATGATATAGGAGGTGGCATTTGTTGAGACCCTTGTTGCATGGCTACATACGTGTTCCCCGAATTGTAATTGGGTGGGAAACCTACGCATGATGGGGTAACCAAGATTCCACTTGCGCTTGGGGTGGACACTGTAGGAGGTGGTTGCACATTGGATCGAGCTAAGGTGGCTTGCTTAGCTAACTCTGCTTGACGTTGGAGAGTTTCTTGTTGGTTTTGATAGATCTCCATAGGAGTCAAAAGTGGTGATATGGCCCTCTCCGCTGTTGGATTTTGAAAAAGGGGATTCCTATACTGCGAGCCTTGAGTAGGTAAGGGCGTAGTGACCGTGGACATGGTTTGCACCGCTTGTATGGTTTCTTGGGTGTTGGCACTCTCCTTGAGAGTGGACACATCAAAATCTGGAGGTAACTTGGCACCTTGCTTTGCAAGCAAGCGAAAGAAATGATCCTGGTTCTCACTAAGGATTTTATCAAAGGCAGCTATAGCTCTAGGATCTTGTATAAATTCATCAAGATCTTGCCCATCTTCTTGAGAGGATTGACCTATTTCAAAGTGTCGCTCTTCTTGAGATGGGGGTTGATCTATGACATAACCTTGTGGGACAAAATCCGGAGGCAAGCCTGTGGTATACTGCGGTGCATTTAGCAAAGGGGTTCTATCCTCATGAGGATTGCTTGGTTCATCTATGTGTGGCATGTTTGGAGAGCTGATTGGTTTTGCCGTGGGTGTACTAGGAGTCACCTTGGGAGTAATGTTGAGACGACCTGATTGTGGTGTGCGAGGGGGTGACTTGTGCTTCTTAGGGATAACTTGCCTAGACTTCATAGTTTGCTGTAGCCTAGTGGTGACCATGGGATTCACTTAGGCACAATGTAATGCTGGGAATCTGTGAGATGCTTTGAAGAAACGGACAAACTCTGATGCACAAAGTACTGGACCAAAAGTGCTATACTGTTTGACCAGAGGCGCAGAACTGTGCTACCAAAAGCGTGCTACTGTGGGCCAGAGGCGACAGACTGAGCTGCCAATAGCGAGTTACTGCTATGCCAAAGGCAAGCTACAGTGACCAAAAGCGAGCTACTGTTATACCAAGGGCGCTGAAGTAGAGTTTTGCCAAAAGTGGGTTACTGCTGACCAAAGGCGATCTACTGTATTACCAAAGGCGAGCTGCTGTAATACCAGGGGCGCTGAAGTAGTGTCTGATGTTTTTCAAAGGCAATTTTGACAGATTTATGGTTGGATTTTGTCTTTGGCAAGAGAAAACACAGCAAACAAGTGGTCAAAAAGCAAGGGACTGACACAACATATAGTGTATGTTCAAGGCTCCAAACAAGCCCAATGTTTCCACAGGTCTAATACAGTTGCAATCAATAACAAGCACTTTTTATCCCTAGAGACAAGGTTTCATTGCAGTAGATCAGCTCACAGCTTAATACTCCGTCGATAAAAATATCATTCCATAAAGGTGTCGGATATTTAGTATCTTTGCGAGAGACGATAGGTAGGGATATCTCACCCTCCCCTTGGAAAGCTCAAGTAGGTCACAAGAGCTTTATGTCTGAGGGAATACTATCTCTTCTCAAGGGAGCCAATGGTGAGTGTCTTAAGGGTTTAAATTGATTTCCCTTGCACTGATGATTACCGCAATGTTCGGAGGTAGGTCGGGTAGTCTCTATCTAAATTGGTTCTTAGTGACTTTGAGGGACCAACGCCTTACGAGCAATGCGACAAGCTACTAAAAGCTTTAACCAATCCTACTAAGAGTTTCAAACACTTCGTCAATGTGAAAATCGTTTCCACAAAGGGCTAGTACACCTCTTTTCAGTTTGGCATCACAAGGTAAGGCTGACGTCGGTTAGGACTTGGCTTTCGCCTTATCCCTTTTATATAGCGGTTCAAAGGAAAACTCCGCTTAGGTTTGTCCCTTTTGGATGAAACGCAATCCAAAAGCAGGCCCTTCTAAAGGAAGTACAAAAAATGTAAAATCAAGCACGTCAAACAATGGTTCAATTGTCCCGTTATAAGAAAAATAAGGTGCAACTAAGCTATGCACACACACGATTGTAGTTGTAAATTGTCCCTTATGAAATGAAGTGTTTGGCATTCATGTCCATTGTCCCTTAGAAAATTGAGGTGTTTTTTTCCATACATGTCCATTGTCCCTTAAGAAAATCAGTATGTTCCTAAGACTTAGATTTGCAAAAAAGATTTGTTCAATTACTCCTTTTAAGCATGCAATGTGTTTCTAAGACTTAGTAAGGTAAAACAAAAGGGTCTTCAACGCTCGTCCTGCATAAACATGTTAAAAACACCTATTGGCTCTGTGTGAGTAATAAGAAGCTGCACCAATTCCGTTAGTTCCACCAAAAAAATTCACAAGTTAGCAAAATAAATCAACTTTGATCAAAAGCGCTGAACAACCTTACCAGAAGTGACCTACTGTGTTCCAGGAGCGCTGTTATGCAGACCAGAAGTGTCAGAGAATATAGCCAGCAGCGTTGAACAATAACCAGAAGCGCTTCACTGTCGTTCCAAAAGCGCTGCGATAAATACCAAAAGCGTGTAACGATTATAACAAAAGCGCTGTAAAATATCCAGGAGCGCTTCACTGTGTAACCGAGAGAGCGATACTATGTGGCCAAACGCGCTGTTCTGTCTCAGATACAGAAAATATTAGTTTTGTTAACAATAACCAGGTCAAAATAACTTTTCATGGCGGATCTATTATCTGCAGGATGATATCTGATAGATCTGGGTTGTGTAATCTGGAAACTCAGAAAAATGGATCAGACCAATAGATTAGCACCAGAAACAAGGATATTCCTAAACAAATCAGCTTAGGAGATATCAAAAATCAGGTTCTGAAAGACAAATATAACAGCTTGTCCGACAAAACGACAGATCTGAAATGAGAAATCACTACAAAACCCCGAATGAAGTCAAAAACCTAATTTTAACCAAAAGCGCCTAATAACACCGCCAGTAGCGCTTCTCTGTGCTACTGATAGCGCTTCTCTGTGCTACCAGAAGCGCGACCGTGCTGCCAAGGGCGTTGAACTGTTCCTGCAAAAGCGCTGTAATATACTGCCAGAAGCGCTGTGAAGTGCCGTAAGCGCCGTGCCGTACTGTGTCTTCAAAAAAACAAATTTCTCAAAGAAACCAAGGGATTAGTGGGTCCCACCGGGCATGCCAGAATGTGTATATGGAAAAATGGATTAAATCAAAACTAAATAAAACCACAGAACCCAATAACATAAAGGAAACGAATCTAAGTAAAAGCCATAAATCACCAATCAAAGACAAATGAAAACTCTTACCAAAACCTGTATTGTTCCCTTTTGGAGATATGTGGATTGCTCAATGAAATTGCAAAGCCATAGCTGCAACAAGCAAGTGTAGTGCTCAAGAGATCAATGTCAAATGATCGTAAGGTTGCTCAATCGACGCGTTGTGTATACTCAAAGCTCTGTTAAGTATGCCTGAAAATACAATCGAAGAGAGAGATAATGAAGGAGATGAGGGGGGTTTATATAGGTTTCAAGGAAAATCGATCAACGGTCCAGATAATTCAGAAGAATCAACGGAGGAGATAAGCTGAGGAATGTGCAACGAATGAGAAGAAGACATGTGTCTTGCTTTCTTTTGCATGAGAGGAGTTATCAAGAATAGAAGAATGAGTTAACTGAAGAGATAAATCAATTAAAGCAATTAAGCAATCAGTTAAGTGATTTAAAACAAGAAGAAGAGATTTGCAAGAGAAAAGAAGATATTTTGCTTTATTAAATATAGAAATATTTAATTGATGAGCAAGAAAGCTTGAGTTATTTTAGAGATAACTCAAATTAGAAGAAAAAACAAGTTAAATAAATAATTGATTTATTTAAATTTAAAGAAGATATTTTGGAAGAAATAATTAAATAATTAGAATTATTTAATTTAGAAGATTTAAAAGCAAATTAAATAAATAAATTTATTTAATTGTTGTGCATGATTTTGGAAGAATAATTTTTGATTTAATTAAATAATTTTAAGAATTATTTAATTTTAGATAAGAGGGAATTTGTTGAATTAATTAAATAATTAGATATATTTAATTAATGTGGATTTGATTTTTGGAAAGAGGATAATGATCTAATTAAATAATTAAAATTATTTAATTGTGGAAGAATATAGAGGAATTTGATTTAATTAATTAAATAACGAGGATTTATTTAATTAATGTTGAATTTAGGAGATTTAGAAGAATTTGATGATAATTAATTAAATAATTAGATTATTTAATTAACGTTTGCAATGCAGGTGATTAGATAGATTATGAAATGCAAGTAGCATGACAAGTTGGTCATTTTAGGGTGTCTACATCTACAACTTGACACTCATCGAAACATGGTGCAACTATCAAGCTATGGTACTTTTACAATGTAAAAAATGGAGCTTGGTATGGGTTGGTCCAGATCATCTACCTCAATTGGAGCCTCATGAAATGGAACTTTTATAAAAATAGAGACAGAGATAGAGGAATAGAGAAAAAGAGATAGACTGGGATAGAGAAATATATATAAGAGATATAAAGGGAAAAAGAGATAAAGAAAAGAGAGTGTGACTTTCAAAAAATTATTTCATGCCACCAATCTAAACATGACATGTGCCTTTTGGGAACTACACTTAGGGAAACATGTCATTTGTTTAATGGTGATGAAATTTTCACACCATTTCAAAACCTTCATTTCATAAGCTTTAATGTAATTTTGAGGGTTTGAAGTAATGATTGAGATAGGTTCAAGGATACACATAGAATGAGGTGTGGCCATTCAGGCTCAATGCAATAGGTTATTAAGTGTGGCAGCCATTAGAATAGAGTAAGTAGGGTTTCTAAAGCAGAGACACAAAGTTTTCATTAGTCACAGCCACCGTAAGATGCACAGGAATAAATGCTACAGATACAGAAATAAAGAAGGCAGCGGAGAGCGCCACTTTTCGGCACCCGAGAGATTTAGAAAGCAATTGAAAAACAAGCAGAATGCTCCACGTGGCTCAAGCAGAGTATAAATAAATATGGTTTTTATTTTATTTGGTAAATGTATCAAATGGAATGAAGTCACGGGAATAAAAGTTAAAGCCACAAAAATTAAATAAGCCACTTTATTTGTTTTATGAAAGAAACTCAAGAGCCAGCGAAAGTAACCATGTGGAGACACCCGCAGCAAGGAGAAGAACAGAAAAAATGAAGCGGAAGCCACCACGTGGAGCAGCCCGCGTGCAAGAGAAGAGATGCAAATGTTTCATTTAATAAAATGCAATGAGTTACGGGATTTTTAAGAGAGTCTTTTATTAATGAAATAAATGGTGGGCCCTCTTTTTAATAAGTGAAACTTATTAAATATTAAAGTTTCTCACATCCCGAAGCATTCAAAGAGAAACTTAAGAGGCTTGCGGAGGCTGCCACATGTAAGTGTCCGCGACAATGTAAAAGTAACTCAGAGTAACGCGGAAGAAGGCATGTGGCTACAGCGGAAGGCAGAGAAGAGTTAGCTCAAGCTTGATGCGAAAGCCACCACGTGGAGCCATCCGCGCATAGGAGAGGAAATAAAGATTATTTCATTTTAATAGACACATTTAAAGCAAGCCACGGGAGTCTTAAGAAACATTTTAAAAATATAATAGGGTCTATGAAGCCACGAATCATCTTTTAAATAAAGATTTATCTTTATTAAAATGTGACGTGGGGCAAAATATTAAAATGAGACTTTATTATAATGTAAATTATGATTCACGTGAAACATAAAGCTGAAACCCTAAAGACATACACAGCCATTTTTTCATTTTATGGGCAAGCTACAGGAAGCGGCGGTATTTTTCTTTCACACATAGAGATATTTTTCCAGCCATGGAGGAGAAACAAAAAGACACAGTTCAGTTTCAAATGCGGGATTTGGTGCCGGATTTTGCGGATTCAGTTGCAGATTTTCAAAGAGGTCGTTGAGGATTTGTTGAGATATTCAGGCTATAAATATAGATCCCTTAGTGTCATTGAGGGAGGTTGGAGTTCTTCATACATACAGAGTTCTACATTCTACAGACCAGAGAGTTGAAGCAGTAGACATAGATTTTCTTTCTTCTTGCCTTTGCAATTGTTTCCTTATGAGAATGTACCAGTCATTTTGTGCAGCAACCTTTTGCCTCTGTAACTGATCATTCAAATAAAGAGATGTGTTCTGTGCATATTGGATGTCTTTGTTTCCTGCTTTTGATTTCTCTGTTTCTCTGCCTCTGTTTAATACGTTTTAGATCTGACTTTTAATCATGCATATTTTGCTCTTTAAATCCAGTCAAATCTTTCAGAGTTAACATTGTCCAAATAATTGTTTCAAATCCGACGGATCGCCATAGATTAGGCATTTTATTTTCTGCAAATCTTGTTTCTTTCTGACCTTTTTCTCAAACCCTACTGAAAGAACGGAAGAGCCAGCTTCCCTAAAAATCTGGAGGTCACTCTGAGGAGCATTCCCACATCTCAGAGTTTCCCATGTTGCTGCTGGATTACACCCACAGATTTATGCATCAACAGTTTTTGGCACGCCCGGTGGGACCAGATTCAAAGACTTTGCTCTTTGTTTTTAGAGAATCTTTACCTTGCATTCTGTGGTTTTGATGGAAAATCACAGAAATATCTGCTCATAGGAGCATGAATCATCCATCTGGTGACTCTATTGGTGACTCTACTGGCGGATCTTTCTTGAAACTTTGCCCCTACAGACCATGGCAGCCCCTGGTATATATGTGCACCTAAATATTCAAAGAGATCTACCCTTTGTGACTTGGGATTCAAGTCCTCTTGTTCTTCAGCAACAGGGTCAAGTTCCTGACACAGCCTGGAAGGTACTGCCTCACTTTCTAGGAGATGGATCAGTTTGCCCTGAAGATCACATTCAAGATGTTGCAAATCTATGCTCTGTTCACAATGTCACAAATGAGAATCATGCCCTCTTGTTGCTTGCATCATCCCTTAAAGGCAACGCAAAAGAATGGTACAAAATCTTGCAGCTTGGCTCTATCACTGGATGGGATCAACTTGGTGGGCTCATCTACAATCAATTCAGAGACAGGACCGATGTCAGCACTCTCACCCAGAACCTGATCACAATCAAGAGGCATCCAATGGAGCCCATACATGATTTCAATTCAAGATTTGACAAGGTATGGAAAAAAATTTCTATAGACATGAGGCCCCCTCCAGTCTTTGCTTTCTTGTATTATTTAAAGGCTTTAGACCCTGAGATCTCTGTCATGATACAATCTTTGGGGGGTGAAACTCTGCCACAGTCGTATGATCTTGCCATTAAGGCTGAAAGTAGCCTTATATTGTCTGGTAAACTGCCTCCTCTGCCCTTAAAATAGCTAATGCCTCATGCAAAGAGCTTGTCTCGCATTCTTTCTTGTAACCAGATGCATACAAATTTTAGTCCACCCACCCTCCCTGCTGATTTGACAAATCATGAGGAGATGAGTGCTGTGAAGGAACTAATTAAAACCCTCTCCCATGAGATCAATGAGTTAAAAGGTCAAAACCTGTACCATACTGATCTATGTTTAATACCTCAAGATTCTTATGAACAGTAGTATGAATATAGCCAGAGCATGCCCAATTGTCTTGAAAATTACCCTTTACAAGCCCCCATAGCTACAAATCGACCTATAGAAACCATTGACCAAGTTCTCTGTCACTTTGATGTTCAAGAAAAATCAAGTATCATGAATCAAATTACATGCAAGAAAGTGGCTCCTATGTGTCTTTTTGACATTGAAAATCAAGCATATGTGGCAAAGGGAGATCCAGAGTTACTGTCAAATTTTAAATCAGATTCAGAAGATGCTTATGAGGAGAGGTTTCTAGAAGCTAAAAAGTACTCTGAGAAGGGCTTTGAAGTTGAAAAGTACTAGGTCCAGACTGATATTGCATTTGTATCTCATTTTGAGGAAAAGGTTGCAAATGATATCATATCAAAATCTTCAAAGGATGGATGTCTTTATTTTAGTCATGAAGTTTCACACCTACAGGAAGAAGACACAGAGATACATGAGCAACATTTGGAGCATGATGAGGATTTGTTCTCACTTTTGCAACAAGGTTATCAGATTCTTGATGCAGAAGATCTTGTAATTGAGAAAGTCCAAGGTTCATTTGTAAGGCTTGTAGCAGATCATGGAGGAAATGATGAAACAAAGGAAGATTGAAAAAATGATTTGTTCTCTAATTTTGCAAATGGTTATTGTCTTCTTCTTGATGAAATTTTGCCTCTACTAGATTATGAGATTCAGAGAGACATTTGCCACATTGCAGAGCCACATATGATATCACAAACAGAGTTAGATTCTACACATTTCTTCTTGCATGAAGGGATCCCAATCAGATTCAGGACTATTCTTGGCAGCTCTGTCACTTGCATGCCTATTTTTGGTACTATCATGGGCTATCATTCTGTGTTCAAGAACCTATAAAAGAGTCAACAACGAAAGAGGTCACCAATGAGTTTTTAGCAGTAGAATCTCTCAGCTACAAATAGAGGAAAGAGCTTCAATGTTTTACTTTCCCTCCCCGCCCTCCACTAAAATAGGAACAACAAGAAGGTCAACATGACTGGTGTTTTGAGGCACAGAAAGAATCTCCTGAGTGCAGAGAAGTAAAAAGGTACAAAATATTGTTGTATTTCTTCATACAGTTTATCTGGTTCATTTTCAGTTTGATGTGGATAAATTGGAGCAACATAATCAGACATGGCAGCTATTTTTCTGTTCCGGTGAATGGATATGTTCCTGTCTGTTTCAGTTGTTAGTAATTTGGTTTCAATGTTCAGAATAAGCTACAACAGTAGCATTAGTTTTAGTTTCAGTTAGTTTTGTTTTCAATAAGTCTCAGCTGCAAGGAATTGGGGATCTGGTTAGTCTCTATGTTTCGATCATGCCCCGGAATAAAAGATCTATGGTTCAACTTGTCTCATGTCCCAGTCTCTGAGGTTCAGTCAGTTATGGTCAGTTGGTCTCAGCTGCAAAGCAGAATGGTGGTTCAGAAGGCAGTTTCAATTGTGCTCAGATATGTCTTCAGTTTTTGAATGTTTTAGTTTCAAATTGATGTGACTCTATATGCCCAATGATAAGACACTAATTTTGCAAAAATCAGAGTTTCTGGAGTTCGTAATGAGCAGGCCCATTCTCCCAGCCAGTCGCCAAGAACTGGTGATGAAATTTTCACACCATTTCAAAACCTTCATTTCATAAGCTTTAATGTAATTTCGAGGGTCTGAAGTAATGATTGAGATAGGTTCAAGGATACACATAGAATGAGGTGCGGCCATTCAGGGTCAATGCAATAGGTTATTAAGTGTGGCAGCCATTAGAATAGAGTAAGTAGGGTTTCTAAAGCAGAGACACAGAGTTTTCATTAGTCATAGCCACCGTAAGATGCACAGGAATAAATGCTACAGATACAGAAATAAAGAAGGCAGCGGAGAGTGCCACTTTTCGGCACCCGAGAGATTTAGAAAGCAATTGAAAAACAAGCAGAATGCTCCACGTGGCTCAAGCGGAGTATAAATAAATATGGTTTTTATTTTATTTGGTAAATGTATCAAATGGAATGAAGTCACGGGAATAAAAGTTAAAGCCACAAAAATTAAATAAGCCACTTTATTTGTTTTATGAAAGAAACTCAAGAGCCAGCGGAAGTAACCACGTGGAGACACCCGCAACAAGGAGAAGAATAGAAAAAATGAAGCGGAAGCCACCACGTGGAGCAGCCCGCGTGCAAGAGAAGAGATGCAAATGTTTCATTTAATAAAATGCAATGAGTTACGGGATTTTTAAGAGAGTCTTTTATTAATGAAATAAATGGTGGGCCCTCTTTTTAATAAGTGAAACTTATTAAATATTAAAGTTTCTCACATCCCGAAGCATTCAAAGAGAAACTTAAGAGGCTTGCGGAGGCTGCCACATGTAAGTGTCCGCGACAATGTAAAAGTAACTCAGAGTAACGCAGAAGAAGGCACGTGGCTGCAGCGGAAGGCAGAGAAGAGTTAGCTCAAGCTTGATGCAGAAGCCACCACGTGGAGCCATCCACGCACAGGAGAGGAAATAAAGATTGTTTCATTTTAATAGACACATTTAAAGCAAGCCACGGGAGTCTTAAGAAACATTTTAAAAATATAATAGGGTCTATGAAGCCACGAATCATCTTTTAAATAAAGATTTATCTTTATTAAAATGTGACGTGGGGCAAAATATTAAAATGAGACTTTATTATAATGTAAATTATGATTCACGTGAAACATAAAGCTGAAACCCTAAAGACATACACAGCCATTTTTTCATTTTATGGGCAAGCTACAAGAAGCGGCGGTATTTTTCTTTCACACATAGAGATATTTTTCCAGCCATGGAGGAGAAACAAAAAGACACAGTTCAGTTTCAAATGCCGGATTTGGTGCCAGATTTTGCGGATTCAGTTGCAGATTTTCAGAGAGGTCGTTGAGGATTTGTTGAGATATTTAGGCTATAAATATAGATCCATCAGTGTCATTGAGGGAGGTTGGAGTTCTTCATACATACAGAGTTCTACATTCTATAGACCAGAGAGTTGAAGCAGCAGACATAGATTTTCTTTCTTCTTGCCTTAGCAATTGTTTCCTTATGAGAATGTAATAGTCATTTTGTGCAGCAACCTTTTGCCTCTGTAACTGATCATTCAAATAAAGAGATGTGTTCTGTGCATATTGGATGTCTCTGTTTCCTGCTTTTGATTTCTCTGTTTCTTTGCCTCTGTTTAGTACGTTTTAGATCTGAGTTTTAATCATGCATATTTTGCTCTTTAAATCCAGTCAAATCTTTTAGAGTTAACATTGTGCAAATAATTGTTTCAAATCCGGCGGATCGCCATAGATTAGGCATTTTATTTTCTGCAAATCTTGTTTCTTTCTGACCTTTTTCTCAAACCCTACTGAAAGAATGGAAGAGCTAGCTTCCTTAAAAATCTGGAGGTCACTCTGAGGAGCATTCCCACATCTCAGAGTTTCCCATGTTGCTGCTGGATTACACCCACAGATTTATGCATCAACACTTAAGAACCTAATAATTCACCTTTAAGACCTCTTTAGTGTACCCATTACACAATAAAGTGTATCTTTCTCTAACAATAGCAACATTTCATCTCCAAGTTTCATTGTTTCATAAATGGCATGACCAATACAATTGGAAAGAGTGCCACTTATTGAACTGAATTTAAAATGTACATTTGTAGCATCTCATAAGTCCACCAAATGGAAAGAATGCTTAACACCAAATATTGTTTGAGTCTCCTCTCATTTCATCACCATCCTAGTAGTAAATGATCAATGTTTTCAAGCATGCTATTCCAACTATTCAAAAATATTCACAATGATATTGGTTCATTACAACAAGATATTACAACCCATTGGCAAAGAATTTCAAACAACTACCATCCATAGAATTTACATTGTACATCTCTAGATCCATTGACAAACACTAATGATGAAACTCCTTTTGACTAGGGAAATGCTGATGCAGGGTCTTCCGGAGGTCATAACTTTTGACTCGGATGTGGGTTTTCTACGAAATTTTATAGGTGGATGCATTATGAGGTGGCCAGTGGTTTTCCAACTGACCCTAATCGGTTGGACCTCATCTTGGCACTTTTTCGAGGCTTGAAACTTTCATCTTGGCCCTCAAAATGGCAAATTAGTGTTTTTTTCTAGTTTTTTAAAAGTTGCTTTTTTTAATAACTTGAAACTCATGTTTCGAATTTAGGATGTTAGTTGGTTTTTCGTCTTACCTTACCTTTTTGAGTTTTTTGGAAAAAAACTGGATTCTCAAGATATGATTGTAAAATTACCTAAAATGGCAAAATCTGACAATTGTCGAAATCTGCCAAAAAAAGGTAATTTTTTGTTTTTTTTTGTCTTAGATATAAGAGAGTTTTCTCTCATTGTAGCACGAGAGTTGATGAATAGAAGTTTTGTTATGTTCCAGCTTCCTAATCTTTGTCTCTCATGTTTAATGGCACAATTCTGTTGAGTGTATGTTGTGTGCTACATCATTTGGTATTAGAGCAGGAAGATGGCTGGGAGAGGAAGAGGAAGAGGCGGTCTTGCCCAGATGCATAGAGAAATGCAAAATCTGCAAAGGCAAATAGCAGAACTTACAACACGAATGGAAAACCAAAGACTGGGTAGAGGAGGAGATGAATTTGATGAAGAGATAGGTCAAGAAGGTGCAAATGAAGATACAGAACATGAAGAAGAAGAATTAGAAGGCATGAGTTTTGAAGAGAGGATGCTCAGGGCCTTAGAAGGAAAAAATGAAGGGATCAAGGTAGATGTTTCAGATTATGCAGGTAGTCTTAAACCAGAGGAGTTGATAGACTGGTTGAATGGCATGAGAAATTTTTTTGAATGGAAATCCATGATAGAGGAGAAGAAGGTAAAATTTGCATGCACCAAATTAAAGGTTCATGCAATGATTTGGTGGGATCATCTTCAAAAGGAACGAACAAGGAAAGGCAAGGATAAGATTAGAACATGGAATAAAATGGAGAAGAAGTTGAGAGAAAAATTTTTGCCCATAGATTATGCGCAAACCCTTTTTCGTAGGTTTCAAAATTTAAAGCAGAACCTCTCTTCTGTGTAAGTTTATACAAATGAGTTTTATACATTGTCTATATGTATAGAGCATCAAGAAACTGATGAACAGATGGCTGCTAGATATGTGAATGGCCTAAAATTTTCTATTCAAGATGAATTGAGCATGCATCGACTCAACAATATGGAAGAGGCTTACCAATTGGCTCTAAAGGCTGAAGAAAAATAAAATAGACATTACCATCAAAGGAATAGAGGAGGAAGAAGGGGTACATCAACCCCATTTCAAGGAGGTTCAAATTATGGTAGGGGAGAGTCATCCCATGGTTTGGAAAAACAAGTAGACACTCGACAAGATCCTCCGAATCAAGAATGCGGAAGGGGATTTCAAAGAGGTAGAGGTTATGGTAGCGGTAGAGGATGGGAAAACTAGAGAAAGCCTTTCACTTGTTTTAGATGTGGAGAAGAAGGTCATAGGGCATTTGAATGCTCAAATTATAACATGCAAGAAAGAAATCAAGGAGGACAACCTAGGGTGAACATGATTCAAATGCAGCATGAAGTGGAAGGGACAGAACTAGAGGTTCCACCAGATGTGGGAGAAAGTCTCATGATGAGAAGAGCAATGGTGATTCCAGAGAAGGAGAAAACACAAGCCAAAAGCTTTGATGGTTCATGGCTTCGAACCAATATCTTTAGAACCAGATGCACTTCGGGTGGCAAGGTATGTCAAGTCATTATTGATGGAGGTAGCTATGAAAATATGGTTTCTAAAGAAATGGTAGAAAATTGAACTTACACTGTGAAAAACATCCTCATCCGTATCGCATTGCATGGTTTAAAAAGGGAAATGAAGTCATTGTTGATAAAAGATGCCTAATTAAGTTTAGCATGGGGAAGATCTATCAGGATGAGATATGGTGTAATGTTGTCCCAATGGATGCCTATCATGTGTTATTGGGAAGGCCATGGCAGTATGATAGAAAAGTTATGCATGATGGGGAGAAAAACACATACACCTTTTGGAAAGATGGCTCTGCAATGATTTTATTGCCTCTCAAGGATGAAGGAAAAGGTGAGACCATGTTGTCTGAAAGAGATCTTGTTAAAGAAATGAAGGTGACAGGGTGTTGCTATGCATTAGTAGTGAAAAAAGGTGAAGAGGAAGACATTTCAGTTCCCCCAAAAGTAGCTGAGCTATTGAAAGAATTTGTTGATGTTTTACCTAATGAATTGTCTGATGGTCTACCGCCAAAGAGAGATATTTAGCATCATATTGATTTGATTCCAGGAGCAACTCTACCCAACTAAGCAACTTATAGGATGAATCCAACACAACATGCAGAGATGAATAAGCAAGTAATAGAACTCATAAGTAAAGTTGTGGTGAGAGAGAGCATGAGCCCATGTGCTATACCTGCATTATTAACCCCAAAAAAAGATGGAACA
The DNA here is from genome assembly GCA_027924645.1 of Cunninghamia lanceolata. NCBI lineage: Eukaryota > Viridiplantae > Streptophyta > Pinopsida > Cupressales > Cupressaceae > Cunninghamia > Cunninghamia lanceolata. The sequence goes on along the minus strand of BSBN01000185.1, from coordinate 2,093,152 downwards.
TGGAGGATGTGCACTGATAGCAGAGCAATTAATAAGATTACCATCAAGTATCAGTTTCCTATACCTCGTATGGAGGACATGATGGATATCCTTACAGGGGCTAAATATTTCAACAAGATCGACCTACGAAGTGGCTACCACCAAATTCAGATTCGAGAAGGGGATGAGTGGAAGACAGCCTTTAAGACTGGAGATGGATTATATGAGTGGATGGTTATGCCATTCGGGTTATCAAATACACCTAGCACATTTATGAGATTGATGAACACTATACTATGCCCTTACATTGGTAAGTTTGTGGTAGTTTATTTTGATGATATTTTAGTATTTAGTAACAATAAAGAAGAGCACCTACAACACTTGAGGACCATCTTTGGTGTGTTAAGGAAGGAGGAGCTCTATGCCAATTTGAAAAAGTGTAGGTTCATGTAGGACAGTTTGGTTTTTTTAGGCTTTGTCATTTCTAAAGATAGTGTTAGAATGGATCCAGAAAAGGTCAGGGCAATTCTAGAATGGCCTAGTCCAAGCAGCATCACAGTGGTAAAAAGTTTTCATGGCTTGGCCACTTTCTATCGAAAGTTCATTCAAAATTTTAGTAGTATTGTAGCTCCTATAACAGATTGCACCAAAGGGAGGGAGTTTGTATGGACCAAGGATGCTGAGGAGAGCTTTAAGTACTTGAAGAAAAAGGTAACAGAAGCACCTATACTTGCATTGCCAAATTTTGATAAGGTATTTGAAGTAGAATGTGATGCCTCCCATGTGGGAATAGGTGTTGTGCTTAGCCAAGATGGAAAACCTATAGCTTTCTTTAGTGAAAAGTTGAATGCAGTGAGAAAGAATTACTCTACTTATGATTTGGAATTTTATGCAATTGTTCAAGCATTGAGGCATTGGAGACATTATCTAGTTCCCCAGGAGTTTGTATTGTTTACAGATCATATTGCACTGAGATACTTGAACACAGAAAAAGTTGAATAGTAGGCATGCCAAGTGGGTCTCTTTCTTACAGGGTTACAACTTTGTGTTGAAACATAAGTCTGGAAAACAAAATCAGGTTGCAGATGCGTTAAGTAGGCGTGTTGCACTTTTGACCACAATGGAAACTGAGGTGATTGGTTTTGATGCCATCAAAAATTTGTATGAGTCTGATGATGACTTTTGGGAGATTGTGGAATAATTGAAGGCACCAGTATCTGGTAACTTGGATCACTTTCGAGGTGAATATTTTATGCAAGATGGTTATTTATTTAAAGGAAAACAACTATGCATACCAGCTGGCTCTATGAGGGAAAACATTATCAAAGAATTTCATAGTAGTGGGTTGGCTGGACATTTTGGCAAGGACAAGACAATAGCCTTGATAGAAGATAAATATTATTGGCCAAAGATGAAAAGGGATATAACTAAGTATGTAACAAGGTGTAGAATCTGCCAAGTGGCTAAGGGACATTCACAGAATACAGGGTTGTATATGCCCTTACCAGTACCAGCTGTACCATGGATAGATTTGAACATGGACTTTGTGTTAGGACTTCCACATACTCAACGAGGTAATGACTCCATTTTCGTAGTTGTTGATAGGTTCTCCGAGATGGTTCATTTTATTGCATGTAAGAAAACTAATGATGCAATGAGGGTCGCAGAGTTATTTTTTTCAGAAGTTGTTCGACTACATGGTGTTCCAAAGACTATTACCTCTAACAGGGATACCAAATTCCTCAGTAATTTTTGGAGGACTTTATGGAAGAAGATGGGGACCAAGTTACAGCTTAGTAGTGCCTATCATCCTCAAATAGATGGGCAAACAGAGGTAGTCAATCAGAGTCTGGGGAAATTTGCTGCGGTGTATTGTTGGAGAAATGCCAAAACAATGGGATTTGGCATTACCCTAGGCTGAATTTGCCTATAATAGTTCTGTTAACAGATCAATGGGAAAGTCCCCTTTCTAGATTGTGTATGGAAGGAATCCTCAGGGTGTTCTAGATTTGGTACAACTACCAATAAAAGATAGGGTCAGTGATGATGGGGAAGCATTTGCAGAACACCTTCAATAGTTACAGAAAGAAGTGAGACAGAAGTTGCAGGATAGTAATGAGAGGTACAAGAATTCAATGGATACTAGTAGGCAACATCAGACATTCGGTGAAGGTGACTTAGTGATGGTATATTTGAGAAAAGAGTGGTTTCCTACTGGAACATATCACAAGTTGAAGTACAGGAAAATTGGTCCTTGCAGAATTACAAAAAAGATCAATGATAATGCATATGAGGTCAGTTTACCAGATGATCTCGATATTTCTCCTGTGTTTAATATTTCTGATTTGTATGCATTCCATGGTGAGGATGATGCTGAAGATAGTCAACCAGAGGTGGCATGGCACAATCACATTCCCCATAAGAAGGAAAAGATTGCACAGGTTCTTGATAAGAACACTATCTACACTCAGCAAGGGCATTACAACAAGTATTTAGTATAGTGGGAAGGCTTGCCACCAACTGATAGCACGTGGATTACAGAGTGGGAAGTGTAGAGGTTAGATCTAGTCAAAATCTTGTTTAAGGTGAGTAAAGGTGGCCACAGAAAAGTGAAACGAAATGGGACAGCTTTGGGAAAAAAATGATAATTCTCGTGTGCTAGTCATTTAGATTGCTTTTGCACTCCATCGACTCATTTTTGTTGATCTTAATTACGTTAGAGACGGGGCTGTTCATAGGTTTCATGCAGCTTCCTATGCAAACATGCAATCTACGTGTTTAGTCACTTGTCTCTGTTTGCCCCCTCTCCTCATTATATATACACTCTAACCTCAAAATTGATCAGAGCCGCTAGCAATACCATTATCGTATGTTTTGTTATTAATTATCCGTAACATACATGGGAAGATGGCCGCTATTGACTCAACCCAGAACAGAGACTAACTTAGCCTCTTCCATGTTTGTATTCTATATAAAGATTCAGAAATTTCAACTGTCTTGTATGCACTTCTTAAGATTCAGAAGTTATTGCTGAATAAGAGAGTTGAGCAGGACAAACCCTAGTGTTTGAGAGGCAATGGCAGGTGGAGCTATTTCTACCATGTGGCGGGCTGTGTTTGTGATGAGTTTTATGTGCGGCTAGTATTGCTGTATGGGTGAGCAAGGAACAACCACATTTTACACTTCATATGTCCGTAAGTATATTTTGAATTGTTATCAAATTTTGTAATGGGTATTGCTATTTGAGAACGATGTAATAGTGATTGATTGAACATTGTGATCAAAGTTAGTGATGGGTATTGTTGTTTGTGATGAGTTTAATAGCGAGTGATTGTTATGGGAACGACCCGTCGCAATTTCCAGCAGGAAATATACATGTTGCAGGCATTGAATTCAGTGGATACTAGTAGGCAACATCAGACATTCAGTGAAGGTGACTTAGTGATGGTATATTTGAGAAAAGAGTGGTTTCCTACTGGAACATATCATAAGTTGAAGTATAGGAAATTGGTCCTTGCAGAATTACAAAGAAGATCAATGATAATGCATATGAGGTCAGTTTACCAGATGATCTCGATATTTCTCCTGTGTTTAATATTTTTAATTTGTATGCATTTCATGGTGAGGATGATGCTGAAGATAGTCAACTAGAGGTGGCATGGCACAATCACATTCCCCATAAGAAGGAAAAGATTGCACAAGTTCTTGATAAGAACACTATCTACACTCAGCAAGGGTGTTACAACAAGTATTTAGTACAGTGGGAAGGCTTGCCACCAATAGATAGCATGTGGATTACAGAGTGGGAAGTGCAGAGGTGAGATCTAGTCAAATGGCAACAGTTTGAAGACACTCACTTCTGAGGTCATCTTGGAATCATAGCAAGGAAGTGCACCTTCTGAGGCCATATTCATAGACAAGATCATTTGTGATAGGCGACCAATGGAAGATGAGAATTAAAGGAGGTTTTCTTTGTATTGTTCTTTGTTTGATTGACCTTCTTTGTTCATTATTTCATTGAGTTTTGGCTATTATTGATATTGATATTGATTATTCATGTTTACTCCAATTTTCCCTTAACACCTTTTAATCACATTCCCTCTCCTCACCTCAAATCTTGTAACTGATATGCTCACCTGGGTGATTGTTGTCCCCCACGCACTTCCCTTTTTTTTCCTTTTCTTCTTTGTGCTCTATTTTTTTGTTTAAGAGCCTTTGAATGAGGCATCTTTGACTCTCCTTTTCTACCATTCCAGATTTTGTCTCTACTCACATCCATTCACTCACCTACTTGCATAGATATTTTTCTACCGCATTAAACATTCTTAGCAACCTTTTACCCCAAAGCCATTGAACATTATTTTTTTTGCTATGACATATGAAATAATAGTTTTCTATACATTGACAAACTATTCAATAAGTAAATCTAATTTATTTATTGTTTGTGAACAAGTCAACGAGCTCTCGATTGGTTTACAAGGCAAACTCCATGGAGAGTAGATAGTTAGACCCATTACAAGGCGCTGACTTTGAAATGGTTGGCCTCTGTTTTGGACCCAATTATTATCAGATTTGAAAATTAAATTTCATCACAATTGAAGAAAAGAATAAGGCCATGCATCAAGCATTCCTAGATCATTTAAAACATATAAGATGGTTCACATAAATGGTAATAAAAAGGCAGTTTATAGTATTTGAATTCAAAACTAAGAAATTACATGCTATAAGGAATAGGAATTTTAGACATCATGATTTTAATACTTATAGGAAATAATCAATATTAGACTCTCTATAAAATAAATTTTAAAATTAGATAAAGAGAAGTCATATATGAATTCACAATTACAATTCCCATATTTGCAACCACGACATAACACTGACAACCAATAAAGTCACATAAAGAGATTAACAGAAACCATGACTAAATCCCTCAGCCAGACAAACTAGTAAACCACATATGACTAGATGGGTAATGCAGACACTACTACAGGGTAACTGGAAGGTAAACACATCACATAAACACTACACCAATCGGGTGCAATGGCCTAGGGTAGGTTATAGGGCCTGTGACTATCTCCAGCAACCACCATCGGGGAATACAAGTACGCTCAGGCCTGTGAATCCAGGCAGAGCCAATACTCAGTACCTGCAGCACTCCAATCACATGTCAACAAACCTGTGCATATAACATATATCATATAGCCGAAGCAACATCAACCATCAGGAAGAGGGTCATGATATCGTAAGCCTCAGATACGAGTGTTACGACATCATCCCTTTCTTGTCCATAATCAAACAAAAGTAACAATAACAACATCTAATCATGTAAGCATGAAATCCATCACAAGTAATAATCATGTCAACAACATGACAGTATCGAGATCGCACCTCATAGGTGCCAATACAAAATAATGATAGGACAAATAATCCAATACCGAATATATAGTCATCGAATCCATCAAAGATAAGCAAAAGCAAAATGTGAACATGACGGTTGTTACAAAAAGTGGCCACTTTTTACCCCCCTTTTGGTCTCCCATTTCCATGCACATACCCCACTAGTGTTGATGTTTTTACTCTATTCATTGGTGCAAAAAGTTAGATGAGTAAGTGATAGGTTTTGGTCAATGTATCCACTATATAGGCTAAGTATAACCAACTCATGCATGTAAAGAAGCCATTTGTCTTAAGAAATTATGTTCATATGTTGTGCTGAAATAGTGTGTAGTTACTCTTTATTGTGATAGTCATAGTGCCATTTGTTTAGCAAAGAACTCGATATTTCATGTGAGGACTAAGCACATAGATTTACAGTATCAATTTTTGAGAGATATGATTGAGAATGGAAGGCAAAACTTAGAGAAGGTGAAGACTTTCATGAATTTTGGAGTTGTATTAACTAAGCCCATGTGCACAGAGAAGTTCAGATGGTGTCCAGAGTTTATGGGTCTCTTAGCTTTTAGTAGTTAGATTTTAGTGTTGGTGTTTCCCTTTGGCTCTTGCAAGGTATTCAACAACTGGAAGAATGTTGGGAATTAAGGTGTCTCAACCTTTGTAAGTTTGTAAAATTATTTATTTATTATTTGGCATTTTCCTATAATTAATTAGATGTTGTCGTATTTTATTTTATCTAATAATTATGCTCTAGCATAAATGGGGTGTGGAATTTTTGAGGTGGCATTTATGCCAAGTGTTGGTGCCTTGCAACAATTATAGAATAATATTTAATATTGGTTATCTTTAGGAAAATGGGATGCTCTACTTTTTTGTGATCATATGACAAATGATACTATAGATTTTATGGCACATAAGAGCCTATAAGAGGGAGTTACATTGGAATCTCAACCAGAAATGATGAAGAGTCAATTATTTTTAATAAGTGCCTATTTTAGGACTAGAATCTTATCAAACTTGGGCACCCATGTTGGGTGGATTAAATTAGTTAGTTATGACAACTATAAGAGCATAAGAGAATATAGTATTATTAGCTTATATAATAGATTCTCTTAAGGTCCATTTGAAATTGGGCCCAAGTTGGGTGCCATACCTCTTAGGGGTATTTGCTCATGGCTTTGTAAAACCAAAAATGGTTTCCAAGTTGTAATAAGTCTATAAATTGGTGCTTGAGGAGTTATAGTATGATATCAAAGTTTGTAGGTACATAGTCCTACTAGAATGCTACAAAAATTACTTTGTATTTGAATGCTAGTGAAATACTCTTCTAAAGATTTGTATTGCAAGTGTATTGTAATTGTTTCTTGATTTGATAATATATTGTACACAGGTTTTCGAGAGTGGATCTTTTCTCCTAAAAGGGTTTTCCCCACGTGAATCATTATGTTATGCCTACATTATTTATACATTTATGAATGTGTTTCTATATTTCTTGTAATTGTTTTGGATTAGATTTAGAGTTACTTATACAACACTCCTCTCAAAATTAGGATAGGAAGTTGTTCATGCACACCTTGCTTCCTTATAGCATGAAGAGATCCATTTTAATAGACAAAAAATCTTCCCAATGTCCATATCCAATGGGTTGCACACCCTTACAAACACTTTCACCAAGTGGCTAAAAACCTATGGGAGAAAAGGATGAAGGCAGAACCCTAGAAACTAAGGTCACTGCTAAAAATAGAGGGTGGGTGATAGAAGAGGAGGTAGTCTTTGGTAGAAACATTTCATATGAGGAATAGATTAATTAAAATATGGATAAAGATATTTGAACCTATTATCAAGTTTCAATACCCAAATATTAATACCGAAGGATTAAATTTTTTTAGTCATATTACCAATAAAGGACATTTCATGGATCGAATGGGGCATAAAAATAGACACCACAGACATTTGCATACGTATTGCATAAATCATATTTTTACACATCTCAATAGTAATAAAAAAATATATCCAACTCTTAAGAGAAAAATAGATTTTATTAGGGTATATGTTAATAGAAAATACCTAGAAGAGGATGTAACAATAGTTGATTCCTTGAATGAAAATGTCACAATAGAAAATGAGTATGGCATATTTTCAAGTGAAATGAATAGAAACATAAAACTCCTTTTGTCCATAAATATTTAGTGCTAAGTTGTCAAGGGAATATAATTGTTTCAAATAAAATGTTTTTATGGTGCAATATATATTTAGTTGAAACATGTGCACAAAATTTTCTTCCGAATTGCTATGAGAGCACTCAAGTTTTTAGGTATACGAAAAATTCCTAAGAATGTTCATAAATTCCTTTTCCTAAACAACGTCTCTCTCCTAATTATGTTTTTACTTTGTGTGAAGAATTGGGACATTACAATTTTATTTAGAAAATAATATATTGGGTGTGTTTTGGAAGTTGGGTTTTTATTTTACAATCATTTTTCTAGTGTGTATCATGTGTTCTCCCCTTATTTTTTTATTGTTTTTTTCTCTTGTATCTTTAATTAATCAAATTGTCATTGATTTAGTTCACTTGCATTGTTCTCCTTTTTAGATTAAGTAGAAATAATTGTGTTTTCTTTCAAATTTATCATTCTAGGATCTTGACCAAAGGAGAACTAATCTTTGTGTATCAAGCTTTTGAATAGTGGTTGTAGAAACCAACAATACCCCCAACAAATATAGGTGCAAAACACTAAGTTGCAGATCTACTACATACATCACTTATGTGTCAATTCATTTCAATAGGTCAAATTTATTTTTGCAGATTAAGGTCACCTTTAGATACATGAAGATCAATTTTGTAACAAGACAATTAATTCACAAATCTTGAAGCATTCATTTAGTGAAGACCCTATCTTAATTTTTTTAACTTGTTTTATTTTTAATTTATAATATAAAAGACTAACTAGATTTAATATTTATGAATAGATTGAAAATGAAGTCATGATGGTCAATAGTGAATAAGTTAAATATAAAAATAGGTTGTAGGTCCATTTCATTTTATTATCTTTTTCACATATTTTAATAATTATATAGAAATAAAAAAATATTTATTGAAATACTAAACTATAATTTAATTTAATTTGTTTAATAAATTGGTTTGTTTAAAAATTATTGAAATTAAAAAAACTAATCTAACCATTTTAATGTTACAAATGAACAACTTTATATTACTATATGTGAAAGTTAAACAAAATTACCATCATAAATTTTTTGATTCCATATGAAATCATTTAAAAAATAAATTTAAATAGTAAATGCTGAATATTAGGTATCCACTTACTACTGCACAGTTAATGTCCTCTCCCACCCTCCTCAAAGACAATTACACTTATTTGTGGTATAGCCTTTCAATAATTGTATGCAATACCTGCTGAGTTTTCCATTCTTCACCTTTCTTTAAACCCACCGCGTATCCCCTCTTTATTATTCTATGACGCTCAAAAAAATCTTGAAGTCGGACATGGTCATTATAACTCTTTATTTTATCCTGGTCCGTAAGAACGATGGTAATTACCCATTCTCCAGCTTTCACCGGCACCCTAAACCACGAAGAGTACAGATTCGATTCTCTAGAGAATTGGCTGATCATATGGACTGAGGTACAACTGTCAACCCCTACCACATAGCAACAGATGACTGCACTCAATTCTGGCATTATTTTCTGCCATTTACCACTTGTGCGAGTACCGATTTCTGCGATGAGTCCATCGGCATCAGAAAAGAGACGTGAATTTAAAGTTGACAGCGCTCCATCTACCGCTCTTCCAATCACAAGAAGCTCTGACGGCACTCTCTGCAATACAAAAAGGAAAAGAAAAACTCCATTTTCATTTACCAATGACCTAACAGATTATTTAAGAAAATCAAGAAAAGCGAAAACAAAACTTACGGTCAATACTGAAAAATTTTACTCTCTTGCTCTCCTTTTAAAGCAAAAAATATGGTTGAATGTAATGGCTGTCCAGCTTGTTCAGATGTTTTGACTTTATTACATACGCTACGAGTTTAACAGGTTGCTGTTTGGTAGTAATGTTTATTCTAGTTTTCCTCAGCTGTTATTTTTTAATTTGTTTTGATCCATAAAAAAAAAATTCAATGTTCAAACATGGAAATCAGTACCTTCAACATGGAAATGTAATTCCGTATTGCTGCATTGCTGCAATATGAAAGTTGCATACTTTCCAATGCAGGTAGCTCATCAATGCCTTGTATGGTCTGCAGCTTGTCACAAGTCTGAATTGTAATCTGCTTCAAGCAACTAAGTCGGGCAGCATTTGACAACTCCTGTAGCTCAAGACATTCATTATGATCACAAGTTGCTTCCACTGTTTTCAGTTCTCTGCAACCTTCCATTCGGAGTTCCACAAGTTTTGTTGGTAAAGTTATGTTCTGCATCTTCTCACATCTGACAATGCTAATCTTCTCAAGGCATGTTTGAAGTGCAGAACATGGCAGCTCTTCAAGCTCCGCACAATCGAACAGCTGAAGACTTTCCAATGCAGGCAGCTCATCAATGCCTTGTATGGCCTGCAGCTTGTCACAAGTCTTAATAGTAATCCGCTTCAAACAGCTCGGTCGGGCAACACTTGACAACTCTCCTAACCCAAGAAATTCGCTATGATCACAAATCACTGCCACTGTGTTTAGTTCTCTGCAACCTTCTATTGTGAGCTCCACAACTGTTGTTGGTAAATTTATGTTCTGCAGCTTTCCACATCTGACAATGCTAATCTTCTCAAGGCATGTTTGAAGTGCAGAACATGGCAGCTCTTCAAGCTCCGCAAAATCGAACAGCTGAAGACTTTCCAATGCAGGCATCTCATCAATGCCTTGTATGGCCTGCAGCTTGTCACAAGTCTTAATAGTAATCCGCTTCAAACAGCTCGGTCGGACAACACTTGACAACTCTCGTAACCCAAGAGATTCGCTATGATCACAAATCACTGCCACTGTGTTTAGTTCTCTGCAACCTTCTATTGTGAGTTCCACAAGTGTTGTTGGTAAATTTATGTTCTGCAGCTTTCCACATCTGACAATGCTAATCTTCTCAAGGCATGTTTGAAGTGCAGAACATGGCAGCTGTTCAAGCTCCGCACAATCGAACAGCTGAAGACTTTCCAATGCAGGCAGCTCATCAATGCCTTGTATGGCCTGCAGCTTGTCACAAGTCTTCATAGTAATCCGCTTCAAACAGCTCGGTTGGGCAACACTTGACAACTCTCGTAACCCAAGAGATTCGCTATGATCACAAATCACTGCCACTGTGTTTAGTTCACCGCAACCTTCTATTGTGAGTTCCACAAGTGTTGTTGGTAAATTTATGTTCTGCAGCTTTCCACATCTGACAATGCTAATCTCGTCAAGGCATGCTTGACTTGCAAAAATGGGCAGCTCTTTAAGCTCCGGACAATCTGATATCGACAATCGTTTCAAATTTTGAAATTTGAAAAACTGAAGACTATTGAGTTTCCAACATCCATGAATTTTGACCGGCTCTAGGCAATTTGGACCTTGATGAAGAGGCAAAGCCTCAAGCTCCAGACAGTCACAAAAATCCAGAAAAGTTAATTCCTGAATCTCTGGCCACTCAGAAATCTTCAATTCTACCGGCTTCTCAAGATCAAATATTCCTGAGACACTTAGCTGACTACAATTTTGAATTGTGATTTTTTCGAGGGAGCTCAAATGTACAACACTCAACTCCTGAAGCTCTGGACAATCCGATATGCGTACTTGTTGCAAAGTTTCACATTTGAACAACTGAAGACTATTGAGCTTCCCACATCCATCAATGGTAATCGTCTCAAGGAAAGTTACACCTTGAAGAAAAGACAATGCCTCAAGCTCTGGACAATCCCATATGAATAATGTTGCCAAATCAAATTTACCCATCACTCTTTTCAAATTTTGACATCTGGACAAGAGAAGACTATTGATCTTCACACATCCATCAATTGTGACATTCTCCAGGTTATTTGGACCTTCAAGAGAAGGGAATAACTCAAGCTTGGGACAGTCACGAATAGTGATGCTTACAAGCTTTTCAAGATTTAAACTTCCTGATATTGTTTTCAAATTTGAGCAATCATCCAACTCAAAACATGCTGGCTTGAAAGAATCATCAACCGTAATACTCTTCAAGTTGCTTAGACCCACTAGACGCAGCTGCTCAAACAACGGACACTCAGAAATGTCCAATTCTACCAGCTTTCTAAGATCAGAGATTCCTGACACAATTTTCAGACTATAACAATTGTGAAGTACCATTTTTTCCAGGCAGCTCAAATGTACGACATTTAATTCCTGAAGATCTAAGCAATTAGAAATGTTCAACTCTGTCAGCTTCTTAAGATCAGATAATCCTGACATGGTTTTCAGACAATTACAATTGTCAATTATAATTTTGACCAAACTATTTGATAGTCCTGATAAATCTGAAAATTCTTTCAAAGAAGTATTATATATCTGCAGCTCCTGCAATTGGTTGGGCGCCTGAAACTCAAAATAAATTTGTTTTAAACTTACATTCAATGGCTAGCAATAATAAATAAAGTACCGTTAATGGAAATTTAATTTTCATTGGAGAACATAATACCTGTACATGGCTCTGCCACAGTGTTTTGAGACATAATTTGCTGGTTATTGCCAAATTTTGAAGAGGAATCCATGAAGGAATGTTTGGCTGTAATATATTGAAATCTAAATTTAGAAAATAGGTCTAACATGAATGTGTTTGTTGAGTTGTTTGTTAAAACCATTTATATCTTAGAAAATAGAATGTTCAATAATTTCTATCATTTGTATAAAAATTTATATCTAAATAAATATATTCTATTAAGATATAATTACTTGCAGAATTTCAATAGGGTGGGCACCTGAAACTCAAAATAAATTTGTTTTAAACATACATTCAATGGCTAAGAAAGTATCATTAATGCAAATTTAATATTCATTGAACAAAATAATACCTGTACATGGCTGCGCCACAATGTTTTGAGAAATAAATTGCTGATTATTAAACATTGCAAATTTTGAAGAGGAATCCATGAAGGAATGCATGGCTGCAACTTATTGAAATCCAGGTTAAGCTGACGTTGATTCTGAAAACCCTGATACTCGAGCTTAAGCCACAACAAAAACGTTGATGTATCAGCACTGACATCTGATTCCCCTAGAAGATATGTAATTCGACAGTTCATGGACTCGTCAATAAATGAATGGAAACATCTGCCTTTGGTGTGTGCGAGGATGTTTCTGAATCCGTTTGATTCCTGCAATCACAGAAGCAGCTCAGACTTGTGTTGTATCACTTGATATGAAGCAGAAAGTGGGAGTAGAAAACAAGCATACCAGATATTTAAGATCTTGTGGACGCCACAACCGACGAGGACGGCTCAGTCCATTTGCTATTTCTCTTCCCAAGTCCCGCAGATGGTCATGCATTCTCAAAGCAAACCTCTCTTCTCCTACTCTAACACGAAATTCCTCTTTTATTTCTTGAACAAGACACTTGTTTTTTAGTGTTTGCAGGGCGTGTTGAGCGCTCCACCCTGATGCCTCCCAAACTTTCATGGCAATACTCTTCAATTCGCCAACAAAATAACATGCGATGTCCATGAAAATTTGTTGCTCCTCGTAGTCCAATGCATCAAAGCTTATTTTAAGTCTTTGATGTATGTCTCGAGGCAGTGTCTTGCTAACTTTGCTCAATTCTAAGCTCCAATAATTCTTATCTGTGCCATGAACATGACTTCCAAGAACTTGAAGAGACAAAGGTAAGCCTCCACAAACATTTAGGAAGGAATTAACCAGATTCTGGTAATCGTTAGCCGGATGGGGTTGGCCGAAGGCATGCCAACAAAACAGCTCTCTCGCATCGTCTCTATCCATCCCTTTAAGATTATAAGCAGCAGTAATTCCTGTGTTTATAAGCACCCCTACATCACGGGTTGCAACTATTACCAGGCTATCAATTGACGTCTTCAGCATATTCATGATGAGTAGATCATCTAACTGTTGCACTTGATCAATATCATCTAAAACAATTAGGAAACTCAACGGCTTGCTCCTCTCTATGCAATCCGCGATATGAGTTTTTCCTTCCTCTGTACATTGAAAATTGAACCGATCTTCTTGGAATAGATCTTTGAGGAGTTTCATTTGTAAAGAAGGAAAACTGTTATTTGCATAGGCTTCCCTCACATCGAATAGAAAACAGGCTCGCCTATATTGTGAGCGTTTTCGGTTAAACAACTCTTTTGCCAGAGTTGTTTTGCCCACTCCACCCATTCCAAAAATGCCGAAGATCTGAGCCTTCTCTTTGCCGACGATCTGAGCCTTCTCTTTGCCGCCTTCATTCATCTGGCACTGCATTTCAAAATCTTCCAGAAGCTTATCAAGACACAGCCTCTCAAAATCTTTCACAAGCTTGTGAAGTCCCACTGGGTATTTGGCAACATGTAGAGATTTTGTCCTTTGAACTTCTTTTTGGACAGCTAACACTATATTTTGGCAGTCCCTGATACTTTGCAAAGGAAAAGAGGATCTTGATCTGATATAAATTTCGGCTGCCTAAAATCTAGAAATTTCATGCAAGAAAAATTAAAACAATGTACAATGACAAAGTATAATGGAAACAGAGAGATCTTACTTGACATTGCTGCTGATTTCATGTCCTGTGATAAATGAAACTGATTGGAGTGCTTCCTTCCACTCCTTAAGCTTCTCCATATGCCTCTTCTTCTCTTCATATTTAGTGAACGCTTTAGCATACTCTCCCTTTTCTATGTGGCGAAGATCAGAGGGCTTCACTCCGTAAAACACAGGAACAATCTTTGCTCTACTCTGTAACATGAGAACCAGCTCCGCCAAACACCATGGGGACTCTGCGTATCCACTGGAGAAGATAGCGATATGAGTCGAAGCAGAGTGAATAGCATTCTCAATGGTTGAAGGAAATGAATCACCGATTTCTTTTTCTTCCGAATCAAGAAATGTGTGTATTCCTAACTCTGTAAGAGAATTGTAAAGCTGAAGGGCTACAGTTTGTTTGACATCAGGTCCCCTGTGGTTGATGAACACATCAAACAATCTTGAAGATTCCTCTACCTTCCTCCGTGTGCCCTGAGGTTCAATTCCAGAGAAAGCATCATGCTCCTCATTTCTTCGGTGAGATGAGGATGAGGATGCCATTGGTTAATGCTAAGCAGGAGTGAAGAAAATAGATTGTTAGTGCAGGGGAAGGGCAGGGGGAATTGGATCGGAGTAGGCAAAAATAGAGAGCATTATATAAAAATTGTAGATGTTGAGGCGAACATGTTCCTTCCTGGAAACGACCAAGAAAAGATCAAGCAAAATGCTTAGAAAACAGGCCGCCACGGACGACTACTGTGCAAAGAAAATTGGATTATGAATGGTCAATGTCTGAGTGTTGAATTAATGATTCTAGAAGTTGATTAATTTTGTTGACGCGTCCAATCCACCTGGACTTGAAATCCGAACCTCACCTTCCTTCACAACTACATCAATTGGTAAATTTTAAATTGTGGAATCTTCCATCGGTTGACATGTCATCTCCTTGCGTGTCAACTCATAATTTACCCATTATTTTATATCTCTAGTGTTTATAATTTTAATGTTAGTGGAAATTTGTGACATATCAATTGTTAATATTTGTAAAGGGAAATAAGCTTGCTTTAATCCATTAATTTAGGGTAATTAAGTAAACACAATTAAATAAGAATGATCAGTTTAAGTTAATAAAATATGATGAATTGGTAGTCGAAAATAGTAATTACATGATGTATTTTAGAAATTAAATAAGATGGAGAATGATACTTAATTTGATGACTAAAGAATGATGTTAAATTGATGAAATTGTAGAAATTAAATTCTAGAATCTATCCAATATCATATTTGGATATAATGTCTCTTTGTCAATAAGTTATCTAGAGCCCTGTGTTGGATATTTGTTTTGTTAGAGGACAAGTTTGTGGGTGTTGGACGAATCTGTGGTTGTGGACCTATACTTGGACTTCGAATTGATCTTGGCAATTAGTGGTGCTTTGCTCTACACATTCACCTGATACATGACCTTCTACTCTATTCTTTTTAAATACTTAGGGGCCTAGCATTATTTAAATATACCTTAAAGGATTGTCATTGTGCCACAAGGAGCTTTCACGTAGATAAATCCCTAGAAATTGAACAATATCAATAACATTAGACAAGTGCCTAAGACTGCAGATTCTTTACTCTTTTTACTACACCAAAATGAAATGTGTCATTATTGATTACTCTTGTGTTGTAGATTGATGAACTTTCTAATGCTTGAGTGGATTAGGAGACAAACACTTCAATGATCAGAATGAATGCATTGAATGGCTTAAAATACTAGCACATAACACCAAATGTGTGTTTAGTTGGTTCAAGGTAAAAGGGTGAAGAGGGCTAGTTGGCCAAAATTTAATTAGTAGGCATGAGTTTTCCACAGTTTAATCTAGAAGCACTTCTTTGTAACAAAATTTAATTTTTTGATTTTAAATTGGAAAGGAATGAGTTCACAACTATAGACTTGTCCTAGAATGGGATAGTAGTCACATCTCAATTGTAAACAATGAAATGGAGGTAGGTGCATCTAATAAGTGTTATATATGGGTAGATACTTGTGTGTGTGTGTGTGGATAAAGTGCATAGGGGAGTGAGTAAGTTTGCACAAGATCACATCCCTTCACCCCCTATGTGCAAAAAAACTAGAAATCATATGAAGAGTTGAGTTTTGTAACATTTTTGGCTACAATGTGTGGTACAAACAACAATGCATTGCATGAACACATGTGCATCAGGCCAGTGTCCTAGACATCTAGGACTCCATCTTCTGGCACTAGGTTCATCATTCTCTACATTTTCAATTTTCTACTCTATTTTGCATTCCAATGGATACAGTTTCTAGAGTCTTCATATCTTCAATCAATTTCCTTTCTTTCTCTTTCACTTAGCTTAAGTAGTAAAGGGAAACTTATCTAGACAAGATCTTATTTGGCTTTCTATTACAATAGTAGAGTTAAAATTTATCAAACACGATCTTATCTAGCGTAGTGTGGGGAAAGTTTTAAAGTTTAAACAAATAAACTAGGAAAACCAAGAAAAACTCCTCTTACACTTTTTCCTAAATTACAGTGATAATAAAGAGGCCTTAATTGCAAAAGAGTTTCACTAACTAGGCAACGAAAAGATGAAATAATTGCAAATAAAGCACATGAAACAAGAAGGGAGAATTGCAAAACCAAGACTATGGGTTCAACTAGAATTAGGGTAAACACAGACCCTGGTGATGGCTAAACCAAGAAAATCATAGAAAATAGTTTGAAGAATAAAAAAGAGTGGACTATGGCTTAATCATGCAAAAATTGAAACAAGTCTTGATCTCAACAACAAATTAAACTCCTAAGTGTATATATTAATTATAAATAATGAATAAGTTAAGAAGAATCAACTTCTTAAATAATTCTTTAAAGATAGACAATGGCATACATAAATGTGGAGATAAATGCCATGCCATAAATGATCTCAATTCTCGTTCCTATAGTTGCGCTATCTAATTAGCGTGCCTAAAGTGCGATAGCTAATTAACTTATAATGAATAAGTGAAGAAGAATAAATTTGTAATACTTTATATAATTAGATAGGAATCTTATTTATTTATTGGTAAAAATAATATGCATGAGATGGAAGTTAGGAGTTCTCTAATCAATAAAAAAAAATAACAAATTGTGTGGATTCAAAGAAAGAAATAAATGATCTGTGTATAATGCTAATTGACATGACTCAAATGGTGGATGTTTAAATGGGTAAGACGCGACTCAAACGGTGGATATTTAAACGGATAAACTTACAATGCTTTAGTTTGTATGGATGTTGGCCAAAAGCTCTGGGAAAGTAAGAAAAATCTTTACTATGTGTGAAAGAGAGGGGACAAGCTTATTTTCGACTAATGAAAATGCTCCAATAGTTCTTAACAAGTGCAAATGAAATATAAAATGAGAGGAAAATAACCTTATTTAAGTCCACCTATCTACACATGCATGCAATAAATGTATTAGGCTTTTCACACCAACTTAATTTCTACAAAGTTGCAATGGCATGCTTATGCTTATTTGCAAAATATGGTCTAAGTTTTGTAGATAGGGTGAGTTGCAGAGTTGGGGTCTAGAGCAAGTAGGTGAGGAAGTCTATTGATCTACATGCAAACTCTGCAAGTTTGTAGAAGCGGTTCATTGTGAGATTATGGGGTTGAATGTGGGGATGCAATAAATGTAAGATGTTTGGAGAAAATGTGTATACATGAATAAAGTATAGTCAAATATATAAAATTGTATGCCTATCTTTACACAAAATTATACCATTTATTAATATATAATTTATTAAATTACTCTCTCAAATTAAATATAAAACTAAATAAGAATTGACATGAACATACAAATTTCACCATTCCAAGTTAGTAGAACCAAAGCGGTCTTACATAACGATAAATATGTCTGCCTCTACCGTGTTCAACATATTTACGTCCAAGACCAAACTTCGCATATTCTTGGCCGTCTAAGTTGATAGCAACAAGAAGGAAAAAGAGAAGCCCAATTTGAGACAGTCGTCTTGTATTGCGCGTGATAACGTTTATAAGACGGAAACACGGGAATGGACTTTCGTGCATTATCATATATTTGATCGTACAAAGGGAATATGTGGAACTAAACGCGAATTAAGTCCTTGTCGGACGAAATAAGAAAACAAAGACGAAAGGACGATGTAATTTCACGCCTTCTTGTTAGCTC
This sequence comes from Cunninghamia lanceolata, assembly GCA_027924645.1. Lineage (NCBI taxonomy): Eukaryota > Viridiplantae > Streptophyta > Pinopsida > Cupressales > Cupressaceae > Cunninghamia > Cunninghamia lanceolata. The sequence continues at coordinate 2,074,904 of BSBN01000185.1, read as the reverse complement.
ATACTTAACTTACAATTAACTTGTACAACCTAACCCTCTAAATCACCGTGGGAACATGTGAAGAGTTTGATATTAACATAAAAACTGAACTAAATTTATGGCCGCCTTAATTTTTTTAAAGAGTATTTTCTTTAATTATTATTAGAGTCTATTTTTATATGAATAGTTATTTGTTACAAGTCTTCTTATCCATTGAACAATTGATTTTTACTAAGATATATAGTTTTTAATATATTTATAATGGTGAAATTAGTATATTATATTAATTTAATTTAATTTTTTGTTTATTATGAGAGAATGGTTTAATATATTTATTTTCAATATATGATACAATTTTGTATGAAGTGTCCTCTAAGATTTATATTCCTCATAATATAGATCTGATTACTATTAGCATTTAAATTGTTGTCATCCATAAAGATTGACAATCACACCACCTTCTAGTCATCCCTACTCTACCAATAACAATTGCGGCCAAGATAGAAGAACAAATGGTGTCGCTGACAATAACAACCACTCAAGACAATAGATGAAAGACCCACCAAAAAAGATGCCTACATGAACATGTAATCATCCCCACCCAAACTTGGAAAATAATTGCACAAGGAAGATTAATTGCATCATGAAGGGAAAACACACGATCATCAAGAATAAAGATAGTTATGCTCCAACAAACAAGAACAGACACACTCCAAGTAAAGTGGATCTATAACTGTCAGGGGTAAATGAATAGTCATGTTGAGAAAGAAAAACACTATTGTCACTAACATGGAAAAACTAGTCGTCGCCCATGTAAATGCCCCTTCAACATCCTTCTCATTTGTCACCTCAAACTCTGTCGCTACCAACCACACACTCTATGTGGCATTGATCCTCTACACAACTATCATAATTGCTACTAATACTCCACATATCACTCAAACAAATGCCCTCTCAATTCGCCCAACACTCCTACAAGTAACAATATTGCTTCAAGACACACCTATAACATTATTGAAAGAAATACTATTATTTATGTTCTTATTGGTAACCAAAAACAAAATTAGCTTTAGAGTGAAACCTTACTCTCAATGTCATTGTGAGTGACTTGGTAGCAATCTTGACACTTGTGACACCTATGGTAAGTGAACATGTAGCCCCATTATGCTTTTGCAAGTTGTTGTAGGTGGCTTGCAACCTTACTATAGGTGTCACATAACTTGTTGGAAGTGTTCCTCTACCTATCTATCGGTGTCTTATAGATTGACCTCATTTTTCCACCTAAAATTGATCCACTTAGGGATCATACATCCAAAACTAGGGAGTTTTTGGTCTCCAAAAGCTTCAAGATCTAAAGTGAAGACTAAGAACTCTCATATCCCTCTATCCAAGCTGAGAATAGCCTATCTCCAAGACTAATTATAGATGTATCATTCCCTAATATCATAAATGATCCCCATTCAAATGGTTGTTGGATTCTACTACACCTAAGACATCTCTTTGAAAGAATTAATTGTAGCACCACATGTAGCAAGCCTCTAATATATTAGAAACCATCACAGGGATGAGATATCATCATGCTTGGCCTCCTTTTGATGGATTATAACCACCATAAGAATGAGATCATGATAAAATGTAGCATTATGCTCATCTTAGTTGATAAACCTCCACTCCCTTAGAAATGAGAAAGAAATGCGGTTGGTTGCATTAGTCGTGCTAACTCAATATGTGATTCCCTAAAATTTGAGTTTTGTCTCTCCACATGGACAACTCAACTTACATGGTCCAACAAACTCTTATAGCTTATACACCTCTTTGATGGTTTACTTTTGGCACTCACTATTGGATTCACAGGATAACTGAGAGGGGGGGGGTGAATCAGTTGTACATTAATATATTAAACTCTCAAGATATTCCAATCTTAAAACTCTTATTATGCATTAGCAGAATGTAAACATATGAAGCATCAATGCAAAACACATCAAATACATAAGAACACCAGATTTATGTGGAAAACCCAAGAAGGAAAAAACCATGGTGAGGGTTAGCTCACATATATATGAATAACATGTTGCAAGTATGTGCTTAACCGGCATTGTCATTGATGTCAACATATTTGTGTTGTCATTGGTGTCAACTGTACTCTTATTTTGTTATGAGTTAGATGTTTTGTATTTACCTATGCAAGTGTTAAAGATAATAAGTAAGTGATCATGATGTTGAGAATATTGAGAAAATTAGTTCCTTCGGTGGAAACAGTGAGGTGCAGTGGAAATAGTGTATTACAGAGTATCTTTGTTTACAGAATAATAGTCCAACAGCTTGCTCCGCATTTCCTATAGAATGAATATCTTTATCTATTGATTGGAAGTTATTTAGAGTCATGTCTGAAGATGATATGTTCCAAGTTGGAGCCTCTTGTATGAAGATTTGAGTGAGTTGTGTTCACCAGAGTGAAAACTACTTTTTCTATGTACTCAATGGTGATAGGGAGAAAGTATTTTGCTCCGCATTCCTCCGCATTGAAGTATTTCAGTCTGCGGTTCTGGAATCAAGTTTGTAATAATGATAAGTGACTTCAACTCCAATGGTTCATGATTTGGTGGTCCGCAAGCAATCTTTTCCTTATGATAGCAGATGATGTTGTTCATGTGCTCTGATTTGAAGAATCTTCATGACAGAGTGGTTAGAGATTGTGAAGTGTTCCTGGTGATTACAATGTGCTTGTGGATGTCTCGTGTTTCTACATATGGATTAGTCTGCAAAGGAAAATTTGGATCATGGATGAAGACTATTCTTAGAAGACTTAGTGATAAAACTAGTCTTGGTTGACCTGGTTGTTTCTACTACTTGAAGAGATGCATAGAAGATTATGGAAGCGTGTTGTGGCATGAAAGATTGTTTTTGAATCCCAGCTAAAGTGTTACATGATCCACATACATCTTTCCCTTAGCTAATCTTGTTTAGGTCCAGACCTATTTTCTATGTATCTTTGTAATGCTGACCTTGGGGATTGCTCCAATGGTTGATGAATGTAATGCCAACCTTGATGTACATTCCAAGGTTGATGAGTTGTATAAAAACATGTAATGTAGTTGCAAAAAAGGTGTGAATGTGTAAAATGAGAAGATAAGTGTGAAGGTGTAAGAAGAGCAGAGCAGAGGTGATATATTATGCTTCAATGGAATTAAACTCAGCCATGAAATAGATGCTATCAATCAGTTCACCAATTCTTAGTAGTGAGCCACCCATTGGCAGTGAGCTATTCCTGGCAGTGAGCCCTAACTTTGGCAGTGAGCCCCAATATTTGCAGTGACCATTTTGGGTAGTGAGCCTCTAATTTTTGATATTGCTATAACTTATTTATTCTTGAGAGCTAACACCCACCGTGGTTTTTCCCTTATAGGGTTTTCCACATAAAAATTCTAGTGTTTCATGTGTTGACTATGTTATTGTGTTGAGCTTCTTATTTCATGCTTTCATGGTTCAATCTGAATAACACTAAATAAGTGTTTGATGTGTTGATGTTCATAAGTGTTCAAATTTTTAGGGCTGATTCACTCCCCCTCTCAATTGTCTAGTGCAGTTCAACATAACAATACTAAAAACAAATAGGCTCACTACCTAGAAGAAAGGCTCATTGCCAAGGGCTCACTGTCCAGAAGGACTCACTATATAGATGACAGAAGAATATAAGAGGACTGTTATAGAGAGATTCACTATCTTAAAGCAATAGGATAAATCTACCACTGCAACCTCTTGCCATCTCCAACCTTTGGCTCACTGCCTCCAGGAACTTCAAGCACACTGAAATGTAGACACCTTCTGCTCACTACATTCAGGATTCATAAGCATTCAAGCTTGCACACAACTCACTACCCTAGATTCACATTCGCATCATCTTCTTCACATTGCTCCACTCAACTTCATATTGCATTTATACCTTCCACAACCAAGAACCATCCCAATTACATCGGTCCTAATGAAATGTATGCACTTCAAACTTGCAACACCAAAATAGATCGGTAGGAAAGAAGTGAAAGTGGGCCACACCAAAGGTCTCTCTCTACTGCCTTGCCCGACCTTTTTCTATTCTGAAACATTTCAGCCTGCTTCAATTGGCCATCTCTCTTCTATGCGGCCTCTCACCAACTGGCCTTGTTGATTGGCCTTTCTCCTTTTCGATTCCCCATGAACTCCTTCAAATTGGTCCCCCTTTCTTTTTATCAGCCTTTCTCTTCATTCTACTTGGCCATCAATTCTTTTCTTGGCCATTACACACCATAGAATACGAACCATCCTCAAGTGCTTGATAACGAATGCCAAACCATCGATTCTAGCTGCTTATGACTTTCTGACTCCCAACTCAACATAACTGCTTATTCTCTTCAGGCCGAAGGCCACTTGTAACGATTAACTTCATTCTGTATTGGTCATTTATTTCCCACATTGTTGTTCTTCCCTAACTATGACACCTGCTCTGTAAAACAAAGTAGAATATTAGATTGCCTCTAAAGAAGTGTTACCCCTCTTGTCTCTTCATCTTCCCTATGATGCCATAATATCATTCTCTGTCTTGTTCATTACCATTTCTTGAAACCGTCCCTTCATATCCACAACTGTTCACTTCTTGACAGTAACTATTAGTGCTTAGTTTTCCTCAACTGTTTATCTCATAATGCCCAAAGGCAACTAACCCTTTCGAACTTACTGTCCACTTGGTGACAGGAACAACTTAAAACACAAAAATGCAATAAATATGCAATTCAAACCACAAGATGTAAATTAGGCTCGATGCTCCTACATCAATTTTCTTGCATGTGAGACCTCATAAGAGCTCTATCCATTATGGAAAATGCTCTAAGTTGTCACCAAGATTTGTTAGCCCTTGTGAGATCTTGGAGAGGATAGGCCCAGTTGCATATTGCTTAGCCCTGCCACCCAACCTGTCTCGTATCCATAATGTTTTTCATGTTTCTCTTCTTAAGAAATATGTACCAAATTCTTCTCATATATTGAAGTGGGATGCTTTATAGGTGGCACAGGATGGACAACTACTATTGGAACCAATTCACATCTTGGATCAATGAACATTAGCCCTTCAAGGATGACAACTGGATTAGGTCAAGGTCTAGTGGGACCCCTATGATGAGTCTTCTGCTTCTTGGGAGGATACAGTCAAGATGAAGTCTTTATTTCCTTGTCTTTTTTATAGTGTCCAAGATGAAGCCTAATTCTAGAGGGGGAGAATGTGAGGCCTAGTTAGCATTATTTTAGATATTTGATATTATATTTTGTTGTGTTTGAGTGTGTAATAGATTTGGTTGATGATGAGTTCACAAACTATGAGTATTTTTATTATTATTTTGTTTATGGGAAACTAAATGCTTTATGTTTTGATAAATATTTAATTATTTATTTGAAATAAAATAATAAGTTTATTTAATACAATAAATGGTTATGAAATATATTGTTGATTATATGTTTGAATTCCACAAAATGAATATTATTATTTTATCATGTGAATTAATGGTTGTTAGAAATAAATTAGTTAAATGATTAATATTGCTTTAGCTATAAGTTTTAATGTACTAATGTTTTAATAAGATTTTTGTACACAGAGTCGCCCAGGTTCTTAAAGAATGGAAACAATACCCATGATGCTTAAATATTCTATTATATAATTGTTTGGGAAGGGGTTGTGTTGAAAATATGTATTTTTTTCTTTTATTATGTTTATTTGTTTTATTTAATGCGTGGGAAGGTAAAGAGTTGTGGAAAAAGGTCTTTTTATAAGGGGCAATAGGAATTATTTGACAGCTCTCTGGAAAAGAAATCAAGAGTACTGTAGTTTCTTGTAACAAGCTCTTTCTAGGATAGGAGATTTTTGGAAGGAAAGGAATCTGAAGGTGGTATTTGGTTGAAAAATATGAGAAATTGCTTCTTCTGGGAAATTTAATGGGCTGATCCTAACATGGACAGCCAAGGTATGGATGTTCTTATGGTTTGTATTTCAAAGCATTATTATTTGTTATGTCTGTATGTTAGTTTATGAAAATCTTGTGCTTCTATGTGAGGGTTTGGAATTAGGTTGTTATGTGTGGGGATAAGAATGGTGGATGCCTCTTTGGGGACACTCATGAGTTGGTGTTGGTGTTGTGGCTAATGGTGTTGGGAGAAATGGAGGATGGGGGTTTGGTGAAATGGTGTAATGGGAGTTTGTGATTGGGGAGCTACGGTTGTGATTTCGGAGCTATAGTTGTGATTTAGGAGATACATTGTGATTTGGGAGCTACATATACGAAATGGAGCTACAGGGACCTATGTCCCCAAAAGGACCCCCCTTCTTTATCCCCTTACTAGAAATCTGGAAATGGGTTTCCTTGTGTCTAGGCACTTTGTTGTTTTGATTTGTATTTAATTTCTAGTTTATTTGAGCATTGGGGTTTGTTTCCAATCTCAGGAGTGGACTGGATTTCACAGTCCTATGGTTGGGTGGTGAGCAGAACTGGGCTTCTCCATTTGTTGCATGCAGGTTAAGGTTATTGTTGAAGAAAGATGACTGAGCATAAGTATTTGTGTAATAATCTTTTCTAGATCACTGATATATTATGAATGTAGATTAGCAAAGGTTGAGCATTGAAAGAATCATCAAGGAAAGATAGAAAATTAGATATTTACTCAAGTAATTATCTCTCCATTTTTTGCATCTTGAATTGCTTTGAGATATCTTTGTATTTTCTAAAATGTTATTGAGAAGTCCATTTCTGTAGTAACAATTTTCACATGATTGTTAATGATTTACTATGCTAAATGGTGTTATTAATGAGTCCTTGTTTTATTAAAAGAAAATGTATCTGTGAGAGTCATTTGCCAATATCACAGTCGATGCCTATTGTCTACTTAATTCTTTGGATTTGTAGTCTAGCTAGATAGATGTAATTTTAGTTTCAGAAATTATTTTCTATATGAAGATCAACATCTTATTGTATATGATGTTATATTAGTATCCATCGATATAGATTGGCAGATCTATTTATTACCAAATCGATAAGTTGTTTTTTCTTATTAATATGGTCACCTTATTATCTGCAGGAATGTATTTATTAATGTTTTTATTTTGACATTGTATAAAAATCTTCCTGTAGTAATTGATCCTGAGTCGTCATTATTATAGATTAGTGTTGGAGAGTAATTTCTCCCACAATCGTATTAATTATATTTTGTAATTAAAGGAAAATGATAAAAAGGTAAAAATAGAAAGGTCTAGAAAGAGAAGTCATGATAAGAATATAAAGTTCTAGAGGAAGTTTCTAAAGGGAAAAGGATTGTTGTAGAAAGATTAGAGAGACCTAGAAGGCATGTACAAAGACCTCAATAAAAGAGGCAAGATGTAACAACAAAAGCAAGTCAAGTGTGAGTGTTGAATGCAACAACATTCGTTATACAATTTGTAATGATGTTTTGAGTTAATGAATCAAGGTGTAGTAGCACACATTTGAGTAATCTTGTGTTTCATGTTTCTGTGTTTGTATTTAGTGTCTTGTGGATGTGATATCCACCACCATCATAGTGGTATCAGAGTAGGAAGATCTAGGAGATTTGTGCAGTTTTATCAGAGCTAGGATTGTCAGGTTATCAGGGGATTGTGGTCATTATGTTTGCAAGGTGATCCAAGTTGAGTTCATGTGAAGTCCAAGGATAGGGTTTAATTCTGTGAGAATGATTTGTACATATCTAAATTTGTTGAATCATTGAAGAACTATCTTTTGTGAGATCTAAGACAAGGGAAATCGCTGGAGATGGATCGTTGTCACAAATAGAAGATCTTAGAATGCAAAAAGAGATCTAATCGCTGAAAAAAAAAAGGTATTGATAAAGTCGCCCGAGAATATGAAGCCATCTCAACTGGAATCTATGATCAAGAATGGAGTTGCATGATTTGATAGCTATTAAAGAAAAAGTTACCACATAAAAATATATTGAAGCTACTACAACTGTCTGCCACATGAGAAGTTATCTGAAATTGCTGTAGGAAATAAGATGCTAGAGTTTGTGGATCATAGAAGCATAGAAAGAAGATTGAAGTTGATGTCGTGAAAGAGAGGAGGAGGTTCGTAGAAATCAATGAAATGAAATCTGAATGTGAAGATAGAATCACCTAAGTTTGAGTGACCAGCCAATGAAAATAATAAAAAGGGAATCACAGTGTCAACCATCGCTAAGATCTGGAGTTACAAGAAGCCGTAGTAGGGATCGATCAGATCACAATAAAAGTCAAATAAAATCACTATAAACAAGATTTTGAAGAAGCCACAAATCATTTAGGAGCTCGTGTATTATTTAATGTTGCCACTGGAGGAAGATCATACTAGGGTCGTTGAAAGAATAAAGTTATAGATTGTAGGACTCTAGCTGCTTAATATAGATGTTGCCTCTATTTGAAGCTGGTAGAAATTTTAAAGTATCAAAGCATTGAAAATAAGGCCGTAGCTTGCAAAGACAAGAGTCATAGATTAGAGATTGGAAGCGTTTAAGTGTTACTATAAGATTCACCATTCAGAATTGTCAGGCCAAAGTTGCAGTCATTCCCTGCACTTGTGAAGAAAGTTCAAGAAAGATTAGCAAGAAGGAATCCTGGTTTGAAAATGCCATAGTTATCGCCAAGGTGGAAAGAAGATCATAGAAGTAAAAGAAGCTGCCAAGCACATAGAAAGGTCACAACCAAACATGGGAAGGAATTTACAAGTCGCAGATGTGAGAAAGTTGCCTGATCTATTGAAAATTGCTAAAAGGAGTTATTTTCTGAAGACAAACAATATACATATTGTAGGGATTATAGGTTGCAATCAGAAGACATTGTAGAAGACATCGAGTGAGGCACACAAAGCTGCCAAACTAAGGGAAATTGACAATCAAGGAAAGTGTAGCAGCAAATCAAGGTAAGTAAATCATTTATTTTCTAATGGGGAAAGATAAAAGAGAGAAGACAGAAAAAGATTGGCAAAAAGAGAAAAGTGATTTAGAAAAAGAAAGAAAAGAATTATTAATAGATATACTGGACTACGAAAGTAAAATGTATCATTTTGATATTGAATTGAGTAAAGTTAATAGAAAGAATAAAGAATTAGAAGAAAACTTGAAACTGTTTGATGGTGTTAAAAAGAGGAATGAAGAGTTAGAAGAAAGATTAAAGTTATTTGATGAAATGAAAGAAAAGATAGAGAGATTAGAAGATGAAAACAGTTTACAGAAAGAAAAAATATTGAAGTTAAAATAAGAAATTGAATGTTTGAGGACAAAGCCATTAGTTTGTGATGTTTCATATGATACAAATGATTTATGTGATGTAGCTAAAGCTAAAGAGTGCAAGGTTGAAGAGGTTGGATCAGCAAAATTTGTATGTTGTGATAATATTATCAAGAATGTAAAGATGAAGATGACAAGTTGTTTGAATCTAAAAATCATGTCAATTGTAAGAAAGAGAATGTTGGTTTCAAGATGATGAAGAAGATGGGATATACAGGAAAAGGACTAGGCAAGTATGGATAAGGAATCAAAGAGCTGATTGAGCCAACAGTGAGGCCAAAGTATGAAGGTCTTAGATACACAAGTAAAGGAAATGGTACAGGTTCAAGAAAATTTGATCAAGGAATACATTGTTCTCATTGTAATAGGAAAGGACATACAAAGGACAAGTGCTGGGATTTACATCCATTTAGCATTTGTGGATTAAGAAATCATAGTGAAAATATGTGTTGGAATAGAGAGTGGAGAAATGATGTTAGCATATTGCATTACATTGTTGGTTACATTGTTATGGTTCGGTTGGTTCAGTTATTATAACTGTCAACTCATTGTAATTGTCGACTCAACTCCATCATAGTTTGTTTATATACATCATTGTATCTTCATTTTAACACATCGAATAAATGAATAAAGAATTTACTATTTCTTCAGTTGGTATCAGAGCGTCTGATCTTCTGTGATGTGAGGTGTATCAGAGTTTACTACTAGCAAGTGTCATATGAATGAAGTAATGTAGATGGTAGGAAGATGGCAGAGGCATGAGAAGCACCAATAAAGAACATGTTGTATAAGGCATGGAAGAATATTATTTAGTGTACATTCATTCCTGATGATGTTTGAGAAAAATCTGATTATTTAGGCAACGTCGGTTATAAAGTAGGATTCTGTCGGCCACTTCTAAAAGTTGCTTAATTTCTGTGAAGTGTTGCAGCGTACAACGGTCCCACCTTGGCGGGAAATCTCATTTCCCTATGTGAAATGTGGGAATTTGTATAGCCGTGCCATATTAGCTTTGTATTTTTTTCTAGAAAATTTAAAAAAAAATTGAAAAAGGAAACAATTTAAATTCTTTTAGTAAATTTGTTGGTATTAGAAGTTTAGATTATATAGGTATGAATAATTGATTTATTTTAGTTTATATTAAGGATTGAAGGGTATTTATTTTATTGAAATCAATAAGGGTACAATCTTGGTCTCATCTCTCTTTAGAACATTACGGGCCTTACATTCAATAAGACTCGATTCTTGGTGGACACTTTGAGAATCATTCAACTTCACCAATAGATCAAGGGCCACTTGACTTTGAAAGAATGTTTTAACACATATAGATTTGATAAATGGTACAATTTTATGTGAAGTTGGGCTCATTTCCTTAGCCATTCCCTATCTCCAATACACACACATTCTCATACCTTCATATGCATTGTATTCAAACCTACACATTCCCCCATGTAAATTACATTTATTACACATGCCAAAATCAAATATTGATTCCATGTAAAGACTTTATTGGTCCATCATGTTAGGTCATTTCTATGAGTGTAAGGTCAACCTTGCATCCATAAGTTTGACCCTTGAATTTCCAAAATTTGAATTTGAAGCCGATTTTACTAATCTCTTGAGTTGAGTAAACACACATATGCATAAGTTGGTGCTATGTGCTTGTATTTCATAGAGTTTTGTTGCTTGTTCTTGATTCCACTCCTCCAAGTAGATTCAAGGGCAAATATGTGCTTGGAGGCTTCCTTTCTATCCTTAACAAAGATGGGTAGTTTGATCTAGTTTTGCCACATTGTGGGAGTGAGAGGTGCCTTAGGCTTGTCACAATTTAATGAGGGTTCTCATTCACTCTTTCTTCTACCTTCCTGATTTGTCCTTGAATCATTAGGTCCTTTTCCCTTTGAATTCTTGGCACTCTTGCCACACTTCATAGCTACCTAATATCTTACTAATTTCCTCATTCTACCTTTATCTCTAAGCAATTCAATGTTGAAGAAATCCTCTCCTAAACTCTATGCACACACTAACACAAAATCTCTTCTCCTTGTCTCTTCCCCAGTCTGGAAGGGTCCACTAAATATATCCTTTTGGAAGACTCTCTTCACTTTCAATTAGGTCAATGACAAGTTCCTTATCATTGAACATTTCCTTTGCACCTTCACTTTTCTCCTTTTCTCGGAATTCTAAAATTTTCAACATTTCCTCCTATAGACATACAATTCTACTCACTACATCATCTAAGTACTCCAAGCTAAAATTCAAAAGTTTTAGTTTAGAAATTGGGGTTATTAAACCCTCAAAACTTTTGTATCATATAGCTTAAAGGAAATAAAATTCCAAAGGGTTTAGTGTCATTAGAAAATATTTTTGACAAACATGGCATGTATATCAAAAAGTAAATCTAAGAAGAAACTGATAATTCATCTAAATATGAAAAGGTGAGTATAAGTTTAAGAGATGATCCTAAGTTTCTACTTTATAGATAAATGTTTTATCTTAAGAGAAAGAGAAAGGTTAACTACTTAGGTATAAAGATGTGTTTGCATGGTGTTATGATGACCTTAAAACATGTATGTCATAAAAATGCAACACCACATTCTGTTAATACCTAGAGTAGTTCCATTCATGTAAAAACAAAGATAGTACAATCTAAAGATCACAAGTGAGGCACTATTTTTGAAGAAGTATATAAAATGTTGAAAGTTTAGATTACATACCTGATCCACCCATCAACTTTGGTAGCCAATATTGTTCCAATGAGAAAGAAGAATGAAGAAATTAGAATTTGTATTGACTTCTAAAATCTAAATTAGTCTTCCCTTAATGACAATTATTCATTTCTAGTCATGGACCACATCCTACAAACTATTTTGGAGTTGGAAAACAATGTCTATATTAGATGGTTTCATGGGATATAACTAGGTTAGTGTGGCACCTGAGGATCAATATAAAATGGTCTTTACAGATCCATGGAGAACTTTTTCTTATCAAAGAATGCCTTTTGATCTCATGAACATAAGACTGAAATTCTAAACAATGGATTTATCTTTTAGATTTTCAAAAAATAAGATTATCATGATATGGTTGGATGTTACATGAAAATTTAGTAATATCATATTAATCATTTGGGATTCATATTACAAAGATGTCATAATCACATTATTTCACTTAATCCAAGGAAGTCTATCTTCAAAGTTATAGAAGGAAAGTTGCTAGTACATATCATTTCAAATAAAGGGATCAAGGTTCATCCTAAAAGGGTTAAGGCTATTCAATAACTTTACCTTCATCCTAGCAAAGCTAGCATATGATCTATCTTTTGCCAAGTGAATTTCTTGCAAAGATTTGTGCCTAATTATTTGGAACTCACAAAACATATTATTGAAATGATGAAAGACAAATCATTATTCAAATAGATTGATCAAAGCAAGTAGGATTTTGAAATAATTAAAGTAGCCATAGCCCATTCTCCTATCCAAGTATGTCCATATTTTCACAAAGATTTTATTATATACTGCTATACATCTAGTCATGATGAAATGATTGAGCTCCCTATTTCTTTCATGAGCGCATCATTAAAGAAGTATGAACTTAACTATTCACTTATTGAAAAACATGTATTTTTATTTGTTAAAGAAATCAAATAATTTGGATTTGGCAAAGTCTGTTCGGCCCCAAGACCTATGGAATGCAAAATTTTAGTGTTAGCAACTTTCTACTTTGTCAGTAGCTTACAGCCCCGAACGACTAGGATGCTTGGTACACAAAACAAGACCTTCCCTACCAATTACCTGCCCACCCCAATGTGTCAGTGCAGTCCATTCGGCCCCACGATGAGAAGAACAAAAAATATGGCACCTGGCAACCTTTCCACTGCATGAAACTGAAGCATTTTGCAAGAATGCGTTTGATTCTGGCATGGTCAAACGAACTAGAGTTGAACTAAACTGAGAGAGGTTATTGTGGACAGACCCCCATACACCTGTAGGTCCAAATGGAATGTTCCTAGCTACCACGAATTATGAGAACTGTCTTGTCAAAGTTTGGTAGTTTTTTCCTTTTAGGGCGCTTAAGGGACTTTGTCGGTAGCCTACTGTCTCGAACAACTATGGCCCTTGGTGCATGAAACGAGACCTCCCCTAGTATTTACCCACCCACTCAGACATGTTGCTGCAGTCCGTTTGCCCCCAAGACCTGTGGAATGTAAAATTTTAGTGTTAGCAACTTTCTACTTTATTTGTAGCTTATAGCCATGAACGACTAGGACGGTTGACGCACGAAACGAGACATTCCCTACCAATTACCTACCCACCCCGATGTGTAGGTGTAGTTCATTCAACCCCATGATGAGCAGAACAAAAAAATGGCACTTGGCAACCTTTCCACTGCATCAAACTGAAGCATTTTGCAAGAATGCGTTTGATTTCAGCACGATCAAATAGACTGGAGTTGAACAAAATGGAGAGAGGTTATTGTGGATGAACTCCACATGCACTTGTAGGTCCAAATAGAAGGTTCCCAGGTACCACAAATTCTAAGAACTACCCCATCAAAGTTTGGCAATTTTCTCATCTTAGGGATCTTCAGGGACTTTGTCGGTAGCCTACTGTCTCGAACGACTGCGGTGCTTGGCGCATGAAACAAAACCTCCTCTAGAATTTACCCACCCACTCAGACATGTTGATGTAGTCTGTTTGTTCCCAAGACCTGTGGAATGCAAAATTTTAGTGTTAGCAACTTTCTACTTTATCGGTAGCTTTCAGCCTCGAACGACTAGGACACTTGGCGCACGAAACGTGACCTTCCCTACCAATTATCCACCCACCCTGACATGTTGGCGCAGTCTGTTTGGTCCCATGATGAGTAGAACAAAAAATATGGCACCTAGTACCTTTCCACTACATGAACTAAAGCATTTTGCAAGAATACATTTGATTCTGGTACGATCAAATAGATTGGAGTTGAATGAAACTGAGAGAGGTTATTGTGGATGGACCCCACATGCACCTATAGGTCAAAATGAAAGGTTCCCAGCTACCACAAATTCTAAGAATTGTTCCATTAAAGTTTGGCAATTTTTTCCTTTAGGGCGCTTAAGGGACTTTGTCGGTAGCCTGCTGCCCTGAACGAATGTGACACTTGGCACATGAAATGAGACCTCCCCTAGCATTTACCCACCCACCCTGATGTGTTGGTGAATTCTGTTTGGACCCACGAGCTGTGGAGTGCAAAATTTCACTCCTAGCACCTTTCCACTGCATGAAACTTAAGCATTTTGCAAGAATGCATTTGATTTCGGCACGATCAAATGGACTAAAGTTGAACGAAACCGAGAGAGCTTATTGTGGATGGACCCCACGTACACCTATAGGTCCAAACAGAACCTTCCCAGCTGCCATGAATTCCAAGAATTGTCCAGTCAAAGTTTGGCATTTTTTTTCTCTTAGGGCGCTTAAGGGACTTTGACAGTAGCTTGTTGCCCTGAATGAATGTGGCACTTGGCACATGAAACGAGACCTCCCCTGGCATTTACCCACCCATCCCGACATGTTGGTGAAGTCCGTTTGGTCCCACGAGCTATGGAATGCAAAATGTCACTCCTACCACCTTTGCTAATTGTCCTTTGTTACTACATAATTGTCTAGACTTTGAGACAATGCTTATAACTTTTTCTATGGGTCAAGAAAATGAACTACAAATTGATTTTTTAGAAGTTATGAACCTTATGCATGTCAAGGACAAACTGGGCATCATAAAAATGAGTTTTAACAAACCTACAACAGCCATGAACCTTCGACATGGTGCTTCATTGTTTCATCATGGTTTCATGGAGTTTTCAGTATGATGAGAGAATGTTCTTTCCTAGATTATGAAGTCTTATTATAGCTAATAGGAAGGATATTCATTGTGAAGTTCATAATATGAACTTGATCTATCAAACCTTGCAATAGAATTTACCACTTTATAATGGGAATTGATAATGAAGTTTGTGGTACAAACCCATTTATGCAATGCCCTGTGAGACATGTATGCAAATTTATGAAACCCACTGATAATGTTGTAGTTGCAACTACCCTGTGAGACATGTATGCAAAATGTGGAAGCATGGACAAGGAACATGAACTGTTTGACATAACACCTCAAATAAATGTCATCTCATGGAATGCCATGATTGTAGGATATGCATACAATGGATTTTTTGAAAAGGTTTTAGACACTTTCAACAAAATGCAATTGGCAGGTGTAAATCCAAATTCCACAACCTTTGCCAGCATCCTCCTTGCATGTGCCAAAATTAGGTCATTGGAACATGGTATGGAAATCCATCAAAGCATGAAGGATATGAGAATTATATCAGATGTTGTAGTTGCAACTGCATTGAGAGACATGTATGCAAAATGTGGAATCATAGACAAGGCATGTGAACTATTCGACAAAAAACCTCACAGAGATGCCATCTAATGGAATGCCTTGATTGTAGGATATGCACAAAATGGATTTTTTGAAAAGGATTTAGACACTTTAAATAAAATACATTTGGTAGGTGTAAAGCCATATTCCACAACCTTTACCAGCATCCTCCCTAACTAGAACATGGTATGGACATCCATCAAAGCATGAAGGATATGGGAATTCTATTAGATGTTGTAGTTGCAACTGCCCTCAGAGACATGTATGCAAAGTGTGGAAGCATAGACAAGGCACATGAACTATTTGGCATGATGCCCCAAAGAAATGTCACCTCACGGAATGCAATGATTATAAGACATGAACAAAATGGATTTTTTGATAAGGCATTAGAAATTTTCAAGCAAATGTGATTGCCAGGTGTAAAGCAAAATTCCACAACCTTAGCTAGTATCCTCCTTGCCTATGCTATAATGGGATCTAGAGAACATGGTGTGGACAACCATCAAAGCATAAATGATATAGGAATTTTGTCACATGTATTATATTTGCAAAGTTGCCCTTGTAGACATTTATGGAAAGTATAGAAGCATAGACAAGGAACATGAACTATTTGAAATGATGCCTCAAAGAAATGCACAGTCCCACATAATTCAATAATTGCAAGATAGGCACAAAATGGATTATTTGAAAATGATTTATAAACTTTCAAGAAAATGCAATTGGCACGTGTAAAACCAAATTCCTATAACAATAATTGATTATCATATTAAATATTTAATATAAACTGTCATATACATAATGTCATGAACATAATATCTAGTTTATATAAAAAGCCTTATAGGCATGTCCAAACAAAGCCATACAGGAAAATATACAAAAATATACATCGGATTAACATACAAAAGTATGTATACAAAGCCATCTAGGCATACAAAAAATGTCCCAAAAACTAGTTTCCTATGGACTTATATGAAATAATCGGTGGCCCTTCTTTGACTGTGAAGATGGAGAGCCAGTCCATGACTCATCCTCTCTATGCCATCGAGTAGACCTCTTTGAATAAAGTTCATCCAGGTGCACCTGTTAATACAAACAAACAATATGCACATTAGTATAGAAAATGTATCAAATATATAACATTGAACATATGTAATTGATCACTTACCGCCAACCGATGACCACTCTCCGTCATCTTTTCTCTAGCTTCTTCATCCATAGTTGGACGAACTAGAGTTGTGACCTGCTGTAAGAAGCATCAAGAAGCAAAATTGACCAAACATAAATATCATTTATATACATCAAATGACATGAGATAAAACAAGAAATACAAAATTATGACATTTTCATGTTATTGGCTCATACCTCGGTCAAAGCATTTGTAGACATTATGGTTGCATCAATGCCTCTCTGCACTAAATCATGAACATTAGGAGGAGTCTCCAGATTCAGCATGTGAAAATCAAGTTCAAGAATAATCGACAAAATAAATACATAACATTAGTTTAAAAATGCATAATGATTAGAAATGATTAAATTTACCTCCGTATAACTGGTGGGTTGGCATCTAGGGGTTCAAGGATACAGTGCAGTTGCCAATGACTATTGGAATCATCAAATTGTCACAAAATAATATTACCATTGACATATCTACAATAATTACTATCATGTGATAAATTACATACCTGTTGTCTTGACCTCCTCTTATAAGCTGCTAGTGGATGGCTAACGGAGGTAGGATGAAGACTCTGACCCTAGAAATTCATTGCACAAATAATTACATACATTTGACTTATAATATAGATAATCATATAAAAATAATTAAAAATTTCAAATAACAATATATTAAATCATAATGAAACTTGTAACAAATTACCTGAGAGTCAATGCCAAATGTATGCTGTAAGAGATCATCACCGAGAACAAGATCATCCAATACGGATGCCCCCATCAATGGATGTTGCCTGTACATCACAACATCCTACGGAGAGTCTTATCGTGCGCCCTACATCCCATAATCACATAGGTTCCCACATGTACTGCACAAATGTGGGGACACATGACACCTACTACTCACACCCTCATCAGCTTGGGTAAAATCATTGGCATGCTGTGATAGAGTTTGGGTGAGAATAGTCAGTGAGTGTAACATCTCCACCTCAACACTCTCCTTCAAAGCCAAAGAGAGTGACCTACGATTTGGCCTTGCTTGGGGTACAGGAACATAGTTTTGATCTCACTGAACCCCAGGTCTATCTTGGGCATAGCCACCACCTCTACCCTGAAAATCACGAATGTCAAAATAATTTAGAATCTTGTTGAGGATGAACTCACAATAGATTTTCCTCAGGAAGTATTGTGGTACCTCATCATTATTGCATGGGTGCTCATCGAAGACCATATACCATCTATCCCAAAAGTGTTGGGATATTTCTTCATTCCTACACCAATGTATAGGAAACCGTTTGCAAGTTTCTTCTAATCTTTGACTAGTTTTGGGATTGGTAAAGTGTTCACATAATTGAGATTTTATAATTTTTTCATTCTTGACTTGTTCATATGATAAGCCATTGGCATAAAATTGCTGACACCTCTCCCTATAGTCTTGGAATTTAGTGATTTGTTTTGTCACCAAATCTGTGTGAGCAACAATCTCCTCTAGTGATTTTGCAAGTGTCCTCCTACGATCAGTAGTTCCACTTGGATTGTTTAGGGTTTCAATAATAGTTTGAATATGTTTCTTATTTTCTTCTATTATCCCCAGGTAATGTTCCTAATTATCCCTTACATTAAAAGGAGGTGAATGTGGGTTTGGAGGGTTTTGGGGGTCGTTTTCAACCTCCTTAGGTGGATTTAGGTTTTTTCTTTCTCTAATAACTGTAAATGCAATATAAAAATAAATCAAACATTGCAAAACTCAAAAATTGTTCTCAAAATAACAAAATAAGTCAAACCCTACCTTCTTCCTGTGCTGGAGCCTCCAAATTTGCACGACGATGTCTTTGTCGGCGAGGTGGCATTGTGAATTTGTTGTTTTCTCTATCAAACTTGATTCAAAAGGTTTTTCTTCAATGGGCTCGCATTTCTCCTCTTCTTCTTTGCTACTATCAAACTAATGGTCATGGCCAAATGGGGAAAACACAATTTTTTTTGCTTTTATTGAAAGCAAAATGTGAGCGCATTATAATGCGCTCGCGTTATGCTTTATTTTTGGAGATGGTGGCAACTTTTTGGTCCCCCATCTCCTTGCATTTACCCATATGCATTCTTGCTAAAATTTCATAATTCAAACTTAAGATGCTGACAAGGAACACCTTTAACAATAATTTTGTTGACATTGAAATTTGGGACCCCGCTAAAATAGGGCAAGGCAAGGGCAAGGGTGCCCATGTTCTGGGACCTATTTTGGGTTAGATTTAAGCTCTGTGATGTCCCCTAAGTCCATTTTAACATGGGTTTCAAGGAATTTTGTCTCAGGATTTGTTTGTAACATGCATGATTAAAAACAAGGGACTCAAGAGCTAAACATAAGAGGTAAAAGTCCTAGGGGGATATTTTATGACATAACATTTAGCCCCCACTTTAATGTATGTATGATCTTATGACCCATATATGCATTAAAGTGTGATAAAAAACATAGCAAACATGCCAGACACTTGAAGCTAGGGCATACACCAAGATAGAGGAATCATTTCTAGCCCCCAATCTTAAGTAAGCAATAGAAAATACATCACAGACACGCAAGACATAATGAAGATAGTAGGAAGCACACAAAACATGGAGAAGACAATGTTGAAGACACACAATACATGATGAAGACATGAGAGTAGTCATGCAAAACATGATGAATACAATGATATAACATTTTCATTTTCATATATATGGATACATGGAAATAAAAATTGCAACACAAAACCCCAAGAATGTAGGGGAGATTCATTGCCATACCCTTTACACTACACAAAGGGGAGAAAAAACACCATACAAAACCCAAGTGTAGGGGAGACTCATCACCACACCCTTTACACTACGTGAGGGGGAAAACATGCCATACAAAACCCAAGCGTAGGGGAGACTCATCACCACACCCTTTACACTACGTGAGGGGGAAAACATGCCATACAAAACCCAAGCGTAGGGGAGATTCATCATCACACCCTTTACACTACCCAAGGGGGAAAACACATAGAAGACACATGGAAGACACAAGCACCATATAGCATGCCATAGACATACTATACATCTTAAACACAACAAACAAGGTCATGGAAGGAGCTTATTGCTAAGTCTGACCATCTCAAACACACAGCAGACACACCTGACTATTGGGCTTATGCCACAACAACCAACAATGACACACTTAAGGGAGGATAGTCTCAAGATCCAACCCCACATCCATAGAGGACTTTTGAAATAAAAGGATGTACACTAGCTCAAGAGATACACCATCCCCCTCTTCGTAGAAGGCTTTTAAATAAAAGGATATGCACTAGCTCAAGAGATACATTATCCTACCTCTGTAGAGGGCTTTTGAGTAAAAGGATATTCTATCTTGCCTCCATAGAGGGCTTTTTTCTTGCAATATAGATAAAGATGTGCACTCATGCCGGAGATACAACATCCCACCTCCATAAAGGGCTTACAAACATGCTTCGTTAGTACCAAAATCATCAAATAGATTACCTTATATATGCCCCCACCTTAAGGTGGTTGATGTCACATACCGATATCAAGCACGTTAATGTAGGAAGAAAACACACAAGGGAACAAGAGCTCTCCCAAAGCCCATGCCCCCAAGGTGACATGTGTTCACGATCACTGAATGTTCCCACACACACATTTATTTGATAAGATAACAAGAGAGGTTACAAATCTTACTCTAAGATAATAGGGTTAAAGCAAGAAGTTGAGTATACATTTTGCGAAAGTTTTTTGCAGATGAAAAATGTCGCTTGGAACAGGAACCCAAGCCGAAACAAGTGCCCATTACAAACAGGTTCTCATTTACGATCATGCACCTGTTATGGAATGGGTACCCATTTTTGAAAAGTATAATTTTTTTAGAAAATAGACCTGTAGCTTCATTTTAACAACTATAGGCCACGGAAGACAAGGGAGAACGATGCCAAGAATGGGTACCCGCATTGGATGACCCCATTTTCCACCTCCAAAGCATCCCTACCTCCTCAAATTGATTAACCAGTGCCCCGGGATGGTTGCCCATCTATTTCTACCAATTTTCATTATTTTTTGCTTTGTATTTTGTTGTTTTTGCAATGTTAAACTATATGTATTCAACCTCAAATTGAAAACAAGTAAACCCTAATGCATAAACTATTTACCTTTAATTCAAAAATGGTAAACCCTATTTCATAAAGACTAAACTATAAAACCCTAATTCATTAACCTAAAACCCTAATTCATAAACTAGGGTTTCATAAATAGTATATTGTAAAACCCTAATTCATAGATACTAAACCCTAATTCATAAACTAGGATTTCATAAATAGTAAAACATAAAATCATAATTCATAAAGAGTAAACCCTAACTCATAAACTAGGGTTTCATAAACTAAAGTGACCTATTATTTAAAACCTAAATGACTTATTAAACCTAAACCTAAAATCTAGAAACTTCACTTTATTATGTTTAAATCTTTAATTTAAACATATGGACATATATAATATTTGTACAAACAATTATGGCCACATGCCAATCCCTCCATGAACTACCTAGTTCGATAGAACTTAGATAAGGTTTTTGTCATATAAGCTTAACAATGAACCTTTAGGAATGATATTTCAAAATCATTTGAAATTGTTTAGGGGAGAGGACCCAATAGTTGAGCACCCTAACTTCATGCCTCTCAAAATCATACGTGGCAATTTCAAATCACTCCAAAAAATTTATAGTAGCTTACTTGGCAAGGCCCCTGCTTATAAGGTTTCAAGGCCACATCATCAAATATGATGCCACATCAACACATGTAATGGCACAATTCTTCCAATTTATGACCCCATTCTTCCATGGTGTGTAGTGAATTGTGTTATGAAATGTGATGCCATAATTAATAGAAAATTATTAAAAATTGATGAAGATACACTCACCTCCTTTATTATGCTAAAGAAATTTGATCTTTAATCCCTTTTCATCCTTTAGTCCTCATCAATTTAGGAGACTATAGTAGATAGTATTGTTTGCATTCCATGTATCTCTTCTTCCCTAGTCTACTTCCATAAATTATAAGCAATAATTTGATAGTTTGAGGATAGCATGTCTTTTTCATCTTTATTGACCATTAGACTTTCCACCTTTGTAATCCTAGACCTAGAAGCATACAATCTAATAGACAAAAGAGTTCTAGTCTTCTCAGGCCAAGGAGCTTCAATCATCACCAATATGGAAGACATATCTTCTAAAAATTGTTTTATGGTCTGCTTTCTTCTTTGAATGTTCACATAAAGCTAGGTTGGAACCAAGGAATTAGATGGATCTATAAGTTTTTTCATGAGGTGGTGGGAAGGTCTATTCTTCTTGTTGCTCTACTAGATCCAACCTATTAGGCAATTTCTCCATTTCCTCCAATAACTTCTCTCCTTTAATTATTTATTCTATGGTGAGAGGATTGATAACATTGGATTTATCCTCTTTATCCTTTTCATGGGTAGATCCTTTGACTTTTTCCTTTTCAACTCGGGCCTCTTCTTGGTTATCCCTTAGATGAAAATTGTTCCTTCATGTTGCTCTTACTCCTTAAGCAAGCTAGTTGCTTCACTTATCTCCTATATTTCTTCTCAAATTATTCTTCTATTAAATCCTTAACAAAATTTTCAATGTTGGAGAGGGAGGGTGGAGAGTTAGGAGGGGAAGAGGGAATAAACCTTGGAATAGAGGCGGTTAGAGAAGCTAGTTCTATAGTTCCTTTGTTATTAGGTGAAGGCATGGAAATTGTAATGAATGGGCATGGTTGAATCAATTGGAGGTGTAAGAATGGTTCTAAAAGAATGAGATTGGATAGGAATAATAGATGTGGAAGCTTTGGGAATAGAGTATTTCTAGACTTACATCCTAACCTTAGTGGAGATAGGAATAACTGGAGGAAGAATGGGCTGCATGGTTGGATCATTTTGCATAGGAAGAGAGGATGGGAGTTCAATAGTGGAAGGTTTCTAAAGAGGTGGCTTGGTTGTCTCTCTCTTCTTCCTCCACATCTCCTTATGCTCCTATAGTTTTTAGGTCTTATGTGTTTTCTTGGCCTTTTGACTAGGAATAAATTTCTTCCCTTTAGAGGCAGGCCTCCTTAAAATATCAAGACTATTATCCTCAAGAACATTATCTAGTCTTTCAATATGAAGAATACTTCATGTCTTTTTGATGTTGTGGAATGAAAGGAACTCTAAATTTAATCATCTATTAAGACCTTTAAGACTTTATAACTTTATAGTGGGTAAAGATAATACTAAGTGCTTTTTGTTGAGGTGTCAAATAGTTCCCCAATAAAAAGGGTGGACCAATAGGTGTGCATTAAGTCATGTTTTTTTGGTGGAGTGATACAACATCATGTATGATTGGTTATTTAGTCATTAAATTTTTAGTAGTTATAGTACAACACTAACAAGCTTAAAGTCAGAACTACTCTACTAAACTTTTAAAACTATTGGGCATTAAATGCACATATATTATCTCACCTATTAGGTCTTTTCCCCTATATCTAGACCTTGAACTAGTTATACATGCTATAGGATTATTCTTCAGTCTTCATGGATTTTAATGTTCCTGATGAGTCTCATAGTCCTAATTTAACCATTTGTAAAACTCTTTTCATGAAGCTAAAATCCTATAAATTAGACAGGATAGGACCCTAATATCATTTTGTAGACCTAACCTAAATGACTTATTAAACCTAAACCTAAAACTTAGAAGTCATTTTATTATGTTTAAATCTTTAATTTAAACATATCCATATATCTATGACAAATTGACACTTAACAAAGGGGTAAAGGGGACAACAATAATGAAAAAAAATTAAAATAATGTTGAGTGTCCATAGGATTGGTTCAAAGATTGAATAAGATGAGACACTTACGAATGATAAACATGGATTCAGAAAAAAATAGGATTTATGGTAGTTCATGGATAGATGGAATGACATTTAGGCTATATACAATAAAAACATGACATTTAGGGTCTTGTAGGTGTAGTTGTAGCCAATTGGTCGACATGAACTTAGTGACATGTTTAGGAGTTTGAATGTAATACATGAGTGTGGTTGTAAACAACCTAGTTGTTATTGAACTTTTCTCTTTAATTGTCTTCTTTTCAAAACCTCAAGGAAACATTTCTAACTAAATTGTCCACTCATTAATCATAACCTCTAGGATTAGGATTTCTATTGATATTTAGGGTTTGTGGACATGCAATATATTAAGTAAAAATAGCCTAGCTAGTTAAATATTTTTAGGATTTTGATTTCTATGAACATTGTACAAATTTTTAGGAAACAAAATCAACTTAAATTTTACCAAAATCTAGGAAATGGTAACATGGGCCTAGATGGATTGACATTTAGGCTATACATTAAACTTTTAGGGATGATATATCAACTAAGATCATTTGAAATTGTGTAGACATACATACATGTATAGTAAAATAAGATTATAGGACTTGAAAGACAAAATAATGTTGACTAGATACATTTTGATTTTAAACATTTTCTAACAAGTTTAAATTTTGAATGCATGTATATGTTGAATTAAATGTAAAACTAAATGTTTTAATGTATTTCTTAAACCACGCAAATTTATATATTTCCAAGTTTTCAATTTTTATGTATATGTATATTTAAACATATGGTATGCATGCAATTTAATATATATTTTCAATTCCTAATTTGATTTTAATTATTTTTTGTAATTACAATTCTACTTGTAGACCTTATTTGTACACATGGTCGATCTAGCTCATGACCCCCCACCCCACCCCCCCCCCCAAACCACCACCACCACCGCTGCATGATGAGGCTCATTTGTGAGCAACAATTAATGAAAATATACAAACATTTCAAGAAAAAAACAATTTCTTGCAAAGCCAAATGCAATCCCCTCCACACATTTCACAATTTGCATCTATGATGCAAACTACTGTTGATTCAGTGAGAGCTATCCACATAGATCTAGACACATTCCACTCATAGCGAGAAGAGAGGAGGTAGTTTTATGCAGATGATCTCTCATATAAAGAGATCAATGATTTATATATTACCAAAAATACAATTGCCCCATATTTCATTGATCCCTCCATAGGTGAACAAATACCACCAACTAAAAAGAGAATTTCAATCAAATGGTACACACATGAGCAGATAGCTAATAATTTTTGGGAGCGATGGTGGATGATCTTTGACCATCGACCTCATGCTAATTTTGAGGTTCCCTTTTATTTTCTAAAAAAATTATGGGCAAAGAATGAGATCGGCAAAGAGCCCAATTATTTTTATATGAGATCATTTCAGGGCGTGGGTGGTGGAATGCCACAGCATAGACTAGGGGTACATGTCGATCCAAATTAGTGTTTGCCCCCTACACCTATTGTCCCTTCTCCACCCTCTGTTCTTGTGCCCTTTCACCAACAGATGGTCATCTTAGCACCTGAAGTGTTATCACCACTATCAGGAAACTTAATTGACCAAGCTACTCACTTGGCATATGAAGTCAATCCTGGAGAGCCTGCACATCCTAGAGGAGCATTTGATGCTGGTCCTAATGTGATGCAGAGCCTTCCCAGAATAAAGCATATAAATCTAGTTTAATCACCTTTCGGCACCTACAAGACCTTTATAGTAGATATCGGCAAGACTTCTCCCAATGTCTCACTGAAACAATCCCCCTCTTGCCTATCGGCAAGACACTATTCTATCGGGTGACCTAAATTCTCCTTCGCCGATCTATATTTCTCCCCGACGAACCTCCCATCGGCCAAACCCCGTAGTTCTCACTCCGATGAGCATCTAACACCCGCTGCTCCTTTGGCAAGACTTCTGTCTGTCGGGCTGAACCTCAACTTCATTGAACCATTGCATTGAACCTCTTCATTGAACCGATGTCTTGAACCCTTCGTGTGAACTGTTGTCTTGAACCCTTCGCGTGAACCGTGAACCAATCGGTTGAACCCGTGAATCCCTTGAACTGATGAACTGGTTCAATCCGGTGGTTCAACACTGAGCTTCAACCTGGTGGTTCAACCTTCTCCTTCGGGGAGACTTCCCTACAGCTCATGCCAACGAACCTTCACTCTTCCCTCCTTCAGCTAGACTGTTGAACCATTCATTTGAACCATTTCCTTGAACCGTTGCATTGAACCTCTTCATTGAACCGTTGCTTTGAACCTCTTCATTGAACCGTTGTACCGGTTCAACCCGGTGGTTCAACGCTAGGGTTCACACCCTAATATTTAGGATGCCAACTCCCTCGTCGGCCAGACCTAAATTGTCAGTCTAACCTTAGATCCTTCCACCGATACACCCTTCTCTCGCCGATGCAACTATTATCGGCTAGAGCCCTCTCCACTCTCACCGACGCCACATCTCCATCACCCAGACTTAACCTTTCGGTGAAGATGTCATTTCTTCCGCCGATGCCCTGGGTCACGCCGACATCTTTCATCGGCGACACTCCACGATGGTCTCTCCAATTGGCGAGAACTTGAACCGTCGGCTACCATTCAAACTCTTAGGCCGATATGCTTTCTCACGCCGATGACTTCGGCCAAGTTGATCATCGGTGAGACCTTCCACCTCGGGCCAGTACAAATCTGCTTCACTGACGGTAATCCTTACGCTTATGCGTCCTTCATCGGTGACACAGGTGGGAACTCATGCCGATGTCTCCAAAAGACATAATTCAGGCCTGAATTGGACCCCGTCCTGGCCAACGATACATATACAGATCCTAAGGACGGATATACACAAACTACTCACCCTGTAAATGCAGTGCACACAAACTAAATGACAATTCTCCCTGGAGGGGTTCCTGCAATCCCTAACCTTCCATACCTAAGACAAATAACCAAAAATGGGAAATTAATCTATAGATCCATTCCACTGATTTCCCAAAAATCTGCCAGTGGAATGGATTCGACTCCAGAGGCACAAAACTGAATTACACACAATTTCTACCTAGAATGATCTATACATAATATCTACACAGCATTCAGAATCAAAAAGGAAATCAATATACATAATTTCTATTCCTCCTCCTTAATGTTTCAGAATTACATTTCGACTGTTTTTTCTCCAAAAGACAAAACACACACCACACACCACCCTACCATCACTGCTCTGCTCCATTCCATATTTATCTTTCCCAATGTGAGGGACTGACATTCTCCTCTGTTTCTGGGATTTGAGCTTACCAAGATTATAGGTGGAAACTCCTAATTAATTATATGACAACTATTTTGCATGGGATAGCAAAATTCTTAAGGTTAAGACACATTCGTTTACCCTTCCCTTAATCCAACTTGTCTAGAATGTCAAGTTTGGAGTTTACAAACATGAAATGCCCATACAAAATGTTACATTTGAAAATGCTATGAGATAGCATGAAATGTCTAAAAACATATTAATGTCTTATGCATATTTATATTGTCTATGGGGTGCTCTTGCACCATAATGCATCACATAGATTGATGTCATTGTGGTCCACACCGCATTATTGTCAGAATTATCATCATCCATGTTTTGGTCCTACATCTACTTCGGAGGAGGATTCCTTTTTGGCTACACTATTCGCTCCTATGGACTCGGTATGTATGCCACATTTAATAAAATTAAAATTAATACAAATTAATATAGATTTGGACAATTATCAATTATCAATCTTTAAAAAAAAATTAAATATATATTAATAAATATATGTTCAAGTTGATTGGTACATATGACTCCATCAGTTGCTACCACTTCATCATGGCTAGACCATTTAGTGTC
This sequence comes from Cunninghamia lanceolata, assembly GCA_027924645.1. Lineage (NCBI taxonomy): Eukaryota > Viridiplantae > Streptophyta > Pinopsida > Cupressales > Cupressaceae > Cunninghamia > Cunninghamia lanceolata. Next base: position 2,047,224 of record BSBN01000185.1, on the reverse strand, counting down.
AACAATAATAGAGTTGGGTAGACCTTATATGGTCGAGTTATAAAAATTAGGACCTCTAAAGATTATTTAATTGGATATATCTAATTTAATAATATATAATTTAATATCGAAACGTGACATTTTAATTTAAAGCGGATGGGAGGTCCTGACACTTTTGTGTCAAACCAACCTAGTCATCTAGGACCAGTGGCAACATCATCTATAGAGGAACCTACTTCATATGCCATGGTTTGTATCTTAAAATTGTACATTTTTAACTTAAATTTGAATTTCTAATGTAATTTCATGATTTTAAATTCATGTCTTTAAAGTTGAATTTATATATACATGTACACATATGAGATTAGTTTAGGTGCAGGCAATTAATCCTATCATTGATGAGCCTGTACAGGTGCATGAGTCATCTCTCATATTTCAGGTCCTATAGTTAAATCCTATGTGATTTCAAAGTCTTTTGTATCATTCAACCTTGCATTTTGTATCTATACTCTAGAGCCTAGAATTCATGTGTTTTATTGAAATACAAGAATTGGCAACACAAACATTTAATCTGTCATTTGAATCAACACCATTTGTTGCACAGGAGCATGGCAGGAGAGATGATGACCCTGTTATGGTATGCTTAGACATTTTGAAGTTTAGATTTAAAAATTTAATTTGATGCTTTGGTTTTAAATATTTGATTTAACATTTAATTAGGATGTAGTTTTGACATTAAAATTGATTTGAAGCTTCTTTTTCTTATACACATTATGAGTTGCCCTCTCAGTCACATGGGACCAAAAGGCAGCTTGAAATGGATGATGATCAAACTTAGTGTGCACACATTTTTTAGATTGATGGATGGACATGATGATGATGTATTAGATTGTTTATTTCATGAGGATTTTATGACTTTCAGTATTGACTAGACATATATGTTTTGTGACTATTTCCCTATTTTTACATGGACTTTTATTATGTCAATATTTATATCTCATAGACTATTTCATCTAGACTAGATTATGCTATTTATTGAATTTCCACTATATGCATCTATATTCAAACTTTAATTTCATATATCTTGTATTTAACACTTCAAAGTAAATCATGTGTTTAATTACATAAAATTGTAAAATACTAATTCTAATTAGATAAGAGAAAATTTTCAATTGATTTAATTTATTAAACATTTATTAGATACAAAATCTAGGATGGATAGTTATATAGACTAAATGTACCTACCCTAAATAAATTTAAAAAATAAAATGAAAATTAACTTTCTTGAACTAGAATGAATATGTTTGGATTTACATGAGTAAAATGTTGGGATACTTGTGTTAAATTTTCATTGAGTTAAGTATTTAGGAAAAAATTATTGATTAGATTTGTCAATCTAGTAACCATGTTTAATTAAATTATTTTTAACTCTAGATTAAACATTTCATAGATTAATACCTTCCCTATAAATTTACAAAAAGAATTTAAAGAAATTTAGAGAAATACATGTACCCTTTAAATTTACAATTTAAGAAATTTAGAAAATTAGAGAAATTTAAGTCTACTCTAAATTATATCAAAAGAAAAATAAACAAATACCTCTCTCTCTCTCTCTCTCTCTCTCTCTCTCTCTCTCTCTCTCTCTCTCTCTCTCTCTCTCTCTCTCTCTCTCTCTCTCTCTCTCTCTCTCTCTCTCTCTATATATATATATATATATATATATATATATATATATATATATATATATATATATATATATATATATATATATATATTTGATAACCAATACTTGGTTCTATCTACTAAAACTTTTGAGATTTGCTTCTTGAATTTTGTAAAAATCTAAAAATTATAATTTCTAAAAAATATAATAAAATTAGCATTTTGTATGTAATTTCATCAAGAGCACTAAATAATAACTTAATCAATGCATTAGTTGGTTTTTCATAACTTCTATGCATAAGAAAAAGAGCTTCCCTTAACTTCAAGAAATATAAATATTCTATACTGACAAGGCCAACCATGTGAAGGTGGAATCTCATGTGACCTCACCTAAGACCTAAGACACATGTATTCTAGTTCTATGTAGGACACCTCAGACACATATTGTATAGTGTGTATGTAGGAAATTTCACCGATTTAACTAAGTAAACAAGTGCAACCTACAAACTAACAAGAATCTAATCTAAGAAAGCAAACAAAATGCAAAACAAATGAAGCAAAGCCCTTAGATTGTGTGATCCCTGTGTTGCATGTGGATTGCTTCTTCAAGATATGCATCCAAATGATAAAAAAGCTGCCATGGTTGAAGATTAAAATGACATGCAAAGGCTGAGGATATGAAAAAGATAATCAAATATGCGTAGTGATGATGGAAAACTAAATGAAGTGCGGAGACAAAAGCCTATTAAGTGTGGTAGAAGAGAGAAAATGACACCAACGAGGGCTATTTATAGCGAGAGGAGGTGTGAAATAGATGGTCGAGATGCGTTGGAAAGATCAACGGTCAAGAGAAGTTGTGAGGAGAGAACTAATGTGCATGTGACACATGTCTCCACATGAGTGTAGTTAATTTAGAAATTTCCATAAGTTGTGGAGTTAACTCCAATTTGATTTTTATTTAATTTTTATTTTATTTTGTTTTCATTTAGAACTCATGTGCACATAGAGATGATTTAGGAAGTGGAAGATAACTTCCATTTAGAAGTGATGTGAGTGTGAGGGAGTGATAATAGAAGGTGGGTAAAATAATTAAATACTCACCAATATTTAATTTATTTATTTTTAAATAATAAATAAATTAAATGTAAATGTTTATTTAATTATTTATTAGAGGAAATGAGGGAATTAAATAAATTAAGATTTATTTAATTCATATGTAAAAGAGGGATAAATAAAACTTTAGGTTTTATTTATTCACCTAGAATTATTTAATTTTTAGAAGAAAATTGGAAAATGAGAAAAATTAATTAAATAAAAATTATTTAATTAATTATGACGACCTTGAAGAGAAGCAAAGTTTACAAAATAGGCGTGTTAGACAAGGTAATACGAACAAGTGTGACGATACGACAACTAATGCAATAATGCAACAAAATGCGATAGATGGTTAGGTACAACAACAAATGCAATAATGCAATGAAATGTGACAGATATGACAAATGTCAATTTTGAGTGTCTACATTTTGCCTCTCTTTGAGACAATGTCTGTTAGGGCGTTGTTTCAAAGAAGATATGATACGTTGAATAATCAAGCTATGCCCTAGTGAAACTGGAGAATGACGTCCCCTTGGGAGGAAAACCAGGCTACGGGAAAAAGACAGGTTTGACTCATGACAAGAAGAGGCCAGGACAAGAACAAAAGTAGAGGGACAAGGTGCAGAAAGATAAGGAAATTTAAAGGCCTATAATTAACCCTCCTTAACCCAAAATGTATTCATTTGGGCCATTTGTCTTTATTGTGTGCTTTTTTAGTTTGGAGGGTGATTTGGAGCTTCAAAGATGTTGATTTTGCGTCATCATCACCATGGCGAGCACGTGAGGATGTTCGAGCGACCAGCAGGAGCAGGCGCACCGGTAAGTAGAAAGAAATTTCCATTTGCGCTAAAATTTTTAGCCAAAAACACATTTAATTGCCTCGCGTGACCAGATGTGTATCAATGCATTGCAAGTGCATATGGTAAATTCTAAGTTGTCTTTGGTATTTCGAGTTGCAATCGGGCATAGGTTGGTCACTTTTGGAAATTCCATTTTCATATGGTCGATGAGGTAGGGTAGGTTTAGGGCTTAGTCACATTTGGTAGAAGCATACGCATATGGTAGATAGTGTGTCGCAGTTGGCATTTCGCATCACAATTGAGTAGTAGATAGTCACCTATGGTATTTAGGATACGCATATGGTAGAAAATACAAATGAGGTTTTGGGTGATGCACATTGGCAATTTTGAGTCACTTATGGGCTGGGGTGCATCACATTTGAAAAATTCATGCACAGATGGTTAGCAGTGAGTCACTTATGGAATTTCAAGTTGCATATGGTTGGCATTTCATCACACTTGGAGTTTCTTGTTGCATATGGAAAGGGGGAAAGTCACCTATGTGTTTTTAAGTCACAATTGGTCTAATGAAGTTAGTTGTTTAGAGTTTCAGTAGATTTTAGATAGAAAACCTATGGATGACCATTGCATTGTTCATGCAGGAGCTGTTATGTCCATTATTATCCCAGGATCCACACCCTTCAGATCTATGACTAGTGCGACAATTAGATGCCGATGAGTTGTTTTTAGAGATTATCGGGTTCAAGCACATGGTATATGTAGAGCCTCTTCGTACACACACAACATTGATGACATCACTAGTTGAGAGGTGGTGCAGTGAGCATAGCTCTTTCTTGCTTTCGACAGGAGAGGCGACGGTGACACTAGAGGATGTGTATCACATCCTCTAGATTTGTATTCATGGAGACTAGGTTGACTATGATCTAGATCATGGGACGAACACCTTCAGGGGATTATTTGGTATGCCCGATATTGTAGATGAGGATCATGAGATACCAATGTGGTGGATGCGAGAGTTATGCGATCGCCTACAGAGAGTGGTTGTAGCAGTGATCATATTTCTTGTTCCAGATAGGTAGGCTCAAGGTTTCCCTACTGGGTGGGGCACAGTGATGGAGAGCATGTTTATGTATGACATGAGATATGCATGGGCTCCTTGTGTCATGGGGAAGTTATACCACTACTTACATGATTGTGCATATCTGTTTGGCTTGAGCATGTCTGTGAGTGTGATAGTGTTACATGTATGGGCATTCGAGCACATTGCTATTATGAGGCCAGTTGGATTGTGATAGAGGCTACTGGAACAACGATACGCACATATATATGGAGGTGCACCCAGCTATAGGTAGTTGAGTGCCACAGTTTATTAGAGATGGCAGTTAGATGACCTTGACCGATTTATATGGCATCCCTGGTTGGATTGCGAGGCATGGCTAGAGGATGCAGAGGAATTGGTGTACACTAGACAAGCACAATACTTATTTGGTTGTGACATCTACATTATTGAGAGATTTTTTCTAGAAAGAGTGCTTCAGTAGTTCGGTGTTGCACAACTCGTGCCAATAGGCGAGGCTATCTTTAGCTGCACTCATAGAGAGACATCAGACTGGGGCCCGGAGGTAGTTGTGGAGGTAGCCCTAGCTGAGGTAGAGGGATTACAACTAGTGATGTGGGGATGGAGTCAGGGACTAGCAGATCCAAGTACACTATTAGATTATGATGCACACTGGGCTACAACTCAGCCTACTTGTCTTTCTGCACTAGGAGAGGTTGGGGAGGTGGCCATTCATGTTCCTCAAAGGACAGGTGCTAGAGCACATTGGAGATCCCTTAGAGTTCAGGTGATAGCAGCTCTAGTGGCAGTAGTGGGGCCGAGATGGGCTGTATTGGACAGGGATAGGGATGAGGACAGGTTCCTCATCATGTGGCGATGCCACCACCACCATAGCAGGTAGGAGGAGATGGAGATGATGCAGTCAAGTAGCTCAGACAGAGACTCTAGGGGGAGGTGGCTAGGAGGATACGATATCATATTTGCTTGAGGAGGACCGAGGTGGATAGACATCGCGCAGTTGTTGCGATGAGATAGGCATGGGGGCAAGCACAGGTTTATCAGGTACAGGTTGCCCAGTTGCAAGCTCAGATCTAGACATTATAGGGATAGGTGCAGGGTCTTTAGGCATAGGTTGCACAGGTAACATAAGCATAGGCTTAGGTTGTGCCCGATGATGGTACTATAGCCTGACTGACGATAAAGCAAGATGTAGCTCTTCAAAGAGCACAAAGGGCCATCACAGAGAGAGATGCAGCCACAGCTACACTAGGGACAGATCAGACGGGGCTATATTTCGCACAGGAGCTCACCTGCGTACGGGGAGAGATAGACTCAGCACAAAGGGAGGTAGAGCATTATAGAGGTTTATACTATGGGGCCGTACTTGTGGATCAACGCTAGCTGATCTATCAGAGTCGATCAGTGGATTATGGATCAAGGAGGACAGGGGTTCTCGATCAGTTGCCTCAATTATGGGACCACCTTAGCAAAGAGGTGCTGGGGGAGTAGGTGGAGCAGACAGAGACTAGGGAGAGGCCTCATCAGGGAGCTCCTTACCTAGACACTAGGGCTAGTCTGCATTGTATATTATTATATCATATTTGTGGCTTTAGAGCCTATTGTCTATACAATTTTGAGGGCTCTTAGATAGCCATGTTGTACATTTTTTTCTATATATAGACACTTGTATATTGACTTACATGATGTACATGGATGCATGATTTATATACATATGATTACATGATTCTACATGTCCTTGTGTTATGCATATGCATTGTTTATTGTGGTTTTATATGTTTTTATATTATGTATGTTGAGATGGATGAACCTATATGTATGGATGATTTGATGCTTATACTTATTACCTAGATGCCTATGTGTATGATTTGATTTACATGCTTATATTGGTAACGTGATATTGCAATGCTGATGATATTGATATGCATATGTGTATGATTTGATTATGGTTGTATTATGGTTATGCAATGTTCCTAATGAATGCAATGAATAAACTAATGGAAACATGTGAGGATGGATAAATGCCTAAGTGGTAGATAGATGGTAAATGCTTATAACTAATATGGATAATGATTTATGTTAATGCTTTGATATGATGGGTAATATTACTATGTCTAACACACTTATTTTGTAGGCAGAAGGTAGATGATGATGAAGATGAAGAAGTTGATGATCAAAAGAAAGTTGATAATGAGGCCGTTGATCCTACCAAGGAAAGATGAATGGAGAAAGGCAACTTCAGATTGGGTGCATATAAAATTAAAGATTTACAATCCTTGAGTTTGATATAGCACCAGATATTATGCACCAGGGTATAAAGACCAAGGTGTTGAGTATCCAATGTGCTACAGACTAATACAACTTTATTGAGATACAAGATATGAATATTAGCCGTAGAAGCTGACTTTGACACTGCCAACAAAAAGGTCTGAGCTTATTTCCACTAGGGATAATGAAACCTTGTTGGTTATACGTATGGGAAATAGTCTTAGCATAGAATAGTCTTAATTCATAAGAGACTATTTTAGCTTCTCAAATGCAAAAGGTATTGATATTCAAGATGCCATTAGGTGTAGAAGGAGAATAAAATCATCCCACAAACACAGCATACGAAAGAAAATGGCCATGTCCTAGTCCATACCTCGTCACAACATACCAAGATATGAAAGATCTAGGCAGTCTTGACTAGGCATTAGAGAGGGACAAAAGATAAATCAAAAGATAAAATAAAAGACAAAGCCATTATGCTCTCTTGACAAATTTAGGTTGCTCTTGGATGGATTTAGATAGCGCCTTGTTAAAAGGAAAGATATATCTTGTTGAAGGCTGAGATGTTGAGTGGTTTAGCAAATGTTGGCTTAAGGCATACAAACAATGTAATTGGTTTTTATCCCTGATTTGTTAAGTGCATAAGCTCTCAACGTATGCAAAGTTTGCATTTTCACTTGCTTTTGTTAAAGAGAAGAAACAGAAGATAGAGAAGATGATAGAGTGATGGAAGAATGAATCATTGGTACTTGTGTACTGGATACTTCCTTCATATTCCAGACTGCCTACATACCCATACCCATGAGATCAAAGCACCACATGATAATGATGAGACATGATGAATATGTAGTTCTGGGTGGCTTGATGATGTAAGTGATGAAGAATGGAAGCGGAAAGTGAGATGGATGAAAAGAAATGATGATTAGAGGAAAGGTGTTAGATGAAAGAGAAGGGGGATATCATCTTGTGCCTAAATCTGGGTACCTCCTTCATACTCCATACAGCCTACATACCCGTATCCACGAGATCAAGGCCCTTAATGATATAGGTATAATGTAGTTTTGATTTATTACAGAATAGTGACAGGCTCGGTTGAATGATTGACATGATCATGTGGGAGTGATGATTAATTTGGTAAAGTGGTTAGATAGAGTAGATTTATTACTTGGATTTTTTTTAAGGACATTTTGTAATTTTTTTTGGAATTTTTTTTTCAAGACATTTTATGATTTTTTTGGATTTTTATAGGACATTTTATGGTTTTTTTGGATTTTTTTAGGACATTTTATGATTTTTTTGATTTTTTCAGGATATTTTATGATTTTTTTGGATTTTTTCAGGGCATTTTATGATTTTTTTAATTTTTTCAAGACATTTTATGATTTTTTAGGACATTTTATGATTTTTTTTGGATTTTTTAGGACATTTTATGATTTTTTTATTTTTTCAAGACATTTTATGATTTTTTTGGATTTTTTCAGGACCAAGATGCTTTAAAGCGCTCACCTGACCTTAAAGTGTAAGCAAGTGCCCCAAGTGTGAGAGGAATGTTGGTTATTTACAAAGGGCATGGAAATGTGATATGGATTTTGGATAGCCGTATTTGACTTGTAGGGGAGTCTGTGGAAATAACACAATATATTAGCATCGATAATTTCCAAGCCATGGTAGCAGTAGAGTACTGGAAGAATAAAATGGGGTGAATGGTTCAAGTATAGATGGATGAAGCTATCAGAAGATAACTGAAGTGGCACGACGCGATGGGGTTAAATAGGTGACGAAGTAGATGGTGAGAGTTGGCTCTACCATAATGCCTGTTTGACAGGTTTTCACTATGGTACTTATCCAAGGTGCTTGTTTGCCAAGTTTTTACCATTGGACGATAACCCAAAGCGCCATTGAAGTGGTTTTCACTATTGGATTGGTTTTTTTTTTTTCCTTTTTATATATATATATATATATATTTTTAATTTTTTTGTATTTTTTGACAATAAGAGATACAAGAATCAAGGATAAAATTTCTTAAGATGAATGTTGTTAAGCAGTTCATCTAAGGGAATGCCTTTAGGGGTTGCAAGGGTATAAGCTCCTAACCCAAACATAGAGGTAATAACAAAGGGCCCTAGGTAATTTGGCTCAAACTTGCCTTGTTTTTCTTGTTGTTGCAAGTTTCTTTGATTCTCCTTGAGGACTAGGTCACCCACTTGGAACTTTCTCTCTTTCAGCTTCTTGTTATAGCTATGATGAAGATGATTCTAATAGACCTACAGATGATTTAGTGTTGTGATTCATCTTTCGTCCAACAACTCTAATTCATGGAGATGGGCTATTCAGTATTCTTCATCAGATATAGTATGTTGGAGTGAGACTCGCAACAAGGGGATCTCAACCTCAATAGGAAGAATGACATCAACACCATAGATAAGGGCATAAGGAGTTGTGCAAGTAGGAGTTCTGACACTTGTACGGTAAGCCCACAATGCAGAGTTCAACTGGAGGTGCCAATCACGACTAGCCTCGTTGACCATCTTTTTAAGAATTTTTATAATGGTCTTGTTTGAGGCTTCGGCTTGACCTTTTCTTTGAGGGTAATATGGTGTAGAAAATCTATGTTGAATATGAAACTTATGGCACAGATCACGGACTTCCTGATTCTTAAATGGGCGGCCATTATTAGTGATGATGGCTTGTGGGACACCATAGTGGAAAATAATGTAATGAAGGATGAATTTGGAAATCTGTTTGCTAGTAATGTAGGTCATAGGAATGGCTTCCACCCACTTGGTGAAATATTTAGTGGTAGTTATAATGAACTTATGGCCATTTGAGGAGGGTGGGTTGATCTTACCTATGAGGTCGAGTCCCCATTGCAAAAATGGCCAAGGATCAGTAATAGTTGGAGCTCTTGTGCTGGGGCATGTATCAAATCCCCATGTTTCTAGCATTGAAGGCATCTTCTAGAAAACTCCTAAGCATCCTGCTCCATGGTGGGCCAATAATAACCTGCTCTTAAAAGTTTTTTAACAAGGCTAGGACTAGCAGAATGCGATCCACAGACACCCTCATGTATCTCCCATAAAGCAACCTCAACCTCTACTGAGTCAAGACACCTAAGGAGAATACCATCGAGAGTCTTACAGTAAAGGGTTTTAGCAAGTATAGTGTAGCAGGAGGCTCTTTGAATAAAGGTTTTACACTGGGTATCAGTAAATTAGCTAGGGATAGTACCATTGCTTAGGTATTCATAGATGTCGTGGTACCAAGGGGAATTGGGACCAACTATTTCATAGATAAGCTCTGATTGAGGCACCTCAAAAGCTAGAATTAGAAGTTGTTCTACCAAGAATTCACACCACTGGACATTGGTGGGCATATCGAGAAGCAAACCAATGGTTTCCATAGCATCAGCTACCTTAGTGTTGATCCTAGGGATCTGCTCAAATGTTATCCTAGAGAAATATTTTCTGAAATCATCAACCATTACCTTATAAGGAAGAAGCTTCTCATCTTTTTTATGGTATTCATCTTGGATCTATTTAATCATAAGCTGAGAATCCCCAAATACTTTTAGCTCTTTAATATCCCACTGAACATCCATGCACAAGCCTATGATTAGGGTTTCATACTCCGCTATATTATTAGTGCAAGGAAAAGCAATTCTATAGGATTTTGGGATATAATTGCCCTAAGGGGCGACAAAAAGAATTCCGGCCCTTGATCCATGTTGAGTATAGGAGCCATCAAAGTACAACTGCCACATTTTAGTAGAGAAGACACTAAATATTTCTTCATCAAGAAAAGTAGAATGGATAGGTTAGGTATCTATCACTGGTGCTTCTTCCAGTTGATCAGCTATGACTTGTCCCTTGATAGCTTTCTAATCAACATACTGCATGTCAAATTCACTAAGGATCATTACCCATTTTACTATCCTTCTAGTAAGTGTTGCCTTTGAGAGGAGATATTTCAGTGGGTCAAACTTAGATATGAGCTTTATTGTTTGGTTCAGCATGTAATGTCACAATTTTTGAGAGGCAAACACTATAGCTAAATAGACTTTTTCAATAGTTGTATAATTTATCTCATAACCCACAAGAGTTCTTCTTATGTAGTAAATAGCATGCTCTTTTCCTGTGTCATCATTCTGAGCTAATAAGGCTCCCAAGGCTACTGTTGTTGAAGAAGTATACAAAAGCAAAGGTTGATCTAATACAGGTGGTACTAACACAGGTAGTGTTGCCAGGTATTCTTTGATCTAGTCAAAAGATTGCTGACATTTGTCATCCCATTTGAAGGTCTCTCCTTTACGAAGTAAGTGTTGGAAAGGATGGCACTTATCTACGAGTTGTGCAATGAATCTTCGGATAACTTGCAGGTGACCTTGTAGGCTATGTAATTGTTTGAGATTTGCTGAGGGAGGCATGGTTACTATAGCTTTTACTTTAGCTGGATCAACTTTGATACCTCTCCTAGAGACGATGTAGCCCAATAATTTGCTAGAGGTTACACCAACAAATATACACTTTTTTGGGTTTAACCTGACCTGATACTTTTCTAGCCTATTGAAAATCTGTTACAACACTTGTAAGTGGCCTTTGCTTGTCTTAGACTTTCCTAAGATGTCGTCTACATAGTCTTACATGATGGTATGGAAGAGGTCATGAAAAATGATGGTTATAGCTCATTGGTAAGTTACACCTGCATTCTTGAGGCCAAATGACATGACCACCCAATAGTAGGTTCCCTATGGACAAATAAAAGAAGTCTTATGTTGGTCTTCCTCTGCAATTCTAATCTGATTATACCCAGAGAAGCCATCCATTAATGAAAGAATTTCATGATCGGCTGTGAGATCAACAATTATGTCAATGCTCGGTAGTGGAAAATCATCTTTGGGACAAGCTCAGTTGAGATCTCTAAAGTCATTGCAACATCAGATTTGTCCATCTAGTTTGGTGACTGGCACAAGATTATAGACCCATTCAGGATAGTCAATGGGTTTGATAAACTTTGCATCTAAAAGTTTTTGAATCTCAACTTTGACTAGAAGAGCTATCTGGGGGTGCATTTTTTGCAGCTTTTATTTAACCATCTTGGCATTTGGAGATACTACCAGATGGTGTACTACCAATGAGGGATCTAAGCCAAGCATGTTTTCATAAGTTCATGCAAAATTAATGGCCCTCTTCATAAAGAATGATTTGAAGTTGACATTCTCCTCATCTAATAGTGATGCTACTAGAAAAGTGATTTTTGGGTTCTGTGCTATACCAAGATTTATTTCTTTAGAATCTTCTGCCAATAGAGATGAGTGTTCTTGGGGTGCGTTTATCAATGGAAGATCAAATCCTCCATCCTTAGGTGCCTCAAAGAGGTTTTCACCCTTGGATACATCCTTTATTTTTATTTTTTCACAATCAAAAGGTGCCTTACGGTTTTCACCTAATGACCTTTGTTTTTTTATTTTATTTATTTCATTTTTGTGACTGAAGGATTTGACACTTCCGCCAAAATATGCCAGCCAAGGAAGATCAATCATGAACCCTACTTTATAATCCCCCAAAGGTAATCCTTGCCTTAAACCCATGAATTCTGCTATTGCCTCGTCATTTTGGAAAGTGTCCAAGATAGGTGTCCCTTGTTGGTCCCAGTCAATCAGGTTTGGGTAAACAAGTGGGAGGTCTGGAGGTGTGGATGATGTAGAGGATAACATGAAAATGGAGGCTTCTTGGAATAGTTCAGTGATGTAGAAAGAAGAGTCATCGATGGTATCTGACTAGTTACCTCTTCCATAGGAAAGGCTTTAGCTACTTCGTTGAGGATAGACTTAAAGTCTGTAGAAAGCATGACATCCTTTCCATATCCTAGACCCTATCTATTATACTTCTTAGTTACTATGATAGGTTCCAGAGGGCCTTGTTCTTGCAACCCTAGTCCTCCCTTGCCTTTATAACCAATATTCTCAACAATTCTGAATCCATTGTTGTATCTTTCCACTTCTAAAGCCACTTGGCCATTTTCATCATAGAAAACCCAGGGTGAAATATCACCATCCACATCTTCATCATCAAGTAAGCCTGATTGGATAAATACAGTCGGGCGAATAGTGATAGTGGTTTTGGATGAGCTTGGTTTGGAGATGGGTGACTTGCCATACGAATTGGGAGACAAAGGCATGGCTCCTACACAACAAGATTCCTGTAAGCTATACTTGCCAAGTCCTTGTTCTTTTATCTCAATCTTGGGAATATCTTTGCTAGTGGATGGCTTGGTTAAGTCAGATGGATCAACATAGGACGTGGACATATAAGCCTCTGTATTGTTGGGTATGCGATTAAGATTTTGGTAGGTTGCTTGAAAGGCTCGACAATATTCAAAGGCATTGGGATCTGTAGGGATTGTGATTTCAACTCAATCATAAGGGAATTTTAAACACTGATGGTATGTAGAGGGAACCGCCTTTAAAGCATGTATCCAGGGGTAGCCAAGGATGATATTATAAGGTAACTCAACATCGAGGACTTGGTATTTAGTAGTAGTGGTAACAGGACCCACTCTTATGGGCAGCAAAATGATCCCTTCTGAGTCTCTTTCTCCATCATCATAAGCTTTAATTGTTATTCTTTTGGTGCCATCAATACAACCTTCACTGTATCCCAGCAATCTCACTAATTTCAAGGAACATATGTTTAGTCCAACTCAACCATCTACTAGGACCAGTTTAACACAACGTTGGTTAATGAATACTTCGATATGGAGGGCATCGTGGTGAGATAGATCAGAGGATGTGATGTCTTGATCAGAGAAGGTCAGATGATGGGGTGCTATAATACTTGCTATCATAGCCTAGAATTGCACCGCACCTATATTGTTTGGCACCATAGACTCTTGCAAGGCTTTATCAAGGATAGCTTTATGAGTGGGGGATATGCATAATAGCTCGAGGATAGAGATATGTGCAAGGGTTCTACCCAGATGGTCAAGGATATTATAATCAAGGTTTGGAGGAACGGTAGGGGGGACTCCCTGAATGGTTATGCAATTATGGTGAGTGGTGATAGCACAATCAGGTGCTTTTCCTCTTATTGTGATAGTGGATATTTGGGGCTATTCAATTTAGCCAATGGTGGACTCGTAAGTATAATGAACATTTTTCCCAACATTGGGGACACTTGCTTTTTCATGAGTAGGAAGGGGATTCTTGTAAGCATCAAGGTCATAGTTAGATGTCTGTGTCAGTGCTTTGACATTAATGAGTCCTTGATCGATAAGATTTTGAATCAAATGTTTGAGTTTCATACAACCAACAATGTTAATTCTTTTACTCTGCGATACTCACAATACTCATTGTCTTTATACCAAGGGGGTTTGAACTATGGTTCTTGGTTTGGTTTGAGTTCAGGTAAAGTGATATTTCCAACTTGGACTAGTTTCCTAAGGATAACTTCAGCTGGTTCCCCTAAAGGAGTGAATTGCCATCTTGGTCTTGGGTTCATCTTGTCGTGAGGAAGAAAAGGTGATGTGCTAGGTGCTGGTTGGGTCTGAATAGGTGCTTGGACAGCTTGTATGTTCTTCACGTCTACAACCCCATCATTTACAACATTCTTGTTCTTGTTCCAAAAGCAGGATTTGTCATTAGAGGATTACGGGTTATCCTTGTTTTCTTTAAATTTTTTGATAAGGCCTTTGTTGATTAACGCCTTTTCGATATTGGATCCTTTAGGTATAATCTCATCAAAGGATGTTGTGCTATGCATTTGTAGTTGAAATGACAGCTCGAGCTAAAGGTTTTGAACAAAGATGTTGACCTATTGCTTTTCTAGTATTTGCCAAGAAAGCTTGCTAGCCATGTTTCACCATCATTGTAGAAAAGATGCAAATGTTTCACCATTGCTTTATTTGTTATTAACAACTTGCTAGCCATGTTTCACCATCATTGTAGAAAAGATGCAAAGGTTTCACCATTGCATTGTTTGTTATTAACAAGATTGTTCATAGTGATTTCATGTTCTATGTTAAACGCAAAGTGGGATATGAACTTGTGTGCTAGCTCTTTAAATGTTTTGATGCCCAAAGGTAAGTGTGAAAACCATTCCATGGCCTGCCTGCCTAGACTTTGAGGGAAAAGTCATAACAAATATGTGTCATTATAGGCCATATCAAGACAAGCGACATAGAAGGTACGAAGGTGATCGTTCAGGTCTCCTTTCACCTTGTATTTATCAAATTGTGGTACTTCAAAATGAGGGGGGAATGGTATCATTTGTAATGATTTGTCAAAGGGGTATAGGCATACATCCTCAAAAGAAAATATCTTTTTATTCTAGCCCATGCGTATGTTTGTCATCATTTGTTCCACTTGGTGGAGTCATTGATCATGTTGAGATAGAATCAATTGTTGTTGATGCGCAAGACCTTGATGATTCAATGGAGGGATATGATAGGTCATTTGTTGATTCAATAGATATTGTTGTGATAGATCGTATGATGGACCATATGTGTCTTGAGGTTGGACAAGGGTGTTTTGAATAGGACCACCAAGTGGGGGTGATATGTATGTGTTTGGTATGGGATTGATAGTGTATGTTGGTAACGCATGTGAGCCAAAGGTAGCGTGGATGTAAGCTATGGGTTGTGTCAAAATCAATGGACCTTGGGAAATAGGTGGTGGAGTGACATGAGATGGTTATGGCCCAAGAGGGAGTGATTGATCAACAAATGAAATATTAGAAGATGTGTTTGATACAATAGGTTGATCTATAAAGGTCATGTTTGGGTTGACATGCGTGGTTTGACTTGGTTGACCAGGGAATATTTGGATATGAGAAGTTTGGATTGGTTGACTTGGTGTCACGGGGATATGTGATGTTTGGATGGGTTGACTAGAAGGTATGATGACATGTGAAGTTTGGATAGGTTGACTAGAGGGAATGGGAGTGTGTAAGGATGCAATAGATACTTGAGATGACCCAATATGCGATACACTTAGGTTGGGCATTGGTGGGGATTGAGTGACATGAGAGGGAACAATGTTCATGAAAGAAGATGACATGGGTGCTGACATACGGATGGAGGGTCCACCTATGTGGGGAGATGTAGAATTCATAGTATAAGATGGGGTAGTATTGATTCTGTGGATGTAACGATATATGACACACTAGGCCCCATAGGTATAGATGATGTTTGAAGTATATGAGTGGTTTGGCTGGGTAATGGTGGTGTGGAAGGTATAGTAGACTTGGTAGACATCATGACAACAACAGTAGGGTGGTCTGCGGTAATATTGGTAGGGCTCTCTCTATGGATTTTGGATATATCGAAGTCGCTAGGTAGTTTGACACCTTGTTGGATCAATTGTAAAAGGATTTGTTCTCGATTGGCTTTTATTATTTTGTTTGCATGTCTCAAGGCCTTGGGGTCTTGTAAGTCCTTGTTGGATGAGTCATCATAGATAAGTAAAGGCTGCAACTCTGTTGTAGAGGATGAAGGCTCAAATTGTTGTTGTTGAGGTAAGTTTGATGAGGATGATTGTCCAATGGTGTAATCCTCAAGCAAGAATACATCAAGTGGCATATCGGTTGTGAATTGGGAAGCATCTTTGAGGGGAATAGATTGGGTTTCTTCAAGATTGGCTTCCATAGTTGCTTTATATTGGCTCCTAGTTTGTGGCATGGATAGTTGGATTTTTGGTTTGATCGATTAGGATGTTTTGATCAAAATTTGAGGATTGGTTGATTTGGTTTGATGGCTGACTTTTGACCTGGTCTGATTGGTTGGTTTGATTTTGGCTAGATGAGATTGATTGATTGAAGGGCTTGATTGATTGATTTAAAAGATTAATTGAATACAAGTTGACCAAGGTCAAAAGAAAATGATTGATTGATGTTTGTTTGGGTTGACTGTTGTTTGATAGCTGACTGAGACAGTATGATAATTGTAAAAGACCATATTGGTTGTGATGAGTTGACTGAACACAATTTTGACTAGGAGGACAGCTTGTAGATTGGAAAAGAACATATGTGATTTTCTACACTTCAAATGCAATTGGAAATGACACATAGGTGACTAAGGATAGACCCAAAGGTGACATTTTGTAGTTTTCAAGAGAAAGGATACAATGCACAGGAGACTGGTTATAAGCCAAAAGTGACTGGCAATAATGCATATGCGATTCACACGAGTTCAAAAGTGACTTCACAAAGACCAGAAGCAAATTTTACAACAAAGATAGCTAGGCAAGACAGATTACTAATGACCACAGGCGACTTACAGAGACCCATAAGTGACTGAGTATTGATCAAATGTGATTGTTTGAAGGCCAAAGGTGATTTCCAGAGGTTTAGATGAGATTGTGTATTGACCAGAAGTAGTTTTTTGCATGTTTAGAGGCAATTTTGCATAGTTATAAGGTATATTTTTATTGTAGATTTTGGTTTTAGGCATGGTTTTTTGATAAATTTAGCAGAGACAAACATAATGGCAAACAATTCATACATAATCTATGCTCAAATATTACATCCTAGGCTAGGAAAGGACAATACCTATTTGGTTCCCACTTGGTTTTACCTAGTCGTGCCTACTTATAGTGTATAGCTCCAGGAACTTGGGGCATGGGCTCCCCCTTACAGTGCACTCACTTCTTAGGCACACCAAGTTCCAAGTCCACAAGGCTCTCAAACCTTGTGATACTTTGCTATCTCTACCATAAGCTGTGAAAATGTGGGATGCTTATCAGAGGTCTATCTTTCGACTCTCCTGTACCAACAGATAGGGGTTTTTAGCCACTAAAACATAGTTTTTAGTTTAAATTTTCATTCGAGTGGCTATACGTGTGACAATTCACTCCATTAATGGAGGTTTCCCAGTCCAAAGAGGCTACGCTCTATGGGGTTTTGGCGGAAACATTCATTGGCATAGCTTACCAGCACCCGTCATTTGAGACTTTTAGCATAAAAGCATTGTTTATCAAGCAGATTGGAATGGTCTAGCTTTGACCTATTTCTACTCGAGTCGTCCCCTTCTCATAATGGGAAGGTAGGCCCATCTAGAGATAGCAATATGTTCTCTTACACCCCAGATCCATTGGTTAGGTAGGGGGAGAGGATACTTGTATTGCTAAATCAAGTGACAAACATACTCAGACAAGCAAGCAAAGAAAATAAAAAACAAGCATGATGAAGACAAATTTCATTTTAATGCCCAAAACCAAATGTGCCTATTTTAGTATAAATGCTTGTTTGAAAACTTGGATCGATCGGATTAACAGGTTTTTAACCACCAGTCTTCGACAAATGAGGGGAAACAAGTTGCACGAAGAAACTATTAGATTTCAAAAAAAAATTATTCTATGAAATACCAACTAGAAGCGTACATGAAAACCAAAGGTGATTCATAAACAACTAGATGCGACTTAGAAACAACCAGATGCAATCTCAATCTTACCACAGGTAATTACCTTTTGTTCATATGTGGTTCTGTGTGAACCAGAGGTGATGTTCAGTTTACCATAGGCACATGTAACCTACAACAGTTAGAAAAAGACAAGACTAGAGGAGAAAATAGAGACCTCTCCATGATAAACAAATGATAATACCCTAATGGATGTTTAGACATCATATTTGAATTTGCATGTAATGGAAACAATGAAAAAGTAGTCTAAAACATGGTTATATCCAAGATAGTGCTAAAACCCCACATCAAAATGGTTTGCATGTGATAAGGAAAACAAGGGTTAGCACACAATATCATTTTTCCATCCTAATGCAAAAGACCCAAGTACCAAAACCCCTATAACATAGAAAGGCAAGGTTAGATTTCAAGTTTAACCAAAGGCGACTAGAAAATAACCACAGGCAATTCTCAAGATACCATAGGTGAGTTGCTATGAGCCATATGCAACTTCCTACAAGACAGAAGCATTAAAAAATCTACATAAGCGACCTTCTACCCACCAAATGCGAGCCTTTGTCATTCAAATGCACCTACAAGCACCTGGCTTCATAGAAAATCAAAATTTTAGCAACATAAAAGAGAGAATTGACTAGACGAGTGGTCCCACCAGGCGTGCCATTTTGTGTATGTAGGAAATTTCACTGATTTAACTAAGTAAACAAGTGCAACCTACAAACTAACAATAATCTAATCTAAGAAAGCAAACAAAATGCAACAAATGAAGCAAAGCCCTTAGATTGTGTGATCCTTGTGTTGCTTCTGGATTGCTTCTTTGACATATGCATCCAAATGATAAAAAAGTTGCCATGGTTGAAGAATAAAATGACATGCAAAGGCTGAGGATATGAAAAAGCTAATCAAATATGCATAGTGATGATGGAAAACTACATGAAGTGCAGAGCCAAAAGCCTATTAATCATGGTAGAAGAGCGAAAATGACACCAACAAGGGGTATTTATAGTGAGAGGTGTGAAATGGAAGGTGGAGATGCATTGGAAAGATCAACAGCCAAGAGAAGTTGTGAGAAGAGAACTAATGTGCATGTGACACATGTCTCCACATGAGTGTAGTTATTTTAGAAATTTCCATAAGTTGTGGAGTTAACTCCAATTTGATTTTTATTTAATTTTTATTTTATTTTGTTTCCATTTAGAACTCATGTGCACATAGAGATGATTTAGGAAGTGGAAGATAAATTCCATTTAGAAGTGATGTGAGTGTGAGGGAGTGACAATAGAAGGTGGGTAAAATAATTAAATACTCACCAATATTTAATTTATTTATTTTTAAATAATAAATAAATTAAATGTAAATGTTTATTTAATTATTTATTAGGGGAAGTGGGGGGAATTAAATAAATTAAGATTTATTTAATTCATATGTAAAAGAGGGATAAATAAAACTTTAGGTTTTATTTATTCTATAAGATGAAATGTTATATAATTAAATAACCTAGAGTTATTTAATTTTTAGAAGAAAATTGGAAAATGAGAAAAATTAATTAAATAAAAATCATTTAATTAATTATGACGACCTTGAAGAGAAGCAAAGTTTGCAAAATAGGTGTGTTAGACAAGGTAATATGAACAAGTGCGACGATACGACAACTAATGTAATAATGCAACGAAATGCAACAAATGGTTAGGTGCGACAACTAATGCAATAATGCAATGAAATGTGATAGATATGATGAAATTCAATTTTGAGTGTCTACATATAGTATGTATCTAGATAAATTATATATAGACATATATAGTCTTTATACCTTATTGTAGTCTAGACCTCAGTCACCTAGACACCTAGATTATATAGTTCTGCCTAAGACACGGTCTTTAGACACCCTATTACATGGTAGATCTAGTTGACATATCTAGTATCTACCTAAGCCACCTAGATTAAATTATACCTTATTCTAGTCTCTAGACAAGTAGTTGATAAATAGCATCTACCTAAGACATGCCTAGATTCCATATTATATCTCTAGGCAGGTAGTTGATATATAGTATCTACCTAAGACACCTAGATTAATTAGATTAAATGCCTTTTTTCTAGTCTCTATCTACCTAGTTGGCATATAGAATACCTAAGACATATGTAGAGAAACCTATTATATAGTTAGAACCCAAGACACCTAGAGACTCCTAGATTTTATACAATGTTATTGTATAAGTCTAGATCATCTAAGATTTTATACTTGACACCTAGAAGTTGAAGACTCTAGATATGAAACATGTGTAGAGATCATACCTATGAAATAAGAAACAATAGCTTTGAATCCTTTCAACACTACATGTGAAATTGCAAAAACAAATCTAGAGGTCAGGCTACAATGAAACATATATAAAAATTTAGGTCTCTAGAGATAATTTTATTTAAAGATAGAATTTGTTAAGAAGTTCCATTGAAATTATAATGAAAGGAAATAACTATTGAAGCATAAATTAAAATAATTAATAGTATAGGTCTAGTGAATACTTAAAATAAAGTGTAAGTGAAATTTAACACCTTCTATGTTTCTAGCCTTTGTTATGACTACAAAAAGCATCTCTTGCACCATGTAATGAAATGTAAAAAAGTTAGAATGTGTCATGATCTTTAAGAGAATTAGGAATATTAATATGAAGGCTTAAGAGGAGTTAAGAGGATGGCTTAAGGGGAGATGCAATTAATTAGAGGAGATGACAATTTACC
The DNA here is from genome assembly GCA_027924645.1 of Cunninghamia lanceolata. NCBI lineage: Eukaryota > Viridiplantae > Streptophyta > Pinopsida > Cupressales > Cupressaceae > Cunninghamia > Cunninghamia lanceolata. The sequence goes on along the minus strand of BSBN01000185.1, from coordinate 2,026,203 downwards.
TAACATATGGAACATAGCTAGGGGATGGCTTAAGGGGAGTTAAGAGGAAGGCTTAAAAGGGGAGTTAAGAAGATGGATTAAGCACTAACTTATATCATTTAGCTAGGGGATGGCTTAAGGGGAGTTAATAGGATGTATTAAGGGGAGATGGTCCAATCAACTATATTATTTTTGGTAAGGGTACATGCACTAATTTATATCATTTAGCTAGGGAATGGCTTAAGGGGAGTTAAGAGAATGTCTTAAGGGGAGATGGTCTAATCAACTATAGTATTTTTAGTAAGGGTACATGCACTAACTTATATCATTTAGCTAGGGGATGGGTTAAGGGGAGTTAAGAGAATGTCTTAAGGGGAGATGGAATCAACTCTAGTATTTTGGTAAGGGTGTGCTAAGCTATATCAATTAACTATATTGAAGTTATTAAACTAAATCCTAAATTTACCTAACTTATTGAACATAGCTAAGGGATGGCTTAAAGAGAGTTAAGACGATGGCTTAAGGGGAGTTAAGATGATGGCTTAAGGGGAGATGCCATCAATTAGGGGAGATGACTTACCTAACTTATGGAACATAGCTAATGGATGGCTTAAGGGGATTTAAGAGGATTCCTAAGGGGAAATGTAATCAATTAGTTAAGTTATCAATCATATTAATCCTAAACTCACATCCTAGACAAAGATTAAAAGTTTAAAAATTTATACATACCTATTAATCATTTAAAATATTTACTCTATTGTACCATCTGCATCCTCTCTTTTTTTCATTGCATCTATAATTGCCTAATGCTCTTCTATAGAAAGTGTCCATAATTCTTTTGTGATAGGTCTCCCTTTATATCTCACTAATTGTATATTTGTTGCTACAATCAAATGCGAGTAGTGCAAAATTTTCTTATGTCTTTCATAATCTTCTAATGCAGGTATACCATTCCTCCTTATCAAATATTTACATAGCCAAGTGCTAGTAACAACCATAGAACCTGTTGGATACTCAAAGTTATTATCATCTACTCTAGGTTGTAACAAGTTCTGTTTTGCGTCAATACACCAAGCCAACCAATACTCAGTTTCCTCTTCATTACCCTCGGGTGCAACAACAACATACACATGTCCTACAAAAAAAATTCAAATTCAATAAGTCACAAAAATATGCATACATACATATGTACAATTAAATATATATTTCTAAAAAAATGTATCGAAAAGAAATATTGAGTGAATGTACCTTCTTGTACAAGGTTTGAAATACACTCATAGTCATTCAATGCTTGTAGATGATTATCCTCCTCAAATGTTATCTCATTTTGATCATGTGTTTGTAGAGCTATTAAGGACTTTTGTTGCCATTCTTCAACCCAATCTGTATTTTCACATGCTTCCCACTCACCTACGATACAAAACTGACAAAAACATGCGAGCTCCCTAGTCCATAGAGTCCATGTGCTTGCGTTTAAACTCTTAAATGAATGTCATTTTGTTGATCCACTAATTGTATCACAATTAAATCGAGGAGGAATGTTTTCTTCTTCAACCAACCAAAAAAACTGTTGAACTTTAGAGTTTTCACTTGATCCTATAGTCAATTTTGCATTACACCAATCCGCAATTGCACGTGCATTTTGAAACTTTGCTGCATCATGAAATTTTAGTTGCTCTCTAGAAAGAGCCCTTTTCACACATGCTCCAGCTCCATCATGTTCTCCTTTACCATGTCCAACTTCAAAGAAACTCCAAATATGTTAGACATTGTTTTCTTTATGGACCCTACTTAACCACAAAAATATTCAAGAATATTTGAATTATCTTGTACAATTGTCTAACCATATGAAATGTTGTGTCAGCTGGATTTGTCTTTCTTTTAAGTTGTCATTAAATATTTTGAAACAATACTGTACAAACTTTGATAAATGTAACCATTTATCACTCACATAGAAATGGTACTCTCTCAAAATTTTCCTATCATCTTCTATACTATCAATTGCATGTCTATATACAATATGAACAAATATGGCCACCTGTACTGAGTTATAATACTGTGATTAAATCTACTCTTGTGGAGCAAGTGTATAATTTTCTACAAAGTCAACCACTGAAGTATAATTCTAATTGGAAATGTGTTCTTACATATGCGAAATTGTTCATCAAGCCACCAAGCATATTGATAATGTTTCACATATTTATACACAATATTATTCTTGAACTTTGGGATGAATGCATGTACACTACTTTATTCTGTGACTAACAACGTTTTCCAATTTTTCCATCCTTTAATGGATATTGAACATTGGTGAACTTCTTCACATCCACTAATTGTTGTCCAAAATCATGTGAACTACTTTCATGCATGCATTCTCCTAATAACAAAAGATTACCACATCTATTGCATTGTCCAAAAACACATGGTTTTGAAAAATAGAATTGCCCATCAGTTGTTTCACAAAGTATACTTGTTATAAAATCCTTAATTGTTGTAGGTGGCATATTAATACCACATTCCTGCATAATTTGGTTAGCATGCAAAGTATAACATATATATCAAAAAACATCATAAAAATAACGAAACTACACATGAGTTTTACAACAACAAGACATTCACTGCTTATTAATCCTGACATACCAAGGTTTGCATTTCTCAAATGATCTTTGACTTATACTAAAATTTTCTATAACTAAATCATCTATAAATTTTCTATATAATTCTATTTGAGTCATGTCTAAAAGATGTTTTGGATGATGATCATGATTTTTTGACCCCACCCTTAATTTCAAAACATCTCTAGCATTTGATGAAACCCTTGTATTATCATGCGAATATTTTTAATCAAAGACCTAATTTCATTAAATTCAATTTCATGTCAGACCTTGGGAGTCTACCACTAAAAGTCCAACATTGGTTGATTGGATCCTCTTCAATACTTACTCTTCTCTTTTCACTCTTCTTAAGGTTATAGCATGCACATTTAAATATCCACTTGTTTAACGTATCATTCTTTTGCTCACAACTGATTTATTAACTAAAGCAGTTGTTTTTTCTTGATGTGCTACATTCTTATCCTTAGGTTGACTATTCTTTTCCTATAGAACCAATGACATTAGCAACACTAGACATAACTTTTTATATTGATTCATCCACCTTTTTGTGTTTTACAAAAATGCCTAATGTTTTTATTACTTTTCTCATTTTTGAAATTCTCATCAATTGTAATACAAGTTGGCATTGAAATCCAAGAGTTTTTCTATAAAAAAATTGTTTATACAATCTATTTGCATGTGTTCTAATTTGTCTCCAAGATATCTTACCACGAAGATCCTTCAAAACATTACTTTCAATTTTTTTAAAAAAATATATTTTCATTTTCATGCATACAAGGGTTTTCATTTTCATTTTTTATTGTCTTGTTTGTAGTAGAAGCATTTATCTCATCAATATTATATCTAGCTTGCTTTAAATCTTTAATCTCATTATCATTTAACGAATTCAAAGACATACCTAGATTCATTCTTATATTTGTATTTTCCATGTTCTTGACCTCTTCCACATTTGCATACTCTACATTCACTTCATCCAAATTTGTCTCTCCAATATTCTCCTCTTCAATGTTCTCCTCCTCAATGTTCACCTCTTCAATAGTCATCAAATTGGATGCTACATCATTCTTCAGTTTTTTAATCCTCTCTCTCCTATCTCTTTATAATTTTGCCTCTTTCTCTCGATGTGCTTCAATTTCTTCAACTGTCATAACCTTCCTCTTCCCTTTTTGTTGACTTTTACTTGATCCCATGATTACCAAAATGTGTTGGATCCCTTCTTAAAAAATGTATGAAATACAAGTAGAAATAGATCCTTTGTTCAATATGATAGTTGCTTGATATTTGTTTGATCTCTCCAAGAAATTGAATCCTTCTAAAAAATGGATTTCCTACTTCATTCAATCTAAGAATTCTCCTTATGATTGAATCCCTATAAAAATTGCATAAAATATGTTCTCTTAAGATCTCGAATTAACACTTTGCATATAAAAAAGTTGTAGAACTCTTCATTGTAAGTGTATTGCTAAAAATGAATGTCTCTCCAAGAAATTGAATGCCTATAAAAAATAGATTTTCTACTTCATTCCATCTAAAAATTATTGAATCCCTATAAAAATTGCATAAGATATGCCCCATTAAAAGCTCGAATCGACACTTTGCACATAAAAAAATTGTAGAATCTGTCACTGTCGATCATACTGGTAAAAGGGAATGTTGCAAGGTTTCAGTCATACTACCAATTTATTAAAGAAAAAACTAACGGCTAAAATAGAAACGGGTACCCGTTCTATAGAAAATAAAAATAAACGAGTACCCATTTCTTGTTTTTTCAAATATGACATGTACTAATTTGCATTGGTTTTAAGCTTGGTAAAGGCTTGGAAACCTGAGCCTAAGCTTTGGACCTACAACTAACTTGTAACTAAGAAGCCATGAAAACAATGTGAGAAAAACACTAGTTTCACCACTGTAGCTGACGACTTTTTTTTCAAAATATTTTAACAAAATTAAAACCCATTGTAGATCTAAAAGTCTAGTTTTCAAATATGTATTTTTTTTTACTATTGAACATAACTTTCTATTTATTAATGATTTTCTAAACAAACTAACTCATAAAATTGAAATAACATAGGTTACTATTTTTTTAATAACTTTTGATTTTGAAAGTTTCTTGAAATAAAATTATGTCTGACCAAACTAGACATCATTCTCTACATGATGAAAAAAAAATTGCTGAATTGATTAGTTTAGCTCAAATTATGTTGGCCGTACACGAGGGGTTTTAAAAATCACCAATTAAGGCCATTAAAAAATTAATAAAAATAATATTTATCAAAAAATTACAAAAAAATATCCTGACCAAAATTCAACATCCTAGAATCTTTCAACAAAAGGAATTAGAAAAATACATTAGTTTAGGTCAAATTATGTTGGTCATACACATGCATGCTTTTGCAAAAAATAAGGAACTTTTAAAAAGCCACTTTTTGTACATCCAATACAAAACCAACTTGCATCATTTAGGTATTAGAAAAAAATTACATATTTTAAAACTAGAAACAAAATCCTACATTTCTTATTTTTTACACCATCTTAATATTTTACGTACAAGTGCTTCAAATTGTCACTCCAAGTACGACAAAATTTGAAAAACACTTCCACTTTTTGGCTAAAAAGTGAAGTCATCTTCTTGCACTTATCCAATAACCAAAGTAGAACATAAAAGCTATGCATGAATCATATATGAGATCACATCAAAGAAACCAAGGCTACACATACGGGGTTTGAATCCAAGTATAGCCGTTGGGTTATTCTGTGGGTACCTTAGAACCAAGTGTAACAACAAGGTGAGATACAAGATAAACAAAGTGCACGAACCAGATGCATTGTTATGATTTTTTAGAAAAGATAAGACAACATCAAATATCACATCGAGTGATTCTACTAGGTAAGCATCGGATATATAAATCAACCCTGTCTTCATATATGGACAAAGTCCATTTTTGTTTGCTTGTTGAAGGGACACGTGGCCCGTATCAGTATATGTTTATTTTTCATCCTCTGTCGACTAGATAGAATCACTAGAAGAAGGTAAACAATAAAATGAGAGAGGAGAACATGTTCCTTAGGAACAATCACGTAGGAGGATGCCCCTAGGTCATCAACCACAACGCTATGCCTCTAAGACACGACACACAACAATAAAAATAGAAGAGAAGCAAGATAGAAGTGTTGGGTCTCAAAAATGTAGGTTGTGGATTCTAAGGGGATGCTAAGCCCTATGGTCAAATCTACAACGTTTTTGAGCCAATGACTGGAGTTTTGACCTTAACGATCAACTTCTCCCTGTGCTTTAGGTCTTGCTACAACCTAGGCGGGTGAACCTTTGATTATCAAAGAAAGTTGTATGATTAAATCAATGTTTGTTTGCTGCTAGTTTATCCAATTACAATGGCATACTTGTAAATCAGATGAGATATTGTAAACTATTTCTAAAGAAAGCAAATGATCTAATCTAAATTCTAACATAAATAAATAACAACTAACATGAAATGAATCTATAACAGAGTAAAGATTTTAATCATAAAATAAATCATAGTTAGACTGGTGCTTTATCTATTTGGGCAATGGAGTCAGAATGTCAGAAACAAATAAATTGTATCAGGAAGAAATTATTAATTCATTCTTAATAATCCAAAGGACATAATTGTATTAAATGCAAAATATTAAAAGGATTTTAATCTTTTCTGGAAAGAACCAATTTAACTTTGCAAAATAATAAATTAGATCAACTATGGAGACAAATTAATAACCTTAATCAATTAATCGTACTTAATAATCCATTCAACATTCTAAGATTACTATAATTGATGGGAAAGGATTTAATTCTCTCTGAGAAACTAATCAAATCAATTATACTAAATTATCAACTATAATCAGACAATTTAAACATATCCTTTACACATTCAAATTGAATAATTGAAAAATGAATGATATGGAGATAATTAATTGATTAAATTAAAACAACAAACAGATGATATCGTCACAATGTATTTCAAATTCGAATCCTCAACTGCTGCCTCAAAACATATCATGCACCATAGCCTTTCTCAAAACAAAATTGCATAGACGGATCAAATTTGCATCAGATTCTAATCCTAAAATGCTTCAATTTGTCTTTGTGTAAAAAATCTCTATTTCTAACCTAATTCTAACCTAATTCTAACCCCTTATTCTGGGTCCTAGGATCTCTATTTAAAGAGATGCAACAAGCCTCAGACCCGTTTCATTCATTTTACAGTTTAAATAACTAACATAACAGATATATGGTTTTTAAGAAAATAAATCAATCATCCAGGAAAGTAAAATAACTGACATAACAGATATATGGTTTTTAAGAAAATAAATCAATCATCCGGGAAAGTATTTAATCTTCACGATTGCATTCTTTCATCTCCAGCTTGAAACACTTAATAATCATCCCAGGCTTAAAATTAATCTTCCTGAGCTGCTTCATTCAACTGGCAGTTGAGAACTACTTCAACCTAACCCAAATCCTACATAGAAAACAAATTATTCATCAGATAAACAACATATAAACATATAATTTACATTGAGGTAATCCTTAGGACCTCTGGCATGCAGTATAGTTTGCTTACTTCCGTTGTATATTCTCTCATGTATTTAGGGTTTTATCCTTTCCATAGAAATCCCTAACTTCTTTTCCTTTATGTTGAATGCCTTTGGCATAAAATAAAATATTCCATATTGACCTTCATTATAGTATCATTGCGAAGAAAATAAAATAATTATTTTATTTCTTCTTTGGCCATTAATCTTTATTTTCACATTTGCTAGTTATGTTTTTCATATTTGTTGTGAAAAATAATTACCCTCGATTAGGGTTTGACAATAACCTTCATTCTGCATGTGTTTGATTCTTAATTGATATTAATCTTTGAAAGATAATAGCATCCATACTTATATTTATCTTTGCTGGAAATATTCTGCCCTTAATTATATACATTCTTATATAGTCTAGGTAAAATCTTTCTTTATCTTTTTTACTTAGCCAATTTCATCTCGGGATATTATATTTCTCGAGCGCTTAAAATGGATAACCTTTTACCCAGAATTGCATCCTTGTATTCCCTCTAGTGAAATATTTTTAATTGGCATAAAATGTTCTCCATACTTATCAGATTAATTGTTTTGCAATAAAAGTATTTAAAATCTTTCTCTGAACAAAAATAATTATCTACCCCATAGAAATACTTCATACCTCGGTGAAAATCTCTTATATCATCAGTAAGATGTATGTCTCTAAAGCAATAATCCAATACTGGGATTATTTTAATAATTTTTATCCCAGATTAATATGGTTTCATCAAAGACTTCCATTTGATTGTGCTCATTGGGAAAATAGTTAGGGTTTATTAATAATGTGGCTTCATTCTGAGTATACTCCCATCTTAGTCTTTCTTTCCTTTTAAATATACTATCAGCCATTATTAACGTAGAATTGTTTGATGGGATCTGTTGCACTTCACTGTCATCTTCTCTGGTTTGCTCTTCTTACCCAGCCCACTTATTTTCAAATTAAAAGATCAATCATGTGAAGTACATGTTTCAAGTTTTCTTCATTCTAACTTTCCGCTGACCCACATTCAAGCCCAAAAAGAGACTTTGATGCCACAAGGCCATGTGAACTTTTACCTACTACACATAGATGTAAGATGCCTATAGCAAAGCACCTTGCAATTTCAACAGCTTCATGAGAAATATGATCATCATTCTCCATCGCTGCTAACATTTTTTTGCCAGCAAGATAACAAAGGACAAGTTGCCACATGACTGGATTCTTTGGAACCTGTACTAGCAAACACATATTCACTTTCCTTTGATGTGTCTCTGCCCACAATAGATGATTGCATTTGTATAGATACAAATGCAAAAGTAGATCTTCCTAAGTTGTGACTACACAAACTCGTTAAAGCATCCCAGCAAGCTCGTAACTCCTTTCCAACTTTTGCAACAATACAGAACTTTAGAAGGCATGAAATAATTGTACAGTGGTCGTCAAAAGATGGACAATCAGTGAGTCATCTACTAATCACTGTAGTTGGGTAAACTAAAACTCCTGGATCACAAATGAATGAAAACGACCTGAATATAGGAAAGCACCATTGCATCCACAGGGAGGATTCATCATTCACAGATGTCCTGTTCTCCATTGACAATTTCTCACCTATGATTGACAATTCAATTATTTTGTCTAGTGCACAAATAAGAATATCAACTAGCCCTTCATTCATCAAAATCTTCTTTGTAAAAGGGTGCTCCAGTAAACCAGCTAAGAATTCAACTAACCGCTCACCCTTGAAAGCATCTATTTCTAAAATTGTAACTCCATTATTGATATGGTCTTGTTCAATGGAAACCAAACTATCCCAGTCGTGTGATACGCCTCTTGGCAGTTGATGAACTATGTCTCCTCCTTGGCGCTCAAAAAATAAATAATAAGACTCCTATTTGTGCTTTCTGCATAAATTCTTCCATGATATCAAGCAATGCAGATCACTATCCTCTAATTGATGTTTTGTTACTCAAGATAGATCACTGTATACAAAGTGTTAATCGACTCTTCAATAGGAACGATTTCCCTTAGATGTGTGATCGATGTTCATTCATACCATCCGCCACCGTTCGTATGATGTTTGCCACTTTTCATATGATGTTTGGTGCTTAAAATAATCGACACTCTATGGGCTGATGCAGATCCTCTAGTGACTTCCACACAACTCAAAAAGATAAATTGGTGAGGTATTCATCAACTACATTTTCACTTGTTTAAAACCATGCACCAATTTAAATCTACTTTTGAAAAACATGTTAGCTGAGTGATTATATGCCCGTTACCATTGAATTGTAGCTTCAACGAATTAATCTCCTTCATTCTACTGAAAGATAATTTGTAAATTTTATTGAGAGAGTGGCTACAATTTTATAGCAAACATATATTTTAATGATCTGAATCTGCTTTCCATTCCTCAATGTGAATGCATGCCTCTGCAATTGCATCTGCATCGTCTGCCAAGTATTTATTCTATCTCACTCTGTACTGTGGACTAAAGGCGATAAATTGGAGGCTAGGCTATAGTGTTTGGGGAATATGAATTTGTATGCATACCTATCATTCCCTACCCCGCACAATCATAAGAAGAATATCCTCCATGACTGGCTCCGATACCACTGATCTGAATCTGGTTGGAGATTCAGATGACAACACCTAGTGAGCAGGTCACATGCAGTGTTGTAGGTATGAACAACAACTAGTTAGAATATTCTAGCAATCTCTCTAAGAGATGTATGCCTGATTCTGCCTTCTTGTAGCTGTACTGCTTGATAAAACATATTTTTACACCATCTTACTTCTATCTTATGACCATTGTGGCTTGTACAAGGTGCTGGTCCTTTGTAAAAGTCCTCTTCTCATATAGATAGACACCTCATGTCGATGTGCAAAGATGAATTTCTGGGTGTTAAAATTGATTTTGCATACAAAAGCCTAAAATATTTTGCAAAAAATAGTTGAAATTTTCAATTCCAACAATGGCTCTATCTGAGGATGCATGCCCCTTGTGGGCATAGCAAGATCCCAGATTTTTGGAGGAGTAGACCAGTGCCTACTCCATTGGGCGACAGAGTCCAATTATTCTCTCTACCCTAAAATGATATGGTTCTGAGAAACCATATCATAACTGATGGCTCAAGGCCATTAGAAAAAGAGAGGTTTATATTTTCCCCTATCATATACTTTGTTTTCATCATGCTGTAATGAAACAAATCTAATCATATTACTAAAATTTGCATGATTGAACATATCCATATTTTTTAACAATGGTTCATTGATGTTGTTATATTCTTCATGATTATGCATCTGAAAATCACATGCAATCTGAGAACTCCCAAATGATAGGTCAAACCGATTTTTATCGTGATATTTTAAGTAACAATATTTGCTATCATCCCCCAAATGATAATTCTCTATATGAACTAAAAAATAGGCAAAATCATACTATATTTGATATTCACTTTTTTCAATGTTAGCATCATCTAATGGTATTATATCAGATTCAAAGTTGTCACCACTACCTTCAGCACTATATGTATTTTCCTCATACAGCTGTGATATCCAGACTTCATTATTACAAGGTTTGATAGAACTTATCTTTGGACAATCTTTGCTATGAAACTCATAATCACTAGATGTTTCTACCTCAACTGAATATGATCCTAATGTTATCCTTTCACGCCAATCGTATGGTCTACTATCATGCAAAGTATCCTTACTGTCAAAGCATATGTATGATGGACATGAAACTTTCAAATCACCCCCATGTGCATATTTTTGATATTCTATGGTAACTGTGAGATTTGATCACTGTCAAGTGAATATGCCTCTTCATCCATCATGTTTCCAACATTTTCTTCATCTCTTTCAACATTACCACAATGCTTAAGATCATTAAAATCAGATACACCTGTTTTGTCAGCATGTTTACAAGATGACACATTACTTTGGTTATCTGAAGGCACTTCATCCCTCTCATAATTTAGATCTAAATGAACATGAAATTCTTGTTCAGGAATATCTTGGCAAAGTATCACCTCATCTTCTTTTACTATGTTATCATACAATAGATTTGAACAAACCTAAAAATTATCCTTAGACATGTATATTTTCTCCTCATCATCATCTTGTCCTGATTGTAAATACTCATTCCCCTCTTCTTCCCAACACTGTTGGTTATTTTCCTCTTCCTCCCAACACTGCTGATCCATATATGGCAGTGGGTGGGTGGGTAAAAACTCTTTCTTATATAAAGACTGATAGTAAGCATTGTGATGCGGCATATATTGCTGGTATTGCGGGGTATAGTGTCATCCTAGTGGTGAATAGTATTGAGGAACGTTACTTCCATTTATAAGCTGGGGCTCTTGTGGTGGCTTATTATGCTGGATAGGGTTATGGTATGGATCATGAGGTACTCTCAGAGTATGTGGAGCATAGGTGTTCTGAGAGGGTGCATGTGAATTGACATCACTACTTTGTTTACGTGGAGGGATAGGTTTTGGTGATTCCAGTACCTGGAGGCCCAATTGTGCCAGCTGTCTATCCAATCCTACTATTTGTCTTTCTAGTTCTTTGCTTTTTTGTATCATCTGTAATCTCCTGAGTTGTTGTTCTCCCCATTCTAAATACATTTCTAATTCCTGATCAGTGATGCTATCAAGGTCAACAACAGTTTGATCAATAAGCTTCTCCTCATCATGTGGGCTCTTATAGTCATTATTTTCATTTGTATACCCATCATTTAATGGTTCTCCTTCATGTCTCCTTGGTTCAAAGAATGCATCTAAAGGGGGTATGTTATATTTTTCCATGTTTCATCAATTTTATTTTCGGAGTCGCCACCTCTTGTGAGAAGAGGAAAATTAAAATACTTTTCTTCCCAGCGGAGTCTTTTAATTAAAAATTTGGATTTGACTCTATAACAAATAGCTTTAGATTTTCAGGCAAACTTTCCCCAGTAGAGTCACCAATTTGTTGGGTAGACTCAGATGGGGAGTGCAAATTTAACAATTATGAATCTATGTTTGAAGACCTGATTTAAAAGTTTTAATGACTCTATAAGGCGAGATGGCCCACTACTAGATTTTCTCAAGTTGTTCCCCAGTAGAGTCACCAATTTGTTGGGTCTCAAAAATGCAGGTTGTGGATACTAAGGGGATGCCAAGCCCTATGGTCAAATCTACAACATTTTTGAGCCAATGACTGGAGTTTTGACCTTAACGATCAACTTCTCCCTGCGCTTTAGGTCCTGCTACAACCTAGGTGGGTGAACCTTTGATTATCAAAGCAAGTTGTATGATTAAATGAATGTTTGTTTGCTGCTAGTTTATCCAATTACAATGGCATACTTATAAATCAGATGAGATATTGTAAACTATTTCTAAAGAAAGCAAATGATCTAATCTAAATTCTAACAGAAATAAATAACAACTAACATGAAATGAATCTATAACAGAGTAAAGATTTTAATCATAAAATAAATCAATAGTTAGACTGGTGCTTTATCTATTTGGGCAACAGAGTCAGGATGTCAGAAAAAAATAAATTGTATCAGGTAATAACTCGATCTGATTGGCACATATAACTGTTTGCAACTTGTACAAACGTGCAAGGAAGAAATTATTAATTAATTCTTAATAATCCAAAGGACATAATTGTATTAAATGCAAAATATTAAAAGGATTTTAATCTTTTCTGGAAAGAACCAATTTAACTTTGCAAAATAATAAATTAGATCAATAATGGAGACAAATTAATAACCTTAATCAATTAATCATACTTAATAATCCATTCAACATTCTAAGATTACTATAATTGATGGGAAAGGATTTAATTCTCTCCGAGAAACTAATCAAATCAATTATACTGAATTATCAACTGTAATCAGATAATTTAAACATATCCTTAACACATTCAAATTGAATAATTGAAAAATGAATGATATGGAGATAATTAAATTGATTAAATTAAAACAACAAACAGATGATATCGTCACAATGTATTTCTAATTCGAATCCTCAACTGCTGCCTCAGAACATATCATGCACCATAGCCTTTCTTAGAACAAAATTGCATAGACGGATCAAATCTGCATCAGATTCTAATCCTAAAATGCTTCAATTTGTCTTTGTGTAAAAAATCTCTATTTCTAACCTAATTCTAACCCCTTATTCCGGGTCCTAGGATCTCTATTTAAAGAGATGCAACAAGCCTCAGACCCATTACATTCATTTTACAGTTTAAATAACTAACATAACAGATATATGGTTTTTAAGAAAATAAATCAATCATCTGGGAAAGTAAAATAACTGACATAACAGATATATGGTTTTTAAGAAAATAAATCAATCATCCGGAAAAGTATTTAATCTTCATGACTGCATTCTTTCATCTCCGGCTTGAAACACTTAATAATCATCCCAGGCTTAAAATTAATCTTCCTGAGCCGCTTCATTCAACTGCCAGTTGAGAACTGCTTCAACGTAACCCAAATCCTGCATAGAAAACAAATTATTCATCAGATAAACAACATATAAACATATAATTTACATTGAGGTAATCCTTAGGACCTGTGGCGTGCAGTATAGTTTGCTTACTTCCGTTGTATATTCTCTCATGTATTTAGGGTTTTATCCTTTCCATAGAAATCCCTAACTTCTTTTCCTTTATGTTGAATGCCTTTGGCAGAAAATAAAATATTCCATATTGACCTTCATTATAGTATCATTGCGAAGAAAACAAAATAATTATTTTATTTCTTCTTTGGCCATTAATCTTTATTTTCACATTTGCTAGTTATGTTTTTCATATTTGTTGTGAAAAATAATTACCCTAGATTAGGGTTTGACAATAACCTTCATTCTACATGTGTTTGATTCTTAGTTGATATTAATCTTTGAAAGATAATAGCATCCATACTTATATTTATCTTTGCTGGAAATATTTTGCCCTTAATTATATACATTCTTATATAGTCTAGGTAAAATCTTTCTTCATCTTTTTCACTTAGCCAATTTCATCTCGGGATATTATATTTCTCGAGCGCTTAAAATGGATAACCTTTTACCTGAAATTGCATCCTTGTATTCCCTCTAGTGAAATATTTTTATTGGCATAAAATGTTCTCAATACTTATTGGATTAATTGTTTTGTAATGAAAGTGTTTAAAATCTTTCTCTGAACAAAAATAATTATCTACCCCATAGAAATACTTCATACCTCAGTGAAAATCTCTTATATCATCGGTAAGATGTATGTCTCTAAAGCAATAATCCAATACTGGGATTATTTTAATAATTTTTATCCCAGATTAATATGGTTTCATCAAAGACTTCCATTTGATTGTGCTCATTGGGAAAATAGTTAGGGTTTATTAATAATGTGGCTTCATTCTGAGTATACTCCCGTCTTAGTCTTTCTTTCCTTTTAAATATACTATCAGCCATTATTAACGCAGAATTGTTTGATGGGATCTGTTGCACTTCACTACGTCATCTTCTCTAGTTTGCTCTTCTTACCCAGCCCACTTATTTTCAAATTAAGAAGATGAATCATGTGAAGTACATGTTTCAAGTTTTCTTCATTCTGACTTTGCACTGACCCACATTCAAGCCCAAAAAGAGACCTTGATGCCACAAGGCCATGTGAACTTTTACCTGCTGCACATAGATGTAAGATGCCTATAGCATTGCAATTTCAATAGCTTCATGAGAAATATGATCATCATTCTCCATCGCTGCTAACATTTTTTTGCCAGCAAGATAACAAAGGACAAGTTGCCACATGACTGGATTCTTCGGAACCTGTACTAGCAAACACATATTCACTTTCCTTTGATGTGTCTCTGCCCACAATAGATGATCGCATTTGTATAGATACAAATGTAAAAGCAGATCTTCCTAAGTTGTGACTACACAAACTTGTTAAAGCATCCCAGCAAGCTCGTAACTCCTTTCCAACTTTTGCAACAATATAGAAGTTTAGAAGGCGTGAAATAATTGTACAGTGGTCCTCAAAAGATGGGCAATCAGTGAGTCATCTACTAATCACTATAGTTGGGTAAACTGAAACTCCTGGATCACAAATGAATGAAAATGACTAGAATACAGGAAAGCACCATTGCATCCATAGGGAGGATTCATCATTCACAGATGTCCTGTTCTCCATTGACAATTTCTCACCTATGATTGACGATTCAATTATTTTGTCCAGTGCACAAATAAGAATATCAACTAGCCCTTCATTCATCAAAATCTTCTTTGTAAAAGGGTGCTCCAGTAAACCAGCTAAGAATTCAACTAACTGCTCACCCTTGAAAGCATCTATTTTTGAAATTGTAACTCCATTATTGATATGGTCTTGTTCAATGGAAACCAAACTATCCTAGTCATGTGATACGTCTCTTGGCAGTTGATGAACTATGTCTCCTCCTTGGCGCTTGAAAAATAAATAATAAGACTCCTATTTGTGCTTTCTGCATAAATTCTTCCATGATATCAAGCAATGCAGATCGCTATCTTCTAATTGATGTTTCGTTACTCAAGATAGATCACTGTATACAAAGTGTTAATCGACTCTTCAATAGGAATGATTTCCCTTAGATGTGTGATCAATGTTCATTCATATCATCTGCCACTGTTCGTATGATGTTCACCACTTTTCATATGATGTTCGGTGCTTAAAATAATCGACGCTCTATGGGCTGACTCAGATCCTCTAGTGACTTCCACACAACTCAAAAAGATAAATTGGTGAGGTATTCGTCAACTACTTTTTTGCTTGTTTAAAACCATGCACCAATTTAAAACTACTTTTGAAAAACATGTTAGTTGAGTGATTATATGCCCGTTACCATTGAATTGTAGCTTCAAAAAGTCAATCTCCTTCATTCTACTGAAAGACAATTTATAAATTTTATTGAGAGAGTGGCTACAATTTTATAGCAAACATATATTTTAATGATCTAAATCTGCTTTCCATTCCTCAATGTGAATGCATGCCTCTACAATTACATCTGCATCGTCTGCCAAGTATTTATTCTATCTCACTCTGTACTGTGGACTAAAGGTGATAAATTGGAGGCTAGGCTATAGTGTTTGGGGAATACAAATTTGTATGCATACCTATCATTCCCTACCCTGCACAATCATAAGAAGAATATCCTCCATGACTGGCTCTGATACCACTGATCTGAATCTGGTTGGAGATTCAGATGACAACACCTAGTGAGCAGGTCACATGCAGTGTTGTAGGAATGAACAACAACTAGTTAGAATATTCTAGCAATCTCTCTAAGAGATGTATGCCTGATTATGCCTTCTTGTAGCTGTACTGCTTGATAAAACATATTTTTACACCATCTTACTTCTATCTTATGACCATTGTGGCTTGTACAAGGTGCTGGTCCTTTGTAAAAGTCCTCTTCTCATATAGATAGACACCTCGTGTCGATGTGTAAAGATGAATTTCTGGGTGTTAAAATTGATTTTGCATATAAAATCCTGAAATATTTTGCAAAAAATAGTTGAAATTTTCAGTTCCAACAAGAAGAATGATGATACAAATAGAAGAATGGTCACAATAGTGTTGTTATATGGAGCCTAATCAGACTCGAAGGTTAAATTTTCCCCACTTTTATCAACGCAGTTTCCCCCCAAATTATTTAATGGGGGTTTCTATTGATTGTATTATAGCATTTTGCAGTGGTATTGAGTTGCAAGAATTCTTGGTTGTAATTAATTTGATTTATTGGATAATAATATTGGACTCTCTATTGGTGGATGTAGTCTAATTTTGGGTGAACCACATTAAAACTTGTCTCTTGCTATTATTGTTTCTGTGTATTTTTCATTCCTTTGTTTAATCTTTATATGCATTTAATTGATATCTTCTACCGTCTAACCCTAACAAGTGGTATCAGAGTAGGTTGTGTTCAATTATCATCTGCAAGAAGGTCTCACGGTTGACTGAGAGTCTCATAGTTGAGTGGGACCAATGGAGGATGAGGGTAAATTGAAGGTTGATAAATTTAATGGGTAGAACTATCAGTTATGGAAGATGTAGATGGAGGATTACCTCTATTAGAAGGATTTGTGGAGGCCGTTGGAAGGAGTATCCAAGAAACTGGCAGGAATGACAAATGAGGATTGGTATCTTTTAGACAGAAAGGCACTAGGAGCCATTCAGTTGTGTTTGGCACCATTTGTGGCATTCAATATAATAGAAGTGATGACAATAAGTGAATTGATGAAAGCTTTAGCTAAATTGTATGAAAAACCCTCAGCCTCAAATAAGGTATTTCTCATGAAGCGTTTGTTTAATCTAAAAATGATTGAAGGTGGATCTATGATAGATCATTTAAATGAGTTTAATATGATTGTTAGTCAGTTAACTTTTGTAAAAGTGAAATTTGATGAAGAGGTGAGGGCTCTCTTGGTTTTATGTTCTTTGCCAGAAAGCTGGAATAGCTTGGTAATGGCTGTAAGTAACTCTATCTCTGGTTCAAACACTTTGAAATTTGATGATGTTGTTAGTGTTATCCTTAGTGAGGAAATGCAAAAGAAAAACTCAGGAGGGTCCACATCAGGTAGTGTTTTGAATGCAGAAAGTAGGTACAGATCAAAGGAGAGAGGAAAAGGTTCTGGAGATCATGGGAAGTCACAAGCAAAATCAAAGGACAAGAAGTCCCAATCCAGAGGACAGAAGGATTGCTGGTACTGTGGGAAACTAGGTCATCTGAAGAAATATTGCTGGTCTTGAAAGAATAAAGAAGGAGACAAACAAGAAGGCAATAAGGAGACAAATGTGGTAAGTAATAAATCTGAAGATGATGCTTTGATTCTTTCCCTAGATAATGCTGATGATTCATGGGTTTTAGATTCAGGGGCCTCATTTCATGCTACACCCCATAGAAGTTATTTTCTTGATTATGTCCATGGGCATTTTGGGCTCGTTTATTTGGGAGATAATGAACCTTTTCAGATTGTTGGAAAGGGAAGAATCAAAATTAAGTTACAAAATGGGAATCATTGGCTACTACAAGAGGTAAGGCATGTTCGAAGGCTGAGTAGGAATTTAATTTCAGCAAGACAGCCAACTGATGAAGGTTGCATTGTTACATTTACTGATAAAAATTGGAAGGTTACAAGAGGTGCCTTAGTAGTAGCAAAAGATATGAAAGTAGGCACCTTATATCTTTGTATAGGTCATACTATTCCTTCTACTTTAGTTGTTGCAGAGAAAAACCAAACATGTTTAGGAACAGTTGCTACAAGTTCTGAGACAACACTATGGCATAACAGACTTGGGAATATGAGTGAAAAAGGTATGAAGGTACTTCATTCTAAGAAAGTTTTACTAGGTCTAAAATGTATTAATATGGATTTTTGTGAAAGTTGTGTGTATGGAAAACAAAAGAGAGTTAGTTTTCTCAAAGATGGGAAGAAAAAGAAAGATGAAAAGTTGGAGCTTGTGCATATAGATGTATGGGGACCAGCTCAGGTATCTTCTCCTGGTGGCTCTTGGTATTATGTTATATTAATAGATGATGCAACTAGGAAGGTTTGGATTTATTTCCTTAGGTAGAAATCTAATGTATTTGAAACATTTAAGAAATGGAGAATCTTGGTTGAGAATGAGATGGGTAAAAGATTAAAATGTCTCAAATCTGCTAATGGTGGTGAGTATTACAGCAAAAAATTTGAGGATTATTGTTCCTTTAATGGAATCCGTAGGTAGAAAACAGTTCCAGGGACTCCACAAGAAAATGGAGTGGCTAAGCGCATGAATAGGACAATAATGGAGCGTGCAAGGACCATGAGATTGCATGTTGGGCTGCCTTTAAATATGTGGGTAGAGGCTATCAACAATGTTGTATATTTAATTAACAGAGGTCCTTCAGTTCCTTTGGGCTATGGTATTCTAGAGGAAGCATGGATAGGTAAGAAGGTGAGTTATTCTTTTCTCAAAACCTTTGGATGTGAAACATTTGCACATGTAGATTCTGAAAATAGAACCAAGTTGGATGCAAAATAAAAAATGTGTACCTTCATTGGATATGACATTAATGAATTTGGTTATAGGCTTTGGGATTTTAAAAAATAGAAAATTGTTAGCCACAAAGATGTTGTATTCAATGAGAAGGTGTTGTACAAAGATCAGTTGCAGCAACATGAGAAGAAAGAAAAGGATTATGTGGTGCTGGATGATACTCTAAATAGCAATGTTCCAGTGGTTCCTCATGCTCCGCAACAGCAACAAGAAATACCACAAACTCCAATGAATGTTAGATAGTCAACAAGGCTAAGTAGACCTCCTGAAAGGTTTTCTCCCTCTTTGTATTCTATTTTGTTAACATATGCTTGTGAACCATAAGGGTATGATGAAGCTATGCAAGCGGATACAAAGGTTCAGTGGGAGATTGCAATGAAAGAAGAAATGGACTCCTTGCTAAAAAATCAGACTTGGGAATTATGTAAGTTGCCTGCAGATAAAAAAGCTTTACCAAACAAATGGGTTTACAGGCTGAAAGAGGAAGATGGAGGTAAGAAAATATTTAAAGCCAAGTTAGTTGTAAAAGGATTTGCACAGAAAAAGGGCATTAATTTTGATGAGATTTTTTCTTCGGTTCTTAAGATGACTTCTCTTCGTACTGTTTTAATTATTGTGGCTACTAAAGATTTGCATTTGGAACAGCTAGATGTGAAAACTGCCTCTCTCCATGGTGATTTGGAGGAGGAGATATATATGGAGCAGCCCCAAGGATTTGAGGTCAAAGGTAAGGAGAAACAAGTGCAAATTGAAGAAGAGTTTGTATGGCTTGAAACAAGCACCTCGGCAATGGTATTTGAAATTTGATAGCTTTATGGCTGAGCAAGGCTACAACCAATGTAATTCTGACCATTGTGTTTATTTTAACATGTTGGATAATGGTAGCTACATTATTTTATGTTTATATGTTGATGACATGCATGTAGCAGGGTCTAACATGGATCACATAAGAGAGTTAAAACAACAATTGGCACAATCATTTTCTATGAAGGATTTCAAGGCAGAAAAATAAATCCTTGGTATGAAAATTTGTAGAGATAGGAAGAATAGAAAATTGACTCTATCTTAGGTTGATTATTATGAAAAGGTGTTGCAGAGATTCCATATGGTGAATGCCAAAGTTGTCAGCACAACTTTGCCCAGTCATTTGAAATTGACTAAGGAAATGTGTCCTAAGACACCAGAGGAGGAAGAAAAAATGTCCAAGGTACCATATGCTTCAGCTGTAGGAAGTTTAATGTATGCCATGGTATGCATGAGACTAGATATTGCACATGTTGTAGGAGTCGTAAGCATGTATATGAGTCATCCTGGATTGGAGCATTGGAATGCAATAAAATGGATTCTCAAATATTTGAGAGGTACATCCAATAAACACTTATGTTTTGGGGGCTCTAATACTAATTTAGCAGGCTATGTAGACTCAGATTTGATAGGGGATATTGATACCAGGTGGAGTACTACAGATTATATCTTTACTATAGGTGGGACATTGGTGAGTTGGATCTCACAATTGCAAAAATTGGTAGCTTTATCCACTACGGAGGTAGAGTATGTAGCTGCAACAAAGGCAAGCAAGAAAATGATATGGATGCAATCTTTCATGGAAGAATTGGGCAAACAATAAGTTAATAGTTATTTGTTTACGTACATCCAAAGTGCCATACATCTTACAAAGAATTCTGCCTTGCATTCAAAGACCAAACACATATAGTTGAGGTATCACTTCATTCGATCGATGCTAGATGATGGACAGTTATGGCTATAAAAGATACGTATGATGAAAATCTAGTGGATATGTTTACAAAGGTAGTGACAAGGGAGAAACTGATCTCCTCTTCAGCTTCAGTTGGTCTTCAAGACTGAAAACAACAAAAATAGAATGACAGAGTCCGGGGTGCTTATTTCCAGTGGGAGCTACAGGGTCAGTGGTGTTATGATCAGTCTCCAAGTGGGAGATGATCTGGTGTAGAGTCTGATCAATCTCCAAGTGGGAGATTGTTGTTATATGGAGCCTAATCAGACTTGGAGGTTAAATTTTCCCCACTTTTATTGGTGCAGTTTCCCTCGAAATTATTTAATAGGGGTGTGCAGGGGGGCAGAGCCCCTCCTGCAGGGACCGAGGGTCTTATCCCTTTGGCGGGGGCTTGGGGGTAGAGTCCACAGTGGGTGTCTGGGGGCAACACCCCCAGCAGGGGCTACTGGGGGTAATGCCCCTAGTCGGGGGCTCGACGGCAGCACCCCCGAAGCAAAAATTGCCTATTATTTTATAAAGGTGTCGGGAGTTATTTTTTATATTAGCTGACATAAAAAAGAACCCTATTTTTATAACTGACATAAATCTTGATAAAAGCGGCTATGGGTTAGGGATTCTGTTGATTGTATTGTAACATTTTGCAATGGTATTGAGTTGTAGGGATTTTTGGTTGTAATCGGTTTGATTTATTGGATAATAATATTGGACTCTCTATTGGTGGATGTAGCCTGAGTTTGGGTGAACCATGTTAAAAATTGTCTCTTGCTATTATTATTTCTGTGTATTTTTTATTCCTCTATTTAATCTTTATTTGCATTTAATTGATATCTTCTACTAGCTAACCCTAACAAATAGAGGTGGTCTCTTGATATCCTTGACCTTACAAGAGTATCAAGGGTCATCCAAGGAGGCCTAAACAACACATAACACATCACGGGTGAACACAACATAAGAGGCAAGGTCACATAAATGAGCAAATAATGCTATGACATAGGTGACCACCAAGGTTAGAAATATTTACCTATTTCTAAGAAGTGCTAAGACTTGTGAGCATCTTAGAGAGATGCTCCATCAAGTTTTGTAAAAAGTGTGAGTAGTTTGTATTTGTTTGATATGTATTTCCAAGATGGTCAAGCGGTGTTCATTTCTCAAATCCTTGTATATTTGAAATCTTCTATTGCTTACGAGGAGGGGAATTATTACTATTTCCCACTAATAATAACCGCCTTGTTCTTTTTCAATCCTTTGATTTCATGTTAATCTTTTTTTGTGGCAAAATGGGGTATCTTCCACCATGACATCCTTTCCTTGTATCATATTATTTTTTTGTGGTTGTTAGATTTGTAAATCCTGTGCATCTTGGTTGACTCTCAATCCTTGAAGGGATAATAGTGGAGGAACCTTAGCATAGATACCTTTTCCCCGTGGATGAGTTGAATTTACAATCTTTTCCTTATCCACTTCTATCATACCAACTATTTCATCATAATTTATTGCTCTATTGTATTTTACTCTACCATATTATTGTCGCTATGCTTAAGAAAAGGATTAGTAAATATCTATAAATTCTAATTCAGAGGGGTGACCAACTTATCTCCATTGTCATTCACACTAGATACATGTATCACATTTGAGTTGATGAGGTCTTGAATTTCATGTTTAAGATGCATACATCGCTTAGTATCATGGCCTTGTTGCCAATGATAATGACAAAAAGTATTAGCATCGAAGTAGTCCTTGCATTCTACTACTATCTAACAATTTAATCAGAGGAAGCTTTAAGAGATAATTACCCACTGCTTGATTCATTATAGAATGTAGAGAGTCAGATATTGGAGTAAACTATCTTTGTTGTTGTCAATATTGAAATGGTGCCCTTTTCAGATTAGTGATAGAGGACACTTTTTGAAAAATTGTTTGAATTTTGTCCATTTACCTTTATAAAGTTCTTGTTGTTCCTTTTAAAATTGTTTTGAGATGTTCCATTTTGAGCTTGAACACCATGAGTCAATGAATTTTGGTTCTCATATTGACTAGATGAAAGTTGATAATCACGAAAAGCTATTCATAAATGTGGAAAAGAGTTATATTTCATCAAGAGGATCTTATCATGTATGTTAGGTTGTAAATTTGTAATAAACACCTTCTAAACATCCTCATCATTCATTTGGTATTGAATTTGTGCATAAAGAGCTTGATATCGACTAATAAACTCAGTTAACTTCTCTTTCAGACCTTGCTTGCAAAGAACTAAATCAATCAATGAGACTTGAGGTCCAATGTTTGCTTGAAAATGTTGTAAGAATTGATCGACTAGCTGAGAGAAAGAGTGTATTCAATTTGGGGGTAAAGAGAGAAACCATTACAAAGAAGTATCTTTGAGATATCGTGGGAGGAGTTTTTCTAACAAGTCCTCTTCAAAGAAGAAATCACTACGCATAGCCATGAATGCTGCCACATGAGTATTAGGATCACCTTTTCCACCATATTTTTCAAAGCGAGGAGTTTCAAACTTATCGGGCATAGGAGCTCTCTGGATTGCATAAGATAAAGGGTTATGAGCATGATAAGTTGGTATATTAGGCTGTGAAGAGTTTGTCAAGCTCATCACCTTTTTATTTTAAATAAGTCATGCCTTGCAAGAGTTGGTCTAGGAGGGTATCATTAGGAGATGCAGTTTGAGAATTGGAAGCCGTGGTCATGAAATTTTGGGGAGATTGGTTGTGAGTGATAAAAAAAGGTGTTTGAGAGTAATTGTGAGTGGAAGGTGGTTGAGAATAGTTGTAGGTGAAAGGTGGTTGAGAATAAGTGGGATGGAGTGGTGGTTGAGAGTGATTAATCATAAAATAAGTCACCCTAGGTGGTTGGTTTTGATAGTTGAATACCACAGCCTTGTAATTTTGTGAATTGATGCCATTAGATACTCCAATACTAGTGGTAGAATTACTACAAGCATGTGCATTAGTAGTGAGAATTGTTGATGTAAAAGTAGACATTCTAGTAGTTGGTATAGGTGCCGATACTATAGGAGTACAATCAACACTGAGAGGGGGGGTGAATCAATGTTGAGTCAAAAACCACAATTTATGACTTTTCAAATTTGACAATGAACTTTATCAAAAATTGAATTCAATACTTGAACAACCAAAATCAAATAATCAATCATATCTAATTACAAAAGACATGAGATCATAGCACAAAAAAATTAATGAGTGAAAAACCCTCCTGGGGTAGAAAAACCACTCAAAATTGCGTAGAAACCTCACTGGTTACAATATTTAGAAGCACCAACTTCAAGGAAGACCAACCCCTAATACATACAAATAGGTCTCACTGACCATACAAGCCTCACTAGCTACAAGATGCCTCACTAGCTGAATTTACCTCACTGGCTTTTCTCAATCAATCAAAACAAAAGATCTCATGTGCAAGAAGTGATTGCCATTCAATCTGATTTGCACCATTTAAACCCTCATTCATCTCTTTAACAATTTTCTCATAGATGCATTTTCATCACACCTTTTATTCATCACATGCCCAGTATCACCTTCTCGTCTATCTTTTCTCTTCAAGAGGAATTTTACAATAATTTCTTCAACCCTACATATTGAATAACACAAAAAAAAACTTTCAAACAATATTCCTGCAAAAACATTATATACAAGATGACTTGATGACCTTCCAAATTTTGTATCTTCTCTACTTTTACAATTTCATTTTCATTTTCTTTTTTTTTTCAAAAATATGTTCCACCTGCAAAATAAAAACATATATATGTGTTTCTTCTCTGCATCCCTGTAAGAGAAAATAAAATCTTTCCATATTCCATTTTTTATTTTCTCTGTATATCTTTTCATATCCTTGTGTGAACTTTAAAAACCCCTTCAATATTTTCATCTTCTCCTTCAATCTTCAAACAAACTTCAATGAGAAAAAAACAATCTTTTCATCTTCTCTAGATTATCATAAATGATATTCTTTACACTATATCTTCAATCTGCAAAAAAATCATCTTCAATAAAAAGTTAATTCCAATATCCTCTTTGCACACAAAAAATCTTCTTCAAAAAGATCATCTCCACCATCTAAAAAAATAACCCTTGATATCAAACTTGTTCATCTTCTGCAAATAACTTAAAAAATTTGTCCAATCTGCCCTTTCAAACTTCATCTTCCCCTACATAAAAACTTCTTCAAACAAAAAAATCCTTTTCTTTAAAAAATGCTTTTTAAAAAGCTTCTACATCTCATATATCAACTCTTCATATTTCTTATTAGAGACTTTGGTTTTACTTTCCTCATTAAAAAATAGAAAGAAAATCAAAAAGACTTTCTCCATTTAACTCTTCTTTAAAAATAATGCCTTTAATATCCATAAAAATCTCCCATAAAATCTCCCACAAAGTCTCCCTAAAAATCTCCTTAAAAATAGCTTTAACTTCACCTTTTTTTATGTCATTGAAAAATGACATTGAGAGGGCCACCAAAATACGATAAAAAATAAACAAATTTCTAAAATAGAATAAAGCCATTAATATGGCTTATTCATGCTCCCAACACATATTTAATATTGCCTTTCATTTGGCTTTTTGGCGCTCAAATAAAATCTGCCAAAAGTAATGTTTAAAAAACTCAAACAAAGTCTAATAATAGGCTTTAATTAGCCCACTCATAGCATCC
Source organism: Cunninghamia lanceolata (assembly GCA_027924645.1). Taxonomy (NCBI): domain Eukaryota; kingdom Viridiplantae; phylum Streptophyta; class Pinopsida; order Cupressales; family Cupressaceae; genus Cunninghamia; species Cunninghamia lanceolata. Next base: position 2,000,549 of record BSBN01000185.1, on the reverse strand, counting down.
ATAAGGTGAACGCTGCTAAAGGTAATGTTTAGACAAGAGGGTAGGCTGCAAGAGGGTCTTAAACCCATTAGGAGGTCACCTTAAGTGATGGTGACTTGTAATACCAAGTCAACATAAAATTAAAACATAAAGTGCCTCTTTAGACTTAGTTTAGGATCACAAAATGGTACAAAGGACTTAAATAAAAAATGACCTCAAGAGAAATATGAAGAACTGAGACAAAGATATCAATTGGTCCAATATAACTACAGATTAAAAATAATAGTGACCTCTAACATTATCACTATGAAGTGAGCCAAATTGTCTTCTAAATTATGATCCTTGAAACATGATTCTCTTATCATGGCATGGAATCAGGCATTTGATTCTCATATGAACAACATCAAACAACTCATTCTCATCACTGACCTACATTGACCTCCTAACAATTTTATCACTGTATAATATTGATTCATAATGATAATTGTCACTATAACACTGTCCAGATACAAACAATACCTGCAACTGATGTAATACAAACTCAAGACATCAATGATGAACTCCACACTAGGAATCTTCACTGTAACATATCTTGTTAACTTGCTGACTTAACAACATTGTAATGCTTTACACCCTCTTAAGCATGATAAACCATAACAATTTGAGATCAACCTTGAAAAATGCACATTTTCCTTCACATTTACCTTTACCATCATATGAACTCTTCTGCAACCAAGTGGAGAATAAATAAGTGTGATAGCTCTAAGATCTCCTTCTAACAATGTCATCATGCAAACTCCTCTAAATGAACAACATCATTATGTCACCATGACACTTTACCTTTTATATTGAACAACTCCTATCAATACCAACACCTTTTTGACATCAATGACAATCTACTTTCATTAATCTCCCCCTTTTTCATTGATGGCAAAACTGCATAATGTATGTTCTCTCTCTCCCCCTTTTTGACATCTGATGACAAAGGATGACTTAACCCCCCCTGTCATTTAACTCCACTAAAAGATGTTAAAGCTTTACCATAACATTTAAAATCACATTGCATTATGAAAATTTTGAAGACATAAACTCATGTTAACCTGTTATCTTCCCTTTTGAACCTGTGATGATCTATGATGACATAAAATAACAAATATGAAGAAATCATATGACAAACCATGTTGGCAATACTTGAAAACAAGCCTTCAACTTGAGAGCAACAAATCATCATGAAGCACACACCTAAAAAGATACATCCTTTTCAAATCCAAATGCAGAGACATATGCTATGAATTAACTTCTTCCATTATCAACCTCCTCAGACAATTTATGCTAACATATGATGAGAATTCCTTGAGTACACCCAAGATCATGTCTTTCAAATCTTAAGATCTGTCAACAATTATTCAAATCAGCCCATGCACATCAACAAACTAACTACATCATCAAGTTCTTCTTGCAACAACACTTCACATTTTCTGAAACATATCACGCACACTTTGAACTGCAACATCATGACAACTCAACATGATATGAACAAGATATAAAAGGATAAAATCACTCAACATTATCAACCTCTTTTTCCAGAGAACTTTTGAAACATCTTATCAACAACATGTATGCATTATGACATTATGAACCATTGATCACCTATTTCACTGACATACACCTTCTGAAACTTCTTTGGGATAATTGATAAAACATTGGTAACTCCCCCTAACTTCATGCTATGTGTTATGCAATTGATGAAGTGACTTGTGTAAGATGCACAAGTTTAGAATCTGTACTCTTTTGCCTTTGTTTCAATCTCCATACTTTCACAGGTTCTTTCTTCCTCCAAACTTTTTCAGCTTTTGTCCTTTTTGACATCCCTTGATCATTTATTTTATGCTTCCAAGTAGGATCATACCTTCTATGCATTTTAGAATTTGTTTGTATGTGACCAAGAGAGTTGCACTTGAAACATACAAGATTAGTATTTCTTATTGAAGCAAATTGACTTCTTCTGCAATTAACTGCTTTGTGCCCAAAATGATTACAGATATAACAATAACCAAAAAATGTGTAATTGTACTTGTACATGTATGCTTGCCTTACTAGAGCAGTTCTTCTAAGATTTATTCTTTGATTATGCATTTTGACAAACTCTTCTTTGGTTCTCACCTCAATTTCAATCTTATTTTTGCCTTTAGTCTCAGGAGTAGTAGCATGATGACTTAAATCAATTGAATGTGAGCATTGTCCTTCTTCAAATCCTAGACCAGTTTTGTCTTTGAATCCTTTTTGTTTTTCCAAAAGGTCCTCAAGTTTGTCGCTGCTTTTGCACATATCAAGTTTCTTTCTCAACTTCAAGAGTGTGACATTCTTTAACCTTGACAACTAGCTTTTTGCTAGTAACATCAACTATCCTTTTACTTTCTTCAAAAGACAAATTTCAATCTATAATTTGCTTCTCATAGCCATTGATCTTATTAACAATGATTTCATTTTCCTTTTGAAACTCATTTCTTTGAACATTTATCTCCTTGTTAAGTCTCTTGACTTCACTTAAAGCACATCTTAATTCACCTTCAAAGTCAATTTTAGCTTCTTCATTTTTTTATTTTTATTTATGATCGCCATGAAAAGAGTCTCTGCACCTTCCTCAAGAGAGTCTTCTGAAGCACTATCTGTCATATCTGCATTCTTGATAAACAAACTCTTTTTCTTCCTAAAATTAATCTTCTTCTTAGGATTGAATTGCTTCTTCTAATATTGTTTCTTGTTCTCCTTGTCATCACTATCCACATCTTTATAAGGACATTTAGCTGCATAATGTCCTATTTTTTCACATTCAAAACATTTGAATGGGAGTTTACCTTTGTATTTGCCAGCTGATCCCTTTTTCAACTTGCTCACAAATGATATCTCTTGATCATCATCCAACTCATTTGATTCACATTTTATTTCTTTCTTCTTTTTAATGGATTTGAATGCAGTTTCTTTGCTTGAAGGAGTATCATTACTAATTTTCATCTCAAAGGCAGTGAAGATGCCATGAAGCTCATCAAAGGTGACTTTGCTCAAATCTCTTTCCTCTACTGCAAACACTTGGGACTCATAGTTTGGAGTTAGAGTCCTTAAGACTTTTATTACAACTGTCTTTTCTTCTAGAGTATCACCCAATCCTCTTATAGCAATTACAATTTCTTGAACCCTCAAAAGATATTTAGCCACTTTCTCATCATCACTCATCTTGAGACTTTCAAATTTGGCCCTATAGGATTGTAATTTTGCTTCCTTGATTTTATCATCTCCCTGACAAATATTAGATAGCTTGTCCCATATTGCCTTAGCTAACTTACACTCCATAATTTTAACAAGTATCTCATTGTCTAAGCCACATCATATTGCATTTTTGGCCTTAGCATTGTTTTCATAGGCCTTTTTCTCATTAGGTGTTGAAGGAGGATTTGTTGCAGTATATTCATTTTCAATGGCAGCATACACATCATACCCCAAGGAGGACAAATATGACTCCATTCTATACTTCCTTAAAGCATAATTAGACCCATCAAATAAAGGTACCTTGTAGGATGAAAAACTCTCTTGACTTTCCATAACAAGTACTCTACACACAAGACCTACCCAAGCTGATTAAGCTTCAAAAGGGAACCTATGCTTTAATACCAAGTGTAGGAGTACAATCAACACTGAGAGGGGGGGTGAATTAGTGTTGATTCAAAAACCACAATTTATGACTTTTCAAATTTGACAATGAAGCTTATCAAAAATTGAATACAATAATTGAACCAAAATCAAATGTTCAATCATATGTAATTACAAAAGACATGAGATCATAGCACAAAGAAATCAACAAGTGGAAAAGCCTCCTGGGATAGAAAAACCACTCAAAACTACCTCACTAGCTTAAACAAAAACCTCACTGGTTATAATATTTAGAAGCACCAACTTCAAGGAGCACCAACCCCCAATACATACAAATAGGTCTCACTGACCATACAAGCCTCACTGGCTACAAGATGCCTCACTGGCTGAATTTGCCTCACTGGCTTTTCTCAACCAATCAAAACAAAAGATCTCATGTGCAAGAAGTGATTGCCATTTAATCTGATTTGCACCATTTAAACCCTTATTCATCTCTTTAACAATTTTTTCATAGATGCATTTTCATCACACCCTTTATTCATCACATGTCTAGTATCACCTTCTCAACTATCTTTTCTCTTCAAGAGGAATTTTACAATAATTTCTTCAACCCTGCATATTGAATCACACAAAAAAAAAACATTCAAACAATATTCCTACAAAAACATTATATACAAGATAACTTGATGACCTTTCACCTTCTATATCTTCTCTTCTTTTACAATTTCACTTTCATTTTTTTTTTTCAAAAATATGTTCCACCTACAAAATGATGCAGAGGCATCCACACTAAAACCTTGACATACAGCATGTATGTCTACAACCCATCATCATCATCATATTTTCTGTTGACATTGTCAGCATCATCATATTTTCTCTTGCCGACCGATATCCTCCTGCAGACAAACCTTCACCCTTTCGCCTGTCAGCAGCATCATCATATTCGGCTATCGGCAGCATCATCACATTCGGCAAGCGCAAACATCCTCCTGATGTTCACTGTTCATCTTACCGCCAAACACTTTCTGCAGCATCATGATGTTCAACATCATGTTCATCAGCAGGATATAAAATATCTGGTTCCCTCCATATATCCTGATGGCAACACTTCACGCACCTTTCCTTCGATGCTTACGTCACCCCGATCCACTTAACTTCTCAATGCCTTATGCCGATACCAAAACACTTATGGTCAGCAGGATAAACCTTTATTGGGTGATATTTTGGAATGTCCTGATGACGATTATCCTGATGACGATGACGTCATATGCAGTTCCTTCAATATCCTGCTATCGGCCAAACTTAACATTATCGGCCCGCGGTGATTTTATCAACCCGATCGACTAACTTATGCCGATATACTCTTCCTCGGCAACACCTTGTAATGATCACCCCAATGCGCATTCCCCTTATGCAATCTATTGCATCATGTTCACCTCCATCTACTCGGATGACGCCCGAAGTAACTGCAGGATATACACAGAAATATCCTGATGATGCCGTTGTGACGAATTTCTAACCTTAGTGAATTTCGATCCGTCGAACCTCCTGAGGTGACCCGATCTGCTTCCTGGACAACTTTCCAGACTCGAACTACCAGCACGACCTAGCACATACCCATGCTAGGGTTCTCAACACCTCTCGACTGCGATCCTGCAAACATACATGCGAACAAACAGAAAGTGCAAACTAAACCCTAAACTACTGTACATAGCCATTCCACCGATTCGACGAATCAACTGGTGGAATGGATCAGCGAATCCATGCAACCACCAGAACAGCAAATCGATCACACAATGGAATCCAAACAGAAAATTGACACAAACAGGATCTCTTTATTGATTTCAAAAGATGCAAATACAGTACTCTGTCTCACTCTGCAATCTAACTCCTCAATCTATATCTATATCTCAATCTGTCCTAAGACCAACCGATCCTACTGCATAAATAGGAACTGCTTGCGAGTACTACCACTCGATTCCCAGCGGCTGGGAGCTTCCAAGCGGCTGGGAGGATCCAACTGAACTAACAAACTATACAGCTGTCATTAGCTGTCATAACAAACTACCTAAAAATAGAAAAGCACGGTCAACTTGGACCTTATTACATGCATTGGTCTTATAAGACCTTCTTGGAAACATTAACCAGACCTATAACAAACTAACTGCCTCATGGAGGCCAGCTGTCAGGTAGGTGCTCCTGCACCATACTCCCCAACAGAAAAGAACTCATGTCCCATGAGTTAGGTTGTGGAAGTCCTCCACCTTTACACTTTGCCTTTGCAGTGTCTTGACCTATTCCAGCTTTGTCCTCTGCTGGCTCTCAGCTGCTCCAAGACTTCTGAACTGGAACTTGCTGTCTTGCAAGTAAACCCTCATGCCTGTTAATGTAGGCCCTTCTCTCACATACCTTTTGTTTGTCAGGTTGTCTGACCAGAACCTCTGTCTGAATACCTACCTCTTGAACTTCTGCAATGTTCAACTCTGTCTTTCTTTCAACTTTTATAGGACAAACAATAGTCCCAACTATGACAGCATCCTTGTCATTCCTCTCAACTGGTTGCCGTTTGCAAACCTGTTTCTAAACCTGCTGCTGACCTCTGTCAGTCACAACTGAAACTTTCTTCAACCTGTTGTCCTTAACAACTTCTTTCCCTGCAGTGTCCGCAACTACCTTTATGCCTGCTCCTATAGGCATCTGCACAAATTCCTTCTTTCCCACTAAAATGATTTTTGCTACCTTTTGTACTGCAGCTTCTTCCTGTAATGGCATCAACCTAATAGTTTTCCCATCTTTCTTGATGGTGTAGGTATTAGCATACCCATCATACAGTACCCTCCTGTCAAATTGCCATGGTCTACCCAACAGTAGGTGACAACATTCCATGGGCAAAATGTCACACAAAACTCTATCCTGATATGCTCCAATCTGAAAATCAACATATCCCTGTTCATATACCCAAAGTGATTGACTATCACTCACCCAAGATGCCTTGTAAGGGTGTTGATGTGGAATCCTTTCCAAATTCAGTTTATCCACCATTTCCTGAGAGACCATGTTGTCTGTTGAACCAGTATCAATGACAACCTTACATACTTTACCTTTGCTCTTGCATGTGGTCTTGAAAACAGCTCTTGTTTGCATCATATCTTTTGATGTCTGCCAACTAGTTCTCCTTAGCATCAATGCTTCTCCCTCTTCAGGATATCCATAACCGTCAGGAGCTCTATCTCCTTGATAAGTGTTTGAACTTTGCACACTTTGCTCTACTTTCTCTTCTTGCACAAGTTGTACTCTCTTGTCATTCGTTCTATCATCTCTGGATGATGAACCCTTGGTTTCTGGACATTTGAAAAATGGATGACCAAACTCACCACAGGTGTAACACTTTCCTGAAAATGTAGTAGAACATCTACCACCTCCAAATCTGCCTCTATTACCTTTCCATCCACCTCTGAAATCAGACTGTCCCGGTCCTTTACCAGTGTCTTCTTGACCCTCATTGGTTTGCCTTGTTGTAGGGGCTGATCCTCTTCCCCTCATATTGTTTCCTCTTCCTCTCATGGACTTATCCTGTCTTCTATTCATCTTTTCTTCAATCCTGATTGCCATTTGATAACAATCCTCCACATTCTTAGGGTTAGCTAAAACTAACTCATCCTGTATGTTCAATCTCAAACCAGCCAAGTACCTAGCCACCTTTTCTACCTCATTCTCATGATGACCAAATTTCATACTCAACTTATAAAACTCCTCAGTATATGCCTTCACATCCATTTCCTTCTGCCTTAAAAATTGTAGCTTCTTAAACATCTGAATTTCATAATCCTTGGGCAAGAATTTACCTTTGATCCTTGCTACCATTTTATCCCATGAAGTGATCTTTGACCTTCCTTGTTTCCTTCTCTCGGATTGTACATAATCCCACCATACCAAAGCATGACCTCCTAACTTGGTCTTTGCAATCTTTACCTTCTGATCCTCAGCAACATCTTCACATTCAAAGTGATTATCAAGTGCAGCAATCCAATCCAGCAACTCATCTTCATTCAAACTTCCATTATACTTGGAAACATCAACCTTTACCTTAGGTTTATCACTCTGTACTGCCTTTAACAGTTTTGCAAATCTCTGGTCTTCAGCATCCAGTTCTTCAGCTACCTCTTCATACTCTTCAATAGTATCTTCATCTTCTTCAGACTCACTGTCTTCCACTTCCCTCTTTTTGTTCTTCTCCAAGGCTACAAGCCTGGCTTGAAGTGCTTCAGCAAGCTCCTTCATCTTCCTCATCTCTCTGGCATGTTTTTCCTTCATCTCCTGCAATTCCCTTGCAGTACCATTACCTTTCGGAGGCATTTTGTCAACCTCTCACTTCTCTACCTCTGTCTTTTCAGTGACAGAATCAACACACAACAGCCCAGACCTTTTGCTGAGCTCTGATACCACTATGATGCAGAGGCATCCACACTAAAACCTTGACATACAGCATGTATGTCTACAACCCATCATCATCATCATATTTTCTATTGACATTGTCAGCATCATCATATTTTCTCTTGCCGACCGATATCCTCCTACAGAAAACCTTCGCCCTTTAGCCTGTCAGTAGCATCATCATATTCAGCTATCGGCAGCATCATCACATTCGGCAAGCGCAAACATCCTCCTGATGTTCACTGTTCATCTTACCGCCAAACACTTTCTGCAGCATCATGATGTTCAACATCATGTTCATCAGCAGGATATAAAATATCTGGTTCCCTCCATATATCCTGATGACGACACTTCACGCACCTTTCCTTCGATGCTTACGTCACCTCGATCCACTTAACTTCTCAATGCCTTATGCCGATACCAAAACACTTATGGTCAGCAGGATAAACCTTTATCGGGTGATATTTCAGAATGTCCTGATGACGATTATCCTGATGACGATGACGTCATATGCAGTTCCTTCAATATCCTGCTGTCGGCCAAACTTAACATTATCAGCCCGCGGTGATTTTATCAACCTGATCAACTAACTTATGCCGATATACTCTTCCTCGGCAACACCTTGTAATGATCACCCCAATGTGCATTCCCCTTATGCAATCTACTGCATCATGTTCACCTCCATCTACTCGGATGACGCCCGAAGTAACTGCAGGATATACATAGAAATATCCTGATGATGCCGTTGTGACAAATTTCTAACCTTAGCGAATTTTGATCCGCCGAACCTCCTGAGGTGACCCGATCTGCTTCCTGGACAACTTTCCAGACTCAAACTACCAGCACGACCTAGCACATACCCATGCTAGGGTTCTCAACACCTCTCGACTGTGATCCTGCAAACATACATGCGAACAAACAGAAAGTGCAAACTAAACCCTAAACTATTGTACATAGCCATTCCACCGATTCGACGAATCAACCGGTGGAATGGATCAGTGAATCCATGCAACCACCAGAACAGCAAATCGATCACACAATGGAATCCAAACATAAAATTGACACAAACAGGATCTCTTTATTAATTTCAAAAGATGCAAATACAGTACTCTGTCTCACTCTGCAATCTAACTCCTCAATCTGTATCTATATCTCAATCTGTCCTAAGACCAACCGATCCTACTGCATAAATAGGAACTGCTTGCGAGTACTACCACTCAATTCCCAGCGGCTGGGAGCTTCCAAGCGGTTGGGAGGATCCAACTGAACTAACAAACTATACAGCTGTCATCAGCTGTCATAACAAACTACCTAAAAATAGAAAAGCATGGTCAACTTGGACCTTATTACATGCATTGGTCTTATAAGACCTTCTTGGAAACATTAACCAGACCTATAACAAACTAACTGCCTCATGGAGGCCAGCTGTCAGGTAGGTGCTCCTGCACCACAAAATAAAAACATACATATGTGTTTCTTCTCTGCATCCTTGTAAGAGAAAATAAAATCTTTCCATATTCCATTTTTATTTTCTCTGTATATCTTTTCATATCCTTGTGTGAAATTAAAAAACCCCTTCAATAATTTCATCTTCTCCTTGAATCTTCAAATGAACTTCAATGAGAAAAAAATAATCTTTTCATCTTCTCCACCATATCATAAATGATATTTTTTACACTACATCTTCAATCTACAAAAAAATCATCTTCAATAAAAAGTTAATTCCAATATCCTCTCTGCACACAAAAAATCTTCTTCAAAAAGATCATCTCCACCATCTAAAAAAATAACCCTTGATATCAAACTTGTTCATCTTCTGCAAATAATTTTAAAAATTTCTCCAATCCGCCCTTTCAAACTTCATCTTCCCCTACATAAAAACTTCTTCAAACAAAAAAATCCTTCTCTTTAAAAAATGCTTTTTAAAAAGCTTCTACATCTCATATATCAACTCTTCATATTTCTTATTAGAGACTTTGGTTTTACTTTCCTCATTAAAAAATAGAAATAAAATCAAAAAGACTTTCTCCATTTAACTCTTCTTTAAAAATAATGCCTTTAATATCCATAGAAATTTCCCATAAAATCTCCCATAAAGTCTCCCTAAAAATCTCCTTAAAAATAGCTTTAACTTCATTTTTTTTGTCATAAAAAAATGACATTGAGAGGGCCACCAAAATAGGATAAAAAATAAACAAATTTCTAAAATAGAATAAAGCCATTAATATGGCTTATACGTGCTCGCAACACATATTTAATATTGCCTTTCATTTGGCTTTTTGGTGCTCAAACAAAATCTGCCAAAAGTAATGTTTAAAAAACTCAAACAAAGTCTAATAATAGGCTTTAGTTAGCCCACTCATAGCATCCATAAGGTGACCACTGCTAAAGGTAATGTTTAGACAAGAGGGCAGGTTGTAAGACAGCCTTAAACCCATTAGGAGGTTACCTTAAGTGATGGTGACTTGTAATACCAAGTCAACATAAAATTAAAACATAAAGTGCCTCTTTAGACTTAGTTTATGATCACAAAATGGTACAAAGGACTTAGATAAAAAATGAACTCAAGGGAAATATGAAGAACTAAGACAAAGATATCAATTGGTCCAATATAACTATAGATTAAAAATAATAGCGACCTCTAACATTATCACTATGAAGTGAGCCAAATTGTCTTCTAAAATTATGATCCTTGAAACATGATTCTCTTATCATGGCATGGTATCAGGCATTTAATTCTCATATGAACAACATCAAACAACTCATTCTCATCACTAACCTACATTGACATCCTGAAGATTTTATCACTATATAATACTGATTCATAATGATAATTGTCACTATAACACTGTCCAGATACAAACAATACCTGCAACTGATGTGATACAAACTCAAGACATCAATGATGAACTCCACACTAGGAATCTTCACTATAACATATCTTGTTAACTTGCTGACTTAACAACATTGTAATGCTTTACACCCTCTTAAGCATAATAAACCATAACAATTTGAGATCAACCTTGAAAAATGCACATTTTCCTTCACATTTACCTTTACCATCATATGAACTCTTTTGTAACCAAGTGGAGAATAAACAAGTGTGATAGCTCTAAGATCTCCTTCGAACAATGTCATCATGCAAACTCCTATGAATGAACAACACCATTATGTCACCATGACACTTTACCTTTTATCTTGAATAACTCCTATCAATACCAACACTTTTTTGACATCAATGACAATCTACTTTCATCAATCTCCCCCTTTGTCATTGATGGCAAAACTGCATGATGCATTTTTCCTCTCTCCCCCTTTTTGACATATGATGACAAAGGATGAACTAACTCCCCCTGTCATTTAACTCCACTAAAAGATGTTAAAGCTTTACCATAACATTTAAAATCACATTGCATTATGAAGATTTTGAAGACATAAATTCATGTTAACCTGTTATCTTCACTTTTGAACCTGTGATGATCTGTGATGATAGAAAATAACAAATATGAAGCGAGCATATGACAAACCATGTTGGCAATACCTGAAAACAACCCTTCAACTCAAGAGCAACAAATCATCATGAAGCACACACCTAAATATATACATCCTTTTCAAATCCAAATGCAAGGACATATGCTATGAATTAACTTCTTCCATTATCAACCTCCTCAGACAATTTATGCTAACATATGATGAGAATTCCTTGAGTATAGCCGAGATCCTCTCTTTCAAATCCTAAGATCTATCAGTCATCATTCAAATCAGCCCATGCACATCAACAAACTAACTGCATCATCAAGTTCTTCCTGCAACAACATTTCACATTTTCTTAGACATATTGATGCAGAGGTGTGCAACGGAACAACCAAATTCCCCTTTGCTCTGTCAGATTTTTTTTTTTCAATCCTCTGTTCTATTGGTGTGACCCATTCATGACTTATTCTGACACGTCGATAGATTCCTCAACACTATCGGTCTAACCTACGTGTATTGGTGGGATGCAACTGTCAACCCATTCAGTTACAATGCATTTGCTCTTCAACTTCCAGACAATACGACTTGTCCTAGATTTATTCCACTCGGACTCACACATGGCACTAGGCCTTACAATTGGTCACTTGGACCTTATACAACACCAAAACATCAAAATGAACATGAAATTAATTAAAGTATCTAGGTGCCCCTGCACCACATATCAAGCACACTTTGAACTGCAACATTATGACAACTCAACATGATATGAACAAGATATAAAATGATCAAATCACTCAACATTATCAAACTCTTTGTGCAGAGAACTTTTGAAACATCTTATCAACAACATGTATGCATTATGACATTATGAACCATTGATCACCTATTTCACTGACATACACCTTCTGAAACTTCTTTGGGATAATTGATAGAACATTGGCAACTCCCCCTAACTTCATGTTATCTGTTATGCAATTGATGAAGTGACTTGTGTAAGATGCACAAGTTTAGAATCTGTACTCTTTTGCCTTTGTTTCAATCTCCAAACTTTCACAGGTTCTTTCTTCATCCAAACTTTTTTAGCTTCTATCCTTTTTGACATCTCTTGATCATTTATTTTATGCTTCCATGTAGGATCATACCTTCTATGCATTTTAGAATTTGTTTGTATGTGACCAAGAGAGTTGCACTTGAAACATACAAGATTAGTATTTCTTATTGAAGCAAATTGACTTCTTCTACAATTAACTACTTTGTACCCAAAATGATTATAGATATAACAATAACCAAAAATGTGTAATTGTACTTGTACATGTATGCTTGCCTTACTAGAGTAGTTCTTCTAAGATTTATTCTTTGATTATGCATTTTGACAAACTCTTCTTTGGTTCTCACCTCAATTTCAATCTTATTTTTGCCTTTAGTCTCAGGAGTAGTAGCATGATGACTTAGATCAATTGAATGTGAGCATTGTCCTTCTTCAAATCCTAGACCAGTTTTGTCTTTGAATCCTTTTTGTTTTTCCAAAAGGTCCTCAAGTTTGTCGCTGCTTTTGCACATATCAAGTTTCTTTCTCAAGTCAATGATATCAACTTCAAGAGTGTGACATTCTTTAACCTTGACAACTAGCTCTTTGCTAGTAACATCAACTATCATTTTACTTTCTTCAAAAGACAAATTTCAATCTGTAATTTGCTTCTCATAGCCATTGATCTTATTAACCATGATTTCATTTTCTTTTTGAAAGTCATTTCTTTGAACATTTATCTCCTTGTTAAGTCTCTTGACTTCACTTAAAGCACATCTTAATTCACCTTCAAAGTCAATTTCAGCTTCTTCATTTTCTGATTTTCATTTATGATCACCATGAAAAGAGTCTCTACACCTTCCTCAAGAGAGTCTTCTAAAGCACTATCTGTCATATCTGCATTCTTGATAAACAAACTCTTTTTCTTCCTGAAATTAATCTTCTTCTTAGGATTGAATTGCTTCTTCTGATATTGTTTCTTGTTCTCCTTGTCATCACTATCCACATCTTTATAAGGACATTTAGCTACATAATGTCCTATTTTTCCACATTCAAAACATTTGAATGGGAGTTTACCTTTGTATTTGCTAGCTGATCCCTTTTTCAACTTGCTCACAAATGATATCTCTTGATCATCATCCAACTCGTTTGATTCACATTTTATTTCTTTCTTCTTTTTAACTGATTTGAATGTAGTATCTTTGCTTGAAGGAGTATCATTATTGATTCTCATCTCAAAGGTAGTAAAGATGCCATGAAGCTCATCAAAGGTGACTTTGCTCAAATCTCTTTCCTCTACTGCAGACACTTTGGACTCATATTTTGGAGTTAGTCCTTAAGACTTTTGTTACAATTGTCTTTTCTTTTAGAGTATCACCCAATCCTCTTATAGGATTTACAATTTCTTGAACCCTCAAAATATATTTAGCCACTTTCTCATCATCACTCATCTTGAGACTTTCAAATTTGGCCCTATAGGATTGTAATTTTGCTTCCTTGATTTTATTATCTCTCTGATAAATATTAGATATATTGTCCCATATTGCCTTAGCTAACTTACACTCTATAATTTTAACAAGTATCTCATTATCTAAGCCACAGCATATTGCATTTTTGGCCTTAGCATTGTTTTCATAGGCCTTTTTCTCATCAAGCATTGAAGGAGGATTTGTTGTAGTATATTCATTTTCAATGGCAGCATACACATCATACCCCAAGGAGGACAAATATGACTCCACCCTATACTTCCAAAAAGCATAATTAGACCCATCAATTAAAGGTGCCTTGTAGGATGAAAAACTCTCTTGACTTTCCATAACAAGTACTCCACACACCAGACCTACCCAAGCTTATTAAGCTTCAAAAGGGAACCTATGCTCTGATACCAATTGTAGGAGTACAATCAACACTGAGAGGGGGGGTGAATCAGTGTTGAGTCAAAAACCACAATTTATGACTTTTCAAAATTGACAATGAAGCTTATCAAAAATTGAATTCAATACTTGAACAACCAAAATCAAATGTTCAATCATATGTAATTACAAAAGACATGAGATCATAGCACAAAGAAATCAACAAGTGGAAAACCCTCCTGGGGTAGAAAAACCACTCAAAACTACCTCACTGGATTAAGTAAAAACCTCACTAGTTATAATATTTAGAAGCACCAACTTCAAGGAGCACCAACCCCTAATACATACAAATAGGTCTCACTAACCATACAAGCCTCACTGGCTGAATTTGCCTCACTAGCTGAATTTGCCTCACTGGCTGAATTTGCCTCACTGGATTTTCTCAATTAATCAAAACAAAAGATCTCATGTGCAAGAAGTGATTGCCATTCAATCTAATTTGCACCATTTAAACCCTCATTCATCTCTTTAACAATTTTCTCATAGATGCATTTTCATCACACCCTTTATTCATCATATGTCCAGTATCACCTTCTCATCTATCTTTTCTCTTCAAGAGGAATTTTACAATAATTTCTTCAACCCTGCATATTGAATCACACAAAAAAAAAAACTTTCAAACAATATTCCTACAAAAACATTATATACAAGATGACTTGATGATGTTCCACATTTTGTATCTTCTCTGCTTTTACAATTTCACTTTCATTTTCTTTTTTTCCAAAAATATGTTCCACCTACAAAATAAGAACATATATATGTATTTCTTCTCTGCATCCCTGTAAGAGAAAATAAAATCTTTCCATATTCCATTTTCATTTTCTCTGTATATCTTTTCATATCCTTTTGTGTACTTTAAAAACCCCTTCAATATTTTCATCTTCTCCTTCAATCTGTAGTCAAACTTCAATGAGAAAAAAACTATATTTTAATCTTCTCCACAATACCATAAATGATATTCTTTACACTATATCTTCAATCTGCAAAAAAATCATCTTCAATAAAAAGTTAATTCCAATATCATCTCTGCACACAAAATATATTCTTCAAAAAGATCATCTCCACCATCTGAAAAAATAACCCTTGATATCAAACTTGTTCATCTTCTGCAAATAACTTAAAAAATTTGTCTAATCCGCCCTTTGAAACTTCATCTTCCCCTGCATAAAAACTTCTTCAAACAAAAAAATCCTTCTCTTTAAAAAATGCTTTTTAAAAAACTTCTACATCTCATATATCAACTCTTCATATTTCTTATTAGAGACTTTGGTTTTACTTTCCTCATTAAAAAATAGAAAGAAAATAAAAAATACTTTGTCCATTTAACTCTTCTTTAAAAATAATTCCTTTAATATCCATAAAAATCTCCCATAAAATCTCCCACAAAGTCTCCCTAAAAATCTCCTTAAAAATAGCTTTAACTTCACATTTTTTTATGACATTGAGAGGGCCACCAAAATAGGAGAAAAAATAAACAAATTTCTAAAATAGAATAAAGCCATTAATATGGCTTATTCATGCTCCCAACACATATTTAATATTGCCTTTCATTTGTCTTTTTGGCTCTCAAACAAAATTTGCCAAAAGTAATATTTAAAAAACTCAAACAAAGTCTAATAATAGGCTTTACTTAGCCCACTCATAGCATCCATAAGGTGACTGCTGCTAAAGGTAATGTTTAGACAAGAGGGTAGATTGCAAGAGGGTCTTAAATGCATTAGGAGGTCACCTTAAGTGATGGTGACTTGTAATACCAAGTCAACATAAAATTAAAACATAAAGTGCCTCTTTAGACTTAGTTTAGGATCACAAAATGGTACAAAGGGCTTAGATAAAAAATGACCTCAAGAGAAATATGAAGAATTGAGACAAAGATATCAATTGGTCCAATATAACTACAGATTAAAAACAATAGCGACCTCTAACATTATCACTATGAAGTGAGCCAAATTGTCTTCTAAAATTATGATCCTTGAAACATGATTCTCTTATCATGGCATGGTATCAGGCATTTGATTCTCATATGAACAACATCAAACAACTCATTCTCATCACTGACCTACATTGACCTCCTGAAGATTTTATCACTGTATAATACTGATTCATAATGATAATTGTCATTATAACACTGTCCAGATACAGACAATACCTACAACTGATGTGATACAAACTTAAGACATCAATGATGAACTCCACACTAGGAATCTTCACTATAACATATCTTGTTAACTTGCTAACTTAACAACATTGTAATGCTTTACACCCTCTTAAGCATGATAAACCATAACAATTTGAGATCAACCTTGAAAAATGCACATTTACCTTTACCATCATATGAACTCTTCTGCAACCAAGTGGAGAACAAACAAGTGTGATAGCTCTAAGATCTCCTTCGAACAATGGTATCATGCAAACTCCGCTGAATGAACAACACCATTATGTCACCATGACACTTTACCTTTTATCTTGAATAACTCCTGTCAATACCAACACCTTTTTGACATCAATGACAATCTACTTTTAGCAGATACTTGTGTATGAGTCGATGATGACATATTATTAATAACATTCACACATTCAGTCACAAGCATAAAATTATGATTTACTATATGCACTAAGCCTCAAAGCATGTTAACACAATCTTGTCCTTTTAGCAACTCTCTTATGTTGTGAACAATAGGCACGACTTCTTCTGTTATTCTTTCTTTTTCCACAAATACATGAAATTCTTCTAGTTCCTTGTCAATTTTGTTTATTTGTTCATCAAGTACATGTGTTATCACATCAATAGGGTCCTTAACATCATGAAATATTTGTTCTTCCATTGTAACAATAGGAGGCTTGATATATTGCAAAGTTTGTGTTTCTCCTTTTGTAAAGTATGTATTTAATGGATTTTCAGGTGTAGGAACACCATTGGTTTCAGGAGGAACCCATTAATCTAGGACTTCTCCTTAAAGTGATATTTCTATTAGGTAGCAAGTTATAAGACTCATGCAAAATCATACAACACTCAATGCACAAACTAATAGAACAAACCCTAGGATGAAGGTATAGTTGTTGAAATACACATGTAAATGCAAAAAATGGGATATGAATGCAAAAAACACTATTGTGAAACACTACTATCAAAATCAAATTTAAATGATTGTTAAAAATGAGCAATAAAATCTCAAATAAGATTTTAACCACAAACCCTAGCTTTTTGCAAAGACTAGGTTATATGGAAAAATGCATAATTTGAAGCAAATTCTAACAAATAAAATATGAAAATGCAAGGTAAATGATCATGTAATGATGTAATGCTACAATTTATATTATATCTAATGCAAATATGAGATATTTAAATGATTTAGATGAAATTCAATGAAAATAGTGTAAACTATGTCTAAATGCAAGCCTAAGATGCTTGATTTTTTCAAAATTTTCAATTTTTTTGCAATATTTTCAAATGTAAAATGATGCCAATGAAATGAATGAATGCAAAAATGATGTACAACACTCAGCAAGGTACAAAATGTAATTAAAACATGGGTTCACCAAAATGTAATGAATGAAAAGAGGGTTTGTTGGTTTGATGAGTAGTTTAGTTAGACCCCCCTTTCACTTAATACATTCAAGGACATTTAACCGAGTTGACTCACAACTTCTATAAGAGGATCAATTATCAGGTTGGTTGTCACTTGGAATAATTAGGAAATTTGGAATTTGTGAATTAATGTGTTGATTTAGCTTGATTATGGTTAAAATCCTAATTATGCAAAATCATAAACAAACGAACGAAACCTAGAAAATGCTCGCATAGGGATAAACTAAATACGGATTAGATACATACCAGATTTTGAGTTTTAGAATATAGAAAATTTAGGGGTCAAAAGAGTGGGTGCCCAAGCCCAAGGTGTTGCTTTTTCTAAGGGCTTCAAGATCTTTTTTGCTACTAACTGCAACCACTTAAGAGATTCTTCATGCCACAAAACTAAGGGTCAAAAGAGAGGGCACCCAAGCCCTTCTTGAGCTATTTCCTAACTTTTTCTTCAAATCCTAATTCCTTACACTCTACAACTCCTCTCTACAAGATTCGATACATGTCACCTGCAATGACAAGAAGAGGTTTGGGGGTTGTGGTGTTTAGGAGCTTGCCTTGGTCAAGCCCTAGAATGGTATTCAAGCCTTCCAACATCGTTGTTAGATAGAGAGTGGGTGTTCTTGTAGGACAAAGGAAAAAGCAAATGATAAATGATTGATTGAAAAGACAAATAGATATCAACTCAGAGGTGTAGCTCTCAAGGAGATGAAGATATTTCATGCCATGAGAAGATGAAGCCAAATCTACAATAACAAACACAATAACAACATAATTCTACTGTGCAACACAATGAATGCCTTGAATGCTCTATAATCATAAGTTTTCCTTGAAATCAAAATCGCCTTCTAGTTTTCAAATGAAGTCCTAAAAATGTTTATATATGCATTCTAACTATAATTTCATAATTCAAACTTAAGATGCTGACAAGGAACACCTTTAATGGTAACTTCGCCAACATTGAAATTTGGGACCCCGCCAAAATATGGCAGGGCGTGAGCATGGGTACCCTTGTCCCGGGACCTATTTTGGGTCAAGGTTAAGCTCTATAATGTCCTCTAAGTCCATTTTAATATAGGTTTGAGGGCATTTTGTCTCAGGATTCATTTCTAACATGCATGATAAAAAATAAGGGAGTCTGGAGCTAAACTTAGGAGGTAAAAGTCCTAGGGGGACATTTTACGATATAACACTTGGATACCCATCCCATTTGCCTCTACTTCTAATTGACCATGTCTTGTGACATCACATTATGGACATCATTTGAGACACTTTATAATACATTTTGTCCTAGGACTCTTACATATACCCTTTCTTCATCTAATTAGTTAAATAAATCATATTTATTTAACTAATCCCTCTTTATCCCATTTGAATCTCATTTTAATCCCCACTAGCCAATTAATTAAATAAATCTTATTTATTTAATTAACTCCCACTTATTCCTCCATCATCTAATTTAAATAAATAAAATATTTATTTAAATAAGCCCTTACCTCATAATTTAAATAAAAATTTATTTAAATCATTTGTCACACTATCCCATTGTCAACCACTCACAACCTTCATTAAATGAGTTGGCCTTGAATTAAATAGCCTTTCAATCCTATCCATCCATGCTTTTAATCTCAACCATTCATCCTTAATCCATGTCTCACTTAATCCTTGTCATCCATCACTAATCTAATCATAGCCATCCATTTGTATCTCTCATCCCCTATAAATCAAGCCTCTCCCAAGTCATTTAGGCATCCACACTTGAAGTATCATAATGCTATTGAAATGACTCTAGATATCCATATCCATCAATCTCATATTAGTGTTATACTATAGAAATCATGAGCAATCAACATATCATTCTTTCCATCTTTCATCATCTAGAATAAAGCTAGTAGATTAAGGTGCATCTATTCCATTCTATCATGTGTGGAGGACTTGGTTTGAAGGTAAAGGTATTGGGTTGGTAGTATTATATTTTTATTGACTTTGATCCATTTTTCCATCTACACTAATATTCGAAGGTTATTAGTATTTAAAAATACCTTACTAGGGCTATCATTGTGTCATCAAGGTGACATGTTCTCCTAGTTTACTTCATGAAAAAATAATGAGAAATGATAGAAGACAACACTCTTTAGTAATGTATATAGTCCTAGGGATGCTTGTACAAATCTAAATTCTTTTTAGTGCACTAATTGAAGTGTGAGATGTAAGTGATATGTGAGAATAGCTCTTAAATTCTTTGGATTTTTTGTGTTGTCACGGTCAGTGGGTTCACAGAATGCAATGTCCAGACCGTACAGAAAGAGTAAACATAATAGAATCAACTCAAATATAGAATGCAAAGAATGATTCAAATACTCAATATATGATAGATTTAAAATGCTAACATGTCGGCAACATGCAGGCTTACAAATTAGGGCTCACAGGCCTGATTATAGAATAGAAAGATATGGCATTGAAGCGCCTTTTCTAAAAGGATCAACTATATGTGAGCTTCTAATCATGAACTATGCTAACTTATAAACTACTTTCCTATGCATCTAATACATGTTTATATATCATCTTCAAGCTCAAGAAATCCTCTACGTTGGCCAAGGAAGAAGTTGCAATCTCCAATGAAGTAATGTGTGAAAATAGATAGGTCAGCCTTATGCAACTGGTACTCTTCTATAAATGAATGAAACAAGGTGCGGATCTCAGGAAAGGTTGGCCAGGACTCAAACTATCTTGAATGATGTTTCATTTATCTCCATAAGTCATGGAAGTGCTTTGGAAATCTTCTCCTTTTGTTGGCTATTTGTATGTTCTACTTTATGAAAATAGGTGATCTTCTGATAGTGATAACTCTCCAAAACTAATCCAAATGAGCTTAAATTTGAATATGATGTAGTTGATGATGTCTAAATGCTAAGTCCTGCTCCATGAGCTCTGAAATGAAAATGCGGCAAAATACAGTACAAAATATTGAAACTGCTTCTAATGGAACTAAACTGAAATGAACTAGAAAATGAAAGAAACAAATAAAGAAAATGTTTTTGGTTAATGCAAGATTACTCTACAACTTGGGATTCTCCTACATAAGACAATCAAGGTTGTTGAAAAAGTGAGTCCCTCACTTTGCTGGGGCAAGATGAAAACCAAGACGGTCTACCTCAACCTGAGAAATCCATGATGAATCTTCTTCCGGTCTACCTTTCCACTTGACTAGATATTCCTTGTATTGCTTGCCTCTGGTACTACATCCAATTTTGTTGTCCAAGATGTCTTCTATCTACTTCAGTTGTTGCTATGGTAATTGTTTCTTCAAACTATCCTCAATGCTATCACTAGCTTCTCCTTCATGATACTGATATAGGTCTGCAATGTTGAATATAGGTGATATATCCAATGTCTCCAATAACTTCACTTCATATGCATTTCCTAAATCAAATTTTTTGAGTATCTTACATGGCCCAAACTTCTTCACCTTCAACGTATTGTATGTCCCTATTAGAAATCTCTCTTTTCTCAAGTACACCATCACTTCATCTCCAACTAAAAATTCTTTTTGTCTTCTCTTCTCATCTGCTTGCTCCTTATATTTTCTATTCATCTCCTCCAAATTTTCTTTAACCTAATTATGTATTGTCTCCATGTGGCCTATGAATTCTTGTTCTCCGTACTGATATCTCTTAACTCTGCAACTCCTCTAGGGTTTACTCTAGTTATAATCTCAAAATGTGTCTTCCCTATACTCCTATTCACTGAATTATTGTATGCAAACTCTATTTTTTCTAGGATTAGATCCCAATTTCTTTCCTTCTCTCCAACCAAGCATCTCAACAAGTTTCCCGAACTCCTATTTACTACCTCTATCTATACATCAATCTATGGATGAAATATTGAACTAAACTTTAGCTTTATCTTCATCTTCTTTCACGATGTCCTCTAAAAGTATCCAATGAATCTTATATCCTTGTCTAAAATTATACTCTTAGGTAACCCATGCAATCTCACAATCTCCTTGAAAAATAGGTTAGTAACATGCACTGCATCAGTTGTCTTCTTACAAGGTATGAATGTGCCATCTTTGAAAATCTATCTACTACTACAAATATAGAATCATGTCTTCTCCGTGTCTTTGGAAATCCAGTATGAAATCCATGCTTATGTCTTCTCAAGGTCTCTCTGTTACTGTCAAAGATTTGTACAAACTAGTATTCTGACTACTCCTCTTTGCAACTTGACATATTCTACAACTCTACATAAACTTCCTTATATATTTGAGGCCAAAAGTAACGTTCACTTACCAAGGCCGATGTCTTGTCAATTCCAAAATGTCCTGCTAATCCACCACCATGTTTCTCCTTTATCAAATTGTCTCTCATTGAACTCCTAGGTACACACAACTGATTTCCTTTGAACAACATATTTTCCTGAATGAAATAATCCAACCATTTACTTCTATATGTGACAACAAGTTCCTTGCATGCTTTCCAGGGTTCTACAAAATCAAGATCTTCCTCATACATATGCTTCAACTTTTCAAAATCTAATAGTTCAACTCTCATCTCTTTCAACAAATTCCTTCTTCTACTTAATGCATCTGCAACTCTATTTGACTTCCCACTTCTATGCTTCAATACAAAAGCGTAACTCTACATGAACTCTACCCATCTCATATGTCTCTGATTCAACTTTCCTTGACTGTTCAGATACTACAAAGTTTGATGATCTATATACAACACAAATTCCTTAGGTAATAAGTAATGTCTCTATTTCTTCAAGGCTTGAATTATAGCATAGAACTCCTGATCATAAACTGAACATCTTCTCCTTGCATCATTCAACTTCTTAATGAAATATGCTACTGGTCTACCTTCTTGACTTAACACTGCTCCTATTGCATTTCAACTTGCATCACAATCTACTTGAAATACTTTGTTGAAATTCAGTAATGCTAATACAGGTTGCTCTGTCACTTTATGCTTCAACAGTTCCAACTCATAATCAACAGGTATAAACTGATTCTTCAACTTTGTCACCATCCTATCCCTTTTTATGATTTTTTCTTTTCCTCTTCTATTCCTATCCAATTGAACTTCTTTCCACCAAATAGCAGCATGTCCTTTTAACTTAGTCTTTTCAAATCTCACCTTCTCTAGATCTTCAATTTCTTCATATTTAAAGTATTCCTCTAGGGCATTTATCCAATCAATCAATTCCTTCATATTTGAATTTCTAGTGTAATTTAGTACATCTGCTCTAGGTCTCTTTCCAATATTTGAAATAAATCTCAACATCTTCACTTGATCTGATTCTTCTTCTTCTTATAGGGTTTCTTCATTTTGATCAACAGATTGAAATTCTTCATCATCACTTTCAACATTAGGTCTAGGTGTTAATCCTCTTCTTCATTGTCCTCATTATCTTCATCATTTTTTCCATTCTTCCATGCATAGTACCAACAACATATATTCTCCTCGATGGCATCTCTTTCTAGGATCAAGTGTAATTGACTCAAATTTGGTGATCTTCCTACAAGGTGACAACTGCCTCACAATCAATGATCTATTAAAATAAGTAGGCTACCTCAATTCAATGATTTGTTCCCAGAAAGATCTTACAAAATGCCTTCGCAACTTCGCTCTAATACCACTTGGTGCAGTCATGGTTGGAGGGTTCATAGAATGAACTGTCCAGGTCATTCAGCAAGAGTAAACACATTGGAAGCAACTCAAATATAAAATGCAAAGAATGATTCAAATACTCAATATATGATAGATTCAAAATGCTAAAATGTCTGCAACATGTGAGCTTACAAATTAGGGCTCACATGTCTGATTATATAATAGAAAGATATGGCATTGAAGTGCCTTTTCCAAAAGGAGTGCCTTTTCCAAAAGGATCAACTATCTATGAACTTCTAATCATGAACTATGCTAACTTCTGAACTACTTTCCTATGCATCTAATGAGTGCTTATATATCATCTTCAAGCTCAAGAAATCCTCTACATTGGCAAAGGAAGAAGTTGCAATCTCCAATGAAGGTGTAATGTGTGAAAACATATAGGTCAGCCTTAAGAAACTGGTACTCCTCTGCAAATGAATGAAACAAGGTGTGGATCTCAAGGAAGGTTGGTCAGGACTCAAACTATCTTGAATAATGTTTCATTTAGCTTTGTAAGTCATGGAAGTGCTCTAGAAATCTTCTCCTTCTGCTGGCTATCTGTATGCTCTGCTCTATGAAAACAAGTGATCTTATGATAGTGATAACTCTCCATAAATTGATCCAAATGAGTTAAAATTTGGATATGATGTAGCTGATGATGTCTAAATGATAAAACCTACTTCATGAGATTTTAAATGCAAATGTGGCAAAATGTGGTACAAAATGTTGAAACTACTTCTGACAGAACTAAACTAAAATGAACTGGAAAATGAAAGAAACAAAAGAAACCAAATGTTTTTGGTTGATGCAAGATTTCTCTGCAACCTGGAATGCTCCTGCATCAATTTTAAAATGGATATTATTAGTGAGAAATGTAGAGGGATGTCGTTCTAGAGATCTGGTCCTCAATCAAGTCTTTGTAGTCAATTTATAAGCCAATCAGGTAGCTAGAGATTGACAACAAAACATAAAGAATAACATAACAAAGCATTACATATACATCAAAACATGATAACACACAAAATTACCTAGTACCGATAGATCTCCATATAGATACATTAGCAACAATCAAATCAATACAACATCATACCATCCTTCGACAAGTCTAAGTCTCTAGCTTAACAGTTACATACATGACTTTTATGTCATTGTTTACATCAGAATATACTCCTATTCTCCTATCATGCTTTCCTTACTTACATTCTACTATTCTTATCCATATATATACTATATCTTTTACATAGGGATGTGTCTTCTTTCAACTTTTGACCTCCGCTTATTGTCTAATATATTTTGGTTAGCTTTGTTCTTTGTCAGGTAACCTGCTAACATCATCCCCCCACAAAATTGTCTTGTCCTCAAGACATGCCTTGCTTCAGTTGATAATATTTCTTGAGTTTGGCACCATTTACATATCCAGCTAACTATTTTCCCTCCATATTCATTAGTTTGATTGCTCTAGAATCTACAAATCCTTCAATGTAGTATGGTCCTAGCCAACTTGTCTTTAGTTTTCCTTGTTTCTTGAACTTGTCATACATGAGTACTAAGTCACCTTCATTGAATGTCTTGTTCCTCAACTATCATGCCATGCCTTTTTTCTATTTCTTTCCAAGTTCATGTTGTATGATGCCATCAATCTATCTTGATCCATTTTTCCAATGCTTCAATCCTCTGTGTGAGAGATTCTTCACCTAATTTGAGAGTTTTTGTTGTCCAAAAATTTGGTAATATAAAGTGTAATAATGTTGTAGCATCTAGTCCATACACCAGTTAATAGGGAGTGAACTTAGTAGTTCTTTTGAAGGTTGTCTTGTATGCCCATATGACCACAGGTATTTTCATACCCCAATCTGTTTTGTTTCCACTGCACATCTTTGTCAATGCTACTCTAATGATCTTACTCAATGCTTCACTTGCTTCATTTGCTTGTGGATGATATTGTGAACTTTTGTTGTGTGTTATCATGAAATTGTCCAATAGATTTGAAATCATCTTATTCACAAATTGTTTACCTTGATCACTAGTTATTCTCAATGGACATCCAAACCTAGTAATTATATTTTCATAGATGAATTTGTCGATAGCTCTTGTTGTGCAATTTCTTGTTGGTTATGCTTCAACATGCTTAGTTAGGTATTCTACTCTAGTAATGATGAATCTAACTTTGGATGGCATTGCTGATGGATTTATAGGTCCAATGAAGACAATGGCCCATTTATGAAAAGGTAATTGTGTTGAAATTTCTCTCAATGGCATTTCATCTTTGTAGTATCTCTTCTTGTTCTTTAACAGACATCACAATTCTTCACATATCTCTTTGCATCGTTGAAAAGTGTAGGCCACCATAATCCAGCTAGTATGATTTTTCTTATTGTCATGTCTCTAGCATTATGTCCTCTGGCTATCCCTTCATGAGCTTCCCTCATAATTTCTTCTATTTCATGTTATACTACCCTTTTGATGATGTCATGTTTTCCCTGAATATGTAATTCTCCTTCAATTAATGTGTATAGAAAAGACTTCCACATTAGGTTTTGCTTCTCTTGAGATGGAATTTTTGCTACAAATTCTCCTGTAGCTAGTAGGTATGCTATGTCTTCCAATTCTTTTGGTACTGCAGTTGGTCTGAATAGATTTGTTCTAGGTAGTTCCTCTTCTTGTTCCTCCGAATCTTCTCTTGTCTCAATTTTGGATAAAATATTTAGGTCCATGATTGTGTTTTCCTAGTTTCACCATGATTGAGAATTTAAATTCCTAAAATAAGAGTAACCATCTACAAATTCTTCCTTGTATGATTGATTTGTTGAGTAGGTATTTCAATCACTACAACAAAACCTTGTGATTAGCTCCCTTTTTTGCTTCATTTTTTGCTTCCACCTACTATTTTAATGTGGTTTTCTCCATTTTTTTAAAAAGTCGGTGCTATTTATCAGGATGGCACTATTTTTGGCATTTTTTGTGCCAGTTAGAATAAGTCAATGCTAAATTAGGCACCAATTAGCCCCTACTTTAGCACCTAATTTAGTACCTAACTTAGCACCACATTTGGCCTTTGATTTAGCAGCCTATTTAGTGCCTTATTTATTGTTGTATTTAGTGCCTAATTTAGCACTTGATTGAGTGATTTATTTAGTGCCTAATTTAGTGCCTCATTTAGCACCTAATTTAGTGCCAAATTTGGCACCAAATTTATTGCCTAATTTATGGTTACTTGGGTTTAGGAGTATTATTTAGGGTTTAAGGTTTATGGTTTTGGGGTTAGGGGTTAAGGTTTAGAGGTTTAGGGTTTAGGGTTTAGAGAAAGATAGAGGACCAATAGGGAGATACAGAGGAGACCGAGGGGAGAGATAGGAAGATAGAGAGTGAGGGACATGGCCAGAGACATAGGGAGAGAGATTGAGAGGTAGAGGGACAAAGGTGATAGGGAGAGAGGGGAGAGATAGGGAGATAGAGGTTTAGGGTTACTTGGGTTTGGGGTTTGGGGTTTAGGGTTTAGGGGCATTATTTAGGGTTTATTATTTAGGGGTTAGGGGTTTAGGTTTAGAGGTTTAGAGTTCAGGGTTTATAGAGAGAAAAATGATAGGGAGATATAGAGGAGACCATGGAGAGAGATAGGGAGATAGAGAGTGAGGCACATGGCTAGGGACATAGGGAGAGAGATTGAGAGGTAGAGGGATGATAAAGATAGGGAGATAAGGGAGAGATAGGGAGATAGAGGTTTAGAGTTTCTTGGATTTAGGGTTTAGGGGTTTAGGGTTGCTCAAGTTTGGAGATAGCTAAAGAGAGAGAGAGACTAGAGGAGACAGATAGCTAGGGAGAGATATAGGAGATAGAGGGGAGATAGGGAGAAGGATTGAGAAGTAGAGGGATGATAGAGATAGGGAGATAGGGGTTTATGGTTTCTTAGGTTTAGTGTGTAGCGGTTAGGGGTTAAGGTTTAGGAGCATTATTCAGGGTTTACAGTTTAGGGTTTAGAGGTTATGGGTTAGGGGCATTATTTAGGGTTTATATATGTTTTAGGGGTTAGGGTTTAGGGGCATTATTTAAGGTTTAGAGGTTTAGGGTTGCTCAGGTTTAGGGTTTAGGGGCATTATTCAAGGTTTACAGTTGCATGTCAAAAGAAGTCTCTCTCTCTCTCTAAATCCCTCAACCCTAAATAATGCCCCTAATCCCTAACCCCTAACCCATAACCCATAACCCCTAAACCTAAGAAACTCTAAACTTCTATCTCCCTATCTCTCCCTTATCTGCCTCTCTCTATCATCCCTCTACCTCTCAATCTCTCTCCCTATCTCTTTAGACATCTCACTCACTCTCTCTATATATCTCCCTATCTGTCACTCTATCTCGTCTATCTCTCCCAATCTATCTCCTCTCTCTACCTGTCTATCTCTCCCTATCTTTGCCTTTGTCTCCCCTATCATTCCTCTATCTCCCTATCTCTCTAAACATCTCTCTAGTCACTCTAGTCTATCTCCCTATCTCTCCCTATCTGTCTCCTCTATATCTCTCTCTACCTATCTCTCTATATCTTGCCTCTCTCCCCCTATCATTCCTATATCTTCCTATTGCTCCCTTCTATTAATTCTCCCTCTCCTAGCTTATCAATGAAGGAAATGAACAAGAAAACTAGGACTCTCTCTCTCTCTCTCTCAACTTATCAAGTAAGAAAATGGAAACAAGAAAACTAGGACATGAAAAGAGGGATGAGGATATAAATTGGAAAGATGAAATGGAAACAAGATAAAACTAAAGTTCAATATTGAATGGGAAGAATGATGAGAGGAGAGGTGGAAACTAGTAAAATAGGGAAAAATTGGTGGGATCTAGAGAGAGAGAGCTGCTTGGGGTTAGGGGTCAGGGTTTAGGGGCTTTATTTAGCGTTTATGAGTTTAGCATTACTTAAGTTTAGGGTTTAGAGTTGATTGGATTTAGAGTTTAGGGGCTTGGGGTTTAGGGCTAGTTTAGGGTTGCTCAGGTTTGGAGATAGCTAGATAGAGAGAGAGAGAGAGGAGACAGATCGAGAGAGATAGAGGAGACAGAGGGGAGAGATAGGGAGAAGGATTGAGAGGTAAGGGGATGATAGAGATATGGAGATAGGGTTTAGGGATTAAGGTTTAGGGGCATTATTTAAGGTTTAGGGTTTAGGGGTTAAGGTTTAGAGGTTTAAGGTTTAGTGTTTAGAGAGAGATGACCAATTAGGAGACATAGAAAGTGAGGGACATGGCCAAAGACATAAGGAGAGATATTGAGAGGTAGAGGAATGATAGAGATAGGGAGATAGGGAGATAGAGGTTTAGGGTTGCTTAGGTTTAGTGTTTAGGGCTTAGGAGTTTGTAGTTTTGGATTTAGGGGTTTAGGGTTTCTCAGGTTTAGGGTTTATGGGTTAGGGGTTAGGGATTAGGGGCATTATTTAGGGTTTATGGTTTAGGGGCATTATTTGGGGTTTATGAATCTTCAAGGATCTAGATAGTGTGGCTATACACATTGCTACACATGTTGGTGGCTAGTTAGACACATGGAACATCAACAACCACATGTTATGCTTCCATACATGTGTGCCACCTAATGACATTTATACTGCAAAACATGATCATATAATTGGTACTGTATGCATTTGACATATATCGGTGATGTCCACATATGCCACATGCCACAATGATCTAGTTGGCACCATACAAGTTTGAGTACATTTGTTCATCTTACCTCTGTATATTTCCTTCATTCATTTTGAATAGAAATGACATACATGTTAGAACCCTTCTATATTTGAATGTGTTTTGGTTTACATATCTATTTTCCTTTATGTATTCTATGATCTTATTACATTAATAGATAATATAGGATTGTCCCCAAGTTAACCTTGGGAATTAGATTAAATAATATCTGAAGTTGACTGTAAATTAATTGTAACATGGTGAGCATTTTGTTGATTTTCTTGCTTATTTTCACCCCTTTGAAAACTATATTTTCCTATTGAAAATTTGAAGGATGAGATCCATATTTAAGTTTATTAGACTTAATAAGTTTCAATTCAATATTTCTTACATTTGCACACAAATATATGGAAGAATAATAGTTGTTTAGATACATTGTCTCAGCTTGGATAGTAGGTAATAAGCCCTTAACAAATATTCTTTGCAATTCATCAATAAGAATTTGATAGTGTATCTTTGTTGACAAAGTTTGAAACCCAATAACATAATCATGATTGCACTCATTTGATCCTTGTTTGATACTCTCCTATTCCTTCAATCTATCATAGTGAAGGAAAATAAATACATGGGCAACCCATAGAGAAATTTGTCATCAATTTTGTTCCTCAAAATTGTCTCATGATATGGTGAAGGAAAAAATTACCAAAGATAAATTGTGATCATTATTCAATAATGAACCCAAAAACTAATGCACTATTAGAAATTTAGGCACCTAAATCTTACCATGGCCTTGGTGGTTCCCCCCTTGGGTTAGGGTTTTAGGTTTTAAAAAAAAATTCTAACTGTCTAGTTTCGAAATCCCTTTGCCCCTTTCCTTTAGGTCATGCACTTTATTGTTATATTCTTGTGTGGACCATTATTGTCGGTTGTCAATATTTTAAGTCACAACCTTAAGTCTTGGTGCCTGTGGGTTGATCATCTCCTTAACCTAGTCAGTACCTATTATCGCCGATAGGTCTTAAAGTCTTATAAAATGAAAATCGCACTGCCGCAGAGCATGTCAGGATGATGTCAGTACCAGGCTACGACACTGTAACATGCCACCACCTATCCATATAACCTTTGCCTATGAAGTATTCACCTCAGCCAACTATCCACCACCACCTGTAAAAATGTTAATGGTCCGCAAAGAAAACTTAAGATCCAATAGCTACATGCAAGCACAGGGGAATCTTTTTAGAGGGAATATTCACCATGAGATGGTGAGATGACGGCACGTGGCATACATCGATGAAAAAGCAATTATAATAAAGGAGCATGGGTGGTATGTCGCACCTGTTGAAATAAGTCTGGACAACTGAGAGGGGGGGTGAATCAGTTGTCTCAATAATATATCAATTTCTACACTTTTTAACTTTCCTTCTCAACTCATAAACAGATTAAATAAGTAAGCATTAAAGCATGAATCACATGAGCACAATCAAAAGAACATACATGTAACACCACAATTTTTAATGTGGAAACCTGGTTAAGGGAAAACTACGATGGGGGTTAACTCATAAAAATGCATACCCTGTTAAAAGTACTTAAGAAAATGGAAGGCACATGCCTTCAGGCTCACTCCCCAGAGCTCACTGGTCAAAAGGGAGGCTCACTGCCTACAATATAAAATGAATTATATAGAGATATGAATTGAGAAATAGCATCTACAGCATGTTGTTGTGATGTTCACAACATGCCCCATTATGCTCCTTAGCAAAATGGGGACCCCTGCTGTTGCTTTGCTTTTTTGCTTCTGCTTGTGTTGTTTTGCTTGGTGGTAAAGGGAAAAGAGAGTCAAATTTGCAAACTTTGTTAAAAATATGGAAAAATGCATTTTTAGTACCCTTGCATGATATGGTTGGATTCCTTGTGAAAAATGAGCCAGGGTTGCTTTTTGAACCATCTTAAAATTTGCCATATTTTGCAAGTTATGATCATTTTGGTAAAATGTACATTCTGGTTTGTCTATCGCTTTACATATACAAAGTCCTTTGTATGTGCAAAGTCGTATTTTTTATATATACTTGGTCGATTTTGCATTTCGGGCTTGTATATTTTAAACATACAAGCACAATATACATTGCAGAATATACATAGCGGACCCGAAAGCTTATCAAATACTAAAAAATCGTTGTATATTCGGGCTTGTATATTTTCATATACAAGCGGACATACATAGCACTATTCGACATACATGGCACTGTTCACATGCAAGTGTGAAAGATGCAAGCGCCATATACAAGCGCCGGACCCGAAGTAATTATCAAACAAGGTTAAATCCTTGTATATTCGCGGCCTTGTATATTGGCGGGATACAAATGGTTTTATACATTAGCGGACCCAAAAGATTATCAAAAGGAATTAAACCGTTGTATATTCGCGTTTGTATATCGCGATATACAAGGCTATATGCAATCAAAATATGCAACTCTGGAGCCGAGGTGATTTTATAATAGAGTTTTTTGCATGTATATTTGCGATATACATTGGTTTTGAATACTTAGCCGAATATGGAACGAATGGGCATCGGCAGCACTCTCGCCGATATAAGGTATCGGCATAACAAAGGCCATCGGCAGAGGAAGATTGTGAGTCGCCGATGGGCGATCTCACGCTGATAAGTAAAGAGCATCGGTGAAACAAAGGTGATCGGCAGAAAGGTTTTTTGTCCCACCGATAATACGAGACACGCCGATGGAAGAAAACAAAGGAATAAACAATAGAAAAAGGCCATCGGCCAAATAGCGAGCATCGGCCAATGTATTTTGGGACGCTTTGATGGACAGTTTCACACCGATGGGTGGAAATGGAATGCGATAGGAATTTTAAACAATTTTTTGGCGCCCGTAGCATTTTTCGGTCAGCGATAGTTGACCCGGTGTTTTTTGAGCAGTCTGTATGCATTTTTGAACGCGTTTTGAGAGTTTTTTGGACCCGATTTCCACATTTTTTTTGCACAGTCACCCTGATTTAAATAGATATTTTAATTTCTTGCTGTTTATTTGATAAATTGGTACTTATTGCTTGTCTTGTCTTGCAGGCTTGCAGTTGAGGAAGCAGCTGGAACTCGATCACAGTGACATCATGGAGGGAGGAAATCTGATCTCAGGAGCAAGAAGATAAAGATGAAGTGTGAGGAAGTCAAGGCCATTCAAGTGAAGGACAAAGTTGCAGCTGAGAACATTATTGCAGCAGATAAACAGAAGTTATTGCTGAGCTGCCAGAGCTTCTCAGAAGGGGCAATATTTCACCTAGATTTGACACTGCTCAGAGATATTTTGGAGGACTGGTTCATCTATATTTATTGCTGTAACCAGGGGTTTGAACTAGAGGTAGTTAGGTTTTTTTGTTGTAGTGAGGACAACCAGAAAGTCTATATATTGTGCCTCTCTACATTGTAAATATTTTACACAGGGATTTTTAGGAAAACACAGCAAGTTAGCTTAGTTTAGAATAGAAGTAGAAGAAGGAGGTCACCTGTTTGTCTGCAGTAAGGTGCGCGTGGAATGTCTGGCTGCCTTACTGTATCTGTAAAGCTTGTAAGTTCTCTATAGTATGATCAATGAAACTAAGAGTCATTCCTACATTGTAAATCATGTATGACTATTCGTTTCTAATACAATAGAATCTGGAGTTCTGCATCTATCTTCTGAGTGTTCTCCTGCTCTTCTTTGTGTTTTGAAATATTTTCTTTGAGAGCTTGCAATTTTAAATGTATGTTTGTGAAAATGCTCAGAACTTGCATTTAAGGTTTTTACTGTGGATTTGATCAAATTATTGTAGTATTTACATAGTGCATAACAGAAACAATTAGATCCTTCGGTAGATTAAATGAGGTGTAGATTAGATCTTTCTAACTTTTCCCAACCCATCTGAAATATTTAGCTAAAAACATAGAAATCTAAAGGAGATTGTCTCAAATTTGAAGAAGCATGCATAACAGAGTTAAAAGTAGACAGTTTTCATAAATGTATAAAGGAGAGAGCTGTAATAATTCAAGAAAACCATCTAAAATTTGTAGCACAGTAACACTTGTATGCAAATGAACAAAATACTTGTTGAAATCTATGATTCTTTTGCATATTCTTAGTCCATTAAACCACCAAACAACCCTAAACTACGTAAGGCCCCTTGAACATTACAGCTTCACATTGACCAACTGAACTTGACCAACTGAACCATTGTAGACTTGGGATTAGTTGAATCTCAAATGATTCCTTCTTATCTTTCAAGTATAGTTTCAGTTCATTATACATGAATTTTAACTTATTGTTATGATTGCATCAAAACAATCATCAACACATGTCTGATTCAGTCCTATTGAAAGATTAAGAATTTTTACTCATTCCCCTAGATTACTTCTTCATAACACCTCCATTCTTCGCTGCCTTTATTTCTCTGCTCTTCCTTTACTCTGCTCTACTTCTGTTTCTCTCTTAAGATTTAAACATTTTTGCACAGAGACAATTTCGCTCAACTCATTAACAAATATATATATGCTTCCTCAACCTTGAAATGATTATCAAGGTTGACTTCACTTCTATGCAGATCACAAAGAGTCGGCCCAATGTAGTTAAGACTTCAATGTTCTTTTATCAACACACCACGCTCCAAGAAGTTACTCTTAACATACTTGAATTATCCGGTCGGCCAAGACTAGGAAGAATAACAACACTAATGAAGAGATCTTCAACAATGAGCTTCAAACTTTAATGCAGACCTCCTACTTGGCTGTCACATGATCCAGAGACCTCCACAAGTACATTGAATTCAACAACAACATCCCCACTACTCCATATTATCAGAATCATTTGCATCTTCCTCTGGAACCTCAAGAACACTATCTGTTATGACTGTCAGACTAGAAGGATAGCTTGTGAACCTCCAAACCATGAACCACTGGAGTTGATGACACACACTGACTTCCCAAACATGCCTCTAGATCCACAGATTGTAATATTTCACTGCGAAGCAATCCGGACCAACTTATTGTCACTCTGTCTCTTCTGAATGCTGCAATATCTAGTTCTACTTAGATAACCATAACCTCATCAAATCTTCATGTAGACCTCTCAAATCACAACTAGAGCTTCCTCTGACACTCCTCTACATAGCCATATGGTCCATGAACATTTGTCTTCATTAATTTTATCAATATACTCAACATCAGACTTCTAACTAGGCAGTAGAACAAGGAACAACTGACAATAGTGACAACAAGAATATGTTGACATCAATGATAACATGCTTAGGCACATATTTACAATAGCACCATCATGTGGTAGATGTGCAGTGGTCCTTCTTCGACTGCAACATCGTGAAAATGTGACACACGTCCAATCCATGCCAAAGATGATTTGATGTGCGAGGAAAGTACAAATAATTTGGCTCATTCTCATTGGGTGGTGACTTGTCAACCAAGATGACTAATATTGTCAAATCTAGTCAGTGAATCAAGGTCATGGATTTTAGAAATGTGATGAATGATCAATAGTCTGAATTCAAAAAATGCAAACAAAGAAAATCTTCGAGTGATTGTGGCACAAGTAGAGTTATGGTTGCCGCAACCTCCATTAATTCAATATTATAACAACATAATTCAAGGTATTCATGTCACTCTTCAAGGAGCAACCACGTTCAGAGCTAGAGAATCATCAAAACTAGCAAGAGGAAACAATTATGCACCTCTGTGACATCAAAAACCAATAAGTTATTGTCTCTCCCCTACACTTAGTTTTCTATCTATAAGAATTTTCTAAGACATTTGGGGTAACCATTAATTGCATAAACCCTAGGTTGCCTACATAAACTACAAAATGAGTCAGTCAGGTCAAGCTTCGACCTCAAAATGTAGCTTGGATGAAGACATCATGATTCAGTGTCCCAGATCGTCTAAGAGACCTTTGATAAATTTAGGAGAGGTTGGTAGAAATGATAAAATATATGATCTTTGTGTATATTGTTGAGATGCTAGGATCCCTATGTCTGCTTGGAGTCTATTTGAACATTGGCACAATCGAAGTGATTACAGAGCCCCAATCTTCCATGCCTGGACCCTTGACTTAGATAAATTAATATGCCCTGATGTCTTCGTAAACATAGACTTGATGAGAGATGTAGCAACTAGGTATGACCCTAAGACCATGTATGTCTTGTCTAGAAATGGCAATGTTATCATTAGATTCACTAAGGCCTATATTGCCACTGTCTTCAATCTTGATCCTACTACCAGTATACCTATTGACTTGAATGCCTTTAGGGAAAAATACAAAACTCTTAGGTATGCATATAGGTCTCATAAATTGGCCAAGCATAGAATAAAGGGGGTTGATGGAGCTTTGATCAAAATCCCTCACTCAAAAGAGGAGCCTCTACGATGCAACCTATTCATGGAATATTTTGTTAAAACCTATCATAGCTTGTGTCATGTGCTCGAAAGAGATGCATCAGATAGAATGCTAGTGTCTCTAATGATGATGGAAGCATATATCGAAGATTATGGAGCAGAGAAGCCATATGATTATGCAAGTTACTTATCAAAAACAATGCATGAATAAATAATAGCCATTAAGAACAATATGTACACTCCAGGTCCCCATGTAAAATTCACTTGGTATTCGTTAATGTGCCACATGATCCTATTTTCTCTCTATAGCATTGGGGCAAAGAATCACATTTGAGAATGACTAATGCAGAAGGCAATGCCATGCCAGTTCAGATGTGGACCTGCATGCTAGACATAAATTTCAAATATGCTAGCTATGTCACTTTTGAGGAGCATTTTGTGAGGAAATTATTGGTATTCCTAGAGCCAACAACAGAAAGGATACCAAAGGAGATTAAGTATTTTCTGAGACCAATGAGAGGCCCCTAGCTAAAGATCAATCACAATTGGGGAGATTGGTTTTTACATGAAAATACAACTTGTATCAGAGTCTATGGGTGTGAGGCTCCACCCTATTCCTTACCAAAATTTGTGTCCAGAAGAATAGGATTTAAGGAGATCATTAGACAGCTAAATGAAATAGAAAAGGAACACTTTAGAAAGCATAAGAAGGGATCTCTTATCCCAACTTCTCTAAAGCTTCATGATTTTATTACAATTGATAAGAGTGGCTTGGATCAAATTGGTTTCATGTTGCAAAGATATAGGATGAGTATGGATAAAATAAGGCTCTTTGATCCTGAAGGTTTTATTCATGACACAATGCACAAAGTCAGTAGGCCTACCTAACCACACCATATCCTGCTTGATGAGGATACTGTCAAAAATTGTGAATCAATGGAACAAGTGTTTTCCTTGAGAAATAAGTGGAATTTGATAATGGATGCAGAAAAAAGGAAAAAGAATGCTAACTTTGCATATCAAGGGGCTTTCATTGAGATTCAAAACCCCATTAAAGGAATCAAAATGTTCTTTGTTAAACGAGATGAATTGATTGCTAAGGCACCTGTTAGAGAAGAGAGGCCCACATATCAGCCAAGCAGTTCAAGGGGTAAGTACATTAGGAAAAGTTCCCCTGACTCCCCTAAAGCCCCTGCCCAAAGAGAGCAAAAATAATTAATCTTGAAACAAAAGAAGAAATAGAAGTTGTGAATCTGGAGGAGGAGGTGATAGAGGAACAAGACCCACAACCCTCACATCAATTGCCTTCTCCCCCGAGGATAGCACCATATGCCTCCCTAGAAAATAGGTTGACAAGATCCATAGTCAAAAATGAGGTGGACACCAAAGATGTGAGGGAGATGTCATGCAATCAGTTTATCTCTGATGATGCATTCATTGCCACTCCAAAATTCAAATCCTTTGTGTTGAGAACGAGGAGTGAAGAATTTCAAAAAAAGATAGAAGAAGAAAAGAGTGGTGCAAACCCTTCAAAGTATGATGCTATCACAAGAAGGGTTTTGAGTGAAGTGAACAAGAACATTAGTGCCATGACTTCTAAGGAAGGGAGAGCACTTGTGAAGAGAAGAAAAATCCTACTATTTCCACACTAGAAACTATCAGATGCTATTAAATTTGATACCATTACAAGGAATGATGCAAATGTAAGTGAAGAACAAGCCAGGAGAGCATTGTAGGGTGCTATCTTTGACCCTAAATTTGATACCTTAGCTATCTGGGCATTGGCCCCAAATGATAAGAAACCAAAGGTAGGTTTGGTAGAATTGATTGGTAATGTGGTCGTCAAGAGGGTGTTAGACACCCCTACTCCTTAGGTAGCCAACTTGAATGTACAGACAACACATTTTGCAAAGGCAACAAAACTCAAACTGTAGAAAGATTACAATGAATTATTGGGGAAATATACAGAGGCAATGGCCAGACTTAATGTTTATGAGAGTCAACCTCAATTGGAAGCTGGTCCATCTCAAACACCTCCAATTTTACAAATTGTAGAGTCATTACCAGTGGATACACAACCCCTGTTTCAAGAAATAGAGGAGTTAAAATAGGAAAATAAGAAGTTGAAAGGAGAAGTAGAAGGAAATGTGGAAAGCGTAGCCACAAATTTAATCATGTATAGAATAAATAGGATATTGGCCAAGTTGGAGGAGACCCATAGGTCTTACTCTCTATTAAGGATAGCACATGAAAAGAATGAATCAGACAAACAAAAGCTATCAACTATAAAAACCAACTGGTTACCGAGGATTGGAAAAATCAGAGACTTTCTCAGGTGTTCTAGATATGATCCAGATGCTCCTCCTGAGTTGCAGTTGGTAGTAGGAATATTGTAAAAATTTAAGGAGGTGGCTACTTATCAATTAAAATTGGATACAATACTAAGGGATAAAATCCAAGCAGTTGAGTTGCTGGATACAAAATGGTTACCTCACATTTTAGAAGCTAATGGGACAACAAAGGACATGAACAAGTGGAAGAAGGAAATCATCGATAATGGTAATAAGGTAATTCCATCTTGTTGCGATAAAGGAGATCCAGCTCTGCATGTGTTAAGTTGGACACTTGAAAGGCTGCATGTGGTGGACATCACATTTGAATTATTTGGTAAAAATGTCAAAAGTATCCTAGATGCACAATATGTCAACCACAATAGTAACATAGCAGAAGTTATCTCAATTCCTTGGCTGGCTGAGAGTACATATGGTATGTGACAAGATAGATGTGGACCTAAAGAATGACAACTTGGCTACTATCTTTGAACCACAACAATGTAGATCCCCAGGCAGATCCTCATGTTTCTCAAGGCCAACCACTCCTTTTATTTTTCCTCTGGTGCAATTAATGGTTCCTCGGTGCCTTTGGGTGCTTCTTTGTATTCATTGAATTTGAAAGACAATGTATTAATTGTTAAGGGTACACATTCCTATTATATAATGGAACTATATCACTCATTTTAATGTTGTTGAAGACTTGGAAAATTTTGGAGAAGTAAATAAAATACAGGCTCTCTGGGTTGCTCTATTTTGTGATGTAAGTTTATGAGTTATATGTTGGATACCTTATGCATAAAAATTATCAATTTCATGTTGTTTTTAAATGAGTAATGTTTTGTTGCATGTGTTTGGTTATTTGTCTCCATGTTGTGTATATTTTTCTTATGAATCTAAGTAGCTAAGGGTTACTCAATGTTCTGGAACATGGGTTTTCTATCTTAGAGATGAATCATCAGTAGCATAGGTTCAGGTGCAAAGGAGCAATGAGCCATATGCTAGCATTAAATAGCACCACCACATCTTGAATGCTCTCCTTTTGTCTCTTTATGTTTTCTTCATGTTTTAAAAATATATTCAAATATATTTGAAAATCTAAATTGGACTTATAAAAGGCAAATATTGTAATATCAAGGCTTAGGAATACAAAGAGCCATTTTGAATGTGAAAGGTCTGAAGCTTGTTTCTTCCTTTATAAAAGGAAACCAAGACCTTATGGTTCAAGATCTATCTGGGATTTTGATTTTTTAAAAGATACATTGCACTGCCTGTACTTTGCTAATGCAGGAGAAGATGTGGAAGGAGGCACACTAGATGAAGAGGCTTGTGAAGGAAGGGAAGGAGATACACTATTTAAGGAACTTGATGAGCTTATCCTTTGACCTATATCACTTAATACTTCCATCACATAAGGATTATCTATTAACAAGTTATGAAGAACATTAATCAAATTTGAATAATTAACATTACTGCTCAAATTCGTAAAGGTCTGATATAAGTATTTGTGTAGTAAGATTCATGTCTTACCTATCCATACGTGCAACATGTGCATCATGATGAAAAACATCTTCCCCATTAAAATATGTATTAGTCATCAAATCCTCAATCATAACTTCCTCACAATGAATCGAGACCATTGTAGAGTTAAGCCTAAGGTTTCTTCTTAGTGCAAAATGAGGATTAGGTTGAGACCTTGACATTCAAGCAAAATATATAGAAATGAAAAGGAAATTGCATCCAATTAATCCTAATTTTTTCTGCCAACAATTCATACCAAAGATTGAACAATTTAAGGATATTACAATAGGTAATTTGTATCGACACAAATAATATTACTGAAGTATTTCAAAGTTTAGACCATAAGA
This sequence comes from Cunninghamia lanceolata, assembly GCA_027924645.1. Taxonomy (NCBI): domain Eukaryota; kingdom Viridiplantae; phylum Streptophyta; class Pinopsida; order Cupressales; family Cupressaceae; genus Cunninghamia; species Cunninghamia lanceolata. The sequence goes on along the minus strand of BSBN01000185.1, from coordinate 1,960,591 downwards.
ATCATTCTTTTTTAAACATGGATTGCAAATAATTCTAAAAATTTAGAAGTTTTGGTCATTAACATTATTGTCTGCTACAATGTCATCCAGTGTATCATTGTCAATGTTCATATGTTCTTTCAAGTATTTAATATTATCATCATCCTCATCTTGACCTACATCATCATTGAAATTTGACTGTAGACCATCTATATTGTTACCAGATGTATTTGGATCATCATTTTCTATACCATCCATATTGTTGTCTTCCATAACATCATCTAACTCTGGATTGTTTTCTTATTGTGCCTAAACATAACCATCTTCAACATCATCATGGATGTCAAGTACTTTGATGTTCTCTATTCCCTCTCTCTCTCATTTTGTTGGCCATCATTTTTTTGCTTAGTATCCACTAATACATCGTCAAATACATGTCTTAATCTTGGATCATAATGTATGACAAATATCCACTTCAGGTCTAAAATATCTTCATAGAAAAATACCTGCACATGAATGACATACATATATTAAGCGTATGGTATAACAATTTTATTGATTAATAAACACATGTATATATTCGCAATAAACTATGAATTAATATATTAATGATCACTACCACTTCTTGTTTGAGTTAAAGAAATACCTTCTCACAATGAATTGGTAGAACATAAGGCTCCTTATCCTCTAGTAGGAAACATGAGGAATCTATAGAAAACAATCCACTATGGGTATCATGTCTTTGCGTCCTCTCAAATGCTTCATACCATATAAACTTAAAAATACAACATTTAAAAGAGTGGTAATCTAACTCAATAATTTATGTATTTTCCCGACATATTGTAGATTCCCTTCAATTATATTCTTATCTATTGAGCTTGATTGACTGGATTGCTTGAAGTCAACTATGATGCCACAATCGAAGGACCGTCTCTTTACATCTACCTTTTCTACATGATAATGTCGACCATATGCCCACATTGTTGGATATTTCCTCACCTGTGAAAGACCATTCATTTCAATGAAAACAAATATAATGATGAATATTAAAATAGTTAATAGTGTCAAAACTGTAAGGAAACATCATTTTGTAAAATTCCAACTTTACCTTTCTTTCACATCCTCTAGACATGTTGATTTCATCTTCTGTTATGTTTAAATCTATACCTGGATCTTCTATTTGATTTTGAATTTGTTCAGTAACCCATTCTAGTGTGCAATCTTTGCCCATTCCCCAAGTAGATCAGTGGGAAGTGGATAATTCCTTAGGTTCGATCTCTTAAATTGTCTCCTTGCTTCTAACACTTCTCTCGTTTTATCATATAGATCAATCCATTTATTCATAAAGTCCATGTAATATAGAATGAACTTGTTAAGTATAGCACTTTCATCTACACCTATTACATGTCAACATGTTTATTTCAAACTCCAAATGTCATGCTATTAATTTGACAAATAAATTCTAGAGTAAATTAATGATTGCAAGAAAAACAACCACAGTGATCATCAATTTACTTACTAATTTCTACTTGAACACCATTAGATTGTGGTTTTTCTCCATAAATAATATTTGATGCTTGTTCTTCATCCCAGAAGCATGGCCCATATTCAAAATTCTTACCAAGGAATTCACATAGGAAGAAAAATGCTTCATTCCATACATACCCTTCAGCCATGCAACCCTCTGGATGTGCCTTTTGTCAGACATATCTTTTTAGAGTTTTCATATACCTCTCAAAGAAAAACATCCACCTCATTGATACAATACCCACCAATTCAATGTCAACGACTAGGTGTATAAGTAAATGGACATGTAGGTCCATGAAACTTGTAGGAAGATCCTTCACAAATACACATACAATTTTTGCAATTTCCTTCTTCCATTTTGGCACTTCACATTCATGGATCTCCTTAGAGGTCACCTGCCTAATATAAGAATAGTAAATTAGTATGAACCTTTAGTCAAAAATTAAAATGCAATATAATATCTCTATGTCTCTCACACATTAACATTTCATATAACCACATACCCTAAAAATGTTGACAATTGACTTATGGCATTCCTTAAGTCAACTGTAAGACATGAATCCCCCCTAATTGCCATTGACATGATATGCTATCAAACACATTTATGAAAAGGTCATTAGTAATTTTTTCCCACACAAAAAAATATCAAAATATATTTAGTACTTAATCAATGTTACCAATAAATGTTAAATGATGATATATAATACCTTCATAAAATTATGAAAATCATGTGTTTTAAATCCTATGATATGTTCATCAACTATAAAAGCTTTAGCCAATGATGACCCATAGCCAGTAGGTGTCCTTATTGAATGGATGACACTTTTTAGTTGATCTAGATCTTTTTTTTTCAAAAACCATGGAGCTTCTGCATATGTTTCATTTTCCCTATTTCACCATAAATATTTTCTATCAATTTTTGTACACAAAATAGCAATATCTCTCCTCGAAGACAAGGTGTCCTTCTCTTTGCCTGATGACATTTTTTAAGATGTGCATGGGATCTAATAGGTGAGATATTAATAGATCCTTCTAGTAAGGGAGCTAATAAAATATGGATTTCCTTTGCATTCCTTCTGGCATATTAACTACAACTTGTTCTAGTTCTTCAATTGAATCACCCTAATCAAAAAAATCCTAACAAGCTTTAAAATTTAGCATCTTCATACTTCTTAAGCCAATCACCTAGACCCATAATCATGGGAGGGCCTCTATTTTCAACTTTTCCATCAAATTGATTCTTCAAGCGATTTCTAAACTTATGATCTAGTGGTAGAAAAGCCCTGTTGTTTGTGTACATAAATTTATGTAGATCTTTAGAATACCACCCTTGAAATTAATCTGCACATCTTGGACATGCAAATATCCCCTTTGTTTGAAGCCCTACAATTCAATAAGTAATGTTAATAACATCAAAAAAATAGTATAAAAATAAGTATGAAAGTTGGGATGAAAATAAATTATGAGTGTAAATACGTAAATATTTTATCTTACCAGAACAAACACCAAGTCCTAGGCAGTCATGAATAGTCCAACATAGCACACCATACAACATGAAGGACCTATTTGATGGGGGACGTGATATTTCATACATTCTTATGCCTTTCCATAGCAATTGCATCTCATCAATAAAAGGCACAAGATAAACATCCATGTTTTTAACTTGATGTTTTCTTGGAACAATGAGAGTCAGCATTAAGGTGCTCCTTTCTAACACTCATCCATGGGGGAATATTGTATACTATCAATCCAACTAGCCAAACACTATAATTTGAGCTCAAGAAAGAGAATGGCACACTCCATTAATTGCAAGACCAAACCTGATATTACGGGGTTCATCTTTAAATTTTCTTGGCTATTTTTCCTCTATGTGTTTCATTGCTTTGGAGTTGGCCAAAATTTGCATGAATCCATCTTTACTCCTATTCTTTGCATGCTAGTCCATCAATTGTGCAAGTGACTTGCAACGAAACATTCGTTGAAGTCTAGGTGTAATTGGCATGTGATGTAAAACCTTCTTTGGAATTGTAGGACCTTGTACATCTGTACGATATCTCTTCTATTTGCATACAGGGCATTCTACCTTGTTATGATATTCATCTCTATATAAAATGCAATCATTTTTACATGAATGAATTTTCTTATATTCAATCCCCAACTCAACCAACAATAGATGCGCCTCTTTGCAAGTTGATGGAAACACATTCTCTTCAGGAAATATTTTAGTTTTTAGTGCCCTATAAGATTGCTAGAGATTAAATCAATTGAATGTTTGACTTATGATGAACATATTTAATATGTCAATCTATAGTAGGACTATTTATATACAATATATGGTTTTAAAATTCCCTTAAAGAAATATAAATGTTTACGAATTATGTACACCAATTAACAATGAAAAGTAAGAAATAGATTTCAACTCACTTCAGTAGCATAGTGAATCCTTTGTCTGACCAACCAAATAGTGACTTGATTTCTACTAATATTAATGTGCATGCCAGTTTTGAGGTTCTACTTGCATCTAATTTGAACACGGGTGTCTTTGTTGCTTGCTTGATGGAGTCTTTCAGGTTGTTATCATCAACATTACATTGGTGGTAATTACCCCTACTATCATCATTACTGTCAACCATATGATCATTATTGTCATCATTATTTCCATCCCCAAAGAAATATGTAAGCATTTCATTCAATCCTTCTTCATGCACTACATTTTCACTATCATGATCATCATCATTAAGGCTAGGTGGCATGTCATCAGTGTATGTGGGTCTCATCAGCTCTTCAAATTTCTCAGCTGGTAGTATTCTCTTTGTTAAGGGAAAATTGGTGTAAATGAATAATCAATAAATCAACAATACCCAATAACTCAATGAAATATAGAAACAAAGAAATCAATCAAACAAAGAACAAAACCTTGCAAACCTCTTTACTTCGTGGCTTCCATTGGTCGCCTATCTCAAACGATCTTGAAATGAATATGATTGTCAGAAGGTGCATTTGCTTTTTTCCAAGATGTCAAATGGGAATGGCTATGATAGGTTTGCAATGAAGAGCTTCTACACAAATGCAATGATAAAAGGTTGATCGCAAGCTATGGAATGATTTGGTGCGAAAGGCATGCTATAATTCCTGTAGAGTAAGTTTAATAAAAGCTTGGATAATAGAAATGGAGGAATAGGGTTGCTTTTATAGACTTGCGAGAGAGAAGATCAACGGTATAGAAGGAATAAGAAGATCAACGGTTGAGAACGCTTGAGAGGATGTGCACGAATAGGAAGAGGACATGTGTCCTCTATTTTGCATGAGAGGAATTAATAAAATAGAAGAATGAGTTAACTAAAGAGACTAAATCAATTAATAGAATAGATTAATCAGTTAAGAGATTAGAACTAGAAGATAGAAATCGCATGAGGTTGAGAAGATATTTTAACTCAATTAAATATTTGGAATATTCAATTGCATATGCACACTTGATTGAATTATATTTAGATAATTCAATTTTTAGAGGAAATGGACAACTTAAATAAATATTTTAATTTATTCAAATTTAGAGAAGATATTATTGGAAGAAACAATTAATTAATTGGTTTTATTTAATTTAGAATAATTTGGAAGAACTAAATAAATAATTGGTATTATTTAATTTGTTGGAGGATATTGGAGGAATTTAGAAATTTAATTAAATAAATTGATTTTATTTAATTATTGGAAAATATGAATCAAATAAATAAATTTGTTTATTTATTTATTGATAGAGGAATTTAGAGGGAATAAATATTAATATTTATTTAGATAGAGTCATGTCAATTTCAGGCGTATACATTTTGCCCCTCTTTGATGCAATGTGTTTTATCACGTTGTTTCAAAGAATAGATTTTTTTGATAATGATACATGTCTCAGTTTGCCCCTGGTACAGGTTTAATGATGGTAGGATGCCCCCTCAGGAGATTGGATAGGAAGAAGGTAGAAGAACGTGAGATGGACAGTCTCACGAAGAAGAAGGTGAAAAATGGGTTAGGTTGAAGAAAACGGGTCTCAGTTCGGAGAAATGGGAAGAAACAAGCTTGGGAAGTAGTCACAGTTGTCACACAGTCAGTTATGGTTCATTTGCTATATATAGGAGTTGGGTCCACAATCCTAGTCATTTGCACACTTAGCTTTAGTTGATTGGTCCTTGAGAGCTTAGGAGAGTAGAGGAGCTAGAGCAGCTGATATAGAGATGGATATTCCACATGAAGAACACCACTTTAAGCGAGTCTGATGGTTCGGGTGGCCACTTGAGGCAGGACCACCGATATATAGTTCAACAAAACTTGCCTAGGGTCATTTATTGGAGCAATAAATCCTAGGGAAAGTAGCTAAGTTAAATGTGTCAATCTGCGTTTTGGCATATATACGCTCTGAAACTGCACATCCGTGAAGAACCCGCACATATGCATGTGCACCTGCGCTTATGAAAAAGTCACGCATATGTCATGCGAGTCGGTGCTTTTGTTATGAACTGGCACATTTGAGTCATTTATCTGTGCATTCGTCTAAACTACGCATATATGATATAAGTGAGCGCATGTGTTACGAACTGACGCATATGACATGGGAAGCTATGCATGCACTTTAAGCTGCACATGCATGGTGTGAGTCAGCGCATTCATTGTGAAGTTGTTCCTTTGCTATGAACCGGTGCATTTACGACCTGTTTCAGTGCATTTACACTAGGTCAGTCAGGTACTTAACAAAATTGACTCAATTGGTATCTTGATCGATGTGGCAATTGATAAGCGATCTCGAAGGTTGCTCGAATCTAGTCAAGAGATGTTATGCTGTTTTGATCTATTTTGATTTGTTAAGTGATAGGATAGTTTGATTGCTTTGAGCAGGTTTACTTAGAAATAGTTATGGTTGACTCTATGGTTTGCTTGGTTGCAGGAGGACATTTGTGACTTGCTTATGTTGTGGGAGTAGTTTCCTTTGTCGTTGCTGCAACGATATATGCTTACTGAGATGGATCGAGAGGCTGTTGGTTCTATGGGTCTAAACTACGTGTGCTTCATGCCTAAGGTTCGTGTGAACCTCAGTTTGTTGACTACAATAGTGGAGCGATTCCACAATGAGGATAAGACCTTCCATTTGCCTACCGAGGAGATGGCCATCACCTTAAAGGATGTCTTCAGGATTCTACACTTGCCTATCCAGGGTGAGCTTGTAGAGTATGATCCTCAACGCAATGCCAGATTGGTGGAGTGTAGTCTTTTTTTTGATGATCTAGAGCTTGAGGGTCAGGTTATCTCATGGCAAGACATTCATGACTATTATGACTACTTCCCAGGGATAGTTACAAGGTTGATCAAGGGTGTTGTATGCCCCGATAGAAGATTAGATGGATTCCCCATTGGTTGGGGGAGGACCATGGAGAGGATGATTATAGACAGCACCCACTTTGCATGGGGTGTTTGTGTTCTTGCACACTTCTATCGAGATATGCATTGGGTTGTATATAACAGGGCTTCCAGCTTGTCAGGCGGTGTCTCTTTACTGTAGTTTTAGTTATGGGAGTACATCGTTATCACACGGTTGATCTATGTGTTTTCTAGGCAGTGGGGTGAGCCTTATAGTTATGGATATGTAGGTGTTATTTCCTAGCACAAGCTAGGAAAGCTTGAGTATTGGAGGCATGCGCTAGATAATGTAGATGGAGTTATCTGGCACCCCTATCTAGACTATGAGCCCTTGGACGATGAGGACGATGAGCTCCCCTACTACTTTCAGACTTGGTGGCTCATTGGGAGGACACAACACATCTTAGAGAGGCAAATTGTTAGCCAGGTACAGAGGTAGTTTGGTAGAGTACAGGGTATGCCACAGGGGCAGGCCCAATTTGCGAGGACACATGCAGAGCGGCTAAGATGGGGCCCCGTTGCATTTTATGATGAAGCCTTGGTAGAGTTTTAGTAGATTCCTTATGCAGCTTGGCCCATGAGGAGGGATGTGGTCGACATAGGGACGACTCCTAACTACAAGGAGTGGTTTGCAGCTCATTCATTCCTGAGATATTCAAGACCGGGTGAGTTGGCTCCGTACTTGGACGAGGCGGACTCAGATGACGAGGATGGTGGTGGGAGGAGGAGGAGGAGATAGAGGAGGAGGAGAGGAGGACAAGGAGATGGGGATGATGGAGGTGATGGAGGAGATGGAGGGAGATAGAGACAATAGAAGAGATCTAGGGAGGGATCCTCCTAGCAGCAACAAGTAGTGTAGCCATAGGCTACACCACAAGTACAGGTACCAGCACCATAGCAGGTGCCACAGTAGATATAGATATAGGCATAGTAGGTACCCCAATAGTAGGTACCACAAGCTCCCACCCAGCCTAATCCACAGCAACAGGGTTTTTCCACACTGCGTTGTCAGATTAGATAGTTGAGGGCACAACTCAGGGCAGCTAAGTCACGCAGAGAGATAGACACAGGTATCATATCTGGGCTCACTACAAAGCAGGATACAACACTGGCAAGGGTACAGGCCTTGACACGGGAGAGAGACACAGCCCTAGCAGACTTGGGTACAGATGGGGCTACTAGTTTCTTAGTGACACACATGCAGCAGGCAGAGGTGCAGCTTGCACAGGTACAAGGTGAGTTTGCTAGAGCACAAGCATAGACTTAGTACTACCAGGGACTTTATCATGGGGCTGTGCTAATGGGTGAGAGGGCTCCCAACTTCAAGAGCCAGTCAGTTGCAAGCACTTCACAGAGGGCTAGGGGTTCACGGTCTGCTACTTCTTCTATGGGTCCACAGCAATAAGGGGCCAACAGAGGAGGAGGCGGAGAGGGCAGTGCTCCACAGCAGTAGGGCTAGCCGTTTTACACTTGTACTGATATTTTTTGCAATGTATACACACATTTTTGATAGCTCAGATAGCCTGATATATGTTGTATGTTAGGGTAAAATTGCAAATCAGGGCAAATGAATAAACAGCAATGATAAAAACCCTAGCAATGCACAATGAAGCACAAGATAACATGAAAATCAAAATAAGAAATGTAAATGCAAACCAATCTCCACGCTATGCTTGATTTATCTCCATTGCTCTTCTCCACCTCGCATGAGCATGCAAGATTTTGAAGGATTATTGTTGGAAGAATGTTGGGTGCTCATTTCTGCAGCATAACATTAAGATGAAGATGATAGAATAAATGATAGATGAAAGATGCAAAGGCTCTAATGATATTTCAACAGCATAATGTTACTTGAAGCTCCATGCATTCTAATGGCTTATGAGGGGTTTGATTTATAGGAAAGGCTTGGTTCCAATGGACGGCTGAGATTAAAAAGCTAATTGATTGATGTGGACGGCTAGGATTGATTAGGTTATCCCACTCTTCAAGGGAGTTGTAGTCATTTGACAAGTGTCAAGGAGAATAGGGCTCATGTGTGCTTGTGTACATAAAAAGTACTACATATAAAAGATATTAAATAAAAGGCTGTAGTACCACTTATCTTTTTAAATGAAAGAGGCACACATGTCAGCTAAATGATAGGATAAATTAAGCACAAGATAACATGAAAATCAAAATAAGAAATGTAAATGCAAACCGATCTCCACGCTATGCTTGATTTATCTCCATTGCTCTTCTCCACCTCGCATGAGCATGCAAGATTTTGAAGGATTATTGTTGGAAGAATGTTGGGTGCTCATTTCTGCAGCATAACATTAAGATGAAGATGATAGAATAAATGATAGATGAAAGATGCAAAGGCTCTAATGATATTTCAACAGCATAATGTTACTTGAAGCTCCATGCATTCTAATGGCTTATGAGGGGTTTGATTTATAGGAAAGGCTTGGTTCCAATGGACGGCTGAGATTAAAAAGCTAATTGATTGATGTGGACGGCTAGGATTGATTAGGTTATCCCACTCTTCAAGGGAGTTGTAGTCATTTGACAAGTGTCAAGGAGAATAGGGCTCATGTGTGCTTGTGTACATAAAAAGTACTACATATAAAAGATATTAAATAAAAGGTTGTAGTACCACTTATCTTTTTAAATGAAAGAGGCACACATGTCGGCTAAATGATAGGATAAATTAATTAAATAAATAAAATTTATTTAATTAATTGGAAAGTCGGCTTATGATGAGAACTTAATTCAAATAAAATATTTGAATTAGTTGGGATATGAGTTGGATATTAATTAAATATAAAAAATTTATTTAATTAATTGGCTAAGTGAATAGGATGAGATAAGATATGATGTGGAAATTAATTAAATAAATAAAATTTATTTAATTAATTGGCTTAATGGATAAATGGGATTAAGAGTGGGATTTAGGACAAAATGCTACAAGCTGTCTAGGATAATGTTTTAACAAGGTGTTGCTAGACATGGACAAAGTTGGGACAATTTTGGGTGTCTACATATGTATATATTTTGTATCATTTTGTACTGTTACCGAGACATGTACCATGATCATTTTGTATTTTGTATACAATTTATGACTCAACTCAAAGAGATGGATAGACACTTTGAGATTTTGTACACTTGGACATGTTTTATGTTATATTTATATGATGAAGTAGCTATATGATTCTTGATATGCAGAATGTGCTATGTGATTCTATTATGGATGTGTTCTATCTTATGATGCTACACATGTGATGCATATGTTTTATTTATGTCTATATGATGCTATGTGATGTTGTTATGGATGCACATTACTTTTGATGTCTATATGATCTAATGCAAACTTAGATAAGTTACTTTATGTGCTAATATGCAAATGTGAAATGCTAGCTATATGATGATGCAGTTTATGCGATGATCTATATGCACTTATCTATGTTTTTTATTTTTTTGTTGATACTATGTTATGCTGATGCAAATGTATATGGATAATCCAATGCACTTATTATGTATGCAAAATGATTTAATCATGTTAATGACTATCTCATTTGATATGATATGCAAACTATTCTATGTTTTTGTTATGTCCAAATGTACTCAATCAACGCAGAAATGACACAGTGGTAGAAAGCAGAAAGTGAGTGAAAGGATCACAAGCTTTTAAATTGTAAACATTGATACTTTGCATAGAATCTTTATTGCATGGATGCTTTTGTGGATGCGAAATGGTTTTGACATCTTGATATTGCAAGTATTTTGATGTGCTTATTTCATCATTGGGCTTTTTTGTTTTTTTGTGTTTTTGAAATGTTGTAAGAAAAATACAAGCATTATGTATAATTGAACCGAGACAACCAGAGTATCGCTTACATAAATTTTGATTTAGCAAGTTAATACAAGCATCTAGGTATAATTGAACCAAGATGACTTGAGTATTTCTTGCATATCAACAGGCAAGGATTATACTTGTTTCACGTTAGACCCTTGATGTCCTCTATGATCATTGTGTTGATCATGTCCTTAGACAAGGCTTCACATTACTAAAGATAAACCCACAAGCAGCAAACAAAGAAAATAATTGTGCCCCCATCATCGCATCTCTAGCTTTTGGATGCTTGAGTAGCATAGGAAACATGATAACAAAATTAAAGACTTTAAGATGCAACTAATTGAAACAAAACATTCTTGTATTAGATGTATCTTTCTTGCCATAATTTAGATAGAATCATTTTGATCAGTTTTTTGGTCTTGTTTTTGCTTTTCTTTAGATAGGTTGATGTCTTGCATTAAAACTTCTTGTTTGAAAGTGGGTTTTTCTTGTGCTTGCTTACCTAGTGAAATGAACCCTAAGGGACTAACCTAGTGCCTTGGGGGCGCATTGATAATGGCCTTGCCTACGTGATGACGCAGAGGTAATGTAGTTCGGGACTTGGACTCAAGTGCAGTTGAACTAGAGGATAGACAACAAGACATGGGATGGACGGGAAGCCTCAGGGGCTCATTGATAATGGCCTTGCCTACATGACAACGCAAAGGCAACATAGTTCGAGGCTTGGACTTGGATAGACTAGAGGATAGACGACAAGATATGGGATGGATAGGAAGCCTCAGGGGCGCATTGATAATGGCCTTACCTACGTGACAACGCAGAGGCAACATAGTTTAGGGTTGAACCTATGGTACTGATGGCAGACACTATGCTAGGCTGACACTATGGATAGGATACTAGATAAAGCCTTAGTTGATAAGGCGATAGAAAGAGATAGAGTATCAAGCCATGATAGGTTATCATTTTTTATTGTGGGATAGATATGGATCGAGTGAGGGACTATGATAGGAAGAATTGATACAAGGTGATTGGTTTCCCAAAGATGGAGGAAGTGGTTCGCATCACAAAGAGCACCTGTTTGCCAGGTTTTCACTACTTTGCTTTTATTGCGATGCTTATTTTTGTCTTTTCTCTTTTTTTTTTAATTTTTTTCTGATTTTTTTTTTTTAAATTTTTGCCCTCTTACATTAGGGTTCTCTTAGGTATAGAATCGACGAAGATGCATACTATTGATTGGGTCATCGAATAGCTCACCTTCTGATGTTGCCAACTGATATGCTCCTGATCCATAGGCTGCAATGACTACATACGGACCAACCCAATTTGGTTCAAACTTACCTTTCTTTTCTCAATCTTGCTGATTGTGGGGGTTCTCCTTGAGTACTATATCTCCAACATCGTAGACCCTTGGGTAGACCCTATTAATGTAGCTCCTTGACATTCGTTGTTGATATGCCTTAAGGTGATTGAAGGTATTCTTTCTCTTTTCATCCAATAGTTCTAGTTCTTGTAGTCTGGTAACTCTGTAGTCTTCATCAGTGATAAGACCTTTTAATGACACTCTTAGGGATGGTAACTCGACCTCGATGGGAAAAATGGCTTCTGATCCATAGACAAGGGTGTAAGGGGTAGCACCTATGGGAGTGCATATACTGGTTCGATAGGCCCATAGCACAGGATTCAGTTGTATGTGCCAATCATGGCCAGCATCGTTGATTGTTTTCTTAAGGATCTTCAAGATTGTTTTTTTATGTGCCAATCATAAGATGGTTGCATAACTGACTCTACCAAGAACTCATACTGTGACTCATTCTCTGGGATCACGAGGAGTGAGGCAATGGTTGCCATGGCATCTGTTGCCTTGATCTCAATGTGGAGTATCTGCTCAAATGAAATGATCACAAAGTACCCTTTGAAGTCATCTACCATACACTTGTATGTGATTAACTTGTCATCTTTGGTTTAATAGTCATCATTGACTTGATTGAACACTAGTTGGGAGTCACCATAGACATGGAGTTCCTTTACTTTCCATTCTTCTACCATTTTGAGACCAATGACCAATGCCTCATTCTCTGCTATATTGTTTGTGCATGGGAATAGCAGACAATAAGACTTAGGTATGGTATCACCTTGAGGAGTGACCAACAAGATTCCTGCCCAAGATTCCTGCCCCCGATCCATGGTTTGTGTAGCAGCCGTCAAAGTAGAGTTTCCATGAGTATGTTGTGACACTGAAAATGGATTCATCTAGGAACTCAAATGCCATTGGTGTGTTGTCTTGCAATGGTGCCTCTGCTAACTAATTGGCAATGATATGTCCTTTGATAGCTTTTCTTTCTACATACTCGATGTCATATTCACTTAACAACATCACCCACTTGGCTAGGTGGCCTGTTAGAGCTGCTTTACTTAATAGGTACTGTAGTGGATCTATTTTTGAAATAAGCTTGATTGAATGTGCTAGCATGTAATGTCATAGTTTTTGGTAAGCAAAAACCATAGCAAGACATGATCTTTCTATTTGGGAATATTGCAGTTCGTAGCCCACCAATGTCTAACTGATGTAGTAGATAGCCCTTTCTTTGCCTTCATAATCCTATTGTGCTAGGAGGGCTCCAGAGCTGTTGGCGTGGCAGATATATATAGATACAATGGCTTACCTTGGATAGGTGGCATCAGAATAGGCAGATTCATGAGGTATTCCTTTAGCTTGCGAAATCCTTCCTCACACTTTTCATCCCACTAAAATGGTATGTTTTTGTGCAATAGGTGAGTAAAAGGTTGACACTTGTCTGCAAGTTGTGATATGAACTGGCGGATTGCCTGTAGATTGCCCTGGAGAGACCGCAGTTGAGTGATGTTCTTCGGTGGTGGCATTTCCATAATAGCCTTGACTTTGGCAAGATCCAGTTCAATCCTATTTGCTGATACAATGAAGCCTAGGAGCTTGCCAGAGGTGACTCCAAACACACATTTCTTCATATTCAACTTGACTTTGAAGTGTTCCAGTCTCTGAAAGACCTTCTCTGGTACATCCAGGTGTGATTCTCTTGTTAGTGACTTAGCTCTTAGAAATCATTGCACAATCTGACTCTGCCATCAAGTTTGGATATTGGCACTATGTTGGATACCCACTCTGGATAGTCTATTGCTCTGATGAATCCTACATCCAACAGTTTCTTGAGTTCCTCTTTCACTAGTAATGCAATGTGTGGATGAATTTTCCTGAGCTTCTGCTTGGCTGGTTTGACTCCTGGATCTAGTGGAAGATGATGTAGGATCAAATCTAGATCTAAATCGGGCATATCTACGTATGACCAAGCAAAGTTGACTTGCTTCTTCTTGAAGAATGGGATGAATTTGGTCTTTTCTGGTGGAGTTAGAGATGCAAAGTGAATGATCTTGGGATTACTCTCTATTCCAATGTTGACAAGTTCTGTAGGTTCCACAACAATCTAAGACTTCTCCTAGTACATGTCATTGGGGAGAGTGTCAATCCTTCAATCATCTAGTGCCTCAGAGAAGTTTTTACCATCTGATGCATCCTTTCTTTTTACTATTTTGAGATATGATACTATCGCAAAGCGATTTTCACCATCAGATCCAACTTTTATTTTTATGTTTTTGTGACTAGAAGGCTTGGCACCCTCTCCAAAATAAGCCATGGTGTTGAGCTCAATGGCGAAGCCAACTTTATGATCTCCTGTAGGTAGATGGTCCCTAAGTTCCATGTAGTCAATATAGGCATCATCATTTTGGAACATGTCTAGTTGTGGGGTTCCTCGTAAATCCTAGTTCATAAGTTTAGAATGCACAAGGGGGAGGGGATCGGAATGTAGATCTGATTCGTTGGATGTGATAGTTTGGATAGATATAGGATTTAGATTGATAGGGATAGGATCTAGAATGGTACTCTCCTCGAGATTGTTTATCATGTTGGAACTTTGACCTTCCTCGAAAGTCATCTTCTCAGGAGTTGGTGAATCACATTCTAATGGTCTATGTGTTAGCATTTTTCCCTCACAGTAGGGGCTAAAGGATTGAATGGTGTCAAATCCTTCATCCTCATAGGAGTGCTCTATGAGTTTCTCCTACTCATACTCATTAGAGTCTATGTCACTGTCATCTTGGAGGGCATGGATCTGCTCCACAAAACAAGCATTGGTTTTAGCCTTGCCTTTGTCCTTGTATCCTAACCGTCTAGTATTTTTTTCTAGTGAGGATGAGGAGGGTTGGATAGCTTCTATAATTCCTTCTCTTCTTAGGCCAATGGGACCTTATCCTTTGTAACCCATTCTATGTAAGATAGACTCACCATGCCCATAGATTTCTATTAGGAGCTTAGATGGTTCTTGTGGTGCGTTATCTTCCTCTGTGCAGAGCCATTGTAAGGCATCTCTTTCCTCTGTTTCATCTAATAGGGTCCCCCATTTTACAAAAGGAACTATGAGAGGTTGAGGAGGAGTAGATGGCTTTGAAAAAGGTGTAGGTCACCAAAAGGATTATGGAGATAGAGTCATTTTGGCTAAGTTGAGGTTGTGCTCGATGGAGTATTCCCCTACCCCTGTTTCTCTGATTGTGACTTTCTACTCTTTGGGCTTGGATTAGGAAGCTTCAGAGGTAGAATCATGTTGTGAGATGGGAGATGTAGAAGCTCTATTATTGGGAATGATGTAATCAGGTTTTGAGTGGATAGAGTTGCAATGCTTAAATGGATCAGGATCACCTTGGATGGTGATTTGTTTGGCATTATGAGGAAATTTGATGCATTGGTGATAGGTAGAAGGCACAGCTTCCATGGCATGAATCCACAGTCTACCTAGGAGGATGTTATAGGCTAGCTCCCTATCTAGGACTTGGCAAACAACAACCTTCATCACTAGTCCAATTTTTATGGGTAACACCACTATTCCTTTTGTAGTTCTTTCCTCTTCATCATAGGCCTTAATAGTGATCTTTTTCATAGGATCCATTGTAGCTTCTGAGAACCCCAATGTAAGGACTAGCTTGAGCATGCAAATGTTTAAACCGGCTCCTCCATCAATGAGAACTCTCTATGATATTCACAAAAATCAATATCTTTCCAATAATGAGGTTTTACTTGAGGTTCATAGTTGCTAGTAGCATGAAGAGTGATCTCATTGTTGGATAATGTTTTCTTAACACAGACTCTTGGGACTCCTCTAGTGGTGTGAATTTTCATCTAGGAGAGGAGGTGAACCATTGTTTTGGCTCATGGGAGAAGGTTTTGTTTGGTGTAGCATTGCTTGCCTCTCCTTTGAGAGTAAAGATTGGTTGTTGTTGTTGTTGTTGTTTGGGAGCCGCTACTTTGACATCAACTACTCCATCATTGATGATGTTTTTGTTCTTTGTCCAAAACTTTGACTTGTCTATAGTGTAGTTAGAGTTGGGGGTGTCCTTGTACAACTTGATTTACCCCTTGGCGATCATATCTTTATCGATAAATAATCCCATAATGACTTTCGTAAATGAGTTAGGACATTGAAGTTGTATTTGGTAGCTTAGATCAGGATTAAGGTTGTGGATGAACATTTCCATCATTTGCTTCTTAGGTATGGTATCAGAATTTGCTCGCGAGTTGTCTCCATATTTGTAAGAAGGTGGTGAATGATTTTCCATTCTTTTTCTTGGTATTGCATAGGTCAAGCATGGAAACTTCGTGCTCAATGTTATATGAGAAGTGGGTGACGAACTTGTTTACTAACTCGTCAAAAGTTTTGATACCTGGGGGAAGTCATGAGAACCATTCCATGGCTTGTCCACCTAGAGATCTAGGGAATAGTCTCATTAGAAAGGTATCGTTGTAAGCTACTTCAAGACATGCGGCGCTAAATTCCCTAATATGATCTCTTGGGTCTCCTCTTCCTTTATATTTGTCAAATTTTTGTACTTCAAATCTAAAGGGGAAGGGGATCATCTTTAAGCTCTTGTCAAAGGAATATAGTGAGATGTCCTCTAAGGAATAATGTTTATTGGGTGTCCTCATTTGGAGATCCACTAATTTCTGTGTTAAGCCATCAACTTGTTTCTTCAATGCTTCCATAGGTGTATTTGGGTCTGCGACTTTCTTTCCTTTATCTTCAGTAGTGTTGTTTTCATGAGTTTCTTCTCCTATGGACTCCCTTAGTTTTTCAAGATCAAAGTCTGGGGGGAGTGTAACTCCTTGGTTTACAAGATGAAGGAAGTACTTTTGAGGGTCCTCTTTGAGTATTTTGTCTAGCATGCATTGAAATTTTTGATTTTGGAGGGCTTCTTGGTAATCTTAATGAGAGATCTCCTCATCACTGTCATGAGGAGATACAATGTAGTCAGTTGTTCCAGTTATTTCAAGTTGTATTTGTGTTTGGGATCTAGTTAAGACCATGCAAGGTGATGTGGGAAGAAGTGGGGTGAAACTGGAGAGTCTGGTAAGGTGTTGTTGTAGGTTGGTGAGAAGAGGGTACTTGTGTTGATGAGATTCAAACAAGGGACTCTTTTGATCAATGATTCCAAATAAGTTGGTTGACATAAGATGATAGCCACAAGTAAGGATAGTCGATACCCGTTTACTATATAGAGACTAGTCTTGCACCAAGACCACTAGTGAAGTTCTGAGAAAAAAGGATGCCTGATCCTTGATAGTGGAGACTTACTAGGTTTACTTGTATCCAAAATGATCTAAAATAGGTCTTGTGCTAATCTGATATAGATACTTTGACTTTGTTATGGGAAGACTTGGTAAGACAGTGGATGAGATGACTGACGAAAGAGAGGGTACGCTATGGAAATGGCTAGGAGAATTGATTGCACGATAAATCTGATCTCAGAAACTAGAACAAGGCTGAAATGGGTATCCAAAGAGTTTGACAAATTTCTCTCAAAAGATGTGGCAAAGCTCACTGTTTTGGATGTGCAGATACAGATGCGCTAAAATAGAGGATAAATGCGCAGCAAGTCAAAACAATGCACAGTTCTGGTAAAGTTAAATGCGCAGTAATAGATGACAAATGTGCAAAAAGTTAATATATATGCACCGCAGGTTGACACATATGCGTAGCTTCAGAGGGTAAATGCGCAGGTCTGGCTTTTGGACTATTTTTGCAAAGTTTTTGACACGTTTTTTAGTGTTTTTGGTTTCTTGGCTGAAAGTTGGTCTTTTTTATCTGATTTTTCAATTATGGCAAGTAAGACATAGCAAACACAAAGAATATTTTCATGATTTTTTGATCTCGTTGTTTTGGAGATTTTTTTGACTTTTTCTTTGACAAAAAGGAAGTACAATCCTAGGCTAGTAAGGATAATATAAACTAAATTCTCACTATCTCTAGTGAAGCATCTTCGAGAGGTGATAATCGCCCTTCCCTGCACCAGTTTATAGGGGGTTTTTAGCTTCTAAAACAAAGATAAGTAGTGAGGGCAACTGTTTGAGTGGTTATACATGCGGAAGCACTACTCTCCATTATGAAGTCTCCCAGCCTTCAAGGGTTGTGCCTTGAAGGGTTTTGGGGGAGGTTGGCTATCGATATAACTAATCAACACTCATTGCATGAATCTTTCACCTCAAGCACAATTTATTTATAGTGGCTAGGTAGAGCTTGGCTTTAGCTTGTTACCACTTAAGGTCATTCCCACTTGGATGGAAGGATATCCAAGGGTAGGCCTCTCTAAAGGAAAAATATCTAAAATGATATGTTTGGCATTTTGGTCACCCAAGATAGGGGAGAGCATAGGCCTAGTATCATTCTAAAAGCATGATAAACAATGGTTCTTTTTCCCCTAGTTAAAAATGAAAAAGACTAAATGAGTTAGCTACTTGGGCACACACGCGATTTGTTTAACTTTGAAAGAAGCAAGATAGCAATGATTCAATTTTATCCTCCTAGCATTGGGACTATATTCAAATTGTTGATGCAACAAGATCAAATTAAATTCTTCCTATTTAGAACTAAATGAGATTTGCATGAAAAATTGATTTACTATCCCTGCTAATTAGATCTATGGCATGAGTTAACAATGTAGCTAGATGTCTAACCAATCCCTAACCTACAAGTAGATCAAAGAATATTCCTGCAAGAAGTGTTAAGCGTTAGTAAAATCACAAGAAAACTCAAAAAGTCACTGGTAGAATCATATGCACAGCAACAGAGGTCAGATGCGTAAGGACAAAGGTCAAATGCGTAGGATTACAAATGCGCTGATTCAGAGATCATATCCAAAGGAACAAAGGACATATGTGCTGAAAGAATATATACGTTGATTCAAAGAACAGATGCACGACTTCAGGGGGTATATGCGCTGAAAGATCAGATGCACCAAAACAGAGCTCAAATGTGTGTTAGAATTGGTTAGATGCACAGAATCCTCCTGTGTATGAAACCTAATGCACAAAAACTCAGGTTTGAGGTTAAATTGGGGTAGGGCCCCATGGTGGGCACCAAAAATGTTAAGGAAAAATTGGTGTAAATGAATAATCAATAAATCAACAATACCCAATAACTCAATGAAATATAGAAAAAAAGAAATCAATCAAACAAAGAACAAAACCTTGCAAACCTCTTTACTGCATGGCTTCCATTGGTTGCCTATCTCAAATGATCTTGTATATGAATATGGCCCTCAGAAGGTGGACTTCCTTGCTTTTTTCCAAGATTTCAATTGGGAATGGCTATGATAGGTTTACAATGAAGAGCTTCTTCACAAATGCAATGATAAAAGGTTGATCACAAGCTATGGAATGGTTTGGTGCCAAAGGCGTGCTATAATTCTTATAGGGTAAGTTTACTAAAAGCTTGGATGATAGAAATAGAGGAATAGGGTTGCTTTTATAGACTTGAGAGAGAGAAGATCAATGGTTGAGAACGGTTGAGAGGACATGCGCGAATAGGAAGAGGACATGTGTCCTTCTCTATTTTGCATGAGAGGAATTAATAAAATAGAAGAATGAGTTAACTAAAGAGATTAAATCAATTAATAGAATAGATTAATCAGTTAAGAGATTAGAACTAGAAGATAGTGTTTAGTGGAAAATTGGATTTGTTAATGTTTTAGTGTTTAGGTGTTTAAATCCTCCTTTCCACTGTACATTCAAGGACCTAGGGTCGAGTGGTGAGCACTATCATACCCTAGAGTCACTGTGCAATGTAGGGAAACTTGGATTAGGGTGTTTAATTGTTAATTTTCTCTCTCCTATGCTCAATTAACCATTAAAACCCTAATTATGCTACAACAGAAGTAAATTGATGAATTACAGAAAATGCTGCTACAAACAAAAGCAAAATACCAAATCACAGAGTACCTATTTTTGGGGATCTGAGCCAAAAAAATTAGGGACACAAGAGTAGGCACCCAAGTCCAAGGCCTTGCTTTCTGTCTGGATCTAGAAACAAGATCTGTAACCTGAATCTTTTGTATCAGAGATTGTCCCGACATGGAACTTCAGGGACATGAGAGCAGGTGCCCTAGTCCAGAGGGTAGATTTTCTTCCCTTCCTACACTTTAGACACTCCAAGATGCTTCTCTAAAACTCCACTTAGACCAGTTCTGCAACCTGTAACCTATAATCACAAAGACTTGGTTTGGGGGTTGTGGTGTTTAGGAGATTGCCTCAGTCAAGCCCCAGAAGGACACTTCAGTTTCCAAACACCTTTGTCAGATAGAGAGAGTGTGCCCTTGTGAAGCAAAGGCCAAATCCAAATGAAACAATGATAGAAAGCACAATGATATCACTTTGTAGTGAAGATCTCATGGGAGGAAGATGCTCTTTATTCCATGAGGAGATGAATGCTCAAATCTACAAATACAAACATAAACAAAACAAGTCTGCTCTTGCAACACTATGAAAGCCTTGAATCACTTTGAGAGTGCACAAACATCACCATCATTATCTAGTTTCTAAAAGAATGCCTAAACATGCTTTTATATGCAACTACAAGTATTCCCACCAAAATTTTAAAAATCAAAACTTATCGTGTCGGCCTAGGGACTAAATAACAGTCATAAACTGACACTTAAATTTTGTTCTAGACCCAAAATCGGGTAGGACTACGGCATGGGCGCCCAAGTCCTCCCTCCCTATTTTGGGTAGGGTTAAGGTCAAGGGGTCCTCCTAGGTCCATCTTGCCATGAAACCTAGGTCTCATTCCATCGAGATGCCAAAATATGAAGTTAAATGTCCTAAATGCATACTAAAGACCCAAGAGCAAAACCTTATGAGGGAAAAGCCCCCAAGGGGACATTTTTTGATGTTACATTTAGCCCCCACTATAATGTATGTATAAACATGAGGCCAATACATGTATTAAAGTATAGTCACAAACACAGCAAACACGCCAAGTACGAAGAAGACATGCCAATCACATAGAAGATAGTAATAGGCACGCAAAACACAAAGAAGATAGTCAATGCATAGAAGGCACATTAATGCATGGAAGACAAGCATGATTTCTTTTCATTTCTTTTTCTCATATATATGAAATGAAGATGCAAGTACTAAAAAGTAAACAAACCTCCCATAATACAGGATATACTCATCGAGCAAGTCTTTAGACTGAATATATGGGGCAACACACACGCAAGACATGCAAAACCTCCCAAAATGTAGGATGCACTCATCAAGTAAGTCTTTAGACTACATATGGGGCAACAAACATGCCACACAAAACAAGCACGCCAAACACACACACTTGAAGACACAGAGAAAACACGGCAGACAAGCGATGGAGTGTACCTATTTCTAGGTCCAACACCATCTCAAGAACATTACAGGCCCACATCGACGATTGGGCTTCTCCACAACAATCATCAAAAACATGCTTAAGGGTTGAGTTAGTCACAGAACTGCTCCTCGCCTCCACAAAGGACTTTTGAAAATGATAAGATGTGCAATCTGCTCTGAGAAATACACCATCCCCGCCTCCATAGAGAGCTTAAAATAAAAAGGATATACATGATATCTCACCTCTGTAGAGGGCTTACATGATTGATTGATTGATTGATTACAAACAAACTTAGGATGTAGGATGCACTCATCAAGCAAGTCTTTAGACTGCACCTAAGAACAAACACATATCTAACATCTGCAACAAACAGCTTACCTTATATATGCCCCCACCTTAAGGTGGTTGATATCAGGTATTGATATCAAGCACGTTAAGGTAGGAAGAAAACACACAAGGGAACACAAGGTCTCACAAATCCCATGCCTCCTAGAGGTGACATGTACTTCACGATCACCAAATGTTTCCACAAACACATCCCTGCAAGAAACATGTTAGTGTCTAGAAAATCATGATAAACAACAACATCAATGCATATGAAATCTAAGGTATGCAAGATTCAAAGTTGACAAAGTGCAAGGAGCAATAGTATTGTTTATAATTTGTAAATGAGATAGGACATCATTGAAATCATCACTACATGGAAAGAATGAGTGCTTCCACTAGCCAAGCGTCGAATAAAATATACAACCCCATTGTCATATTAGGAACTAAGTCCGTTTTTTTATTTCTCTCAAAAGGGACACTAGGTCTGCATCAGTATAAATTTTTTTTGTCATCCACCCGCTGGGTGGATACACTAGAGGAAGGGAAACAATAAATCAGAGATGAGAAGCAAGTGTCTTAGGGACAGTCATGTAGGAGGGTGCCCCTAGGTCACCAACCGTGATGCTATGACTACAAGACACAACACACAACAATGAAATCAGAGAGAGGTGATATAGAAGAATGATGATACAAATAGAAGGTCACAATAGAGGTGGTCTCTTGTATCCCGAACCTTACGAGAGAATCTAAGGTAATCCCAGGAGGCTTAAACAACACATAACACATCATGGGGGAAGCACATCATGAGAGAGATAAAGGGTTAGAGATACTTACCTGTAGGATCTTTGTATCAGATTTGGGAACTTGCAAACCTCTTAGAGAGGTACTCGATCATGTTGAGTGCAAAGTTTGAGTGGTTGTTATGAAAGTTTTGTTGATTATCATGTGTTACTTGATTTGTTACTCCTTGTGTAAATATAATTTTTTGTTGCTTATGAGGAAGGGAACTACTATTTTCTCCAACTTTTAATAGTCATCTAGCTCTTTTCTAAATTTTTATTGAGTTTTCATTGTTGAATCTTTCTAGCACGGTGACGGGAATTATCCTATACCAGCATATTCGTCTGTATTGGTTGTTCTTGTTTTTCAAATGTATCTTAATTATTTTCCAATCCATATAAGGATAACGAAGGAGGAACCTCAGCATAAATTCCATTTCTTCGTGGATGAGGTGGATTGTTCACTTGTTTCTTATCCACTTCAATCATTCCTACGAGGTTATCATAGTCCAGGTAATCATCCTCCTCTACTCCCACTAAACCTTGTTCCACCATATTGTTTTCAGTATGTTTAGGGAAAGGATTAGTGAAGATTTGTAAGTTTTGATTTGGTGGAGCAACTGATTTTTTTTCATTATCATTCACACCCAATACCTGGATGACATTTGAATTAATAAGGTCATGTATTGCATGCTTAAGATGCATACATTGTTTAGTGTCATGTCCTTGCATCTGATGATAATGAAAAAAGGCATTAGCATCGAAGTAAGGTCCTTGTTTACTAGGATGAATAGGCTTGATCGGGGGAAGCTTTAGGATATTATTACTCACAGCTTGATTCATAATGGAATGATAAGACTCAGATATTAGAGTGAATGTTCTTGGTTGATATGACGCTTTCTTTGGATTAGATATAGCTAAAACATTCAAAAATTTGTTCATATTGGGTCCATTAATCCTGATGAAGTTCTTATTATTATTGTTCCTCTTAAAGTTGTTTTGTGATGATCCACACGTGGATTGACCAACTTGAGCCGATGAGTTTTGGTTTTCATACTGACTAGACGAAAGTTGATAATCACAAAGGGTAGTGCATAAATGTTGAAAGGAGTTATAATTCATCAAGAGGATCTTATCACGAATATTAGGTTGTAGATTTGTAATAAATATCTTCTGAACATCTTCATCTTTCATCTGATATTGAATTTGTGCATAAAGCCCCTAATATCAACTAATGAATTCGGTCAACTTCTCTTTTGGACCTTGTTTGCATTGAACCAAGTCAATAAGAGTGACTTGGGGTCTGATATTTGCTTGAAAATGTTGTAGAAATTGATCAATCAATTGTGAAAAGGAGTGTATTGAATTCAAAGGCAAAGAGCAAAACCATTCTAAAGCAGTATCTTTGAGAGATTGTGGGAAAAATTTTGCCAATAAATCCTCTTCAAAATAGAAATCACTACACATAGCTGTGAATGCTGCCACATGAATATTGGGATCTCCTTTTCCACCATATTTTTCAAAGTGAGGAGTCTCAAACCTCTCAGGCATAGGGGTTCTCAAGATTGCATAGGATAACAGATTACAGACATGATATATTGGTAGACTAGGCTGCGAAGAGTTTGTCAAATTTGTTTACCTTTTGTTGTAAGGCATTTATGCCCTATAAAAGTTGGTTTAGGATAGCATCATTTGGAGATGCAGAAATGGAACCAAAGTGAGGAGGTGATTTATATTGAGATGTGACAAGTGGAGGTTGGGAATAGGTCAACGGTTGTTTGACATATTGGTATGTTGAAGATGGTTGGGAATAACTATATGTGATAGGAGGTTGAGAACAATTATTCATAGGAACGGTCACATTATGGACCAAGTTCTGATAATCAAATCCCATAATTTTGTAATTGGTGCCATTAGATACTCCAATAGCAGTGGTAGCATTACTACAAACATTTGCATCAGTTGTTAATATGGTAGATGTGAAGGTTGATATTCCTATAGTCGGTATAGGTGCCAAAACTTGAGTATGCAACGATCATGATATGTTGTTAATAACTTTTGCACATTCACTCACTGGCATCACATTAGTTTGCACAATATGTGTTAAGACATGAATAACATTAAGTCCATCTTGACCTTCTTTTATCAAGTCTCTTACATCATGAATCATAGGTAAGGCTTCTTCGGCTATTCTCTTAGTTTGCACATATTCTTGAAATTCGGCAAGGTCTTTATCAACCTTGTTGACTTGTTCCGTAGGTACATGTCCTACTACCTCAATAGCATCCTCAACATCATGAAATATTTTATCTTCCATAGTGGTTGGAGGATGTATCATATCTTGCACAATTTGAGTTTCTCCCTTTGCAAAGAAGGTGTGCAAAGGATTGTCAAAGGTAGGGATATTGTTTTCGTCAAGAGCACTAGATCCCATTAGCCTTTTACTTCTTCTCAAAGGGACATTGTTTTTAGGACAGTGGGTCATAAATCTTATGTAAAAGCACACAACACTCAATGCACCAACTAGGATGACAAACCCTAAGAGAATGATATATTTGAAAGCCAAAAATGCTTGATTTTTTGTACTTTTTTAATGCAAACGAATGAGACAAAGGATGTTGTAAGGATTTAAGTCAAGGGAAGAAATTTATATGTCTGATATCAGTACAAAATAGAAAAATTATCCTTCTCAACACAATCTTGATGTGATTTCAAGTTAATGCCAAGTCAAAATATAGTGAAAATATGGCAAAATAGGCACTTTTTTCACCAAAACTCAATGCAAAAGGGCATAACAAAAGGTGTTGTGAGAAAAATGATGATGGAAAGAAACTTATATCAGAAATAACAGCCACTTAATTTCAAAATACCCAACACAACATGCTTTTAGTGCCACTTAAGGTAAAACCTAGTGAAATTATAGCAAAAATAGGCTATTTTTCACGGTTTTTCGATTCCAAGACCTAGCAAAAGGGGTGTTGTAATGAATTTCAGGAGATGAAACAAATAAAATGAATTATATTAGTTACCTCAATTAAAAAAATTAATAACAACAAACTTAGAGTGCAAACTAGGTCAAACCCTAGGGCAAAAATGGTCAAAATGTGTAGTTTTTGGTCAAATTTTCAATGTAGGAGGCCAAGAAAAGGGTGTTGTAAAGTTTTTTATGAGGGAAATAAATTACTTATCCTTATAACAACTAGTTTGTGCAAAAATATCCTTCACAACATGCTTATGGTGCAAGTTTGGAGAGTCGATAAGGCCAAATTTAGTGAAAATCAGTGTTTTCAAAGCCCTAGGTTTTAGATCTTGACAAAAATGATATGTGAGTGTGTTAAGGTCTTTTTTATGATGGTAATTAAATGTTATCAGATCTTAAAATGAATTCCAAGCTCTAATATGCAAAATTCTAATGCAAATCTAATTAAAATGCATGAAATTTGCTAGTTTTTGTTGAAATTTTGTATGCAAAAATGCAAATAATTTGAATCTAAATGCAAATTTACACTAGGATGCAAGACTAAAGAAAAAATTTAATTTGAATGTGCCTCTAAAATCAGTAGAAAAATATGAGAAACAATTTTGCCTACAAACCCTAGATTTTTGAAAAATGCTAGGTTATATAAAAATTGTCAAATTTCCACAAAATCTAAGCAAATTAATGATGAAAATGCAATGCAAATTAATGAACTTTTGTATTTTTCTATAGTTTATATCAGATCTGATGTAAAAATCATGAATTAGAAAAATTTGGAAAGAATTGATGCAATTTAGTAAGCTATATGAAAATGCAAGCTAGGGTTTTCAAATTTTTGCAATTTTTTCAATTTTTTTGTAATTTTTTCAATGCAATAAGATGAAAGACTATATGAATGAATGAAATGAATGCAAATCTGACAACAAACACTCAGCAAGTTGCAATTTAAGTCCAAAATCTCAGGTTCACCAAAATGTTTAGTGGAAAATTGGATTTGTTAATGTTTTAGTGTTTAGGGGTTTAAATCCTCCTTTCCACTGTACATTCAAGGACCTAGGGTCGAGTGGTGAGCACTATCATACCTAGAGTCACTGTGCAATGTAGAGAAACTTGGATTAGGGTGTTTAATTATTAGTTTTCTCTCTCCTATGCTCAATTAACCATTAAAACCCCAATTATGCTAAAACATAAGTAAACTGATGAAGTATGGAAAATACTGCTACAGACAGAAGAAAAATACCAAATCATAGAGTACCTATTTTTAGGGATCCAAGGAAGAAAAACTAGGGACATGGGAGTGGGCACCCAAGTCCAAGACCCTATTTTCTATTCGGATCTAGAAACAAGATCTGTAACCTGAATCTTTTGTATCAGAGATTTTCCCAACACTGAACTTCAGGGACATGGGAGAGGGCGCCCTAGTCCAGGGGATAGATTTTCTTCCTTTCTTGCACTTTAGACACTCCAAGATGCTTCTCTAAAACTCCACTCAGTCCAACTCCACAACATGTAACCTTCAATCACAAAGACTTGGTTTAGGGGTTGTGGTGTTTAGGAGCTTGCCTCAGTCAAGCCCTAGAAGGACACTTAAGTCTTCCAAACACCTTTGTCAGATAGAGAGAGTGTACCCTTGTGAGGGAGAGGCCAAATACAAATGAAACAATGATAGAAAGAACAATGTTATCACCTTTTAGTGAAGATCTCATGGGAGGAAGATGATCTTCATTCCATGAGGAGATGAATGCTCAAATCTGCAAATACAAACACACAAACAAAACAAGTCTGCTCTTGCAACACTATGAAATCCTTGAATCACCTTGAGAGTGCACAAACATCACCATGATCATCTAGTTTCTAAATGAATACCTATACATGCTTTTATATGCAACTACAAGCATTCCCGCGAAGATTTTGAAAATCAAAACTTACCGTGTCAGCCTAGGGACCAAATAACGGTCATAAACTGACACTTAAATTTTGGTCCAGACCCAAAATAGGGTAGGACTATGGCACGGGCACCCAAGTCCTCCCCCCCAATTTTGGGCAGGGTTAAGTTTAAGGGGTCCTCCTAGGTCCATCTTGCCATGAAACCTAGATCTCATTCCATCAAGATGCCAAAATATGAAGTTAAATGTCCTAAATGCATACTAAAGACCCAAGAGCTAAACCTTATGAGGGAAAAGCCCCTAAGGGGACATTTTCTGATGTTACAGATAGAAATCGTATGAGGATGCTTGATGATATTTTAACTCAATTAAATATTTGGAATATTCAATTGCATATGCACACTTGATTGAATTATATTTAGATAATTCAATTTTTAGAGGAAATAGACAACTTAAATAAATATTTTGATTTATTTAAATTTAGAGAAGATATTATTGGAAGAAACAATTAAATAATTGGTTTTATTTAATTTATAAGAATTTGGAAGAACTAAGTAAATAATTGGTATTATTTAATTTATAAGAATTTGGAAGAACTAATTAAATAATTGGTATTATTTAATTTATTGGAGGATATTGGAGGAATTTAGGAATTTAATTAAATAAATTGATTTTATTTAATTATTGGAAGAATATGAATCAAATAAATAAATGTGTTTATCTATTTGTTGATAGAGGAATTTAGAGGGAATAAATATTAAGAATATTTATTTAGACAGAGTCATGTCAATTTCAGGTGTATACACTCTTCAATGTTGCTCTTTTCACCCTGGTATGGTTTAAAGGATGGTTTGGATCATCTCGTCTAAATCTTAATAACCTAGTTGGATCTTGGGTATTAGTATGTGTTTCATGAACATCTTCAACCTATCAACAAACACAAGCATTATTTAATTTTTGGCAACAATTGGATGTAACATCAGAAAAAGTCCCCTTGGGGGCTTTTCCCTCATAAGGTTTAGCTCCCAAGTCTTTTGCATGCATTTAGGACATCTTGGTTCATATTTTGGCATCTCGATGGAATGAGACCTAGGTTCCATGGCAAATTGGACTTAGAAGGACCCCTTAAGCTATACGCTGCCCAAAATAGGGGGGAGGACTTGGGCACCCACACCCGCACCCTAGTCCTGCCCTATTTTGGGGCAGCCCGAATTTTTGGGTGTCAGTTTGTGACTGTTATTAGGTCCCTTTGCTGACACAGTAAGTTTGAATTATGAAAATCTTGGCAGGAGTGTTTGTAGTTGCATATATAAGCATGCTTAGGCATTCATTTGTAAACTAGATTTCAATTAGATTATTACAAGAAAGCTATTATGTTCTCAAGTTGATTCAAGGCTTCTCAAGGTGATTCAAGGCTTCTATTGTGTTACAAGAGAAGACTTGTGTGTTTTATGTGTTGATATTTATAGATTTGAGCATCAATTTCCTCATGGAGTGAAGAGCATCTACCTCCCATAAAAGCTTCACTACAAGGTGACATTATATTATGTTTTCATCATTGATTCATTTGGTTTTTGCCTCTACCTCACAAGGGCATGCACTCCTTATCTAACAATGGTATTCAGAGACTTAAGTGTCCTCCAGGACTTGACTGAGGTAAGCCTCTAAACACCACAACCCCCAAACCAAGTCTTGTGATTGCAGGTTTTAGGTGTCATATTTGGAAAAAGGAGAGTTACAAGAAGGATTGGCAGGCATCAAGGATTTAGGATCTAAAGAAAAGTAGGACACCGGAGCACTTCCAAGACTTGGGTGCTCGCTCTAGTGCCTTCCACATCTGAGATTCAGGAAACATAAGTTATAGGGCTGATCAATGTCGGAAGGATGTCCAGATCCCATGAAGAAACTAGTACCTTGGACTTGGGTACCCACTCCAGTGTCCCCGATTGTTCCACTTCAGAACCTTGAAAATAGGTATTCTATGATTTGGTATTTTACTCCTATCTGCAAGAGCTTTTTCTGTCATTCATCAATTTGTTGTCGTATTTACATAATTAGGGTTTTAATGGTTAATTGGGCATAAGAGAAGGAAAATTAATAATTAAACTCTCTAATCCAAGTTTCCCTACATTTGTAAGTGACCTAGGGTATGATAGTGCTCGCCACTGAACCCTAGATCCTTGAATGTATAGTGGAGAGGCAGATTTGAACATCTAAACACTAGAACATTAACAAATCAAATTTTTCCCTAAACATTTTGGTGAACCTGTGTTTTTGGAATTAAATTACAACTTGTTGAGTGTGTGTCTTCAGATTTGGATTGATTTC
Source organism: Cunninghamia lanceolata (assembly GCA_027924645.1). Taxonomy (NCBI): domain Eukaryota; kingdom Viridiplantae; phylum Streptophyta; class Pinopsida; order Cupressales; family Cupressaceae; genus Cunninghamia; species Cunninghamia lanceolata. The sequence continues at coordinate 1,930,835 of BSBN01000185.1, read as the reverse complement.
ATTCCTTCATATAGTCATTCATTTTACTGCATTGAGAAAAATTTAAAAAAATTGAAAATTTTAGAAAATTCAAAAAAATTACATTGTTTGGCTTACTAAATTGCATCAATTCTTTCTAAATTTTCCTAATTCATGATTTTGCATCATATATGATATAAAATACATAAAAATATAAAAATTCAAAAATTTTATTTGCATTTTCATCATTTAATTGCTAGGGTTTTGTGGAAATTTTGGCAATTTTATATAACCTAGTAATTCCAAAATCTAGGGTTAGTAGGCAAAATCTTTTCTCATATTTTTCTACTTATTTTAGTGGCTCATTCAAATATTCATTTATATTTATCTTGCATTCTAGTGTAAATTTGCATTTAGATTTAAAATATTTGCATTTTGCATAGAAAATTTCAAAAAAAACTAGCAATTTTGATGCATTTTCATTAAATTTGCATAGGCATTTTGCATGTTCAAGATTGAAATCATTTTCAGATCTAAGATTATTTAATTTCCATCATAAATCAGACTTCAAAACATTCTCATAGCATTTTTTCCAAAGATCTCAAACCTAGAGCTTTGAAAACAATGATTTTCACTAAATTTGGCCTTATCAACTTTATAAACTTGCACCATAGGTATGTTGTGAAAGGTATTTTAGAATTATTTTGATGTTATTAGGGTAATAATTTTATTCCCCTCATAAAATCTTCACAACACCCTTTTAACAGACTCTTGTAGTGAAAATTTGGTGAAAAACTACACATTTTGACTATCTTTGCCCTAGGGTTTGACCTAGTTTGCACTCCAAGCGTGTTGTGATCAATTTTATAGATTGAGGTGACTGATATTATTGATATTATTTTTTTTACCTCTTGACATTCATTACAACACCCCTTTTTCTAGGTCTTGGAGTTGAAAATCCGTGAAAAATAGCCTATTTTTGCTATATTTTCACTAGGGTTTTACCTTAAGTGGTACTAAAAGCATGTTGTGTTAGATATTTTGGCACTAAGTGGCTGTTATTATAGATATTATTTTTTTTCCATCGTCATTTTCCTCACAACACCCTTTGTTATGCTCTATTGCATTGAATTTTGGTGAAAAAAGTGTTTATTTTGACATATTTTCACTATAATTTAACTTGGCATTATCTTGGATTTGCATCAAGTGTGTGTTGGGAAGGAATTTATTTCTGTTTTGGACTAATATCAGAAATATAATTTTCTTCCCTTGATCAAAATCCTCACAACATCCTTTGATTCAGTCATTTGCACTGAAAACGGTACAAAAAATCAAGCATTTGAGGCTATTTTGGTATACTTTTGGAAAAAATTTCAAATCTGATTTGAACATATGCACATGGCACCTTCATGTCATTTTTCAATGGTATATTTACATGCATTTATCAAAGACCTTGATTTTGACCAATTTCTAACCCTCATGAGTGAACATCTCACAATATTAGAGAGCTTAACAAAGTTCATCTCCATGAATAGTATTGCAAAAGATAATGGTGATAACACCTCTCCCATATCTACTACATGTGATGATGATGATATAATCCTATCCTCTAACAATTCCTTCAAAAATGATTCTTCCCATGAGGATGTGCTAACACAAAACACTGAAATCTCTGAGACACTTCCAACAATAGAAGAAACACACCTTTTGAAAGACATCATGCTTCCTACAATAGAAGAACAAATAATTCATGATGTTGAGGTCCCTATTGATGTGATAACATATGAGCAAATAGACAAACTTGATAAAGACTTAGCTGAATTCCAAGAATATGTGCAAACCAAGGGGATAGCTAAAGAAGCTATACCTATGATTCACAACATAAGAAATTTGATAAAAGAAGGACAAGATGGACTTAATGTTATTTTTAGTTTAACATATATTGTGAAAACTAATGTAATGCTAGTGAGTAAATGTGTAAAAGTCATTAACAACATATCATCACCATTGCATACTCAAGTCTCAACACCTATACCGACTACAGGAATATCAATCTTCACATCAATGAGCTTAACAACTGATGCAAATATTTGTAGTAATGCTAACACTGGTATTGGAGTATCTAATGGCACCAATTACAAAGCTGTAGTATTTGACTATTAGAACTTGGTCCATAATATGACCATTCCCATGAATAGTTGTTCTCAACCTACCATCACACACAGTTATTCCCAACCATCTTCAACCTATCAATATGTCCAACAACTTTGACCTATTCTCAACCTCCATATATTGTATCTCAAGCTCATTCACCTCCTCACTTTGGTTCCAATGCTTCACAACAAACCGCACCTCCAAACGATGCCATCCTAAACCAACTTTTACAGGGCCTAACTACTTTGCAACAAAAGGTAACAAATTTGTCAAACTCTTCATAGCCTAGTCTACCAACATATCATGTATGTAATCTGTTATCCTATGCAATCTTGAGAACCCCTATGCCTGAGAGGTTTGAGACTCCTTGCTTTGAAAAATATGGTGGAAAAGGAGATCCTAATATCCATGTGGCAGCATTCACAGCTATGTGTAGTGATTTCTATTTTGAAGAGGATTTGTTGGCAAAACGTTTCCCGCAATCTCTCAAAGATACTGCTTTAGAATAGTTTTCCTCTTTTCCTCCGAATTCAATACACTCCTTTTCGTAGTTTATTGATCAATTTTTACAACATTTTCAAGCAAATATCAGACCCCAAGTCACTCTTATTGACTTGGTTCAATGCAAACAAGGTCTGAAAGAAAAGTTGATTGAATTCATTAGTCGATATCAAGGACTTTATGCACAAATTCAATATTAGATGAAAGATGAGGATGTTCAAAAGATATTTATTACAAATCTACAACCTAATATTCATGATAAGATCCTCTTGATGAAGTACAACTCCTTTCAACATTTATGCACGACCCTTCGTGATTATCAACTTTCATCTAGTCAGTATGAAAACCAAAACTCATCGGCTCAAGTTGGTCAATCCATAGGCAGATCATCACAAAACAATTTTAAGAGGAACAATAATAGGAGTTTCATCAAGATCAATGGACAAAATACAAATGTGTCTGCTATAATAATCCAAAGAGACCATCATATCAACCAAGAAAGCTTACTCCAATATATGAGTCCTATCATTCAATCATGATTCAAGCTGTGAGTAATAACATTCTGAAGCTTCCCCCAATCAAGCATGTTGATCCTAGTAAACAAGGACCTTACTTCGATGCTAATGCCTTTTGTCATTATCATCGGATGCAAGGACATGACACTGAACGATGCATGTGTCTTAAACATGAAATATAGGACCTTATCAATTCAAATGTCATCTAGGTATAGGGTGTGAATGACAATGGAAACAAATCGGTTGCTCCGCTGAATCAAAATTTACAAATCTTCACTAATCCTTTTCCTAAGCATACCAAAAATAATATGGTAGAACAAGATTTAATGGAAGTAGACGAGGATGATTACTTAGACTATGATAGCATCATGGGAATGATTGAAGTGGATAAGAAAAAATAAATAATCCACCTCATCCTTGAAAAAATGGAATTTATGCTGAGGTTCATCCTCCGTTATCCTTATATGGATCGAGAGATAATCAAGATACATTTGAAAAACAAGAACAATAACCAATACAAATGAGTAAGATGGTATAGGCTGATTCCCCTCCTCGTGCTAGAAATATTCAACAACAAAAACTTGATAAAAATCAGAAAAGAGCTAGACGATTGTCAAAAATTTGAGAAAATAGTGGTTCCCCTCCTCATAAGCAACAAAAAGTTATATTTACACAAGGAGTAACAAATCAAGCATCACATGATAATCAACTAAACTTTCATAAGAACCACTCAAACTTTGCAGTCAACATGATCGAGTACCTCTCCAAGAGGTTTGCAAGTTCCCAAATCTGATACGAAGATCAAACAGGTATCTCTAACCCTTTATCTCTCTCATGATGTGCTTCCCCCGTGATGTGTTATATGTTGTTTAGGCCTCCCGGGATGACCTTGAATTCTCCCGTAAGGTTCAGGATACCAGGAGACTACCTCTATTGTGACCTTCTATTTGTATTATCATTCTTCTATATTGCCTCTCTCTGATTTCATTGTTGTGTGTTGTGTCGTACGGACATAGCACCATGGTTAGTGACTTGGGGGCACCCTCCTACGTGACTTTCCCTAAGACACTGGTTTATCCTCTCTTATTTATTGTTTCCCTTCCTCTAGTGTTCCCATCTAGCAAGACGATGATGACAAACATTTATACTGATGCGAGCCTAGTGTCCCTTTCGAGAGAAATCAAAAAATGGACTTAGTTCCTAATATGATGATGGGGTTGTCTATCACATTTACATACCTTAACAATACTGCTGCTCTCTGCACCTTTGTTTGTCTTTGAATTTGGCCTTGGTGGTACTCAATTTGGATAGCTTCATGATATAGCCCTACGGTTATCCTCGAACTCTGAATTCATTGTATAACCTTGGCTCTTTGTGTGGTTAATCATATGCACTGATGTTGTTTATCATGATATTGTAGACACTAACATGTTTCTTGCAGGGTTGTGTTTGTGGGAACATTTGGTGATCGTAAAGTACATGTCACCCCTAGGGGGCATGGGCTTTGCGAAAGTTGGTTTTCCCTTGTGTGTTTCTTCCTACCTTAATGTACTTGATATCGATAACTGATATCAACCACCTTAAGGTGGGGGGTATATATGGTAAGTTGTCTATTGTAGATGTTAGCTATATGCTTGTCCTCAGGTGCAGTCTAAAGGCTTGCTCGATGAGTGCATCCTACATCCTGAGTCTATTTACAATCAATCAATCAATCATGTAAGCCCTCTGCGGAGGTGGGATATCATGTTTATACTTTTTATCTTAAGCCCTCTATAGAGGTGGGGATGGTGTACTTCTCGGAGCAGATTGCATCATCCTGTCATTTTTAAAAGTCCTATGCAAAGGCGGGGGGCAGTTTTGTGACTAACTCAACCCTTAAGCGTGTTTTCGGTGATTGTTGTGGTGAAGCCCAATCATCGGTGTGTGCCTCTAATGTGCCTGAGATGGTGTTGGACCTATAAATAGGTACACTTCATCGTTTGTCTACTATGTTTTCTCCGTGTCTTCAAGTGTGTGTGTTTGGTGTGCTTGTTTTGTGTGTCATGTTTATTGGCCCATATGTAGTTGAAAGACTTGTTCGATGAGTGCATCCTACATTTTTGGGAGGTTTTTTGTGTCTTGCATGTGTATTGCCCCATATATATAGTCTAAAGACTTGCTCAATGAGTGCATCATGTATTATGGGAGGTTTGTTTACTTTCCAGTACTTGCATCTGTATTTCATATATATGAGAAAAAGAAAAGAAAAGATATCATTTCTCTCTTCCATGCATTAATGTGTCTTCTATGCATTAACTGTATTCTCTGTGTTCTATGTGACTGTAACTGTCTTCTCCATGTTTTGCGTGTCTGTTACTATCTTCTATGTGATTGGTGTGTCTTCTCCATGCTTGATGTGTTTGTTGTGTTTGTGACCTTACTTTAATGCATGTATTGGCCTTGCGTTTATACATACATTAAAGTGGTGGCTAAATATAACGTCAAAAAATGTCCCCTTAGGGGCTTTTCCCTCATAAGGTTTAGCTCCCGGGTCTTTTGCATGCATTTAGGACATCTTAGTTCATATTTTGGCATCTCGATGGAATGAGACTTAGGTTCCATGGCAAATTAGACCTAGGAGGACCCCTTGAGCTGTACGCTACCCAAAATAGGGGGAGGACTTGGGTGCTACCCATTTTGGGGCAGTCCTAATTTCTAGGTGTCAGTTTGTGACCGTTATTAGGTCCCTTTGCTGACACAGTAAGTTTGAATTATGAAAATCTTGGCAGGAGTGTTTGTAGTTGCATCTATAATCATGCTTAGGCATTCATTTGTAAACTAGATTTCAATTAGATGATTACAAGCAAGTTGTTGTTTTCTCAAGGTGATTCAAGGCTTCTATTGTGTTGCAAGAGCAGACTTGTGTGTTTTATGTGTTGATATTTGCATATTTGAGCATCAATTTACTCACGGAGTGAAGAACATCTTCCTCCCATGAGAGCTTCACTACAAGGTGACATTATATTGTGTTTTCATCATTGATTCCTTTGGTTTTTGCCTTTGCCTCACAAGGGCACGCACTCTTTATTTGATAATGGTATTTAGACACTTAAGTGTCCTCCGGGGCTTGACTAAGGTAAGCCTCTAAACACCACAACCCCCAAACCAAGTCTTGTGATTGCAGGTTACAGGTGTCGCATTTGGGAAAAGTGGAGTTGCAAGAAGGATTGGCAGGCATCAAGGATTCAAGATCTGAAGAAAAGTAGGACACATGAGCACTTCTAGGACTTGGGCACTCGCTCTAGTATCCTCTACATCTGAGTTTCAAGAAACATAAGTTACAGGTCTGATCAGTGTCTGAAGGAGGTCCAGATCCCACAAAGAAATTGGTACCTTGGACTTGGGCACCCACTCCAATGTCCCCAACTGTTCCACTTTGAAACCCTAAAAATAGGTATTATGTGATTTGGTATTTTACTCCTGTCTGCAAGAGCTTTTTCCATCATTCGTCAATTTGTTGTTGTATTTGCATAATTACGGTTTTAATGGTTAATTGGGCATAAAAGAAGGAAAATTAATAATTAAATTCCCTAATCCAAGTTTCCCTACATTTGTAAGCAACCTAGGGTATGATAGTGCTCACCACTCGACCCTAGATCCTTGAATGTATAGTGGAGAAGCGGATTTAAACATCTAAACACTAGAACATTAACAAATCCAATTTTCCCCTAAACATTGGATAAATCATAAATTTATCAATTTCAAAGAAATATAATCAAATATAGCTTAAAAAATAAAAATATAAATTGTATGAACGTATATACATCAATTGAATAATGAAATATTATTTTATAGACTACCTTTTTTATACAATAATTTAAATAAAACACAATTTTGACAACATAGTTTATAAAACATTAGTCCACACTCATTTATTATTCTTTGGCTTTTTGCCCTTAAGAACATCCTTAGGGAGACCTTGTTCTTCCCTCTTCTTTCACACAGGAGTACGTTTTAAGAAGGGGTAATCAATCAATAACTCATCCCCAACGGTAAGGTACATAATAGCCTCAACCATTATCAATCTATCAACCTCTCTTTCCTTATCTCCATCTTTATCATTTATAACATCAACAAATTGACAATTCAGTCTTACAGTAGGGTCCCTTCCCTTACTACTATTTATAAATCTTGCAATATTTTTGTGTGTGTATGCATGTCCATCTATATACATAATATGACCTCTATTCATTTCTTTTCAACTTTCCAATTGGAGACAATGTGTATACATATTCGAATTTAGACCATATGCTGACATGCTAGGCTTATATTATGCTAGCCTTCTGATGCAGGGACTTCTGGAGGTCATATCTTTTGACTCGAATGTGGGTTTTCTATGAAATTTTACAGGTGGATGTGTTATGAGGTGGCCAGTGGTTTCCCAACCCACCTTAGTCAGTTGGACCTTGTCTTGGCACTTTTTTGAGGCTTGAAACTTTCATCTTGGCCCTCAAAATGGCAAATTAGTGTTTTTTTTTCTAGATTTTTAAAAAGTTGCTTTTGTAATAAATGAAAACTCATGTTTCAAATTTAGAATATTAGTTGGCTTTTCGTCCCACCTTAGTTTTAGGAAGCTTTTGGGAAAAAATTGGATTCTCAAGATATGATTGTAAAATTACCTAAAATGGCAAAATCTGACAATTGTCGAAATCTGCCAAAAAAGGTATTTTTTTGTTTTTTCTTTTGTTTTCTTGGATATAAGAGAGTTTTCTATCATTGTCGCAGTAGAGTTGATGAATAGAAGTTTTTTTATGTTCCAGCCTTCAAATCTTTGGCTCTCATATGATTAATGGCAAAATTGTATTGAGTGTATGTTGTGTGTTGCATCATCTGGTATCAAAGCAAGAAGATGGCTGGGAGAGGAAGAGGAAGAGGCGGTCTTGCCCAGATGCATAGAGAAATGCAAAATCTGTAAAGGCAAGTAGCAGAACTTACAACACAGATGGAAAACCAAAGACTGGGTAGAGGAGGAGACGAATATGATGAAGAGATAGGTCGAGGAGGTGCAAATCAAAATATAGAACATGAGGAAGAAGAATTAGAAGGCATGAGTTTTGAAGAGAGGGTGCTCAAGGCCTTAGAAGGGAAAAATGAAGGGGTTAAGGTAGATGTTTCAGATTATGTAGGTAGTCTTAAACCAGAGGAGTTGATAGATTGGTTGAATGATATGAGAAAATTTTTTGAATGGAAATCCATGACAGAGGAAAAGAAGGTGAAATTCGCATGCACCAAATTAAAGGGTCATGCAATGATTTGGTGGGATCATCTTCAAAAGGAACAAACAAGGAAAGGCAAGGATAAGATTAGGACATGGAATAAAATGGAGAAGAAGTTGAGAGAAAAAAATTTACCCATAGATTATGTGCAAACCCTTTTTCATAGGTTTCAAAATTTAAAGCAGAACCTCTCTTCTATGCAAGATTATACAAATGAGTTTTATACGTTGTCTATATGTATAGAGCATCAAGAAACTGATGAACAGATGGCTGCTAGATATGTGAATGGTCTGAAATTCTCTATTCAATATGAATTAAGCATGCATCAACTCAATAGTATGGAAGAAGCTTACTAGTTGGCTCTAAAGGATGAAGAAAAACAAAACAGATAATACCATCAGAGGAATAGAGAAGGAAGAAGGGGTACATCAACCCCATTTTGAGGAGGTTCAATTTATGGCAAGGGAGAGTCATCCCATGGATTGGAAAAATGAGTAGATACTCGACAAGATCCTCTAAATCAAGAATGAGGAAGGGGATTTCAAAGAGGTAGAGGTTATGGTAGTGGTAGAGGATGGGAAAACTAGAGAAGGCCTTTCACTTGTTTTAGATGTGGAGAAGAAGGTCACAGGGCATTTGAATGCTCAAATTATAACATGAAAGAAAGAAATCAAGGAGGACAACATAGGGTCAACCTGATTCAAATGCAACATGAAGTGGAAGGGACGGAACTAGAGGTTCCACCAGATGTGGGAGAAAGTCTCATGATGAGAAGAGCAATGGTGGTTCCAGAGAAGGAGAAAACACAAGCCAAAAGCTCTGATGGTTCATGGCTTCGAACCAATATCTTCAGAACTAGATGCACTTCAAGTGGCAAGGTATGTCAAGTTATTATTGATAGAGGTAGTTGTGAAAATATGGTTTCTAAAGAAATGGTAGACAAGTTGAATTTACACTGTGAAAAACATCCTCATATGTACCGCATTGCATGGTTTAAAAAGGGAAATGAAGTCACTATTGATAAAAGATGCCTAATTAAGTTTAGCATAGGGAAGATCTACCAGGATGAGATATGGTGTGATGTTGTCCCAATGGATGCCTGCCATGTGTTATTGGGAAGGCCATGGCAGTATGATAGAAAAGTCATACATGATGGAGAGAAAAACACATACACCTTTTGGAAAGATGGCTCTAAGGTGATTTTTTTGCCTCTCAAGGATGAAGGAAAAGGTTAGACCATGTTATCTGAAAGAGATCTTGTTAAAGAAATGAGGGTGACAAGGTGTTGTTATGAATTAGTAGTGAAAAAAGGTGAAGAGGAAGACATTTCAATTCCCCCAGAAGTAGCAGAGCTATTGAAAAAATTTGTTGATGTTGTACCTGATGAATTACCTAATGGTCTACCACCAAAGATAGATATTTAGCATCATATTGATCTGATTCTAGGAGCAACTCTACCCAACCAAGCAGCTTATAGGATGAATCCAACACAACATGCAAAGTTGAATAAGCAAGTAACATAACTCATAAGTAAAGGTGTTGTGAGAGAGAGCATGAGCCCATGTACTGTACCAACATTGTTGACCCCCAAAAAAGATGGAACTGTTGATAACTGAGAGGGGGGGTGAATCAGTTATCTTAATTATTTCTTCTTTCTGAACTTTCTTATTAATCAATGCAGCATTAATTCAAACAAGTAAATATTACCATGAAATGAAAAACACATGACACAGTATTTTTACGTGGAAACCCTATTAAGGGAGAAAACCATGGGGTGATTAACCCAAAGATTATTCTCTGTTAGAAGAATAAGGAATTACAAAATGGCACTTGCCAATTAGGGCTCACTGCCCGAGCACACTACTCACAAAGGAGGCACACTGCCTACAAGGAGACACACTGTCTACAAAAGAATGTTTATACAATACTTGAACTAATTGGAAGCATCCACATATGCTGGAGTTCAGTTCCGGTTAGGCTCAGTACACTAATCTGTTGCACTTCATCTTTCCTCTTCTCTTTATTCTGCTTTTCTTTCACATACCGGATCTTTCTTACTGCTTCTATTCTGCTCTGCTCTTGTTCGCATATCACATCACTCAACAATACTTCTCATAACTAAATCCATCCTATATATATATCCGTACAAGTGATTTCATTATCTTTCTAGTCGGCACCCGGAACAGTCTATCTTCTCACAAACTCTGTTCTGTCAGCTGAATCCTTGCACATCAAGTAATGTGGATCAAGCATATACTTGTAGATATCATTAATCATGTCGGCCAAACATGATTCATGCCTTCACAACCTTTACCATCAATAGTAACACATCCAGAAAATAGTCTGATGTTCTGTCAGTCAGTTCTTCCTCTGTTCACACTGTCACTCAGGAATCCGGTTTTCAACTATTCATATCTTTTTCCTTGTCCATCACCGGAGGCTAAATCCTTGGAATATACCACTCAAGGTAGTCCTCTTGACTTCCCCAGATCCGCACTACACCAAGATACTTCCTCTGAGAGATCCGGACCTATCTGTCGGACCTTGCCACATGCTCTGTTCTTGTTCACCGGACCACAATAACCTTCATTTTGACTTCCGGTAGAGACACACCATGACTTGTGGATATGTGGGATGACCTTTGTTGCCATCAATGACAACAACCATGGATCCATATAGTGTCTCTTGCCAACAATCTCCCCCTTTGGCATTGATGGCAACACTTAGTGAAAAATGACTAAGTGTTTACACTATGCTCCCCCTTGGCTAATGCTCTCTCTTTATATACATTTTCTGGAGCTCCCCCTTAGTTGGATTCCTCATTTTTCACTGCTCCTCATTCCCCCTTTGACATCAATGGCAAAGGGTAGGGTCCGCACACCAAAATTTTCAAAAATTTTACTATACTTGGCTGTATATTACATATTCACATAAACTGAAGAATATCTGCAAAGGATGTCTTCAACTAGATGAGTTCTATAGCCCAACTTTGCTTCATTCTATCCAAAATTGAAATGTAACCACTCAACAAAAATGCAAAAGCTTCTGCCCTCTTAAGATCTGTCGGATCATTTGTGTGGGCGGTAGTCTTAGCATCACTTATGGCCTCATGCATGGTCTCTAACTTAGGGATAATAATCCTTCTAAGTTCTCCCATCCGGTTAATTATATTCTTCCTTTCCTTTTCAAAATTCTTGATTGCATTTGTGATTGCAATAGTTTGACATTCTTGATTTACTATGGAGGAAGAGAGAGGATCAAAACTTTGAGACAATCTCAGTAGTTTGTCCTGTTTCTCTTTTATTTTCTTCTCAATTTCTACTGTTGCTTTTGACCAGGAGATACAAAATTTGTAAATGTCACCACCATCCTTAAGAGCATTTTCTAAGCTCTTTATTCCAATACTCATATTTCTCCTATCATTAGAGATTAATCCTAGTACCTCTGAGAATCTCTTATCCAAAAACTCCTTCCGGACCTTTTCTTCAGCTGATTTTTCTAGGGATTCAAAATGTGTACCAACACTGCTGACTAAGGTTTTGAGATTACCGGAAGAGGAGGCTGTGCGATCTTTCTGGACCGATGGCATAATCTTCTCAAGAACTCCGGAAGCAGCTTCTATCAACTCACAGTCTTCCTTATGAGACTTTAGGAGTTTTTCATTTGCCTTAGCATTTGCAAATGAAGCTATCTTCATTGTCTGTACCGGAGAGAGGAAATCAAAATTGAAAGGACCTTGTAGAAGCTCCGATTCGTCAATCTCTATTGTTTCTTTGCTCAAAAATTTTTGGACAGTTTGTGCAGTGTCTCTTGCTGGAGACAGATGTTTCTTCTCTTCTGCAGTCTTGGAGCTGTCCTTTGGAGTTTTCTCTCCTTCCACATTCTTACCACTATCAGTTGTGGTTTTCTCTGTTGGAGTCTTCTCTTTCTCTACACCCTTGGTACTGTCAACTTCTTTTTCTTTTACCGCTGCTTCTTTCTCCTATAATTTCTCTTCTTCTTTGGATCTGGAGACTGTAGGGGAAACCAGAGGAGAAATGTTGGTTTGTTCAGGGCCCATCTCTTATGTTGCTTTCTCAGAAGTTTCTTCTGCAACACTTGTGGATGAGGGATCAGTACCCAAGTCCTCTACAACAGGGAGATTAAACCTTTTGAAGGCCTTCCGGAGGATCTCTTCTGTATCCATGGCCACCTTGTCAGTCTCACCAAGCATGAGTTGATTCATCCTTGCTTTAATCCTAAACTCATCTTTGTAGTCTTTGAATATTATGTTCATTATCTTGGGATCAATCTGAGGATATAGCTAAATAGCTATCTGCTCCCAGATCTCAAGATCTTTTGCCTGGGCATTGTTCTTTCTTATTTCTAATTCCTTTTCTAGGCTTTTAGGAATTAGAGATATAATCTCAATGAAAGCCTTATTGTATATGTTCAGATACCTGATTGTGGCTTCCTGCAGGATCTTTTGGTCAGCCTCATTGTAGTCATCATAGAATTCGGCCATTGGTTGAAGGTTTCCATCCACGGTGACTGATTTGATTACACTCTCTAGAGACAGGGTGGGCTTTTCAACAAATTCCTCTGCTATTTCTTCCTTGTCTTGGCCTGTGGAGGGTTTATCGGATCCTTTCTTCTTCTGCTTCTTTATTTCTTTTACCCCTTCATCTGATTTTGTTTCCTCTTCATCTTTCTGACTTGTATAAGCCCTTGTGGCTTTTATTTTAGACCTTTTCTCTCCTTTACCGGATGTTTGACCTTCCGGTTTTGATATTTTTGAGCTTTTGGTTGTGACAGGTGTAGATCCCTTTGATGATCTGGTCCGGGTTGAGGTTTCCACTGGAGTACTTTTCTTACTTTTCTTTTCTGCCTCTTTCTTCTCTTCCTCAGCCTTTCACCTCTTTTCCCGGTTGGCATCAAGTGCCTCCTTTGGGATGTCTAGGCCTTGAGCAATATGCTCTACTTCTTTTCTCACCTTCCTCTTTATCTCAGGTTCTCTAAGTTCCACATGGATCTTCACACTCAGCTCCTCAAAGGTTCCAAACCTTTCTGCCTTTGGATCTTTGGGCTGACTAAGCATGTGTTGAACATGCAGTTCCACAATCTGTTCATCAACCTCATACCCCATGGGCATGATCCAGACTGTCCTTGGCTCTACTGCCTCCATTAGGCACTGATCAGTATCAACAATAAAGCAGACTGAGTCTTTGTATTTTTCAACAATAGACTAGGGAATTCTTTCTCTTGCTTGCATCATGCTCTGGAAGTTTTTGAAGTATCCCCATAGGGTTGTATTTCTTGCTTTGGCATCCCCAAGCCCATGTAAATAATCTCTGATCTGGACTGCTATAGGTTTGTCATTCTGCCATACCCATCCACTTGATCCGGGCAGCTCATTCATGAAGTAGAAAAATAGACATAATATAAGTGTACCATACTTGAAAGAATTATTTTTGTCCTTTTTGATCTTCTGTATATTTTCCATTAATTGGCTTAAAAGAAGTTCACAGAGATCATAATCTGCATTCTTCCTCAGCATCTCATAGGTAGTATATACTGTAGTTCCAGATACAGAATTCTCCCTACTGGAGTGATAAATCTTGTATCCTATTATCATAGATGCAAACTTGATATCCGGATCAGAAATATCTTCAATGGTCATTGCCCTCTTATCAAATTTTGATCCGGTGGCCTTAGTTACAATGTTATTTTTGACGGATTTCAGGATAGGTATCCCTCCGGAAGAGTATAAACCAGTTACTGCCCTAATTGCCTCTTTTGTGATCTTGCAGGGTCTATTCAGCCAAAGGAAGTTGTCATGCATTCTACTCAATACGTACCGGACCCATTCATCTTCTTCAAATTAGGGGAAATGAATGAATTGATCAAAATGTTTCTTCTGGATACCCTTATACTCTGGTTTAAGCTCAAAAGCATTGTCTATTAGTTGTTTGTGATAGAAATCTCTCAATTTGAATTCCCCAAATTCCTCAATACTTGCATGTATGTAAACCCTAATGTCTTCTGTGTGTAAAACGCCATGAGGAACACTAGAGAATGCTCCTAAGGGATCTACCTCCAATGACTTGTATGGGTGTTTCTTAAATTCAGGTCGGGGCCTATCTGAGATCTTTACTATATTCGGAGTAGCCATTTTTCAAAAGATTTGTAGTGAGATATCAAAAATGGAAAATACCTTATGCGCCTTCGGTTACACGGAGTGGTTGGATTGATTTCTGTATGTAATGAATTCTGTAAGAGATCTTCGGTGAACTTGATGAATTTTGTTGCAGAGCTCCACTTTTCGCTTCTTCTTGAGTGTAGAATGAACAAGTGATTTATGAGAAATCCTTTATATTGCTCCGCAAACCCTAATATCTGATTGCAATAAATGCTCAACCTAAATTATTCTGGTTTGCCTTATTCGAATGACTTGAAGAACCAGATCAGTCCTAATTTATGAACTTCATGCAGATCTTCCAACCATGAACAAATCAAGATGACACATCACAAGGACATCCCAAATACTCTGTCCAATCCGCAGAATAAGACAATGCACTTCCGGATCTCTCCGGACCTTTTTGTAATCCTCTGTCATTCTGGAGCATCTCCCAGAACAGGTTTTACATGATCGATCACAACTTCTTCACATCTTCATGTGAACCTCTAAAATCTTAGCTGGATCATCTCAAGACTCATATCTACAAACCCTTTACTCCACATCTTGTGCCTAATCTAGCACCACTTTATTGGCTGGGGGAACAGGATTTTCTTTGTGTCTCCCCCTGAGCCAGAGCTCATTTCTTAATTTTCGAAAGGAACATCAGCACCAGAGTCTGGTGCGGATCCAACCTCTACCTTCTCTGAACTTTTCTTCACCCAAATCTTGTTCATCTCATTCCTAACTTCATCTGCATTCATCTTTTGTTTACCTTTGTCTTGATTCTGACTATATACCGGACCTCTTTTGTCCTGATTCTTGCTTCTGCAGACTTTTGCATTATGACCGGACCTATTACAGATTTGGCAAACAACATTTCTTTGCATATTTGACTGATAACCTCTTGATCTGCATTGATTAGCCATATGACCTACTCTATTGCATGTAAAGCATCTACCGTTGAATGATTTGTTCATTTGCATATTTCTGCATTCATGAGACTTATGTCCATACCTTTTGCAGTTAAAGCATTGTTCAGAGAAGGATGAATTAGTCTGATTCATTCTCTTTCTGCACTGATTAGCTTTGTGACCAAAGTGATTGTAGCTATGGCAGTATCCATTGAAGGATGGATATCTTTGAGCATTGGGCTATCTTACCGGAGGTTTTCTAGGCCTATTCCTTAGATTTTCTGATCCAAAATTCTTCTGACCGGATCCGGAGCTTTCTCCTTTATCATATCCTAAACCACACTTGTCATCTATCCTCTTTTGACTTCCAAGAAGAACTTCAAGTTGAGCAGAACTTATCTTGAATTTCTCTTTATATTGATTTGCTGTTTGAAGATCCCTTTTGAGAGAGACAGTTTGATCCTCAAGTTTTTCTTCATTATCTTTAGCATCTTCAAGATCAGATTCAAGATGTCTGATAATCCTATCCATCTAGTGGCAATCTTCTGATTTCTCTTTGAGAGATTGTCTTAGATTGTCTTCAATTTTTCTTTTCTCTTCAATTTCTTGAGTAAACTTTATAACTCATGATTCCATTTCATGTCTTACCATAATGACTTCTTTTGATAACTTTTCACATAACTTGGTTTTTTCAGTCAGCTCTTCATTTGCATTACTTTCTTCACTTTGTCTTGCCAATTGCTGGAGCAGCTCCTTTCTCTTTTTCATAGAGAGACTTAATTTGTCTTTTAGTTCTCTCATGAATTCATCAGCCTATTTGAGTCTTTCCTTTAATTCATTGACTTCAGAGTTTGACTGTTCAAGATCCTCAAGGGTAGTTTTGAGTCGCTCCCTTAAACCATATGCATCCATTTGAACTCCCAGATCTTCCTCAAGCTGTTAGGCTCTATTAGGAGGAACTTAGCTCTGATACCAATTGTTGATAACTGAGAGGGGGGGTGAATCAGTTATCCTAATTATTTCTTCTTTCTGAACTTTCTTATTAATCAATGCAGCATTAATTCAAACAAGCAAATATTACCATGAAATGAAAAACACATGACAGTATTTTTGACGTGGAAACCCTGTTAAGGGAGAAAACCACGGGGTGATTAACCCAAAGATTATTCTCTGTTAGAAGAATAAGGAATTACAAAATGGCACTTGCCAATTAGGGCTCACTGCCCAAGCACACTGCTCACAAAGGAGGCACACTGCCTACAAGGAGACACACTGTCTACAAAAGAATGTTTATACAATACTTGAACTGATTGGAAGCATCCACATATGCTAGAGTTCAGTTCCGGTTAGGCTCAGTACACTGATCTGTTGCACTTCATCTTTCCTCTTCTCTTTATTTTGCTTTTCTTTCACATACTGGATCTTTCTTACTGCTTCTATTCTGCTCTGCTCTTGTTCGCATATCACATCACTCAACAACACTTCTCATAACTAAATCCATCCTATATATATATATCTGCACAAGTGATTTCATTATCTTTCTAGTCAGCACCCGGAACAGTCTATCTTCTCACAAACTCTGTTCTGTCGGCTGAATCCTTGCACATAAAGTAATGCGGATCAAGCATATACTTGTAGATATCATTGTGATAGGTGAAAGTCAGGTGCAGCAGATCAGACATAGTCATGAAACCCTAACCCTACCATCATCAAGGAATCTAACCTAAATGAAATCAAAGAACAATGCAATTCAAGCATAACTTCACCTAGACCGTGCGATTCCTCGTTTAAGAGATGTGGACTGCTTCTTCAACAATGAACAATTACAATGCTGAAAGCTGCCATGCTTGATGATAAAAGCTCAAGTGAATGCTCAGATGCTCAAGATGCACAAGATGCTCAAGATGATAATGTAGATGCTATATGATTGCTGGATTGCTGGATTGCTGGATGTTTCATATGGAGTGAGAGGGTGTTTATATAGGACTTAGCCAAGATCAATCAATGGTGGAGATTCAGAGGTTATGTGAATGGCTAGGATTGAAAGTTACTAAATTTAGATTCCATTAATTATGCATGTGAAGGCTTGTAAATAAAAGTTGTTTTACAACACATGATTGACTGGACAAGTGTTGGAATGTGATAAATGATAAGGGCTTAATGTTGATAACTGAGAGGGGGGGTGAATCAGTTATCCTAATTATTTCCCTTTTTGAACTTTCTTATTAATTAATGCAGCATTGAATCAAACACAAAAATATTACCATGAAATAAGAAACACATGACACAGTATTTTTGACGTGGAAACCCTGTTAAGGGAGAAAACCACGGGGTGATTAACCCAAAAATTATTCTCTGTTAGAAGAATAGGAAATTACAAAAATGGCACTTGCCAATTAGGGCTCACTGCCCGAGCACACTGCTCACAAAGAGGCCCACTGCCTACAAGGAGACACACTGTCTACAAAGTGATAAGAATCATAGTCTTGAACTGATTGGAAGCATCTGCATATGCTGGAGTTCAGTTCCGGTTAGGCTCAGTACACTGATCTGCTGCACTTCATCTTTCCTCTGTTCTTTATTCTGCTATCCTTTCACATACCGGATCTTTCTTGCTACTTCTGCTCTGTTCTGCACTTATTCGCATATATCTTCACACAATCACACACTTCACAACTAAATCCATCCTCTATATATATCCGCACAAGTAATTTCATCACTTTTCTAGTCGACATCCGGAACAGTCTAGTTTCTTACAAACTCTGTTCTGTCGGCTGAATCCTTGCTCACCAAGCGATGCGGATCAAGCATATACTTGTAGATATCATTAATCATGTTGGCCAAACATGATTCATGCCTTCACAACCTTTATCATCAACAGTAACACATCCGGAAAGTAGTCTGATACTCTGTCAGTCAGTTCTTACTCTGTTTTCACTGTCTCTCAGGAATCCGGTACTCAACTATTCATATCTTTTTCCTTGTCCATCACCGGAGGCTAAATCCTTGGAATATACCACTCAAGGTAGTCCTCTTGACTTCCCCAAATCCGCACTGCACCAAGACACTTCCTCTAAGAGATCCGGACCAATCTGTCGGACCTTGCCACATGCTCTGTTCTTGTTCACCGGACCACAACAATCTTCATTCTGACTTCCGGTAGAGACACACCATGACTTGCGGATATGTGGGATGACCTTTGTTGCCATCAATGACAACAACCATGAATCCATATAGTGTCTCTTGCCAACACTTAATTCAAATAAAATATTTGAATTAGTTAGGATATGAGTTGGAAATTAATTAAATAAATAAAATTTATTCAATTAATAGGATAAATGAATGAAATGGGATAAGACATGATGTGGAATTAATTAAATAAATACAATTTATTTAATTAATTGGCTAAGTGAATGAAAATGGGATTTTAATTAAATAAATAAAATTTATTTAATTAATTGGCTAATGGATTAGTGGTTTAACAAGGTGTTGCTAGACATGGACAAATTTGGGTGTCTACATTTTGCCCCTCTTTGATACAATGTTCGATAGAACGTTGTGTCAAAGAAGATGTGAGATGCGTTCGATAAACAAGTTATGCCCCAGTGTAACTAACAGGTGATGCCCCCTCGAGAGGTAAGCCAGGCTAACCAGGAAGGACTGGGTTGGCTCGCGATAGAAGAAAAAGGCTAAAAGGAAGGCTGACACGAAGAAAATGGGAGCTGGATGGAAGAAAATAGGCTGTGGTATGAGAGAATTAGGGTTTGGAGAAGGACTATAAGTAGGTGCTTCAAGGGCAAATAGGCTCATTTGTGCTCATTTGTGCGTAGAAACTTAGAGAAATCCAAAGCTCCAGAGAGTGAGAGTGGCAGAGCTAGCAGGATGGTTATTCCACGCAGAGATCATCGTGCGGAGCGAGTGAGGACACATGGACGACCAGAGGGAGCAGGCGCACCGGTATGTTTCAAACTTTTCCCCAAAAGCGTGTAATTAATAGCCTAAAAGCGTAATTAATGCACACACGTCACCAAAAGCGACTAGGTTAGGGAATAGTCAGTATAGGTCGCTTATGGAGGGAAATAGACCGCTTAGAGTATGTCAGGTCGCTTATGAGCGCGGGTAGGTCGCGTATGGTAAATGAGGTCGCATCCCGTCGGCAGGAAAAATGCAGTCGAAATGCGCGTATAGAGCAAAAGGCGTCGCTTATAGGCAGAGAGCAGTCGCGTATGGTAATACAGCGCGCATATGAAAGCAAGTAGCTCGCATAGGGTAGATAGCGCGCTTATAGAGCTAGAATAGGCGCATATGCGGAGGTGGCTCGCTAATAGTGAAAAGATAAGCGCATATAAAATATAGCTCGCTTTTAGGGTAAATAGACTCGCATATAGGATATGACGCGCATATGAAGGAAGAATGAGCGCATAGGGAAGTTTAGGTCGCTTATAGTGAAACAGTGAGCGCATGACGTAAAATAGCTCGCATATAGTCAAAACAGAGGCGCATATGGTAAAGTGGGTCGCTAATGAGCAGGAAAACATCGCATGCAGTAAAATGGACCACTTATAGTAGGTGTAGGATAAAATAGCAGATAGATAAGCAAATTTTGATATGGATGGCTAACGGAATGGACTAACAAGGGTAAATGGATGATGCAGGATGTACTACCGCCATTGCTATCACGGGAGCCCCATCCGAGAGATTTGTGGCTGGTGAGACGGTTGGATGCAGAGGAGCTACTGGTGTTGGAGATCCTGGGCTTAGAGCATGTATCCTGATTAGAGCCAGTTCAGGCACATCGAGGGCTAATGACAGCGATGGTGGAGCGATGGATGAGCGAGCACAGTTCATTCTTGTTACCGACAGGAGAGGCGACCATTACCTTAGAGGATGTATTCCAGATTTTGAGGATTCCGATAGATGGGGATCGTGTAGATTATGATCCGGAGATGGGTCCAGCTGCATTCAGGAGATTGTTTGGGACACCAGACATCGGAGTAGAGGGTTCAGAGATACCGATGGGGAGGATGGAGGAGCTCTGCGACAGATTACAGCGGGTGGTAGTGGCTATCATTAGATGGCTAGTGGGTGATAGGAGAGCTAGAGGTTTTCCCGTAGGATGGGGGACAGTGATGGAGGGCATGTTCTCTTATGGCACGAGATATGCATGGGCAGAGTGCGTGTTGGGACAGCTCTATCATTACCTGCAGATTGTGCGTACATGTTTGGAGCCAGTATGTCAGCAGGAGTGACAGTTTTGCATGTATGGGCGTATGAGCACATTCCGGTGACGAGACCAGAGGGATGGGTTGCTAGAGCAGCAGGAGAGCCATTTGCACGGATGTATAGAGGAGCCTTGACTTATCGACAGCGCCGAGGGGTGGTATACTGGCGGCGGAGATTAGATGAGATAGACAGATTTGTATGGAGGCCATGGCTAGGATGTGAGTAGTGGGAGGAGGAGGATGCGGAGCTTGCCTATGCTAGATAGGCGAGATACATTTTTGGACGCGGCGTGTATATTATAGAGCGCTATTTGCCAGAGAGAGCCCTGAGACAGTTTGGAGAGGTACAGGCAGTACCTGTAGGTGATGCCGTTTTTGGGAGGACGAGGCAGGAGGTATTTGATTGGGGTCCAGAGGTTGTGGTGGACACAGCCTTGGCAGAGAGAGATGGACTGCAGCCAGTAGCATGGCAGTGGAGACAGGGTCCTGCAGATCCAGGCACATTGCCAGAGTACGATGTATACTGGGCGACAGCTAGGCCGACGCAGTTGACACGAGATGGGGAGATTGGAGAGATTGGGATGGAGAGACCAGTGCGGAGGCGACGACGATGGGCTCCGCCAGCACAGGCAGTAGTGCCAGCTGCACCAGGGATACAGATGCCAGGGCAGGTGCCAGGTCAGCCTGCTATATTAGCACAGCCACAGGCACAGATCAGAGCAGGAGCAGCTGCGGAGATGGATCAGAGAGGAGAGGAGATGGAGGCAGCGGGCACAGATGAGGCTGAGGAGAGTGGAGATGGATAGGCATCAGGCCGTGATTAGTCTGCGGCATGCTAGAGCACAGGCACAGACTTATCAGGCTCAGCTACAGTTGGGAGCATAGAGAGGAGATGGACAGGATGACGGTGCTCTGGCTAGAGTGACAGGAGAGAGGGATACAGCTAGGCAGCATGAGCAGATGATGAGGCTTGAGCGAGATACTGCAGTACAGCAGGAGCAGGCTATGAGAGCAGAGAGAGATGGTCTGCGAGCTGAGAGAGATAGGGTAGTGCAGCAGCTGCAGGGGATGACTAGTGAGTGGGATAGAGCAGTGGCTGCCTTGGGGACTGATGGAGCTACCATGTACTTGGCCACACAGTTGACAGCGGTACAGGCCGAGCTTCAGAGAGTGCAGGGTGAGGCTGAGTATTACAGAGGCTTATATTATGGAGCTGTGCCGGCAGAGCAGAGACAGCCTAGCTTCAGGAGAAGGTCAGGGGCTTCGAGCTCACGGAGGTCAGGTGGATCTCGATCAGTAGCTTCAGTGATGGGGCCACCGAGAGATGAGGGACCAGGTACAGGACCTGTTGGTGGTGGTGTTCAGGGCGAGGGAGCTGGCAGTAGTCGCTAGGGCATACCTTGTTGACATTGTATCATGATGAGGCCTAGAGCCATTGTTGTACATTCATTCTTTTCAGGGCTCAGCTTGTATTGTAGACACTTGTATTTTGACACACATGTATATATATATGGCAGTTTTGGCGATCTATATGATGTTATAATGGTTGTGATGTTGATATTATGATGGCTATGCATGTTATGTGTATGGATTATATATGGATTGTGGATGGATGTTTATGCAAATGGTAATGGATAGAAAACATTTGAATATGTAAAAGGTAATGATATGAATAGATGTATGCATATAGGTAGATGGTAATGAAAGAGATATATATAATGGACTTATGCATGGCTAACACTTGTTTTGCAGGAGCGGGAATATGGAGAAAAGATGATAGATATGATCGACCTTGGCTGAGGATGATGGAACGAATGGATAGATAGAATGAATAAGTAGGATGATGATGGGCAGCTTTCAAGTAATTGCTCAAAATGAAAAGAAATGCAGTCCTTATGTTTGATATAGCATATGGATGTTATGCACCAGGGTATAAGAAACCAAGGTGTCAAGGAATCTAATGCGTAACTAGCATGTTACAATCTTGTCTGAACGCATGTGGTCAAGATGTGGAGCCAACATGCACAAGATATGAATAACAGCTAGTGTTGGACTTTGACGCTACAAACAATGGTTTGAGCTTATCTCCACTACACATAATGATAGCTTGCTGGTTATATGTATGGAGTTAGTCTTAACATAGAATAGTCTCAAATGCATAAGAGACTGTTTAGCTTCTCAGATGCTAGAGATATTGATATGTAAGATGCTAATCCCAACACATACAAGATACCAATATGCATAGGAAGAGAATAAGATCATCCCGCAAACACGGCATACGAAAGCTATATGACCATGCCCCAGTCCTTACTTCATCGCAACATACCAAGATATAAATAGATCAAGGCAGTCTTGATTAGTTATAAAAAGGGACAAAAGATAAATCAAAAGATAAAACAAAAGATACTGTCATCATGTTCTCTTGCCAAATTTTGGGTGCTCTTGGATGGATCAAGCTGGTGCCTTGTTAAAAGGAAAGCTACATCCTGTTGAAGGCTAAAGTTGTTGATAAACGGCTATAGCAAATATTGGCTTAAGGCATGCGGACAAATAGCTTCTGGCATACCTTTGATTGATTAAAGTGCTTGAGCTTACAATATACACATGGATTGCTTCTTGTTTGAGCTAATCAAAGAGAGGAAAATGGATGAAGAAGATGGTGGGGATCATCGGTGCTTGAGTACTGGAAACTTCCTTCGTATTCCAGACTGCCTACATACCCTATATCCACGGGATCAAAGCACATTTACGATGAAGATGAGACATGATGAATATGTAGTTCTAGGTTTTATTGATGATGTAAGTGATGAAAGATAGAAGAATGTGAGCTGGAAGATTGAAGGATGTTTAGAAGAAAGATGAAAGATGACTGATGAAAGGGGCTATCATCTTAGCCTGAATCAGAGTGCTTCCTTCACATCTCAGATTGCCTACATACCCTGTATCCACGGGATCAAGGCGTCAACGATAGAGCTAGATGTAGTTCTTATTGATGTGGCTAATCGATTGGATGTTTGATCAAGCGATGTTTGTTGCGATTGTTGGATGAATGTGGATGGATTGCGAAGGTATGAGTCCTAGTTGCAAGTCGTTAGGTCATATTTGTCGATGGACATGTGCCATGGCTGAAGTTGATAAGGTGTGCTATGTTGTAAGCTGAGTTGTTTGATGTGTTATGAGCTAGAGATAACAGGATCCACTTCCAAATAAGACTCAACAAATACCCCCAGTGCGGGATGAGGTTTATTATGCAGAAGCAACAATGCAGAAAAGATGTAGCCAAGATGCTAAGGTGCCAAAAGATATAGATATCACGACAATGTCTCAAGTATGATAGCTAGCATTGGCAAAGGATGAAGATGAAAGGCTATGTGTGAGATTGCGATAGGGCTTATGATTATGGGTTATACAAGATGCAGTGGGAAAAATGATCAAACGAATCAAGCAAATAAGGGAAGCTGGTCACTACACATAGCGCCTGTTTGCCAGGTTTTCACTATGGTATTTATCCAAGGCACCTGTTTACCAGGTTTTCACCAGAGGACGGATTATTTATTTATTTATTTGTGGATTTTTTTTCTTTTTTTTTTTTTATTTTTTTTTTTTTGTTTTTTTTTTATTTTTATTTTTTTGCGGGATAGCTGAGATTTATGGATAAAACTTCTTGAGATGAACGTTGTTGACGGGTTCATCCAAGGGAATGCCTTCAGGTGTTGACAGAGTGTATGCACCGGATCCATAGACTGCTGTGATAATGAAAGGACCAAGCCAATTGGGCTCAAACTTGCCCTGTTTCTCCCGATGTTGTTGATTCCTTTGGTTTTCTTTAAGGACAAGGTCACCAACTTGAAATCTACGTTCCCTGATCTTTTTGTTGTAGCTGCGGCGTAACCGGTTTTGATAGACTTGAAGATGGTTCAATGCTGTAAGGCAGCGTTCATCTAATAGCTCAAGATCATGGAGTCTGGATACTCGATACTCTTCATCTGAGATAGTATGTTGCAAGGATATGCACAAAGAGGGAATCTCAACCTTGATGGGCAAAATAGCTTCAGTGCCATAGACGAGAGCATAAGGTGTGGTGCCAGTAGGAGTTCTGATGCTTGTTCTATATGCCCATAATGCAGGATGTAGTTGGAGATGCCAATCTCGACCAGCGTCATTAACAGTCTTTTTAAGGATCTTGATGATTGTCTTATTAGAGGCTTCAGCTTGACCATTGCTCTGGGGATAGTAAGGCGTAGAGAATCTATGTTGAATATGGAACTTGTTGCAAAGATCTCTAACCTCTTGGTTCTTGAAAGGGCGTCCATTGTCTGTGACAATAGCTTGAGGAACGCCATAACAGCAAATAATGTAATGTAGAATGAATTTGGCTATTTGTTTACCTGTGATATAGGTCATTGGTATGGCTTCTACCCACTTCGTGAAATACTCAGTGGCAGTAATAATAAACTTATGACCATTGGATGAAGTAGGATGGATTTTACCTATGAGATCAAGTCCCCATTGTGAAAAAGGCCATGGAGTGACAATAGGCTGAAGCTCATGTGCTGGTGCATGTATTAGATCTCCATGTTTCTGACATTGTAGACATCTCCTTGCAAATTGTTGGGCATCTTTTTCCATAGTTGGCCAATAGTATCCTGCTCGTAGAAGTTTCTTAACAAGGCTAGGGCCAGCGGAATGTGAACCGCAAACACCTTCATGCACTTCATGTAAGGCCATTTTTGCTTCTTCGGAATCAAGACACCTAAGGAGGATACCATCAAGACTCCGGCGATAAAGAGTGTCTCCTAAGATAGTGTAACGAGAGGCTCGACGGATAAAGGTTTTGCGCTGGGTGTTGGATAGTTGGAGTGGAAAGGTTTGATGGCGAATATACTCGTATATATCCTTGTACCACGACGAGTTGGGACCAACAATTTCACATATAAGCTCAGATTGTGGAACTTCAAATGCTGGGATCAAAAGCTGTTCAACTAAGAACTCACATTTATAGGTATTAGATGGCATATCTAAAAGAGATCCAATCATAGCCATAGCATCTGCTGCTCTGTTTTGTAGTCTGGGAATTTGCTCAAAGGTAATATCCTCAAAATATCTCTTGAAATCATCCACCATTAACTTGTATGGGAGAAGCTTCTCGTCTTTTGTTTGATATTCATCTAAAACCTGTTTGATAACCAGCTGAGAATCACCAAAGACTCGTAACTGTTTGATAGCCCATTGTACTGCCATGCATAAGCCTGTGATTAAAGCTTCATATTCTGCTATGTTGTTGGTATAGGGGAATGCTATTCGGTATGATTTAGGTATACAATCACCTTGAGGAGTAACAAACAAGATACCTGCTCCAGAACCATGTTGTGTGTATGACCCATCAAAGTATAGTTGCCATCGTGCTGGAGAATTCAAATGAAACAATCCTTCATCCGAAAATTCTGGATATATTGGCTGAATGTCTGTGATGGGTGCTGCAGCTAATTGATCAGCAATAACTTGTCCTTTGATAGCTTTGCGGTTCACATATTGTATGTCAAACTCACTTAAGATCATAACCCATTTTGCTAATCTCCCTGTGAGAAGAGCTTTTGAAAGGAGATACTTGAAGGGATCCACATTAGAGATGAGCTTCGTTGTTTGGTTCAGCATATAGTGTCGCAACTTTTGGGAAGCAAACAATAAGGCTAAACAAGCTTTTTCCATGAATGAGTAATTGAGTTCATATCCCACAAGGGTTCTGCTGATGTAATAGATGGCTTGTTCTTTTCCTGAGTCATCATGTTGGGCTAGAAGGGCACCCAATGCTGCAGTGGTTGATGATATATAGAGCAGTAATGGACGATCAGGTATCGGAGGTACTAGCACAGGAGGTGTTGCCAAGTATTCTTTTATCTTATCAAAAGCCTATTGACACTTTTCATCCCACTTAAAAGGTTCACCCTTACGAAGAAGATGTTGAAAAGGATGACATTTATCTGCTAGTTGTGAGATAAATCTGCGGATAGATTGTAGCCTACCTTGTAAACTGCGAAGCTATTTGAGAGTCGTTGGTGGAGGCATTTCTATGATAGCTTTTACCTTAGCTGGGTCCACTTCTATCCCTCGTCGAGAAATAATATATCCCAATAGTTTGCCTGATGTTACACCAAATACACACTTCTTTGGGTTTAGTCTGACTTGGTATTTTTCTAATCGATCGAAGATTTGTGCCAATACTTGTAGATGTCCTTCTCTTGTCTTGGATTTTCCCAGGATGTCATCAACATAGTCTTCCATGATAGTATGAAAAAGGTCATGAAAAATAACTGTCATAGCTCGTTGATAGGTGGCTCCAGCGTTTTTAAGACCAAAAGGCATTACAACCTAGCAATATGTGCCCCATGGACAAATAAAGGATGTTTTATCTTGGTCTTCCTCTGCTATTCTGATTTGATTATAACCTGAAAATCCATCCATCAAAGATAGCATTTCATGTCCTGCTGTAAGATCTACAATGTTGTCTATGCTTGGTAGTGGAAAATCATCCTTAGGACAAGCTTTGTTAAGGATCTCTAAAGTCTGTGCAGCAACGAACACGTCCATCTGGTTTTGCTACAGGTACCAAATTTGAAACCCATTCTGGATAATCAATAGGCTTTATAAATTTTTCTTCTAACAGTTTCTGAATTTCTGCTTTGACCAATAAGGCAACTTGTGGATGCATTTTGCGCAATTTTTGTTTGACAGGCTTTGCATCAGGAGATACTGCTAAATGATGTACCACAAGTGAAGGATCTAGACCTGGCATGTCTACATAAGTCCATGCAAAATTTATAGTTCTTCTCAGAAAGAATGCTGTGAAGTTTCTTCGTTCTTGCTCAGAGAGTGATGCTGCCAAAAAAGTAATCTTCGGATTCTATTCTGTTCCCAAGTTCATGTCTTGTGATTTTTCAACTAGCACAGTTGATTTCTCATGGTAATCAGTGGCAACAGGAAGATCAAATCCCTCATCCTCAGGCGCCTCAAAGAGGTTTTCACCTTCGGATACGTCCTTTATTTTTACTTTTTCATGGTCAAGAGGCGCCTTTCAGTTTTCACCTAGTGACCTATTTTGTTGAATTTTGTTTATTTCACTTTTGCGACTGAAGGACTTGATACTTCTGCCAAAATATGCTAGTTTAGGTAAATCCATCATGAAACCTGCTTTATGATCACCCAATGGAATACCTTGTCTCAAACCCATGAATTCTGCAATGGCTTCGTCATTTTCGAATATATCCAATATCGGTGCCCCCTGTTGGTCCCAATCGATGAGGTCAGGATATACGAGTGAAAGGTTAATGGAGGAATCATGATGGCTAGAAGAGGTTGCGGAAAACATGAAGATGGAATGTTCCTGAAAAAGGTCGGTGATATGAAGGGAGGAGTCATCAATAATATCCAAGTTAGAAGTCTCTCCTACCGAGGAAGGTCCAACGTCAATATCGGAAATACACTTAATGTCTTTGGGTCGCGGTACCTTCGGTTGGTAACCAAGGCCTTGCTTATTAAACTTCTTAGACACAATGATAGGCTCAATAGGTCCTTGTTCCTGTAGTCCCAAGCTGCCATGTCCTTTGTAGCCCATGTTCTTTATGATACGAAAACCATTGTTGTATCGCTCTACTCCAAGTTGGACTTGGTCATTATCATCAAAGAATATCCAAGAGTTGATGTCCTCAATGTCTTCATCATCCAAGAAACCACCCTTAATGAATACTGTAGGGGGAGCTTTGATAACAGTGGAGGATGAAGTTGGCTTAGATGTAGAGGGCTTACCGTGGGATTTAGGAGATAATGGAAGAGTACCCACGCAATAAGACTTGTGTAGTTTGTATTCACCAGGGCCATGTTCAGTATATTTGATATGGAGGTTGGAAGCGGCTTTGCTAGATGAGGGCTTGAGAAGATCGGATGAGTTGATATAGGATGAAGATGGATATGCCTCGGTGTTGATAGGGATGCGATTCGGATTCTGATATTTAGCTTGAAAGGCACGGCAAAACTCAAATGGATTGGGATCAGCTTGAATGGTAACTTCAACACCCTTATGTGGAAATTTAAGGAATTGGTGGTATGTGGAGGGAACTACTTTAAGGGTATGGATCCAAGGGCGTCCAAGGATGATGTTGTAAGGAAGATCAATATCAAGGACTTGACAGCGAGTTTCGGTAATAACCAGCCCAACTTGAATAGGCAATAAGATGATCCCTTCGGTATCTCTTTCAGCGTCATCATATGCTCTAATGGTAATAACCTTGGAGGTGTCAACATCTTTCTCTGAGTATCCCAATTGCTTGATAAGTTTCAAAGAACATATATTTAGACCAGCTCCCCCATCTATCAAGACTCGTTTGATACGGCATTGTTTAACAAATACTTCAATATGGAGGGCTTCGTTATGTGACAGATGCATGGAGGGCTGAAGATCTTTGTCGGAAAAGGTCAGATGACAAGGGGCGGCAATGCTAGCGACCATAGATTGGAATTGTGTGATATTGATATTATTAGGCACCGAAGACTCTTGTAAGGCTTTATCAAGGATAGCTTTATGTGCGGGAGATATGCGGAGCAGCTCAAGAATAGATATGTGTGCAGGTGTTTTACCAAGGTGATCCAAGAGGTTATAGTCAGAGAGAGATCGAGGAGAGTGAGGAGGAGCTCCTTGAATAGTAACTCGACCTCTTCGCGTGGTTACGGCACAATCAGGTGCGCTCCCTTGGACAGTAATGGTAGAAATGCGAGCATGGTCGATGCGGCCGATGGTAGATGATGCATAGTTATATGGAATAGCATTTCCAGCCTGAAGGTTATTTGTCTGATCATGAGATGGAAGTGGATTCTTGAAAGTCTCTAGATCATAGTTTGATGTGGATTGTTGAGCAGGTTGAGCTGTTGAAGGTGTGACGTTGATTAAACCTTGATCAATGTAGTCTTGGATAACATGTTTTAAGCGCATACAACCATTTGTTTTGTGCCCTTTAACTCGATGGTAATCACAATACTCATTTTCTTTGTACCAAGGAGCTCGAAAGAGGGGTTTGCCATTTGGTGGTGCATCGGGTAGAATAATGTCTCCTACTTGAAGTAGCTTTTGAAGGACAACTTCCATGGGTTCCACTAATGGTGTAAATTGTCAGCGTGGATTGGAAGTTTGGCGTTGGTTTCTTCGTTGTGGAAAAGGCTGTCTTGGTGTAGAGGCTGCTTGAATGTTGATGGGAGCTCTCATAGTTTGAATATTCTTTGCATCTACAATACCGTCACTGATGACATTTTTGTTCTTATTCCAAAAACGAGACTTATCATTGGAATTTTGAGGAGAATCTTTATTGTCGCGAAAGATCTTGATAGTGCCCTTGGCTATTAAGGCTTGTTCAATAATAACTCCTTTGGAAACTAGTTCATCAAAGGTGCTAGCGTTTTGTAATTGTAGTTGGAATGACAGCTCAGGGTGAAGATTTTGAACAAAGATGTCAAGCTATTGTTTCTCAGGTATTTCCCATGATAATTTGCTAGCCATGTTACGCCATCATTGGGTAAAAGCAGAGAAGGGTTCACCGTTGCGCTGTTTGGTATTGACAAGGTCATTCATGTTTACTTCGTGTTCAATGTTGAAGGCAAAATGAGATCAAAATTTGTTTGCTAATTCCGCAAAAGATTTGATGCCCGGGGGTAGATGAGAAAACCATTCAAGAGCTTGTCCTGCTAAGCTTCGAGGAAATAGTCTCAAAAGATATGTATCGTCATAAGAAACATCCAGACATGCTACAAAAAAGGCTCGAAGATGGTCTTCCGGATTCCCTTTCCCTTTGTATTTCTCAAATTGTGGGATTTCAAAATGTGGTGGAAAAGGTATCATATTGAGAGACTTGTCAAATGGACAGGCGCATATGTTTTCGAGAGAAAAAGGTTTCTTGCCTTGTCCTACCCTTTCATCAATCATCTGTTGAACATCTGCTGAAGATAATTGCTGTTGTTGCGAAGGGGGTGGAATATGATAAGAGATATATTGTGGTTGCGGTTGTGGTATATATGGAGTTGTGACTGTTTGTTGCGGTTGTGTGCCCACAATGTATGTCAAAGGATTGGTATGTGATACGTATGTGTTGGAGGATTGCTGTCCTTGAGACACAAGCAGCAATGGGGTGTGCATCACATGGGAAGTGGATAGTGGATTGATAGTAGCGAATGGTTGGGAAATTGGGATTTGATTCGTGACATGGTAAGTGATGAAGGGATTTGTAGATACAACAGAAACGTTTGGATTTGTATTCTGGATGATATGAGGATTGGTATGTGTCATAGGTTGGGTGACAATAGGAACTCTTTGGGTAGCATAGGATGGATTGATGGTGTGTGAAGGATTAGAAGAATATGATGACAGGGATGTAAGTTGATCAACATAAGCAATCTTATTGTTCAGATTGGCTTGAGAAACGGGGGGATCACTCATGTCAATGAGACTAACGTTGGGATTATATGATAACGTGAAAGGATTAGCAGTTGGTATATGGGATACAGTATTCGTATAAGAGGTAGTGGACTGTAATGGGTGTGAAGTATGGACCACATGTGTTGTTGGAATAGTTTGGGAGGTTTGCGCACTATAAGACATGGGAATTGCTTATGATGCTCGAAGTGTTTGCGCTTGTGTTACATGGACAGCTTGTGTTACTTGAGGCATGGAAACAGTCATGGTAGAAGGAGAGATATGTTGAGGGACATGAAAAGGTGGAATGTTGAGATTTTGTGACATGAGAGGGAGCACATTGGTGGGCACTATCAATGGTTCTAAAGTATGCTCTGATCGTGGTAGCTCAAATGAAGCAACAATAGGCAATGAGGATGATGTTTGCAATGTAATAGGAGATGATGTGACTATAGTAGATGGTCTATTTGCAACAATAGCAGTAGTGTTGGGATCTTGCTCTCTAATAGCAAATATGTCAAAATCCTTAGGTAGTTTAGCACCCATGCGAGCAAGTTGGAGAAAACAACGATCAGGCTCAGATATCATGAGTCTCTCAACTTGGTCCCATAGATAGGTATCTTGGAATTCTGATGAGTCGTCTTGAGATTGTTCTTCGAAAGTTTCCAAGGATGGTGGAGGTTGCATTTGTTGTGAAGATGACTCGCCCATAGTGTATCCTTGAGGTATAAACATATGAGAAGGCATACCAGTTGTGAATTGAGTTGCGTCCTTAAGAGGTGTTGTGAATTGTGTCATCTCAGCTTGCAATTTGGCTTCCATTTCAGCTTTCAATTTGGCTTCTATTTCAGCTCGATATTGACTCCTAGTTTGAGGCATGATGTTGATGATAAAGTTGATCTTGTCAAAGTTTTGAGACCCAAAAGATGATAGTTGGTTGGTTGATTGATTGGTTGTTGTTTTGGTTTGCTGGTTTGGCTAAGTTGCTTGGTTGATTTGTTTTGGTTGAGTTGTTGTTGGTTGTCCCTAGAGGTAGCTTAATCACTCAAGGGAAAGATTGTTTGCTATTGATGTTTGTTGGAGCTAAAGCTAAAAGAGATTGTTCGCTGAAGCTAAAGCTGAAGGATGTTTGTTGGTTGAAGCTAAAACTGAAGGTTGTTTGCTAATTGAAATGATTGGGTTGGTGTTTGATTTGCTGGTTGGGGTCTCAAAAAAGATGGAAAGCTCATGAGTTGTGATTGATTGATAAGCTCAAAAGCAAGAGACAAAGGCCAGGTATTTGCTGTTGATCAAAGAGAAGTCTGAAAACTGATATATGAGACTCAAGCAAGCTGGACCTGAGGCTAATTCAGCTGATAGATTAAGGTTTGCAGGTATTTTAGCTACAGGTGACTGATGATAGCTCAAATGCGACTCAAAGGATGCTAAAGGCGATCAATGATAGCTCAAATGCGATCTCGTTGAGGCTCGACAGAGAATGACAGTATTAACCAGAAGTGAATGCTATGCCAGAGGCGACGACTGTTGGTTCAAAGGTGATTTTCTGTTGATCAGAGGCGACTCAAATATCCCTAAAGGCGACAGTATGTTGTTCAGAGGTGATTTCGTTCAGGCCTAAGGCGACTAACTGCGGCTTAAAGGCGATCTGGCTCAGACAATATGCGATTGTTTATGATTCAGATGCGACTTGGTTCAGGAAATAGGCGAGCAGTTGTGTTTTAAAAGTGATTCTGTTCAATCAAAAGGCGATCAACTGCGGTTTAAAAGCGACTCTGTTTAGGCAATATGCGAGCAGTTGTTGTTTAAAAGCGACGCAGTTCAGGCAAAAGGTGAATGACTACAGTTCGGAAGCGATGTATGTGGTCTGTGCGAGCAGTTTAGGTTCAAAAGCGACTTTGTTTGTGTAACAGTTGTCTGATTTTGTAGTTTTTCAGCAAGAAAACAGTGATAATAGTCACTCACACACACAACAAGCACAAACTAATACAACCTAGGCTAGGATAGGACAGTATCTGTTGAATCCCCTAGCTGCGCCTATTCAAAGCGGGTAGCTCCAGGATCTTGGTAGCACCGGCTCCTCCTTACATTTGCACACACTTCTCACGCATACCAAGATCCAGGTTTCTTATAAGGCTTGACCCTCTCCAAACCTTTAGATTGTCCCTGCTACCTTGGCTAAGAACCGCATGAATCGGGGCCGCTTCAAGGGTTTTGCCCTCTGCGTCAACAGATAGAAGGTTTTTGGCTACTACACAAAGTTTCTAATAAGGGCATCCGTTCGGGTGGCTATACGTGCGACAGCGCTACTCTCTGTTATGGAGTCTCCTAGCCTCCAAGGGTTGCACCTTGGAGGGTTTTGGGGGAGGTTGGTTGTCGGTATAACACAACTGCACCCGTTGTTTGTGGCTTTCGACACAAACACTTTTCTTATATAGCAGTTCGGAAGGACTTGGCTTTAGCCCGTTATCGCTTGGGTCGTATCCCTTCTCACACCGAGAAGGCAGGCCCTCTAAAGATAATGACAAGTTCTCATACACCCAAGATCCATTTGATAGGCAAGGGGAGAGGATACTTTTGCCATTAAATTTGGGTTACGATCAGGCGCATGCAAGTAATCAAAAAGATAAATCAAGCACGGAGCAAGCAATGATTCATTTTAAGCACCAAGCCCAAATATGCCTAATTTAGTGAAAAAAAAAGCACAAATCTTGGACCGATCGAACCTGCAACAGATATGTCAGTAGTTTGATAACCTCCTTTCTTGGACAAATCGATAAGATGCTGCGCAAATACCCAATTAATAGCCAAAAATCCAACTGGAACTGAAACAGATTTGAAAACAACAGAATTTACCAGATACGGTTCACTGTTGATCAAAAGCGACCTCCATTATACCTAAGGCGAAAGGCTGCGGATCGGATGCGACGCGAAAAACACAAGATGCGGCAACTGTCAGCTCATAAGCGATGCATATTTTCCAGAAGCGATCAATTAAGGGCCAAACGCGAACAGTATCTGCAAAACACAGTTTGCACACAAAAACCCTAGTCTAACAGGCGATCATTGTCAGTTTAAAAGTGACACCAATTAAGTCAAAAGCGGCCTCTGTAGACTCAGAGGCGATCCAGTTACCACCAAAAGCGACCGACTGCAAGACAAAAGCGACCTGCATCTGCAAAAAAGGACTAAACCCTAACCTGCACAAGCGATTGTTATTAGTTCATAAGTGATACGAATCAGCGTAAAGGTGAGTACTGTTAGGTCAAAAGTGATTCAAACATTTCCAAAGGCGTCCACTGTTAAGTCGAAAGCGATGCGAATGTGTGCGAATGCAGTGGCTGTTAGGTCAAAAGTGATAAACACAGTCCAGAGGAACCGCAAAAATCAGATGTGAGCCCTGTAAAAACAAAAGCGATATGTTTTACCTTAAGTGACGACTGTTCGTTTAAAGGTGATCCAGAGAGCTACATGCGGCCTGTTCCAGCTTGAAAGCGGTGCAGAGATTCGGAAGCGGCGGATGTTTGTTCAGAAGCGACCGGAATTTACTACGAGCACCTGCAAAATCTGATCTTCAAAGAAAACAACTCCAAAAAATGAAGTCAATCAAGGACGTGAGTCCCACCGGGCGTGCCAAAATGTGATAGGTGAAAGTCAGGTGCAGCAGATCAGACATAGTCATGAAACCCTAACCCTACCATCATCAAGGAATCTAACCTAAATGAAATCAAAGAACAATGCAATTCAAGCATAACTTCACCTAGACCGTGTGATTCCTAGTTTAAGAGATGTGGACTGCTTCTTCAACAATGAACAATTACAATGCTGAAAGCTGCCATGCTTGATGATAAAAGCTCAAGTGAATGCTCAGATGCTCAAGATGCTCAAGATGATATTGTAGATGCTATATGATTGCTGGATTGCTGGATTGCTGGATGTTTCATATGGAGTGAGAGGGTGTTTATATAGGACTTAGCCAAGATCAATCAATGGTGGAGATTCAGAGGTTATGTGAATGGCTAGGATTGAAAGTTACTAAATTTAGATTCCATTAATTATGCATGTGAAGGCTTGTAAATAAAAGCTGTTTTACAACACATGATTGACTGGACAAGTGTTGGAATGTGATAAATGATAAGGGCTTAATTCAAATAAAATATTTGAATTAGTTAGGATATGAGTTGGAAATTAATTAAATAAATAAAATTTATTCAATTAATAGGATAAATGAATGAAATGGGATAAGACATGATGTGGAATTAATTAAATAAATACAATTTATTTAATTAATTGGCTAAGTGAATGAAAATAGGATTTTAATTAAATAAATAAAATTTATTTAATTAATTGGCTAATGGATTAGTGGTTTAACAAGGTGTTGCTAGACATGGACAAATTTGGGTGTCTACAATCATTAATCATGTCGGCCAAACATGATTCATGCCTTCACAACCTTTACCATCAATAGTAACACATCTGGAAAATAGTCTGATGTTCTGTCAGTCAGTTCTTCCTCTGTTCACACTATCACTTAGGAATCTGGTACTTAACTATTCATATATTTTTCCTTGTCTATCACCGGAGGCTAAATCCTTGGAATATACCCCTCAAGGTAGTCCTCTTGACTTCCCCAAATCTGCACTACACCAAGATACTTCCTCTGAGAGATCCAGACCTGTCTGTCGAAGCTTGCCACATGCTCTGTTCTTGTTCACCGGACCACAATAACCTTCATTCTGACTTCCGGTAGAGACACACCATGACTTGCGGATATGTGGGATGACCTTTGTTGCCATCAATGACAACAACCATGGATCCATATAGTGTCTCTTGCTAACAAGAACATGGAGGATGTGCACTGATAGCAGAGCAATTAATAAGATTACCATCAAGTATCAGTTTCCTATACCTCATATGGAGGACCTGATGGATGTCCTTGCAGGGGCCAAATATTTCAGCAAGATCGACCTCCGAAGTGGCTATCACCAAATCTGGATCTGAGAAGGGGATGAGTGGAAGACAACCTTTAAGACTGGAGACAGATTATATGAGTGGATGGTTATGCCATTCGGGTTATCAAATGCACCTAGCACATTTTTGACATTGCTAAACACTATACTACGACCCTACATTGGTAAGTTTGTAGTAGTTTATTTTGATGATATTTTGGTATTTAGTAATAGCAAAGAAGAGCACTTAAAACACTTGACTATCATCCTTGGTGTGTTAAGAAAGGAGAATCTCTATGCCAATTTGAAGAAGTGTAGGTTCATGCAGGACAGTTTGGTTTTTTTAGGCATTGTCATTTCTAAAGATGGTGTCAGAATGGATCCAAAGAAAGTCAGGGCAATTCTAGAATGGCCTAGTCCAAGCAGCATCGCAGAGGTAAAACATTTTCATGGCTTGGCCACTTTCTATCAAAAGTTCATTCAAAATTTCAGTAGTATTGTAGCCCCTATAATAGATTGCACCAAAGGAAGGGAGTTTGTATGGACCACAGATGCTGAGGAGAGATTTAAGTACTTGAAGCAAAAGGTAACAGAAGCACCTATACTTGCATTGCCAAATTTTGATAAGGTATTTGAAGTTGAATGTGATGCCTCCCATGTGGGAATAGGTGTTGTGCTTAGCCAAGCTGGAAAACCTGTAGTTTTCTTTAGTGAAAAGCTAAATGAAGTGAGAAAGAATTTTTCTACTTATGATTTGGAATTTTTTGCAATTGTTCAAGCATTGAGGCATTGGAGACATTATCTAGTTGCCTAGGAGTTTGTATTGTTTACAGATCATATTGCATTGAGATACTTGAACACATAGAAAAAGTTGAATAGTAGGCATGCCAAGTGGGTCTCTTTCTTGCAAGGTTACAATTTTGTGTTGAAGCATAAGTCTAGAAAACAAAACTAGGTTGCAGATGCGTTAAGTAGGTGTGTTTCACTTTTGACCACAGTGGAAACTGAGGTGATTGGTTTTGATTCCATCAAAAATTTGTATGAGTCTGATGATGATTTTTGGGAGATTGTGGAACAATTGAAGGCACGAGTATCTGGTAACTTGGATCACTTTAGGGGAGAATATTTTTTGCAAGATGGGTATCTATTTAAAGGAAAACAACTATGCATACCAGTTGGCTCTATGAGGGAAAACATTCTCAGAGAATTTCATAGTAGTGGGTTAGCTGGACATTTTGGCAAAGACAAGACAATAGCCTTGATAGAAGATAAATATTATTGGCCAAAGATGAAAAGGGATATAAGTAGGTATGTAACAAGGTGTAGGATCTACCAAGTGGCTAAGGGACATTCACAAAATACATGGTTGTATATGCCATTACCAGTACCAACTGCACCATGGATAGATTTGAGCATGGACTTTGTGTTGGGACTTCCACATACTCAATGAGGTAATGACTCTATTTTTGTATTTGTTGATAGGTTCTCGAAGATGGTTCATTTTATTGTCTATAAGAAAACTAATGATGCAACGAGGGTAGCAGAGTTATTTTTTTCAGAAGTTGTTCGACTACATGGTGTTCCAAAGACTATTACCTCTGATAGGGATATCAAATTCCTCAGTCATTTCTAGAGGAATTTATGGAAGAAGATGAGGACCAAGTTACAGTTTAGTAGGGCCTATCATCCTCAAATAGATGGGCAAACAGAGGTAGTCAATCAGAGTCTAGGAAATTTGTTGAGGTGTATTGTTGGAGAAAAGCCAAAACAATGCGACTTGGCATTACCCCAGGTTGAATTTGCCTATAATAGTTCTATTAATAGATCAACGGGAAAGTCCCCTTTCCAGATTGTGTATGGAAAGAATCCTTAGGGTGTTCTAGATTTGGTACAGATACCAATGAAAGATAGGGTCAGTGATGATGGGGAAGCATTTGCAGAACACCTTCAATAGTTGCAGAAAGAAGTGAGACAGAAGTTGCAGAACAGTAATGAGAGGTACAAGAATACAGTGGATGCTAGTAGGTGACATCAAACATTCAATGAAGGTGACTTAGTGATGGTATATTTGACAAAAGAGCAGTTTCCTACTGGAACATACCACAAGTTGAAGTACAAGAAAATTGGTCCTTGCAAAATTACAAAGAAGATCAATGATAATGCATATGATGTCAATTTACCAGATGATTTCAATATTTCTCCTATGTTTAATGTTTCTAATTTAGAAGCATTCCATGGTGAGGATGATGTTGAAGATAGTCAACCAGAAGTGGCATGGCACCACCACATTCCCCATAAGAAGAAGGAAATGATTGTACGGGTTCTTGATAAGAACACTATCTACACTCAGCAAGGGCAGTACAAGTATTTAGTATAGTGGGAAGGATTGCCACCAATAGATAACACATGGATTATAGAGTGGGAAGTGCAACGGTTGGATCTAGTCAAGTGGCAGCAATTCGAAGACACTCACTTGCAGGAGCTGTGTTCTTTTCAACCAGAGGAGAATGATGCAGGGACTTCCGAAGGTCATATCTTTTGACTCGGATGTGGGTTTTCTACATAATTTTACAGGTGGATGCGTTATGAGGTGGCCAGTGGTTTCCCAACCCACCCTAGTAGGTTGGACCTTGTCTTGGTACTTTTTTGGGGCTTGAAAATTTCATCTTGGCCCTCAAAATAGCAAATTAGTGTTTTTTTCTAGATTTTTAAAAAGTTACTTTTATAATAAATTGAAACTCATGTTTCAAATTTAGAATATTAGTTGGCTTTTTGTCCTACCTTAGTTTTAGGAAGATTTTGGGAAAAAACTAGATTCTCAAGATATGATTGTAAAATTAACTAAAATGGCAAAATCTGACAATTGTTGAAATCTGCCAAGAAAGGTAATTTTTTTTTGTTTTCTTAGATATAAGAGAGTTTTCTCTCATTGTAGCAGCAGAGTTGATGAATAGAAGTT
Source organism: Cunninghamia lanceolata (assembly GCA_027924645.1). Lineage (NCBI taxonomy): Eukaryota > Viridiplantae > Streptophyta > Pinopsida > Cupressales > Cupressaceae > Cunninghamia > Cunninghamia lanceolata. The sequence continues at coordinate 1,891,804 of BSBN01000185.1, read as the reverse complement.
TTTTTATGTTCCAACCTTCAAACCTTTGGCTCTCACATGATTAATGGCAAAATTGTATTGAGTGTATGTTGTGTGTTGCATCACCTTCTCCATTCATCACTGTAATATGATGGACCATAATATAGCATTAATCTCCTAGTGGTTTATTCTAAATTGTTTCTATGTTTAGATCCCACATGTACATTTTGGACAATAAAGAGGCCTAGATTCACTCCATGAATATTGGAGGGTCATATCATGTAGCTGTATCCCCAAAATTGAAACACCTTGTACACTCTAGGTAGTTGTTGATCACTAGGCCAAGCACAATATAGTCGACGATCAAATGTCCCTTTGTAAATTGATCTCAAACTCAGTGGCAAGTCATCATCTCCATCACATTTATTCTCATAGGGTATGTAGTCCACCTTTCCCTTGTCTTTAAGCAAATTATGCATCTTTAAACTAGTTCTTGTTCTATTTCTTATTTTCATCAATTCCTCATCTTCCGAGCTGGTATATTGGCACATATTTTTGTTAGATGTATCATATGATAAATGTGTTAGACTTAGGACAGACAACTGAGAGGGGGGGTGAATCAGTTGTCCAAAACTTTCTTTCAATTAATCACTTAAATCCTTCTTTTAGATCAGCAGCATAATAATAAATCAATCATGGAAACTTAATGCAACAATTCAAGAGCAGAAACACATTAACACACATGACACCAAGATTTTTAACGTGGAAAACCCGATTAAGGGAAAAACCACAAGGTGACTAACCCAAGATTGTATTCTCTATTAAAAGAATAAGAAGAACAAATGGCACATGCCAATTAGGGCTCACTACCCGAGCACACTGCTCACAAGAGGCCCATTGCCTACAGGAGACACACTATCTACAGAATAATAAATATTACATACTTGAACTAAAGAATAGCATCTTCACCATGCTTGAGTCAGTTCCATTTAAGCCCAAAACTTTTTCTCTGCCTTTCGCTCTGCTCCTCTCTACTACACACTCATCTCCACTAGATACATTTGAAATGACTTCACAACTCCTTATTTATACAAGACATTGACTTAGGGATAATCATCCAAGTCAGTATACATTACAAAGCAAATACATAAATACAACATGACTAATTACAAAAAGACTTCACACGGATCAACACGTTGTCATCCACACAGATCTGAGACTTCAATTTTCCTTTAGGAACATGCCATTCTTCATAGAACATCTTCAAGATCATCCTCAAGATGTGTAACTCATCCAGTCAGCTAGACTTAGGAAGAACATCATCATCTGAAAGCAATTCTTCAATAACGAGCTCAATCTTTAATGCAGACCACTAACACGAACTAGACACAATCCAAAGACCTCCACAAGCTTTCCTGAATTACCAAGAACATTCACACTACTTTTTCTTACTAAAATCATCCTCTCCTTCATTTGGAACCTCAAGAACACAGTCTGTGATCACTGTCATATTGGAATAGATGCTTGTGGACCTCTAGACCATGAACCAATTGAGTTGTCAATTCACATTGACTCCCTGAACATTCCACCAAATCCGCAGAGCAAGATATTACATTTCTAGATCTAACCGGACCTATCTGTGTCACTTTGTCACCTTTGAACATCTGTCAGAATCAGTTTTACTTAAGTGGCCATAACTTCTTCATATCTTCATGCGGACCTCTAAAATCTTTACTGGATCATCTTAAGAGACATATCTACAAACCCTTTGATGTGCATCCTTTGATCTTCATCTTAGCTGGGATCTTCACCTTACTGTGTTCACTGTTCTTGACTATTCCTGATAGGACTAATTTTCTCAATATCCTCAGCATACAACTCATCCAATCCTTGTCATCAGTGCAACAGGAGTATGTTGACATCAATGACAACACCGGTTAGGCCCATACTTGCAACAAAATGATCATTTCCCTCTAGGTTGGAAGTCGGTGATCTAGGAAACATTAAACCAAGAACTTTATCCTGCAAGTATCCATTAAGAAAAAAATTAGTTATTTAAATAATATAAAACAATGTTTAAATGAAGTATACATGCTATTTATATCAAATTGAAAAATTCCTTACCACAATTCCTATTAGATTTGAATCGATTGTAGGAGGCATACTACCGAATGGAAGCTCATCATATATGCAATGTCTTTGTACAATCACTTGTTTGAATTGTTTCTTTCCACGACATACAGAACATCCACAAACAACAAATTTTCCAAAGTATTCATCCCATGTACTATAGTCCTGACCAACCTCTTGTTTAGTGCAATCATTTGTTGTGTCTGTAGGATCCATTGTCATATCCTCTTCCTCCCATTGTCCTCTATGTGATTTAACAATTTTAGATCCACGTCCACATACATATCTTTTTGTTTTGCTAGTTGAACACTTAGGATCTGCATTTGCTCCAATCTCCATCTAAAATAATTAATAACATGCATTAATTTATGTCAAGATTGGATAATACATTATAAATTTCAATAATACTATGAAAAAAGATGGATGTATCACAAAATGCCATCAGATCATTTTTTCCTAAGTTAAGTCAAAATTTGAGTACCTGATGTCCCGCTTCATTTGTTGTGTCCTCATTTGATATGACACAATATGTTGCCATGGCCTCGTCTAGCCCCTATAATACACAACATAGTAAATAATGTTTAGTACACCAATTATATCATTTCAACGAATATGTTATCCAATACAAAACCTCACTTTAGTCATATATTTGACATATTGATATCATGTTTTGGCCATCCCAATTTTCAAACTTTTGCCTTGATCATAGAATCACATTTAATCACCATTCCTGTGCATTTTCAACCAATAAGTTTGACCTCAGAGGCCTCATGGACATAAAAATGACTTTATCTCCTCTATGTTGTAGCATTTGTGAATTCATAAACACCTTCCTCCTTTGGTTGAGGTTGCTTTATCTCCTTACCTCTATTGTATCTATAGATTCTGTTGTCATATCTATTTCCACCCATTTTCCTCTCTATGATTGAGTAGTTCTACATCATCCACATCCTCTCTCCATGGCCTCCTTTGGATCTGTTGATCATGATGTTAGTCATAAACAAACATAGAATAAAAGTTACACAACAAACCAAGGAAGAATGAACTTTGCTTTGCATATGGGCCTGCATGATTGTCTTAACATTTTCATATGCTTCCACCACTCTTTCAACTTCTCCACCATCCTGAGTTTTGGCTTTGTTGATGGCATGCTTATGCGCTTGGTATTTATCTCGAAGAGCCTCCAATTTGCTCCTCCTACTGCTCAATGTTTCATTGTAGTTCTCCACCCTGACCTTGATTCTCATGAACTTGTCCATGGTTTCTTCTATTAGGTGATTAAGAGGGTCATCAGCTATTAGCTGAAAGTTATTATGCAGAGCCTTTATAGCAAAATCTACATCATGATTCTCAATCTTTCCTTCTACTTTCCCTTCTAGGGCCTCCAGGATTTCTGCTGCAAATGACATCATGTCATGTAGTTTCATGTTGATGTCTCTTAATCTGTTCTTGCATCTCTTTAATACATCACATTCTAATCTGATATCTTTATACTAGATATCTATCAGCATGGCGGTATTATTATCTAGCACCTGTTTGTTTATTAGAACTTGAGGATTAATCCTCTTTATTTCACTCAAATCACTCAAGGCTTTCTCCAACTGGAATGACCTTCCGGCCTCCATTTGCAATTTATCGACCTTCCTTCTGGAGATACTAAAAGAATTCCACCTCTGCAAAGAGGCTTTCACTACTTCCTTAGCTCCACTGAGTGTGGATGACATCCACTTTCTCATTATTACTGATTTGTGCTTCATAAGGTTCAACTTATTGACCTCCTCCTGAGAAATTGTAGTCAATGGGATTGCTTCTGCATATGAAGTATCATTAGGGTTAATTAACCCTTTTATGTAGGTATGCAGCTGAGCAATGTGCTCTTTATGCTACTTATCTTTCTCCTTTTCCTTCTTTACCCTTTGGGTTAAAGAATCAATTATATCTTTTCCCTCTCGACCCTCATGGTCTTCATTAGCAAATCCCAAATCAACTGTACTTATCTAGAATTCTTCCAGACTGATCTTGCCTTTCTCCTTTTCAACAGTGGGAAGTGCTACTTGAGCGGTCCTTCTGCCTATAGTAGGATCTCTTCTTATGGCCGAGGTTAACCTGGCCTTCCTCTTTGGCTTCATGATGGTTTCTGAAAATAATGTCGAAACATTAAACTCTTGAATCTCAAAACCAGATTCTGTACCTATCTCCTTCTCAAGCCATTGAGGTATTTGGTCTCCAGATCCTTGGCATCCATCATCATCGTCATGATCACCCTAATATCTAGTATCTACTTTAGTTATTGGTGGAGAGGGTGATATCTTGGTTTCTTCCTCATGATGCTCTTCATGAGGGTGATCCTGGGGTACTTTTTCTGGAGGAGTCTCTTCTTGTGGTGGGTGATCTTGCGATGCATCCACATGATGATCCTATAATTGATCCTTCACCTCCGCCTTTTGTGTCTCATCCACTTTGGTAATTTCCTCATCCTGAGGCACATTCGCATATGTGGATGTCATTGTATCTATAATAAGTGCACTAACCTAATCTTGGACCACATTCTGATCCACACCTGTAGTATCTACCTCTTGAGCCTTTAGGTCCTACTAACCTGATGTGTCCTTTTCACCAGAGGTTTCTTGAGTCCTGGGGGCATCTTCACTTAATGTGGCCTTGTCATTCCCACCCTGTTCTTGGACTTCAACCATTTTGGGTTCATTAGATATATCTTGTTGTTGTTGACCCATATTTGAAATGTGTCTTTCCACTTCTGCCAGCTTCACTTCCTCAATATTTTCTATTTTATCAGGTGCACCTCCTTGATGTTCAGGACTTACATCCTTCCTGTATGTTAGATCGATCACTGTAGGGCTAGTTACCTGATCAACTAATTTATCAAGCCCTATCTGTTGGCCTACCCTCTCTGGGTTATTCTCTTTTTCTTGCTCCGCTTGCCTAAATTCTTCTAACACAGGCACCTGTACTGATGGAGTTCCTTGTGGAGTTATGCGAGTGTTAGCAGCAAGGGTTTCTATTTGTTGAGAGGCTAAATTATCTACCACTTCATCATCTGATAGATCCATAGTCTCATCCAATGAGAAATGACCTCCTTGACTTGCTCCAGTGGTTTCATTCATTTGTTCTTCAGCCTTCTCAGTCTTAAAATGAACAATGGTAGGAAGTGGTACATCATGCTGCAACTTTTTTCTAAACACTTCGGGTCATGCCTTATTTCACCCCTCATGGATGTTCTCAGTTTCTTAGGTGTGGATGCCATCACTTGAGGTGATTTTCTTTTTCTAATGAGGGGCGTAGAGTCCTCTTCTTCAGGTTCTTCATCAAGAGGAACATCCTCTTCCATTTGCTTTTGTGATGCTTGACCCTCCTCATATGTTTCAGTAGCTTCCATAGCTGGCCTCTAGATCCTTGTAGCCTTTTGTTTATCCATGGGAGGCGGTACTGATGAGGCTAATGCCTGCCCTAATGTGGATGCATCCTCAGCTGATATGACCATTCTTTCAACTATTACCCCTTTAGGTTCACTATCAGTTCTTTTACCTCTAGGGGGTCTCTTGCTTTATTCTTGAGGCAGTATTCTTTCTCCTTTAGATTTCCTCTTTTCAACCAGAAATTCATCATACTCATTGTCAGGAATCTCCTGCCTCTTCTTCTTGTTGTCAACTATAAGGGCTACACCCTTCTTCTTTAGTGCATTTATTTGTTCATTAACCCAAGACTAGGTTAACTGCAGCATCCTGCCTATAAATTGATCTAATGAGATATCCTCAGGCTGTGTAAGATCAGGTGCTGAGATTGTGTCATTATATATCTTCTTTTCTTCATATTTATCTACTATTATTTTGCCATCATCCTTTTTTAATTGCACAGGCACTGGAATACAATCAAATGTTCTAATCTAGTTGAGAGTCGGCCTTTGATATTTTCTTCTTCTAGCCTAAGCCTCATCCTCACAATCTATCCAAAAATCCTTCAAGTGCTTCTGATGGATGGGCTTCCCCATGATCTTCTGCATCCTCCCATATGGGTCATATGATCTTGCCAAAGGGAATGGCTGTAATCTCATCATGCCCAGACCAGCTATGGCTTTCTTGATGTTCTCAGAATCTTGGCATATGTACCAACCCATTGTTACTGGAAATAATACTGGAGGTAATTTGTTACTTACTTTGTAAGCATCTAGTATTGTGGATATCTGCCTCATAAACTCCATCAAAACAACTACATCAGTGGGATATCTTGGGAGCATGAGGGGCTGTCCTACAAAGCCCTCTATTCTGATATAAGAGAATGTGGTATATTGTATAAACCAGGCACCATGCCTGTATATGACTTCTTGAGCTTTCATGCTCAGTCTTTTAGTCCTATCTTCTTCCATTGTCCTTACTAGATGCATAGAAAATGCATCATTCACTAATTTGTAATCTTGAAGATAATTTTGTCTTTGTTGTGGGGATAATGATCCCATATGTGGGCATCATTTGTATTGCCACCAATCTTTCCTATTGTTGTAAGTGCATTAAATGTACCCTTGTAAGCACACGAGTATACCACATATGAATTCATATAAAATGAACACTCTAGGCTTCCTAGGTTCATGATTTGCTCATTTAGAGCATCACTTATCATTTTAGCCCATAATGGCTTGTCGTCTGTATAAAGACACATCAGGATAACCCCATACATCCAATCTTTGAAACTTCCAGCATTAGGCTGGCCTATCACTCTGCTGAGTAGGGCTATCATATATTGGTATTCATCATCAAAGTCAAACTTGTACATGTGCACTGGTAGTTTGGCAGAAGCAGTGTAAGGACTATTCTTTGCTCTCCATTGATACATCATCTTTCTAGCAACCTTCTTGTTATTTTCATATTCAACTTCCAGTTTCTTCAAATCCATGCTGACAACTTTCCTTCCCAATGGAAAATTGAAAGTGGTTACGATCCCCTTGATGGGCAAATCTGCATAAACCTGACCATGTTTTTCTACTCTCCTTGTCTATGGGTTGTAATTTCTGGCACATTCAATAATCATTTCTGGAGCCTCCATAGTATAAGGAAATCCAGCTACATTCCACATTCCGGACACAAAAACAGCATCCAACAGGGTATTATTCTTGTCATCATGCATTCTAGATGACCATGCGACCAAATCTGTGTTTCCCTGGTGTGTATTTGCGATGACACCATATTTGAACCGCACACCCTAAGGTTGAGCAAACATAGGTTTAAGGAATTCAGCTTCAAACTTGCTCAACCTCTTGTCTGCCATGGTTTCCTATAATAAATAGGACCAGCCTTACCATACAATACCTTGCATACATGCATACAACATTATATCTTCATGGCATGATGCACATTATATTCACTAATCATCACTTCATCATAATATACATAACATATAGCTTCAAACCAGTGGAAAAAGCATACTACCTGGACATACAGAAAATGACAACAGGAGGGTTTTAATTACTTACCTGATAATGTTTATCTCCTTGATTATGTTGATGATTATATGAAAGAGATTCAGATACCAGTGATAATCACGTGTCCTATTCTGCTGCAAGTCATTTGTGTCCGCAGGTAGGTCGTATGAGGGTTCGAAAGCTCTGCGCTCTATAAAATCTCATTTTATCGCAAGGTAAATGTAAAATCACTACAAATTTAGTTTTAATCTCGTTCTTAGGGTAAATTAGGGCAAATCCGGGTTGGATTGATTAAAACCATTGATCTTTTGTCGTGGATTTACGGATGTTGCCAGGTGTTTGCATCGTGTTCGCAATCGGCGGGAACCACCTACTGCATTTATGTGCATTAAATGTTACTCGGCAAGAGGAGCGGGGTGATCTTCAAAAGATCGGGTGATATTTGAAATATGACCCCCTTATGTGTAATATGACCATGCGCCTTTGAGCAGGAAAACTTATGTCGAAAAGATCGGGTGATTTTGGAAACGTCAGGTGACGTTTTAGGATGATGACCCCCTTAACTGAAGTGACCTTTTCTCAGAATATTAGGATGACATCATCAGGATAATGACTTGATTCATCATTGTAACACTATGACATCATCGTCATATTTGTTAAAAGGGGTGATGTTTGGAAAATATACCTCCGCGAGGTAAAAAGGATGATGATGTCATCGTTAGGGTAATTTTCTTGTCTATCAAGATTACATGACATCATCAAGATATTGGATCTAGGGTGATATTTTGTGATAGGGTGATATTCGGAAGATAGGGTGATATTCAAAATATCAGGTGATATACAAAATATGACCCTCGCGAAATATATGAAGCTGTGGATGGGTAAATGTCACTATCACATAAAATTGATGTCTGGATCTTCTGACCAAATAATTATCAGGTGATAAAATTGGATCAGGGTGATATTTTATAAGATGACTGATGTTAAGGAATATGACCCCCCTTAGAATATCAGGTTTGACTAGGACTTTGACTCACCGTAACTCTCGTTCTCTAAGGAATATCAGGGTGATCCAAAAGGCAAACCTGCATGAAATTTTGTACTCTTTCCAACCATGAGGTTATTGATATGAAATATGAATTTTGACAAATTTACCTCATGATGATGACTTACCCCTGCTTCCCTATGCAAGATCATCTGCATGACTTACTTTTACCAGACCGCCAGAAAGCAGAAAAACACAAGCCAAGCCAAGCAAAAAGTTGGGTCCCTATTTTGTCAAGTCAAAATGGGGCGTGTTGTGTAATCACACAACAGGATCCTATAATACACAACAATGACAATAGTCACATAATAGCTGTGCACCAAGAGAATATTGTTGAAATTATCTTGTTAATACACTCACTTTTCATTAAGATGCACTATGAAAAACAAAATAGGACATTGCAACATTTTATTCTTCACAAAAAGTTTACACACAAAATCTTGACTACTAGAGATTAAATCTTATGATTACAAGATGACTAAAAATTCACATCAAAAAGACATTTATTTCATATTTGACTCTCCTTTTTCTTTGATGAGTCATTTTAAGGCTATCTATATCTCTCCAAGGTTTAAGGAGATAGTTCATGGCCTCTTAAACCAGGCCTCAATATTATAGTGAAGTCACATAATATAAACAAAGATTGTCATGAATTAGCTTAAATGTTGTCAATCTCCTATCACATATCTTAAGGTTGTCCTTAATACCAAATCCAACTCTAAAATGTTAGATGGAAGGTCATGTTAGAAATGAAAGCAACACTACTTCAATGGAAATCTGATTCAAATAAATTTCAACAATCTTTAACTATGTGTTATTAATGGAGATTGTAACAAAACATAAACCCACAATACAGAAATATACCAAAAGCAAAATGAAGCACATAACACAAGTGTTTAATGTGGAGAAAACCCTTTTGGGTAAAAAACTCCACCAAGAAAAGAGGCCAAGTTGTATTATCTTCACAAAAGGAGATTACAAATACATTCACTTCCTCTATCCTCCAACCTTCACTCCAGCAAAACCTAGGTACCTGTAAACTGTTATATGCCTCTCATCTACTATGCTATGGTTTTTATAGAATTTACACAACCTCAAGACATTAAATGACTTATTACAAGCCCATAACACTTGTCAAGAGTCAACAATACAACCTTGGGCGTCCATGGCCATGAATAGGCTCTTACGGGATAATAAATGCTATCATACATGCATCTTACACTTGGGAAAAAGTGCCCATGCAAGCTTGAACTCCTTGGGGCAAAAAATAGCCACTTACAGCATCTTATGACATGTCATATGCTATTATTAGTGTCATAGATTCTTATGACAACTTACAGTTGTCATAGAATCTCTTACACCTTCTTACAACATCTATGACATGCATCATAAAACTAAAAAATGATTATTCTTCCACATGTGCACCCCACTTTGACCAATTACCATTTACCATAGTAAATGACATCCCATAACTACCGCTGATAACTCCAGGACTTACCGTGCAGTAACTCTATAATTACCGTGGACAGTAAATAATTTTTACCACTACCAGTGAAACTTGTACATCCCTTATGGGTAATTACAAATTACAAATAATAAATGGAATACATACAATATTGAGATTTACAAGGTTAATGGCACCTTATCCCAACATTCTCCCACTTGACATTATACATTTTAAATCAACCCATAGGAAATCAAATGAAAAATAATCAGGCCCTAGAAACAAGGCCCATGGCCTCTCTACACCACACAAACTTCTCTGTGCTCACAGGCTTAGTCAATGAATCTTCAGCATTCTCCTAAGTGTCTATCTTCTTTAGCTCAATCTCTCCATTTGTAACCAACTCTTGAACAAAGTGATACTAAACATCAACATGTTTAGTATGATAATGATACATGGGATTCTTGGCCAAATAGATAGCACTTTGGCTATCACAACCAATCTACATGTTCCTTAAATCAAAACCAATACATGTACATAGTCTCCTCAACCAAACTACCTCCTTAGAGAAATGAGTTGCAGCCATATACTCTACTTATGTGGTGGGCAAAGCAACTGTGGGATGCCTTTTACTCATCCAACTCACTGCACCTCCAAATAGAGTAAACACATAGCCACTATTGGACCTTCGACTATCCAAGTCACCTACCCAATCTACATCAACAAAACCCTATATGTCCAAAGATTTATTAGTACTATCAGTACCAGAATAAACCAAACAATGATCAGGAGTACCTGCATGATATTTAAACACCATCTTTGCATAGTTCCAATGCTGTCTAATAGGGTTAGACATAAATCTATTCAAAACTCCCACTGCTTGGGCAATATCTGGTCTAGTGCATACCATTGCATACATCAAACTCCCTACAGCACTAGCATATGGTACATTAGACATATCCTCAAGATCATCCTCAGTCTTTGGACACATATCTAATGAAAGATTAGTTCCAATGGGTAAAGGAACTCTAACTGGAGTACAGTCCTACAAACTAAACCTCTGCAAAATAGTATTCACATACTTACTTTGTGACAGCCAAAGCTTTCTGTTAACTCTGTCCCTACTAATCTCCATTCCCAAAATATACCTTGTAGCACCAAGATCCTTCATATCAAATGCACCTGAAAGTTGGGCTTTAAGCTCACTAACCATACCCTTAGTATTGTTGAAAAACAACATGTCATCAACATACAAAGCAATAACTTGTATAGAATCATTAACACAATGAATGTAAACACAATGATCCTCCTCGCTTCTAACAAAACCCAATTTCAAAACAAATGAGTCAAACTTTTGATACCACATTCTGGGGGACTGTTTCAGACCATAAAGAGACCTCTTTACCCTACAAACCCAATGTTCTTTTCCTTTTACCTCAAAACTTGTAGGTTGTTGCATATAAATTTCTTCTTCAAGATCTCCATGCAAGAACACAGTATTAACATCCATTTGCTTAATCTCCTAATCATAAGCTATAGCAATGGATAAGAGAAATCTAATAGAAGTCAATTTAGCAATAGGAGAGAATATCTCACCAAAATCAACTCCTCTCTGGGAGTAGCCCTTGGCTACTAGTTTAGCCTTGTACTTCTCCAATGACCCATCTGCTCCAAACTTCTTCTTGAAGACCCACTTACATCCTATGGCCTTTCTTCCTTTGGGCAAATGAACAAGATCCCAAGTGTTATTAGAGTCTAAAGCCATCATCTCCTCCTACATGGCTAGCTACCAAGATTCACTATCATCTGCAGAAATAGCTTCCTTGTAGGATCTAGGTTCATTGTTAGTACTCAATAAAGCATACACACAACAGAAATCAAGTGGGCTATACCTGTCAACTAGATTTCATTGTCTTGTGGATCTCCTCAAGGGTGGAGTAAGAGACTCTACTTGTTCTTCTGCATGATCATCTGCACCAACTTCTTCTGTAACAATAGATTCATCTTTATCAGAACTACTCGAATCTTCTTCTTCTTCTTCACCCCCCAATCCATCATTCCATTCTTCCTAAGGTGCATCTTGCTACTCTAAATCAATGTGCACCTTCTTTACCTTTTCATCTTTTTCTTTTGGCTACTCAGGTTTAGAAATAGCTCTAAGTTCCCTGAAAATAACATCTCTAGAAAAGATAATCTTGCGGGTTAGTGGATTCCAAAGCTTATAACCTTTGACATTATCACCATATCTAATGAATGTACATTTTTTAGCCTTTGGATCCAACTTAGATCGCTTTTCCTTAGGCACATGAACAAAAGCCTCACAACCAAAAACCCTTAAATGTGAAACAGAAGGTTTCTTACTTGTCCACACTTCATAAGGTGTTGAATCAAGAGCATTACAAGGAGATATGTTTATCAAGTAGCAAGAAGTACACATAACCTCTGCCCAAAAGTATTTATCCAACTGTGCATCACTAAGCATACTTATGGCCTTTTCCATAATTGTTTGGTTCATCCTTTTTGCAACACCATTCTGTTGTGGTGTATACGGAGTTGTCTTTTGTCTGATTATACCTATATGCTTGCAAAACTCATCAAATTCCTTAGAGCAATATTCCCCTTCATTGTCAGATCTTAATATTTTTATCTTTAAACCTGATTGGTTCTCTACTAAGACTTTGAATTCCTTAAACTTAGTGAAAACTTCAGATTTATACTTCATAAAATAAATCCATGTAAATCTGGGTACGTCATCAATGAAGGTTACAAAATAATGAGATTTTCCAATAGATTCATTATCCACAAGTCCAAACACATCCGTATGAATAATTTCTAATTTATCTTTTGCTCTATTGCTTCCTGAAGGAAATGATTTTTTTTTTTGTTTACCAAACACACAATACTCACAAAAATCAAAGTGCTCATCAAAATAAGAGAAACCGTCCAATAAAATTTTTTTCTTAATAGTTTTCAATACATTATTGCTTGTGTGACCCAATTTACGGTGCCACAACATACATGTATTTTCAGTAGTGGCCTTAGATACATAGGAGGCATTACAAACTATAGTGGCTTCAAGCTTAAACAATTTCCCGAATCTCTTCCCTTTCGCTACCACCAAGTTCCCTCTCACCAATCTGCAACCATGCTTGTCAAATGTCTCATGCATTCCCAAATCATTCAACTTTGAAATTGAAATCATATTTCTAGCTAATCCAGGAACATGCAAAACACCAGGGAGGGTTTTAATCCTCCCATCACTGAAACAAAACAATACGTTTCCTTTCTCGATAATCAGATATGTAAAGTTGTCACCAAGGTAGATATTATATCCATCATATTCTTCATATGAGGAGAACCATTCCTTATGCAGGGTCATATGAAATGAGCATCCTGAGTCAATCAACCAGTGATCATTAGAAATAAGATTACATGCAGAAAGTAAAACTTCTTCACCTACATTCGAGGACTTATTCAAAGCACTCTCCCACTGTTTCTTGGGATTTCTGCACTCCTTCACATGTCCCCTTTTACCACAATTCCAACACTTAACTATGTTCTTTTTACCAGGAGTCTTAGACCAGCCCTTAGACTTGTCCTTAGCCCCTTTCTGATCTCCCTTAGGTCCTCTTTTCTTAGACCTTCCCTTGACACTAAGAGCATCCCCTAAACTATCTGAACTCTTCTTCCTTAATTCCTATGACAATAGCACTGAAACAAGAGCATCCAACTTCAGATCCACGAGGTTAGCAGTGATAGCAAGGATAACATTCTCCCAAGACTCAGGTAAAGAAAAAAGAAGTAAGATACATTTATCTTCCTCACTAACCTCAACATCTACTGAATCAAGCTGACTCACTGACAAATTAAAAGAATTTAAATGCTCTACAACTGATTCACCTTCTCACATTTTCATGGAAAACAATTTTCTTTTTAAATAAAGTTTATTTACCATACTCTTGGCTTGATAGATCTCACCCAAATGTTTCCACAACTTGTATGCAATCTCTTCCTTTGCAACATTCAACAGGACAAATTCTGAAAGACACAACCAGATGGTTCCCCGTGCCTTCTTATCCAGTCTATCCCACTCATCTTGAGAGACATCGTCAGGTTTCTTCTCTTTTTGGACAGCCAACCATTGGTTTCTTTCTTCCAACAAATCTTTCATTTTCAGCTTCCACAACTCATACCCCATTCTGTTGAACTTCTCAATGTCCATTTGAGAGGTTGATGAAACGGTGTATGCAACCATAATAACAACACAAGATCTGCAAAACAAATGCAACCAAATCTCCCACTGTAGCTACAATTTCCACACTACCACCCAAGAGTCAAAACTGGCCAGGCTCTGATACCAAATGTTAGAAATGAAAGAAACACTACTTCAATGGAAATCTGATTCGAATAAATTTTAGCAATCTTTAACTATGTGTTATTAATGGAGATTGTAACAAAACATAAACCCACAATACAAAAATATACCAGAAGCAGAATGAAGCATATAACATAAGTGTTTAACGTGGAGAAAACCCTTTTGGGTAAAAAAATCCACCAAGAAAAAAGGCCAAGTTTTATTATCTTCACAAAAGGAGATTACAAATACGTTCACTTCCTCTGTCCTCCAACCTTCACTCCTACAGAACCTAGGTACTTGTAAACTATTATATGCCTCTCATCTACTATGCTATGGTTTTTATAGAATTTACACAACCTCAAGACATTAAATGACTTCTTACAAGCCCATAACACTTGTCAAGAGTCAACAATAGAACTTTAGGCATCCATGGCCAAGAATAGGCTCTTACGAGGTCATAAATGTTGTCATACATGCATCCTACACTTGGGAAAAAGTGCCCATGAAAGCTTGAATGTCTTGGGGCCAAAAATATCCACTTACAACATCTTATGACGTGTCATATGCTATTATTAGTGTCATAAATTCTTATGACAACTTAGACATGTCATAGAATCTCTTACACCTTACAACATCTATGACGTGCGTCATAACACTAAAAATAGATTATTCCTCCACATGTGCACCCCACTTTGACCAATTACCATTTACCATAGTAAATGACATCCTGTAACTACCGCTGGTAACTCTGGGACTTACTGTGCAGTAACTCTATAATTACCATGGACAGTAAATAATTTTTACCACTGCCAGTGAAACTTGTACATCCCTTATGGGTAATTACAAATTACAAATAATAAATGGAATACATACAATATTGGGATTTACAAAGTTAATGGCACCTTATCCCAATAGGTCATGGCTCCAACTAAAATAATTCATGTCAAAATGATAAGTCAGGGAACCATCATAGTGTTGATCTACTATTGTAGTCGGATCTTGAGGATTCAAAGGTTGTCATATCATTGCTATCGCCCAAATACAACCTAATGTTGTACTATCAATGATTTAGAATCTTTATTAGCAAGTCAATGGACTGATATGGGAATAAAGGGCAGCCACCATATGATATCACCCACCCACTATCATTATAGGGAGATGATATCAAGGACCATCATTATGCCTTGTTATAGTTGATGGACAATTGTCCTAAGTATTGCTACAACCAAAAAGGTCTATCACAACCCCAAAGGACTATCACAAATGTTATTAGGTCATCCTAACCATAGCTCCAATATTCACCATCATATGAGTATCATAATTAACATTGTAGAGGTTGTCATCCCATGAGGCATAGGTAACAACCATAGGAGGTTTAAAATTGTCTAATTAATCTTGTGACTAGGTTAAGTCACTATCAGAGTAACAATGTAGTTATTTGTCAATCAACATGTTGTCTTTGCATTTCAATGAGATCGGTTCTTGAAAAATGACAATCCAAAGGTTAAAGAGACAAGTTGATACCTTACCCAAGCTATCATGTTATTGAAACCTTGTCACTATAAAGAGGTGATATCTAGATAGTAATGTCACAAGGACATAACCAAGGCATGCACTATCATGAGACATAGGGACAACTTACTACTCCATCTAAAACTCCATTTTAACTAGCTCCTATCAATAATTCACATTATTGGGGACTGTCATGGAGAAAACACCATGCATAGGACTGTCATAGTCAAAGTGGAGAGGATTGTCTAGTTATTTTATGATTGTCATAATAGCTAGTGGGTTAGTTACCATGCTTCAACCTAAAATAGGTTAATGAGAACATATAAATGAAAATCACAATACCATAAGCATTGCCATAAGCTGCCAATACAGTCCCAATATCATGTCATGATAGTAAGAGAAGAGTTGTTTGGTTTTTCCAAAGCCATATCACTTGCATAAAGATTGTCACCAACCATCTGTGTAAGGTCGTGAAAGAGTGAGTCATTATTGAGATAATCATAAGAGAAGCATGAAGTCAAAATGCTATCATGGAAAAAAGATATAGTTACTTATTATATGGACAATCCAAATTTGGTGAGGTTGCTACAAGCAACCAAATTTGGCATTCCATTAGATAGTGATATCAACTTCCAAGAAAAATACATCATTTTACTCTAATAGGTGCTAAATTAGGCGTACTTTGTGTCATCTTTTACACCCCAAAAAGATTACATTTAGGCCTAAAAGTCGGTGCTATAGTCAGAGTAGTAGTCGGCACTGAAGTCAACAATAACTGCTCTAACTATAGCACCAATTAATGGATCAAAAAAAATAAAAAAATTCCTGCCTCCACATACCCCAAAACAAAAAAACACATAACAAAACTCTTTTGATTTTTGGTGTTCATTTTGTGTTTGGAGATCAAGTGTTTGGTGTGCAGAGATTGAGCGTTTGGTTATTTTGGGCAGATCCTTGGCAATGACAGGCCTTGTATTCCAACCCCAATTTCCTACTTTCTTACATCTCAAAAGTCCTAGGTTTGAGCTACGACAGCCTTTGCTTCCAGATATCTCAGCCTTTCAGTTTGTGTTTCTCTTCTTCTATTTCTGCCAAGTAAGGGCATCACCTCTCTTTAATCTACTCCTTTTTTCCCGTCAGATGTCAAATTCATTTGGACAATTGTGGGTCTTGTAATATTCATAGGGCATCTATTGAAGATAATTCTGAGCAAAACTTTTCATAATAGACGACAAATTTCCACATTCCATAATATTATAAATGTGTGCTTCAAGATTAAATTGTGTCAATCATATATCTCAGCCTTTGCTACAAGGAAATTGTTGTCTATCTATGATATAGATGAAATCACATTTTGCCACTAGTTGATAAAATTTCTCTCTAGCTTTATTTCAATTGATGTATAAGCTTACTTTCTTATAGAAAACTTATGGAGGAAAATAGCTTCATGATTTTCTCTACAAAGTAAAGGTCAAAAACCTTGAGGAATATAGAAAAATTGGACAAAAAATTTCATACCTGGCAGTGTGTACTTCATTTGTCTCCACAGATTGGATGAAAATAATTTTCCCTAGGTTGCCTCAAAATGTCAAGCAATAGAGGGAAGAGAGAAAAGGGAGCAAA
Source organism: Cunninghamia lanceolata (assembly GCA_027924645.1). Taxonomy (NCBI): domain Eukaryota; kingdom Viridiplantae; phylum Streptophyta; class Pinopsida; order Cupressales; family Cupressaceae; genus Cunninghamia; species Cunninghamia lanceolata. The sequence goes on along the minus strand of BSBN01000185.1, from coordinate 1,874,301 downwards.
CTCTGACCACAATGAGGTAATTCATTGTCAAATTATAGATTTGTAAATGTTTCCATTGTTTCTTTGATTTTTAGTTTTTAGTTTTTTATTTCTAAATTTAAATGAAGAAATTTATTATATATATATAGGGACATGAGAGTGACAAAGATGAAGAGGTATTGGCTTCCATATTGGGGGTAGAGATAGTTAACAAATTGGATGTTGTGGACTTGACAATGCTTGCTAGATACATAGAAAAATGATCTAGTAAAGCCCCTAAAACATTGCAACCAAATCAATAGTGTCAAAGGGAATTTATTGATTCCCCAACCAGTCCTAGATCAAGCAAAAGATCTAGGAGGAAATCAATAATAGTAACCTCTAAGAATGTCCCAACCACTCCTAGGACACAGACTTCTTCAACCACCATGCCATGTTTTGCAACTTGCATTGGTACCTACGATACCAAGATAGAATACAATGTGGTTTTAGGGGAATTTTGAATGACAAATGCTAGAAAAATGTTTGTGAATAGGTTGAAGGAATCATGCCTTCAACAGTTCAAAGACCATCTACATTTTCCATTCTCAAAGATACCCATGCACCTATAAAAAGTAGTTATCCAATACATGGAAACTAAATTTGGCACAGCTTGGTCTGTAAAGAAGATAAAACTACGAATGTCTCAAAACTACAAGAGATTTCGGTGCAACCAAACAAAGAAGACAAAAAAACTCCCTCCTGAGCTAAGGCTCAAAAAAATTCCAATTGATGTTAGTTTGAAAGTATGGAAAGAGCTTGTAAAAGCATATGAGAATTCTGATGCATGGAGGAAGTCTGATGAGGAGAGTACGCAGGTATTTGAATTTTCTCATAAGATTATATCAAATTTATTAAACGATTTTTAAATTTTATTTGTGCATAGTTAAATTGAATTAGTATATGTTTCAGGACAAGGTCTCCAAGGCTAGGCTTGACAAATTTTGTGCCACGCATCACAGTGGTCGAAAAGGTTTACAAGCCTTGATCTGTACATTTGTAGGTATATTTAATAAGTTAAATGTTATTTTTTTTCCTAGGAAAAAGTAAATGATTGCATATTAATTAGTTTAACTAGTCCATGTGCCATGTTTTGACAAGAGGAGAAACATGGCCGACATCCAAGCCAATTTGAAAAGGAAATGTTACAAAGCAAAAAGTGGATCGATTTTGTAATCTAGATGGAGAACGAGGTATCAATAGTTGACTTTCAATAACTTAGTTGGATATTGTTGTGTTAATATGTCAATTTGCATTTCTTGTGTTGAGTTGTTTATTAATGCATAGGATGAGTTCTAAAGTGTTTCTCTATTGGCCCTAGATCTTGTTGGTGCCTGAATTCACTGTCAGTTAATTTAGCAATTTTCATGCAGGCACCATCCCAAAAAATCCAAAAAAGGTTCTAAGTTTTGGCACCCCTTCAGTGTTTTTCAGCATCTGCATCTCATTTCTTGAGGAGGGGTCTTCGTGTTTTCTCCATCGGCATGCGTTTGTTTTTGTGTCTTCGACATTTCGGTTTGAACTTGACCCCTTTTTTCTCTAAGTTCAATGGTTCAGCGGTTCATGGTTCATTTCTCTTCTAGCGGTTCATATTATGCATTTGCCTTGCGCAAATATTGTATCGTTGAACCTCTCGCTTGAACCCTTTTCTCAACGGTTCAAGGTTCAATAGTTTGATGCTTTGATTTTTTTGCTCTCGGCCGAAGTGTTTTGCAGATGGAGTATTATTTTTGATGTTTGAACCTCGCCATTGAACCATCGGCAGGGGAATTTCATGCTAGGCCGACAGTTGGGAGTCTGGCTGATGGTGAGGTTGGTGTTCGACATATCGGGGTGACGAGGGAGTGTGTCTTGGAGACGGAAAGACCGTCAGCGGGACTGTTGCTATCGGTAGAGGGGTTTTGGCCTCTGCCGATATCGTTACTCAGGCCGATGGGGATTTGGGCATATGTGTGGTCGCCAGGACTTTGATCTATCGGCGTAGTAATTTGTGGTCTTCCCGATAATTTTTGGTCATACCGATGGAGGAGGAGGGTGGATTGGTAACCACTAACGTAGTGTGTTTTGGTGGCCATCGGGGAGACGTGTATGGTCGGTGGGAGTCTAGGAAGTTAGCTCAACGGTCTTTCTCTGGCCAATGACAAGGAATATAATGTAAGCGTCAGTGTGACTTTTGCCTATCAGTGAGGAGGCTTTTTGGTTGGCCGATGGTAGTAGTCTGGCCGACAGAGGATTGCGGTGGCTTCATCGGTGTAACTGATGAGATCGGCGAAGGTTTGGAGGGTCGGCCCGACGGTCTTTCTCTGGCCGATGAAGGGGAATGCGAAGGTAGCGGTCAGCGAGACTGTTGAGATCGATGAGAGATTTGTGGGGTGAGCCGATGGCCTAGGTCTGGGCGATGGGCCTTGGGCTGAGAGGCATGTGTCAAGCATGGCAAAAGCGCTCAACGCTTATTATGTTTGTGGCCCTATTTATAAACTGCTAAAGGAGTCTCTGCGGCACCAATGTGGGATTATTCCCCTGTGTATTTTCAACTTGCAGAGAAGCATGTTTTGGCAGGAAATCCTTTTTGAATGCAGTGACAATTTTCAGGCGGCCGCGGGTGGTTGAGACCCTTAATGGCGACGATGGAGGGATGTGGGCAATGGTAAACATGGTCAGGTCACCTGATTTTTGAATGAAGACCCCAGATGGTGGCGCATGGCTCGAGGCCCCCCTTTTTCTGCTGCATTAATATTTTCTGAGTGCCATTCCTTCTGAGGACTGTATCTGGCAGATTTTTTGTCAAAGCCATGTAATTAATGCTGAGTACGCTTCTTTGGCTGTTATAAGCAGGAAGTGTTACTCATTTTAGGTTGTTGAAAACTGGACATTTTGGCTCTGTAATAAGATACAACTGGTTTTGGTTGCTCTGTGAAGCAAAACTTGTGAGTTTATGTATCTCCTGTTGTACGATTTTGCATGAATCCACTGATTTCATGGTCAATCTTATATGAATAATGCTATGTTTGCATGTGTTATGCTGATTCTATCTCCAGTTTTTCATGTATCTTTCTTCTGAGTCCAGGTATTCAAGGAATGTCTGAGATTCTAGAACATAGAATTCTTGTGTTGAATGTTTAATCTTTTAACCTCTGCTCAAGGGGTAGATTAAACTGTTTTCAGATTGAATATTGGGAAGGGTATACTGCAATAGGGATGCCATAAGTATAGACAGCTTAACACTCTGTATTGGGAGATATCTGTAAGGCAGGTATCATATGTATCCCCCTGAAATCCAGTTTTAGTTGTTCATGCTGATCATTCATAGGTGTATGTCTACTGACTCCAAGCCCTAGATAGGCACCGATCTAGCTCTGTGTTGAGGTTATATACCATGTCCAGCTTTGCATCCAAAAATCAAACCATTTCATCCTTCCACCTGTTAGTTGTAGGAGTAGGATTAGGATCCCTGCATGCTCTCATACCCAACCAGACATTATGTCCAAGAATGTTGCCAACCTTGTGATTTGTTACACAAATCTTGGTCCATACATGAGAGTATTCTGCCTGTTGCCGTCAAGTTAAATCCTTCTGTCATTGAGCTAGTCAAGGTTATACTTTTATCAAATAGGGACACCCCCCTTGGTGCGGCAGAACCAGAAGTGAAGGGGAGGAGCTCATGCAACCTCTTGTATTCAGTTGGCTGAATCTGCCTGTGCATTAGAACTGGCAAACCCTAATGCTGATTCAGAAGCAAAAACCAACAAAATGGCAACTCTGCTGGGGAGAGAGAGAGTCAAGTAACCTGAGGGCTAAAAAATCTAGTTTCTAGTGAAGTTGTTGCAGCAAAAAGGAACCATGTGGTGCTCTGCTGGGGTGATGAATCCAGAAAACAAAAGTGCCTTGCTGACATTTTGTCCTCTCTCTGAGAGGTGGCGACTCCGTTGAAAGAACCTATCAATGCTGCAACATATATCCAGGTATTCATCTTTGATTCAAAATGTTGAATTTAGAACAGCAAGCCTGGTCGTGCTCTCAGAGAAGACCATTCTTTATTGAAAGATATAAAGCCCTAAATTTCACAGGGATATATGGTTACCCAAATATTATTCCCAATAAAATTAGAAGATGTTTGCCAAAATATAGTGGATCAGATTCTGAATTGGCAAACAAACATCTGCAAAGATTTTGTAATTTAATAGAAGATTATGAGGTAGAGGATGTAGATGTAGTAATGAGACTCTTTGTTCAGTCATTGGAAGATGATGCTAGGATATGGTTTTCAGACCTGCCTGTTTGTTCGGTTTCTTCATGGATAGATTTAGAAGTTGCATTCCTAGGGTAGTTTGGTGAAAGGTTTGATGTGGCCTCATTGATCATACATTTCATGAATATCCAAAGGGAAGATGAGGAGCTGATTCCAGCCTTTAATCTTAGGTTTATTAAATTGCTCAGGCAGATCCCTGAATATATGAGACCTAATAATGCATTGTGCTTGATAATTTATTTGGCTGCATTTGATGAAGAAATGAGTTATCTGTTGAGAGATAAAGAACCAGTCACACTTCACCAAGCTTTCCAATTTGCTATGGACATAGAAAACAATGAGAAATATGGAATGCCAGTAGGTTTCATGGCTGCAAGTTATCAAAGCAGTTATCAAAGTGAATATATTTCAGCTCTCCCAGTATGTGCATTGAGAAATGATTGTATAGAGGGAAATATACTTCAGAATAATGTGTGCAGCCATGATGTGATGCATGAAGAAAATGTTGTAGAAAATGTAAGCACATCTTGTAATAATGAAAACAAAGATTGTTATCAACCTTTAGAAGACAAGCCTGCAGACACAAGGTGCCCTCCAATTGATCAAATGAGAGACATACATGAAGTTGTGTCTTGTAGCAGTGTGCATATCCCAGTTATGCCTGATTATTTATATGAAGTGGATATGCAGAGCTTCACTTTGAATATAGAAAACATTGATTCAAGGGATGGCAGTGAATATGCTAGTGATTGCCAGCATTCAGGTGCATATGTGAGCCTTTCAGATGATGAAATATATTTGGATGCCGATTATGAGTGTTTCCTTGAAGATTTTGGCCACCTTCATAGTGCAGAGGTTGAAAACTTTGCTTTTGATTATCAGGGCACTGGTGAAGATAAAAAATAAGGTCACTATTCAGAGGTGGATGGGAAAATTGTAGATGTGTGTGCTCATATAGTTGGGAATAGTGTTGATTGCAAGGGTGACTATGAAGCTTTCAGTGTAGGGCTACATTATGAGTTATTTCTGCCTTCTCTTGAGACATTTCAGGTGGACATTAATGACAAAACTACCGTGCATGATGATGATGGATATCTGTATATTCATCAAGATAAATTTGATTACGAGATGTTGCTTGTGCCTGAATATTGCATGTTTGATACAGAGGAGCTCTTATTTTTTGAGGAAGGGCAAAATTCTGATGTGGATTCATTTGTTTCATGTGAGTCTGTTATTTTTCCAAGCAACATCAGTGACTCATATGATGATGACATTCTACAACTGATAATTATATATGCTGATGAAGCTAGTTGTAGATTTATTGAAGAAAAAGAAATGAGCAGCAGCACAAATAATTGCCAGGGGGCTTGTTGCAGACAGTTAAATGCTTTTAGGCTTCATTTGAAGAAATCAAAAGAAAATCAAGTGTTTGACAAAGGAAAAGTCTGGTTTTTCCTTTTTGGTGGCCCTGGGCCACCATGTTTATTTTAAAATAATGTGTTTGGTGATGCAGATCATGGTAACTTCATGACTCTGTTGCCCAATGGATAGGGCACTGGTCTGCATCCCAGAGATCTAAGGTTCTCGCTGCAGTCTTGCACCTGCACGTCCCCAATCAAAGCCACTGTTGGTGCCTGAATTCACTGTCAGTTAATTTAGCAATTTTCATGCAGGCACAATCCCAAAAAATCCAAAAAAGGTTCTAAGTTTTGGCACCCCTTCAGTGTTTTTCAGCATCTGCATCTCATTTCTTGAGGAGGGGTCTTCGTGTTTTCTCCATCGGCATGCGTTCGTTTTTGTGTCTTCGACATTTCGGTTTGAACTTGACCCCTTTTTTCTCTAAGTTCAATGGTTCAGCGGTTCATGGTTCATTTCTCTTCTAGCGGTTCATATTATGCATTTGCCTTGCGCAAATATTGTATCGTTGAACCTCCCGCTTGAACCCTTTTCTCAACGGTTCAAGGTTCAATAGTTCGATGCTTTGAGTTTTTTGCTCTCGGCTGGAGTGTTTTGCAGATGGAGTATTATTTTTGATGTTTGAACCTCACCATTGAACCATCGGGTTGAACCGGTTCGTGGTTCAACGGTTCAACAGTTCAGCGCTTTGTGTTTTTGGTGTTCATTGGTGTAATACTCTTCATCGGCAGGGGAATTTCATGCTAGGCTGACAGTTGGGAGTCTGGCCGATGGTGAGGTTGGTGTTCAACATATCGGGGTGACGAGGGAGTGTGTCTTGGAGACAGAAAGACCGTCGGCGGGACTGTTGCTATCGGCAGAGGGGTTTTGGCCTCTGCCAATATCGTTACTCGGGCCGATGGGGATTTGGGCATATGTGTGGTCGCTAGGACTTTGATCTATCGGCGTAGTAATTTGTGGTCTTCCTGATAATTTTTGGTCATACCGATGGAGGAGGAGGGTGGATTGGTAACCACTAACGTAGTGTGTTTTGGTGGCCATCGGGGAGACGTGTATGGTCGGTGGGAGTCTGGGAAGTTAGCCTGACGGTCTTTCTCTGGCCGATGACAAGGAATATAGTGTAAGCGTCGTTGTGACTTTTGCCTATCGGCGAGGAGGCTTTTTGGTTGGCCGATGGTAGTAGTCTGGCTGACAGAGGATTGCGGTGGCTTCATCGGTGTAACTGATGAGATCGGCGAAGGTTTGGAGGGTCGGCCCGACGGTCTTTCTCTGGCCAATGAAGGGGAATGCGAAGGTAGCGGTCGGCGAGACCGTTGAGATCGATGAGAGATTTGTGGGGTGAGCCGATGGCCTGGTCTGGGCGATGGGCTTTGGGCTGAGAGGCGTGTGTCAAGCGTGGTAAAAGCGCTCGACACTTATTATGTTTGTGGCCCCGTTTATAAACTGCTGAAGGAGTCTCCACGGCACCAATGTGGGATTATTCCCCTGTGTATTTTCAACTTGCAAAGAAGCATGTTTTGGTAGGAAATCCTTTTTGAATGCAACGACAGTTTTTAGGCGGCCGCGGGTGGTTGAGACCCTTAATGGCGACGATGCAAGGATGTGGGCAATGGTACACATGGTCAGGTCGCCCGATTTTTGAATGAAGACCCCAGATGGTGGCGCATGGCTCGAGGCCCCCCTTTGTCTGCTGCATTTATATTTTCTGAGCGCCATTCCTTCTAAGGACTGTATCTGGCAGATTTTTTGTCAAAGCCATGTAATTAATGTTGAGTACGCTTCTTTGGCTGTTATAAGCAGGAAGTGTTACTCATTTTAGGTTGTTGAAAACTGGACATTTTGGCTCTGTAATAAGATACAACTGGTTTTGGTTGCCCTGTGCAGCAAAACTTGTGAGTTTATGTATCTCCTGTTGTATGATTTTGCATGAATCCACTGATTTCATGGTCAATCTTATATGAATAATGCTATGTTTGCATGTGTTATGCTGATTCTATCTCCAGTTTTGCATGTATCTTTCTTCTGAGTCTAGGTATTCAAGGAATGTCTGAGATTCTAGAACATAGAATTCTTGTGTTGAATGTTTAATCTTTTAACCTCTGCTCAAGGGGTAGATTAAACTATTTTCAGATTGAATATTGGGAAGGGTATACTGCAATAGGGATGCCATAAGTATAGACAGCTTAACACTCTGTATTGGGAGATATCTGTAAGGCAGGTATCATATGTATCCCCCTGAAATCTAGTTTTAGTTGTTCATGTTGATCATTCACAGGTGTATGTCTACTGACTCCAAGCCCTGGATAGGCACCGATCTAGCTCTGTGTTGAGGTTATATACCATGTCCAGCTTTGCATCCAAAAATCAAACCATTTCATCCTTCCACCTGTTAGTTGTAGGAGTAGGATTAGGATCCCTGCATGCTCTCATACCCAACCAGACATTATGTCCAAGAATGTTGCCAACCTTGTGATTTGTTACACAAATCTTGGTCCATACATGAGAGTATTCTGCCTGTTGCCGTCAAGTTAAATCCTTCTGTCATTGAGCTAGTCAAGGTTATACTTTTATCAAATAGGGACACCCCCCTTGGTGCGGTAGAACCAGAAGTGAAGGGGAGGAGCTCACGCAACCTCCTGTATTCAGTTGGCTGAATCTGCCTGTGCATTAGAACTGGCAAACCCTAATGCTGATTCAGAAGCAAAAACCAACAGATCCCACTCAATTTTCCCATTATTTGCAGTCCTGAACATGTGCACATGTCCTCATAGTTACCTTATTGCAATGTTGAGATTTGAACTTCAGTCACTCTCATTATGAATGCACCTTTTTACCTTTACAGAACAATCCTTGGACATTTTTCACAATAATTTTAATCCACAAAACTCGACAATTGTAAGGGCAATCACTTAGATACAAACATGAGTTATGTGAACAGGTCACTAAATCATCCACACATTTATTTATATTAAATTAATTTATAGATAGCAGATCCTTTATTGAATCATTAGGTGGTGATAGAACTTATGAAAATGATAAGTCCCTTATCAAAGGCACATCATTAATATCTTTATCAAAGGCACATCATTGAATATTCCAACAAATGCAACAATGTAGGTCAATCCTCTATCTTGTGATCAACATCATAATAAGTATACATTGGAAACTTTGTGCAACTACACGATGTATGCCTAGGTTCTCCACACTAGTAGCAATAGATTCCTCTATTGCATACTTTACCATGGCGTCCTTGATTTCCTCCATGCTCCATATATCATGGCTCCTAATAGCACAACACCATCTATTGTGGTTGTGACTGGGGTTGCGTGGTTGTGTTTAATTTTGTTTTCCTCTTGCCTTGTGGAGGACTTGTACTACTTTGTAGGTGATAATGTCATGGGTGGATGTGTGAAAAACCTTGCACTACTAATTGATAGGAACATCCTTTCACTTTTGTAGTAGTGGACAATTTCATGAGTCTCATGACATATGGTGCAATTAGGTATGTGTTGAACAAGAGGTAACTATGTGGCATTAATAGCTTGAGCTCCCACCACTAGATAGTTTATAGTTGCATGCCCCTTAGTGTGGCACTTTGTTCATCATAAACCACGTTGATTAAGAGTTTCACTTGAAATTTGTGCTAATTGCATGACCATTTTTCCATTTGTTCTTTTAGGCATGTAGTAGAATCATATGTTGGGGGCTCTACTGATTCTTATAATCTCAACACAAATTTTAAGGCAACTTTTTAATTAGGGAGAGTGAGCTAAACTAGTTCATGTTGGATATGTGCAATTAGGCTACCAATAAATCATTCCTTCTAAATTTCAACATTTTATAGTTGGGTCAATCTTTAACACCACTTTCTTAGAGTGTTGATCATACCTACATACAATCTCTCCCGATTGTTGCCTTATTTCCTTTAATGCCACATTATATTTTTTTGTTAATAAATTGCCATGCGAGAATATGTATTAATATTTCAAAAAATTACAGTTGTGGGTTCTTCGCCCATTCCATCCAATTTCAAAAAATTACATCAGAGATATACCATCTCGTATCACTTACATAAGATAACAAAGAGTGAGGGTTTACACCCTGTATATCATTTACAAATTCCAAAATGGAGACCAAAAACTACTTCGATTCGAACTTACCACGCAAAACACTGAAGGAGGGCTTACCGCAAACTAGGGAAAACCATAGAAATCCTCAGTTGATTCTTTCAAGTTATTGTGTTTGCCTGAAAGGATTTAATTCTATTTGAAGGAAACCCACCAATATGATTTATTTTAAAGGATTTAACTCAAAATAGAGACCAATAAATATTAAACCACTCAGAAGGAATTAAATCAACTTCTAACAAAAACCAATCAAAAAGCATCCAAATAATGACAACAAATGTGCATTGATAAATCTAGGGATTTAAATAACTATAAATAGCCAAGATGGAGACAGTCAAACAACTGATAAACTTTAATATCAATAGAATATCATAACACCATAGATATATCCACAATTTTGATCATCCTTGCCCATTAAAATATTAATATCATGGTAATGTCTTGAACTTGAAATATGATTGTAAATATATAAGTATGAATTGTCTTGCAGAGAATAGATTGAACAATGATGATTCCTAAGGCCTTGGTTTCCCTCATATATATATAGGAAGTGAACAAGCTTCAAGCCTGAATAGATGCAACTATTCATATTTTGTATCTTTTCATAATTAAACATAATTAGGAAAAAGTGATTATAGGCATTAACAAACTCGAACAAGATCTGAATCTGTTAGTCTTCATAGAATACCCATGACCAAAGGCCTGACAAGGTATTCCTCTTTATATTGCAGTTTCTATCGAATATGATGTGCCTATTCCCATTGCTAAAATCAATACATCACTTTTATATATCGCCAAAACTTTCAAAACTTAATTCTTGTTTCTATGTTTTTCTCATATTGTTTTGGCAATAAACAAGTTTACCTTGGCTATGTGATCAATGTACTCCTAAGATACACAATTGTCTATGGAAATTATATCCATCATGACAAATTCTAGCTTGAAGATATTATCCAATTGTTTATGTGTATTCTCTATCACCCTGTCTTCATCATTGACCTTCTCCAGAGCTATGGGTAATAACTGAGACAATTCTTCTTTCCATAGACCTTTGTCATGTATATTTCCTCCATTATTGAAGAAATTAAGAAATGCCATGTCCCCTTGTAGGTCAAAATCACTAATATCTCTTGTTAACAATGTATTAAATCTTTCATGTTTAGTGATCAATTCATTACATTCACTAAGTGTTTGCTCATTGATCTTTGCCTTAGTTTTTAGCTCTTCTTTCTTCTCAGGCATTCTAAGATGCAAACTTTTATGTTCCTGATGAACATTATGGGTCTTTTTATGTAAATCCCATATCTGATCACTGTGTTTCATCATCATTTCAAATCTTTTGTTTATCAACTCAAAAGCTATTTGGTACTTGACAACCTTTATATTATTTTCCAATTTGTCACTTTTCTTTTGGAACTTCTCAGCCTTTATTTTCCAATAATTTGCATCAACTATGGCTTCCATCATTCTTTTGTCTAGTTCTTGAAAAGGTAAATGACTACTAGATGATGCCATTTTATCTTTATACATAGCAATTTCTTGTTTCAATTTTGTATTCTCTACTACATAAGCATTGTTATTTCTGACCAGTTTTTTCTATCTGAGCCTTTGTCAGTTTGGCAACATTTACATTCAATTCAACAATATCAAGTGGGTTCATATCTTCAATTCTCTGTATTATAATATGAACAAATTCTTTGTTTGGATCATCAATGATTTGAGGCCTTTCGTGTGGAGGGTAGAGTGCCCATATCAACAAAGCTTCTTTATCAGGATCATACCTAGAACCTGTCTTAACCTTGTCCACAACTTCAATGCTTAACTACACTTTCTTATCCTAATTTCTTTTGAAAGTATCAAAAACAATAGCAAATGTCATATCCCAGCCAAAAACATAACCCCTGCCTCCTCTAACAGTTCTCTTCCCTTAGCTGGGGTCAAGTTATCCATGGCTTTGTCAATTTATTTTTGGAGTTCATGCAACACTTCACTTTGTACTTCAGGGGAAATATCATTCATCTTTTCCCTAGCCTTTTTGCCTTTGAATTCATAGAGAAATGTTTTAAACTTGGGGGTTTTTATAAAATCTTTATCTGAGACAAATTTTTGGCTAGCCATATGTCTCATATCCTCTAATAGTTCATCAGGGGATTATGTATTGACTGCTTCTTTGTCCATAGGAGGGTCATATTTGTCAATCATGGGTTCAAAACTTTGCACAGTCTCATCCTCATCTTCTAATCCCTCATCTTCTGCAAAGCTAGTATCCATAGAAAAATTGATATTAGGTGTAGGTTGAAGAGATAGGTGACTCAAAGGAGTCTTATATCTAGCTTGTGTTTTTCTAAAAATTTTGCCTTTACTTTTAAAAACCTCAGGTGGGACATCTATAATCAATTCTTGTGCTTTTAAAACCAACATACTCAATATGTCAATTGGATCATCTATTTCTGGAAAGGCTCCTTTATAATTGGGGTTTTGGGCTACCCTCCAAGCCTCAGCTATCATGACCATATGATACAACTATTTGCTTTCAACTGCAGAAGCTTCATCAATATTTTTTATCAGATCATCATCTACAAATAGAGCATGCTAATACTTCTTTAACTTCTAATTCATGCTAACATGATTTATAAAGTGCTCAGGGTCAAACTTCTTCTTGGCATTTCCTCTAGATAGCCCAAAATAATCTAATCTCTTTTTAATTTCTTCATACCCTTTCTCAAAAAAGGTAGTAAAATCCCCAAAACACAGGCTACCTAGCATGAACGATTACTTATTGTGTTTCCTCAAGTGCATGAAATCAGAACAGGCTAACTGCCTAACAATCTCTAAATATGCCAGTCTATCAGGGCAAGTTTTTGGGAGTAAAAATGGTGCTCCTTCATATCCAAAAACTCTAATCTTTATACAATCCTTGTATACATACCAATCACCCCAATTGTGATTGATTTTCTTACTCTTATCCATATCCTTAGGCCTGCAAAATATTTGTATATCAAGTGACAAATTATAACTACATGGGTGACCAAACAGAGCATATAAAGGCTTTACAAAATATTCCTCAAAGTATAGATAATGTGATCGATCATATTTGCTATCCCATACAGCTGTCCACATTTTAACTGGCTTGATATCTCCCTTTCTGTCTAGATCTCTAACCCTAAGAGATTCATCCCATAAACTCAAATTTTTCCCTTCATATAACACAAGATGCATAAACACAGAATAATGCATAAACCTAAAACCCCTCTTGCACTCCTTTATAGCTTTTAAATCATTATGAATATCATTAGAGAGATATTCAGTATAGTCTAATGTTTTGGAATCTGGGTTTTGTATATCAGAAGCTAAAACCATTGGAGCTATATCCATATATGCAGGGGCATCCACACCCAATACTTGACAGAAAAAATAATAGGTATATCTAAAATATGGTTCAAACAATTCAATCAAATAAGGGGGATCCTCTACTCCTGAAAACACTCTGAGCTGATTACTTTCATCCTGACGCCTATGAAATGGTAATATCCATCTTTTATAGGTGTTACTCAAATTCCAATATTCATTTATTAAGTCCTTGATCCTGAATACTATTGTGATGCTCACAACACGCCCCATTTTCCTCCTTAGAAAAATGAGGACCCCTGCTATGGCTTTGCTTTTTGCTTTTGTGTGTGGGTCTGTTGGGTGGTAAAAGGGAAAAGAGAGTGAAAGTTACAAACCTTGTTGAAAACAAAGAAAAATAACCATTAAGTACCAGAGCTGAATATGGGAGAATTCCTTGTCAAAAATGAGTGAGAGTTGCTTTTTGAACCATGTTAAAATTCACTATATTTTGCAAGTTATGTGTGTTTTTTGGTAAAATGCATTGTGATATGGCTTTGTATGTTCATATACAAAGTTGTTTGTATATCAAGTCACTTATATGCAAAGTCGCTCATATACAAAGTTGTTTGTATATCGGGTCACTTATATGCAAAGTCTCTCATATACAAAGTCATTTGTATATTGGGTCGTTGCATGGGTCGCAATAGAAGTCATCGGGTCTAGATACATTGTTTACTTGTATGCATTTGGCTAACATTTTATTTTTACCTACAAGGTGGACCCGACGAAGTTAAGAGTTGAAATGAATGTTCGGTTGAGTTTGTTGCATGTATTTTATGTTTGTATGTTTGGCAAGGCGAAACATACAACGCAATATACAAAGTGATATGCATGTCACGGAACTGAAATAACTATGAAATAAGGTTTAGTCGTATATTTTGCACATTATATGTACGCTGTCAGGTTATACATTGCAATATACATACAATGCAGATTTCAAGGGGGATTAAAATCTGATATAATGGATGCATCAGAGCTCAATGTATATCGGAAGATGTATTTTGCATATATACAAGTCGGAGTTGAAAGGGGATACATACTGTGGTTTATAAACGTTGAAGTCCGAAAGGACATACAAAGGATGTTGTATGTATCTATGCTTATATCTAAAGGTTTGATACAAGTCGATATGCATCGTAGAAATACAAGTAAAAGGTAAGGTGGGCTCCACTGCCTATATATCGGGCTTGCATAAATTACAATGTATATTTTCAATATACAAGCCAGTATGCAAAGTTCAAGATACAAACTGGATGCGTAGAAAAAGTCAAAAAATAGAAAAGTCTTTGTATGTTTTGGTCACTTGTATGTTTACGATATACAAGCCCGATATACGAAGAAATAAAGGGACATATAAAAGAGTTTGTATGTGTCCATGCTTGTATATAAGGGTTTTGTACAAGTATTGTTGTATCATGAAAATACAAGTGAATGGTAATGTGGGCTCCATCGCTCATCGGCGAGAGTTAAGCTGATAAAGTTACATCGGCTAGAAATATGCGATCGGAATGAAATTTTTGGATCGCCCCGACCAAAGTAAGTTACACCGATGACAAAGGAAATACAAGCCAATAAAGTTACATCAGCCAGAAATATGTGATCGGAATGAAATTTTTGGATCACCCTAACTGTGAGAGTTACACCGATGATAAAGAAATATATAGGACACGGTATACAAAGCAGAACACATACAAAGAAATGGGATGTATGCAGAATTAAAACTAGCGGTAAAAAGTTAAAAGGAAAATACTAAAGCAAAAGGCCAAACTTTTAGGCGCATTAATTACTGTAATTAATGCCCATCTAACATTCGACAGACGTATAAATTGACGACGAAAAACATGAAATTTTAAATCTATTTTTATGTGTGTTTCGCAGATATGCAGGTAGATAAAGGCAGAGCTTTAATGGTGATGACATCACAAAGGGCGGATCGGATCACAAATGAAGTAGGAAGAGTAAAGGCTTTCAATGAGAAGAAAAATGCAGGTGGAAGGAAACATTATTAAAAGAGCAACATAAGATATTTTGGTGGCTGTTAGGGTTTCCAAAGGGCATCCTTATGATCAGTATTGGTATGCTGCTCAGAGATTTTTGGCGGGATTTATTTTCCACCGTTGCTGCTGCACTTGGGATGTAGACCATTGATTGACTAAGGTTTTGGAACTGTATTGGGAATAATCAGAGCTATATATTGAGCCCCTTTACTCTGTAATATTTACACAAGGATTTTTTGTAGAACACAGGGATTTTTTGTAGAACACAGGGATTCACAGGGATTTATAGAACAGAGCTAGAAATTGTAATTTGTCTTAGCATTTTGAATAGAAGAACATTTTTAGAGTAGAAGGAGGTCACCTGTGTCTGCAATAAGGAATGCGTGGAACATCTAGCTTCCTTACTGTATCTGTAAAGCGTTGTAAGTTTTTTGTAAGTTGATTAATGAAGCTAAGAGCCATTCATACATTGTAAATCATCTATGACTGTGTGTTTTGAATACAAATGAATCTAGAATTCTGCGTCTATATTCAGAGTGTCTTCTAGCTCTTCATTGTATTTGAAATAATATCTCTTAAAGCTTGCAATCTTGAATGTGTGTTCGTGAAAATACTCAGGGCATTCGCATTTAATGATTTAGTCTATGGATTTGATCAGGTTTACTGTACTTCTTACAACGTGCATAACAGAGCATTTAGATCCTGTAGTAGAATGAGGTTTAATTTAGATTTCTCTAACTTTTCCTAAACATTTGAAATACTTAGCTTAAATGCAGAAGTTTAAAGGAGATTGTCTGATATTTGAAGGAAACATGAACAACTGAGTTGATATTGGATAGTTTTCATTACATTTGAAAAGAAAGCTTGTGTTAATATAAATCATATAAAGGTTTGTGATACAGTAACAAATCTGTGCAAAAGAATGAATAAAATGTTGATATTTGTGATTTTTTGCATAATTAGAGTCCAGTGAATCATCAAAAAACCTTAAATCAAGTACGGCCCCTTGCATATTACAGCTTCACATCAACGTACTGAATTGTCCAACAGGTCAAGACATGACCATACAGAAACTTGGGATTAAGTAATCTTAATTGATTTCTTCATATCTTTCAAGACAGTTAGGTTCATTTTGTGAATTTTAACTTTTGTTATGAATGTGTAAAAACAATCATCAATAGTTTTTGGCACTAGAAGGAGGGCCTGATAGGATTTAAGGTAGATTTTGTGTAGGCTGGCCAATGGGATCATTTTAGTTCTTGGAAATTTGAGTGTTTTGTTTGCAAATATCTTCTATTTGAAAGAATTTGAATGTTTTTTTTTTAAAGGTATTGCTCAAACTTCAAGGAATATTCTGATTTTCTGAGTTTTCATGTTTTATTCTGAGATATGTTAGATCTCATAAAAATTCAAAAATCTAAAAAGTTGAAAACAGAGTTCCATTTTCAATGGACTCATCTGATGACAATTCCAAGGTTAATATTCCTATCTTTCAGAAAGCTTTAAACGAAAGGATTTATCCTAAAAATTTATCTAACTACAATTTATTTGGAAGGTGCATGATACATAAGTCCACAGAGCATGGTGAAATTAATTGTCTGACTTTTCTTACAAGGTTAGATTTGGCTTTAAAAGGACTAATCTCTTTCTCAGATGTGTATAGGGTTGAAGGTTGGCAGGAAAATGAGGAGGTTATGGAGCAGCAGGAGGATGCAATATCAGCGGTCATTAATTGTTTAGATAATGCAAAGATTGAACCAATGCTGGAAATAAAGGATAGTAAAATGTCTTTTTTGGAATCATGTGATGGTAAGAAAAATAATCTATTTTTTTGTCAAGGTTCAAATGTGATTAAAGCTAATGTCAGGTATAAATATCCTAAAAAATACAGAGAAGAAATCACATCTCATGTTCATTTTCTAGATGATAAACAAAGAGGATTTAATGAAAAGAAAAAGAAAAGTGAGGTTAATCTTGAAACATTATTTGATAAGTATATGGAATTACTAAGGAATACTTGTCAAGAAGAAATCTCTGGATCTGATTCGAAAAGTTTTAACAAAAATGATTTGGCAAAGAAATGTAAACAAGTATTGATAGAATTAAAATACACTAAAATTAAAGAGGTTTCTGTATCAGCAAATAAAGGAATCATAGGAAAAGAAGTAAATCATGATTTATTAATTGATAACTTTAAATTGAATGACCAAATAGAGGATTGTTGCAAGATAATGGAACCAGATATTTTGTTGAATGATAGGACTGAATTATTTGAGGAACAATTCTTGAAAATGGAAGATACAAAGGGTTATGCTATTGCTGTGCATAATCAAGCATCACTCCAGCATTATTGTGAAGGTGAAACAAGGAAGTATTTTCATGAATCAAATGTTGTTTCACATTCACAACCAGATAATCTAGAAATGATAAATTTAGATAGGTTAGATTATGATGGTACTCATTTAGATACTGATGTGCAGAGAATTGAAGAGAACATTGAGACGTTTCCTGAACTTAAGGATAAACTAAACATCCAAAATGAAGAGGTAGATGTTGTTGGCAAGAGACACTATATGGATTCATGGTTGTTGTCATTGATGGCAACAAAGGTCATTCCACATATCCGCAAGTCATGATATATCTCTACCGGAAGTCAGATTGAAGATTGTTGTGGTCCGGTGAACAAGAACAGAGCATGTGGCAAGGTCCGACAGATTGGTCCGGATCTCTCAGAGGAAGTGTCTTGGCACAGTGCGGATCTGGGGAAGTCAAGAGGACTATCTTGAGTAGTATATTCCAAGGATTTAGCCTCCGGAGATGGACAAGGAAAAAGATATGAATAGTTGAGTACCGAATTCCTGAGAGACAGTGAAAACAGAGGAAGAACTGACTGACAGAGTATCAGACTACTTTCCGGATGTGTTACAGATGATGATAAAGGTTGCGGAGGCATGAATCATGTTTGGCCGACATAATTGATGATATCTACAAGTATATGCTTGATCCGCATTGCTTGGTGAGCAAGGATTCAGCCGACAGAACTAAGTTTGTAAGAAACTAGACTGTTCCGGATGCCGACTAGAAAGGTGATGAAATTACTTGTGCGGATATATATAGAGGATGGATTTAGTTGTAAAGTGTGTGAAAAATGTGTGAAAGGATATGCGAACAAGTCCAGAGTAGAGCAGAAGTAGCAAGAAAGATCCGGTATGTGAAAGGATAGCAGACTAAAGAACAGAGGAAAGATGAAGTGCAGCAGATCAGTATACTGAACCTAACCGGAACTGAACTCCAGCATATGCAGATGCTTCCAATCAATTCAAGACTGTGATTCTTATCACTTTGTAAGACAGTGTGTCTTCTTGTAGGCAGTGAGCCTCTTGTGAGCAGTGTGCTCGGGCAGTGAGCCCTAATTGGCAAGTGCCATTTTTGTAATTTCCTATTCTTCTAACAGAGAATAATTCTTGGGTTAATCACCCCGTGGTTTTCTCCCTTAACAGGGTTTCCACGTCAAAAATACTGTGTCATGTGTTTCTTATTTCATGGTTAATGTTTTGTGTTTGATTTTATGCTGCTTCAATTAAAAGGAAAGTTCAATAAGGGAAATAATTAGGATAACTGATTCACCCCCCCCTCTCAGTTATCAACAATTGGTATCAGAGCCAAGTTCCTCCTAATAGAGCCTAACAGCTTGAGGAAGATCTGGGATTTCAAATGGATGCATATGGTTTAAAGGAGCAACTCAAGACTGCCCTTGAGGATCTTGAACAGTCAAATTCTGAAGTTAGTGAATTAAGAGAAAGACTCAAACAGGCTGATGAATTCATGAGGGAATTAAAAGACAAATTAAGTCTCTCTATGAAAAAGAGAAAGGAGCTGCTCCAACAGTTGGCAAGACAAAGTGAAGAAAGCAATACAAATGAAGAATTGACTGAGCAAACCAAGTTATGTGAAAAGTTATCAAAAGAAGTCATTATGTTAAGACATGAAATGGAATCAGGAACTATAAAGTTCACTCAAGAGATTGAAGAAAAAAGAAAGGCTGAAGACAATCTAAGACAATCTCTTAAGGAAAAATCAGAAGAATGCCACCAGATGGACAGGATTATCAGACATCTTGAATCTGATCTTGAAGATGCCAAAGATAATGAAGAAAAACTTGAGGATCAAATTACCTCTCTCAAAAGAGATCTTCAAACAGCAAATGAATATAAAGAGAAATTCAAGATAAGTTCTGCTCAACTTGAAGTTCTTCTTGGAAGTCAAAAGAGGACTGATGACAAGTATGGTTTGGGATATGAGAAAGGAGAAAGCTCCGGATCCGGTCAGAGGAATCTTGGATCAGAAAATCCAAGGAGCAGGCCTAGAAGACCTCCGGTAAGACAGCCAATTGCTCAAAAATATCCATCCTTCAATGGATACTGCCACAGCTGCAACCATTTTGGTCACAAAGCTAATCAGTGCAGAATGAGAATGAATCAGATTAATTCATCCTTCTCCGGACAGTGCTTCAACTGCAAAAGGTATGGACACAAATCCCATGAATGCAGAATTATGCAAGTAAACAAATCATTCAAAGGTAGATGCTTTACATGCAATAGAGTAGGTCATATGGCTAATCAATGTAGATCAAGGGGATATCAGTTAAATATGCAAAGAAATGTTATTTGCCAAATCTGCAATAGGTCCGGTCATAATGCTAAAGTCTGCAGAAACAAGAATCAGGACAAAAGAGGTCCGGTGCATAATCAGAATCAAGACAAGGGTAAACAAAAGATGAATGCGGATGAAGTTAGGAATCAGATGAGCAAGATTTGGGTGAAGAAAAGCTCAGAGAATGTAGAGGTTGGATCCGCACCAGATTCTGGTGCTGATATTTCTTCCGGAAATTAAAAAGTGAGCTCAGGCTCAGGGGGAGACTCAAAGAAGATTCTGTTCCCCCAGCCAAACAAGTTGTGCCGGATGTGGCACAAGATGCGGATTAAAGGGTTTGTAGATATAAGTCCTGAGATGCTTCAGTCAAGTTTTCAGAGGTCCGCATGGAGTTATGAAGAAGCTGTGTTCGATTAAGTTAGACCTGTTCAGGGAGGTGCTCCGGTATGATAAAGGATTACAAAAAGGTCCGGAGAGATCCGGAAGTGCACGATCTTGTCTTGCGGATTGGACAGAGTGTTTGGGATGTTCTTGTAATATGTTACCTAGATTTATTCATGATTTAAAGATCCGGATGATATTCAGTGATCAGGACTAATCCGGGATACTCCAAGCTGTCCAGACATGGTAAACCGGAATAATGCAGGTGAAGCATTTATTGCAGACAGATATTAGGGTTTGCGGAGCAATATAAGGGATTTCTCAAAAGTTATCTGCTCATTCTACACTTGAGAAGAAGCGAATAGTGGAGCTCTGCAGCAAGGTTCATCAAGCACACCAAGGATCTCCTGCCGAAGCTATTGCATAAAGAAATCAATCCAACCACTCCGTGCAAACCGAAGGCGCATAAGGTATTCTTCGTTTTTCATTGCCTCACTGCAAATCTTTGAAGAATGGCTACTCCAAACATAGTTAAGATCTCTGATAGACCTCGCCCCTCATTCAAGAAACATCCCTACAAATCATTGGAGGTAGATCCACTAGGAGCCTTCTCTAGTGTTCCCCACGGAGTCTTACATACTGAAGATATTAGGGTTTACATACACGCAAACATTAAGGAATTTGGGGAATTCAAATTAAGAGACCTCTATCACAAGCAACTGATAGACAATGCTTTTGAGCTCAAACCAGAGTATAAGGGTATCCAGAAGAAACAATTTGAGCAATTCATTCATTTCCCTAGCTTTGAAGAAGATGAATGGGTCCGGTATGTACTGAGCAGGATGCATGACAACTTCCTTTGGCTAGATAGACCCTATAAGATCACAAAAGAAGCAATTAGAGCAGTAACTGGTCTATACTCTTCCGGGGGGGTACCTATCCTCAAATCTGTCAAGAACAACGTTGTAACTGAGGCCACCGGATCAAAATATGATAAGAGGGCAATGACCATTGAAGATATTTCGGATCCGGATATCAAATATGCATCAATGATAATAGGATACAAGATCTATCACTCCAGCAGGGAGAATTCTGTATCCGGAACTGCAATATACACAGCATATGAAATGCTAAGAAAGAATGCAGATTATGATCTTTGTGAACTACTACTAAGCCAATTAATGGAAAATGTACAGAAAATCAAGAAAGACAAGAAGAACTCCTTTAAGTATGGTACTCTCATTGTATGTCTATTCTTTTACTTCATGAATGAGCTACCCAGAACAAGTGGATGGGTATGGCAGAATGACAAACCTGTTGCAGTCCAGATAAGAGACTATTTGCATGGACTTGGGGATGCAAAAGCGAGAAATACAGCTCTATGGGGATACTTCAAAAACTTTCAGAGCATGATGCAAGCAAGAGAGAGAATTCCCCAGTCTCTCATTGAGAAATACAAGGACTCAGTATGCTTTATGGTTGACACTGATCAGTGCCTAATGGAGGCAGTGGAGCCAAGGACTGTCTGGATCATGCCCATGGGGTATGAAGTTGATGAACAAATAGTAGAGCTGCATGTTCAACACATGCTAAGTCAGCCCAAAGATCCTAAGGCAGAAAGGTTTGGAACCTTTGAGGAGCTGAGTGTGAAATTACATGTAGAACTCAGGGAACCTGAGATTAAGAGAAAAGTGAGAAAAGAAGTAGAGCACATTGCTCAAGGCCTAGGCATCTCAAAAGAGGCACTTGATGCCAGCCGGGAAAAGAGGAGAAAGGCTGAGGAAGAAGAGAAAAGCAAAGAAAGTGCTCCGGTTGAAACCCCCACCCGGACCAGATCATCAAAGAGATCTGCACCTTCCACAACCAAAAGCTCAAAACCGGAAGTCCAGGCATCCGGTAAAAGATCCAAGACAAAAGCATCAAGGGCTTATGAAAGCCAAAAGGATGAAGAGGAAACAGAATCAGATGAGGAAGTAAGAGAAGTAAAGAAACAGAAGAAGAAAGGATCCGGTAAGCCCTCCACAGGCCAAGACAAGGATGAAATGGCAGAGGTAACTCTTGAAAAGCCCACTCTGTCACTAGAGAGCATAATCAAGTCGGTCACGGTGGATGGAAACCTTCAACCAATGACTGAATCCTATGATGACTTCAGTGAGGCAGACCAAAAGACTCTGCAGGAAGCCACAGTTAAATATCTGAACACATACAATAAGGCTTTCATTGAGATCATATCTCTCATTCCTAAAAGCCTAGAGAAGGAAATGGAAGTAAGAAAGAATAATGCTCATGCCAAAGATCTTGAGATCCGGGAGCAGATAGCTATTCAGCTATATCCTCAAATTGATCCCAAGACAATGAACATGATCTTCAAGGACTGCAAAGATGAGTTCAGAAGTAAAGCCAGGATGAATCAGCTCATGCTTGGTGAGACTGACAAAGTGGCACAAGAGACAGAAGAGATCCTCCGGAAGGCCTTCAAAAGGTTCAATCTTCCTGTTGTAGAGGACTTAGGTGCAGAAACAGCTGCTGATTTGGAATCTTCTGTTCCGGAAGAAGTGAGCCCTGAACAGACAAGTGAGGACTTGGGACCCTCTGCTCCAGAAGAAGTGGCCCATGAACAAGCAAGCATCTCTCCTCCGGTTTCCCCTACAGTCTCCGGATCCAAAGAAGAAGAGCAATTGCAGGAGAAGGAAGCAGTGGTGACAGACAAAGAGGTTGACAGTTCTAAGACTGCAGAAGAAAAGAAACATCTGTCTCCGGCAAGAGACACTGCACAAACTGTTCAACAATTTTTGAGCAAAGAAACTCTAGAGATTGATGAACCGGAGCTTCTAAAAGGTCCATTTGATTTTGACTCTCTCTCTCCGGTACAAACAATGAAGATAGCTTCATTTGCAAATGCCAAGGCAAATGAAAAGCTCCTGAAGTCTCATATGGAAGACTGTGAGTTGATAGAGGCTGCTTCCGGAGTACTTGTAAAGATCATGCCATCAATCCAGATAGATCCGACAGCCTCCACTTCCGGTAATCTAAAAACCTTAGTCAGCAGTATTGATACACATTTTAATTCTCTAGAAAAATCAGCTGAAGAAAAGGTCCGAAAGGAATTTTTGGATAAAAGATTTTCTGAAATATTAGAATTAATCTCTAAGGATAGGAAGATTGTAAGCATTGGAATAAAGAGCTTAGAAAATGCTCTTAAGGATGGCGGTGACATCTACAAATTTTGTATATCTTGGTCAAAGGCAACAGCAGCAATTGACAAGAAAATAAAAGAGGAACAGGACAAGCTTCAAAGCTTATCTCAAAGTTTTGATCCTCTCTCTTCCTCTATAATAAATCAAGAATGTCAGACTATTGCAGTCTTGAATGAAATAAAGAATCTTGAGAAGGAGAGGAAGAACATTACCAACCGGATGGGAGAACTTAGAAGGATTATAGTCCCTAAGTTGGAAACTATGCATGAGGCCATCAGTGATGCCCAGACCACCGCCCATACAAAAGATCCGACAGATCTCAGGCGGGCAGAAGCTTTTGCATTTTTGTTGAGTGGTCACATTTCAATCTTGGACAGAATGAAGCTAAGTTGGGCTACTGAAATGGTTCAACTGCAGACATCCTTTGCAGACATTCTGCAGTATATGTGAGTATGTAAATATGCGGCTATATATAGAAAATTTTTTGAAAATTTTGGTGTGCGGACCCTACCCTTTGCCATTGATGTCAAAGGGGGAGTGAGGAGCAGTGAAAAATGAGGAATCCAACTCAGGGGGAGTTCCGGAAATTGTATATAAAGACAGAGCATCAGCAAAGGGGGAGCATAGTGTAAACACTTAGTCATTTTTCACTAAGTGTTGCCATCAATGCCAAAGGGGGAGATTGTTGGCAAGAGACACTATATGGATTCATGGTTGTTGTCATTGATGGCAACAAAGGTCATTCCACATATCCGCAAGTCATGATATATCTCTACCGGAAGTCAGATTGAAGATTGTTGTGGTCCGGTGAACAAGAACAGAGCATGTGGCAAGGTCCGACAGATTGGTCTGGATCTCTCAGAGGAAGTGTCTTGGCACAGTGCGGATCTGGGGAAGTCAAGAGGACTATCTTGAGTAGTATATTCCAAGGATTTAGCCTCCGGAGATGGACAAGGAAAAAGATATGAATAGTTGAGTACCGGATTCCTGAGAGACAGTGAAAACAGAGGAAGAACTGACTGACAGAGTATCAGACTACTTTCCGGATGTGTTACAGATGATGATAAAGGTTGCGGAGGCATGAATCATGTTTGGCCGACATAATTGATGATATCTACAAGTATATGCTTGATCCGCATTGCTTGGTGAGCAAGGATTCAGCCGACAGAACTAAGTTTGTAAGAAACTAGACTGTTCCGGATGCCGACTAGAAAGGTGATGAAATTACTTGTGCGGATATATATAGAGGATGGATTTAGTTGTAAAGTGTGTGAAAAATGTGTGAAAGGATATGCGAACAAGTCCAGAGTAGAGCAGAAGTAGCAAGAAAGATCCGGTATGTGAAAGGATAGCAGACTAAAGAACAGAGGAAAGATGAAGTGCAGCAGATCAGTATACTGAACCTAACCGGAACTGAACTCCAGCATATGCAGATGCTTCCAATCAATTCAAGACTGTGATTCTTATCACTTTGTAAGACAGTGTGTCTTCTTGTAGGCAGTGAGCCTCTTGTGAGCAGTGTGCTCGGGCAGTGAGCCCTAATTGGCAAGTGCCATTTTTGTAATTTCCTATTCTTCTAACAGAGAATAATTCTTGGGTTAATCACCCCGTGGTTTTCTCCCTTAACAGGGTTTCCACGTCAAAAATACTGTGTCATGTGTTTCTTATTTCATGGTTAATGTTTTGTGTTTGATTTTATGCTGCTTCAATTAAAAGGAAAGTTCAATAAGGGAAATAATTAGGATAACTGATTCACCCCCCCCTCTCAGTTATCAACAGATGTGGATAAAGATGAAGAAATAATCCATCAAGAGTCATACATCCTTCAATTTGAAGTAAGACCAGACATTGAGCTAAGCAATGAAAGTGCAAAGTTAAATGGAGGACCAACTGTCAATGAACAAGCATGTCCAACAGAACCAGAGATACACCAGGTTGTATTTTTCCCTTCCATAGTGAATAATGTTGAATACTATTTTGATTATGGAAATTCAAGAGATAAGACATGCATATGGATTAGTCATGAACATGATGAGCTTCCTCAGTTGATGATTATTAGAATTTATTCTGTTAAACACAATGAATTCAGAATACAAGAATATTTTTCAGAATTCAAAGATAAATTTGCTAAGTTGAGAACCATAACTAGTGCCCTGATACACCTGCACAATCTAAGGAAGTATGCAAATACAGGTGTCTTTGGGTCTTTTCCTGGGTTTTATTTGCCTTGTGGAGGCTTGTGTATAGTTTGGTTGAATGGTTGTTTTGTTTCTTTTCTTTGTTTTCTTGTCTTGCTTTGTGTTGTTTCCTTTCGTAGGTAGTTGTTTGTGCAGTCTGTTTGTTTTGTTTGCTTTATTGTTTTTCTGTGTGTTGGGGTCTTTATTCTAATTTAGAGTATGCAGGAGCAGACTGACAACCACTAAAAATAATAGAAAATTTAGAACATTCAGGTTAATTATTTGAAATTTATACATAACTTGTTGTGACTGTCATGAATGTAGAAAGTTGTTTGACTTGTGAAATTTTGTATTCAATAACTGTGGGTTGAGTATTCAAGGGAAGTTTCTCACAATGACACACCTAAAATCCTTGGGTTCGTTGAACATACCAGTGTAGATATTAGATGAAAAATCAAAGGTCACCCTTGCTACCATTACAATTCTCAGCTTAATTTCAGCAAGTGATCATTCCTTGCACCATGAAGTTACAACTGTAATATCTTATGAAATCTCTATCAAATACAAAAAATATAAAATAATAAAATGGATTTTAATGAAAATCTAGATTAAGCCATCTAAGTAACTCTACCGGGGCTATAGACGCTTGTTGGTAGTGGGGCTCTACTTAGGAGAATTGTAACGATAACCTTGTTGGGGCTATGGATGCCTGCTAGCAGCAAGGCTCTATCTGGTTGGCTATGAGGGAATGACATCAACTATGTAGGCTAATATTAGTCACTGGTTTGTTCAACTAATTTTCAAGATGAGGATTATTAATCATGTGCACCCACTTAAACTGAAGGGAAAATTCATGCACCTTATTGAATACATTAAGTCTCAAGTTGGATAATGATTTGCAGAAAAGATAGTTGGAAGTTATGAGTTTATTTCATTTAGTTTTCTTTAATGGTTTTAATTTGATTGTTTTGTTTGGTTGCTAGTTGTTGTGATACTCAAAACATGCCCCATTTTCCTCCTTAGAAAAATGAGGACCCCTGTTGTGGCTTTGCTTTTTGCTTTTGTGTGTGGGTATGTTGGGTGGTAAAAGGGAAAAGAGAGTGAAAGTTACAAACCTTGTTGAAAACAAAGAAAAATAACCATTAAGTACCAGAGCTGAATATGGGAGAATTCCTTGTCAAAAAATGAGTGAGGGTTGCTTTTTGAACCATGTTAAAATTCACAATATTTTGCAAGTTACGTGTGTTTTTTGGTAAAATGCATTGTGATATGGGTTTGTATGTTCATATACAAAGTTGTTTGTATATCGGGTCACTTATATGCAAAGTCGCTCATATACAAAGTTGTTTGTATATCGGGTCACTTATATGCAAAGTCTCTCATATACAAAGTCATTTGTATATTGGGTCGTTGCATGGGTCGCAATAGAAGTCATCGAGTCTAGATACATTGTTTACTTGTATGCATTTGGCTAACGTTTTATTTTTACATACAAGGTGGACCCGACGAAATTAAGAGTTGAAATGAATGTTCGGTTGAGTCCGTTGCATGTATATTATGTTTGTATGTTTGGCAAGGCGAAACATACAACATGATATACAAAGTGATATGCATGTCGCAGAGCCGAAATAACTATGAAATAAGGTTTAGTCATTGTATATTTCGCGCATTGTATGTACATTGTCGGGTCATACATTGCAATATACATACAATGCAAATTTTAGGGGGGATTAAAATCTGATATAATGGATGCATCGAAGTTCAATGTATATCGGAAGATGTATTTTGCGTATATACAAGTCGGAGTTGAAAGGGGATACATACTATGGTTTATAAATGTTGAAGTCCGAAAGGACATACAAAGGATGTTGTATGTATCTATGCTTGTATCTAAAGGTTTGATACAAGCCGATATGCATCACGGAAATACAAGTAAAAGGTAAGGTGGGCTCCACCGCTTGTATATCGGGCTTGCATAAATTACAATGTATATTTTCGATATACAAGCATATATACAAGCCAATATGCAAAGTTCAAGATACAAACTGGATGTGTAGAAAAAGTTAAAAAACAGAAAAGTCTTTGTATGTTTCGGTCACTTGTATGTTTACGATATACAAGCCCAATATACAAAGAAATAAAGGGCCATACAAAAGAGTTTGTATGCGTCCATGCTTGTATATAAGGGTTTTGTACAAGTATTGTTGTATCGCGAAGATACAAGTGAATGGTAATGTGGGCTCCACCGCTCATCGGCGAGAGTTAAGCCGATAAAGTTACATCAGCCAGAAATATGCAATTGGAATGAAATTTTTGGATCGCCCCAACCGAAGTAAGTTACGCCGATGACAAAGGAAATACAAGCCAATAAAGTTACATTGGCCAGAAATATGCGATCGGAATAAAATTATTGGATCGCCCCGATTGCGAGAGTTATGCCAATGATAAAGAAATATACAGGACGCGGTATACAAAGCAAAAGACATACAAAGAAATGGGATGTATGCAGAATTAAAACTAGCGGTAAAAAGTTAAAAGGCAAATACTAAAGCAGAAGGCCAAATTTTTGGGTGCATTGATTACTGTAATTAATGCCCATCTAACATTCGACAGAGGTATAAATTGACAACAACAAACATGAATTTTTAAATCTATTTTTTGTCTATTTCACAAGTATGCAGGTAGATAAAGGCAGAGCTATAATGGTGATGACATCACAAAGGGTGGATTGGATCACAAACGAAGCAGGAGGAGTAAAGGCTTTCAATGAGAAGAAAAATGCAGGTGGAAGGAAACATTATTAAAAGAGCAACATAAGATATTTTGGTGGTTGTTAGGGTTTCCAAAGGGCATCCTTATGCTCAATATGGGTATGCTACTCAAAGATTTTTTGTGGGATTTGTTTTCAACCATTGTTGTTGCACTTGGGATGTAGACCATTGATTGACTAAGGTTTTGGAACTGTATTGGGGATAATCGGAGCTATATATTGAGCCCCTTTACTCTGTAATATTTACACAGGAATTTTTTGTAGAACACGGGGATTTTTTGTAGAACACAGGGATTTTTTGTAGAACATAGGGATTCACAAGGATTTATAGAATAGAGTTGGAAGTTGTAATTTGTCTTAGCATTTTGAATAGAACATTTTTAGAGTAGAAGGAGGTCGCATGTGTCTGCAATAAGGAATGTGTGGAACATCTAGCTTCCTTACTGTATTTGTAAAGCATTGTAACTTTTATGTAAGTTGATTAATGAAGCTAAGAGTCATTCATACATTGTAAATCATAAATGACTGTGTGTTTTGAATACAAATGAATCTGGAATTCTACGTCTATATTCAGAGTGTCTTCTGGCTCTTCTTTGTATTTGAAATAATATCTCTTAAAGCTTGCAGTCTTGAATGTGTTTTCGTGAAAACACTTAGGGCATTCGCATTTAATGATTTAGTCTGTAGATTTGATTAGGTTTACTATACTTCTTACAACGTGCATAACAGAGCATTTAGATCCTGTAGTAGAATGAGGTTTAATTTAGATTTCTCTAACTTTTTCCAAACATTTGAAATACTTAGCTTAAATGTAGAAATTTAAAGGAGATTGTCTAATATTTGAAGGAAACATGAACAACTGAGTTGATATTGGATAGTTTTCATAACATTTGAAAAGAAAACTTGTGTTAATATAAATCATATAAAGCTTTATGGTACAATAACAAATATATGCAAAAGAATGAATAAAATGTTGATATTTGTGATTTTTTGCATAATTAGAGTCCTGTGAATCATCAAAAAACCTTAAATCAAGTAAGCCCCCTTGCATATTACAGCTTCACATCAACCTACTGAATTGTCCAACAGGTCAAGACCTAACCATACAGAAACTTGGGATTAAGTAATCTTAATTGATTTCTTCATATCTTTCAAGACAGTTAGGTTCATTTTGTGAATTTTAACTTTTGTTATGAATGTGTAAAAATAATCATCAACAAATACCATATCAAAGCTCTTATCTAATTGAAAAACCATTAAGATATAATCCCAGGTGATAGGAATAAACCCTGACCCATCCTTTAGCTCAATCATACGGGTTTGGGGGTTATAGTTATCTGCAAACATTTTGAGCAATTCTACATTTACAAACACATTTGGTACTACTAACTTCCCCAAGTTCATCCTCCATGGATTAGAGACTAGGTTGTGTCTATGCATTTTCTTGTAGTGGTATATAAATAGGTCATATTCTCTGATGGGGGTCCATGAATCTCCTACGTATCTGTTACTATCTTTGAGTTTTTCAGCATGTGGATTCAATTGGGCATTTCTTCTAAACCTCTGCCCAGACCCCAGGCATTGTTCTATCAAGTCTTGGTTTAGATGTTTATCTTTTATTTTCTGTCTCTTCTTAGGGTTTTCATTCCTACATTCCATGGTTTCATGTGTTTATGAATTCACAATTGAAGTGTACTCTATAATCTCAAAGTTAGGTCTAGAGTACTTACTTGGATGAGCTTTCCTTGTTCTACAACTTGCCCTTTTCTATCTTTCATCTCCTCAATTTTCCTTGCCTGTTAAAATTTTTTAGAGATTAATCCTTTTAGCTCCGGTTCATTAATGGCGTATATGTGTCAAATGCAATATTGATTCAAGAGCAATTAATTTATTTGAATTGGGGGTCATTTGATAGATATCTAATAGTCATGTAACTAATTTATTGGGATGGTTGCCCTTTTCCTTAATATTATTTCACCATTCATCGAGGTATCGGAGTGACCTCTGATAATGTCATATCTGTTGGGAATTAAGGTGTCTCAACCTTGGTAATTCCTTGTATTATTTCATTGTATTTATTTATTTATTGCCTATTGTATAATTTGGATGCAAATCCTATGTTTTCATATTCTGGGAGTTGGCATGGTGATGTGTCATCCCACATGGCATATGACCACATGTAAGTTTGTCCTCACATGAGGAGATAGGTATCCCACTCAGTGGTAGGAATATTTTTCCATGTGTCGGCATCTTGGAATGTGTGTAATGGAATATTGAC
The DNA here is from genome assembly GCA_027924645.1 of Cunninghamia lanceolata. NCBI lineage: Eukaryota > Viridiplantae > Streptophyta > Pinopsida > Cupressales > Cupressaceae > Cunninghamia > Cunninghamia lanceolata. The sequence continues at coordinate 1,843,648 of BSBN01000185.1, read as the reverse complement.
TGAAACGGTCATGACAGATTCCTATGACAAAGTTATGACATGTAAGAGTCAGAAATAGAAGATCCTATGACAAGTATGGACATGTGTCAAGAAGCATCTTTGAAAAAGGCATCTTTGGGTGCCCCAAGGTGGACTATGACATGTTGTAAAAGAATATACTATTTATAGCATGTGTATGATAGATTATCTTATAGCTATAAGTTATGATAGCTATGACAGACTCTATGATGGTTGTAAGAGTCGTAAGAGCATCTATCATTGCCCATTTTGGAAATAGGAAACCTTCTTGGGATGGGGTGACTTGACAAGTGTTAAGGACATCCTACAGTTTGGACAAGTGTTCATAGGCATGGGTTTTGGGCCATGAGGCCATGTTGGACGCCCATCTCAAGTTGGAGCCATCTTTGCCTTGTATTTGCTTTATAAATAGGTGCTTTGGAGAGGTGATGCATTCTGTGATTGATAGGTAATGTTATGCTGCTAGATAATCTCTAGATACAAGTGTCGAAGACTCCTATAAGAGCATTGGCTCTGTGACTGTATTGTAACCTTCATTGTTAACAGAATACATTTGAGTTGTGTTTTAAAGTGTGGGGTTTTTCACCCAATAAGGGTTTTCCCCACGTATATCTTGTGTCTCTCTTCTTTTGTCTTACTTTCTTGTGTATGTGTTTGCTACAATATCTCTGTTAGTGGGTTAGCATAATATGTAATTGTAAAGATAAAATTGAATTTGCATTCTCCTCCCTTCATTAGATTAGTGTAGGAAGCGATTTCCGCACACCTAGCTTCCTTTCAATTGGTATCAGAGCCTGGCCAGTTTTAGTTCTAGCTACCAGGTAGGGGTTTTTTGAGCCAATCTTAGGTTGAGTGGGAGTTTGTGTAGAGTATTATGTATCTTGTTGTAGTTAGGAGATGGCAACCACATCAGGAAGATTAGAGGTGGAGAAATTTAATGGCACTAATTTCAAGTTGTGGAAACTCAAGATGGAAGACCTACTTGTTGATCGTGACCTATGGGAAACTGTATCTAGTGCAAAACCTACATCAATGTCACAAGCTGATTGGGACCTCAAAGATCAGAAGGCTAAGGGTCTCATAAGACTCTGTTTAGCTAACTATGTCTTATTGAATGTCCATGAGGAGAAGAGCACGAAAGATCTTTGGAAGAAGCTAGGTGATGTTTATCAGGCCAAGTCCTTGGTGAACAAGATTTTTTTGAAAAAGAAGTTGTTTTCTTTGAAGATAGAAGACAAAGGATCTTTTTCGGACGATATGAATTATTTCAACATGATCATTGCACAGTTGACATCTATGGGTGTGAAAATGGAGGAGGAGGATCAGTGTATGACCCTAATTTGTTCTTTGCCCAATTGGTGGGATCATCTTGTCATGGCTATAAAAAGCACCACTACCACCTTCAAGATGGAAGATGTGGTGTATTCACTATTATCTGAAGAGATGCAAAGAAAGTCTTCTAAGGCAGCCAAAGAGGCTCTTGTAGTTTGTGGAAGACCTAAAGAGAAAGGGAAGAAGAAGGACAAGAAAGGTGAAAAGGGTAGATCCAAATCTCTTGGAAAGTCCAAGGCTCTTTGTTGGAACTGTGGGAAAATTGGGCATTTTCGAAAGGAATGCAAATAGGAGAAGAAAAAGAAGAAGAAGAATGCTCCTGATTCAGATTCTAAGAAGTCATAAGATGATGGTGATGCCTTCATTGCAACCCTAGCCACCAATGTATATGATGATGTGTGGTTGATTGATTTTGGTGCATCATTCCACATGACCTTGCATCGAGACTGGTTTACAAAGTATGAAGAGTTCGATGGTGGAAGAGTGTACCTGGGTGACGATTCTCATCTAAAGATTGTTGGTCGTGGATTAGTCTCAATCTGATTCCCTAATGGATGAGTGAAGGGGATCACTGGGGTTATGCACATCCCAGGCCTTGCATGGAACCTACTTTTTGTAAGTATGTTGAATGATGCAGGTGTGCAGGTTGTCTTTTCGAAGGATGGATGCAAGATGACTAGAGGATCTATGGTGCTTGTGAAGAGTACTCAGAGAGGTACTCTATTTCAACTGGAGGCATGCACTTTATAGTGCAATAGTTCTTTTGACTCGAAGAAAAGAGTTGCAGTCACTTCATCCCCACCATCTGAATGAGTAGTGAATAAATCTATTGTAACTAGTTCTGATGGTAGTGCACATGGTTTCAAAGTTAAGCTTCCTACTGAAAAGACTATGTTATGGCATTTGAGATATGGCCACATTAGTGAGAAGGGTCTTAGAACCCTAAAAAATAAAAACCTTGTTGAGGGGTTAAATGATTGTAATCTTGAGTTTCACTTTTGCGAACATTATGTCTATGGAAAGCAAAACCGTGTTTAGTTTTACTCTAGTTCTCACAAGTCTTCTGGTGTATTAGATCTTATTCATTCTGATGTGTTTGGTCCTATTAATGTTCCTTCAATTTCCAAATCTATATATTTTGTATCTTTCATAGATGATTATAGTAGAAGGACATAGGTTTATTTTATCAGAAGCAAGACTGAAGTCTTTAGTCAGTTTAAGGAGTTTAAAGCCTTTGTTGAAAATCAAACTAGCAAAAAGATTAAGTGTTTGAGAACTGACAATGGTGGTGAGTTTTGTTCAGCAGAGTTTGATAAGTTCTGTAAAGAGAAAGGGATTGAAAGACATAAGCCGCAGCAAAATGGAGTTGCAGAGAGGATGAACAGGACACTAATGGAGAAGGCTAGGAGTATGTTGAGTGGAGCAAGCCTCGAACAAAAGTTTTGGGCTGAAGTTGTTGCCACTGCTTGCTATCTAGTAAACAGATCTCCTATATCAACTCTTGTTGGGAAGACACCTATGGAGGTGTGGTCTGGCAAGAAGCCTTCAGTTAGACATCTTCATGTTTTTGGTTGTGAGGCATATACACATGTTCCTAGGGAGAAATGGTCTAAGTTGGAGAACAAGGATGTTAAATGTATTTTCATTGGATATGGTGTCAGTGTGAAAGGATACAAGCTTTGGTATCCTGTGGCTGAAAAAGTGTTGTATAGCCAAAGTGTTATCTTCAGAGAGCTAACACCTTCTTCCATTGTTCTACAGCCAGAATAGACAGAAAAGAAAGAGGATGCAGTTCAGTTTCCCTCTACCCTTGAGAAATTTGAATAGACAGACACTGTGAGACTTGATGATGAGGAGAGCTCTAGTAGCTCTGAAAGCTCAGAAGATGGAGGTTCCTGGAAGGAGGTCATGAAAGATGAGATGGCTTCTTTGGAAAAGAATAAAACATGGGACTTGGTGCCTTTGCCTGATGGATGGAAACCCATTAGATACAAATGGGTGTTCAAGAAGAAATTCAGTGCAGATGGCAGTGTTGAAAAGTACAAGGCTAGATTGGTTGCAAAGGGGTAATCACAAGTGGAGGGAATTAATTATGGTGAAATTTTCTCTCCCGTTACAAAGCTGACATCCATTCGATTCATGTTATCTCTTGTAGATGCTTATAACTTAGAGGTAGAACAGATGGATGTGGAGACAACTTTCCTTCATGGTCATTTTGAGGAAGATATTTACATGTCACAGCCATAGCATTACATAGAGAAAGGTAAAGAAAATTTGGTTTGCAAGTTAAAGAAGTCTTTGTATGGTTTGAAGCAGTCTCCTAGGACGTGGTACTTGAAGTTTGATGCCTTTGTGTTGTCAATTGGATATCTGAGATCAAAATCAGACCATTGTGTGTATTACAAATTTGACAATAAAATCATTCTCATTATTTCATTGTATGTTGATGATATGTTGTTGATTGGGAATGGTAAGAATATGATTTTTGATTTGAAGTCTCAGTTGTTAGCACAGTTTGAGATGAAAAATCTTGGGGCAGCCAAGTACATTCTAGGAATGGGAATTAGAAGAGACAGAGCTAATATAAAACTTTGGTTAAGCCAGAGTAAGTATGTGAAGACCGTGTTGGATAGGTTCAGCATGGCAGATTGTAGACCATTGTGTGTTCCTGTTTCATTGGGGACAAAGTTATCTATTAATGATTGTCCAAAATCTCCTAGTGAGGTGGAGGACATGAGCAAAGTACCTTATGCTAGTGTTGTTGGTAGTTTGTTGTATGTTATGGTTTGCACAAGACCAAACATTGCCCAAGCAGTGGGAGTCCTTAGTCAATTTATGGCTAATCCTGGATGGGTACATTAGGATGTAGTTAAGTGAGTGTTTAGATATTTGAGGGGTACTTCCAAGTATTCCATATGCTATCATGGAAATATTATAGGACCTCTGCATTCAGTTTGTATTCACGTATTTTAGTTTGATGTATGCTATGTTCTGCACAAGACCAAACATTGCCCAAGCAGTGGGAGTCCTTAGTCGATTTATGGCTAATCTTGGACGAGTACATTGGGATGTAGTTAAGCGAGTGTTTAGATATTTGAGGGGTACTTCCAAGTATTCCATATGCTATCATGGAAATGTTACAGGACCTCTACATTTAGTTTGTATTCATGGATTTGTGGATTCTAATTGGGTAGGTGACATTGACAGCAGGAAATCCACTAGTGCCTATGTGTTCACTATGTTTGGTGGTGCAATTAGTTGGATGAGTAAGCAAAAACTTGTGGTTGCTTTGTCCATGACAGAAGCTAAGTACATGGCAGCAACTCATGCTTGAAAGGAAGCCATTTGTCTTAAGAGATTGTGTTCAGATATTGGTGTTGATGCAGGACAGATTATGATTTGCTGTGACAGTCAGAGTGCGATTTGCCTTGCAAAGAATCTAACTTTCCATGCTAGAACAAAGCATATTGATGTATAGTCTCACTTTGTGTGAGACCTAGTAGAGGATGGGAAGGTAAATTTGGAGAAGGTAGATACTTTGAAGAATGTTGCAAATGCATTGATGAAGCCAATGGGCACAAAGAAGTTTAGATGGTGTTCAAAGTCTATGGGCCTCTCGGCCTATAGCAGTTAAATCATGTTATTTCTATTGGCTCTTACAAGGTGTTTGAAAAGTGAGAAAATGTTGGGAATTAAGGTGTCTCAACCTTGGTAATTCCTTGTATTATTTCATTGTATTTATTTATTTATTTCCTATTGTATAATTTGGATGAAAATCCTATGTTGTCATATTGTGGGAGTTGGCACGGTGATGTGTCATCCTACATGGCATATGACCACATGTTTGTCCTCACATGAGGCTATAGGCATCCCACTTAGTGGTAGGAATATTTTGCCATGTGTCAGCATCTTGGAATGTGTGTAATAGAATATTGACCAAAACGGTCATGACAGATTCCTATGACAAAGTTATGACATGTAAGAGTCAGAAATAGAAGATCATATGACAAGTATGGACATGTGTCAAGAAGCATCTTTGAAAAGACATATTTAGGCACCCCAAAGTGGACTATGACATGTTGTAAGAGAATATGCTATTTATAGCCTGTGTATGACCGATTCTCTTACAGTTGTAAGTTATGACAGCTATGACAAATTCTATGACGGTTGTAAGAGTCGTAAGAGCATCTGTCATTGCCCATTTTGGAAATACGCAACCTCCTTGGGATGGGGTGACTTGACAAGTGTCAGGGACATCCTATAGTGTTGGACAAGTGTCCATAAGTGTGGGTTTTGGGCCATGAGGCCATGTTGGACGCCCATCTCAATGTGGAGCCATTTTTGCCTTGTATTTGCTTTATAAATAGGTGCTTTAGAGAGGTGACACATTATGTGATTGATAGGTACAATTATGCTGCTGGATCATCTCTAGATATGAGTGTCAAAGACTCCTGCAAGAGCATTGGCTCTGTGACTGTGTTGTAACCTTCATTGTTTACGGAATACATTTGAGCTGTGTTTTGGAGTGTGGGATTTTTCACCCAATAAGGGTTTTCCCCATGTATATCTTGTGTCTCTCTTTTTCTGTCTTACATTCTTGTGTATGTGTTTTGTTGGTGCCTGAATTGACTCTCAGTTTTTGAGCAATTTTTATGCAGGCACCTTCCCAAAAAATCCAAAAAGGTTCTAAGTTTTAGGGCCCCTCAGTGTTTTTTAGCATTTGCATCTTAGTTCAATGGAGGTGGTCTTTGTGTTTTCTCCATCGGCATGAGTTTGTTTTTGTGTCTTCAACATTTCAGTTTGGACGTGAACCCCTTTTTTTGAAAGTTTATTTTCTCAACGGTTCAATGTTCAATGGTTCAATGCTTTGTGATTTTGGTCTCGGCCGAAGTGTTTTGCTGATGGAGTATTGAACTTCTTGTTTGAACCTCGCCATTGAACCATCGGGTTGAACCGGTTCATCGGTTCAATGGGTTCACAGGGTTGCATTTTGTGCTGCCGACAGAGGAACTATCAGGTTGAACCTTTCTTTTGAACTTAGCTAATGGTTCAACCCGACGGAAGGAGAAGTAGGAGGCCGATGTGTTATCGGCAGGAGTATGTATGTCGGCAGGTGGATTTTCGGCTGGGCCGATGGTGATAGTCTTGCCGAAGAGGGTATGTTTTGTTCGGCTATCGGAGTGACTTTGGCTATCGGGAGCAGCGTTTTGTGGTTCATCAATGGGGGAAGTCACCCCGATGGGGAGTGCCATCAGCGTAAGTTTTTGTATCAGGTTAGCCATTGGAGGGTCCGCCGATGGAGAGTGTTTCACCGATGGGGTGTCATCGGCGTGGGTCTGGCCGATGGAGGAGCAGTATGTTGCTGGCGAAGGTGTCGTCGGCGTGACCTTTGAGATCGGCAGGAAACTTTTTGGATGCCCTGATGGTGTGTGTCACACCGACGGAGGGGAGGATGCCAGGGTCTATCGGTGTGAGTTGTATTGTCGGGTGAACTGTGGAATGGTTGGCTGATAGACTAATCTCTGGCCGATGAAAGGGAGTGTAGTGTAGCGGTCGGCGAGACTGATGAGGTCGGTGAGAGGTTTTTCGAGTTGGCCGATGGTAGTGGTCTTGGCGATGGGCTTTTGGAGAGAAAGGCATGTGTCGAGCTTGGCAAAAGCGCTCAACACCTATTATGCTCACGGCCATGCTTTTAAACTACTAAAGGAGTCTCCGCACCGTGCATGTGGGATTAATGTTCCTGCATAATTTGAACCTTCAGGAAGCGCGTTTTGGCGGGAGATCTTTTTTTGAACGCAGCGACAATTTTCTCTGTGGTTGCGGGTTGTTGGGCCATCAATGGCGACTGTAGTAGGGGTATGGGTGATGGTACACATGATCAGGTTGCCCAATTTTTGGATGAAGACTTCCAGATGGTAGCACAGGGCTTGAGGCCACCCTTGTCTACTCTTCTGTCTGATGCAGCAATAACTTCTAAGTGCCTTTCCTTTGTGGGGTCTGTATCTGACATTTTTTTATGTCCATCATGTAATTAATTGCTTGAGGTACACTTTCTGGCCGATATAGGCAGACTGTGTTACCATTTTTGTGGTTGTTGAAACTTGAACATTTTGGCTCTGTAATGCAATACAGCTAATTTGATTGCTATGTGCAGCGAAACTTGTGAGTTTATGTATCTCCTGTTGTATGTTTTTGCATGAATCCACTGATTTCATGGTTAATCTTATATGAGAAATGCTATGTTAGCATGTGTTTTGTTAATTCTGTCTCCAATATTGCATGTATCTTTCTTCTGAGTCTGGATATTTAAGGAATGTCTGAGACTCTAGAACATAGAATTCCTGTGTTGAATGTCTGATCTCTTAACTTCTGCTCAAGGGGTAGATTAAATTGTTCTCAGATTGAACATTGGGAAGGGTATACTGCAGTAGGGATGCCATAAGTATAGATAGCTTAACACTTTGTATTGGGAGATATCTGTAAGGCAGGTATCATATGTATCCCCCTGAAATCCAGTTTTAGTTGTTCATGCATATCATTCATAGGTGTATGTCTACTGACTCCAGGCCTTGGATAGGCACCAATCTTGCTTTGTGTTAGTGTTATATACCATGTCCAGCTTTGCATCCAAATATAAAATCAAAATCAAAACTCCAAAACAACCATTAGGACAGTAGAATTAGTTTTAGGATCCAAGTCCTCTGTCTACAACTGCAAATAGGCCCAAAGCTAGCCCCTTTGCTCTTATCTTACAGTTTTGGTCTACTTACAGGAGGACTTATCTGCTTTCTATCAGCATCCCAGTCTTTGTATGCATATCCTCATGGATGTTGAGTAGGGAATACCCCCCTAGGTTTTGCAGAGCCTGAAGAAGAAGAGGAGATAAAATATAGAGTCTATCTCCTACACTGTTGGCCCCTGGCCCAGAGATCCTATTGATCATTGATGGCTACCTTGTAGGGAAATCTGGGAGTAAGCATCCAGTCTGGGACAAAAACCAACATGTTTGTTGCAATATCTCTATTAGTGGGTTAACATAATCTGTAATTATAAAAATAAAATTGAATTTGCAATCTCCACCCCTCATTAGATTAGTGTAGGAAGTGATTTCCTCGCACCTAGCTTCCTTTCAATATCGATACCATTATGTCATGTCGATATCCTTTTATATGTTGTAGAATCCTTTTTATATTCTTTGAAAATGCCCTTTATCATTGTATTGGCAGGACCAAAGATTATGTCCCTTTGATATCCTCAAGTCCCCTCGAAATGCTTTTACACTTGGATATCATTATATCGGCGAGACACATTTAAGTGTCACATCGATATGTATCAGTCCCTTTGATGTGCTTGATGTTATCGGGGTATCGAAGAGACATATGATTTAGTCTTCCCGATATCCTTCAACCTCTTTGATATATTTTATCTCCTTGATTATCTTATGTTAGCGAAATACAAATTGACTTTATAACATCAAGCTATTGGGGAGACATTAAAGTGAGTCCTCCCGACATGGTATTCCCCCAGTGATATTTTGCTTTATGACTTCTAAACGATCCTTAAGTCAAATTAAATAATTTTATTCTTTTGGAGAGTAATGGTGGGGATGTTGCGAGATTATTAGGGTTAGGGCATCAATTGAGCAAATTTATTATTTTGCATTTTGCAATATAAGTATGGGAAGATGTCAGGAATAGGTTATTTTGATTTAGATTAATAGTGAAAAAGAACATACATGGACCAAGCAATTTGTGGCACTTAAGGTTATGTAATGGAATTTACAATTGATAGTTAAATTATATAACAATTTTTTTTTATGATCTTTACTAACGTTTATTAGAATTGCTACATGTTTTACATCATTGGAATGACATATTAGCTGTAACTTTTTTGAAATTTTATTATGGTATGTGCACTTTGATATGATGTAATATGATTATGGTTTCGTTTCATATGTTGTAATATTAGATATATAACAAAAAAATAAATTATTGCATGAAATAAATAATAATTTTTCATTTTAAATGTTTTTTTACAGAACATGGGTCTTCAAGAAGATCAAGATGATCCTCATGATATAGATCCAGATTATGTTGGTTCTAGTACAAATTGCATGGCAGAGGATGATGATGATGCAGATACAGAAGACACCGAGGCCGATGATGATGATCATGATCATGATTATGATCATGATGATCATGATGGTGATGATGATGATGATGATGATGAGGTAGTTGCTGGTAGTAGCCAGTGACATTCACGATCATATAGACTGCATCATGGATCATTACTGATATATCATTATGGTGCCTCTTTTCATGGTTACTATCATATGTATCATTTTCACGGCCTGTAAGACCATATTAATGAGTTGTATCATAAATTTATGTATCATTTTGAATTATATCATTTGGACATGTATCATCTTGACTTGTATCATTTTGAGTTATATAATTTATCATTTTTACTTATATCATTTGTACATTTATCATTTTGACTTATGTAGACTATTGGACATGTATCATTTTGACATGTTATTGATCTACTGGCATATTTGACTTTCACTTGTTTTAGTTATATATGATTATGATCTTATCAGTATTGACTTGTCAATTTATATATATTGAAAGTGGTTGATGATTTTTGGATGGATATTTATTACATATGATGATTTTAATTTACTGCTCAGGATGGATGTTCTTAAATTCAATTAAATTATAGATATTTGTAGACTCGCTGGTTTTAATTATAGATGATGATCATGTTATCTTGTTATTCTGCATAAACAATAATTCTCCCATGCGAATTAATTATCATGTTATTCTACCTTGTGCGCTCGATGCCAATTCATTTGGGACAAGACATTCATCCAACACTTCATTCATTGATACATTGAAGGGCATTTAAGGCATTGTCAGTCACAATTTAATAAACTTCACTCGCCTTATGAAATTGATATATTTAACTAATTAAATTGAAATAAAACATATAAAATTAATAAATGTAAGAAAAACAAGAAGAATTTTTTGAAGCAAAAAAAGAAGCAACAATGGAAGCCAAACTAGAAGAAAACCAGAAGCAATCTTGGAAGCAAAACTTGGTGTTATCTAGGAAGCAAAAACAGAAGCAATTCAGGTTACAAACAAAGAATTAATAATGGAAGCAATTTTAGAAGTAACAAAAGATGCAATAATAGAAGCCATATTAGAAGCAACAAAAGACCCAAAAATGGAAGCAAATTTGGAAGCAACAAGCGATGTTATATCGGAAGCAAAATTGGAAGCTAAACTAGAAGCAAAATTGGAAGCAAAACTAGAAGTAAACCTGGAAGCAAAAACAGAAGCAAACTTGGAAGCAAAACCAGAAGCAAAATTGGAAGCAAAACTGGAAGCAAAATTGGGAGCAAAATTGGAAGCAAAATTGGAAGCAAAACTGGAAGCAAAATTGGAAGCAAAACTGGAAGTAAAACTGGAAGCAAAACCAAAAGCAAAATTGGAAGAAAAACTAGAAGCAAAATTAGAAGCAAAACCAAAAAAAAACCTAGAAGTAAAATCAGACACAAAATTGGAAGCAAAACCGAAGGCAAACCTGGAAGCAAAACCGGAAGCAAAATTGGAAGAAAAACTGGAAGCAAAATTGGAAGCAAAACTGGAAGCAAAACTAGAAGCAAACCTCGAAGAAAAATTGGAAGAAAACTTGGAAGCAACACAAGAAGCAAAATTAGAAGCCAAACTGGAAGCAACAAAATCTAGCACTAAATCCAGTGCTAAACCTGATGTTAACCCAGCATTAAACTCAGCACTAAACCTGGTGCTAAACTCGAAGCTAAACCTGGCGCTAAACCCTCTCTCAATCTGGTGCCAATGTGAACACACATTTTTGCATTGAGTTTGGTGCTAGTAGAAGTGTCCAATTCATGAACTCAAATGCACTAAATTCTGGTGCTATTTTAGGTGCTAATTGCCTACTTTGTTGTAGTGAATGGTTCATGATCAGTATAAAATACAAAATGTGTTGACAAGAGGTAATGTCCAAACTTTTGTAGTGTATATACCATTGCTAGGGCTTCTCTCTCTATTGTGGTATAGTTCTTCTCTACCTTTGATAGCTTCCTACTTGCAAATGCTATAGGGTGATCCTTAGAACCTCTTGATTGGGTCAACATTGCTCCTACTGTAATTTCTAATGCATCCACATGAACATGGAATGTATTTTCCTAGTTTGGAAATATGAGTATCAGTTATTTTTCTATCTTCTGCTTCAAAGTGACAAATGCCTTCTGGTGCTCCTCATTCTAGGTAATACTTTTGACCTATTTCTTCTTGAGTAGTTCTTCTATAGGTGTGGAGATGGTTGCATATCCCTTGATGAATTTCTAGTGGTAACCATGTTGGCAAATGGTTAGCACTCCCTGTGGATTTGTGACATGGACTAACCGTATCTCATGGATTCATTAACTCTGGAACTTGATCAGAAATTAATAGGCTGACCTTTTGGTTTAACGACAATCGTGGGCCAACAATTGGTATCAGAGCGAAAGGTCACGGGTTTGAATCCCCCAGGTAATGTTGGGGGGATTTTGTTAGCAAATGGTTAGCACTCCCCGTGGTATTCGTGACATGGACTAACTGCCTCCCATGGATTCATCAACTTTGGTGCTTGTATTGAAAATTGACGGGTTGACCTTTTGGTTTAACGACAATCGTGGGCCAACAAACCAATGTATCCTAGGAATGTTTTGACATCAGATGTGGTTTTTGGTGGTGGAAAGTTTTGAATAATGACAACTTTTAGAGGATCAATCATCAATCCTTATTTACATATTATATGACCCAATAATGTTCCAAATGGTACCACAAAATTGCATTTCTTCAAGTTTAGGGAAATTTGCAAGCTCCTACACTTGTTCAACATCAATCTTAATGCTTGTGTGTGATCCTTTACTAGTCCAAATACCATCAAGTAATCCAAACATACTTCCAAAAAATAATGTATAAACTCCTTGAATGCATTGACCATGATTCTAATGGATATTGTCTAGGTGCATTTTTCAATCCAAATGGCATAATAGTATACATCAAAGATCCTAGTTCAAATGCAAATGTTGTTTTGGGTTGATCTTCCTCTCTAATTTTTACCTAGTGATATCTAGAGAATCCATCAATAAAAAAATAGATTTTCTTGCCAAGAACTGACTCCAAGATTTCTTCTGTGAATGGTGTAGGGAAGGGATCATGAATACAAGCCTTGTTCAATTCTCTATAGTCTCTACAGATCCCAATTTATCCTATTTTCTTATTTTGTACTACCATTGGACTATTTCACTCTGTTTCCTCCACTAGGTTTATGATTCCTACTTCTAGCACCTTGTCAAGTTCTATTTTGACTTTTTTCTTCATGTTTGGATTCATCCTGTATGGCCTTTTTTTGACTTGTTTGTATACTTCTTTCGATTGAATTCTCATTTTTCTAGCTTCCTCCTTGATTCCCTTCATCTCTGTGAACTTTTGGGGGAACAAATCCTCATACTCAAAAAAAATTTCTACTACTTGTGCCACTTCCTTCTCATCCCATTAGTCTCCTATCTTGGCTAGCTTTGAATCTCCTTCTTTGGCAATGTTTTCTTCCCTTAACCAGATGGGCATGTAGTAATTTTCCTTGATGTCTGTTGATTCCACCATCTCTCTTTCACCTTGTTCTATTTTTATTTATGGTTCTATATCCTCTTCTTCCTGCTATGATGTTTTGTAGCATTTGTGTTTCTCTGGATATGATTCTTTATTCATACATTCTATGAACGTCCAAATGCCTTCTATTTTTGTTGGTAATGAGCTTTGTTCCATTTTGGCTTCTTCTTCTTCTGCATTCTGTGAAAAAGTGATCTCCCTAATTCTGATGAGTGTTGTATGTATGTTTTTGTCTAGATAAAAAAATGAGAAAGTATGAATGAAGTCTTTTTGTAGTTCTTCCCAATATCTAGTTTCTTTCCTTCATTCTTGATTTATATACCATGTATGTACAATTGGTGAGAGTGTCCAATAAAAGAAGTGGGTATACAATACCTCATTGTATTCATTTATGCCTTTCCATACCATTATACACATTGACAAACATTTTTGAGGTGAAATTTAACCTAAATACTTTGGTATCATGTCATATTCTCCCTCCTTTAACAAATATCTTGTCTTGATGAATATCTTGAATGTTGACCACCGATCAATGGTATCTTTGTGTGTGTTCCACCAATGTGTGTTGTACAACCTGTAATCTGATCTCATCATCTGAAAAATTTGTCTCCATTTTTGCTAGATATTTATGTAGGTCATGCATGCCTGAAAACCTAGGCAACTTGATATGTGAATTGCCTTTCAAAATGTGACTTACCCTGTGAGATCTTTGCTCCATATCATCCTTATCCTCCTTGAATGTGTTGCAGGTAATATCTAGTGAGTTTTGATGAAGTGCAAAGGATTGCAATGTATCTTCTTCATCCTTCCTGATCATGAATATGTTCCAGTAACCAAGCATTTTCCTTGTTTTCAGCTCCACTTCTTCTCTAATCCAAGCCTTCTAACACCTCCTCACTATCTGTACTGTAGTGATCATCTTCTATCTCCACTTCTCCCTTAGAATTAGGCTCTTCTATTGTCTCCTTTGCATCCAACCTAGTAATTCTATAAGGATTCTTAGCATCCTTATCACTATATTCATCCTGATTGATTTCTTCTATATATGCTTACTCCATTCATGATTCCAAAGGGATATTGACAACTTTATTCTCACTGGCAAATGATATCTCTTCTTTTTAGGAGTCTATGAGACCAGTTGTATCTACAAACCATCTCAAGCCCAAAAGTGCATTGAAATCTTCTTCTTTACATCCTCTATGCCTTCTCCATCTAACCTTTTTTCTCTGGCAGCAACCTCCTCAGTGGGCTTAGCAGCATCCTCCATGATGCACTTCTCTTCTTCCTTTCTTTCAACAACACCCTTAGTGGCATGCTCTTCAAATTCTTCTATCTTTTCTTTTGCATCTTATATTATTCTTCCTTCCTCCATCATTTGTGCCCTTTCCATTCTTCTGTGGTAACGTTCTTGTCTTTCTTGAATCTTCTTCAACTTCTCTTCTCTACTTATCTCCATTCCAGTCTTGATTTCTTCGTTGATCTATCTTTTCTTTTGCTTCTCCTCTTCGCCACAGGTTTGCTAGATTTGGTGTTCCATTAGTCCTTTTATACACCATGAAATCCTTATTTGAAGAGTGACATCATTTGCAAGGTCCTTTCAAACCCAACTCCCATCCCACTTGTCAGCCCCTTTAAATGCGTGCCCCCTCTCACAGAGGTAGAAACTTAAGGAGATTTGAATTGCTTCACACTTTGAAAAAATTTCCCACCAACCTCGCCTTTTTTGCTCTCTAGAACTTTGCACTACTTCTACTGATGTTTTGCCTTTTCAATCTTTTACTACCTTATTCCATGGTCCTAGAAATAGAACCAAATGTTAGCAAGAAATGTAGAGGGATATAAATCTAGAGATCTGGTCCTCAATCAAGTCTTTATAGTTAGTTTATACCCTATTCAGGTAGCTAGAGATTGACAAAAAAACATAGAATAACATAAAATAGCATTATATATACATCAAAATAAGATAACACACAAAATTACCCAGTACCGACAGATCTCCATATAGATATATTAGCAAAAATCAAATAGATACAACATTAGTCCATCCTCTGGTAGGTCTAAGTGTCTACCTCAACAATTACATACATCTTCTATGTCATTGTTTACATCATAATATACTCCTATTATCCTATCATGCTTTCCTTATATATATATATATATGAATGTATGAATGTATGAATATATATATATGTATGTATGAATATATATATATATATATATGTATGTATGAATATATATATATATATATTCATATATATATATATATATATATATATATATACATATGTATGAATATATATATATATATACATATGTATGAATATATATATATGAATGTATGAATATATATTATATATATTCATATTGTTGGCAAGAGACACTGTGTGGCTTCATAAGTGTTGTCATTGATGGCAACAAAGTCTATCCCACACATCCGCAGTACATATATGCCTATACTGGAAGTCAGATTGAAGATTGCCTTGGTCTGATAGACAAGAACATAGTATGTAACATGGTTCAACAATCAGGTCAAGATCTCTCAGATGGTGTAACTCAGTAAGCTGTGGACTTGGACTAGTCTAGAGGGGTATCTTGACTATTGTATTCCAGAGATTTAGCCTCCAGTGATAAAGCATGTAAAAGATATGAGCATCTGAGTGTTGATTTCTAGTCAAGCAGAGCAAATAGAGGAAGAACTAACCAACAGGATATCAGACTTTAATCCAGATGTGTAAAAAGTGTTGATCAAGTAATTTGTGGTAGTATACATTATTGGCCAACATGATTAATGACTTCTATGCCTAAGCTTTTGATGCGCATCATTAATGAAGTATGGATTCAGCTGACAGATCAACAACTTGCCATTATCTCAAGTATTCTTGTTGCCGACTAAGAAGTTGAAGGAAATTCTTAATGCGGATATATATATCCGATAGATTCAAGCTTGTAAAAGTGTGTGGTGTGCATGAGGTATGAAGAAAAGCAGAGATAAGTGTGTGATCAGCAATTCAAGTATGGAATGTGACAGAATAGCAACACTAAGCAGAGGAAGAATGAAGTGCATCAGATCAGTATATTGTGCCTAACCAGAACTAAACTCCTATATTTGTTGATGCTTCTCATCAGTTCAAATAATTAAATATCTTCTATAAGTTATGTAGGTAGTGGGCCTCTTGTGAGTAGTGTGCTCAGGCAGTGAGCCCTAATTGGCAAGTGCCATTTTGTACTCCTTTACTCTTTTAACAGAGAATACAATCTTGGGTTAGTCATCCCGTGGTTTTTCCCTTAAAAGGGTTTCCACGTAAAAATCCTTGTGTTATGTGTGTTAATTTTATTTATGTTCTTATGGTTGCATGTGATTTCATGTTTTGCTATATCACTGAATATTAAGATAGCAAAAGAAAAAAAAATAAGAAAATTTTGAGATAATTGACTCACCCCCTCTTAGTTATCTACCTTGTTTCCAACAATTGGTATCAGAGCTAAGTTTTTCTAGAAAGTCTAATAGCTTGAGGAAGATCCAAGAATCTCAATGGATGAATATGGTATGAAAGAACAGCTACAGTCTACCTTAGATGATCTTGAACAATCCCAATCTGAAGTCAATACTTTGAAAGAACGACTTAAGGAGGCTGATGATTTCATCAATGAACTGAAACAAAAACTCAGTATCTCCATGAAAAAGAGAAAGCAACTTCTTTAGAAATTGACAAAATAAAATGAAACCAATAATACTGATGAGGATCTGAATGAGAAAACTAAGCTATGTGAGAAGTTGTCAAAAGAAGTCATTATGATAAGACATGAAATGGAATCAGGGGTTATAAAATTCACCCAAGAAATTGAAGAGAAAAGAAACACTGAAGATAACCTAAAACATTCCCTCAAGGAGAAAACAAAGGACTGCCACAAAATAGACAAAATAATTAGACATCTTGAATCTGATCTTGAATAAGCTAGATACAATGAAGAACAACTTGAGAGCCATATTGACACTCTTAAACAAGATCTTCAATCTGCAAATGAATACAAAGAAAAATTCAAGATAAGCTCAACCCAACTTCAAGTTCTTCTAGAAAGCCAAAAGAGGGTAGATGATAAGCATGGCTTGGGATATGAGAAAGGTGAAAGCTCCAGATCTGGTCAAAAGAACTTTGGATTAGGAAGTCAAAGAAACAAGCCTAGAAAACCTCTGGTAAGACAACCAAATGCCCAAAGATATCCATCCTTCAATGGATACTACTTCAATTGTAACAATTTTGGTCATAAAGAAACTCAGTACAGAAACAGAATCCATCCTTCGCTAGTCAATGTTTTAATTGTAAAAGGTATGGTCACAAATCTCGTGAATGTAGAAATATGCAAATGAGAAATTCTTTCAATGGTAGATGCTTTACATGCAATAGAATGGGGCATATGGCTAATCAGTGCAGATCAAGAGGATATCAATCAAATAAGCAAGGAAATGTTGTGTGTTACAATTGTAATAAATCCGGTCATATAGCTAGATTCTGCAGAAGTAGAAATCATGATGAAAAAGGTCCAGTGAGACATGATTAGAAACAAGACAAAGGAAAAGGTAAAGTGAATGCGGATGAGATTTAGAAGGAAATGAGCAAGACTTGGGTAAAGAAGAATGTGATGAACATCGGTGATGGGTCCACACAGGAATCTAGTGCTGATAATCCCTCCAGAAGTTAAAAGTGAGCTCTGGCTCAGGGGGAGCTACAAAGAAGATCAAATTCCCCCAGCTAGTTAGGAAGTACCTAAATTTGGCACATTGAGTAAACATCTGATGTGGCAGATTAAATGGTTCTTAGAGAATCCTCCAAAGAGCCTTTAGCCAGATTATGAGGGGTTCACATGAAGATTCAAAAGGTTTATGACCACTTGAGTAGATCCAGTTCTAGCAACCATTCAGTGTTAATAGAGCAATGCAAATTGATCCGGTATGACCTAAAAATGCAATATTCAAATCTGTGGATCCAGATAAAAGTCTTTAAGACACATGGGTGTTATCAAAACACTAAGGCACAAATTTGAAGATCTGCAAGGTGATTTATGAGAAGCTCACTTGAGAAACAGAGTAACCGGTTGAGATAAAAGGTTGTGCATTTATTACGATGATAAATTAGGTTTAGCGGAAGGATAAAAGGGTCTTCACTCATCATTTATCACACTTTGCATTCAAAACAAAGAAGAGAGAAGAGCTCTAAGAAGAGACTCTACAGTTTACTCAAGTTCAAGCTAAAGATCAAATCCCAATAGAAAATTGCTCTGAGATTTGCTTCAAACCCTAAGGCGCGAAAAGGTATTTTCTTTCTACAAATTTTCTCTAGACTTCTTTGCTAGAATGGCTACTCCAATGGTTGTTAAAATCTCTGAAAGATCAAGACCAAAATTAAAGAAACACCCTTACAAGTCACTAGAAGTTGATCCCTTAGTTGCATTTTCCAGCATTCCTCACGGTGTCTTGCATGTAGAAGATGTTAGGGTTTATATCCATGCAAACATCAAAGATTTTGGAGACTCAAAATTGATCGACATCTATCAAAATTAGTTAATGGATGAGAATTTTGAACTCATACCTGAATTCAAGACCCTAAGAGACAAACACTTCGAACATTGCATACATTTTCTATCTTTTGCAGAAGATGAATGGGTCCGGTATGTTCTAAGTAGGTTGCATGATAATTTTATGTGGCTGATGAGACCATTTAAGATAACCAAAGATGCCATCAAGGCTGTGACTAGACTGCACTCAACTGGTGGGTTACCCACACTCAAATCTGTGAAGAACCAAACGGTAACTGAAGCCACCAGATCAAAGTTTGATAAGAGAGCAATGACCATAGATGACATCAGGGATCTGAATGTCAAGTTTGCCTCAATGATAATCAGCTACAAAATCTATCACTCAAGTAGGGAAAATGCTATGTCTGACACAACAATCTATGCTACATATCAAATGCTGAAGAAAGATGCAGATTATGACCTATGTGAGCTTCTATTGAGTCAACTGATGGAAAACCTGCAAAAGATCAAGAAAGATAAGAAAAACTCTTTCAAATATGGCAATCTAATATGTGTCTATTTTTCTACCATATGAATGAGCTAATTGGATCAAAGGGTTGGGTCTGGAAAAATGATAAACTAGTTGCAATTCAAATCAGAGATTACATGTATGGACTTGGTAATGCACAAGCCCAAAACTCTACTCTCTGGGATTACTTCAAGAACTTCTAGAGCATGATGAAAGCCAGAGAAAGAATACCATAGTCATTAGTTGAGAAATACAAAGACACAGTCTGCTTCATGGTTGACACTGATCAATGCCTAATCGAGGCAGTTGAGCAAAGAACTCTGTGGATAATGCCCATGGGATATGAGGTAGATGAAAATATTTTGGAGGTACATTTTTAACACTTACTGAGCCAACCTAAAGACCCTAAAGCATAAAGGTTTGGCACCTTTGAAGAGCTAAGCATAAAAATACATGTTGAGTTAAGGCAACCTGAGATGAAAAGAAAAGTAAGAAAGGAAGTTGAAGAAGTTGCCAAAAGATTTGGCATTTCTAAAGAGGTAGTTGATACAAATAGAGAGAAAATAGAGAAGTCAAAAAAAGAAAGACAAGAAGCAAGGAAAGAAAGTATTCCGGTGCAAGCCTTTCCCTGGACTATATCCTCCAAGAGTTCTGCCCGTGTCACTCCTAAAAGCTCAAAGACTACCAAACCAAAAGTCAAGCCTTCCGGCAAAGGTGAGAAGAGAATGAAGACCAAAGCCTCAAGAACCTATATAAGCCAAAGGGATGATGAAGAGACTGAATCAGATGAGGAAATCAGGAAAGTAAAGAAGAAAAGAACATCTGAGAAGCCCTCTCATAATAGAAAAGAGGAAGAGAAGATAGAGGAATTTGTTGAGAAACCCACTCTCTCAATTGAAGACATCATTAAGGCAGTAACTGTGGATGGAAACCTACAACCAGTAATAGAATTCTATGATGAATACATTGATGCAGACAAGAGAATACTTGAGGAGGCAACTGTCAGGTACTTGAATATCTATAACAAAGCATTCATTGAAATAATTTTATTAATTCCAAAGAGCCTAGAACAAGTATTAGAGAAAAGAAAAGAGAATGCAAAGGCAAAAGACTTGGAGATCTAGGAGCAGATAGTGATACAACTATGTCCTTCTATCACTCCAAAGCAAATGCACATGGTTTTCAAGGATAGTAAAGATGATTTTTGAAGCAAGTCTAGAATGAAAAAACTTTGTTGGTCATGATGTTAGTCACAAACAAGCATAGAATAAAAGTACACATTAACCTTTATTCATCTTGAAAGATATGATGAATTCAGAGAATTCATGATCCCAAGTCTCTGGTGATTAGGTCTTAATCGTCTAATGTTACTCAGAGGTTGATATGCGTTGCTATTTCCATTTTGGGGCCTTACGTTGAGTATATCATCATGACACTATTTCTACAAAGATTCTTCACAGAGAGGTCATTTTATACAGTTGTTTGATCAAATGATACAGTTATACTCAAATATTTGCATGATATTCATCAATTATACATGCTTTAGCTTCAAATATGCTAAATATTTTCAATTATCTATGAGATGTCCACATATTTAAATTATTTACTTAAGATTGTTAGTTATTTGCAATTATGATGGCAAAATGCTCTGAAATTTAAAGGAAATTGAAAGAAATGCTTCAAATGAATGTTGAACCTTCAGCTATTGAACCACATGTACATCAGATACAGTCATGAAGAGAAGAAAACTAAACCATATGTTTACCAGGACATTCCACAGCTAGATACAGTTGATGCTAACTTCAAAGGAATTGTATGAAAACAACATATGCAAGTAGACATGCACTCCAAGAGACGCAGCAAATCACTACATATATCCAGAATTCACACACTGATTACTCAAGATTTACTATGAATCGTAATTAAAACAAGTCTTCTCATTCTTTAAGTATGCAAAGATATAAATGTATACAAAAAGCTTTGAAATGAGCCCTGAATATTTCAGCAGACGGATTTCAATTAAGTTTCGAATAATAGAAATGAGGCATTCCAGCACCTTTTATAGAACAAGGTGGGGAATCTGTTACAAAAAGATCAACGATCTTGATTTGTCTATGAATATCTACGGTCAGTATTTCTCTTTGACTTTGTCAACTTTATCAAAATGGCACAAGTTGCCAGCTGGCAACTATCTGGAATACTTATTTTCACTAAGTATATGATGCTAATATTTACTTTATGATGCATCATCATATACTTTATCTGACTCATGCACTTCATCACCAGGTGCATCACTTCCTGAACCTTCATCATCCTGATGATGATGACCCTGTATATGAGGCTGCATGTGAATCCAGACCTGTTCATATAACTGCACTATTATATCTATTTCTCCACCATCCTGGGTCTTTGCTTTGATAATGGCACGCTTGTGTGCCTGGTATTTATTTCTGATGTTGTCCAGTTTATTTCTTCTATTATGCAGTGTCTCATTATAATGTTCCATTTTAACCTTGGTCCTCACCAGTTTATCCATGATTTCTTCTGTCATTTGGCCTAATGGATCATCTACAACAAATTGGAAGTTATTATGTAGAGCTTGGATTGCAAACTCTTCATCTTGATTATCTATCTTCCCTTCCACTTTTCCTTCCAAGGTTTCCAAAATTTCTGCCTCAAAGGACATCATGTCATGTAGTTTATGCTGATCTCTCTCAGCTTATTGTTACATCTCTTGAGCACATCACATTTAAATTGAATGTCCTTGTACCATATATTGACTAATAATGCAGTGTTATTATTCAGTACCTGCTTGTTGATAAGCAACTGAGGATTTATCCTCCTTATTTCTCCTAGAATATCTAATATCTTCTCTAATTGGAAAGACCTTTTACCTATCTGCATTTGCAACTTGTCTACTTTTTCCTGGAGTCACTGAGGGTACTCCACCTCTTCAAAGAGGCCTTTACCACTTCTTCTACAGTATCAAATGTGGAATACATCCACTTTCTCAGTATGGATGACTCATGTTTCATGAGATCCAATTCATACACCTCCTCTTGGGAAATAGCAGTCAATGGGACTACATGATCAGTGGAACTATCCTCAGGATTAGTTAATCTGCCTATATATGCACGCAACTGAGCAATGTGCTCTTTGTGTTGCTTATTTTTCTCTTTTTCCTTCTTAACTTTCTGAATCAAAGAATCTATAATATCTTTACCCTCTTGACCCTCCTGGTCTTCATTTGCAAACCTCAGGTCAACTATATTAATTTGGAATTATTCCAGAGTAATTTTACCTTTTTCTTTTTCTACAGTGGGGATTGCAATTTGTGCAGTCCTCCTTCCAGTTGTTGGGTCTCTTTTAATGGCCAAAGTCATTCTGGCCTTCCTCTTTGGTTTTATTATATTTTTAGAAAACAATGTAGATACGTCAAATTCTTGAATCACAAAATCTGCCTCTGTGTTGACTTCCTTTTCCAACCATGGAGGTACCTGATCATGTTTCCCAGCATCATCATGATGTTCACCTTGATCTCCTGTATCTGTCAGCATATGTGATGGAGAAGGTGATTTCCTCGATTCTTCTTCATGATGCTCGCTTTGAGGGTGATCCTGTGGTACATCCTCCTGTTGAGGCACTTCTTTTCCTGGAGGAGCATCATCCTGAGGTGGAGGATCTTGTGATGTGTCCATATGATGATCATGATGATCATCATCCTTTTCCGTTATTACCTCATCCACTTTTGACTTATCCTCCTGTTGAGGCACATTTATAGCAGTGGATATTGTGGAATCCTCCTTAGGTGCTGGTGTTTGTTCTGAAACCATAATTTGTTCTGCACCTGCACTACTTACTTCTTGAACTTTAGAAGCAGGATCTTCTATTATATCCTTCTCATCAGCCTTCTTTTCCTGAACTTCTATTATAACAGGCTTAACTGATGTGTCCTGTTGGCTCATTTCTGAAGCATGGCCTTCTGGTTCTGCCATCTTCACTTCTTCTGTATGTTGCCCTTTGTCAGGTGTACCTGCTGGATGTTCAGGACTTACATCATGTCTACCTGTCAAATCCACCACTGCAGGACTTGTCACCTGTGCAATTAATGTATCTAGCACCATTTCTTGGGCTATCTTCTCTGGGCTCTTTTCTTTTTTAGTTTCCACTTGCTTTGTTTCCTCCAATATTGTTTGAACTAAGGGAGTCTTGTGAGGAGTCATGTGTGTACCTGCAGCAAGGGTTTCCATCTTTTGTGAAGCTACTTCCTTCACAACCTCATCATCAAATAGGTTAATTGTTTCATCCAATGAGATATGACCTCCTTCAAATGCCTTGGAGGTTTCTTTCATCTGCTCTTTTGCAAGTTTAGTTTTGAACTTCACAATGGTAGGAAGTGGAACATTGTGCTGAAATTCCTTATGAATAACTTCACTACCTGCCCCTCTCAACAGTGTAGGGGATTGCTTTATTTCACCCCTCATGGAGGTTCTTGGTTTCTTAGGTGGGTAGCTACCACCACCTACGGAGCTTTCCTCTTCCTTTTGAATAGCAAAGGGGCCTCCTCTTCCTCAAGCTCTTCCTCCATAAGGATATCCTCTTCTATTGGTTTTCAAGAGGACTGACCCTCTTCTTGGGTCTCAGTAAGTTTTGCCTCTGCTGTCTTATCTTTCTTGGACTTTTGTTTACTTGTCCGTGGAGGTGATGCTGATCCTGATCCTGATCTTGATGTTGCTACATCCTCATCTGGGAACACTGCCCTTTCAATAATCACCCCCTTGGGTTCACTATCAATTTTCTTACCCCTAGGGGGTCTTTTTCTTTGTTGTTGTTGTGGAGGCAACCTGTCTCCTTTAGATTTTCTCTTCTCATTTATAAAATCATCATATTCCTCATCAGGAATATCCTATCCTTTCTTCTTGTTATCCACAGTAATGGCAACACCTTTCTTCTTTAATACCTCAATTTGTTCATCAACCCAAGCTTGGGTTAGGTGTAAGGTCCTGGCAATGAAAGGATCCAAAGATATATCCTCCTGTATGGTTAGGTCAGGCACAGATATGGTGTCATTATATATTTTCTTTTCTTCATATTCATCTGCCATTATCCTGCCATCATCTTTCTTCAATTGTGAAGGAATCGGGATGCAGTCAAAGGTTTTGATTTGACTCAATGTCAACCTTTGGTATCTTCTTCTTCTGGCTTCTGCTTCATCTTCACAATCCGCCCAGAAGTCCTCTAGGGCCTCTTGTGAATAGGCTTCCCTGTTATTTTCTATATCCTCCCATAAGGATCATATGGTCTTATCAGTGGGAATGGCTGCAACTACATTTTATTCAAGTTGACCATCACCTTCTTGATGTTTTCTAAATTTGGGCACATGTACCAGCCAATGGTGACTGGAAACAAAATTGGCGGTATCTTCTGAGCATCCTTGTATGTTTTCAGCATTGTGGAGCTCTTCCTTCTGAATTCCATTAGTATCACTGCATCAGTGGGGTATCTTGGCAGCATGAGGGGATGTCCTTCAAAACCCTCAATTCTCATGTAGGAAAATGTGGCAAATTGAATGTACCAGGCTCCATGCCTGTAGATTATTTCTTGAGCTTCCATGCTCAATCGTTTTGTCCTGTCTTCCTCCATGGTCCTCACCAGATGCATAGAGAATGCATCATTTACCAATTTATAGTCTTGGAGGTAATTAGCTCTCTGCAATTGGGGGTGATGATCCCAGATATGGGCATCATTGGTGGTTCCACCAATCTTTCCAACTGTTGTCAATGCATCAAATGTGCCTTTGTAAGCACAAGAGTAGACAATGTATGATGTCATGTAAAAGGAACAATTTGAACCTCCCAGGTTCGTCAGCTGCTCATGTAGAGCATCACTTATCAACTGGCCCCATAGTGGCTTGATGTCTGCATACATGCACATCATGATTACACCGTACATCCAATCTTTAAAACTACCAGCATCAGGCTGGCCTGTCACCCTGCTAAGCAGTGTAATCATGTACTGATACTCGTCATCAAAATCATACTTAAACAAGTGCACAGGAAGTTTGGCAGCTGCAGGATATGTGCTATTCTTGGCCCTCCACTGATACATGTTCTTCCTGGCCTGCTTCTTATTATTTTCATACTCAACCTCTGATTTCTTCAGGTCCACACTGTTAACCTTCCTGCCCAATGGCAGTCCAAATGTCTTGGAAAGATCCTTAATGGATAGGTCTACATATATTCTTCCATGCTTCACCACCTGTCTGGTTTTTGGATTATAATTCCGTGCACACTCAATCACCAGCTCTGGAGACTCCATGAAGTACGAAAAACCAGCCGCATTCCACATTCTGGACACGAACACTACATCTAGCAAGGTGCTTATATTCTTTTCATCGTTCATCTTGGCGGACCAGGCCTCCAAATCGGTATCCCCCTGATGTGTATCTGTTATGGCACCATACTTAAATAGGATTCCTCTAGGAGATGCAAACATGGGCTTGCTGAACTCAACTTCACACTTAGCTAACCTCTTGTCAACCATGGATATCTGCAATTAACAAGATTTGTCTTACAATGGATATTCACATGCATGCAGGTAACAATTATCTTTACTAATCATCATGCCTACTATATTTATTTAGCATTAACTTATCATGGGATGCATAAACTAGAATTTCAAACCAACATCATACTTGACTATGCAGAAGCAACAGGATGAGGGTTTCAATTACTTACCTGGTTATGCAGATCCCTTTATACCAGTGGTTTTCTGGAAATGCTCTTAATTTTGATGATAATCACATGCTTCCTCTTGCTTGTAAGCTCTGCTCGTACAAGTATCGCCTGTATGAGGGTATGGAAAGCTAGTACTCTGTAAAAATGATTTTATGGCAAGGTAAATTTGGAAATGACGATGAATTTACCTTTTAACCTTGTAATTAGGGTGAAATTAGGGCAAATTCTGACGCATTAGATTTTATTCGTTGATTTTCTCACAGAAACTCAGGATTTCGCCAGGTGTTTCATCAGGTTTTGTGGTCGGCGGGAACTACCTACCACCTCTGCGTGCATTAAATGTCAATGGCGGCAACGGGAGTGGGGTGATATCCATATGACAGGATATATTCAAAAATATGATAGTATTCGGATATCGGGTGATATTCTCAAATATCACCCAGAGTGCAATATGATCCTCCTCCTCGAGAGGAAAAACTATCATCGACCAGATCGTGTGATGAATGCACCCTTTGGTCATGTCTAATACATCAGGAGGATATTTCAATATATCAGGTGATGTTACAAAAATGATGATGACCGGATAAACTTATACGTCTCTATCTGGGAATATCAGGATGACGGCATCTAGATATTTGCTCATTATATCGCTAAGGCACCATGACGTCATCATCATGTTAGGCGAGAAGGATCATGCTCAGGAAATATGCCCTCGAGAGGTAAAATGATGATTATGTCATCATCATGTTTGTTTCTTCGTTTATCAGACTTGAATGACATCATCAGGATAATGGCTTAGGGGGATATTTCGCGGCAGGAGGATATTAAGAAATATCGGGTTACATTGAGAAATATGATCCTCGCGAAATGCATAAGGCTGTTGACGGGTAAAGGTTACTATCACCTAAAATTGACATCTGGACATTTGGACCGCATGATTTATCGGGTGATAAATTAGATCAGGATGACCTTCTGAAATATGACGGATGTTAAGAAATATGATCCTCCCCCTATGAATATCAGGTTTGACTCAAACTTTGACCATTCATAACTTTCACATCCTGATGAATATCAGGGTGATGCAAAAGACAAACCTACATGAAATTTGATGCTCTTTCTAAATATGAGGCTACTGGAATAAAATATGAAATTTGACAAACTGACCTCATGATGATGACTTACCCAGCCTCTCCATGCATGCTGATCTGTATGACTTACTTTTACCAAACCGCCAGAAAGCACAA
Source organism: Cunninghamia lanceolata (assembly GCA_027924645.1). Classification (NCBI taxonomy): domain Eukaryota; kingdom Viridiplantae; phylum Streptophyta; class Pinopsida; order Cupressales; family Cupressaceae; genus Cunninghamia; species Cunninghamia lanceolata. The sequence goes on along the minus strand of BSBN01000185.1, from coordinate 1,816,587 downwards.
AACAAGCCAAAAAGTTGGGTCCCTGTTTTGCTAAGTCAAAATGGGGCGTGTTGTGTAACCACACAACAACTTGCCACCAAAGAAAACAAACAAATTCCAATGATTCAAGTGGTGTGATCACATTCATCCATATTATTCTAATTCATTCTAAGCACAAGCATCATGATCTTCTGAATGATAAAAGTTCATCATGGTAACGATGCTAACAAAGGATCATGTGTGTGCAAATGATTAATTATCTTCATCTTTAAAGCAAGTTGAAAACATAAGTAACTGGTGTTAAACTACATAGTTGGAGATCATCCCTCATAGCCGACCTGGATAGAGCCTTGCTGCCAGCAAGCATCTATAGCCCCGGTAAGGTTATCTATACAATCTCCCTAAGTAGAGCCCTACTGCCAGCAGGCGTTCATAGCCCCGGTAGAGTTACTTAGATGGCCTAATTTTATTTCTTTTCTAATTTTTTTTTAAATTTGTATCTGATATCATCATGTCAGCTCATTTATACAAGGTATAGTCACTTGCAGCTTTAGGGTGGAGATTGTATTGGTAGCAAGGGAGTCCCTTTAGATTTTTCACTTAACACCTATACTTGTGTGTTCAACAAACCCAAGGCTATTAGGTGTTTCCTTGTGATTGATTCACTTTGATCAAGAAAAGGCACCCGGATGAAAGGATATCACAGACCTGATCATGAATACTTCTTAGGATGAATCACAACCTATGTCTAAATTTGATCTCATCACTTGAATCCTAACAATTTAGTTATTTTCTGTGGTGATGAAGTGCATCATCTTGACTAACCAAAACAACAAAACACAATTGTACAAGCAACTATACAAATGTACAATATGATACACATGACTATCATGAAGTCACTTAGGCTTGGAAATAATGTTTGAGGAATTGTCCATTGACTGGCAATGGGACATCCTCACCTGTCAGGTTCTTAAGCCTATAAGTGTTGTGTCCTAGTATCTCAGAAATTTGAAAAGGACCTATCCATAATCTGTCAAATTTGCCATGGTCTCCTTTCCTCTCATGGCTTTATCCCACATCAGGACTAAATCAGATATCCTGAAGGCTTTAACTTTGGCTCTCTTGTTAAACCAGCGTTTGACAATAGCCTGATGTTTTGCAAATTGGTCAATTGCTTGACTTCTTTTCTCTTCCAGGTGCATCAGGTGAAGCAACCTGACTTCTTGTCTATTGTTTATGCCTAGGTACTCTTGGGCAAACTGCAAAGTAGGAATTTTCAAGTTAACAGGGAGGATAGGATCTACCCCATATACTAATTGGAAAGGTGAATTTCCTAATGTGGTTTTCATTCTAGTTCTGTCTACCCATAAGGCATATTTCAGAAATGAGTTCCATTGCCTAGGGTTCTTCTCTATTAATTTTCTTATGATATTCAGCAAATTTTTGTTGGTGGATTCTGCTAATCCATTCCCTTGGGGATAATAGTTGGATGAGAACTTGAGTATGATCCTATCATCAAAAGCCCAACTTGACAATTTGGTTGAAGTGAAGGCAGAACCATTATCACTTACCAGAGCATAAGGAGTTCCATACCTGGTGACAATGTTACTTTCTAGAAATTTAATAACATCATCTGCAGTACAAGTCTTGCTGATGACAGCTTCAATCCATCTGGTACAATAGTCAATAATTGTTAGGACATACCTATGGCCTGAAGAGGATGGAGGATTGATTAGTCCTATGAAGTCCATGCCCCATTGTGCAAATGGGCGCTCTTCCATCACTAGCTGCAACGGTTGTGTAGCATATTTCTCTCTGTTGGCAGCAACCTGACATACATGACAACATTTAACATGATCAGTTGTATCTTTAAAAACTGTGGGCCAATAATATCTTGCTCTGAGGATTGCATGTGTTGTGGCCAAGGCTGATCCATGTGCTATTTCGAACTTGTCATGTAGTTCTGATAAAACCTTATTTGCTTCTGGCTTTTCTAAGCATCTCAAGTATATTCCTTCATAATTCTTCTTGAACAGGATTCCTCCTTTCATCATATATTTTTGTGACCTTATCTTGAAGGCTCTTCTCTATGAAGCTTGCATTCTTGGAGGACATCTTCTAGTAATCAAGATGTGCCTGATATCTGAATACCACTCTTTATTGTCCTTTGCATTGACAACATATTGTTGACTTGTGATGTTTGGATCAATTTCAGATATCATTTGGCTTAAGGCCTGTCCTCTTACCAGCTTCATTGGTGTAATTTTCATGTTATACTCTTGTAATACAGTAATCCACTTGGCTCTTTTCTCACCAGGCTCACTCTGCATTAGCAACATCTTCATGCTGCATCAAGCACTACTGCAATCACTTTGCTTCTTAGTATATAATGCCTAAATTTCTTTACTGCCCTGACTAATGCAAGTGCTTGTCTTTCAACATCCACATATCTTAGTTCAACATCTTTGAAGGGACAGCTCATGAAAGCTATTGGTTTTTCTTTTTTTTCTCATTCCTTTGAGTCAATACTGCTACAAAGGTATGTTCTGAGGCAAATGAATAAATGTAAAAGTCCTTTGTGTAGTCTAGACTGATGAGGAAAGGAGCATCTGATATGGCTTTCTTTATATCCTCAAAAGCAGCTTTGGCCTCTGCTGTCCACTCAATCTTGGCATCTTTCTTCAGCATAGCATTTAGTGGTCTGACTATCTCTGCAAAACCAGTGATGAATTTTCTTACAAAGTTAATCTTACCAAAGTAAGACTTAAGTTCTTTCTTACTTCTAGGGAGTTGTATTTTCATAATAGACTCCACTCTGGTAGGATCAATGATGATTCCATCTTCAGTTATCAAATGGCCTAATAATTTGCCTGTTGTTACCCCGAATATGCATTTCTTAGGGTTCAAGGATATTCCATACTCTTCACATTTCTTCAACACATTTCTGAGATCTACTACATGGTTCTCCTTTTCTTTGGAGAATACTGTCAAGTCATCCATGTATATGACTATACATTTTCCTATTAAGCCTCTAAAGGCTATGTCCATTGCTCGCTGGAATGTAGCTCCAGCATTTATAAGTCCAAACGGCATACGTCTATATGCAAATATCCCCCACTTGGTGGTGAAGGCAGTTTTCAATCTGTCAACCTTATCAACCATCACTTGGTTGTATCCTGAGAAACCATCCAAGAAGGACATCATTTTGGCTCCATTTACAATCTGTAGAACTTCATCTAGTGATGGTAAGGGATAATTATCCTTCTCTGATGCTCTGTTCAGGTTCCTAAAATCTACACATAGCCTGATGTCTCCATTCTTCTTTCTAACTGGGACTAGATTAGCCACCCAAGTAGAGTGCCTTACAGGAAAGATTATCCTGGCATTTAACAACTTCTTGACTTCTTCAAAAATTATGGGTTCAAGCAAAGCATTGACTAGCCTTTGCTTCTATCTGAAAGGTTTAGCATCTGGCTTAAGGGGTATAGTGTGAGTTATGACTGATGTGTCATATGTCTTCAGCTCATCATATGTCCAGGTAATTACATGCATGTAATCTTTGAGAGCCTAAGTTATTCCTTTTAACTCTTCTGTTGTGCAAACTTTACCTATTAGGACATTTCTTTTATCTTCATTTTGTCCAATATTCACTTGTGAATACTGACCTCCATCAGCTTTCAGAAGATCCTTCTGTTTCAGCATATTATCCAAATCAAAGGCTCTTTCTAATTCAATCATACCTTTGGGAATCCTATTGCTAGGCAACTCTAATATTTCATCTTCTTCCCAAACTTGATCTTCCATACTATTCTCATCTATGATCTGACCATCAAATATATCCCTGTTAGAAATGAAATCAAGGATATGTTGATCATCATCAAAGACCTGCAAATTAGTAACATTATTAGGTACTGATGGTACAGATACTAATTCTACTGAAAATCTCTTTAGACCAGATATAGATAATGGCTCCAGTGTACTGGCAGCCTGAGCAAGTGCATCTGCCCTATGATTCTGTTCTCTAGGAACGTGGGTGATATTGAATGCATCATAGTCTTCAATCAAATCCCACACTCTGTGTCTATAATTTGACAATCTCTTATAATTGCAAGAGTAGATTCCTCTTACCTGTCTGACAACTAATTCTGAGTCTCCAAAGACATGCAGAATTTTTACCTTTTTCTTGAGAGCAAACAGTATCCCATGAATCAGAGCTTCATACTCCGTCACATTATTAGTGCAAGGGAACTGTAATCTGTATGTAGCTAAGTAAGATCTTCCTGAGGGGTCAATTAAATCAATCCCTACTCCAGCTCCTTGTTTGGATTTAGATCCATCAAATCTTAGAGTCCAGGATTTATCTTCAACCAAAGGCTTGGCTAGACCTTCTCTTTTCTTTGCAGCTCTAGCTGCTGCTCCACCTGATATCCACTTTATTTTAGAAATTTTAGTGTCTTTGGACTTCACCTTTTATTTCTTTTTTGAAACTAATTCCCTCTTTTTCTTTCCAACATCAGGAGGATGATCTTCCGGATCTGGTACTGTATGTCTTTTTAAAATGTGTAAACATAGTGAGCAGGCTATCTCTGAATGAGGTGCCTCATGCAACCTACACCAACCTTTAATCAAGACCTCCTGAGGAAGTCTGTGCTGCTGTGTCATCTTTTCTACTTCTTTTGCTAAAAATTCCTCAAACTTAGTCAGGCCACTACCTCTGTCTTCATCAGACAGTTCATAATCTGACTCCATAAAGCAATCACTTCCTGGAGTGATTTCTTCTTTCTTCTTAACATTTATCTAGTCATATACCAGAATTTTTTGTGTTCTCTGTATATGATCTTCATCATGATTCGTCACCTTTTCTATGGTACCTGCAGAAGAAAAACAAGAATCAGAATCACTGTCATTATCACTATCTAATGAACCTACCTCAAAATATGATGATGATGCATCATTGTATATCTGTTCTAACTCCATCATGTCCTTGCATGCTTCGCAAGTCTTTTTTGAATGAGGTTCATTTTGTAACCTGCACCATCCATCAATCAAAATATCATTAGCAGGTATATTCAGTACTTTACATCGCTTTATCTGCTTGGATAAGTGCCTTTCAAAATTTCTGAAACAATCCCTTCATTCTCGCTTTCAAAATTACTATTAGGCCTTACATAAGGTATATCCTCCTGATGATCATCATCATGATGATGAAAATCCAATATCAGGATTTCCTCTAACCTGATAGTATGTGGTCTAACAGAATAAACTCCGGGTTCCACGTCTACATACATTATCTCATTCATTTTATTATACTCAGTTATCATGTGCTTCATCCTGGGTTTAGCATCTATTCTTATCTGGTTAGGTATACCTTTCCAAGGCAACCACATATGACTGAAGTCAGTAGACATATATCCATTCAAAGTTTTTGACCAGTCTCTGCTAAGTAGCATCCCATATGTGTCAGGTATGTCAACTACTTGGATATTAATGTAATATTGGATCCTGGGATCAGATGCTAGCTGCATGTGTATATGAGTCAGTTCTCCTATCACACTCACTTCTATTTTGTCTAACTGTGTCACCTTCTTTAGGGATTTAGCAGGGTGTAGTCCTAGAGCATTGCATATGGACAAGGGCATCACATTGGTAGAGGCACCTGAATCCACCAAACAGTTGTGTAAATTCTTGTTAAACATCCTTATGGTAAGGAGGAAAGGTGGTGACTCAGTCTTATCTCAGTATAATGTCATAAGTGAGGTTTCTGCAGCTTGGATGGTAGCTGGCACTTTAGACTTGATATTATTATCTCTAGCAGCATGATCTTTACTACTAGACTGACCTAGAGGATGAATATCCTCTTTAAGAGTAGGATCATCTAGTGATTTCATGAATGCCCTCTTAATTGCAAGGGTTTTCAATAACTCTGATAAAGGCAGGCTGATCCTTACCTTTTTCATCTCATCTGCCAAGTATGTGACAATTTTATCAGACTCATGAGGTATGCTAACAGCCTTTGATGCTGTATTTTGAGGTGACAAATATTGTGCATTTATCTTGGGAAATCCTGGATTATTACTTGCTTTGGGATCAGGAGGTGTGTTGAAATTGTTTGGAGGTAGAGATGATGTCAATAGACCAGTAGGTCTGTTGGAGCTACTTCTCAAATTATAATTATGCTTACCAGGATATTGCTGCTGGTATGCATGCACCTCCTCATGTTCAGTGGAAGGCTCATTCTCATCTTCAAAAGGGAAGACATAATTTGACTCAAAGGCTAAAGCAGATTCTTCAAATGCTTGTGAACCATTCTGATGATCAGTATAACTTTCTAATACTAGGGCTGAATCATATCCACAGGGAACAATTTCATTACCTTCCACCTAAGGTGGATTCCCTGCGGTATTAGACACTTCTATTTGAAAAATGTTGGCAGCAATTTGAAATTGTGGACAATCTAGCTCTACATGAGCATTTGTATTGTGGATCCTGCACCAATTAGTGAGGGCTGCCTCAGCAAGATTGACTCTAGTAGTCTATTTGGCTTCCCCAGGTGATTGATTATCTAAGGGTGATGGTAATGAACCATTATTTGGCCTGGAATTCCATACTCTAGGCTGTCTCTGAGGATTATTGTTATTTCCACCACTATTGTTGAAATTACTGTTATTGTATCCTCTGTCAGGATAATTCGGTCTATCGTTGGAATAACTTCTATTCTGATTTGACTGGGAATAGAAATTATGATTTCTTAAATGAGTCACTTCTGTAGTGAGTTTTCTTAGCTAAGCAGAGATTTCTTTGATTTCCTCCTTCTCTTCTTGAGCTTTGGCTACTACATTTTCAATTTGAGGCTTGAAGAAAGAGGATCCCTGTTATTGTTGGATGGATTAGCACCCTGAGGTGTCTGAGTTTGTACAGGATATTGTGACATCTGGCCATTCCCATTAGGAGGTGGCATGATACTTAATGGAGGCACTTGCAAAGGTGCAGGCATGACTGCTGGAGGTATCATTACTCCATTAGGATATTGTGCAGGATATGTTGGATACATGCCAGGCAGTGTAGGGAATGCTATATTTGGAGTAGGAGCAGGTACTAATTGCTGATTTACTTTGATAGCTTCTTGAAAATCTTCTGTCAAGGTAGTGATTTCAGGGTGTGTTCTCCTGATGAACATGGAAGTCAATGGATCCAGAGCTGAGTAATAGATACTCCTAGCAGCAGCATCTGTTACTACATATGGAGCAACTAACTTGGATAACATTTTATGGAACCTAGCATTGAAATTGGCAATAGGTTCTCCTTCAAACCACTTGAGAGTGGCAAATAGGTGATAGTTCATTGAAGGATCAATAGGTATTTTGAACCTATCAGTAAAAGCTTTCTCTAAGACAGCCCATGAACCAACAGAACCCTAACCAAGACTAATAAACCAATTATAAGCCTCTTCCCCTAAGGAAAAAGGAAATAATCTGCATACAACATCTTGATGTTCTATTCTGGCCCTACAGCAGGCCTCTTTAAAGGTTCTAATATGATCATCAGCATCTTGATAAGGATGATATTTTGGACAAAGTTTGTCTGGATTCTTTGGTAACTCATGATATGCAATGAAGGTTAAAGGCAATTCTACCGTGAAGAAAGACATTGCAACCAGAGGAGGTTGAGTTTGAGGTATAACCAACTGAGGTTGGACTAAAGGTACACCCTGAGGAGATCCTGTAGGTATATTGAAACCAATAGGAGTCACAGGAGGACATCCTGGTGGTGCTCCTTATGTACTGGAACTGGGAGTATGATGAATGTCAACAATCCTAGGTCTAAAGCCTCTAACAGGTAGTTCTTCAAAAGGTCCGGTGGATCTTGACTTGGTATTTATCCTGTGAGCCAGGATTTCTCAAATTTAGTGGGAAAACTAGCTAGATGATTGTAAATATTGGTTGAATTTCACCAACTGAGGTGATATTTATGATCGAATAACTGATCTGACTGGATATTTGTGAAATATTTGCAAATATAGTGCAAATATGATGTGATATTTGGGGTATGACGACTCTTACCACGAGATATCAAGTTTCTAAGGCCAAAACTCTTCAAAGATTGAACAGATTTACTTAATATTGGCTGATATTTGTGAATTCATGATGATCTACTATAAAGCTTGCAATATTTACGTTTGATCTAGAAATCTTTACACAGAATGAGCATCTACAAGCTTGCTATAGTAAATATTTAAGCAATATTTGAAATTCACGAATGCACGCAGGGTTACCTTACTCTCTGCATCATCAAACCTTAAAATAATGATGATGAGCATCCTCTTTCAGACAAAGCCCTCTTTCTAGCACCAATTTATGTTGGTCATGATGTTAGTCACAAACAAGCATAGAATAAAAGTACACCTTAACCTTTATTCATCTTGAAAGATACGATGAATTCAGAGAATTCATGATCCCAAGTCTCCGATGATTAGGTCTTAATCATCTGACGTTACTTAGAGGTTCATGTGCATTGTTGTTTCTATTTTGGGGCCTTACATTGAGTTCATCATCATGACATTATTTCTACAAAGATTCTTCACAGAGAGGTCATTTTATACAGTTGTTTGATCAAATGATACAATTATACTCAAATATTTGCATGATATTCATCAATTATATATGCTTTAGCTTCAAATATGCTAAATATTTTCAATTATCTACGAGATGTCCACATATTTGCATTATTTGCTTAAGATTGTTAGTTATTTGCAATTATGATGATAAAATGCTCTGAAATTTAAAGGAAATTGAAAGAAATGCTTCAAATGAATGTTGAACCTTCAGCTATTGAACCACATGTACATCAGATACAGTCATGAAGAGAAGAAAACCAAACCATATGTTCACCAGGACATTCCACAGCTAGATACAGTTGATGCTAACTTCAAAGGAATTGTATGGAAACAACATATGCAAGTAGACATGCACTCCAAGAGACGCAGCAAATCACTACATATATCCAGAATTCACACACTGATTACTCAAGATTTACTATGAATTGTAATCAAAACAAGTCTTCTCATTCATTAAGTATGCAAAGATATAAATGTATACAAAAAGCTTTGAAATGAGCCCTGAATATTTTAGCAGATGGATTTCAATTAAGTTTCAAATAATAGAAATGAGGCATTCCAACACCTTTTATAGAACAAGGTGGCGAATCCGTTACAAAAAGATCAACGATCTTGATTTGTCTATGAATATCTACGGTCAGTATTTCTCTTCGACTTTGTCAACTTTATCAAAATGGCACAAGTTGCCAGCTGGCAACTATCTGGAATACTTATTTTTACTAAGTATCTGATACTAATATTTACTTTATGATGCATCATCATTTACTTTATCTAACTCATGTGCTTCATCACCAGGTGCATCACTTCCTGAACCTTCATCATCCTGATGATGATGACCCTGTATATGAGGCTACATTTGAATCTGCACCAGTTCATATAACTGCACTATTTTATCTATTTCTCTGCCATCCTAAGTCTTTGCTTTGATAATGGCGTGCTTGTGTGTTTGGTATTTATTTCTGATGCTGTCCAGTTTATTTCTTCTGTTGTGCAGTGTCTCATTATAATGTTCCATTTTAACCTTGGTCCTCACCAGTTTATCCATGATTTCTTCTGTCATTTGGCCTAATGGATCATCTACAACAAATTGGAAGTTATTATGTAGAGCTTGGATTGCAAACTCTTCATCTTGATTATCTATCTTCCCTTCCACTTTTCCTTCCAAGGTTTCCAAAATTTCTGCCTCAAAGGACATCATGTCATGCAGTTTTATGCTGATCTCTCTTAGCTTATTTTTACATCTCTTGAGCACATCACATTCAAATTGAATGTCCTTGTACCATATATCGACTAATAATGCAGTGTTATTATTCAGTACCTGCTTGTTGATAAGCAACTGAGGATTTATCCTCCTTATTTCTCCTAGAATATCAAATATCTTCTCTAATTGGAAAGACCTTTTACCTGTCTGCATTTGCAACTTGTCTACTTTTTTCCTAGAGTCACTAAGAGTACTCCACCTCTTCAAAGAGGCCTTTACCACTTCTTCTGCAATATCAAATGTGGAATACATCCACTTTCTCAGTATGGATGACTCATGTTTCATGAGATCCAATTTATACACCTCCTCTTGGGAAATAGCAGTCAATGGGACTACATGATTAGTGGAACTATCCTCAAGATTAGTTAATCTGCCTATATATGCATGCAACTGAGCAATGTGCTCTTTGTGTTGCTTATTTTTCTCTTTTTCCTTCTTAACTTTCTGTATCAAAGAATCTATAATATCTTTACCCTCTTGACCCTCCTGGTCTTCATTTGCAAACCCCAGGTCAACTATATTAATCTAGAATTATTCCAGAGTAATTTTACCTTTTTCTTTTTCTACAGTAGGGATTGCAATTTATGCAGTCCTCCTTCCAGTTGTTGGGTCTCTTTTAATGGCCAAAGTCATTCTGGCCTTCCTCTTTGGTTTTATTATATTTTTAGAAAACAATGTAGATACGTCGAATTCTTGAATCACAAAATCTGCCTCTGTGTTGACTTCTTTTTCCAACCATGGAGATACCTGATCATGTTTCCCAGCATCATCATGACGTTCACCTTGATCTCCTGTATCTGTTAGCATATGTGCTGGAGAAGGTGATTTCCTTGGTTCTTCTTCATGATGCTCGCTTTGAGGGTGATCCTGTGGTACATCCTCCTGTTGAGGCACTTCTTTTCCTGGAGGAGGATCATCCTGAGGTGGAGGATCTTGTGATGTGTCTAGATGATGATCATGATGATCATCATCCTTTTCCGTTATTACCTCATCCATTTTTGACTTATCCTCCTGTTGAGGCACATTTATAGCAGTGGATATTGTGGAATCCTCCTTAGGTGCTGGTGTTTGTTCTGAAACCATAATTTGTTCTGCACCTGCACTACTTACTTCTTGAACTTTAGAAGCAGGATCTTCTCTTATATCCTTCTCATCAGCCTTCTTTTCCTAAACTTCTATTATAATAGGCTTAACTGATGTGTCCTGTTGGCTCATTTCTGAAGCATGGCCTTCTGGTTCTGTCATCTTCACTTCTTCTGTATGTTGCCCTTTGTCAAGTGTACCTGCTAGATGTTTAGGACTTACATCCTGTCTACCTGTCAAATCCACCATTGCAGGACTTGTCACCTGTGCAATTAATGTATCTAGCCCCATTTCTTGGGATATCTTCTCTGGGCTCTTTTCTTTTTCAGTTTCCACTTGCTTTGTTTCCTCCAATATTGTTTGAACTGAGGAAGTCTTGTGAGGAGTCATGTGTGTACCTACAGCAAGGGTTTCCATCTTTTGTGAAGCTACTTCCTTCACAACCTCATCATCAGATAGGTTAATTGTTTCCTCCAATGAGATATGACCTCCTTCAAATGCCTTGGACGTTTCTTTCATCTGCTCTTCTGCAAGTTCAGTTTTGAACTTCACAATGGTAGGAAGTGGAACATTGTGCTGAAATTCCTTATGAATAACTTCACTACATGCCCCTCTCAACAGTGTAGGGTATTACTTTAATTCACCCCTCATGGAGGTTCTTGGTTTCTTAGGTGGGTAGCTACCACCACCTACAGAGCTTTCCTCTTCCTTTTGAATAGCAAAGGGGCCTCCTCTTCCTTAGGCTCTTCCTCCATAAGGATATCCTCTTCTATTGGTTTTTAGGAGGACTGACCCTCTTCTTGGGTCTCAGTAAGTTTTGCCTCTGCTGTCTTATCTTTCTTGGACTTTTGTTTACTTGTCCGTGGAGGTGATGCTGATCCTGATCCTGATCCTAATGCTGCTGCATCCTCATCTGGGAACACTGCCCTTTCAATAATCACCCCCTTGGGTTCACTATCAATTTTCTTACCCCTAGGGGTATTTTGCTTTGTTGTTGTTGTGGAGGTAACCTGTCTCCTTTAGATTTTCTCTTCTCATTTATAAAATTATCATATTCCTCATCAGGAATATCCTATCCTTTCTTCTTGTTATCCACAGTAATGGCAACACCTTTCTTCTTTAATGCCTCAATTTGTTCATTAACCCAAGCTTGGGTTAGGTGTAAGGTCCTGGCAATGAAAGGATCCAAAGATATATCCTCCTGTATGGTTAGGTCAGGCACAGATATGGTGTCATTATATATTTTCTTTTCTTCATATTCATCTGCCATTATCCTGCCATCATCTTTCTTCAATTGTGAATAAATGGGGATGCAATCAAAGGTTTTGATTTGACTCAATGTCAACCTTTGGTATCTTCTTCTTCTAGCTTCTGCTTCATCTTCACAATCTGCCCAAAAGTCCTCTAGGTGCCTCTTGTGAATAGGCTTCCCTGTTATTTTCTATATCCTCCCATAAGGATCATATGGTCTTATCAGTGGGAATGGCTGCGACTGCATTTTATTCAAGCTAACCATCACCTTCTTGATGTTTTCTGAATCTGGGCACATGTACCAGCCAATGGTGACTGGAAACAAAATTGGCGGTATCTTCTGAGCATCCTTGTATGTTTTTAGCATTGTGGAGCTCTTCCTTATGAATTCCATTAGTATCACTGCATCAGTGGGGTATCTTGGTAGCATGAGGGGATGTCCTTCAAAACCCTCAATTCGTATGTAGGAAAATGTGGCAAATTGAATGTACCAGGCTCCATGCCTGTAGATTATTTCTTGAGCTTCCATGCTCAATCATTTTGTCATGTCTTCCTCCATGGTCCTCACCAGATGCATAGAGAATGCATCATTTACCAATTTATAGTCTTGGAGGTAATTAGCTCTCTGCAATTGGGGGTGATGATCCCAGATATGGGCATCATTGGTGGTTCCACCAATCTTTCCAACTGTTGTCAATGCATCAAATGTGCCTTTGTAAGCACAGGAGTAGACAATGTATGATGTCATGTAAAAGGAACAATTTGAACCTCCCAAGTTCATCAGCTGCTCATGTAGAGCATCACTTATCAACTGGCCCTATAGTGGTTTGATGTCTGCATACATGCACATCATGATTACACCGTACATCCAATCTTTAAAACTACCAACATCAAGCTGGCCTGTCACCCTGCTAAGTAGTGCAATCATGTACTGATATTCGTCATCAAAATCATACTTAAACATGTGCACAGGAAGTTTGGTAGCTACAGGATATATGCTATTCTTGGCCCTCCACTGATACATGTTCTTCCTGGCCTGCTTCTTATTATTTTCATACTCAACCTCTGATTTCTTCAGGTCCACACTGTTAACCTTCCTGCCCAATGGCAGTCCAAATGTCTTGGAAAGACCCTTAATGGATAGGTCTGCATATATTTTTCCAGGCTTCACCACCTATCTAGTTTCTGGATTATAATTTCGTGCACACTCAATCACCAGCTCTGGAGACTCCATGGAGTATGGAAAACCAGCTGCATTCCACATTTTGGACACGAACATTGCATCCAGCAAGGTGCTTCTATTCTTTTCATCGTTCATCTTGGTGGACCAGGCCTCCAAATCAGTATTCCCCTGATGTGTATCTGTTATGGCACCATACTTAAACAGGATTCCTCTAGGAGATGCAAACATGGGCTTGCTGAACTCAGCTTCACACTTAGCTAACCTCTTGTCAGCCATGGATATCTGCAATTAACAAGATTTGTCTTACAATGGATATTCACATGCATGCAGGTAACAATTATCTTTACTAATCATCATGCCTACTGTATTTATTTAGCATTAACTTATCATGGGATGCATAAACTAGAATTGTAAACCAACAACATCATACCTGACTATGCAGAAGCAACAGGATGAGGGTTTCAATTACTTACCTGGTTATGCAGATCCCTTTATACCAGTGGTTTTCTGGAAATGCTCATAATTCTGATGATAATCACGTGTTTCCTCCTGCCTGTAAGCTCTACTCGTACAAGTATCACCTGTATGAGGGTATGGAAAGCTGGTGCTCTGTAAAAATGATTTTATTGCAAGGTAAATTTGAAAATGACGATGAATTTACCTTTTAACCTTGTAATTAGGGTGAAATTAGGGCAAACTCTGACGCATTAGATTTTATTCGTTGATTTTCTCACGGAAACTCAGGATTTCGCCAGGTATTTCATTAGGTTTTGTGGTCGGCGGGAACTACCTACCACCTCTGCTCGCATTAAATGTCAATGGCGGCAACGGGAGCGGGGTGATATCCATATGACAGGATATATTCAAAAATATGATAGTATTCAGATATCAGGTGATATTCTCAAATATCACCCAGAGTGCAATATGATCCTCCTCCTCGAGAGGAAAAACTATCATCGACAAGATCGTGTGATGAACGCACCCTTTGGTCATGTCTAATACATCAGGAGGATATTTCAATATATCGGGTGAGGTTACAAAAATGATGATGACCGGATAAACTTATATGTCTCTCTCTGGGAATATCAAGATGACAGCATCCAGATATTTGCTCATTATATCGCTAAGGCACCATGACATCATCATCATGTTAGGCGAGAAGGATCATGCTCGGGAAATATGCCCCCGAGAGGTAAAATGATGATTACGTCATCATCATGTTTGTTTCTTCATTTATCAGACTTGAATGACATCATCAGGATAATGGCTTAGGGAGATATTTCGCGACAGGAGGATATTAAGAAATATCAGGTTACATTGAGAAATATGATCCTCGCGAAATGCATAAGGCTGTTGACGGGTAAAGGTTACTATCACCTAAAATTGACGTCCAGACATTTGGACCGCATGATTCATCGGGTGATAAATTAGATTGGGATGACCTTCTGAAATATGACGGATGTTAAGAAATATGATCCTCCCCTTGTGAATATCAGGTTTGACTCAAACTTTGACCATTCATAACTTTCACATCCTGATGAATATCAGGGTGATGCAAAAGACAAACCTGCATGAAATTTGATGCTCTTTCTAAATATAAGGTTACTGGAATAAAATATGAAATTTGACAAACTAACCTCATGATGATGACTTACCCAGCCTCTCTATGCATGTTGATCTGCATGACTTACTTTTACCAAACCGCCAGAAAGCATAAAACAAGCCAAAAAGTTGGGTCCCTATTTTGCCAAGTCAAAATGGGGCATGTTGTGTAACCACACAACAATCTTATTCTTGGAGAATGTAATCAAATAGTTGATGAAACAAGAGAAATCCTTCGGAATGCCTTGAAGAGATTCAATCTTCTTATTGTAGAGGAAACAAATGAAGAACCTTCTACCATGGATGTTGAAGGATTAAATGTAATCAATGAAGAACTTTATGATAAGGATATCGAACGATTAAAGAAAATAGATGAAGAGAAGTCTAAGGACTTAGACTCCTCTGTTCTAGTAGAGGAAGTTCATGAAACAACAAACTCTGGTAATATCACTCCTCTAGATCCCACAACTACTAAGTCAAACATTCCAGACACTGAAGTTCAAAGGGAAGGAAGAAGAGAAGAGAAGGAGATGCAATAAAAAGAGGATAAAGCTAAAGAAGAACAAGCAGAAAAGATTTGTGATGACACATCCAAACCGAACAATCTTGATATTTCAAAAGGGAAGAAGTCCAAATCTCCAGCAAGAGACACTATAGAGTCAGTGCAAAATTTCTTGAACAAAGAGGTTGTGGAGTTAGATGAACCAGAGTTGCTTCAAGGGCCTCTAAATTTGGAGACTCTCTCTCCTATTCAGATGATGAAGATAGCATCATTCACCCAAGCCAAAGAGAAACTTTTGAAATCACATATGGAGGATTGTGAGCAATTGGAGATTGCATCTGGGATGTTGGAGAAGATTATGCCAACCTATCAAAAGGATCCTTCGGCCTCACCATTCGGTAATCTAAAAAACTTAGTCAATTTTGTTAACACTCATTTTGAATCTTTAGAGAAGTCAGCAGAAATCAAGGTCTGGAAAGAGTTTTTGGGGAAAAGATTCTCTGAGGTGCAAGGGCTTATTGCTAATGATAGGAGGACCCTAGACATTGGAATAAAGAGCATTGAAAATGCTCTCAAATACGGTGGGGACTTATTCAAATTTTGCTTGACCTGGCCTAAAGTGACAAAAGACATTGAGTAGAAAGTGAAAGAACAAGAAGAAAAACTATCAAGCCTAGTTCAGAATTTAGACCCCCTTTCTTCCTCTCTAATGAATCAAGAATGCCAAGCTATTGTTATAACAAATGAAATAAAGAAACTGGACAAAGAGAAGAAGAACATAATGAACAAAATGGGTGAAATTAGGGGGATAATTATCCCTAAGTTAGAGGCAATGCATGAGGTCTTGATAGATGCTCAGAGTACAGCCCGAACCAGTGATCTAGTAGATTTATGAAGGGCAGAAGCATATGCATTTATATTAAGTGGTCACATCTCCATTTTGGATAGAATGAAGAGGAGTTGGGACACAGAGTTTGTACAACTGAAGACTACTTTTGCAGACATACTCAAGTATATGTAAGTTTATCTTATGGATTGTATGTACATATGCAACCTTATATAGTAATCTTTTTGCACAATTTTCGTTTATGGATCCCTCCCTTTGCCATTGATGTCAAAGGGGGAGTGAATAATAGTGAAAAATGAGGAATCTAGTAAAGAGGGAGTTCTGGTAAAACAGTGTAAAGAAGTAGAGCAAAAAGGGGGAGTTACTGCGACACTTAGTCATTTTTCACTAAGTGTTGCCATCAATGCCAAAGGGGGAGATTGTTGGCAAGAGACACTATGTGGCTTCACAAGTGTTGTTATTGATGGCAACAAAGTCTATCCCACACATCTGCAATACATAATATCCTATACTGGAAGTCAGATTGAAGATTACCTTGGTCTGGTGGACAAGAATAGAGTATGTAACATGGTTCAACAATTAGGTCTAGATCTCTCAGATAGTGTAACTCAGTAAGCTGCGGACTTGGACTAGTCAAGAGGGGTATCTTGACTATTGTATTACAGAGATTTAGCCTCCGGTAATAAAGCATGTAAAAGATATGAGCATTTGAGTGTTGGGTTCCAGTCAGGCAGAGTAGATAGAGGAAGAACTGACCGACACGATATCAGACTTCAATCTGGATGTGTAAAAAGTGTTGATCAAGCAATTTGTGTTAGTATACATTATTAGCTGACATGATTAATGACTTCTATGCCTAAGCTTTTGATGCGCATCATTAATCAAGTATGGATTCAACCGACAGATCAACAACTTGCAATTATCTCAAGTATTCTTGTTGCTGACTAAGAAGTTGAAGTAAATTCTTAATGCAGATATATATATCTAATAGATTAAAGCTTGTAAAAGTGTGTGGTGTGCATGAGGTGCAAAGAAAAGTAGAGATAAGTGTGTGAACAACAATTCAAGTCTGGAATGTGATAGAATAGCAACACTGAGCAGAGGAAGAATGAAGTGCATCAAATCAGTATATTGTGCCTAACCGGAACTGAACTCCTACATTTGTTGATGCTTCTCATCAGTTCAAATAATTGAATATCTTCTGTAAGTTCTATAGACAGTGTGCCTCCTGTAGGCAGTGGGCCTCTTGTGAGCAGTGTGCTCGAGCAGTGAGCCCTAATTGGCAAGTGCCATTTTGTACTCCTTTATTCTTTTAATAGAGAATACAATCTTGGGTTAGTCACCCCATAGTTTTTCCCTTAACAGGGTTTCCATGTAAAAATCCTTGTGTTATGTCTGTTAATTTTATTTATGTTCTTATGCTTGCATGTGCTTTCATGTTTTGATATATCATTGAATATTAAGATAACAAAAGAAAAGAAAAATAAGAAAATTTTGAGATAACTGATTCACCCCCCCTCTTAGTTATCTACCTTGTTTCCAACACACACACACACACACATATATTACATAGGGATGTGTCTTTTGTTGGGTTCAAAATTGACCCCATGATTGTAAACTAGACCCAATACCAAAAGGTTGGTAGATTAAGGTGGACAACATGTACATAGAAGGACATGTGTGCATATAAGGGTGTAATAAATGTACGAATAAGGAGAATATATTAGTTGATATATAAACATAGGGATAAGGTAGGGGATAAATGCACAGTAGTATTTGTAATGGGTAGGTAGGTGGCATAGGACAAGGGTAAAAGTTTAGCATTATGTCATTTTTTTATAAAGGAAATTTCTAACACATATCTAGCTTTCTAACTTAAAGCACCTAGAAGTGACATGTATTTTGAATTTCAAAATAGTATAAAGTAATGAAATATGGAAATTTTATTAAAGTATATATATAGATATAGTTTTTTAATAAAATTTATAGTATAAGTAAATTCCTAAAGATGAGTTGACAAGATTAGGTTGATGGGCCTCTAGTTTTTAGCAAACTTCATTTTCTTCCTTGATTTTTTCTCTTAGCTCACTTGAATATCTAGTGTGTTGAACCCCACGCACCCCCCCCCCCAAAAAAAAAAGCTAATAATTTATTTATAATAATTTGTTTCTAACTCGAGTTTATTAAAAATGTAACAATTTCAACAAGTCTCCACTTCATATCTTAACTATTTATCATTAAAAAGAAATACAATACATCCTTTTGGAGAGGATTCTCTACTTTAGTATACTTTTAAATTTCTATCAACATTTTGTTTGATAACAATGACCTACTTGTACTATTTGATTAAATAGTAAAAGTAATTAAAATATTTTTAAAAATTTCTAGTTTTAGGCTCTGAGCCCTACTTGTAGTGAGATAAATTTTGAATCTACTAAAAGGCTAACACAATATCCTAACTAGAAAAAAATTTAAGATTTACATGAGGTTCAAGCTAGTTCCAAAGGGGAAAATTTTGCTGCTATCCATTTAGGAATAGTAGAATAACTCTATAAGGATGCTACATGTATACGCCTAAAAATGACATGATTCATCCTAAATAAATATTCTAAATATTTATTCCATTCTTCTATCAATTAAATAAATATTCTAAATTTATTTAATCGATTCACTATTTCATAATTAAATAAATTCAATTTATTTAATTAAAATTCTTCTAAATGTCCTACACAATTAAATAATCATAAATTATTTAATTAATCCAAATTCCTCTATCCTAAAGTTCTAAATTCTAAAAATCCACCTCACACTTACACCTCACTTTTCCACCTCACCTTGTCCACCTCATCGGGTTGCACATGTAATTAAATATATTAAATATTTAATTACCTATTTTTCTCTCACCCACATGGCCTATTTCTTCTCAAATCAAAAGTTAGTTAACTAGTCAATCAAATCTATTAACTAATTAGTCATTTGAGTTTACTGGTCAATCTATTCTGTTGACTCCTCAATCAACCCAGTTCACTGGTCAATCAATTCAATCAATCCCATAATCCACTCTTCTAACTGATCAATCAAGTTTGTTAACTGATCAGTCAATAGAGTTAACTCTCCAGTCAATTTTGTCAAATCCCTTCTTTCATGATGGAGCTGGGACACTTGTCATATTTCTACTGGTTGCACATTCCTCAACCATCCTCAGCCATTGATCTTCATATCTCCTCTCAACCGTTGATTCTCATTCTTCTGAGTCTATAAATGAAGCTTCATCCCTCTATTCTAACTATCCAAGCTATCTACATTGTTACTCTGCAGAAATTCACCAGCGCGCCTTTGGCACCCTCTTACCATTCACTAGCTTGAGATCACATACTTGCTTTGAAGCTCATCTTCATTGCATATCACAATAGCCATTTACCATCGACTTCCTCGAACACAGCTAAAGGAGTGCACTCTCTGAGGGCCTACTTCATCAGCAAAAGGACGGTTGTAATAGGCGAACAACAAAAGTATCGATTCAGGGAAGGTTTGCTTTGTGTTATTCATTGCTATTCATTCAATCTTTTTTGCTCTCATTTATTGTGTTGATGTTTAGGTTTAATATAATTCAATTGATTGATCCACGTTTTACCCTTACATTTTTGGCGCCCACCGTGATTTGACCCATATTCTTTGTGAGTGTTTGTTTTAGAGGTTTTTTGTTGCAGATTCAGGTGTGTTTCAGGTAAACTTCGGGAATCGACTTTCACAAACGGCCTCCTACACACAAACCGAGCTCACCGTTGAGTCCAGAAGGCCTCAGAGGTAAGAAATAACATATAATTTGTTTAGTTTTCGTTACTTGCAATTTTTTGAAATTTTTTTTACTTTTCAGCGTATTTTTGTAAAAAAGTAAAAAATATAAACAATCCAGAAAATTTAAACCAAAAAAAAAAAAAAATCATTTTTTTTTTGCTTACAGATTTGTTTTATTTTTTAACAAAACACAGTTAAAAAATAAATTAATTAATTAAAAAAAGAATTTAAAAAAACAAAAAAAAAGCAGCAAACAATAAAAAATTTACACAGTAAAAAATTTAAAAAAAAGCAGCAAACAATAAAAAATTTACACAGTAAAAAACAAAAAAAAAAAACGAACACAACAAATTTTTTTGTTTTTGTAGGGCTGCGTGCCCTGCACACAGGCCCCCGCGGCCTCCCCTTTCCCTCCCCGCCACCCCCTAACACCTACCCTCCCACCCCATCTCCCGCCACCCCCTAACACCTACCCTCCCGCCCCATCTCCCACTCCCCTTTCCCTCCCCAAACCCTCCTACCACCTGCGCGCCGCCCGTGCTACCTTCCATCCCCGCCTCCCCTTTCCCAGGCTCCCCTTTCCCCCGTGCCTAAACCCTGCACTCCCCACCCCCGCGCCCTTCACCGCGCCCAAAGTCCCCTCCCCTGCCTGCAATCCCCCCACCCCAAGTCCCCTCCCCTGCCTGCGATCCGCCGCCCGCGCGCCTCCCACCGACCTCCGATCCGCCCCTGCCATCCGTCACCCCTGCAGTGCCGCCAGCCCACCACCCTGCACACACAGCACCACAGAAACAAAAAACAAAATAATATAAAAATAGTAAAGTAAAATACAAAAACAAATAAATATCAAAAAATAAAAAACAAAAAAAAATTTAGGTTAAGAGTTTGACTTTTCAAAAAAAAAAAAAAAACTATAAAAAAAATATAAAACAAAAAAAAAAATCATTTTTTTTCATCCATTTTTTATTTTTATTTTCAAAAATGGTAATATTAGTCAAATAGGGGCATTTTTTTCTTTTTTGTCTAACTTTTTGCAGGAAAGTCAGATTTTCACAAGTTTACAGTCATCGGAAAGCTGATCTTGAGAACTTCACAGTGGTGAAGGTATTTTTAGCCCATTTGATCAACTTCATCAGGTGGATATCAGGAGACTGCTAATCCAATTTGGTGCAAAACGTCCACTGAAGACAATCATTTTTCACGAAGTGTTGAATAGGACTAATTAGACATTTCTCATGCAACTTGCATACAATTCTCATCTAGTTCTAATTAGGAAGGAGTAACTCATTGTTCATGCAACTTGCATACAATTCTCATCTAGTTCTAATTAGGAAGGAGTAACTCATTGTTCGTGCAACTTGCATACAATTCTCATCTAATTCTAATTAGGAAGGAGTAACCCATTGTTCATGCAACTTGCATTCACATCCTCACCTAGCTCTAATTAGGAAAGAAGTAACCAGATCATTTGTTTCTTGCATTGCAACACTTTCCAAGTTATTGCTATCTGGGATTAAAACTGAACTCACCTTTGATTTTGGGGTTAAAATTAAACTACTGCTATCTCGTGAGACCAAAACTTCAAAGTTAACTATTTCGTGCTACGAGAATTAAAACTAAATTCACCATTGATTTTGGGGTTAAAATTGAACTACTGCTATCTCGTTGGACCAAAACTTCAAAGTTAACTATTTCGTGCTACGAAGATTAAAACTGAATTCACCATTGATTTCTGGGATTAAAACTAAACCAATGCTATCTTGCTAAAATCACTTCAAAGTTCTGTGCTTGAGTAGATTAGCCCATTCAGTTTTTCTAATTTTAAATAGGTTGGATTAATCAGTGTTTTTTGTGCTTGACGAATGACAATAGGCTTATGCTCTCCCCTTTTCTGGGTGATCAGAGTGCCAGACTTGTCATTCTATTTGTTTAACCTTTAGGAGGGGCCTGCCCTTGGATGTACGCTTGTCCAAGTGGGAACGACCCTGAGTGGTAACAGGCTAAAGCTAAGCCCTACCAAGCCACTTAAAATAAATTGTGCTTGAGGTGAAAACTTCCTGCAACAAGTGCTGTTATGTTACACCGACGGCCAACCTCCCCCAAAACCCTCTAAGGCACAACCCTTTGAGGCTAGGAGACTCCACAACGGAGAGTAGTGCCGCCACATGTGTAACCACTTGAACGGTTGCCCACATTAAATACCTCTTGTTCTAGTTGCCCAAAACCCTTGCAATCCATTTCTCACCTAGGATCTTTGTGCTTGCTTTTGTTCAGTTTAGTCCAAAATAGAGTTGAAAAAACCACAAAAACAATGAAAAACTATAAAATGTTCTTTGTGCTTGCTGTGTTTTCTTGCTGTTAATTCATAAAATCAGACCAAGAAGACCTTTTTCTAGCCAAAAAATACCAAAAACAACAGAAAAATCCAATATTTGCCAAAAAAATAGAGCTGCGCATACACGACAGTGAGCATTTGCACTATTTTTGAGAAAATATTTTCACCTATTTGAAGCACCCATTTCAACCTAGCTTCACTTTCTGAGATCATATTCAACCTTGCAGTCAGTCTTCGTCCGTTTCACCCAAGTCTCTCTCTTTCGTCAATCGTCCCATTCACTTTCTGTCCAAACACTTCTTGTCCCAAAGTCAGTTTATCCCATACCGGTCTGACATAGGTCCCTTTTCGTGTCATTAGTGAATTCACGTAAGCCTAGTAGGTCACAGTACCTTTGCTAGTAGTAAGACGGGTATCAACTACCCTTACTAGTGGCTACCATCTTGTGTCAACCGTCTTACTTGAAGTCATTGAGCGAGAAAGTCCTTTGTCCGGGTCTCATCCTAGATATCCTATCCACTGCAGTCTCCGTCGGCACCTTGCCAAAATTTCTCGTCCTAGTCCCCTCCATCCCACGTCACCTTGCATGGTTCTTACTCGATCCCAGTACAACAAGCAAATGGAAATGGCCGGCTCATCCAATCACCTTGTCACACCACGTGATGGTGACGAAGAAATTTCTCATGAAGAATTAGTAGCGCACATCCAAGATAGAAAATTCCAACGCCTAGTAGAGAAGGTGCTCCTTGAAGACCCCCATAAATACTTCCATCATCTTGCTAGTCTCGGAATCAAACTACCCGCAGACTTTGACATAAGCTCCATCATGGAGAATGTAGACAATGATCATGAGAGGAGGTGTGATGATCATGAGAGGGGCATGAATGACACATTTCTGCATGCAAATGAGAGGGGTACAAATGACACAGTCCCGCATGCCAATGATAGAGGAAAGAATCCCATAGATCAAAATGCTCCTATGGAAGAAATGCAAATGACTTGAGAGCCTCACACAAGAAATATCAGACCTTAAGACAAGTACGAGTACCAAGAACTACTCCTTGGAAGATATAGCACCGTACCCCTTTGACAAAAATTTGGTCATGAAACCATTCCCCTATCAGTTCGGAGTGCCAAAGTTCGACAAATACAAAGGGAAGGGAGATCCTAGAGATCATATCCGGGAACTCACTGCAGCATGTTTAGAAGTAGCTCACAACGAGACCTACTTGATGAGACTATTCCCAAGATCTTTAGGCGGTCAAGCTGTGGAGTGGTTCTCGCATCTCCCACCAGGAATTAGAACTTTTGATGAACTTGTCAATAAATTTATAATGCACTTATCTTACAACATAGAACACGAGGTATCTATGCTAGATCTATGCAACACCAAACAAAAGAGTGGTGAGTCATTTGCCACCTTCTTACAATGATGGAGACAGCTAGCTAGTAAGTGTTCTTATGATATGCCTGAGAAGCAGCTATTGGAGATGTTTGTCCACAACCTAAACACTGATCTTAGCTATCAGATACAGATACAATGCCCTACATCTTTCTCAAAAGTCATTAAAATGGGCTTATTCATTGAAAAGGCTATGATCGCTAAAGGAGCTATCAAGATCTACAAGGACACACCTACTTCCAATTACACAACGGATAAATCAAAGTTTTGGACCAAGAACAAGAATGTGGTCAATGATGGGGTAGTGGATGCCAAGGCGGCAGCTCCCAAGCAACAACCCATATTCACTCTAAAGGGAGAAACAAACAATGGTACACTCAACAAACCACCTTCTCAGGAGCCCAGACCTTGGTACAGTTCAAATCCAAGGAGAAAATTCACACCATTGGGTGAGTCTCAAGAGTCTGCACTAAGGAAGTTGTTGGCAAACAACAAAATTTCTCTACCACCAACAAGTGATTATGAGCCTATAGTCAAACCTCCCTACTGGAAGGACACAGATTATTGTGAATATCATCGGGGAAGGGGGCATACAACTAACAACTGCATCCGCCTCAAAAATGTCATACAAGATGTACTAGATCAGAACCAGGGAGGGACACAACAGCATACCTCCAATGAAACTCATGTGGCCTACAGGGATCCACTTCTGAATCACAATAGGCCATATAACTACAACAACAACAACACCAATGGCCACAACAACAATGGAAATAGCAGTAATGACAACAACAATAATCGCAACCGACCAAATCAGAACAGCGGGACTAGTAATGCCAACTATGCAAGTGTGCCATTTGACTACACCATAAACTGCATTTCCGAGCAAATCCCACAGGTTAATGTCATCTCACCCAACCAACAACTAGGACCAAATAGAAATGGTTGTAGTCTAATCACCTGCAGTGGTAAAGTCACACTCAATACCGCCCCTCCAAGGTCGTCATAGTCCCCATCCAACTCCCGTCAATACAATGTCATCGACCAGTTACAGAAAACTCCGGCTCACATTTCTATATTGGAGCTATTGCGTCTATCTCCTTCTCATAAGGAGATTCTTGAGAAAGCCTTAGTGGAAACCACTATCCCCACTAACCTGGCCCAAGAAAAGTTTCAGACCATGGTAGGCAATCTGACATCCTCCAACTCCATATCATTTACTGAGCAAGATGACCTATCTGTATCCCAACCTCATAATACCCCTCTGCACATTATCGCATTCATACACAAGCACCGCATCAAGAGGGTTCTCATTGATGGAGGTGCTGGTTTAAATATTTGCACATTAAAGCTAGTCCTTGCACTGGGGTTCTCTGAACAGGCAGTTGATCCAAGGAGGAAAATTACCATCAAAGCATATAACGAGGAAGAAAGGACCACAAAAGGAACAGTTGTCTTACCCATTCAAGTGGGACCAGTAATCAAAGATGTGGTGTGTCAAGTCCTTGATCGGGAGCTCGCTTATAATATCCTACTTGGGAGACCGTGGATTCACGCCATGAAGGCTGTCCCTTCAAGCTTTCATCAATGCATTAAATTCCCGCACAATGGCAAGCAAGTCACCATTCAAGGCGACCCTGACCCCTACCAACATTGCAATTCTTTCCGTGCAACACCCGAGTGTGTCATACCTAACAATTGAGCATACATTTCCCCTACCCCGCAATAGGACCATACCGCTGAAGCTTCCTCCTCAAGACCCAAAGTGCAAAAAATTACCATAAAAGAAAGTGGAGTGGGGGAATACTCCATTGAGCACAGCCTCAATCTTGCCAAGATGCCTTTGTCTCCTTGCTCTTTTGGCCAACCCAAACACCAACCCAAACATTTTCCAAAGCCATCTGCTCCTCCTATAGCTCCCGCAAATCCCTTTGTAAAATGGGGGACCTTATCTGACGAAACAGAGGAGCGAGATCTCCTGCAATGGCTTTATGCTGAAGAAGAAAACACACCCCAAGAGCCGCCTAGACTCCCTACAGAACTCTATGGGCGGGGTGAGACTATTTTGCACAGGATGGGGTACTAAGGACGAGGCCCCATCGGCCTCAGAAAAGAAGGAATCATTGAACCTATACAGCCTTCTTCATCCTCTTCGGCTAGAAACACAAGTGGCCTAGGATACAAAGGCAAGGGTAAAGCCAAGGAAAATGCCTGCCTTGTGGAGACAATCCAAACACTCCAAGTGGACAGCGACACAGATTCAGATGATTCAAATGAGTATGAGTGGGACAAGCTAACAGAGCACTCCTACGACGACAAAGAGGTTGACACCATCCAAACTCTTAGCCCCTACCATGAGGGACAAACGCAATGGGATAGACCACTGGAGTCTGATTTGCCCATCCCTGAGATTATGGCTTTTGAGGAAAGTTTAAATTCCATTGCAATAAACAACTTGGAGGAAAGTACCACCTGGAACACTACCCCCACCAACGCTCCTAACATTTCCATTCACACCATCAATGAATCAGGTCTATCATCCGACTCCCTTCCCCTCTTGCACCCTGAGCTTATTGACTGGGATCTGCAAGGAACTCCCCAACTAGATTTGTTCCAAAACGACGATGCTTACATCGATTATATGGAACTTAGGGACCACTTACCCAAGGGAGATCATAAGGCTGGTTTTGCTATCGAACTGAATACTGTGGCTTACTTCAGGGAGGGTGCCAAGCCTTCCAGTCGCAAAAATATCAAGATCAAAAATGGATCTGACAGTGAAAACCACCTTGCAGCAGTGTCAGATCACAAAATAGTAAAAAGAAAGGATGCATCCGATGGTGAAAACCCAACTGTGGCACCTGACGATGGAATGCTTGACACTCTCCCTAGTGATATGTATCAGGAAAGGTCACAGATTGTTGTGGAACCGACAGAGCCCGTGAATATTGGAACAGAAGAATAGCCCAAGATTATCCACTTTGCCAAATCTCTTACACCACCAGAGAAAACCAGGTTTGTACCATTCTTTAAACAGAAGAGAGGCAGCTTTGCTTGGTCATATGCAGACATGCCAGGCCTAGACCCAAACTTAATTCTACATCATCTACCATTGGATCCAGGAGTGAAACCAGTAAAGCAGAAGCTGAGAAAGATGCATCCTCACATAGCCCTTTTGGTCAAAGAAGAACTCAAGAAATTGCTAGATGTGGGGTTCATTAGAGCCATAGACTACCCAGAATGGATATCCAATATTGTGCCAGTGTCTAAACCAGATGGCCGAGTTTGACTATGCAATGATTTTCGAGACTTAAACAAAGCATGCCGCAAGGATGACTTTCCATTGCCAAACATCAATATCATAGTCGACCTCACTGCAGGACATACAATGCTATCACTCATGGACGGATTCTCAGGGTATAATCAAATCAAAATAGCACCAGAGGACCAACACAAGACAGCTTTCACTTGCCCATGGGGTACCTTTTGCTGGAATGTCATGCCATTTGGGCTGAAAAATGCAGGTGCTACATATCAGCGAGCTATGACAACTATATTTCATGACATGATGCATGTAACTATGGAAGACTATGTCGACGATATCCTAGCAAAGTCTCTCACAAGGGATTCACATCTCGATGTACTAGAAAAAGTCTTTCAAAGGTTGGACCAATTCCAAGTCAAGCTGAACCCAAAGAAATGTGCGTTTGGGGTAACTTCAGGCAAGCTGCTAGGCTTCATCGTGTCGGCAAATGGAATAGAGGTAGACCTGGCCAAGGTCAAAGCTATAATGGACATGCCACCACCCAAGACTCTAACTTAGTTGAGATCCTTACAGGGCAAGCTGCAGGCCATCCGCAGATTCATATCACAGCTGGCAGACAAGTGCCAACCTTTCAGCCATCTCCTGCATAAGAACATTCCATTTAGGTGGGATGAGCGGTGTGAAGAGGCATTCAACAAGCTAAAGGAGTACCTTATGAATCCACCCATTCTCATGCCTCCGATCCAAGGAAAACCCCTAATTCTCTACATATCGGCTACACCTACTGCTCTTGGGGCTCTTCTAGTACAGCAAGATTACGAGAACAAGGAAAGAGTTGTATACTACATCAGTCGAACCTTAGTGGGCTACGAGTTGCAATACTCACAAGTAGAAAGATCATGTCTCACGGTAGTTTTTGCTTCACAAAAACTTCGGCATTACATGCTTGCACATCCAGTTAAGCTCATTGCAAAAATAGACCCATTGAAGTATCTTCTCAGCAAAGCTGCTCTCATAGGTCGCCTGGCAAAGTGGGTAATGCTTCTCAGTGAGTATGACATCAAATATGTGGACAAAAAAGCCATCAAGGGACAAATCATAGCTGACCAACTAGCAGATGCACCGTTACAAGACAGCAAGCCCATGCAATTTGAGTTTCCCGATGAGTCCTTATTCACTATATCAACATCTTCTTGGAAACTCTACTTCGACGGGTCTTACACAAACCATGGATCAGGGGCAGGCATCCTGTTTATAACTCCCCAAGGCGACACAATTCCAAAGTCTTACCATTTGTTATTCCCATGCACCAATAACATAGCGGAGTATGAAGCCTTGGTAATTGGTCTTAAGATGGCAACTGAGTGGAAAATCCAAGAACTACATGTCTACGGTGATTCTTAGCTTATCATCAATCAGGTCAACGATGAGTATCAAACCAAAGATGAAAAGCTCATCCCCTACAAAAGAATGGTCGACGACTTCAAAGAACACTTTGGGACCATCTCCTTCGAGCAAATACCCAGGATCGAGAACAAAGCAACAGATGCAATGGCTACCATCGCCTCTCTTCTAGAAATACCTGAAAATGAGTCACGGTATGAGTTCTTAGTGGAAACTATCCGGCAACCAGCTTATGATCTTCTTGAGACCCATTCCATATGCCTCCTAGTTGGATCTGATTCACCTTGGTACGGTAAGACTTACACTTACCTCAAGGACAACATTCTCCCACCTGACCTCTCTTCCAACCAAAAATGAACTTTTATACGACAAACCTCTCGCTAGAACATCATAGCCGATACCCTTTACTGACGTGGTCTGGATGGTACTTTTCTCCGTTGTTTAGAACAAGAAGAATCCATAACTGCCTTGCAAGACGTACACGAAGGGATCCGCGGAACACACTCCAGCGGTCCCTCCTTAGCCAAGAGACTCATGCGTTTGGGTTATTACTGGCCAAACATGGAAATGGATTCATATCAGTTCGTCAAAAAGTACAAACAGTGCCAAATACACAGTCCATCCTTAATCCATACCAATCAAGTCAAGTCAATCTTGCACAAATGATCCAATCACAATCAGTGGTCTTGATCCTTGTCTGGTCGTAAACCAACTCGATCAGTTAATCAATCAATTGTCTTATACAGGATGTTGCATTGTCAAAATCAGACCAATACATGCATCTTACATGACATGCTTCCTTTCTTGAAACCAGACACTATCCTTCATGTTGCTCTAGGGATCTATCATTCCTCGCCATGACAACACGCCTGCCGTGTTGGTCTAGGGATATATCGTTCCCTGCCATGACAACACTGTCGTATATCATTATCAGTATATCATTGGTTTACCGCTTGATAGGGGCAATACCTTGTTTGTTCTTGTGTCATTTGTGCATACTTGCTTGCTTGCTTGTGTGTGTCATCATTCCATCTTGTATCACATATCATTCGACTCTTTTCTTCATCCCTTTTCCTCCAACCTATCCTAACCCCTTCGTCTTCGTGAGATTGTCTGTCTCTGAATCTTTCACCCTTTTCCCATCCAATCTCCCGAGGGGGCATCCTATCGTCATTAAACTTGTACCAGGGGCAAACTGGGGCATGTATCATCATTCAGACTATCGATTTCTTTGAAGCAACGCTGTAAACTGCATTGCATCAAAGAGGGGCAAAATGTATACGCCTAAAAATGACATGATTCATCCTAAATAAATATTCTAAATATTTATTCCATTCTTCTATCAATTAAATAAATATTCTAAATTTATTTAATCGATTCACTGTTCCATAATTAAATAAATTCAATTTATTTAATTAAAATTCTTCTAAATGTCCTACACAATTAAATAATCATAAATTATTTAATTAATCCAAATTCCTCTATCCTAAAGTTCTAAATTCCAAAAATCCACCTCACACTTACACCTCACTTTTCCACCTCACCTTGTCCACCTCATCAGGTTGCACATGTAATTAAATATATTAAATATTTAATTACCTATTTTTCTCTCACCCACATGGCCTATTTCTTCTCAAATCAGAAGTTAGTTAACTAGTCAATCAAATTTGTTAACTAATTAGTCATTTGAGTTCACTGATCAATCTATTCTGTTGACACCTCAATCAACCCAGTTCACTGGTCAATCAATTCAGTCAATCCCATAATCCACTCTTCTAACTAATCAATCAAGTTTGTTAACTGATCAGTCAATGGAGTTAACTCTCCAGTCAATTTTGTCAAATCCCTTCTTTCGTGATGGAGCTGGGACACTTGTCATATTTCTACTAGTTGCACATTCCTCAACCATCCTTAGCCATTGATCTTCATATCTCCTCTCAACCGTTGATTCTCATTCTTCTGAATCTATAAATGAAGCTTCATCCCTCCATTCTAATTATCCAAGCTATCTACATTGTTACTCTGCAGAAATTCACCAGCGTGCCTTTGGCACCCTCTTACCATTCACTAGCTTGAGATCACATACTTGCTTTGAAGCTCATCTTCATTGCATATCACAATAGCCATTTACCATCGACTTCCTCAAACATAGCTAAAGGAGTGCACTCTCTGAGGGCCTACTTCATCAGCAAAAGGACGGTTGGAATAGGTGAACAACAGAAGCATCGATTCAGGGAAGGTTTGCTTTATGTTATTCATTGCTTTTCATTCAATCTTTTTTGCTCTCATTTATTATGTTGATGTTTGGGTTCAATATAATTCAATTGATTGATCCACGTTTTACCCTTACATTACATAATTCTATACTAAGAAATTAAATCAATTTGAAAAGATAGAATTATAAGAAATAGTGGAAAACTTCAAATTTCTAGAAATCTAAAGCTAATATCGCATAAATGAATGCAGAATAGTAAAGAGAAAAGGAATAGAAACCTAGCACTAGAACAAGGAGGCCTCAGCCCCAGATTCTAACACATCGCAAGGACATCTGTGCATCACGCTATCGTCTAGATAGCAATAAATCTTCAAGAATTTGTATTCTATAATTACATATGGGTTTATGACTCTATCCAGATTGTAAAAAAACTGACATAAGTACCCAGACATGTAAAATGTCTTTAAATCAATAAGATAACACATTTCATAGAAGAAAAAATGAAAGATAGAACAAACTCCCATGTGTTTGAATCCTCCTCTTTTTCAACTTCCACACCACAACCAAAAAAAGGGTTTAGACTGCTTGGGAGCTTGCCTTAGTCAAGCCTGTATTTTAGTCTTCCGACATCCACAAACAATCACTTCAAAACAACAAAAAGCAAGAGTTTGTGCTCCTATTCTAAGTGTGTCTAGGATTTAGAGCAGTGACAAAAAAACAAAACTAGCAGTATTATCTTTGGTCTATGAGGAGACAATACTCTAGTGTGCGAAAGACAAATAAAGTAGTGGTCTACAATAGTGATTTTCTAAAATGCAAATAGAGTAATACACATAAAAATCTAGTATAACACTATTTCTTCTTAAAGGAACAATGTTACTAGGTTTCAAAATTGTAGAGGAGGCTACAAACTCCATGAGGATAGAAATTTGAAAGTGAACAACTTCAAACCCTTATTATAGAAAGTCTCTTCTAAGTACCAAATGCAACCAAGATCCCACAAAGATGAAAATGGGAGATGTTATAGCATGAAGGAGAACTGGATCTCCAAAATCTTCTTGTGAGAGAGAGAACTTCTCTTTTTCGCCCACTTGAGTTTTTGCATGAAGAGAGGGAATCCCCAAGAGTCAAGTATGCTATAGGGGTCATTTCACTATCATTTGAGTGTTACCATTAATAGATTCCAGAGAGGAGGCGAGAGAAGAAACACTTAAAATTTTGTAATATTCAAGATGCTAGCATATCATGAAGACGTATGTGTGTAGCGCTTGCGTTCTTAGATTATTCACTCAAATTTCGTATGTGTTCTCCTAAGAGTGAAATAAATGTCTAATATGAATTTTTGAAAACCTTGGTGATAGGTAAAAATAGGCCAAGGTTTAGGTTCAATGACCATAGAAACATGCTATGGGCGTGGACACTAAAGCGAGTCAAAATGCAATGTGAAATTGCGAGGGTACACAATTTTCAACATTACATTTTACCCTCACTTTAGCAGGCTGGTGACACTAAGTGATAAGTCATACTAAAGTACATAAATTAAATGTTGAAATA
The DNA here is from genome assembly GCA_027924645.1 of Cunninghamia lanceolata. Classification (NCBI taxonomy): domain Eukaryota; kingdom Viridiplantae; phylum Streptophyta; class Pinopsida; order Cupressales; family Cupressaceae; genus Cunninghamia; species Cunninghamia lanceolata. The sequence continues at coordinate 1,784,292 of BSBN01000185.1, read as the reverse complement.
AAATAAGCATATAAAGGATACCCAAAAGGATATTGTAGAAGCCACAGAAATTTGCCAAGCGGAAGAATGATGCCCTCAAACTAGGAATCTACATAACCACAATGTTAGGTATCGCAAACCTACAAAATCAACTTTTTAGAAAACAAATAATCTTGCAAGATAAAAATACATTAGTTCAAAAAATACTTAGAAGAGAAAGATGATATAGAGAGAAATAAGGTAAAACAAAAATAAGGATGCACATACACCTCCCCATATTTAGGCCTTGTGAGGACCACCCTTTTTACTTCTGTTCTTATGACTATTTACATTACTGTTATTGATACTTTTTATATTTGTGGGATAGCAGTTCCCGGATTTGTCAAATTATTAAACTTTACTATGATTACGGGAAAACTAATTGGGTGATGTTTGGATAAGTTTACATTTCAGAAAAGTTAATTAGGTGATGATGGAAGATTGTAATATGATTTCATTTATGCTAATTAGAACTATGTCATGATAATGTATGTTTTTTTTTTAAGTTGCTTCGGCTATGATGATTATATGTGAAACTGATCTTGTAATTTAGTGTGCAGGATTTACTAATCAAACCATAGATTTCGGAGATCATTCCGCACCTTGTTATTGTTATTCCCTGTTAAGCCGATCTGGTTCCACGAGGAACCAAGATCTTTCTGTGTTTGATGTGATGTTGTAATGTGGTCTTTCATATGGTCGAATGGGTTGGTCTACCCTCTTGTAACACTGACTTATGATTTGTGTTGTAGAAAGATTGAATTTGAATTTCTTTTCTTTTATTTAAATTCTTGAGGCATTTTCTTGTGCTTTACCTTGACCATGGGTGTCCTGAATGGGTTAAAGTTGACCCTGGGTTATACCCCATGGGTCCAGGGCCCCATTTGGCATGGGTAACCCTTGAGTAACCTCCATAAGGCCATCTTAACTTCACCCTGAAGTTAAGTGGCGAAAATTGGAGGTATGGGGGGGACATGATGGGTTGTACCAACACCCAACCCATCCCTCTTCAATCCCCAAGGTAAGAGATGACTACAAACCCATCCATTATTGAGGGATTGACTTGGAGTCACCCTCACCATTAGTGAGATTCCTCATGAGTTGTGGGGTCGTCCTTTATGAAGGAAGGAAGAAGAGGCATGGGTCACCTATCTTTTCCTCCTTTAACTCCTTTTATTTCTCCCATGCGTAAGAGAAATGACATGAGGAGAGGGATAAGGAGTGCTCTAGGGATGGGTGAGTGACATAAGCCAACACTCATCCCTTGGGACATAATAGTGGTTTTGGGAAGAGAGAGGAGGTGACAAGTGTCACCTCCCCATTCCTCTAAACTAAAAAGGATTTGGGTTATTTGTTTCCAATTTTGGGGATGGGAGGGAGTTAGTTGATTTTTTTGAAGAGTTTTATTGTGATTGCCAAAATAGGAAAGTTAGCTTGAGGAGAGGAAAGGAGGAGGGAGTTGGTGGCAAAGGTTGGAAGAGATCTTAGTGGAGCTCTACAACAGTTTCATTCCAGAAGGGCTTTACAAGGTTGGTTTAGTTTTACCCATCTTTCGTATATCTGATTGTTGTATGAGATGTGTGTGAAAGTTATTTATTTGTTGTGTTTTGTTTTGTTTTTGTGGGATCTGTTGTCGGGTTGTTGACAGAGCTTCTCCCACTTGGGAGAAATGCTCATCAAGTTTGGGGTAGGGGAGGAGTGATCCTCCTCGGGTGCATACCTGGTTTCTTCTTTTGGGATGTTGAAAGCCTTGAGGGCTTGTATTTGTGACTGGATCTTTGACTTGAGAGTCACATACAGAATTCCTTAGAAAATTTGTGATCAAACTTGGTTTGAGGCCAAGAGAAATTGTGTTGGTTATATTATCTGTAAGGATGACACTCTGGAGTCGAGTGTGTCCACTCTCCTGCCCCTTATGAAGCTCACTGTAGTTGAGCTTTCGTGATGTATAATTTACCCATGGGTGTTTGTGTGTTTTGGGTTTGTTGTTGTTCCCTGTTGTAAAGTGGATTGTTTGAGTTACCCAGGTGTGAGTATGACCTCCCTAGCTTGGGGGTGACCCTCTTGCGGGTCTACGGAAGGGAGGAGAGCTAGATGAGTGGTGTTTTCTTCTTTGTTTGTCTTTGATACGCAAGTTTCCTCTTGAAGCTTTGGTTGGAATTGGAAGAGTACTGTATTTAGGGAGAAAGAACTTCATCCTTGCTAGAAGAAGAGTTTGGTTCATTGAGCTACATCCTGTTAAGATCATTATGGAGGGATTCTCTTCCTCTGAAGTTGTATAACTTATTGTTTGGGGAAAGAGAGAAATTCTTCCCTTTAGTGGTGTTTGTTAGTTATGAGTTTGACAGTTATGTATACTTGGACTATCTGTTGTTGAGTAGTGAAATTGTATGTTGATCTTGACAAAGGTGTTAAAAGTTTAACTATAGTATTGTTTGGAGGTGGTTGAAGGAAACTATGTATTTTGTTAATGTTTAGATATGGTAATTTGAATCATTTGAGAGCCAATGTGATATTAATTATTCTTTCCATTTTCAGTTTAAACTAATATGCGTTAAGTTGAAATTAGTGAGTTAGAAATTAAGAGAAGAAAAGCAAGAAAAAAATCGATTTTAAGATTATGTGTATCAAGTCTAATTCTTGAATTTGCATTGATACATATCTTAATAAAATTGTAATTGGCAGATTAAGAGATTCATTCTCCGTATTTATATTTGCAATTTGTAGATGAACTGGAATTGTTAAATAGAAAAATAATTCAATGTCTGCATTTAAGAACTTCAATTCTTAACGAAACGGTAATTGGAAATTGCATTTGAAAGAATTATTGTTTGATCTTTGCATTTGAAATGTTTAATTAATTATATGAGAATGTGATTTTAAGATAATTTAGATTTCTTTGTTTTCATTCCTCTGTAATTATAAAGTTACCTGTGAAAGAAATTTATTAATACAATTGTTAAAAAAAGATATATTTAATAGCTTTATTTATTTAATTCTCTGGATTTCTTTTTAATTTCTCTGTAAAAAAAATATATTATGTCTGGAAATTGTGGGTTAAATAAATAAATAAATATATATATATGTATATTTATCAAAATGTGATTTGAAGAGTTAATAATATAGAGGTATTTTCATACGAGAAAATAGAAGTAAATTACAATGAATCGCTGATGGTCGCTGTGTTTTACACAGCATACAGCATATAATAAACAAAAAAAAAATGTCAAGTGGTGGTGGGAAGGGTTTAAACCTTCCCACCACCCCCGTCGGCGTTGTTTGGGTGTGGGGAGGGGCGGAGCCCCCACCCACACCCCACATAGTGGGGTGTGGGTGGGGGCTCCGCCCCTCCCCACACCCCCTCCCCGTAAAATAAACACAGTCCGCGGCTGTGTGACCGCGGACTCCCCACAGCACAACACCCCGCCATTCCACCACTTCCGCGGGCGACCACCTTTCGCGGCCTACGAGCCGCTACCTCCCGCCAGACCTCCACCACGCGGTCCAAACACCGCTCTCTGCACTTCCACCGCCACGAACTCCATCTCCTGCCCTCCGCCATGACCGACACCTCCTCTGCGCGGCTCCCAGTACTCCCTGTCCGCGGCCCTAGCGTGGCTACTGCCACCTAAAACCCACCACCTCCTCTCTCAGGCCGACCCTCCTCCATGGCTGCCGCCATGTCTTCAACCTGCCATACAAAAACACAAAAAAAGATTAGGGCACAATTCAAATGCAAACTGATATTAGGGCTTCAGCCCTTCAAGGAAAATTGTAATGGTATGGTCTTTTTTTATAAAAAAAAAAGAAGGCAAGTTTATTGTTTAAATAAATATAAAGATAGGAGAATAACATTGGTAATAATAACAACAGTAATATTAATTAATTAAATTAATACAATAAACTAACAATAGTAATTAATAATAAATAATAGTATTGGTATTAATAACAATAAGATAAATTTATATATCTACTTTTATATATATATTTAGTTACATACATATATTGTAATTTGATTTAAGAGTAATAGAGGGGCCGTTTTCTCATTACAATAATAAGAGAAAATAAAATTATAATTAAAAGAGAGCGTAAAGGAATATACGATAGTACTCCGGGAAGAGTTTCTCGGAAGTTTCAACTATCAACGCGATTCAATAACCAGGGAAATGAAGAGGAAAATTACACGTCACCTTGCTTAAAAGATCACTGGAAATAAACTTAAGAAGCCATCACAGACATTCCATGTGAGGCCATTTTAATCTCAACTGTAGTTAGTAAACGACCAGAGAAGAAAAACCTGCAAGAGAGTAAGAAGAAGAAAAACTAACATTGGAAAACACAGAGGAGAAAATGCGCGGCATTTCCCACATGGGATAAGAGAACTAAGTTGATGGATCTTTACGCTAAATTTGCTTAGGAACAAGTTTAATTAATACAAACGTATAGGTAAATCCTAGATCGGAGTAAACCAAGAGACTGAGTCCAGCGAAGTAGTAAACCAGCCTATGTGATCTGGGCCAATCGGAAGTTAGGAATGAAGTTAACAGTAGATACAATGATAACTCTGATTGACGTAGAATATGAAGAAAGGGCAGGATAAACATAAAGAAAACGTAGAAACCAAAAGAGAGACCGAAATATAAACAAACTGAATTTTCAGAGAAATAGTTAAGGTGTGCATGATAGAAATACAATCAAAATTAAGACCCAGAGAAACGGAAGAGAGGGCAAACGAACTGCCTTGTTGAGAATGCTAAGTCGAAGGAGGAGTATATTTCAGGAAACAAGAGAGGAGACAGACAATCGTGCTTTGTTGAAAATGACTCAATAGGGAGATCACGAGTCGGTTTAGTCGGAACAAGGCGTCGTGGGAAGTTGTTAATCTATCAGAGAACCACGTAAGTAGTATAGTGTTGAGTAATTCCCACTTACGCCGTAAGGCGTTATGCTACCGAAATTTGCCGAGATTTAGGTTTAGGAACCTTGATAATATAAACCTTGTAGCGATGTTAATTGCATCAAGGAGACCCCCTTGTTGGTCTGGTTGCACGCAATTGTACTTGTAGCCCGCCGACAACTGTAGTGTTTTCGCCTTGAGCGTACACCACCGAGCATGCTTACGCATGCGAGAGGGTTTCTAGGGAAGTGTGAGAAAATTTTTGATATTTCGTGTCATAACCACATGACAGATGTGGCTATGACACGTGTGATGCGTGTTGTGACCACATGGAAAATGTGGGCATGACAGGCCTGCTAATAAAAGAAAAGGCAAAAACAAGGAGAAGAGTCCACTACATTCAAATTATTCATAAGTAGTGATGAATACAATCTTCATAGGGTTATTAAATAAAATGATTAAGGTCATTCATTTCCTAGGATAGAAATTCATCTATGAATCATGTGTGTTTTTTCTATAAAATGACCCTCCTTTTTGTAATAGTAGCATTGAATGGTATAGCTAGAGGCATCCACACTGTGTATAGGTCAAGTCAAGTCATAGTGATGAGTGACCATGTTTTTCTTATAAAAGTGTTTTCTTTTTTGTAATCACAATCCAAGTTGATATAGCCAAGTCCACACTTGATATGTATAGGTGAAGTAGTGGTTTACAGGGTTAATATTCTCTTAAGTGCTTCTATGGATGACTAATTGAAAAGGATGAATTGTAAGATTTTTTATTTTAATAATATAATGGGAAAGTAACCCATTTCCCTCATTTTGCATATTAAAAACAATTGTTAATCAATAATTGTTTAATCATAAATGGAGCGATATACATCAACAAAATATAGAAACCCCTATACTTTATTGAGCCACAAAACATGCTTGCCTTCTCATTGATGGCAATGCCACAAATCCATGCCTCCCTTACCTCTATTATTGATCCATTTGATGGCACTTCCTTTTCAACCCTTTTTGCTTTAGGCGTGTTAATTTTAGTTTTTTATTTCTCAATATATCTACCCTAGATCAAGTAATTATTTTTCCATTCCCTCCATAATATAGAAAATCATCGCATTGCACAATTTGTTTTAACCATTTTTTAAACTGTCACTAATTTAAACAAAAAATAAATTTAAAAATAGATAATTAGATCCCAACTCCATAATTATTGCTTTCTAACAAATTAAGACATAAGATTCAAGTTTATAATATTTATTTATTACAATTGTCAACTCTATGAGAAGGAGCTTCGATTGAATTTTTCAAGCACTTTTTTTTGTTATAATAAAGGGATTGCAATGTTAAGATATTTGGTTAGGTGTGTTGTACACTTGAAAGCCATAAAATATTTAAATTTTATATTGTGTTGTAATTTTGACCCCTCTTTCAATGGGGCATCACCCTTAGAGGAATATATAAGATTCCTAGGATACAAAACTTATCACTTGGAATGTCTAGTATAACATGTGTATCATGGGAAGAAAATGAGCATGAAATATAGTAAATTAAAGAGACATTAACCTAATCTACTCAAATCCTAAACATGACCACCAGTTGAGCTAGTTAGGAATGCATAAAAAGGAAAGAAGTTAAACAACTCAATAACCATGCAAACCTAGTTATGTGGATGTGCTCATAATTTTGTTTGATGTTGTTTGATATGTGGATTGCTCTCCAAAAGGCCAACATAACATTACATTTCTTGGTCATCATGGAAATGGCTTAGGATTCGGCTAGATTTATAGGATTTGGAAATGATGGATGAACGATTAGGATTGAAACTAGTGATCAAGGTTTAAGCTCGGTTGTGGTTTCTCAAGCATGAGGAGATGAGCAAGTGTCCATCTAGTTGGAGAATTGGTTAGGATGTTAGGACAAGTGGATGATTGAGAGGAAGACTAGTAATGTAGGAAGACAACACTTGTCATATCCATGCAAATGGAATATTGGGCAAGTGGGATGTTTGGATTATTCCATGTATGAGGGTAATTAAATTATAATAGATAATTAGGAGATAATCCAAGATGGACAAAAGACAAATTAAATGAATTTGGGATATTCATTTAATTTGTGGGAAGAAGGGGAATTAAATAAACATGAAAATGTTTATTTAATTTAGGCTGGGGATGGGATATTAGACAAATAGGAACATTCATCTAGTGTTAGACTATATGAGGGGATTGATAAACGATTACTTAATCATTTATAGTAGGATGAAGGTATGAATGAGGGTGTAGGTGAATTAGATAAATAGGAATATTTATCTAAATGTCAGATAAATGAGGCAAATAAATGATTAATTAATTAATCATTTATATTAGGTGAATAGGTAATGTTGTATGAATAGTGACTCAAACATCACTGTTGAAAGGAATAATTAGGTGATTAATTGAATAAATGTGAATTTATCCAATTAGGTGACGTAATGGTGGCGTAAGTAGGATTGGATAGTGTCTAGATGGGGAGTGAACAATTTTTAGGTGTCTACATTTTTCCCCTCTTTTAGATGATGTTGCGAAGAAATATCATTTCAAAGAAAGATAAAACATAGTGGATCAAAAGAAGGTGGTAAGATTAGGGATGATGATGCCCCAACTACTCAAAGCAAGAGTGTTAAAGAAGGGTGATGGTAGAGATGATGGTAGGTATGATGCCCCCTCGAGAGGGCAGGTGTGTTCAAAGACACACAGGTACACTCTCGAAAGGATGAAGATAGCTAAAATGGAGGAAGAAGATGGTGGAAAACAAAAATGGACGGGGAGGATAGAATATGGTGGATGTAGGGGTTTAGAGGAAAGGGATAATGGTTGATGAATGAGTATAGAAAAGGGATAATGGTCAATGAATGAGTAGAGGAAAGGTTGGGTGGAAATGGATGCGGGATGCAAAGTAATGGGGATGTCAAGTGATGGGGAGATATAAATGCATCATGATAAAAATATAAATGAGAGCAATCCTAGATTTAATGTGGCATGTGAAGTTATGCACCAATGTATAGGGAACCAGGGTGACAATGTGGCACATGCGTAAAATCAACAAGGTCACAAGCAACCCTATGTCGTATAGCACCATGATATGAAAGACCATGATACTGTCGTGGCAGGTAGGTTACTTGTACCATTGTAGATGCAAGTCATAAAGATAATGCACATACACAAGCAAGAGCACATGCACAAAATAAGATAAAGATAAATAAGATGTTGTCCTTGGTCAAGCTAAAGGACAAAGATTGATGGATGGATGATGTTGGATTGTGTTGTTGACGATAAGAACAACACAGTGATTGGGAATGATATATCATGATGATGATAGACTGTGGATCAAAGGATTATAGAAAGGCTAGGAATAAGACCATGCATGTGATTGGATAAGCACGTATAAGTGCTTAGCAAGCGATGTATGCACTGATGAGGATTGGGTTGTAATATTTTGAGTAGCTGGAAGATATAGAGATGATTCATTAGATTACGTTAAGGTAGCTGTTAGCTAGATACCAATGACAAGGGAGAACCAAGTATATTGACAAGGGATTATGGGATGAGGAGGAGAAGGGGATAAGTGGATAATGGATATTGGATGGATGAAAGATTAGTGAGAAAGGCATAATGGAGGATATTGGATAGGGGGATGAAGTGATAGGGCGATAGATGGGGGATTTAGTGCTTAGACTGTATTCATCATTATCAAAATCACAAGTGGGGGAATATGGGGAAGGATAAGATGCGGATTGGGGTTTGTGGTGTATAGGTGGACAAAGGAATTATGATATGATAATGGAAAAAGTAGGATAGGTGGACGAAGGATATATGACAAGTTCATAGAGCAAAAAATAAAAAAATTCTTAATTGTCTACCTTCAAACAAAGGTCACAGAGCAAAAAAAAAAAGAGAACCATCCACCATAAAAGACACAAACTCCATAGTCCTTCATCGTTATTTTAGATTCTCATTCTTATTTATTCAAATAAATTTAATTACATTAATCAATTTTAACCCCTTTAACTTTAAACATTGAACTTAGTCAACATTTTATCTTAAATCTTCTTTATAGACTATTCTTAAACATCATCTAGTTTAATGGTCAAAGGTAAATTTTGGTGAGTTTATAAGGCAATTATTTATGACTTTTTGGTGTGGATTAGTTGTAGAACTACTAGTTTCTTTGACTATTAAATCATGTGATGTTTAAGTAGAGTGCACTTTATATAGAGCGTGAATATTACCCCACAATTATCAATGTGAATATATTTATCTACATGTATTATTTTCTACTCCTAACATGAATGTTCTTAAGAACATGATTTTAAAATAATTAAGGAATGTTCTTAAATAACACAACATATCACACAAATCAGCACAAATATGTGTCAAGTCACCTAGTGACAATTAGTAGGAGAGGGTGCTAAAGTGAAATTTGAATTTGAGTTATAAAGATTTGAGGTTCAATTCCACACTTAAGCTACTCAGTCCTTTCGCCTAATAAACCTAAAACATTGATGAAAAATAAGAAATCTAAGAAATGAAACCAATTTTTTAAAATAATGAAAACAAACCAAAATAAAATCATAAATTAAATTTAACATGTATACACCACTTTGTAAATTAAAGTGAGCTCAAAACATAACGAAAGAAAGGCATGGGTATGCGATTTTCACCGTTAAAAAAGTACAATGGCGTTGATTCACACATAGGGGAGAGGACCCAGTAGTGGTGCACCCTAACTTAATGCCTTTCAAAATCATACGTGGCAATTTCAAATCACTCCAAAAATTTTGCAGTAGCTTACTTGGCAATGCCTACTTATAACAAAGGTTTCAAGGCCACATCATCAAATATGATGCCACATCAACATGTTTTTTGTTGAGGTGTCAAATAGTTCCCCCCCCAAAAAAGGATGGACCAATAGATGTGCATTAAGTCATGTTTTGTTGGTGGGCTGATGTGACATCACATGATTGGTTACTTTTTAAATCTAAAGAACACGTTTCATTCAATTATTAGTACTTATAGTAACACTAACAACCTTAAAGTCACAACTACTAGTACTAAACTTCAAAAATATTAGACCTTAAATACACATACTATTTCAACCATTGGAACTATCTCACCTATTGGATCTTTTCCCAGTAATAATAATAATAATAAAAGCTTCGGATATCTTCCCACAATGAAAATGATGTTTGTCATGTTATTGATTGATGCTAAGCACAGGTCAAGAAAATATATTTATAGTTAACGAAGTGGAACAGCAATGTGAATTGGGGTTGAACGGAGAAAGGTAAAAAAAAAAGGTAGATTAACTTGTTCGAGACGACAAAGAAGAAATCAAGAAAAATATTTGGATTAATAATTGTTAAAGCACCGACCACTTCGAATAGAAAGCTGAACATGACTAAAAGTTTGATTCTGACTACCACTCGTAGATGCCATCATGCCTGTGTAGGATTAACAATTGTTAAAGTCAAGGAAAAATGTTATAATAGGTTTCACTTCTTCGATTCGACAGATAATAAGTCAAAGAAAAATGTTAAAGCAACACCAACCCTACGAAATGTTGTTGTCAATAGTGTAAAGTCTAATTTTACTACCCAGGTTTGAATGGAGAAGGGAAAGAAAGCGTAAACGTTACACCAGGTTTAACTTGTACTAGACGAGAGAGAAAAAATGTTAAAAGCAGCTACGACCCTTCGAAATGACGACGTCGGTAATAAAAAGTCTAGGATTATTCCCATGGTTGGAGACCGCCAATGATGCTGGACATCTTGGAGCTCTCACTAAACTTACATGTTTGTTAGTCATACTTCATAATATTTTTTGTGCATCCATAGCTAATCACCAAAGTATTGAAAATGTCAAAATGACAACAACAAAGAATGAGACATTGAGTGTAACACAAGATATGATCTCAAAAATCTTAACAAGAGAAGAACTCTAGCAAGAGGGTTTAAACTCCTCCTCATATCTATGCAATGGTCAAATACATCAAAACACAATGATAAATGGCATGGATATAATTTACAAAGTTCCTTAACAAATAACAAGTGCTTGTACAAACTTTAGCTGTTTGTTATATTCCCAAAACCTTGTTCCAACTTGACAATTTTATACAACTCACTTCCTCTAAGAGGTAAACATGAGTGCCAACACTTGTACAATACTCTAATTTTATCCATACGGTGTTTGTGAACATTCCTTAAGAGTAGACATGTAAATCAATGTCTAAGAGTTTAAATGAATAAGACAAACCCTTCAAATTCTAAGATTTATCTGCACATTAATGCATTCACTAGTTTTGATAGGGGGAAGACATGCATTCATTAAGGCATACACATGTTCCCAATGTCATTTGACATGTTTGCGCAACCGTTGTAACAATTGGCAAACATGTCAAAACTGTAGAAATAATCAAGCCTAACTCTTACACACAAGCACTCCTTCCCTATGATGCTCCAAATCATCCCAAGTCTCTAGCAACCCTGCATACAAGTCCTTGATATACCAAAACCACCATAAACCAACTCTTTCTTATGAAGGAACCCATGAACTAGTCTTTCCTTGACTAAAAGGAAAAATAAGTGGCCATTTGATTCTATAAATGTTTCAAATTTTCAATCACACCTCCCTAATTAAGAAGATTTTGGTCTCGAAAAACTTAGGGACCATTAGGTGTAGGAATTTCTTTGCAACTATAAGGAAAAATAACTTTCCTTAAGATTAGCCTAGGCTAATCTAAGAAAATATATACATATTTAAGCATAAATCAACCAAGACAAATTACTCGATTGTTGAGCATGTATTTGATTATCATAATAATTAAATCTGCAAATGTAACTACAAACAATCGTACTTAGCTCTATGGCCAAAGACTACACAAAGACTAATGTAACACTTAATTTGATATGGATATGGATCTAGAATAGAGTATCTCAACTGTCATTCACCTTAGAACCAAAATACTTTGTTTTGACTATGTGGGGTCAAGTCAATGGTCAAGTACATTGAAATATAATGACAAGTGGTCTAAATACAACCTACAAAGCTCCTCAACAAATATCAAGATCTTATACAAACTTTAACCATCTATTATATTCCCAAAACGTTGCCTTAATGTGATAATGGTATGCAAATCACTTGTTTCAAGAGGGTACACGAGTGCCAACACTTGTGTTATGCTCTGTAAGGACACCTAAACCCTATTTATTAATTGTGATGTTTTATTTAGAATAATTAACCAATTGAATTGTTTCGAAATAATTATTTAGATAATTTAATATTGTGTAGAAAAAAAAATCATACATTACCATTTTATACTTTTATATTTACATGCTTTATAAAGAATTCTTTTATTCTGTGACACATGCAAAAATAACAATTATGCATCTTCAAGAGAGAATCTTAGAAATTAATATTTGTTTTCAGTTTCAATTTAGTAGGGCTAATTTTAGGAGATGTTACAAAAGAAGGATAGTGGCATTTAAATGCTTTGACTAAATATATTTCATTAGAATTTAGTGTTTAGTTAATTGATTTAAATTAGTTATTTTGTGTGTTATTTTTATCATTATATTTTATATTAAGGCCATAGCTCAATTATGAAGGGGTAAATCATAAAACACACAACAACAGAAATTGCACACAGAAAATAGAATATTCCTTTATTGATATGGACAACTCATTACATTATAGAAGCTCAAATACAATCAGAGAAATCAATCCTCCACAGGCTGCAACACATTACAGCTACCCATCACTAGGCTCTGGAATCTTCTACCTTCTGTAACCCCAAATCAACTAGGGTTTCTATTTTCCCACCTATTCTTAACTCTACACTTTCCCCCTTAACTCCACTACCACCCAGGATTCCCAAAAAAGGTTATTAATAGCCCTTTTTGGCAGCCAACAGCCAAATTTTGAAATTTGCATCTCCCTCCAAAAATAGGTCAACTTCTGAGAGCCATAACTTTTGATCTGGGTGTCTAATTAACACGTTGTTTGAAGCGTTGAAAAGATCTCAGAGTGCTCTACACGCTAAGAACCTGCTCTATCGGTTCTAGCCATTTTCAAGCCTATACAGGACCATTTAGTGTCTCAAACCTAAATTTGAATAATTTTTTAAGCATTTTTCAAGAAATGAAAACTTTAATATCTTTCAACTCACAAATGATCTTGCATGATTCCTTCGCCAAAGGTCTTATTTTTCATTTACAAAGCTTCCTGTAAATTTTCGCTTCAATCCGTGCCCAAATGGTAGTTTTCTATTTTAAGCAGTTTGGAAAAATTGAAAGTTCTACATGATTATTCAAGCGATTATAGAACCAGAAATACTAATTTTGAAAAGAAATGGAAACAAATTCAATGATTTTGAAACATAATCTTTTTTTGGGTGATGCAAGATTTCTCTTACACCTCTAGATGCTCCTGCATCAGACACCCAGGGTAATTTGAGAAGTGACCCTGTCATGTGTCAGGTGTTTGTTTGAGGAAAACCCAAAAGGTCAACCTCTGCCTTAGACAACCAAGAAGAATGTTCAATAGGCCTTCCTTTCCATTTCACCAGATATTCTTCATATTGCCTATTCCGAGTACTTCTTCCCACACATCTATCCAAGATCTCTTATATCTCCTCTATTGAAGTAGATGCCGGAATACTCCACTGTCCATTTGTTGGTCCATCCTCTGTGCCACCTTCATGATATTCTATTAAATCAATAATGTTGAACACAGAGGAAATATTGATCCCACTCGGCAACTCTACCTCATATGCATTTCCTGAATCATGTTTCTTCAGAATCCTGCATGGTCCAAATTTCTTCATTTTCAATTTATTATATGTTTCAATTGGAAACCTTTCTTTTTTCAAGTGAACCATGACTTCATCTTCTACTTGGAATTCCTTATATCTCTTCTGATATGCCTTAGCCTTGTACTAAATATTCATCTTATTAATGTTCTTTCTCACCTCTTCATACAAATTCTTTAGATGTTCTGCAAAGTCTTCAGCTTCAGCACTTATCTTTTCTCCTTTGTCCAACTTCCTTAACTCTGAAGCATTTCTTGGACTATTGCCATATACAATCTGGAATGGTGATTTACTAGTACTCCTATTGACAGAATTGTTGTAAGCAAATTCTACCTATGGTAAAATCAAATCCCATCCCTTGGGATTATCTCCTACTAAGCATCGTAGCAAGTTACCCAAACTCCTATTCACCACTTCTTTTTATCCATCAGTATGTGGATGGTGTGCAGAACTGAACTTCAAATCTATCTTCAACTTCTTCCACAATGTCCTCCAAAAATAACCAACAAACTTGGTATCTCGATCTGAAACTATGCTCTTAGGTAGACCATGTAGTCTTACCACCTCTCTGAAAAATAACTCTGCAATATGGACAACATCATTAGTCTTCTTACAAGAAATAAAATGTACCATCTTCGAGAATCTGACTACCACCACAAAAATGGAATCATGCTCTCTCTGTGTCCTTGGTAAACCAAGAACAAAATCCATACTAATATCATCCCATGGCTTCTCTAGTACAGGTAATGGCTGATATAGCCCTATATTCTGACTTGCTCCTTTTGCCATCTGACACACTCTGCAACTCTATACAAATATCCTCACATCCTATTGTAACTATGGCCAATAATAATGTTCACCAATAATAGCAATTGTCTTATCTCAACCAAAGTGTCTAGCTAATCCCCCACTATGTTTCTCCTTAATCAAGTTCTCTCTCATGGAACTCCTTAGAATGTACAACTGCCTTCCCCTAAACAACATGCCATCTTCGATTATGAAATCCAACCATTTTATCATGTCCAAAGTAACAGGTTTTGAACAAGTTTTCTAAGCCTCTGCAAAATATGGATCTTCAGGATACAAATTTTTGAGCTCATCGAACCCAACAACCTCTATCTTCATTTCTGTCAACAAATTTTGCCTTCCAATCAAGGCATCTACAACTCTGTTGGACTTCCCACTCATGTGCTTCAAAACAAAAGTATAGCTCTACAAAAACTCAACCCATTTCAAGTGCCTTTGATTTAACATTCCTTAACTATTAAGATATTGTAAAGCCCGATGATCGGTATATAAAACAAACTCTTTTGGCAAGAGATAATGTCTCTATTTCTTCAAAGCCTGAACTATTGCATAAAACTTCTAATCATAAACAGAATATTTTTTCTTGGCATCATTAAGCTTCTCACTAAAATAGGCAATGGGCTTACCTTCTTGAAATACCTTATTGAAATATGGAATTGCCAAAATAGGTTGCTTTGTGACTTTCTACTTCAATGTATCAAAACTCTTGTTTTCTCCTGTAGTCCATTTAAACTCTTTTCTATCCGCTCTCATTGTCTCGATTAGGGGTGCACAAATGCTACTAAAATTCCTGATAAACTTCCTGAAAAAACTTGTCAAACCATGAAAAGATCGTACCTCTGTAGCACTCCTTGGCGTAGGCCATTCAATGATATCCCTTACATTTTCTGGGTCCATCTTAAGACCTTCCTATGAGACAACAAATCCCAGGTATACCAACTCCTTTGCAAAACTACATTTCTGTTGAAATTAAGGACCACTAAGGGGGGGTGAATCAGTGTTCTGGAAAACTTATTATTATGTTCCTTTATAAATTTACCACATACATTCAAAAGAAAGAAATAAGAATATAAGAGCAGTAACAACAAGATCATCACACATGAACACCAGGATTTTTATGTGGAAACTCGGTTAAGGAAAAAACCACGATGGGGGTTAACCCACAAGATTTTATACTTTGTTAAAAGTATTACAAATGGGAAGGCACATGCCTTCGGCACACTACCCAGAGGTCACTTCTCAAAGGAGGCTCACTGCCTACAAGATCAATTACAAGAGTTCAATGAAATATTTGAACTGAAGAATAGCATCTAACAATGCAAGATTACAGTTCTAGTTAGGCTCAATATACTGACTTCACACACTTCATCTCTCACTACCATGTTTCACTGTTCTGCCATGATCCACACCTTAGATTTCTTTGTTTCACATGTGTTACTGCCACACTTTGTACCTTTCACATCATATTCGGACATTCACTCCCCAAAATGCTCAAACTCATTGATTATATATATCCACAACATGAGATTTCATCAACTACAATTGGCCTCAAGAAAACTTAGAAACTTTTTCAATATCACTATTCTGTCGGTTGAATCCATGCACAAACATCAATGCAGACCAAAACCTATGTATTCAAGTCACCACACATGTCGGCCAATAGCACTAGATCTCACAAATTACTCAACCAACAACTTCTCCTAATCCACATAAGGATCAAACACCAAGTCGGCCTGTTCTTCACTAGACTGAACTATCTAACCAAAAGCTAATACTCAGATGCTTGTAACTTTCAATCCCTTCCTCGCCGAAGGCTAAAAATTTGGATTTAGGTAGCCCTAACATCCCCTAACATTCCCTCAAATCTGCAGCACAATATGATTACCTATGGAGAAATGCGGACCAAAATGTTGAACCCTGTCATATTCTCTATTCTTGTCTATCCGGACTTAGACAAAACTGTAATCTAACTTCCAGTATGATCAAATGATGCAATGCGGATGTGTAAGATAGATTCAGTTGCCATAAATGACAACACTTGACATGCCTAGCAGTGTCTCTTGCCAAAAATCTCCCCCTTTGGCATTGATGGCAACGCTTAGTGAAAAATGACTAAGTGTTAGAACAACTCCCCCCTTACTATGTACACTTGTGATTTCCAATGCTCCCCCTTTGATGAATTCCTTATTTTTCACTACTTTCCTCTCCCCCTTTGACATCAATGACAAAGGTTGGGATCCGCATAGCAAAATTCATTCAAAATTTTTATGTACATAGGCGTATATATACAAACAATCCTTATGCCTTGTATACATGAACTTAAGCACATCACCAAAAATGTTTTTCAATAATGCCAATTCACTATCCCAACTTTTCTTCATGTTATCCAAAACTGAAATATGACCACTGAATAGAAATGCCTGTGACTTTGCCTTCTGTAGATTAGTGGGATCACTGGTCAAAGCAACAACTTGAGCTCTTGTCAATGCATTGAACATTGTTTCTAACTTAGGAGAGCTCAATCCCCGAAGTTCATCCAATTTACCCAAAACTTTAACTTTTTCCTTCTCCAAATTGCTCAATTCATCAAGCAAACTCACTATTTGACAATTTTTAGTTATTACAGACTCAGTTAAGGGACTATAGGACTGAGAGATGTGAGACAATTTAAGCTCTAGGTCCTTAATCTTCTTCTCAATATCTTCAACAACTTTAGACTGAGCTAGGCAAAACTTATAAATCTCTGCACCTTCAGAGAGGGCATTTTGAATACTCTTTACACTAGTATCAAGAATTGATCTATCATAACTAATTATTCTCTTTATTTCAGCAAATCTCTTCTCATTAAATTAGTTTCAAACTTTAACTTCTGCTAACTTCTCAAAAGTTTCAAAATGAGTACTTACAGAGTTTATCAGACTCTTCAACTGACCAGAGGGGGATGCTGATGAGTCCTTCTGAAATGTAGGCACGATTTTCTCCAAAATCCCGGATGCAAGACCAAGCAACTCACTGTCTTCTATATGGGACTTCAAGATATCCTCTCTGACCTTAGCTTGTGCAAGAGAGGCCAACTTTATCTTCTGTACTAGTGAGAGAGTATCCAAATTGATTGGACCTTGTATTATATCCAGATCTTCTGCAACTTTTTTACCTTTCTCCAATATTTCTTTCACTACTTCTGCAGTGTCTCTTGCCCAATATGATGTTTCATATTTATGCTCTTTAGGGCCTACGTCTTCTCCCTTTCCAGAGTCAATCACATTATCTTGCTTATCACTTTCATTCTTTTTCTCTACTTTTGTTTTCTCTGCATCATCAAAGGCATCCTTCCTTTTATCAGAAATGTCTTCTGCATTCTTTTCCAGAGGATTTTGTGTATCTTCAGTAGCAACATTATCAAATTCCTCAACATTCGGAATGGAGGAATCAATTTCATCATCAGTTTCTTTTTCTTGATCTTCCTTGTTCTTAAATCCTTCTGCTTTCTACTCTTTATTCTTCTTAGAATCACCTTCAGTTAGAGAATTTATCTCCATATTCATCTCTGTATTTTTTTACCTGATTGGTCTGGAGGAATTTGAGTATCTTCTGTACACTCAATATTAACTTCATCATCTCCTCATCTCCTTTATTCAATGTTTCTTCTTCTAGAACAGAGAAATCATCTGCCTCAGCTTGTTGCTCATACTCCTTCAACTCTTCATCATTCGGAAGGGATGTATCATCAGCATCAGGTTCCTCAGTGACCACATAAAACTTATTTTTGTCCAAGGCTTTCTTTAGAATTTGTTCTATTTCTTTGATAACTTCATCAATGTCTCCAATCATCTGCTTATTCATCCTAAGTTTGCTTCTAAATTCATTTTTAACTTCTTTGAAAATTTTATCTGCTTCCTTTCTAGAGATGACCAGACACAGACTGGACAACACATGTTCCCTTAACTCCAAATCCTTTGCTTTAGCAGTTTCTTTTCTCATCTCCAAATGTCACTTAGACTCTTAGGGATATTAGACAAAATTTCCACAAGTGCTCTTTTGAGTATATTCAGGTACTTAACAGTAGCATCCTCCAAGATTTTCTTGTTAGCATCATCAAGGTTGTCATAATATTCTAAACATTATGGGCTTCAAATTCCCATGAACTATTACTGCATTCACAATGTCTTCAATTGACAAGGTAGATTTTTCAACATGTGTCTTAGTCTTTTGCCTTTTTCTCACCTTTACAATTCCTGGAGGGCTTGTCTTGGGCAACCCTTGATGATTCTGCTTTCTTTGACTTTATGCTTCCAGAGGGCTTCTCCTTAGATACTTTAGCAACCTTAGTGCCTGAGGCCTTCAACTCTTTAACCTCATCATCTGAATTAGTCTTTTCTTCATCCTCCTTCTCCACACTAACATATGACCTTTTGGCCATTACTTTTGTTCTTTTTCCTTCCTTACCAGTAGGTTTTTCTTTGAAATTCTCTGCAATAGGAGAAGGTGATGCACCAGAGGTTGTACCAGAACTCCTAGTAGTTCTTGATTTAGAGGGGAATTCTACCGGAACACTTCCCTATTCCCTATCCTGCTTCTCCTTCTCACCTTTCTCTATCCTTTCCCTATTTTGCCTCACAGCTTCTTTGGTTATTCCAATGCTTTCTGCATACATCTCAACTTGCCTTTGGATCTTTCTTTTAGATTCAGGTTTCTGAAGCTCAACATACAGTTTTAAATTAAGCTCATCATATGTACCAAATCTCTCAACTGAGGTGTCTTTTGGTTTTCTCAGAAGGTGTTGAGCATACATATCTAGTATTCGTTCATCAACTTCATACCCCATGGGCATGGTCCATACAGTCCTTGGTTTAACTACTTCCATCAAGCATTGATTTGTTTCCACCATGAAACAAATTGTGTCTTTGTACTTTTATACCACAAACCTAGGGATTATTTCCCTTAATTGCATCATATTCTAGAAATTCTTGAAATATCCCCAAAGAGTAGTCCTTTGGGCATTGGAGTCACCAATATTGTGCAACTGCTCTCTTATTTGTATGGCAACAGGCTTGTCACTGGTCCAACACAGGCTTTTCATCCCAAGCAACTCATCCATGAAATAAAAGAATAGGCACAAGACCAAAGTACCATACTTGAATGTGTTCTTCTTATCCTTCTTGATCTTGTACAAGTTCTCCATTAGCTAGTTTTTTAGAAGCCCACACAAATCATAGTCAGTATTTTCTCTTAACATCTGATAAGTAGCATAAATGGCTATACCAAACACTGAGTTTTCCCTATTGGAGTGGTATATCTTATACCCAATCACCATAGATGCAAATTTGACATCCAGATCAATTATATCATCTATTGTCATTGCCCTCTTATCAAACTTTGAACCAGTAGCTTCAGTTACAGTCTAGTTCTTCACTGATTTTAGCATCGGTAGTCCACCAAATGAGTTCAATCCTGTCATGGCCTTGATGGTATCCTTTGTGATCTTAAAAGGTTTCTTCAACCATATAAATTCATCATGCATCTAACTTAGTACATACCAGACCCACTCATCCTCATCGAAGGATGGGAACCCTATAATCTAAATGAAATATTTGTCTTGTAGTGCCTTCTACTCAGGTTTAAGACCATAAATCTCACCCCTCAGGTGATTCTTAAACAAATCCAGTATCTTTGAATCCCCGAACTCATCTATGCTAGCATGAATGTAAGACCTAATATCTTCTACGTGCAATACTCCATGCACAACATTAGTGAAAGCACCTAACAGATCAACCTCTACAGATTTGTGAGGATGCTTTTTGAATTTAGGTCAGGGACTTTCGGTGATATCAACAACCAATGGAGTAGCCATTTCAAAAAGATCACAAATTCAAAGCTTCACGAAAAAATACCTTTTTCTCCACAAGATTAGGGTTAGCTATCAAATTCGCTTTTCGCACTCCAAATCTTTGAAATCTCAGCTCAGGTGCTCTTCTCCTTGTTCTCTTCAAATGCAAAGTGATTCAAATGTTGAGTGAATGACCTTTTATGCTCCACAAAACCTAATTCATCATTGTAATAAATATTTTGCCCTAACTCTTCCAGATACATTATTTCTGAATATAGTCAATTTTTAATTACTCCGCAATCAATCGCACTAGCTTCTTCCAAAATTTGCTTCAATAGATCTGCAATAGGCTACTTTACCTTCATTCATCATGCTAGATTCAAGCACCCACTTACTAGCAGGGGGAATTAGTTTTTCAATGCAGCTCCCCCTAAGCTAGAGCTCCAATTTCAATTCTCGGAGGAATTATCAGCACCTAATTCTGGTGCGGACCCATAACCATTATTCATTTCACCTTTCTTCACCCATGTCTTGTTCATTTCATTCTGGATCTCATTCACATCTACTTTTCCCTTGCCTTTATCCTGTCTTTGCATATTTTGGTTTTTGTTTACTGGACCTTTTCTATCATCATTCCTTCTTTTGTAGAATCTTGCAATATGACCGGATCTGTTGCAATTAAAGCACACAACATTCCTTTGCTCATTTACTTGATTTCCTCTTGATCTAAACTGATTGGGCATGTGTCCAAATCTATTGCATGCAAAACATTTTCCATTGAAAGAATTGACATTTCCTCTGTAGTTAGAGTTATTCATCATCATGCTTCTACATTCATTGGATCTATGACCATACCTTTTACAATTGAAGCATTGACCAGAGAAGGATGGACCGCTTTGATTCACTCTACTTCTGCACTGAGTAGCTCTATGAGCAAATTTATTGCAATTGAAATAATTTCCATTGAAAGATGGATATCTTTGAGCATTAGGTTGTCTTATTGGAGGCCTTCTAGGATTCCTTCTTTGATTTCTTGCTTCAGGATTTCTTTGACTAGATCCAGAGCTTTCACCTTTCTCATATCCCAAACCATACTTATCATCTACCTTCTTATGACTATCAAGTAGCACCTCAAGTTTAGCTAAGCTTATCTTGAACTTCTCTTTGTATTCATTTGCAGCTTCTAGGTCATGTTTGAGAATGACAATTTGTCTTTCAAGTTGTTCCTTATTATACCTAGTTTCTTGTAGATCAAACTCTAGATGGCCAATTATTCTGTCCAATCTGTAGCACTCTTCTGTTCTTTCTTTTAGAGACTGATTCAGGTTTTCCTTGATCTTCTTCCTTTCCACAATTTCCTTAGTTAGTCTCATCACTCTGGATTCCATCTCATGTTTTAGGACAATAGCTTTTTTTGCTAGCTTCTCACATTCCTTTGTCTTCTCCTTCAGAGCCTCATCCATGTCATTGTCTTCATTCTAATTTGCTAACCGCTAAAGTAGCTCCTTCCTCTTTTCCATAGATTTGCTCAATTACCCTTTTAAAGTCTGAATGAAATCCTCAGCAACTTTAAAGTTCTCTTTCAGTTCTTTGATTTCTACTCTTGACTGATCAAGATCTTCTAAAGTAACTTGAAGTTGTTCATTGATGCCATCAGAATACCTGAATGAACCCATTGAAATACCTTCACAGATCTTCCTCAAGCTATTAAACTTCTTCCAAGGAACCAGACTCTGATACCAATTGTTGAAATTAAGGAACACTAAGAAGGGGGGGTGAATCAGTGTTCTAGAAAAATTATTATTATGTTCCTTTATAAATTTACCACATACATTCAAAAGAAAGAAATAAGAACATAAGAGCAGTAACAACAAGATCATCACACATGAACACCAGGATTTTTATGTGGAAACCCAATTAAGGGAAAAACCACGGTGGGGGTTAACCCACAAGATTTTATACTCTGTTAAAAGTATTACAAATGGGAAGGCACATGCTTTCAGGCACACTGCCTAGAGCTCACTACTCAAAGGAGGCTCACTGCCTACAAGATCAATTACAGGAGTTCACTGAAATATTTGAACTGAAGAATAGCATTTAACAATGCAAGATTACAGTTTCGGTTAGGCTCAATATACTGACTTCACACACTTCATCTCTCACTGCTCTGTTTCACTATTCTGCCATGATCTGCACCTTAGATTTCTTTACTTCATACTTGTTACTACCACACTTCACACCTTTCACATCATATTCACACATTCACTCCCCAAAATTCTCAAACTCATCAATTATATATATCCACAACATGAGATTTCATCAACTACAATCGGCCTCAAGAAAACTTAGAAACTTTTTCAAGATCACTGTTCTATCGGCTGAATCCATGCACAAACATCAATGCGGACCAAAACCTGTGTATTCAAGTCACCACACATATCGGCCAATACGACTGGATCTCACATATTACTCAACCAACAACTTCTCCTAATCCGTACAAGGATCAAACACCAAGTTGGCATGTTCTTCACTGGACTGAACTGTCTAACCAAAACTCGATACTCAGATGCTTGTAACTTTGAATCCCTTCATCACTAGAGGCTAAAAATTTGGATTTAGGTACCCTTGACATCCCTTAACATTCTCTCAGATCCGCAACACAATATGATTACCTATGGAGAAATACAAACCAAAATGTTGAACCCTGTCATATGCTCTGTTCCTGTCTATCCAGACTTAGACAAATTTGCAATCTAACTTCTGGTATGATCAAATGATACAATGCGGATGTGTAAGATAGATTTAGTTTCCATCAATGACAACACTTGACATGCCTAGCAATGTCTTTTGCCAACAATTTCTTCAGATTAATCTACAACTTCTCCTCCCTCAGCTTCTCTAAAACTCTTTTGATATGCATCAGATGTTCATCCCAAGTCTTACTAAAAATCAAAATATCATCTAAATAAAAAATAACAAAAATTCCCAAAAATTCCTTCAATACCTCATTCATGAACCGCATGAAAGTGCTTAGTGCATTGGTTAGCCCAAATGGCATGACTAACCACTCATACAAACCTTCCTTTGTCTTAAAGGTTGTCTTCCATTAATCTCCTTCTTTGATGTGGATCTAGCGATACCCACTCTTCAGGTCAATCTTCGTGAAGTACTTGGCTCCACTCAAACAATCCATTATGTCATCCATTCTTAGCAATAAAAATTTGTACTTGATTGTGATCTTATTGATGGCCTGAGAATCTGTACACATTCTCCACTCTCCATCTTTCTTCGGTGCTAGTACTGCAGGTACTGTACATGGACTTAGGGTCTCTCTTATCAGTCCCTTCTTTAATAGTTCGTGAACTTGTCTATTCAACTCTTCATTATCTGCAGGAGTCATTCTGTGGGCTGCCTTATTCAGAAAACTATCTCTTGGTATCAAATCCATTTGGTGACTTATCTTCCTCGCCGATGGTAAACCTTCTAGTACATTATTAGAGACAATATCTTTAAATTCTTCCAACAAATCTGAGACTTCTGCTAGTACATCTTCACATTTCTCTTGACTGATCTTAGGAATTAATGCAAAGCAATGATGTTCATGCTTCATACCCTCCAAAATTTTCCTACCATCTAACAAGCAAATTCTGGTAGTACTACATACCTTTTCTTCCACCTCCTTCGAGGGCTTCAACTTATGACAAACTCCATCCTTTGTTAGGGAATATGTGTTTGCACGGCCATCATGGATAGTGCACCTATCATATTTCCACGGCCTCCCCAATAGCATATGACATGCATCCATCAACATGATATCACATAGCATCTCGTCATGGTAGTCCCCAATCTTGAACTTAACTAAACACTGCTCATTAAGCAAAGCTCTATGGTCCTTTTGCAACCATGCAATCTGATATTGATGTGGATGCTTTCTTCTTGTCAACTTCAACTTGTCAACCATCTCCTCTGAAACAAGATTGTCAGTACTTCCACTGTCAATAATAATATCACAACACTTACCTTCACATTTATACCTTGTGCAAAATAAACTTTTCCTCTGATTTGGTTCTTTCTCCTCATTCAACAAAGTTCTTCTAACAACTAGGGTTTCTCCCCTTTCAGCATCTTCAGAGTGCTCAGATTGCACATCTTCATCTACATTTGCAACTCGTGTATTACCTTCAGGTCTTATATTCGTCCTTCCTTGATGTTGCGTACACTCATATGCTCAACACCCTTCTTCTCCACATTGGAAACAAGTTCCTATGAAACCTCCTCTTCTAAGTCCTTGCCTAGGTTGGCCTCTTCCTCTTCCTCTTTTCTCACCGTTGTTCTGGTCACGAGGGTGGTAGGCATTATCTCCTCTTTGATTCTGACTGGTGCCAGCTTCTTCACTTTTCTTTTGATCTTCATTACATCCTCCATAGGATCTTCCATCTTGACCTCTTCTCCTTTGCTTACTGTTGAATCTTTTATTTAGCTTCTCTTCTACCTTCAGGGAAAATTGGTACGCATCTTCTATAGTAGTCATTCTGACCAAGCTCAGCTCCTCTTGAATACTTGGCCTCAACCCATTAATGTAACAAGCTACCTTCTCCTTATTAGCCTCTACATGGCCTATCCTGATAGTAATCTTATAAAACTCTTAGGTATACTCCTTGATAGACCTGTTACCTTGCTTCAATCCTTGCAGCTTCTTCAGCAACTCCATCTCATAGTCCACAAGAATCAACTGCTTCTTTACTTTTTCCACCATTTGATCCCATTTGGTAATCTTTCCTTTTCCTCTTCTATTTCTCTCCAACTGGACCTCCTTCCACCAAATACTGGCATGGCCCTTCAACTTTGTTTTTGCAAACTTGACCCAATCTGGGTCCTCCACATCTTCATACTCGAAATACTCCTCCATGTCATTGATCTAATCAATAAGCAGTTCCGAATTCAAATCTCCAGAATAGGTAGAAACTTTAATCCTGGGCCTCTTTCTAATATTTGAAATGGCCCTCAACAACCTAACTTCTGCATGATCTCCTGCAACTTCTTAATCTTCCTTAGATAGCTCTTCTTTAGCTTCATCTTCACTTTCTTCTCTTATTCTCAGCTCAAACCCTCTTCGTAACTCCTCTTGCAATGCATTGATTTGCCTTTACAGGGCTCTAAAACCCTCTACCATCAAAGCATTCCTCCCAAAATGATTTCTTTATGGAGGCATCTTGATCTCTGCAGTAAACCCAGAACCTCAGGTCTTGGTGCAAATTGCCTCATGGTCGATGATCTATCTACACACTTAGGAACCCTTGCTCTGATACCACTTGATGAAGGGGGTATATCATAAAACACACAATAACAAAAATTGCACATGGAAAATAGAATATTCCTTTATGGATTTGGACAACTCATTACATTACAAAAGCTCAAATACAATCAGAGGAATCAATCCTCCATAGGCTGCAACACACTACAACTACCCATCACCAGGCTCTGGAATCTTCTACCTTCTGTAACCCTAAATCAGCTAGGGTTTCTATTTTCCCACCTATTCTTGACTCTACAATTTCCCCCTTAACTCCACTACCACCCAGGGTTCCCAAAAATGGTTATTAATAGCCCTTTTTGGCGGCCAACAAACAAAATTTGAAATTTGCATCTCCCTCCAAAAATAGGTCAACTTCTGGGAGCCATAACTTTTGATCCGGGTGTCCGATTGACATGTTGTTTGAAGCATTGAAAAGCTCTTAGAGTACTCTACATACTAAGGATCTGCTCTAATAGTTACAACCATTTTCGGGCTGTATGGGCCCATTTAGTGCCTCAAACCTAAATTTGAATAATTTTCAGGCATTTTTCAGGAAACGAAAACTTTAATATCTTTCAACTAACAAATGATATTTGCATGATTCCTTCGCCAAAGGTCTTATTTTTCATTTACAAAGCTTCATGTAAATTTTTGCTTCAATATGTGCCCAAATGCAAACTTTCCTAAAATGGTAGTTTTCTATTTTAAGCAGTTTGGAAAAACTGAAAGTTCTACATCATTATTCATGTGATTATGGAACCAAAAATACTAATTTTGAAAAGAAATAGAAACAACTTCAATGATTTTGAAACACAATTTTTTTTTGGGTGATGTAAGATTGCTCTTACACGTTTGGATGCTCCTGCATCAAGTATAATACTTATTTATTCATAAGATAAATTATGTTTTAGAATTGTTTTAAATCATTTTTAATTCATGAGTAAATAGGTGTTGGGAGTGGAAGATGAAGAGTCATTTGTTCCGTTTTAAAAAGATAAAGAAATGAAAGGCCATGGGAGAGGGGGAATGCACATTCAGTGCAAAGAAATAATCTAAAGTAAAGCATTTCTTGAATCCAATTATAGATCTTGGGAGGATATATGCACAACTCCTCAAGTTGGCTTGGGGGGGATCTGGAAGAGGTTTTGCAAGGAAATTCTAATGCTTACACAAATCCAGGTCTATTTTTCACACAGGCTATTGAAGCAAAGAAGTTATTTTTCCACTTGCGTGTGGATAACCATGGTGGTTATTGTAATTGATTGTAATAGAAATGTTTATAGCTTAATACAACACGAATGATAGTAGACTGTTGTTTTAATCAAATTTTGAATTTTATTCAGTTAGAACAAGTAAATTTTCTTCTACCATCTTATAATATTTTTAGTATTTCTTTCTACTTTAACAATATTATTATTTATTGTTTAGTGGAAATTGGATTTGTTAATGTTCTAGTGGTTAGATGTTTAAATCCACCTTTCCACTTACATTCAAGGATCTAGGGTTGAGTGGCGAGCACTATCATACCCTAGGTCACTTACAAATGTAGGGAAACTCGGATTAGGGAATTTAATTATCAATTTTCCTTCTCTTATACTCAATTGACCATTAAAACCCTAATTATGCAAATACGGCAATAAATTGATGAATAACAGAAAATGCTCTTGCAGACGGAAGTAAAATATCAAATCACAGAGTATGTATTTTTAGGGTTCTGAAGTAGAACAGTCGAGAACACTAGAGTGGGCGCCCAAGTCCAAGGTACCAATTTCTTTGCGAGATCTGGACCTCCTTCTGGCACTGATCGGCCCTGTAACTTCTATTTTCAGATATCTGTCTGTGGAGGACACTAGAGCGAGTGCCCAAGTCCTAGAAATGCTCTGGCATCCTGCAACTCTTCAGATCCCAAATCCTTGATGGCTGCCAATCCTTCCTGCAACTCCACTTTTCCCAAATGCGACTCCTGTAACCTACAATCACAAGACTTGGTTTGGGGGTTGTGATGTTTAGAGGCTTGCCTCAGTCAAGCCCCGGAGGACACTTAAGTCTCTGAACACCGTTGTCAGATAAAGAGTGCATGCCCTTGTGAGGTAGAGGTAAAAACCAAAGGAATCAATGATAAAAACACAATATGATGTCACCTTGTACTGAAGCTCTCATGGGAGGAAGATGCTCTTCACTCCATGAGAAAATTGATGCTCAAATCTACAAATATCAACACACAAACACACAAGTCTACTCTTACAACACAATGAAAGCCTTGAATCACCTTAGGGTGTCAAAATCGCATGAACATAATCTAGTTTACAAATGAATGCCTAAGCATACTTTTATATGCAACTACAAACACTCTCGCCAAGATTTTCGTAATTCAAACTTACCGTGTCACTAAAGGGACCTAATAACAATCACAAACTAACACCCAAAGATTAGGGCTTCCCCAAAATAGGGTAGGACTAGGGCGCAGACGCCCAAGTCCTCCCCCCTATTTTGGGCAGGGTATAGCTCAAAGGGTCCACCTAGGTCTAATTTGCCATGGAACCTAGGTCTCATTCCATCGGGATGTCAAAATACGAACTAAGTTGTCCTAAATGCATGCAAAAGACCAAGGAGCTAAACCTTATGAGGGAAAAGCCCCCAAGGGGACATTTTCCGACGTTACATTTAGCCCCCAATTTAATGTATGTATAAACACGAGGCCAATACATGCATTCAAGTAAGGTCACAAACACAACAAACACATTAAACACAGAAAAGACATGCCAATCACATAGAAGACAGTAATAGGCACGCAAAACACAGAGAAGACAATTACAGTCACGCAGAACACAGAGAATACAGTAAATGCATGGAAGACAGGCATGATTTTTTTCATTTCTTTTTCTCATATATATATGAAATGCAAATGCAAGTACTGGAAAGTAAACAAACCTCCCATAATACAGGATGCACTACCCTAGGGCGCAGGTCTCTGTATATATGGGGCAACACACACACAAGACATGCAAAACCTCCCAAAATGCAAGAAGCACTACCCGAGGGCGCTGGTCTCTACATATGGGGAAACAAACACGCCACACAAGACAAACATGCCAAAACACACACTTAAAGACACGACGAAAACATGCCAAACAAGTGATGGTGTGTTCCCTATTTCTAGAATCATCACCATCTCAGGCACATTATAGGCACACACTGACGATTAGGCTTAGCCACAACAATCGATAAAAACACGCTTAAGGGTTGAGTTAGTCACAAAACCGCTCCTTGCCTCTGTAGAGGACTTTTGAAAATGACAGGATGATGCAATCTGCTCCGAGAAATACACCATCACCACCTCCACAAAGGGCTTAAGATAAAAAATGCTAATGGAGTCAGCTTTTCATTGATGTCAAAAAGGTATTGAGGGTGTTGAGTTGTCTACCATTGATGGTTTGGAGTTGTTGCTTCATGAGAGGAGTAGTTTGGTTATTCACACTCAAGATACATTGTGGTGTTGTTTGAGATGTCATTGTTCTTGTAGATAGAATATCATTTTCTACATGCTCTCAGTAAGTTTGATAATGTTCAAGTTAGCATGGATGGTTTGATGTTAGTAACTGAATGGTTGATGTTCATGGTTTGTTTCATGTTGGGCTTAATATACTTCAGGTTGATATGTTGCTTCATGGCTAAGTCAGGAAATGCTAACTTATTTGTTTTGGCTAAAGCATCTATGTTGTGTGGAGTTGGTTATCATCTTGCTTCATGTTATGATCAGCTTCTTGCTTCACATGAAAGAGTTTAGATGCTTAGAAGGTATCATTTATGATTGACATATTTGCAAGAATTTTTTGTTCTTTCATGTCATTATGGTGTTATGGTGTTCTTCATGTGGGTGTTGGCATTGGTATAGATGTTCTTGATGCTCATACACTACATTGATTTCATTGATTACTTTCAGTTGTACTATCTGAGTTGGTATGATGACTTACTTGGCACAAGGTTGGTTGATGTCACATTTGACTTAGTCACAATTATTTATACACAGTTGCTTGCTTAGTGGTTTCACTTGCTCTTCACAATTTATATGTTCAATGGTATATGTCTGTGACATCATGAGTTCAGTGGTTTCACCTTCATATTGTTGCCCTGAGTTCAGTGAATTCACTTGGTTTTGTTGGTTGTTGGCATATGGCTTTATTTTAATATTAGAAACCTTGTATTTATTGGTCTCTACATGTCATATCTTTATGACATAAAAAAAAGGTAAATTTCATATGCAAAGTCAATATTAAAAAAAGAAAGGAGACATTGTTTATAGGGGAGCATCTAATATTAATTATTTTTGACTTAAAAAAGGCCTGATGCATATTCGAAGGAGAATGAAAATCATTAAAAAAAGATATGTTTAAATATGCATTGAGTAAGGCTTTTAAGGAGTGCCATATTTATGGTTTTGGTTTAAATTTTTAAAAAAAAAAAAAAACTTTATCTCCTTATTCGAAGTCTAAAAATAAGCACCAAAAATCATAAAAAGTGGGCACAAATATGAGTGGGGTCACCAATTTATATGAAGGAGAGCTTTATTCATAAAAAAGCATCGAAATACTTGAGAGGAGCCGATCAACCAAGCTTCAATTGTGTTTCTTTTTAATATTAGAAACTTTATGTCATCGGCCCCTATATGTCATATTTTTATGACATTAAAAAGTTGATTTTATAAGATTTTATTATGGAGATTTTTGTGGAGTCTTTAAGGCAATTTTTGGTGGGCAGATTTTATGCAGATTTTCTTGGAGCCTTTTTAGAAGATTTTGTTTCTATTTTTCTATCTCTATCTTGTGTATTGGAAATAAAGAAGGAAATTGCTTTATAATGATATTATTCTTTTTAAGAATAATATTTTGTTACAAGAAGATTTTTTACAAAGGGAATTTGAGATTGATAATTTTTTTTAATGGAAGATAAAGTTTTTTTCAGATTGAAGATATTTACAAGGAAGATAGAAAAGATGGATTTGATCTTTTATGAGGGCATATTATTTTTCAAATGGAAGAAGATAAGCAGATTGAAGATATTTATAGAGTGAAAAAGAAAAATTTGAAGGGGTTATTGAAGTATTGAATATGCACAAAGGAATATGAAAAGATTTTATTGCAAGAGATGTTTTTCTTGAAGAAGAATATGAAAGGACTTTTGCAGATGAACAGAGACATTATTTGTGCAAAAATAAAATGTCATTTTATGATTTCTAAGTCTTATTTTTGCAGATTAAGGAAGATGAAATGATGTGTTTTTTATTTCAGATGCAAGGACAAATTATCTTTCTTCAGGTGAATGAAAATTTGAAGATGATGAAAAGGAAAACAAGCTGGAAGATCAAAAGTCTTTTGAAATCTTATATATATATATATATATATATATATATATATGCAGGTGGATTGATGGAGGGTGGATGGATGAGATCAATATGCAGTATTGAAGAAAATTTTATGAAGATTCAATTGAAAAGAAAATACAGATAAATAAATGTGAAAACCAATTTGTAGTGAAAAAGACATTTTCTTGATCAGGTGAATCAGATGAAGTGCCAGAGGATTGGAATGATGGAATATATGTTGCAGATAATTTGATTTGAATGGTGCAAATTAGATTGACTTGCAATCACTTCTTGCACATGAGATTTTTTGTTTTGAATGATTGAGAAAAGCTAGTGAGGCACATTCAGCCAGTGAGGCTTGTATGGTCAGTGAGACCTATTTGTATGTATTAGGGGTTTGTGCTCCTTGAAGTTGGTGCTTCTAAACATTATAACTAGTGAGGTTTTTGCTTAAGCCAGTGAGGTAGTTTTGAGTGGTTTTTCTACCCCGTGAGGGTTTTCCACTCGTTAATTTCTTTGTGTTATGATCTCATGTCTTTTGTAATTACATATGATTGAACATTTGATTTTGGTTGTTCAAGTATTGAATTCAATTTTTGATAAAATTCATTGTCAAGTTTGAAAAGTCATAAATTGTGGTTTTTGACTCAACATTGATTCACCCCCCTTCTCGGTGTTGATTGTACTCCTACAATTGGTATCAAAGCATAGGTTCCCTTTTGAAGCTTAATCAAATTGGGTAGGTCTTGTGTGTGGAGTACTTGTTATGGCAAGTCAAGAGAGTTTTTCATCCTTCAAGGCACCTTTATTTGATGGCTCCAATTATGCTTTATGGAAGTATAGGATGGAATCATATTTGTCCTCCTTGGGGTATGGTGTGTATGCTGCCATTGAAAATGAATATACTGCAACAAATCGTCCTTCAACACCTGATGAGAAAAAGGCCTATGAAAATAATGCTAAGGCCAAAAATGCAATATGCTATGGCTTAGACAATGAGATACTTGTTAAAATCATGGA
Organism: Cunninghamia lanceolata; assembly: GCA_027924645.1. Classification (NCBI taxonomy): domain Eukaryota; kingdom Viridiplantae; phylum Streptophyta; class Pinopsida; order Cupressales; family Cupressaceae; genus Cunninghamia; species Cunninghamia lanceolata. Next base: position 1,752,219 of record BSBN01000185.1, on the reverse strand, counting down.
GTGTAAGTCAGCTAAGGTAATATGGGACAAGCTATCTAATATTTATTAGGGAGATGATAAAATCAAGGAAGCAAAATTACAATCCTACAGGGCCAAATTTAAAAGTCTCAAGATGAGTGATGATGAGAAAGTGGCTGAATATCTTCTGAAGGTTCAAGAAATTATAAATACTATAAGAAGATTGGGTGATACTCTAGAAGAAAAGACAGTTGTAACAAAAGTCCTAAGGACTCTAACTCCAAAATATGAGTCCAAAGTGTCTGCAGTAGAGGAAAGAGATTTGATCAAAGTCACCTTTGATGAGCTTCATGGCACCTTCACTGCCTTTGAGATGAGAATCAGTAATGATACTCCTTCAAGCAAAGAGGCTGCATTCAAATTAGTTAAAAAGGAGAGAAATAAAATGTGAATCAAATGAGTTGGATGATGATCAAGAGATATCATTTGTGAGCAAGTTGAAAAAGGGATCAGCTGGCAAATACAAAGGTAAACTCCCATTCAAATGTTTTGAATGTGAAAAAATAGGACATTATGTAGCTAAATGTCCTTATAAAGATGTGGATAGTGATGATGAGGAGAACAAGAAACAATATCAGAAGAAGCAATTCAATCCTAAGAAGAAGAATAATTTTAGGCAGAAGAAGAGTTTGTTTATCAAGAATGCAGATATGACAGATAGTGCTTTAGAAGACTCTCTTGAGGAAGGTGCAAAGACTCTTTTCATGGCTATCATAAATGAAAATTAGAATAATACTTGTGAAGAACAATCAGAAAATGAAGTTGAAATTGACTTTGAAGGTGAATTAAGATGTGCTTTAAGTGAAGTCAAGAGACTTAACAAGGAGATAAATGTTCAAAGAAATGAGTTTCAAAAGGAAAATGAAATCATGGTTAATAAGATCAATGGCTATGAGAAGCAAATTGCTTATCTAAAATTGTCTCTTGAGGAGAGTAAAAGAATGGTTGATGTTCAAAGTAAGGAGTTGAATGTCAAAGACAAAGAATGTCATACACTTGAAGCTGAAACTATGGACTTGAGAAGAAAACTTGATATGTGCAGGGGTAGTGACAAACTTGAAGACCTCCTAGACAAGCAAAAAGGCTTCAAAGACAAATCAGGTCTTGGATTTGAAGAGGGACAAAGTTCACAAACAAAGATCACTCAAAAGGCTGATGTAAATGATAAAACAATCATGAGGGCAAAAAATTACAAAAGAAAAGAGACTTTCAGGTATAATGTTCATTTTCTTGGGTATTGTTTTTGTTGCAATAGGTATGGACATAAAGCAAGTGAATGTAGATTTGGTGTAAGAAGAAGAATGAATTTCTTTTCAAGAAATCCATTTATGTTTTTGAGAGAATTAAAGTGTTACAATTGTCAAAAATTTGGGCACATTGCAAAATTTTGTAGACCTTTGCAAATGCAGCAAACTAAAAGGAATACTATTTCAAAATTGTCTTCCTCAAGTTCTGATAAGAAATTGCTTGTTTGGAAACCCAAGATGATTAGTAAGAGCTTTGAAGTCATGATTGCACAAGTTACTTTTCATGCCAAAAAGAAGGAACAGTGGGTGATTGATAGTGGCTGTTCTAATCACATGACAGGAGACAAAGATAAATTTGTTAAATTTGAAGATATTGATGAAGGGTCAGTTATGTTTGGCAACAATGATTGCATCATGATCAAAGGGAAAGGTACAATTCTTCTAGATGAAGAAACACCATTACATAATGTTTACTTTGTTGAGGGCTTGAAGCATAACTTGTTGAGTGTTAGCCAAATATGTGATAATGGCTTCAATGTAGTTTTTGATGCTCATAGGTGTGAGATTGAAAAGAAATCAGGTAAGGTTGTTGCAACAGGCTTAAGGACAAGTGGTAACATCTACAATCTTCATGAAGCTAAAAAATAGAGGTGTTGATAGTCATATTTGTTTCATGGGCCAAATTGAAGAAAGTTGGTTGTGGCATAGGCGACTTGGTCTTGTGAATTTTGACAACCTTGAGAAAATCAGCAAGAACCATAATCTAAGAAACATGCCTCATATTTCCAAATCAAGAAATACTGCATGCAAAGAGTGTCAGTTGGGTAAGAAAACCAAGGTTAGTTTCAAATCTAAGGAGAATTTTACTACAAAATCATTGCCTAAGGTGGTGTTTGAATCCCTGAGATAGGGGCTTGGGGTTCTATCCTTTGCTTCTCTTTAATGAATTTCAGAAATGTTGGATTCAGGGGGAGTAAGTTGTTTATGTTCTTTTGAAGCCCTGAATTCCATTTTGTACTAAAGTTCTTTTGATAGTTCAAGATGTTTGAGTTTGATAGTTGATAAAGTGCAGATGACCATGGAACAGAGCTCTCAGGATAAGTTTTGGATAGAAAATTGCATAAGTGTTCAGTGCTTTTAATCTTTTGAAAGACAAGTGGTATCTCAATTTTTGGTTGATATCAAGATAATAGGATAATATGAGTTTATATCTTCAAAGTTCTCATAATGCAATGTAATTGTTATGATCAAGCTATAACGTCTTTCAGTGGAGTTGTTCTCAGGGGGAGTTAATTCAGTCTGTCATCAGATGTCAAAAACGGGGAGAAAGAAAGAATGCTTTATGGAGTTTTTCCATCAATGACAAAGGGGGAGATTGATGGAGTCAGGTTGTCATTGATGTCAAGAAGGTATTGAGGGTGTTGAGTTGTCTACCATTGATGGTTTGGAGTTGTTGCTTCATGAGAGGAGTAGTTTGGTTATTCACACTCAAGATACATTGTTGTGTTCTTTGAGATGTCATTATTCTTGCAGATAGAATATCATTTTCTACATACTCTCAGTAAGTTTGATAATGTTCAAGTTAGCATGGATGGTTGATGTTCATGGTTTGTTTCATGTTGGGCTTAATATGCTTCAGGTTGATATGTTGCTTCATGGCTAAGTCAGGAAATGCTAACTTGTTTGTTTTGGCCAGAGCATCTATGCTGTGTAGAGTTGGTTATCATCTTGCTTCATGTTATGATCAGCTTCTTGCTTCACATGAAAGAGTTCAGATGCTTAGAAGTTATCATTTATGATTGACAGATTTGCAAGAATTGTTTGTTCATTCATGTCATTATGGTGTTATGGTGTTCTTCATGTGGGTGTTGGCATTGGTATAGATGTTCTTGATGCTCATACACTACATTGATTTCATTGATTACTTTCAGTTGTACTATCTCAGATGGTATGATGACTTACTTGGCACAAGGTTGGTTGATGTCACATTTGATATAGTCACAATTGTTTATACACAGTTGCTTGCTCAGTGGTTTCACTTGCTCTTCACAATTTATATTTTTAGTGGTATATGTCTGTGACATCATGAGTTTAGTGGTTTCACCTTCATACTGTTTCCCTCAGTTCAATGAATTCACTTGGTTTTGTTGGTTGTTGGCATATGGCTTTATTTTAATATTAGAAACCTTATATTTATTGGTCTCTATATGTCATATCTTTATGACATTAAAAAAAAGGTAAATTTCATATGCAAAGTCAATATTAAAAAAAGAAAGGAGACATTGTTTATAGGGGAGCATATAATATTAATTATTTTTTACTTAAAAAAGGCCCGATGCATATTCGAAGGAGAATGAAAATCATTAAAAAAAGCTATGTTTAAATATGCATTGAGTAAGGCTTTTAAGGAGTGCCATATTTATGGTTTTGGTTTTAAATTTTTTTTTAAAAAAAAACTTTATCTCCTTATTCGAAGTCTAAAAATAAGCACCAAAAATAATAAAAAGTGGGCACAAATATGAGTGGGGTCACCAATTTATATGAAGGAGAGCTTTATTCATAAAAAAGAATTGAAATACTTGAGAGGAGCCTGATCAACCAAGCTTCAATTATGTTTCTTTTTAATACTAGAAACTTTATGTCATCGGCCCCTATATGTCATATTTTTATGACATTAAAAAGTTTATTTTATAAGATTTTTTTTATGGAGATTTTTGTGGAGTCTTTGAGGCAATTTTTGGTGGGAAGATTTTATGCAGATTTTCTTGGAGCCTTTTTAGAAGATTTTGTTTCTATTTTTCTATCTCTATCTTGTGTATTGGAAATAAAGAAGGAAATTGCTTTATAATGATATTTTGTTACAAGAAGATTTTTTACAAAGGGAATTTGAGATTGATAATTTTTTTTTTATGGAAGATAAAGTTTTTTTTCAGATTGAAGATATTTACAAGGAAGATAGAAAAGATGGATTTGATCTTTTATGAGGGCATATTATTTTTCAAATAGAAGAAGATAAGCAGATTGAAGATATTTGTAGAACAAAAAAGAAAAATTTGAAGGGGTTATTGAACTATTGAATATGCATAGAGGAATATGAAATGATTTTATTGCAGGAGATGTTTTTCTTGAAGAAGAATATGAAAGGATTTTTGCAGATGAACAGAGACATTATTTGTGCAAAAATAAAATGTCATTTTATGATTTCTAACTCTTATTCTTACAGATTAAGGAAGATGAAATGATGTGTTTTTTATTTCAGATGCAAGGACAAATTATCTTTCTTCAGGTGAATGAAAATTTGAAGATGATGAAAAGGAAAACAAGATGGAAGATCAAAAGTCTTTTGAAATCTTATATATATATGCAGGTGGATTGATAGAGGGTGGATGGATGAGATCAATATGCAGTATTGAAGAAAATTTTATGAAGATTCAATTGAAACGAAAATACAGATAAATAAATGTGAAAACCAATTTGCAGTGAAAAAGACATATTTTCTTGATCAGGTGAATCAGATGATTTCAAGGATGAAGTGTCAGAGGATTGGAATGATGGAATATATGTTGCAGATGATTTGATTTGAATGGTGCAAATCAGATTGACTTGCAATCCCTTCTTGCACATAAGATTTTTTTCTTTTGAATGATTGAGAAAAGCCCGTGAGGCACATTCAGTCAGTGAGGCATCTTGTAGCCAGTGAGGCTTGTATGGTCAGTGAGACCTATTTGTATGTATTAGGGGTTGGTGCTCCTAAACATTGTAACCAGTGAGATTTTTGCTTAAGCCAGTGAGGCAATTTTGAGTGGTTTTTCTACCCTAGGAGGGTTTTCCACTCGTTAATTTCTTTGCGTTATGATCTCATGTCTTTTGTAATTACATATGATTGAACATTTGATTTTGGTTGTTCAAGTATTGAATTCAATTTTTTGATAAACTTTATTGTCAAGTTTGAAAAGTCATAAATTGTGGTTTTTGACTCAACACTGATTCACCCCCCTTCTTAGTGTTGATTATACTCCTACAAAAGATATATGCGATATCCCGCCTCCGCAAAGGGTTTACATGATTGATTGATTGATTGCAAACAAACTCAGGATGCATGATGCACTACCCTGGGGCGCAAGTCTTTGCATCTAGGTCAAACACATTGCTAACATCTATAATAGATAGCTTACCTTATATATGCCCCAACCTTAAGGTGGTTGATATCAGGTATCGATATCAAGCACGTTAAGGTAGGAAGAAAACACACAAGGAAACACAGAGTTTCACAAAGCCCATGCCTCCGGAGGTGACATGTACTTTATGATCGCCAAATGTTCCCACAAACACATCCCTGCAAGAAACATGTTAGTGTCTACATAATCATGATAAACAACAACATCAATGCATATGATTAACCACACAAAGAGATAAGGTTGTACAACGAATTCAAAGTTCGAGGATAACTGTGGGGCTATATCACAAAGCTCTCTGAATCGAGTACCGCCAATGCTAGATTCAAAGACAAACAAAGGTGCATAGAGCAGCAGTATTGTTAAGGTTTGTAAATACGACAGAAACATCATGAAATTCACTACGTAGAAAGCACAAGTGCTTCCACTAGCCAAGCATCGGATAAAATATACAACCCCATCGTCATATTAGTAACTAAGTCCATTTTTTTTATTGCTCTTGAAAGGGACATTAGGGCCGCATCAGTATAAATGTTTGTCGTCATCCGCCCGCTAGGTGGAAACACTAGAGGAAGGGAAACAATAAATAAGAGAGGAGAAACAAGTGTCTTAGGGACAGTCACGTAGGAGGGTGCCCCCAAGTCACCAACCACAGCGCTATGTCCATAAGACACAACACACAAAAGTGAAATCAGAGAGAGGCAATTTAGAATAATGATGATACAAATAGAAGAAGGTCACAACATAGGCGGTCTCCTGGTATCCCGAACCTTACGGGAGAATCTGAGGTCATCCTAGGAGGCCTAAACAACACATAACACATCACGGGGAAAGCACATCATGAGAGAGATAAAGGGTTAGAGATACTTACCTGTAGGGCCCTGGTAGGCTAGCGGGTATCACGAATCTTGATCTTTATCTTAATGGTTAAGGCGTTATCACTTCTTCTCTCTTCCATGTGTTCATGAGTTTGCGAGGGTAACCATGTAGGAAAGTTTTCTCTTAATTATGGTTGAGAGGGGATGTTGCCATTGTTTGTGTCAGCTATAGGAGCATTTGAAATGCCATTTAAATGAGCTTGTGGAGGTATCTGAAAGATACCCATTTCAGTCCCTATATAGGGTGTTGGAATGGCTTGAGCCAATGGGATAGCTTGTTCTTCCACATCCTATAGGATTTCATTGCTTTCCAAAGTATGTGACGGTTCATGATCTATTTGTTGGTTTAGCATGTAATTGAGAAGTTCTTGAACATCAGGTGGAAAATTATCATTAGATTCAAGGAAATGGTCACAAAGAGAATTTGCATCATCCAAAGATTCATCCTGATTAGGGAGAGCGGGAAGGGACCTAGACTCAAATATCCATGTGGTTCGTGAAATAGAACTTGTCTATACTAGGAGGGACAAATGTAACCTCTCTCTTTATTTCTCTATCATATATATAGAGAGGTGCTAGGAGACATGGAGAGATAGAGAGGGACATGGACATGGATAGGGAGAGAGCCCGAGGACATCCAGAAAGAGATGGAAAGATAGAGATAGAGTTAGAGAAAGGAAAAAATATAGAAAGAGGGGCAAATAGAGAGATAGAGAGGGATAGGTGGAGATAGCGACTAGGAGAGGGAGAGAGGGGGATTGAGATAGACAAAGGGGTCTATAGAGGGAGAAAGATAGATAAGGAGGGAGATAGATATATATATAGAGAGAGAGAGAGGGGAGATATAGGGAGATAGATCTAGCAAGGGAGAGATAGATAGGGAAATACAGAGAGGTAAAGAGGGATATATTAAGAGATAGGGTTATGCGGAGAGATAGAGATAGGGAAAGAGATGGAGAGATGTCCAGAGACATAGGGAGAGAGATTTCAAGAGGTAGAGGGATGGGGAGAGAGATAGAGAGGAGGAAAGAGATAGAGAGGGAGGGAGAGAGAGGTAGTGAGGGATAGATTAAGAGATAGGGATATGTCCAGAGAGATATAGATGGGGAAAGAGATCAAGAGATACAACTTCCAGAGACATAGGGAGATAGATTTGAGGTAGAGGAATTGGGAGAGTGATAGAGAGGGGGAGTGAGATAGTGAGGGAGGGAGAGATAGAAAGGTAGATTTAGAGAGAGGGGATCGAAAGAGAGAGAAAGATAGAGAGACAGAGAGAGAGGCAAGTATAGTTAGAGAGAGCGATAGAGGAGACAAAGATATCTCTCCCAGGCTCGGTCTCCTCTATATCTCCCTATTCTCCTCTCTACCTAAACCATAAACCTAAACCTCTAAACCTTAACCCCTAACCCCTAAACCATAAACCCTAAACCCTAAAAACAAGCAACCCTAAACCCGTAACCCCTAAACCATAAAACTTGGAAGCAACCCCAAACCTCTATCTCCCTATCTCTCCCAATCTCTATTGGTCCCCTTGATCTATCTCTCTCTAAACCCTAAACCCTAACCGCTAAATTCAAGTAACCCTAAACCCCTAAACCCTAAACCCTAAACTCGAGCATCCATTAACCCCTAAAGCCTAAATAATTCCCCTAAACCCTAAACCCTATTTACTTGAGCAACCCTAAACTCATGTAAACCTCAAATAATGCCCCTGACTCCTATACCTTAAACTCGAGCAACCGGGCTAAACACCTAAACATATAGTTTGATAGGGGATGATGGAGGATCAATAGGAAATGGATGTAGAATTCTTGGATCTTGATTAATCATTATCCTCATTGGGATGTGATTTGATAGGATCCAAGTTATTTGTTTGATTATCTATGTTTTCTTGGGGACCAAGTGTCTCATCATGGGGTATTGATGGATAATGAATAGGACTAGCACGGGATGATCGATAGGAGTGATGTGGGTTACTTGCTCATGGATAAGATCTTGATCATAGATAATATCTTGATCACAGGGAGGATAAGCATGGATAGCGCGATATTAGATATGGATAGGGTAAGTGGGGATGCATTGATATTCATTGGATTGGGGAGTAAGAGGTGGTGATGGGGGTTCACTAGGAGATGTTGGAGGATCAAATATGGGATTGATGTATAGAGGGGTTGACCATGAGATGGTAAGGGAACCGAGATGGGATTAGATGGGATGTTTGGATTTTGATTAGGATGGGTGGTTGGTGTTTCCACATGCTTTAGACTAGGCTCTTAATGTATAGCTATTGGGTTTCTTAGATGGATGTGATGGGTTCTTGGATGGGATCAATAATCTTTGGATGTTTGACAACATGGCTACATGATGGGGTTTGACTTGGACTTATGGTAGGAGACTCTTTAATGAATGGATAGACATAGGAGTGGATGATGATGTTGGAGTGGTAGACATGTTATTAGGAGGTTCTTTGTTAGGCTCAAGGATAGGAATTTGAGTACATGATGATCTTAGATTCCTTACTAATAGTCCTTAGGTCACATCCTTCATGGCTTCATGGGTTGATGGACTAGGATATGCATATAGGTGATGGATAATGATGGAAGATGTTGTGCAGTTAGGATTAGGATCGAGTGAATGGGTATAGGAGGCCCGATGGATTAGGATTGAGAGTGTTAGAGGGGGATGAAATTGGATCAATGGATTTGGATGGCTCCATATCTTTGCTTTTATTTTTGGATTTTGTAAAGACTCTTTGGAGAAAAATTTTCAAGCATTCATGGGTTAATGGATTAGAGCTTAGAATGTTTGATGGTGGATTAGATGGTGAGTTATATGGTGGATGGATGATAGGGATTGATGGATTAGGAGATGGGTGGACTAATGCGTTGGGATTAGGAGGATTGGAGGGAAATTATAAAATAATTCCCCTTTAACCCTAACCCCTAAACCCTAAACTTGAGCAACCCTAGAAACTCATAAACCCTAAATAATTTACCCCTAAAGGTCTAAGCAACCTTAAACTCATAAACCCTAAATATGCCCCTAAACCTGAGCAACCCTAAACCCTAAATAATACCCCTAAAATTTAACCCTTAAACCCCTAAACCCTAAATAATTCCACTAAACCCTAAACTTAAACAACCCTAAACTCATAAACCCAACTCTCTCTCTCTCTCTCTCTCTCTCTCTCTCTCTCTCTCTCTCTCTCTCTCTCTCTCTCATGTCGACAAAGAATATGGAAACAAAAAAACTAGGACATGAAAAGAGGGACAAGGATATAAATTAGGATGATGAAATGGAAACAAGATAATTTATGAAATTTCATTGGATGGGAAGAATGATGAGGAGAGGTAGAGAGGGGAGGGAAGTAGAGAGTGAGAGAGAGGATAGGAGATAGAGACGGGAGGGAAGTAGAGAGTGGGAGAGGATCGTAGGAGGTAGACAGGGGAGGCAAGCAGAGATTGAGAGAGGGTAGGAGGTAGACAGGAGAGGGAAGTAGAAAGTGAGAGAGAGGGTGGGAGGTAGAGAGGGGGGAGAGAAGAAAGTGAGAGAGAAGGTAGGAGGTAGAGAGGCAAGGGAAGCAAAGACTCAGAAAGAGGGTAGGAGGTAGATAGGGGAGGGAAGTATGAGTCAGAGAGGGTAGAAAGTAGAGAGGGGAGGGAAGAAGAGAGAGAGAAGGTAGGAGGTAGAGAGGGAAGGGAAGCAGAGACTCAAAGAGAGGGTAGGACGTAGGGAGGGGAGGGAAGTAGAGAGTGAGAGAGACAATAGGAAGTGCAGTTGCCCTTGTAGACGGGTCATCCCACAATAATGGGTTACACTTTTTGGCCAAACTTGACATTGAAATCAACATTTTGAACTAAATCTTCACTTTCTGACACCTATAGCCGCCAAACCGTTAGGAATTTGAAGATAATGCAAACTAGTGATTTGTGAGATTTTCTTTGTATATTCTAAATATATTTAAAAAAAAAAATTGGAATTAAATTGTAAAAAATTTTGCGTCTCCTTTGATAACTAGTTTTTAATAGTAAACAACATTTTTTTAAGTGATGTGTATTCTGTAGCATATAATTTTTTTTCTACAAAGGATAAAATTCTGATAATTTTGAATTTAGTTTGGTAACACCAATATATAGGGCATGCATTTGATTTCATAATATTTTGTTGAATTTTTTTTAATTAAGTTTTGAAGTCAAACCAATTATAATTTAGACATAGGGGTATTCCGTAAAACATAACTTTGTTTGTATGTGTTGAAATTCAATTTTTCTTTTTTTGTTGAAATAAGGACATCAATACCTAGGGCATAAATATTTTTCAAAAAAAAAATTTACTAATTTACTAATTTTCCATGTGTGTAGAACAAAGAACGTGATGTTCGGTGAAAAACCTACATTCACAAGAAATAAACAATAAATATAATAATCAAATTAAATATATTTAAAATTATACTTTTTGGGAAGCTTATAATAAGGACTACATACTTACAGAACATAAATTTTAAATGAATTCATTTGATGGACTAAAAGGCAAATCAAAAGTGGTTTTTTATCAACATTTTGATAGGTGTAGAGGAGACTCCATTATAGGAAAATGTATACACCTAAAATTGGCTCATCTTGAATTAAATAAATATTTTATATTTATCTTAATTCTTATTTTCTTCTGTCAATTAAATAAATACTCTAAGTTTATTTGATTGGTTCATTATCCCATAATTAAATAAAATCAATTTATTTAATTAAATTCCCTAAATTCTTCTAATGTCTCACATAATTAAATAATCCTACATTATTTAATTAATCCCCAAATTACTCTATCCTAAGTCTTAATTTCATAAATCCACCTCATCTTTCCACCTCACCTTTGCCACCTCACCATGTTGCACATGTAATTAAATATTTTAAATATTTAATTAGTTAATATTCCCTCACCCACATGTCCTATTTATCCTCCAGTCAAAATTAGTTAACTCATCAATCAAATCTGTTAACTAATTAGTCATTTGAGTTCACTGATCAATCTATTATGTTGACTCCTCAATCAACCCAGTTAACTGATCAATCAATTCAGTCAACTCCCCAATCAATTCACTTAACTGATTGGTCAATTATGTTAACTCTTCAATCAATTGTGTTAACTCCCCTGTTGCATGATAGAACTTGGACACTTGTCCTCTTTCCATTCGTTGCACATTCCTCAACCATTCTCAACCTTTGATCTTTTTATTTTTTCTCAACCATTGATCTTCTCTCTCACATCTCTATAAATGCAACCCTCTTCTTCTTCATTTCATATCCATCATTTGAGTAAACTTATGCTGCAGAAACATAAGCGCACCTTTGGCACCCCATCTTCATAAGCACTTCATATCATCCATCACACATTTGTGTTTGAAGCTCATCTTCAAATACAAGTAAAGTATCATAGCCATTTTGTCCTTGTCATCTTCAACAAGCAAGGGAGAAATCGCTTCTGAGGGCTTCATCAACATCAAGGTCAAGGAGAGATAGGCGAACTATGGAAGACGCAAGGTAAAATAGGTTGTAAGTATCATTGTTTGTTTATTTAATCTCCTTTTCTCCTTCAGATTTCATAGATGTATTGGGTTTATTATTCTTAATAGATTAATCCGTTTTCCCTCTCACATTTTGGTGCCCGCCGTGATCTGACCCATTTTATTTGTGAGTGTTTGTTTTAGAGGTTTTGTTGTTGCAGATTCAGGTGTGTTTCAGGTAAAACTTCAGAAATAGACTTTCACAAACAACCTCCTATGCACAAACCGAGCTCACTGTTGAGTCCGGAGGGCCTCGGAGGTGGATATCAAGAGACAACTAATCCAATTTGGTGCAAAATGTCCACTGAAGACAATCATTTTTCACTAAGTGTTGAATAGGACTGATTTAAACATTCTCATGCAACTTGCATACAATTCTCATCTAGTTCTAATTAGGAAGGAGTAACTCATTGTTCATGCAACTTGTATACAATTTTCATCTAGTTCTAATTAGGCAGGAGTAACCCATTGTTCATGCAACTTGCATACAATTTTCATCTAGTTCTAATTAGAAAGGAGTAAGCCATTGTTCATGCAACTTGCATACAACTTTCATCTAGTTCTAATTAGGAAGGAGTAACCCATTGTTCATGCAACTTGCATACAATTTTAATCCAACTCTAATTAGGAAAGTAAAAACATGCATGTCAATCTCACATAGTTTCTAATTGGGAGGGTGATAACTGAATTATTGCTATCTTGGTTTCATTGATCATTGCTATATGGCTATCTCTTTCAATTAAGAATATTGCTATCATGCAAAGGAAAGAATCATTGCTATCTCCTAATCACTTCAAAGTTAACAACTGTGTGAGTGCACAAGTAGAGTAGCCCATTTAGTTTTTCTAATTTTAACTAGGTTGGATTAACCAGTGTATTATGTGCTTGTGAATAACAATAGGCTTATGCTCTCCCCTTAACTGGGTGACCAAAGTGTCAGACTTGTTATTCTATTTTGTTTAACCTTTAGGGGGGCCTGCCCTTGGATGTATGCCTGTCCAAGTGGGAATGACCCTGAGTGGTAACAGGCTAAAGCCAAGCCCTACCAAGCCACTTAAAATAAATTGTGTTTGAGGTGAAAACCTCCTGCAACGAGTGCTGCTGTGTTACACCGACGGCCAACCTCCCCCAAAACCCTCATAGGCATAACCCTTTGAGGCTGGGAGACTCCATAACGGAGAGTAGTGCCGCCACATGTGTAACCACTCGAACGGTTGCCCTGACTAAGAACCAATTGTGTAGTAAGCCAAAAACCCCTATTTGTTGATGCAAAGGGCGGAGCCCTTGAAGTGGCCTTGATTCAAGTGACTCTTAGTAGAGGTAGCAGGGACAATCCTAAGGTTTGGTGGGGGTACGAGCCTAAGGAAACCTAGATCTGGTATGCGTGAGAAGTGAGTGCCGTGGAGGGGAGCCGGTGCTACCAAATCCTGGAGCTACACACTTTGAGTGGCACAGCTAGAGGATTCAACAAATACTGTCTTATCCAGCCTAGGTTGTACTTGTCTTTGAGTCAAAATAGTCCAAAAATACAAAAAAAAATAACAAAAGATAAAATCATGAAAACTTCTATGTGTTTGTTGTGTCTTTGCCATAATTGAAAATCAGAATTCTCAAAAACACCAAGTTTTCAAACCAAAAAAACAAGAAAATCTTGAAAAACCAAACCAGAGAGTAAACCAGTATCTTCCAAGAGCAAAAATTTTCAACATTTTTCAAAAACCTTTTCAAATCTATTTCAGTTTCCAAAAATCTGATTAAGACCTTGCAAATCAACCATTTCTCCTTCTTTTCTGCACCATAGCTGCTTGTTCATCCAAAAATCTCGCCAAATTCTTCCAAGATTCCAACAAGATTATAGCCAAATTCTTCTTAATCAAAATCAAACCTCAAGCAAAACCTAGTGAGTCTCCAATATCAAGGGTTACTTATCCTTTTCTCTCAGAACTCCACTAGGGGGTTGTGCAAGACTAGTCAAAAATCAAGTATACGGATTTATAACATCCTTACTTTGACTATTGCTTTTGTATATCCCACTTGTTTGACACCAAACAAATCTAAGAAGAGCCTTTGCTAAAATCTTGTCCCATCCTACTACCTTGCTCAAATCTTCCAAGCTCATTCTATCCATCTCCTTATCACCCTTGCATGGTCTTAACAAGATTACAAAAACAAAAATAGTTAGAAATGGCAGAGAAAAGTGTTCACGACAGTCACGAAAGTGACGAAGAAATTTCTATGGAAGAAATCCTTCAAACGCAACATAATCCAAAATTTCAACGCCTATTAGAAAAAGTGCTTGCCCAAGACCCTACAAAATTCTTTTTACATCTAGCAAGCCTAGGAGTCAAGCTCCCCAAGGATTATGACATTGAGACTCTCAAAGAAAATGACGAAGAAAGAATCCCTGAAGGAAGTAGACATGATGAAATACCCGTGGATAAGAGTAAAGCAACAATTGATTCCTTAGATAACCTAAGTCTAGTAAACCAAGAAATCCAAGCATTACGACAAGAATTAGCAGACATGAAAAAAGGGGCATCACCTAAACGTTACACCCTAGAGGATATTTCACCATATCCTTTTGATAGGGCCTTGGTCATGATACCTTTCCCCTCAAAATTTGAGGTGCCTAAGTTTGACAAATATCAAGGAAAGGGTGATCCAAGGGATCACATCAGAGAATTCAATGCTGCTTGTCTCGAGGTCGCACACAACGACACTTACCTTATGCCCCTCTTTCCACGAAGCTTAGGTGGATAAGCCATGGAATGGTTCTCTAGACTGCCACCCGGTATTAAAACATTCAATGAGCTTGTCAACAAATTTGTTACCCACTTCTCTTACAATATTGAGCACGACACCTCAAAATTGGATCTTTGTAACACAAAACAAAAAGGTGGAGAATCTTTCGCCACCTTCTTACAGAGATGGAGACAATTGGCTAGCAAGTGCCCACACCAAATGCCGGAAAAATAGATGCTAGAAATGTTCGTCCACAACTTGCAAATGGACCTAAGTTATCAAATCCAAATCCAATGTCCTACTTCTTTTAGCAAGGTCATTGAGATGGGCCTCATCATAAAAGGTCAAATCAAGCTCTATAAAGACACTCCTAGTACCAACACCAACAATGACAAACCTAGATTCTAGATGAAAAATAAAAACATCGTAAATGATGGGGTGGTAGATGCCAAAAATGCGGCACCTAAACAACCAATATTCAATCTATCAATGCCTCAAAATAACCCCTCGCAAAACAAACCAAGAAATACTGAATCTAGGTTTACCAACTTTCGACCTAGGAGAAAATTCACACCTTTGGATGAGTCATTAGAAACTACCTTACAGAAGCTAATCACCAACAAGCTCATAATGCTTCTCTCGGCACGAGAATACGAACCAAAGGTCAAACCCCATTGGTGGAACGACGACGACTTTTGTGAATACCATCGAAATAGGGGGCACAAGACAAATGATTGTATTGCACTCAAGCATACAATCCAAGACTTAATAGAACAAAACAAAATATCCGTTGACGGGCATACCTCCAACAGCGATCATTAGGCATTCAAGGATCCTCTTCCTAACTATGAGCAGGGAGGACCTTCCAACAGAAGCAACAATGGATCTAACAACGCAAATTACACAAATGTCAGCTATGACTATGTTGTTAACCATATCTATGAAAGTGATTCACACATCAATGTGATCACCATCAACAAAGATCCAGATTGCAATGTTACTACCCGTAGTAACAAAGTCACCCTTAGAGGAGCCTCCACCCCTCCGGCTAGCCAATACAGTATCGTGGATCAACTCCACAAAACACCTGCACACATCTCCATCTTGGAACTTCTGCGTCTATCTCCTTCTCATAGGTTCATACTTGACAAAGCCTTAGCAGAAGCCTCCGTTCCCACAAGCCTTGCTGAAGAGCAATTCCAAACCACGGTCGGTCATATTACCTCACCAAATTCCCTATCATTCACTGAGAAGGATGATATGTCAATCACTCAACCCCATAACGCCTCCCTCCATATCGAAGCTTTTATACATAAACACAAGATCAAAAGAGTCCTAATCGATGGAGGGGCTGGTTTGAATATCTGCACATTGAAGCTAATCCTTACATTGGGGTTTTCAGAGAAGGCTATCGATCTGAAAAGAAAAATCACCATCAAAGCCTATGATGAGGAAGAAAGAACGTCCAAAGGAATTGTTACCCTACCGATCAAAGTAGGCCATGTGGTAAAAGATGTAGCTTGTCAGGTCCTCAACATGGAGCTAGCATACAACATCCTTCTTGGAGGACCATGGATACACGCTTTGAAAGCAGTACCTTCTACATACCATCAATGTATCAAGTTCCCTCACAAAGGTCAAGAGATCACCATCCAAGGTGACCCTAACCCCTATCAATACTGCAATTTCATTTAACCCAAACCAGAAGTGGTGATCCCCACTAACCGTGCTTCTGCTGCCTCTTCATCTCGTATTGATCCAGCTTCACTTGCTTCCTCTTTGCAAGCTCCTTAACCTGGCCTTAGACTCACAGAAAAAGGCTTGGGTGAATACATGCTCTCTCAATCCCTATGCTTAGCACAACTACCTCTATCTCCTAGATCCCACGAGAGACCTATTCTAAAAACACCCAAAGCAGAAGGAACCACCAAAGGTCCATTTGTTAAATGGGGACGCCTAGAAGATGAGAGTGATGAAAAGGATGTATTACAGTGGCTATACAAAGATGAAGGTAGTTCCTCAACACAACATGACCATCACACTATACCCACGGAACAATATGGTCAAGGCTTTCAAATGCTACAGAGAATGGGGTATGAAGGACACGGTCCACTTGGTTCAAGAAAGGATGGCATCACTGAACCCATCCAACCTCATACCTTAACAGCCCGAGACACTACAGGGCTAGGGTACACTGGAGCACCAAGAAACAACAGAACCAACAAGCACAAAGGCAAACAACCAGAAGCATCTACTAGCAATCTGGTGGAGCAAATTTAGAGAATGCAAATGGGGAGAGAAACTGATTCTAACGAGTATGAATGGGATAGTCTCTCTGAGATGTCTTGTGATGAAAAGGATATTGACATTGTCCACGAGTACGACCCGACCCATGCCAACGAGAGACAAGGTCCAAGGGATAGACCACTAGAATTCGACCCACATAGCAACAATAGTGAAAATCGTGAGGAAGGAATGATACCCCCCTTGACGGATCCACTAATAGAGAGTACCATCGCAGACTTTGTCCAAGCCTTTAATAATTCTATCCTAACCATCAATGCCATTGAACCAGACCGACATGATGATCCCTTATCTTTGGTGCACCCTGAACTTATAGACTGGGACCTAGAAGGCACCACCCCTGAACTAGACACCTTTGAAAATGATGACGCCATCATTGATTACCTTGAGCTTAGAGATCACATACCTACAGGTGACCACAGAGCTGGCTATGCTATTGAACTCAACGAGAAGGCCTATTTTGGAGAGAGTGCCAAGCCTTTCAGTCATAAAAATATCAAAATAAAAGAGCGATCTAACGGTGAAAACCGCTCCGCGGCAGTGTTAGATCCTCAAAATAGTAAAAAAAAAAGGAGCATCCAACGGTGAAAACCTCTCTGAGGCGCCAAAGGATGGAAGGCTTGACCCTCTCCCCAATCTTACACATCAGGAGAGATTGTCGATCTTGATAGAACCGGCAGAACCAATCAACGTCAGCACAGGTGATGAGCCCATAATGATCCACATGGCAAAAGCTCTAACAGAACACGAAAAACTGGCATTTATAGATTTCTTCAAGAGAAAACAAATCAACTTTGCATGGACATACGCCGACATGCTAGGGCTAGATCCAAATCTTATCATGCATCATTTATCTCTAGCTCCAGGAGCTAAACCGGTCAAACAAAAACTCAGAAAGATGCATCCACATGTAGCCCTCATGGTAAAAGAGGAACTAAAGAAGCTGTTAGACGTCGGTTTTATCAGGCCTATAGACTATCCTGAATGGATTTCAAATATAGTACCAATGGCTAAACTAGATGGCAGGGTCAGAATATGCAACGATTTCAGTGACTTAAACAAAGCCTGTCCGAAAGATGACTTCCCCTTGCCCAACATAGACATGATTGTCGATCTCACAGCAGGACACACTATGCTTTCACTCATGGATGGTTTCTCGGGCTATAACCAGATAAAGATTGCACCTGAAGACCAACACAAAACTGCATTCACATGTCCTTGGGGCACCTACTGTTGGTGTGTTATGTCGTTTGGTCTGAAAAATGCGGGGACAACATATCAAAGAGCCATGACAACAATCTTCCACGACATGATGCACACCATAATGGAAGACTACGTCGATGACATTCTGGCAAAATCACTTACAAGAGAAGGACATCTAGCAGTATTAGACAAGATCTTCAACAGGTTGGAACAGTTCAATGTGCGCCTTAATCCAAAGAAGTGTATATTCGGGGTTACATCAGGTAAATTACTGGGCTACATAGTGTCTGCAAATGGTATTGAGGTTGATCCAGCTAAGGTGAAAGCCATCATGGAGATGCCACCTCCTAAGAATCTGACTCAGTTAAGATCCCTACAAGGAAAATTACAATCCATTAGAATGTTCATTTCTCAATTGGCAGACAAGTGCCACCCATTCTCTCACCTTCTACATAAAAATGCCCCCTTCAAATGGAACGAGTCATGTGAACAAGCATTTCAACAGTTAAAGGAATATCTCATGAAGCCACCAGTATTAATGCCACCAATTCAGGGCAAGCCTTTGCTATTGTATATCTCAGCTACACCAACAACTCTGGGAGCTCTCCTTGCACAACAAAACTATGATGAGAAAGAACAGGCAATCTATTATATCAGCCAAACACTTGTTGGCTATGAACTGCAATACACACCCATCGAAAAAGCATGTCTAGCTGTAGTCTTCGCCTCACAAAAATGGAGACATTACATGTTGTCACACTCTGTCAAACTGATAGCAAAGATTGATCCACTAAAATACTTGCTCAACAAAGCTGCCTTAACTGGTAGATTATCAAAATGGGTCATGCTTCTCAGTGAGTTCGACATTGAATATGTCGACAGAAAAGCGATAAAAGGACAAGTGTTTGCAAATCAACTGGCAGAGGCACCTCTAACTGAAGACAGTCCCTTGAGCTTCGAATTTCCAGATGAATCTATCTTCCACATCAATACAGCAACCTGGAAAATGTACTTCAACAACTGATACACTCAGCATGGATCGGGGGCAGGTATCTTACTGATCACACCTAATGGCGACACTATACCTAAATCATACAAACTACTCTTTCCCTGCACTAACAACATGGCAGAGTACGAAGCCCTAGTCATTGGCATCAAGCTAGCAGTGGAATGGAACATCAAAGAACTTCAAGTATATGGCGACTCACAGCGGGTCATCAACTAAGTAAATGAGGACTACCAAAAGAAAGATGAGAAATTGATCCCTTATAAACGGATGGTAGATGACTTCAAAGAATATTTCATCAAAATCTCTTTTGAGTAGATACCAAGGATCGAAAACGAAGCTGCAGACGCAATGGCAATGATCGCATCTCTCCTTGATATTTCAAACAATCAATCACGCTATGAGTTCTTGGTAGAGCCAGTATCTTGTCCTACATATGACACCCTGGAATCCCATATCATTTGCCACATTGTTGGAGCCAATTCCCCTCTCTACAGAAAAATACTTGCCTATCTTAAAGAGAATACCCTCCCGCCTGATCTCTCTAGTAACCAAAAAAGAACCTTTATCCATCAGGCATCTCGGTATGTCATCATCGCTAATACCCTATATCGCAGAGGTCTCGATGGTACTCTCCTTAGGTGTCTTGATAGCGAGGAATATCAAACCGCCCTGAGCGAAATACACGACGGTATATGCGGGACTCACTCTAGTGGCCTTACCCTAGCCAAGAAACTCATACGCATGGGGTACTATTGGCCAACTATGGAACAAGATTCCTATCATTTTGTGAAAAAGTGCAAGAAGTGTCAAGTCCATGGGAACCTGATACATGCACCAGCACAGGAGCTGCAGCCATTAACAACTCCTTGGCCTTTTTGTCAGTGGGGACTCGACTTAGTGGGGCAAGATCCATCCTCCCTCATCCAGCGGCCATAAATTCATAATCACTGCCACAAAGTACTTCACAAAGTGGATTGAAGCCATACCCTTAGCCAATATCACAAGAAAGCAGATTGCCTCATTTATCCTGAACTATATCATTTGTCGCTACGGCATCCCTTCATCCATTATCACGGATAATGGACGCCCTTCAAAAATCAAGATGTCAGGGAACTATGCGATAAATTCCATATCTAGCACCGCTTTTCAACTCCATATTACCCACAAAGCAATGGCCAAGATGAGGCATCGAATAAAACCATTCTGAAAATCCTAAAGAAGACTGTCAATGATGCTAGCTGTGATTGGCATGTCCAACTAAATCCTGCGCTGTGGGCCTACAGCACAAGCATCCGCACACCCACAGGTGCAACACCATACTCCCTAGTCTATGGATCTGAAGCTATCTTGCCCATTGAAGTCGAGATCCCATCCTTGCGAGTTTCATTAAAAGGCCTCATATCAGATGAAGAATACAGAGTAACAAGACTCCAAGAGCTAGAACTGCTCGAAGAGAGAAGGAAAGCCTTTAACCATCTAAAAGCATATCAACAGCTCATGTCCAGAAGTTACAATCATAGGGTAAAGCCCCAGGTCTTCCAGGTTGGTGATCTAGTTCTAAGAGAAAATCCCAAAAATCAGCAAGACAGAGAAAAGAAAGGAAAATTTGAACCCAATTGGTTAGGGCCCTATGTCGTCATTGCAGCTTATGGATCGGGGGCGTATCAATTGGCTACATCTGAAGGTGAACTGTTCGATGATCCTATCAACAGCATGCATCTTCGCAAGTTCTATACCTGAAAACCCCAATGTAAGGGAGTCTTGAAAAAATCTAAAAAAATTTGAAAAAGTGATAAAAAAATAGAACAAAAAAATCAAAAAATAGAAAAATAACAAAAAAATCGTCCTACGGTGAAAACCTGGCAAACAGGCGCCTAGGATAGGTACCATGGTGAAAACCTGGCAAACAGGCGTCATGTGTACTTTTAGCTTTCATGCAAATAAAAGCAGTGGTGAAAACCTGGTAAACAGGTGTTATCTGCGACAAACCACTTCCTCCATCTGTTCCGACTTCATCTCTCTTGTGTCCATCATATCGTTCATCTTGAACCAGTCCTTTGAACTGTTGTCGATCTACGTCACCTCTGAGTTATCACGTAAGCAAGGCCATTCTTAATGCACCCTCGAGGCTCCACTATCCCATCTATCCCATATCTGGTCCGTCTGTCTCTCTGAGTCTGCACCGCTTCCTATCGCCTAGGTCTTAGGTCCATCATGGTTCACCCCGAACTATGTTGCCTCTGCGTCGTCACGTAGGCAAGGCCATTTAGCAATGAGCCCTCGAGACACTAGGTCAGTCCATTAGGGTCCGTCTCTCCATATTTGTTCATCCTATCGCACATAATAAGTCAATCCTTATCTAATCTGGGGGCAACTCCTCAACCTGGTTATGGATTTGGATTCTTGAATGCCACCGTTCTAAGAGGATACCAATAAAGGATTGTGATACCTTTCGCTAGACAAGTGCACGCAGCAAAACAAGCTACTCAAAATCAAAGTTCTTGACGCGAAACAGCAGCCTGTCCTAAACAAAGCAGAGCACCATACCAAAACACTCAAACAGATTCTATATCAATTATGGCAAAAGACACACCTAATGCAAGAATGTTTTGTGAAAAGGTTAATTTACAAAGTCTTGGATTTTTGCCATTATGTCTTCCTATGCTACTCAAGGATGCCAAAAGCTAGAGACGCTATGATGGGGGCATAATCATTTTCTTTGTCTGCTGCTTGTGGATTAAACTTTAGTAATGTGACGACTTTCTGTCTAACGACATGATCAGCAAAAGATCATCGAGGACTTTGGAGGTCTGAACATGAAAAGGGGCAATCCTTGTCTGTTGAAATGCAAGAAATACTCAAGTCATCTAGATTCAACTTTGACTAGATGCTTGTATTAGCTTGCCATATCAAAATCCATGTAAGGAATATTCAAGTCATCTCGGTCTAATTATACCAAGATGCTTGTATTCCCTTACAACACCTCAAAATAGTGAAAATACCAAAAAGTGCCCAATGATGAAAGCAAAGGACTTGCCAAATCAAGATGACAATCCACATCCATTCCATATCCATATCCATAACATATCCAATTACATCTCATATCCATATCCATATCTCATGCAATAAAATTCTATGCAGAGAATCAATGTTTACAAATAACAGCTGGTGATGTCTTCTATTGAGTCATTCTTCTATTGATCAAATTTCTATCTGTCTTCATATCTCTCGTCAATAGTTCCAGTTGTCAATCCGAGCAGGGATCAAAATGCAAGTCCATCCTTAATCCATACCAATCGAGTCAAGCCAATCTTGTCGAATTGTCCATTCGCAATCAACGGTCTTGATCTTAATCTTGTCGTAAACCATATCAATCAGTCATAACTATCCTTCGTGTTGCTTTAGGGATATATCGTTCCCTGCCATGACAACACTGTCATATATGGTTATCCTATCAAATGTCTTAGACAGGATGTTGCATTGTCGAAACCAGACCCAGAGTCTTATACGACATGTTTCATTCCTGGAACCAGACATCATCGATCTATATCCTTGGTTTACCACTCGATAGGGGCAATACCTTGTTTGTTCTTATATCATTTGTGCATACTTGCTCACTTGCTTGTGTGTGTTATCATTCCATCTTGCCTCACATATCATTCGGCTCTTTCTTCACCCATTTTTCTTCAAATCTAACCTTCTTCATCGTGAGATTGTCCGTCTCACACCTTCTGCCGTCTCCCCATCCAATCTCCTGAGGGGGCATCCTGTCATCAAAATTGTACCAGGGGAAAATTGGGGCATGTATCACTGTCAGAAAAATTCTTATTCTTTGAAACAATGTGATAAAACACATTGCTTCAAAGAAGGGCAAAATGTATACACCTAAAATTGGCTCATCTTGAATTAAATAAATGTTTTATATTTATCTTAATTCTTATTTTCTTCTGTCAATTAAATAAATACTCTAAGTTTATTTGATTGGTTCATTATCCCATAATTAAATAAAATCAATTTATTTAATTAAATTCCCTAAATTCTTCTAATGTCTCACATAGTTAAATAATCCTACATTATTTAATTAATCCCCAAATTACTCTATCCTAAGTCCTAATTTCATAAATCCACCTCATTTTTCCACCTCATCTTTCCACCTCACCTTTGCCACCTCACCATGTTGCACATGTAATTAAATATTTTAAATATTTAATTAGTTAATAATCCCTCACCCACATGTCCTATTTATCCTCCAGTCAAAATTAGTTAACTCATCAATCAAATCTGTTAACTAATTAGTCATTCGAGTTCACTGATCAATCTATTCTGTTGACTCCTCAATCAACCCAGTTAACTGATCAATCAATTCTGTCAACTCCCTAATCAATTCACTTAATTAATTGGTCAATTATGTTAACTCTTCAATCAATTGTGTTAACTCCCCTGTTGCATGATAGAACTTGGACACTTGTCCTCTTTCCATTCGTTGCACATTCCTCAACCATTCTCAACCTTTGATCTTCTTATTTCTTCTCAACCATTAATCTTCTCACACATCTCTATAAATGCAACCCTCTTCTTCTTCATTTCATATCCATTGTTTGAGTAAACTTGTGCTGCAGAAACATAAGAGCGCCTTTGGCACCCCATCTTCATAGGCACTTCATATCATCCATCACACATTTGTGTTTGAAGCTCATCTTCAAATACAAGTATCATAACCATTTTGTCCTTGTCATCTTCAACAAGCAAGGGAGCAATCGCTTTTGAGGGCTTCATCAACATCAAGGTCAAGGAGAGATAGGCGAACTATGGAAGACGCAAGGTAAAAGAGGTTGTAAGTATCATTGTTTGTTTATTTAATCTCTTTTTCTCCTTCAGATTTCATAGATGTATTGGGTTTATTATTCTTAATAGATTAATCCGTTTTCCCTCTCACAGGTACGGTTTAAAACTAGCGGGGTTCTATCCAAGGGGGTTTGAATTTAAGGGGGTTTGATCAAACCCTCTTCAATTAAAATCCTTTAAATGGAACCTTTCAAGGCTTAAATCATTATCTTTTTTAAAAATATGTGATTTCAAAATGATTTCAACAAAATTATTGTGGCAGCACCCAAACATGTATGTAAAGTGTGGAAGCATAGACAAGGCATGTCAATTGTATGACGTAACACCTCAAAGAGATGTTCTGTAATGGAATGCAATGATTGCAAGATATGCAAAAAGTGGATTTGTTGAAAAGGCTTTAGAAACTTTCAAGCAAATGCAATTGGCATGTGTATAGTCAGTTATACTCAACTTTTTTTGACATGTTTTTATCAGTTTTTAGCAAAATCTGGAAATAATCTGGAGCGTGCTCCTCATCAAGATGGCACGTTTTTCAATGAAAACTGATTAAAAAAATACCACCATAATCTTAAGCTCTTTGTTAGCTATCTAACCATATAATTTTTTTCACATTTTGAGTACGTTAAGGGTTTCATCTTGAATTTCTTTTGTTAGTGTCCATTTTTTGTCAAAAGCGAGTGTCTAGGATTTTTGACTTTTTTTTAACCGTTCATCAAAATTTGAAATAAGTTATATTTTTAGAAACTAGACTCCATTCTACACATATTAAAAAAAATCAATTTTCGATTAGTTTTCAAACATTTTAAGGGGGAGCACGCTCAAATTTTTATTTTTTAGGATGTGTCCACTTTAAAAATTACTAAAAAATCAATTATTCATGAAAAAAATATCAAAAAAATTAAAGATAAACTACATGGTGTTAGCTAATTTCTCACTGGAGTGATTATTTTGTGTGCTCCCCCTTTTTGAACCCCTTAATCTCAACCATTTTTAAAAAAAATAGTAGTTTAGAAACTAAGATTCGGAGCACTACAACTCTTGTTTTTGTTCCATCTTCAAATTTTGAGTGTAGCTATCTTCAAGTTCTCATCCAACATCAATGTTTCCTGATTTCAGAAGAAAAAAGTGGCATCTTAAGACCCCATTTTGATCCCTCATCTTTGTGCACTTACCCCTCACAAGCTGGCAAGATTCAGCTCTAATACCATTGTAATATCCCAAATGGAATATGTTATGATATCTAATTAGTTTTAATTCCCTTCAATTTACAGGGTTTAGTTCCACAAACAAAACCACATATTATTACTTTGCTATATACTTGTAATATGTTGTTATGGAAAAATGAATAATAAGAATATCAATGATTAGCCCTACAGAATCAACTCTTTTTAACAATTGAAATTTCTTTATTTCAGCTTCAATCCTTAAGATGATCTCTAGTGGTAGGAATTAATCGTAGCCAAATGTGTTGTATATTATGCACAAATCAACCTCCAACTTCAATAAACTTAACACCCATGATCAAATGGGTAGCATTGAGAAGAATGAGGCGCTGATCTTTGAAGATATAAATCATTGCTACTTGCAAATATGAATTCGCTAATGTCTCAACTTTAAAATTGTCATACAAAAAGATAATTGCCAACCAACATGCAAATTGATTTTGAACTATTATTTTTATTTCAGGGTTCAACTACGTAGTATTTTCGTCAAACACATGACCCATATTTCATGAGTAGTGGTTCACATGAACCCATCTCTCATGTGAATGAATGGTCCACATAGCACTTATTGCATCTAGGTGATGCCCACGAGGTGAAACATTGGGACTTCTCGGGAGGTCACCCATCCCAGTACTACTCTGACTCAGGTGCGCTTAACCATCGGGACTTGTAAATGAGGTAGCAAGCCAAGTGAGCTTGATCTTAGAGGAAACTCCATGGTTAAACACGCTTGAGTGAGAGTAGTTCTGGGATGGGTGACCTCCCAAGAAGTCCCGACGCTTCACCCCTGTGAACATCACCTAAATGCAATGAGTGCTAAGTGGACCATTCATTCACATGAGAGATAGGTTCATGTGAACCACTACTCATGAAATACAAGTCATGTGTTTGACTCAAAAACTACGTAGTTGAACCTTGAAATAAAAATAATTTGACATGCTGTGAAAAATACCTCCTACTTAGAAATCATTAGTTTTCCACAGTCCATGATGCTGGTAGCGAATGCTTCTGGATTTGACTGTGTTAGCAATTTTTTACTCAACGTTTCGAATCACACTCAGTGATCCATCATCAGGAGAATGAGAGAGCCAGAGAGGAGAGAAGTAAATGACAAATTGCAAACCAAAGCACCACTTAAAAAGGTGGGAATGAGGTGACCCGGATAACAAGAGAAATAATTAAATAAAAATATAAAAGGCTTGAACCACAAATATGTATAAATATATAGGAAACAAAAGTAAAATATATAAAGAAAGGGTACAATATAAGCACTAAATAATATATAAACAACAAATGTCCAGCCACGCTTAAAAAATAATAACTAAGGAAATTAAGCAACCAAGAGGTTTAAAAATAAGAGAAATATATATATATATATATATATATATATATATATATATATATATATATATATATATATATATATATAACGTAGTGCTAAATATATAAACATATAGATATATATGAGGATATAATATATAATTATAATATATGTTATGTATATATCTGAGCATATAGATATATCTATATGAGGATATATATGTCAAGGTGAAGAATAAAAACATCTACAAAAATTTTAAACAACAAAAGGGCGAAATAAATAAAAAATAAAAGACTAAAAAGGGGAGACATATAGAGACTGAAACAAATTAATAGATCTAAATTAAGAAAGAAAGTCTAATTGAAAGAGGGATAGCAAGCAAGCAAGCACTATGGATAAATAGTCCTAATAAACAAAAAAAAATTAAATATAGTGGAAATATATGAAACTAAAACAATACAGGAGAACATGCAAAATGCATTTACTCTCTTTCCTTTTGCATTTTGCACGTTCTCCTGTATTGTTTTAGTTTCATATATTTCCACTATATTTAATTTTTTTGTTTATTAGGACTATTTATCCATAGTGCTTGCTTGCTTGCTATCCCTCTTTCAATTAGACTTTCTTTCTTAATTTAGATCTATTGTATTGTTTTAGTTTCATATATTTCCACTATATTTAATTTTTTTGTTTATTAGGACTATTTATCCATAGTGCTTGCTTGCTTGCTATCCCTCTTTCAATTAGACTTTCTTTCTTAATTTAGATCTATTAATTTGTTTCAGTCTCTATATGTCTCCCCTTTTTAGTCTTTTATTTTTTATTTATTTCGCCCTTTTGTTGTTTAAAATTTTTGTAGATGTTTTTATTCTTCACCTTGACCTATATATATATATATAGGTCAAGGTGAAGAATAAAAACATCTATATATGCTCAGATATATACATAACATATATTATAGTTATATATTTTATCCTCATATATATCTATATGTTTATATATTTAGCACTTACCTTTTTTACGTTATATATATATATCTTATTTTTAAACCTCTTGGTTGCTTAATTTCCTTAGTTATTATTTTTTAAGCGTGGTTGGACATTTGTTGTTTATATATTATTTAGTGCTTATATTGTACCCTTTCTTTATATATTTTACTTTTGTTTCCTATATATTTATACATATTTGTGGTTCAAGCCTTTTATATTTTTATTTAATTATTTCTCTTGTTATCCAGGTCACCTCATTCCGACCTTTTTAAGTGGTGCTTTGGTCTGCAATTTGTCATTTACTTCTCTCCTCTCTGGCTCTCTCATTCTCTTGATGATGGATCACTGAGTGTGATCCGAAATGTTGAGTAAAAAATTGCTAACACAGTCAAATCCAGAAGCATTCGCTACCTCCTACTTATCAATTTGAACTATTGTTTATAAGGTCGTCGCACAAGAAGAATATAGTTACATCATATTTCAAGCATGAACCACTATAATCTAAAAAGGGAATTTGAATTGTTGCACCCAATTATGAATTGTAGATTTGAAAGGACATTTTTTTAATTACAAACTAAAAATTAATCAAATCTACACAATGGTGATTTCTGTGTAGAATCGCGCCAAGGAATTGTGGGTTTTTGTTCTCCAATTCCAAGCCTAGAAGGTTTTCATCCTCAAGTTAATTGAACCAAAGTCCAATGCTCCAACAAGGAATAAAAATTAGAAAATAAAATGGTTTATCAATATGCCTCCTCCTTGCTTGGCCTCTCTTAAAGAGAGTTTCCCTCCAAAAGACATGACTCTCCACATTTCCTTCATGACCCTTTATTGATATTTGAGAGGAATTATTTAAAAGAAACTTCAATTATAAGAGACCTTATTTTACATTTTAACTTTACTTGAGGCCCTCTTTTATCATAATTTCATTTTATAATATCACTTAAGCAGCCCCTTTTGTGGCATTATGACCCTCTTAATTTATTATTACAATCCCAAAATTTGGTGTTTGGGTTTTAACTTGGCTTAATTTTGGAGAGGGGACATTACGCGACTCCTTGTGTAAATGAGTAGCTTTTTCTACATTCATTTAACCTGTGTTTCATATAAAATCATATAGTTTGATTACTATCCAACTACCTTGCTTTGTATCTTGCAACTTGCAAAATGCAAAAGACAGCTACCATTGTAGTTTATGCATATCATTTCTTGAAATGTAGAATACGAAAAGAAATTGGTTTATATCTGCCCTAACATAGATTACACTTTGGCAGTGGGTAGCATTTGTGGGATGCATGCTGGGAAAATAGTAGGATGTATAATTTTAATTTAAAAATTATTATTGGTAAAGTGTTTTTTTTTTTAACTAGACAATTTATTCATGGTTCTCAAAATTTGATCATGATTGCTAATGTTTTTTTTGCAGGTTGATTTGCAGAATCTTTACATATACAATTTAAACTATTTGTAGCCTTCTTGTGCAATAATTGTGCCTCATGTAGCAAGTTCTCCAACACTACGAGGCCCTTGTAAAAGGAACACAAACCTGCTAGTCAAAATCCTTCATTGGGCTTTGAAATCTCGATACATGAATGTTATGGGCTCAATTCCGCTCAACAATCTTGCAAGAGCTATTATGGGAAAATGAAGATATGTCAGGTGAAAACTGTTATGTCCATTGAAACCCTAGCACGACGAGATGGAAACCATGTGGGCTAAAAAAATACATGAAAACAGATTAAATATATGAGGGTCAAACCCTTCGTTGTCCACTGAAAAACCCAACACGATGACATAGAAAACCCATGTTAACTACTCAAACTACACTACCAATACAATCATTCGCAGTAGGAGATAAGAATAGGAATTCATACTAGAGGGTTGCATAAGAATGTAACAGTGAAAGCTGAATTTCAGAGGTGGTGTCCAATTACAATGCATGCAGTACGAGGGCCTTATATAAATCAGTGCACCTTCCTTGACTGTAAATACCATTTGAAGTACCAATGGTCATCGGTTAGGTCTCAACAGTTGGGTTTAACTTTTTATAACCATCTCACAACTTACACTACCTTAGACGAAAATTAAAATAACAAAACTAAGTAGACATAGCATGTATAGCATAGCATAACAGGACACCATATATGCCCCATTGGTTAGAAAATCCAGCAGTCTTTGGGATGAGACTAAATATTCAAGATCAAACCCCCTCTAATAAAACCCTCTGCAACATGCTAGAGCTCGTGCCAAAAAAGCCTTCAAGAAAGTGCCTACGATCTCCAAGATCTCAACTTATTACACTTTATCATCATAATGAATCATTCCCAAGAAATAAATTGTACGTTTAGGGCTTCAATGAGATTGTATATGGAACTATTTCAACAGTAAAGTTGTTAAGAGTTATAGGCATATCAACTTGAAATTTTAACTACGTAATGTGGACCAGAAAGGAATGGATCTAGTTATCCTAATATTGGTTCACTATCCACCCAATCTTGAGAAATTTTGATTTACGTCTTTTGTTGGCCACTCTTCTTTTTAAAATTCGTCAAAGCATAAAAACAGAAAGCTGTTATTTGGTTAATATTTTAATAAATTCTGATTTCTTAATCTTGTTGACAGTAGGGACTACAATGGTCAAATGGTAGTGATTCCACTCATGAAGACACTTGGTTCAAGACGTCATCAAGGATGACATTTATTCATCTATTTTTTAAGTGATGGCTTGCAACTACAATGAACCCAAACTGTCATTTACTGTGGAACTTCAAGTCCTAGACAGATTGGTGAAGTGATTGCCATTGACCAATGAGATTTGCCCTGAAAGAAATATAATAGATATCCCTTACTGCACTCTCTAGGGATTCCATGCTGATAAGTAACTGCGAATACCTGATCCATGAGTACCAGCAAAAGTTAAAAAGGATAAGCAAAAGAGGTACTCAGTGCATGGCAATTCTAACAGACTCATGGGACTAAGAATGTCAGTTAGTGAAAAACGGCTTCTTCTTGCATGGTTCTTTCTTTTGGCAGAGATTTGTTTAACATAAAGTTAAAACTGTCATCAGTGAGGATTATTTTTTAATCATGACCCCAGCTGGCATTCTCGTAGTAATAGCTGCCGTCATGCTTACTTGAAAATATCATCTCTCTTCTCAAATAAGACATTCAAGGCGTCAAATAAACATGGCTACCTTGACATAATAGTCATGGAAGCACACTACCCATACTTAATTGATATCACACAGAATGTAGCAGTGTAACTTCACTGATTAGGCAAATGCATTATTGCCATCAAAAAAATAAGATCCTTTAACCATATCTTACGTTGTCAAGAAATGGAAGTAATCCCTTTTACAAAATTATACCCATAGCAAATTCTCATCTACAGAAATGTGTAGGTCACAAATTGGAAGAATCCCAACTTGCATCAACTGCTGCAATTATTTTCTCGTGAATCTGGGGACCACAACAAGCAATGATTCCTCTATCAAGTCCCTCTAGGTAAATCCCCTTTGAGAAGTCAAGGGGAGATCCTCCAGCATCAGTCACAACACCCCCAGCTTCTTGTATGATAACAACTCCTGCTGCATGGTCCCATACTTTCTCTTTGTATCCAGCCCTTGCAAATTTCATAAATATCTCTGCATCACCTCGAGCTATAGCCGCATATTTTGCCATACTATAAACACGCAATGGACGATTTCTGAAAAATAAGACACCCATTCAGTCATTGGACAAACCATAATAATACTCACACAATAAATAATACAGATGGTCAAGAAACGTAAAATAAATGTACAATGAAAAATAAATTCCAAAACTAAAACTCACCTTAGTCCTAAACTGTGAGCAAGTCCCTCTGTGAAGGAATGGCTTGAGTTTTCTTTTTCAACTGGTTCACAAAATGTAGCCAACGCAGGATCATCAATGGATGAAACAGTGACAGGCCTTGCTAAAGTTGACAACCCCAACTTTATGATGTCATTGACCAAAGGCTCCATCCAAGTTTGCCCACTGCCCTTCTGTGCAGATAGCACACAGCCTTTACTCCATACTCCGGAACCTGGTGGGGAGAGTTTAGACATCAGTTGATAATAGTGATGATGGTAGTTAAGCCACTCCCTTCTCATTGGATAATTGGGGCAACCAAGAACTCCAAGTACGACCTCCCCATCTTCTATCATAGCAAGAGCTACTGCATATTGGTCTCCTCGTACAAAACCAAGAGTGCCATCTACTGGATCTAGTACCCAGTGTCTTCCAATTGGTCCACCTTTAGAGCTCCCCTTGTTTATAGCATTAAGAACATCAAGAGTTCCTAGTGATTTCAGTGGGGAATCAAGCCCAAATATTGCTGCTTCACTAAGGCACTCATTCACTGTGTTTACCACTCCCTGCAGTAACTCATTTCCATCCCTTCCACTAAGTGTTTGTGTATCTTCTTCAGCAATCATAGAAATATGTTCCTCCCCAAAATATTGTGACAATACCCAGCTAATAACTGCTTGAACACTCCAATCTGATTTAAGAATTGGAATGAAATTAGACACATAATAAAAATCCAGGCCAGAGCATGCTTTCTTTGAACAAGATCTCTCTTTCATAGAAAGACCAAAAGTCACTTCAACAAGAAAAAATACGACCTGCATTTAAAGCCCATTCAGAATATTTTGTGATATCCGGAAATAAACAACCACAGAATATTCAAATGGAACATATTTCTCCAACCCAAATGTTCTGAACCTTTGATTACTAATGCTCATTATCTGGGTTTCTTCTGCCACTCAATTTGGTTCTTTCCCAATATCTTTCTTCTCCTTTCATGCAGATTTTGTTAATTTGCATTGAGGGCTCTAAGACTGCATTTTCCGTGTTCTGAAATTTCAGCATTTTCAGATTTATTATAAGACGCTGAATTGCATGAAAATGGACTGCAAATGAATTTGAAATTAGAAGAGTGAAACCCAATTTTTATTAACTTCAAAATATGTTACAAAGTACATATTTATCAACATGAAATAACCGTTTAATTCATCTTCAAGATGACTGTTCAACTTCTATCGTATTTAAGTAAATATTATTATTACATATATTACCTACACCTAGGATTATGTACACTAGTGTAACATCTCCACTTTAATCCACAGGTTATTGTGAGACCAAGCATGGCTCTAAATTTTTCAAAATCTTCTCTCCCAAGCACTTTGGTCAAGATGTCAACTAGTTGTCTACAATTGGGCACTATTTTAGCTATACACTGCCATCTTTCACATGATGCCAAATCAAACAAAATTTTGTGTTGATGTGTTTGGTTCTGTTGTGAAAGACCGGATTTCTTGCTGTTTTGATTGCAAAAGTGTTGTTGACCATGAGAGGAATTGAAGAAACTTGTTTCTCCTACAAATTTTCAAGTGAAATTTCTCTTGTTGACTCTGAAGCTGCCACATATTTTGCTTCTGCTAATGAGAGAGTTGGCACTAACTGCTTCTTTTACTTCCAAGAGATGACTATTGGCCCCAGAGGCATTAGGAAATCTAAAGTAGATTTCCCATCTTCCAAGTCATCCACATGAGCCTTGCAGTATTTTAGTCTATAGTTCTAAGTTCCCTTAAGATATCAAAGAACTCACTTTGTTGCTACCCAGTGATTTTCTCTAGGTTGTTGCATGAATCTGAAGAGGACTCCAACAACAAAATAAATGTCTGATTTTGTTGTTGTTGCATTAAGAGTTCCAACAAGTTGTCTATATTTAGTTTCATCTACAAACTCAACAATATCACCTTAACTTTGTTTCAAATTTTGCTCCATAGGAGTACTAAGACATTTACAGTTTGTCATACCAAATTTGTTGAGAATTACACCAATGTATTTGTGTTGAGTGATGAAAATCACAATTACAAGATACACCACCCCCTCTCCCCTGGTACGGGTATCGCCGTATCGGATACAAATACTCATAGGATATGGCTCAGATACATCTTGGATACCGTGTCCGGCCGTACCAAAAAAAACCCTATTTTTTCCTATGTCGGATACGCGCAGATACAACATTCTCATGATATTTGTGTCGTATCCCAAAAATAGTGACCCTAGAATGTTAAAAAGTGCTGCAAGCAACTGATCCATGACCTTGCATGCTGGTTTCTTTTTGCAAGGAACTACTTTGGACCAGCACACACATGATTGGAAACATGTCTTTCTACGCTATCATATTTACTCAAATAATCACGCGCATTCTAAAGTTGGAGATATAGTGTCAACAAGCAATGGAGGAAGAGGCAAATTTTATTAATTGGTGATACTTTTTCAAAATTTTGACTTTTTTGTTTTCCTTTACATTGTAAACTTTTATTTGTTTATTAAGTTTAATACATTTAACTTCTAATTTAAGTTTACTTTATTAAAATTTTATTAAGTTTAATATTGTTTATTATAAGATTGCAATTTTTTTAAATAAGTTTATTGTTTATTGAATTTAATTTATTAATATATAATATATTTGTTAAATATATATTATTTATATTAAATTATATTATTATTAAATTTAAATTATTTAATATTAT
Source organism: Cunninghamia lanceolata (assembly GCA_027924645.1). NCBI lineage: Eukaryota > Viridiplantae > Streptophyta > Pinopsida > Cupressales > Cupressaceae > Cunninghamia > Cunninghamia lanceolata. The sequence continues at coordinate 1,718,142 of BSBN01000185.1, read as the reverse complement.
TTATTGCTAATTATATAGTGTTGCATCTAGCTTTATCTATATTAGGGGTCTTGAAAAATAGCCGTATCCGTATCCGATACCGTATTCGTGTCCATGCAACTCTGATGACAATATACTTGTGTTTTTTAATTACTTCAATACCCAAATAGTAATGAAGGTATCCCAAGTCAGTCATTTCAAATCCTTTTCTTCAGCTCTACTTTTATTGTTGTCATGTACTTTTCATTGTTGCTTGTTATGAATAAGTCATCCACATATACAACCAAGTATACAATTGTCCTATCAAGTTTCTTGACAAAAAGAGTTGCATCTTCAAACTCAAATAGTTGGAAATTCATTTTCAGGGGGTTCTTGGTGAGCTTTTCATACCAAACTCTTGGGGCTTGTTTCAAACCATACAGCAATTTTACCAATTTGTACTTTTTTTTTCTTAACTTTCAACTACAAAACCTTTTGGTTGAGATGTGCACCATTTTTTGATATTACCATTCAAAAAAGCAATTTTTAGATCCATCTAATGGATTTTCCACCTATTTTGTGCTGCCAAAGAAAATAAAACAAAACGGTAATCCACTTCACTGTAGGAGCAAAGGTTTCTTCATAGTTGATGCCTTCTTTCTAAGCATACCCCTTTGCAACAAGCTTGGCTTTATGTTTGTCAAGTAAGCCATCGGCTTTGTACTTGTTCAAAATGACCCACTTGAAGCCAATAAGTTTATTATGAAGTGAAGGATCCACCAACTCCCAAGTTCTATCATTCAACAAAGTATCATATTCATTTTTACTTGCTTTCCTCCACACATCAATCTTTTTAGCTTCTTTGTCAAATTTGTTCCAAATCGATTGCTTCCAAATGCCAACATGAGTTTAGATTTTGAATCTTATCATGAATTTCTTCAAGGGACTATAATAAGCACACCCAATTTTTTTTATTTTTTGCAATAAGGAAATGCAATTGCAATGTTCGAACACGTTCTGATCACCAAGATCCCAATGTGGGCAAGGTGAGAGCATACGGTGCTTTGGACGACACACAACTATTAGTAATGCAAACACTAAATGTTACCACAATGGCACACAAGGCGGCAAGCCAGCCTTATCTACACTTCTTCAGTGGAGTGTACCAATACAATACAATACGAAACACACAAGATGGCTAGGCTGTCTTTATCGATGCTTATTCAGCGGAGTGTGTTGGATGCAATACAAAATGAAGCACACAAAGCAGCTAAGCCAACTTTATCAACACTTATTCAGTGGATGTGTGCATGCATGCAAAGCCACTGGCAAAATATCTAAGCTGATTCAGACCATAATGGTCGATAGCATCGAGCTTATTCAATGCCAAATGGGCTAGAATTGAATTGCTATATGAACTGACAGTAAACCATCCAGTTTTACAATATGAAATGCATGGTTAAACAATCCTCTAGTGGTACTACCTTCTAAGGTTACAAGTCAAGTATGGATGCACTACTATATGTCAAATTACAAGTAAATCTACAACAAATTGATGTATTAATATTCTAATGTAAAAAATCAGACTGCTGCAACATTAATATCAGACCTTAAATACTCAGAAAATCTCAATAGAAACATGCTTACAAGGCAACAAACTGTAGCACACTGAAGATAAACCTCTACAGGCTGAAATAGAGAGCTCCAACAACTAATTACACTGAGGAAATCACTGAAATCTCTAATTATAAACTGCCGCAGTATTAACAGATCTGTATCAGCACAAATAATCACCATAAACCCAAAGAGTAGCCTACAACACTATCCAAACTACTGATATTCCAGTCCCCAAACAGTATGGACTGATAAATGTTTATCAGGTGCCACCAAACAGCACCCAAACATCATTAGTAAGGGATACAATAACTCCCTATACTCTCACGTCCCCTTACCAGGCCTGTACGGCACCACAAAGTTTAGCAAATTTTAAAACAAAAAACTTCAAAACAAAATGAGCGCCTAACTTCATATTTAGTGGCAGTCCCACCATACACACTAAAGACAAAAAATAGCTAGAGAAAGCCTTTGCCTCATTCCCACGTCCAACTTCCAACACAAGTACAACACCACTTAAGGGAAATTATATGGAATTTAAACCCCACAATTTCCTTCTTGAATTTTTGAGGTCTCCCAAGTAAAGGCCCGCGTTGGGAAGATTGATATCAGCTTTATAAAAATTCAAACACCAGCAGTTGAAATAAAGGTACGGTCCCTTCCTTGAATTGGCTTTACTAAGCATACTTCCATTCAATCTTAACAGAAATGTTATCTTAGAAAATTGAAACTCAGAACCACACAGACAACATCAGAAAACATCAAAAAACTTCCATCATAACAACAAACTCATAAAAACTCAACTTACAACACAAATGTGACTTCTGGATGAAATCACCAAATCCAGCTAGGAGGGTTTTCTTCCTCGAAACTGGTATTCCAAGAGGTTTTTCGTCCTAAAGAAATAGGGAGAAACTCAGGTTCTCATTCAGAGCAAATAACAAGTAACATCCAATCTAACCTTTTCTCTGTGCACAACACTTCCTTTTATAGGCACTTTTAGGGCAACCAAATAATACATTCTCTTTTTCCTCCAAAATATAAATAAAACATTTTTATGTGTGCAAAAGTCCACCTTTTTGTCCCTTGTGTCAAGTGCCACTTAATTGCACAACTTAAAGTACCCTTTTAAATAATTAATTAAGTTGCCAAATAAAAATATAAAATAAAGTTACTTTTTGACAACTTAAAATAATTATTTAACTTACGGTATGTACTGTAGAATATAATTTCCCAACTTACGGCCTGCAATACAATACTTCGCAACCAACGACCTATAATACATAACTTCGCAACCAACAGTCTATAGTACATGGCTTCGCAACCAATGGTCTACAGTACATAACTTCGTCTAGAGAAAGTTGGCGCTCTCCAAGGATGATGGAATTCTCCAAGAATCTTGGAGCTCTCCAAGATAGTTGGAATGGTGCCAAAAAGGGACATTACAAGTCCTCCCTCCCTAAAATTGTTTGTCCTCAAGCAATGCAAACTCAACCAACAGATCAATCCTGGGAAAAAATCAATGTCTCCAGGATCCCAAATCAATCTAGGAGGGTTGTGAGTCCTTCTGTTTGATGTACTATGCTGCAATACACATTCAAATAAAACCTCCTTCACTCTTGCTAAAAGTACAACAATCTTTTGCAAGATTTCAGCAAACTCTCCAAGAAACTGCTTTACTCTACCATGTTTCTGCTGCACCACTCTGATGAAAACTGAAAACTCCATGTAAATCTTTTTTGTTTTCACTTCTTGTATCCCAGAATGATAACCATCATGATGAACCAAGCCAGAATACCCACCAAATCTAGATTCTTCTTCTGTAAAATGGAACACTACATACCAAAGTGCTCTATGAAATCCTTTATCCACCATATCCTTTTGCATCATTAGAAATCTGACCATATTATTCCCATGTGGACAATGAGCAAAGAATTGTGCATCACTCACAATTCTATCAAGGTAGACATTACCAACTCCACTATCAATCATGACCCTGGGCATTTGAGAAAACAAGTCTGAAATCAGCAGTTCATTCGCTAATTCTATCAAAATAAGCAACTTAAAATTAGGACAGCAGCTACAATATTACTTATTTTTGCAAACACAAGGAAAATATGCATTAGGATAGCTAAGAATGCTTCTATGGTGGCTAGAAAACACCTCATTCAACCATCATTTGAAAAATGCTCCATCCCTTGTCCAAAAATGTCTACCAAATCACTTGTAAGTATATATATGAAACTACATGGTGACTGATTTGTATGACAACAGCAGCATTGATAATGACCTTTTGTCTTGTAGATCTTCCAACAACCTTCTTTTTGTCACTACAAACCTCAATCATAATTAGCCGATGTCCTCTTGCATGAAAATTGATTATTGAGGTAGCACAACCGTGCTTATTTCGTCATTTTGATATTCATGACAATTTCTTCAAAGATAGGAAAATACTCAACACAACTCCTTAACTCACAATAGTAATGGTGCTTCCTACTTCTTAGCAAACTCAAACATCTAAGTTTGAACGCCATACAAGGCTGATGCAACACAGAGCAAGCTCCATAAAGAAAATATACCTTAACTGGATCCAAAATATTGCATACCTTGATCTCAATCCATGTCTTCACAAAGATAGAAATGATGAAGCCTCCATGTATCATCACATTCCATGTGGAAACTTCATCTTCAACCTCACTTATATATTTTTTGTCAGGCGGTCTACTTGGAGGACTACCAACAAGAAGCTTGTCGCGGCACTTCCTCATGATGTGATCCCTTGAACTTAAAAGGAAAAACCTCTTGTGAACAAATAAACTGGTGATGGTAGGAAGCCCTCTCCATCTGCTTGGTAATAGTAGTCTTTGATGGTTCCTTAACCATATCACAAGGCACTATCTAATGTCTAAAAATTTCACCTGGATCCCATATTATGTGATTGTCACAAGCTGTGCCACTAGAATTAGAAAATGTCTCAAGCATCCATCACAAAAAGTGGATTATCAAAAGATAATTCAGCATCCATTTCAAAAAGTGGGTTACCAACAGATTGGAAGTTATTTTCATTTGTTCGTTTAGACCAATCTACCTGCTGTCCCGACTTTGCAATCTCAAGAGATTGTTCTAAATCAAAATTTTCTTAAAAGATAGATGGCATGAAAACACTTTGCTCAAGCAACGAATCATCAAGAAACTCCATTGCTTGCTCCACTTTGATCTTCGGTGTCAAGTGTCTCAAACAAACACCTGGATCCCATGCTCTTATCAATAGATGGTTTTGGACTGGTATTGAAGGCTCATTATGCTCTCTATAGCTGGTTGATTTGTTCACCCATTCACTTTCATACTGATCAGAATCATGCAATGACAGCAAACCTCTACTGATACAAAAATCAGCTCTTTCATCTAGAACATTCCTCTCAATGGACTCTGTTTGGAAGTCAATCTAGTACACTTCTTGCATGGGAAATTTCCACTCAAATTCTGAATTATCACTAGAGTGATGTATGTGCCCATCACTAATTGTTGTTATGAAAACTTCAACATTCTCAAAATCAGCATGCTCTTCCATTGAAACCTCTGGAAAGGCAATCAGGCAATCGTCTTGTTTAGGAAGATTCTCCTCATCATCGGAGAAGTCCATGCCTTTGTCTCAACACCTTCAAGACAACTCTAGTACTCATGTTCCTCTTGTTCCATTTTCTCATTTTCGGCCTCCACTTTTGTGACTTCAAATTCTTCCTCTAACAATTTCACTTCTTTGTTCTTGCATCTGTAGCTGGGCTCCAAAGACTCCTTGCATGAGAAGCAAAGATTATTTCTTCTGAACTCATTTCTACTACTAACTTCTTTTCTCGCCACTTTAGGACTCTCTTCTCTTGCAAAAACTTCTCGTGATTCTTCTTCCTTCACAAACTTTTTCTTCTCCTCCAACTCCTTGGAAACTTCTGTCTTCTCCTCTTTCTTCCTTGACCTTCTTATGTAGTTACAAAGTTCCTTTTTGTTAGGATGCTCTATTTCAAGTAACACCAAGTAATCATCAAGGGAAACTTAGTCTTTGAACTCATCAGGTAATTCTTGATACTGATCAAGAAGTTTGGTAGCCTCACGGTCATAGCCCCCTTTATCCATCTCTCTTATCAATGTTGTCAGATCCTTCTGATATTTTCCAAATACTTGCAATAGTTCTATCATGGGTTTTGGAAATGTCTGTCTTTTTGTAGCCATTGAACACTGTCATGCAATCACTGACACACACTAATAAACTTTGTCATGCAACTGAAAAATCTACAATAAGATGTTAGCTTCCCAACAGGCTGGCAAGATCACCAACTCTAATACCACTGTAATAAGCACCCCAATTTTTTTATAGTTTGCAATAAGGAAATGCAATTGCAATGTCCTAACACATTCTGATCACCAAGATCTCAGTGTGGGCAAGGTGAGATGTAATTTATGGGTATCATTTATGTAAAATGTTGTACGAAAGGAAATCAAAATGAGATTGATAACATTTGTTTTCAAGTTAGGTAAAAATAAATTGGATTACATCGGAATTGATGATTGGATGCATCCCCTCCTCACTCTGAGGGAAACCAAATAGCAGTAGTAGTTATAGGCATATTATAATTATAATTGGAATTTTACCTACCCTAACATATATTACACTTCAAATTTTTAAGGCCTCATTTTTCAGTGTGTAGCGTTTGTGGGATGCATGCCAAAAAAAGAGTAGGATGTAATTTTAATTTAAAAGTTATTACTGATTTTTTAAAAAATTAACTAGTTAATTTATTCATGATTTCTCAAAATATTATGATGATTTTTAATTTTCTTTTGGAGTAGGTTGGTTTACAATTTAAATTCATCTGGTAGCCTTCTTGTGCAATAATTGTGCCTCTCAAATCGCAAGTTCTCCAACACTGCAATGCCTTAGTAAAAAGAACACAAGCCTGCTGGTCAAAATCCATCATTGGGCTTTGAAATTTCAATACAATCATTGTTATGGGTTCAACAATCTTGTAGGAGCTATTATGGGAAAATAAAGATATGTGTCATGAAAATGTGATGTGCATTGAAACCCTAGCAAGATGAGAAGGAAATCATGCAGACCAAAAAAATACATGAAAACAGATTAAACATATGAAGGTCAAACCCTTCATTGTCCATGAAAAACCCAACATGATGACATAGAAACACCATGTAAACTACTCAAGTCTCGAACTACACAACCAATACAATCATTTGCAGTATGAGATGAGAATAGCAATTCATACTAGGAGGGTTGCACAAGAATGTAACAGTTTATGCTTCATATGAGAGGTGGTGTTCAGTTAAAAATGAATGCAGTACAAGAGCCTTATAAAAATCACTACACCTTCCTTGACTGTGTAAATACTATTTGACGAACCAATGGTCATCAAGGCCTCAATGATTGGATTTAACTGTTTATAACCATATGGCAACTTACACTACCTTAGAAAACAATTAAAATAACAAAACTAAATAGGCATAGCATAACAGGTCACCATCTATGCCCTGTGTGTTAGAAAATCCAACGCAGTCTTTGGGAGGAGAGTAAATATTTGAGATCAAAATCTGTCTAATGAAACCCTTTTGCAACGTGCTAGACCTCATATGCCAAGAAAAACCTTCAAGAAAGTGCCCGTCAATCTCCAAAATTTCAACTTATTAGTCTAGCATCATAATGAATCATTCCCGAGAAATACATTGTACATTTGAGGCTTCAATGTGTAATGTCCCCATTTTCATGAGCATCAAAGTTCGGAGGATTAGCCTATTATCATTGGTTCCCCGTAGGCTAATGTGGTGATTAGGGGGCCCTTTGAGGATGATTCAAGGTTATTCAGCTGACCCTTTGGGTGTATATTTCAGTACTCTCCTTCTTAGTGCATCAGTTTATTTGTGGTTTGTCTTCTAGAGGTCTTTCAAGCTCATTTTATAAACACTTACTATTTTTAGTAAGTCACTTGGACGTTTGGGTCCATACTTACTATTTATGAAAAGTCATCTGGATGGTCAAAAGGCACCACGAGTCAGTTGTTGGTTTGATATTTGGCATTTAATGGAGTTTAATAATTAAATTTAATTAATTAAGTCTAATCTAGCATTGACTTTGATATAATTAATTAAATTAAATATCTTTATGATTAAAGGGGATATAAGGGGTCAAGTGTGCATTTAATATATTAATGTCATAAAGTATTTAATTATTATGCCAAATGGGGTGCCAATATATGGAGGTATAAGAATATTAAGTGACTTTATAATGATGTCAATGACAAATTATAAAGTAAAGTTACTTTTGAGGGGAAAAGTAAATTAAGAAAGGAATAAAATAAAGTATTATTTTTGAAAGGGAAAAGAAATATAAAAAGAGGAAAAAGTGCAATGAGGATTCATTCTTGATATGTTATTTTGAAAGAAACTTTTACTTGAGAGATTGAGAGCTTTAGCTTGCAGGTTTAGAAAACCCTAGGACGAAAACCCTAGAGGTTTTGGCTATTTGGACGAAAACCCAGATCAGCCCACTTAGTGAATTCATCTCAGGATTCACAGTTGCATTAAATTGTTTAGTATTTGTGTTGATATCGCTGGTTCATCATTGTGGCAGCCATTGGAAGGGTTTGATATTGTTGATTTCTACATATGATGGCAGCTAGGGTTAATGGGTATTGAAGATTATTGCATATTCTTTCATGGCAGCCCATTAGCAACATCTTGGTATCATGTTTGTGGCATTTTGACAGAATTTGTGGAGATTTTTGGCTTGCATGTTGGTAATTTGGTGTGCATGTTTGAGGAGTGATGGATTTTGAGGTTGTGTTGCAAATAATCCATCTGGGTATTTGAGTTTTGTAGATTTGAACTATTGGGTGTTGCTGCAATTTTCAATTCCAACTAGGGTTTGACATGGGTGCTCACAAAAATCAGTTTTGGCATATGGGTATTGATGCACAGTGGTTACCATGAGGTTGGAATAACATATGCACTTCTGGGTATTCTTCATTTCGTTGCATGATTCCAGAAATTATCAATCTCGACCTCTCTTGCATTGTAAGTGTCAATAATTTGGTATGTTACAGACACCATTTTACTTCTGATATTGTAACAGCAGTCTATTGTATTTTTGCTGCCTTAGAACAGGCGTTTGTTGTAATTGGAAAGATGAACAAATCTGAAATTTCTCTCAGTTAGGACTGATTCCGTTTTAACATCACTGTTATAATCATTTCGAGTTGAAATTAATATTGTCAATGTTGCCTATGACTATTTCGTTCTTTCATCAAGTTTTGCATGTGCTAGTACTTGTTCATGTTGAAGAAGATAACTTTGAAGGTGCAAAAATAAGTTTCAGATCTCAAACCTAGGTATTCATTAAGAAATTGGCAAAACTCAGAACAGAGGTTTGTTGTAATTGGAATGATGAACAAATCTGAAATTTCTCTCAGTTAGGACTGATTCCGTTTTAACATCACTATTATGATCATTTCGAGTTGAAATTAATATCGTCAATGCTGCCTATGTCTATTTCGTTCTTTCATCAAGTTTTGCATGTGCTAGTACTTGTTCATGTTGAAGAAGATAAATTTGAAGGTGCAGAAATAAGTTTCAGATCTGACCTAGGTTTTCATTAAGAAATTGGCAAAAATCAGAAATTTGATTTAGATTCCTATCAGAGTTCATAAATAATCAGAATATCCTTAGAAGGGATATTACACAATGAGATTGTTGATGGAACTATTTCAATTAAAAGGTTATTAGAGTTATAAGCATATCAACTTAAAATTTTAAGTCCATAATGTTGACCATAAAGGAATGCATATAGTTATCCTAATATTGGTTCACTATCCACCTAATCTTAAGAAATTTTGATTTGGGTCTTTTGTTTCCCACTCTTTTTTTTAATACTAGTCAAAGCATAAAATGGAAAGCTGTTCTTTGGTTAATATTTTAATAAATTCTGATTTCTTAAAATTGTTGACAGTGGGGCCAACAATAGTCAAATGGTAGTGATCCCACTTGTAAAGACACTTGGCTCAAGATGTCATTATGGATGACATTTATTCGTCTATTTTTATCTACCGGCAAGAAAGTGATGGCTTGCAACTACAATGAATCCAAACTGTCATTTAATGAGGAACTTCAAGTCCTAGACAGATTGGTGAAGCAACTGCCACTATCCAACGACATTTACTCTGAAAGAAATATAATAGATATGCCTGACTAATCTCTAGGCATTCCATGCTGAAAAGTAACAGTGAATAACTCATCCACCAGTACCAGCAAAAGTTAAAAAGAGTAAGCAAAATAAGTACTTGATGCATGGCAATTTTAACAGACTCGTGGCACTAATAATGTCTGTCAGTGCAAAAAATGGCTGCTTCTTGTATAATGGTTTCTTTTGGCGGAGATTTGTTTAACATAAAGTTAAAACTGTCATCAGTGAGGATTACTTTTTAATCATGACCCCAGCTGGAATTCTCATAGTAGCCATGCCCCAGCAATATACTTCACATCCATCTAAAAAACGTGAAATTGTCATTCCAACACATGGCTACCTGGACACAATAGTCATGGAAGCACACAACCCATCCTTAATTGATATCACACAGAATGTAGCGGCGTAACTTCTCTCACCAGGCAAATGCATTTTTGCCATCAAAAAATTAAGATCATTTAACTGCATCTTACGTTGTCAGGAAATGGAAGTAATCCTTTTTACAGAACCGCGCCCATAGCAAATTCCCATCTACAGAAATGCATAGGTCACAAATTGGAGGAATCCCAACTTGCATCAACTGCTGCAATTATTTTCTCATGAATCAGGGGACCACAACAAGCAATGATTCCTCTATCAAGTCCCTCTAGGTAAATCCCCTTTGAGAAGTCAAGGGGAGATCCTCCAGCATCAGTCACAACACCCCCAGCTTCCTGTATGATAAGAACTCCTGCTGCATGGTCCCATACTTTCTCTTTGTATCCAGCCCTCGCAAATTTCATAAATATCTCTGCATCACCTCGAGCTATAGCTGCATATTTTGCCATGCTATAAACACGCAGTGGACGATTTCTGAAAAATAAGACATTCATTCAATCATTGGACAAACTATAATAATACTTGCACAATAAATAATACAATGGTCAAGAGACCTAAAATAAATGTCCAACAAAAAAAGAGTTCCAGAACTAAAGCTCACCTTAGCCCTAAACTGTGAGCAAGTCCCTCTGTGAAGGAATGACTTGAGTTTTCTTTTTCAACTGGTTCACAAAATGTAGCCAACGCAGGATCATCAATGGATGAAACAGTGGCAGGCCTTGCTAAAGTTGACAATCCCAACTTTATGATGTCATTGACCAAAGGCTCCATCCAAGCTTGCCCACTACCCTTCTGTGCAGATAGCACACAGCCTTTGCTCCATACTCCAGAACCTGGTGGGTTCAGTTTAGACATTAGTTGATAATAGCGATGATGGTAGTTAAGCCACTCCCTTGTCATTGGATAATTGGGGCAACCGAGAACTCCAAGTACCACCTCTCCATCTTCTATCATAGCAAGAGCTACTGCATATTGGTCTCCTCGTACAAAACCAAGAGTGCCATCGACTGGATCTAGTACCCAGTGTCTTCCAGTTGGTCCACCTTTAGAGCTCCCCTTATTTATAGCATTAAGAACATCAAGAGTTCCTAGTGATTTCAGTGGGGAATCAAGCCCAAATGTCGCTGCTTCACTAAGGCACTCATTCACCGTGCTGACCACTCCCTGCAGTAGCTCATTTCCATCCCGTCCACTAAGTGCTTGTGTATCTTCTTCAGCAATCATAGAAATATGCTCCTCCCCAAAATATTGTGACAATACCCAGCTAATAACTGCTTGAACACTCCAATCTGCTTTGAGAATTGGAATGAAAATAGAAACATAGTGAAACACAGATGTGTTAAATCAAGGCTAGAGCATGCTTTCTTTGAACAAGATCCCTCTTTCATAGAAAGACCAACAATCACTTTAACAAGAAAAAGTATGACTTGCATTCAAAGCCTGTTCAGAATATTTTGTGATATTACGAAATAAACATCAACAGAATATTCAAATGGAACATATTTCTCCAACCCAAATATTCTGAGCCTTTCATTATAGTGATTATGATCTGGATTCTTTCTTCCATTCAATTTGGTTCTTTCTCCATATCTTTCTTCTCTTTTCATGCAGATTTTTTAACTTGCATTGACAACTCTAAAACTGCATTTTCTGTGTTCTGAAATTCCAATGTTTTTGGTTTTATTATAAGACAATAAATTGCACATGTACATTCCATTTCCTCACTCTAATTTATGTTTTTCTGTTCTTTGTCTGACTTAAAAAACTAGTAGCTACAAGAATTCTCTGTTAGGCTTCCTGTAATTTTCAAGAACAATATTATCAGTTCTTACAGTTAGTGCTCAGTTTCTAGGTGGTATTTTATTCCTGGTCATTAAGTTTCTGCATATAAATCAGAGACTTATTCACAGGCAGATTTATTTTGGACAACCTTATCACAAACTGTCAAGGCACCAAATGTGGACAAGTGTGTACAAGAAATGGATTAGAGTGTCAAATAAGGAAATGAACTGCGAATGAATTTGAGAATAAAAGAGTGAAACTCAATTCTCATTAACTTCAAAATATGTTACAAAATACATATTTATCAACATGAAATGAACATTCAGTTTAACTTCAAGATGACTATTCAACTTCTATTGTATTGAAGTAATAATAAGTTATAACAAAAAATATTACTATTACATTTATTACCTACACCTAGGATTATGTACAATAGTGTTACATCCCACCCCCAATCTGTAAGGGTTATTGTGAGAACAAGAATGGCTCTGAATTTTTCAAATTAAGCACTTTGGTTAGGATGTTCTGCAATTGGCCAATATTTTAGCTGTACATTGCCATCTTTCACATGATGCTGAATCAAATGAAATTTTGTGTTGATGTACTTGGTTTGGTCATAAAAGACTAGATTTCTTGCCATTTTGATTGCAAGAGTGTTGTTAACCATGAGAAGTGTTGAAGAAACTTGTCTCCTGCAAATCTTCAAGAATCCTTCTAAGACATAAAATTTCTCTTGTTATCTCTGAAGCTGCTGCATATTCTACTTCCACTGATGAGAGAGTTGGAAATGACTGCTTCTTTGACTCTAAGTGATGACTGTCATTCCCAGATTCATTAGGAAACCTGGAGTAGATTTCCCTTCTTTCAAGTCACCTGCAGAGTCTGAATCTGAATCTGAATATCTGACTAATTAAAAATCTGGTGCCTTGGACTATTTTAGTCTATAGGTCAAAGTTCCCTCGAGATATTGATGAACTTGCTTTGCTGCTACCTAATGATTTTCTATAGGTGGTTGTGCATAAATCTACAGAGGACTCCAACGAAAAAAATTTGTCTAATCTTCTTGTTGTATAGATCAAAGTTCCAACAAGTTGTCTATATTTAGTTGCAGCTTTAAACTCTATAGTAACATCTGACCTCAGTTCAAATTTTACTCTATATGAGTCCAGAGAGGTTTACAGTCTATCATTCCGAATTTGCTAAGAATTTCACCGATGAATTTTTGTTGGGTGATGAAAAAATTCTTGGATTTTTGAATTACTTCAATACCCAAATAGCAATGAAGGTATCCCAAGTCAATCATTTCAAATCCTTTTTCAGCTCTACTTTTATTGTTGTTCTGTACTTTTCATTGTTACTTGTTATGAATAGGTCGTCCACATATACAACCAAACATACAACCGTCCTATCAAGTTTCTTGACAAAAAGAGTTGCATCTTCAAACTCAAATCGTTGGAAATTCATTTTCAAGATGTATGGTGTGCTTGTCATACCAAACTCTTGGAGCCTATTTGAAACCATACAACAATTTTACCAATTTGCACACTTGTTGTTCTTAACTTTCAACTACAAAACCTTTTGGTTGAGACATGTACCATTTTATTGTCATTTCAAACCTTTTATTCGGCTCTACTTTTATTGTTGCCATGTACTTTTCATTGTTATCTTTAGGAAGAGGTCATCCACATATACAATCAAGCATACAACTGTCCTATAAACTCTCTTGACAAAAAGAGTTGCATCATCAAACTCAAATTGCTTGAAAATTCATTTTCAAAAGGTTCTTGCTTAAACCATAGAGCACTTTTACCACTATGCACACTTTTTGTTCTTGACCTTCAACTACAAAACCTTCTAGTTGAGACATGTATACCATTTCTTTGAGATTGTCATTCAAAAAAGCAGTTTTTACATCCATCTAATGAATTTTCTACCCATTTTGTGCTACCAATTCAAACAAAATATGAATGGTAATCGATTTAGCTATAGGTGCAAAGGCTTCTTCATAGTCGATGTCTTTTTTTTTTTTAGCATACCCTTTGCGACAAGCCTAGCTTTATGTTTGTCAAGTCAGTCGTTTGCTTTGTACTTGTTGTAAAAAGACCCATTTGCAGCCAATAGGTTTCCTATTAAGTGCAGGATCCACCAACTCCCAAGTTTCATTCTTGAACAAAACATGTCATGTTGCGTTTTCAGAACTAATGAATTAATAATATTTTTAAGTGGGCCCAATCACTTTTGGCCACTTAACTATTATTTAGGTCCTATCTAATGTTTAATAAGTATTTTTAACACTTATTCAAAATGTAATTTAAAAAAGGGCCTTTGGATATAATTTAAAAGTATATTTTAAAAATTTGGAAGGCAAAAACAAAATAAATAAAAATAAAATAAAATAGAGGGCCTGAAGTAAAGTGTCTATAAAAGAGAAGTCAAGGCTCACATCAAAGCATCCATTATCCTTTATCATCATTTTCAAATTCGAATTTCAAATTTGCATTCAAGGACGAAAACCCTTTATTGGCAATTTCCGGAGGATGAAAACCATCTTGGAATCTCTCTAGAGTTGAGAACGAAAACTCTCATCTTCAATTGGGCAATTCTACACATAAATCGTGATTGTGCTTCAGCTGGAGAATGATTTAGATTTGCAAGCAAATTCTGTATCAGCAACATTATTGAGAGTTTGAACTCATTCATATATTGTTGGTTTTCAATATTATTCTTGTTATGAAATATTTATTATTATATCAGTTATTTTTGGAAGATTTTTATACTAATTTTGCTGGATATAATATTATTATTGCTTAAAGTGTTTTCTGTTTTAATTATTTATCAGTAGTATTTTACAGAATTAATCATTTTATTGAAGTTGTCGTACCCTTATTCACTACCGTACCACCTTTCCAAAGTAGTCGCGGCAGTTTATACCTATTTGGGATTGCCGTACATTTTTTAGGTGTGATTAGCTACCATATTACATTATAAAAAGGATCGCAGCATATGTATTTGCACAGCAGCACTTTCAAAGGGGGTCATAAACATTATGGAGACTGCCATACTATTCTTTGGTTTGCTGTATTTACTATTTATAGTTGATTTCTAACACAGCCTTCGTAAATTGGATTTGCATGATAATATTATTAAAGGTTTTGATGTCTTTGTTGTATATCAACTTCATTAGGGGCTTATTTATTGCAGAATTTATTAGATCTAAGTTGTGGAAAATTGCTGTTATAAGTCAGAAAACAATTCTGAAATTATTTACTGATTTTCAGCCTAGATTTAGGATTTAAATTTCAGTTCTATTTATTCATGTTAAGCTGTCCATTGCCCAAATTATGAATTGAATTTACATATTTTATATATTGTCATTTAGTTTAAATTCCCATTATCTATGTCCAGTCTCATACAATCAGAAATACCAAAAATTATCATTCGCTGAGTGTTATAGTCATTTGATGCTATTTCGCTGTTAATTTGACTAACAAGTGTTTAGATTAAATTCAAAAATATTACTGATTAATGCAGAACTGTAGAGTTGGCTACTCCATATCTCATTTCCAGCCTTATATATCGCTGGGTTATAATATTTTCGTTTTTAAATTACAAGTCAGAAACTGTATTTGGATTAGTGCTCAACTATAGATGTCTTCATATCTAAATCTGCATTTTTCCATTATCAATAATAGAATAGGATTTAATTGCTTACTTTAGCATTTACTTTCAGTCTTTCATAAGTTAAATAAATTTCAAAATTGCATTTTACTTTCAGCTGCTATCATATTATAGATTCTTTAGGGTTTGATTATATAATTCCGCATTCATTTTGAGTTGTTTCTTTAATTCAGAATATACACAAAAAAGTGCAAATTTCCAAAAAAATTACAAAAAGGGACATTACAAATCATCATATTCATTTTTCATTGCTTTCTTCCGCACATCATTCTTTTCAGCTTCTTTGTAGGAAGTTGATTCTAAATCAATTGCAATGTTGATTTCTTCTTTGTAGGAAGTTAAAATTTCAATCTTATCTTGCATTTCTTCAAGGGACTCATCTTGTTGTTGGGCTTTGTATTCACTTCTAGTACCTATTTTGCCAACTTCATTAAGTATGACATCTTTCAAATGTTTGTGTTGCCCATTTTGACAACTTTTCCTATGTTTTCTGAGTTACACTTAGTGCCTCATTTTATTGACAGAAACTCCTCCTTCCTCAAGAGGTATCACTTGGGTGATAGCTTCTTGATCATTTTCCAGTTGTTGGTCCAAAACACATTCATCTTTTGACTATTGTTGTTTTCAAATATATCCTCTACAAAAGGTATTGTCTAGGTGATAGCTTGTCCCCTTCTACAGTTTCCAAAATAATTGTTGCCATCCAAGTTATAAAGGTATTGTCTAGGTGATAGCTTGTTCCCTTCTACATTTTCCAAAATTATTGTTGTCATCCAAGTTATCACCTTGGCAATAGTTTGCATTTCCATTGTCCAAGCTATCACCTTGGCAATAGCTTGAGTTTCCATCGTCCAAGGTATTGCCTTGTCAATGGGTTAATACATATTTTTGCAAATTTCTTAAATGGACTCATTTCTTGATCAACGCTAGCTAAATCTTTGGTGGTTTCGCAAGAAAACCACATTATTTGCTTTGAGAAATTTCTTGGTTTGCTCATTGCACAATCTATATGCTTTTGAGGATTCTCAATACCCCAAAAGAATGTATTTGTGACTTTTGTGATCCAACTTGTTCCTTTCCTCCTTAGGAATCAATTCATAGCATATGATCCGAAGATGCCACACTAAAGGAAGGTGACCACACCAATTTTCATATGGAGTCTTCATTTGAAGAGTGGCTAAAGGTAACCTGTTGCAGAGATAGACTACTGTTTGAGCTCCTTTTGCCCAGAAATGCGGTTTTACCCCTTTGAAACATGTACCCATACAAAAACAATTGTCATGAATAAAGTTTCAAGCCAACCTTGGTCTTTTCATTAAAAGCATGAATGTTTAGAGCTTGGTTTTTTATGTCTATATGGTTTGTCTTTTCTTGAATATATCTTTACAAAATCAATGATTAATGTTTCCAAAAGCAACTCATGTTGAAGAGCAAAAAGAAACTGTTTGAAGGAGAAGGCAAGTTTTGAGGTTAAAGGTTGTGATTCCCTTATCAAGTGTGCACCTATAAATGGGAAAAGTCTTTCATTTTGAGAAGTCATGAAACACCTATTCAAAGGCCTGCCTGTGAAAGGAAACTGTGATAAATGATAAATTAGTTCAGACTGCACTATGATGGGCACGCCTGGAAAAGAAGAACAAGTTTTCTTTGCAAAACCAAAATTTGTATTGTGAGGTGCACACTATATGAGGGAAAATCAAGTTCATGAATTGCACTATAAGGTGTGCACCTATGTGAAGAAAATGGACATTCAAATCAATAGACAAATTTTGACCTAGAACTTTGAACTTGCAAACTGCCTTTATTAGTGTAAGCTGAAACACTAAAATCAGAAAATATAATCAAACCGGAATATAGTAGAGGACCAAATATCTAAAATCCTTTTGCATCAAATTGTAAGCTGAAACACTAAGGAAGAACACACTCCACACAGAAGCCCAAAATCAGAAAATATAATCAAACCTCCAAAACTGAAGCAAACTAAAAACTACAACTGATGATCTCCAAACAAAAACTGGAATGTTGATGAAGCTCCATGTAATTCCAAAATTGGAATCACCCCCGAGAATCCAAGAAATTTTATTCCTAAATCCCAAAGACCTCAAGGGTTTTCATCCTTGAATCTGCAACAACAAGGGGTTTCGTCCTTGGATTGAATTTTGAATACTAGTGCTTTGAAATTGAGAGAAATTAGTAATATCAGATCTAGATGAACTTTCCCTTCCTTTGTAGATTTGTTGAGGAAATAATTAATTATTATTTCTTTCTTTCCTTATTCCTCTAAACTACCATTATTTAATATCTTTTTCTATCTTCAACTATTCCGGACTATATTAGCTTGTAACTCCCCTCAAGAGTATCCGCTTAATTTTAGACTCTAATTCCCACTCCTAAAGATAGAGAAATAATTATATATTCCCAAGAGTTACAACTGGCCTTATTTGCCTCATTTAGGCAGCCCCACCTATCTGCTTAAAATAAGTTGTCCTTAACAATTTTAAAATAATGAGGACCAACTTATTAATATTATTTTATTACAATTATTTTTCCTATGGAAAAATAAAATAATACCTCAGAGGAAAAAGGGACATCACACCTTTCTTGAAGTGGCAATTACACTTTGGATCTTGATACTTGGTAGTGTGAATCTTATGTCACAGTCCCCTAAGGAATGCCAAGAGTCTCAGCAATTGGCTACTTTAAGCCACACTTCATGGAATGAGGGGCTGGCAGTTTTGGGCCAAGGTGGGCAATTTTGGAGAAGCATTATTGTTGGCTTAGATTGTACAACAAGAATCTCTGCTTAGATTGGGTATTTTCTTTTGACTAGGTTATCAGTTGTCAAATTCCATTTGTGAAAAAGGGCTCATGTGATTCCTTGCAACTTCAATAAGATTCCATAGTTGTTCTGCATTTCTTTCTTTTCTTCCATTGCTTATGTTGTGACTCTATGCACCCATTATTGATTGTTCATTTGACCCATTACAATGCTGCATCATTCACATTGAGGACTAAGAAGTTGCAAAATCCAATTTTATTACGGAATATGAAGAAAAACAATGAGGAGAAACAAATGATTCTCATCATTTATCGACTTCTCCATCAACCATACCCCTGCTCTTGAATAAGTTATGGTAAAAGGGGAGTTATAAGTTACAAGTCAGAAATGGAATAACATCATGGTTGTGCTGGGATGCCACTGGTTGTCATCTTCGCGCAATGTAATATCCCACCCAGGTGGAATATAGCCTAACACAAATTTTCTGTCTTCGTTCAATTGTTTGACTCTTCAAAGCTTGCTTGTTTGATTTTTTAAAATGATAATGGCCAGGAATTATATAGAAATAATGCAATTAAACATTCACTAATACCAATGCCAAAGGGAGTAATGATATCAATTTGCACAAGAACAGATTACTTTAACAGCCTGAAAACATTTATAACAGTCCAGATTTAACATTTCCTTGCATTTACAATACATATATCATAACACACAATATTAAACTTGTCAAAACATTGATTCTCATACCCAGAATCATGAAAAGATTAAGTGCAAGTCTGAGAAAGTAATGACAGCAAATTCTGGAAGTGTTGCAGCAATACCTAGGACAGTATAAGGAGATTATAATGACAGATTAATACCAATCAAAAGGCTGAGTAAAGGCCAGTTCTCCTCGATGCAATCACGTCCAACAAAGGAATGAGAATACAGCAAATTGGAATAGAAGTTAACACCCAGCAATGTCTTGTAATCTTCATCACACACATAACACTTCCCTAGTAATCATGGCAACCTTTTTATCAGCCAATAATAATAACCCAGCACTGTACTGTAGCTCGGTACTATAGCACGACACTGTAGCAGCCATCAACAATTTCAGATCTGCAACAAATATTCTTGAAACCCTTGAATAATTTCTGAATTTCTTCCTCCAATTAAGCACAATTTGACCCCTGTATGAAGCCAACTCTTTGGCAATGATTCAGCTGATCTTTCACAGCCTCAAGATTGCACAAACAATGAAGAGTTTTCGTTCTCCAATGCTGATATGAAGACAATCTGCTGAAACCCTTGGTCTCATGCACAGACTTCAAGAAATTCTCCAAAGCAAAGTCAAATGATCATCAATAATGAATTTGATTTGCTTTTTGAGTCCTTTTACAACCTCAATCTCCTTAATAGCTTTTAAATCCACTTTAGGTTTTTAATTAAAACTTTATTATAAGTCTCATAAATGGGTGTTCCAATCCATGAAATATTAAATGTACTTTAAGTGATTTAAATGATGGGTCATGGCCCCATTGAAAATAAAGTGACTTCAAAAACTTTATAATATAACTTCACTTGAGCGCTTTAATCCATGACTTTATTATTTGACTTTAATATCATTAAATGACCCCCTCTTATAATAATAATTAATTATTATTAAAGATTACCTTTAATAATAATAAAAAATCACTTATCTCCATAATTAGACATCATTTCTCAGTTCTATCTGAACCTGGGGTTTCACCATGACACCCTCTATGCATCCAACCATCTTACCAAAAATAGCAGGGGTCCATCTCTATCAACCTCAGTCGGCTAAAAATAGCATGAGCCTCCAATACAGGACCAGAGACCTCTAAACAACCTTATCACCAGCTGAAACTGGGGAACAACACTGAAATCATCACATGACTAGATACCCTGCTATAAATAGAAACTCAAGAAAGATGACTTACTATAAATAGTAAGTGTGTAGAACTGAGTCCAACGAAGGCCAAACCTAAACCCATACTGAGCTCTGATGGAGAAAACACACTGATCGCTGTCAAAAGGAACCCTCTAACCATCTGAGTTAGCCTACGAGGGCCAGTGATAGGCTAAACCATCATAAAATAGGATCACGCTAAAAAGGGGACATTACACGCAATAGATCCCAGCAGCACCAAAAGGAAGTCTACGAGGTAGTTTTAAAAAAATATTGCACAATCCACAAATAATGATCAAACTTTGTTAAAGTGGCTTTTGCAAGCACCTCAAGGGCAACATTTTCCAAAGTTCTATGGCATGCAACCGTCATTACAATGACAGCCTGTTTCTTCTCCAATTCATCAGCTGCAAAGGACCATGTGAAAGGAGAGGTTGGCAGATATGGAGTGTGTGGCATGGAATGTTCCAGCATAAGCAGAAAGAAAAGGCAAGAGTGACATCAAATAAAGAAATATAATATTTGAATTATAAGGCTCCAGCTTAAATTAGAAATTTAGGCAGAAGTTGCACCAAAGGAATTTGTACACCATTAAATGTACAGAGAAAAGAAAAGATTTTTAAACCAAAGTTCCTCTTCCATGAAGTAGATTTGCAGGGGCATGGCCACGGGCCTCTAGGTTGACACTAGCCACTAACAGCCTCCTCTAATGATTTGTATAGCAATCAGTAGCAAGTGATGGATATGAGTTTTAAATTTGGGTCAGAAAACATAATAAATCTTGTATAAAGAATTGTGCATATGGTGACTGCTATTGCTTAAGTGGCATTCCAAGACAAATCAAACAAAAATTTTGTATTTCCAATCTTTCACAAACATTGTTGATGATCATCATGAGGACCAAAATGAAGACAAGATTATATTGCATTGATGAAGTTCACAAGTTATGTGATACAGAAACTGAACATGTGGATATAAGCACTTGGTCAAAGGAGTTGTTGAATAAGATACTCAAGACTTCATCATTATCTGTCATTTAATTACAGATATCGGATACTCAAGTATGATTGTGTTTGAAATTTGATGAGAGAGTGCATCGAATGCTATCTTCCCAAGACATGCACAACATGTGATTTTAGATATCAGACCCAGGTCTTTTGAGATTGTGCTAATTATTCTAGGGACCATTGTCAAAGTGGTTGACAGAGCGGAAAGCAACCAGTGCCCTAATTTTGCATTTGAGGGACCATAGATCCTACTGCAAGCTTTTAAATTTTTAATTGTAAACTGACTTCAAGTTTCCACTTAAGTCAGTGGATCTCACTTTATATTTTTAAAGTGACCTGAATGGCTTAAGCCGTTTTAGGGTTCGATGTGGTTACAAATTGATTATGAGCTAGTTACAAGTTCGTTATGACTTGCAACTAACCAAAAAGAGTTATAAAAGAACATGATCCTTAGTACAGATTGTTGATGGTTGTTTTTCAACAAGTCAACAATAGAGTGAAATACTGAGTATTTGACTCTCTCTTGAGCAAAGCCTCTCGGATGCTGAACTAAGTGATCAAACGAGATAACTCCAAGGTTCCTTCTAATAATGTTTTAATTTCAGTAAGAGACAACTCAATGATTTAAGTATGATTCTGCTGTTAATCAACAAAGGGACTTACACAATTGTTCATGTAACTTGTTGTTTCAAGGACTATGGAAGTGAATACTAGAGAATCTAAGTACTGCAACTGATGCGTATGATTTAGCAATGGACGTTCTGATCCTAAATCTAACTGATTGGTAAAAAAAGGCAAAAGATATAGGGTTGAGAAATACTAATCTAATCCTAAATGGAAGGACGTTTACTGCTTAGAGTGAAGTCGAACCAAATCTTGTTTCGCCAAGATAAAACAACTAGACAAGAGAGGTGCTATCTTCAAAGGTATGCAAGATGTTTAAATCAATTATGCTCATGAAAATTTCAACAAGCATAAAGATCAAATTGACGCTCAATTGTAAAGACTTCACTACAAGACAATAAAACAACCTTTCACTAACTAACTTATACTTAAAAAGAAAACTTGTAACTTAACTTAATGTTCGTGTGAAAATTGAAACCATGCAAACACTCAGAAATATAAATAGAATCACCAAATCAATGAGTCCTTTATAATCTCAGAGAGCTCTTACAACAATTTCAGAATTTCCAACCGTTACAAATGAGAGCAATGAGAGCTCTTTTATAGACCTCAAAGGAGAGAAGGGTCAAGATCGATCGGCGAAATCAGCAGATCAAATCAAGCCACATCACAAGTAGTTATAACAAACTATCCTTTATTAAATGAAGGAGGTCAACTTTATTAAATATAGGAGGCTACTTATATTAAATGAAAGAAGTCATGAAAGAGAGAACAAAGGCACGCTTTCCAAGAAGATAAGGAAGCCACATCATCAAGGTGAGTACTATGTAGTAGTACTATGAGATACAATGAATCTGGACACAATTTGAACAATATCTTCCATTGGTACACTTGTCGCTGCCTTAATGGATCCTTCTGCCACTGCTACATCTGCCTCATAGACGCCAAGTGTCTTCTCCCAGTCGTTTATCCAAGACTTATTTTCCCCAAGACGATATGCAAGTGTGAATATACTATCTAGTTGACTTTCATCAAGTCCATCATATTGAAAGTAGAATGCCTTAACTTGTTGCTTCATGTTCTCAATAGTAACATTTCCATAAGGATTACAAATTGTTGTCAAAGCAGTGTACATATGATTTTCTGTTCTTAGAAGAACACTTCGTATCCTGGACATATCTACTTCAATTTTATCAACTAGTTGCCCCTTGTTGTGAAAAGAGAAATACCAAGTGACGAAGTCATGTGGAGTATCTCTATCAATCACTTTATCATGAATTAGATCTTCTACTGGAGCTTCCATTAAACTTTTGAGTTGTGGCATATATTGCTCTTTGATTGGTTTGAACTCAGCACAACTTCCCAATAAAGCTTGGACTCGACTTTGGAGCTTAATGACTCTGTCATATACTTGCACAATTTCTTCAAGGTAAGTATAGGCCTTGTCTTCTATCTTTTCTATCCATCCCTTCATCATCTGAGATGAAGTTCTCATGTTTTCAACTTGGGATACTGTTTCCTATGGAAGAATGGACGGAGGAATTGCAGTAGCTTCCTTCTGTTGAATGGGCTGCATGACCTGTTGGATGTAATGCTTCAATGTACTAAAATCTTGTTCAACTTTCATCCTTGCTTCTCTTTCTTGTTTCAACATGCTTCTTACATTATTCACTGAATCTTGTAGTTCCTCCTCGACTTGTTCCCTTGTGATTGGACCCATACCAATGGTAGTCATATTGTAGTCCTCAGGTGCCATATTTTCTAACTCCTTGTCACTTCTAGGAACAGCTATGTGTACCTCTCTGTTTCCAGCAGAATCTTGAGTGATTTTAGAAAGGATTGTTGCTTTCTTCTTCTGATTACTCTTTTGTACATTTACAAGCAATTCCTCAACTGGAGTAGGCTGATAAGTCTCTACAATTGTACTTTCTTCAATCCTTTGTCTCAACCAAGGTGGGAAAGTAGAAAGATCTCGTTGTCCATGAGCTTGATTGTGTTGAACACGAGCTACTTCCTCATCAGATTCAGCTTGACCTACTTCATCTTGACCAAGATCTTCATTCTCCTCTATTATGACAGTGGGGCTTGATTGGATCTCTTCTGACGGAATCAAGGCAACTTCTTCTATAACTTCTATCTCTTGTATTGGATTTTGAACAACTGAAGCACCTTCTTGTGGATTAGATGAAGTAGATGGATTATTCTTTTTCTGAGGTCTTCGGCTTGATTCTCCTTGATCTTGACTAGGTCTTTTCCTCTTTCTAGCTGAATTATTGCTTTGATCATTCCCACTATGTTGTGGTTGGCTATGTGTACTATGTTGTTTTGGTTCTCCTTCATCCATCTTATTGTAAGTGAGAACTTGACTTTCATCACTCATCTCCTGCAATAGTTGATTGATACACACTTGTGTCATGGCTAAGACCGGCTTTATCAAATCTTCTTCGGATGCATCTCTCTTTGACCAATCAATTGTATAAGGCAAATCCTTTATCTTGTCAAATTCATCTATTAGCAAAGTATCATCTTCGGTGAATTGGTCTGGAATCCTGAATACTTTGGTGGCTCTGACTAAATCCCAGTCGAGTCTCGAACTTTGAAGAGTTCGGAGATCATCTTCATCTTGGGCACTGGCCCAGTGGTCTTCCAACTGCTTAATATGTTTGAATTCTCTGTTGTATTTCCAGCAAACTTGGAAAGGGTCAAAGTTAGGCCTCTTGGTGCCATGAGTTTGCAAATGATAGGCCTGTAGCTCTATTTCAGAATATTCAGCTGCTGATAAAGATGGACATTCCAGATTTTGTCCAAGACGAAGTGGAAATTGAATTCCTCCTTTCTTCTTCAACTTCTGCAACCTGATGAGTTCTAGGAGTTGTCTTGTAACCTCTAACATCACCATCCTGTTGGTTGGATACCTTGGCAATCTGTATGGATATGATGTAAATCCCTGGATCCTTAGGTAAGTGTACCTTTCATGCTGAGTATACCAGTGTCCATATGCTGAAATGAATTCTCTCGCTGCATTAGACAACCTTTTATGAAATTCTCCCCTCAGTTTCTTCATTATAAACATAGCAAATGCATCATTGAATCTTGTATAATGATTGATACTCTTCAGGTGCAACTGAGGATAACATTGATGTGACAAGTATTTGTTAGGTCCAATGCCGACTTCTCCTTTTTTGGTTAAACCTGAGTAGACTTCATTTCTGGCGAGAAGGTACACTATATAGGAACTCATATAACAAGTCTTAGTCTTAGCAAAATTGATGAACTGCTCATGTATGCTCTGACTGATAAGTCCAGCCCAATCAATCATTTTCCCTTTGAGAACTGACTTGATGAAAGAGTACATCCAAGGCTGAAAGGTAGCAGATTGAGGCATTCCTGTCATTCTGTTCAAAAACATGATCAAATATCCAATTTCAGGATGAAAATCTGACTTATGGAACTGTGGAGGATTATTCATACTGAACTTCATGGCTGGATTGGCCATCCACTCTCTCCTTATCTCTTGTAACTTTATCTTGGTGTCAATATCATATTCCTGCTGGCCTTGTTGTATTGAGATGCTGATCATCCTCTCCTTGGTTGGAATGTTGAAAGTTTCTTCAACTGCTTCCTTTTGCAAATAAGCTAATATCGTTCCATCTTTGGCTATAATTTGCCTTGTATTTACATCATACTTTTTGACACATTCGATGATCATCTCCGGACACGGCAAAGCTGGCGGAAAACAAGCAGCTTCAATGGCTCCACTCCTCATGATGGCTCGGGCGAGACTTCCTCCGTTGGGTTCTTCAAGGACTGACTTGATATCTTCCAAGTTACTGCTTCCCATATTCGTGTCTCCTACATTTGTCCACCTTGAGACGAGCTTTGATTCGGGAATCTTCCCTTTGGCATCCATCCGGATCTTTGCTTGTCGCTCCTTGGAAGTCATTGCCATTATTCTGCAGACTTGACGCGAATAAGTGATTGCAAACATAATCTAGACTTTACTTTAGCAACTCTAATGGATTAAATCTATGAAATTTTCCTTTATAATTATGAAATATTACTACTAAACTCAAGGAATCTATAAAAATCCATGAAAATCCACTTATCCTTCTAGAATTTTACTAATATTTGAACAATTTCAATGCATTTAATGCAGGAAAAATAAGAAAATCAGATCAGAAAATATTCAGATCAGACTTACTTGATGAGCTGTTTTGAATTGGATACCTTGCAATTTGATCCACCACTTGCTTAAATTTGATAAAATCAAATTTATTCTTCTAAAACAACTTCTTGTTGCTGCTCCTTGAGGAAAAATCTGCTCTTTGGAGAACAAATCTGCTCTTGACAATGATAAAAATAAAAAGGAAATGAGGTATATATATATAATTTGCTTTAAAAACTTTTCCTTCTCTCTAGGCCGACCTCCTTTACTATTGTGCACGAACATTTAATTTAGATTTGGTCTTTATTTAATAAATGCATTTTGCACGTTTTCCAAGGCAACAATCATTAAATATTTCTAACTCCCTCTTGATGGACGCATTAGATAAAGGCTTGGCGATCTTCTTGTTGTTAGTTGGCGTTTTCTTCTTCTCAAGCGCATGAGATCATGTCTTAAGACTCCTCTTCTTCTAGGCGCACTAGATCAAAGATAGAGAATCCTCTTGTATTCCGCACTAGATCAAGTTTTTTTGATTCTTCTTGGCATTTCGCATTGGTTGAAGGTCTTCGAGGTCTTCTTTATCTTCTTTGGATTTGTGTTTAACCTTCTCTTTGAATTTCGCATTGGTTCATGAATCAAAATCCTCTAGATTTAACATGTGTGGCTCGTTGACTCAAAGCTTGGATTCCTTTTAGCATTTCGCACTAGATGACCTTTTGATGATCCTCCTTTCATGCTTCGCATTAGATAGTACTTAGTGTTCTCTTGCTTTAAGAGATGGCGCATTAGATGGAGGATTAGAATCCTCTAGACCTTGCGCACTAGATCACTAGTTTGAATTCCTCTCATGTGCGGCACAATAGATAGGTGGTTTGAGATCTTCTTGTTTGAGCGTTTTGATAAGGGTCTTTGGATTGGCGCATCACTTCATCATGTCAAAATCTTCAAACTTTGGTATATTAGGTGGACTTTCCTCTTAACGAAGCATGCATGGTGTTTGGACGCATTAGATCAAGGTGTAGGAATCCTCACGAGTTTGGCGCATCACTTGGGCAATTCGGATTCTTCTCACATATGGCGCATTGGATAGGTAATTTGGTTCCTTCAAAATAAACTTCATTCTTCCCCCTTTATGTTGGCGTACTGGATCACTAGTTGGAGATCTGCAAGGAATGAAATTTCGTTGTCTCCATATAGGTAGCGCACTAGATCACTATTTCGACTTCCTCTTGTGGAGCGCTTAGATGAGAGGCTTGGAAGGTGGCGCATTGCTTGACTAAGTCGAAATCCTCAAACTTGGATGATTTTAGATTGCCTTTGTCTTGTGTGATGTTTAGCGCAACGGTTGGGCTTGTAGGATCCTGTGGAGTTCTCATTCTACCTTAGCGTTGCACATTGAATGATCTTGTCATAGGCGCATTAGTTCAACTTTTGGGATCCTGTGGATGGCGCTTTGGATTTGGATCCTTAAAACTTCATCTTTGAAATTGCTTGGGCGCACTAGATCATGTTTTAGAATCCTCTGGAGTTATCTCTCAAGAAGTCGCATTAGATAGGCTTTTGGAATCCTCTGAACTTGTAATTTGGTGAAGGGACTAACACTTATGTCGAATGTTTAGGTGAAGCGCATCACTTCACCTTTTGAAATCCTCTAACCTCTAGACATTTCTCAAGTCAAAACTTCAAACCTCCCTCTCCCTTCTTGGTGGCGCATGGGATCATGTTGTAGAATCCTCTTTAAACTAGACATTTCTCAAGTTAAAACCCTCACACTTCCCTCTTCTTCCTTGGTGGCGCATCACTTCAAGGATTAAAATCCTCTGACTTTGATCATCAAAATTCGCTCCAAGATTTGCTCTAAGACTTGCCTTTTCATTTTCGCACTGGATCAAGGTGTTGAAATCTCCATTTTTTCCTCCGAAATGACATTTTGGTTTGGACGCAATAGATTGAATTTTGAAATCCTCTGACATTTTCGCATTGAACCAAAGTGTAGAAGGGCGCATTGGATCGAGTTTTTCAAATCCTCTGGCTCAAGTGTCTTCTCCTTCATGATTTTGCGCCCAGATTTGCGCCATCTAAGTATCCAGTCGCACTAGATCAGTGTTTTGAATCCTCTGAAATCGTTAAGTATTTTCAGGATCGCGTGAGTAAAGGTATATTGAAAAATATATTTAAGTATAAGAAATTTGAATTTCTTATACTTTAAATATTTTTCAATATACCTTTCAGGATGTTTGAGATAGGTCCCGAATCCACCGGATTTAAGATGCAAAATATAGAATTTGGAGGATTCACCATATTTCAGACTTAGCCATTTTTCAGGATTTTCAGGATTTCAGGCTCCAGGCTTAGTCTTTTCAGGGTCTCAAACATTCTGAAGGATTGACCTCAAAACTCAATATCTAGATAGGATTTGATCACAACTCTTCATTATTGCAAGTTTATCTACCCTTAATCGTGAACCAAAGATCACAGGCAAGGAAATTATTACCGTATCGACAAAGGAAGATGGGTCAGGTCATCATTAAAATCTCGTTGAAAACTCATTGAAAACTCACTGAAAAGCTCAGAGCTCAAAAAAAAAGGGGGTCCCTATTCTTAATGGGGTGATGTGTGATTTGGTCACAACACAGATCTTTTTCAAAAATCAACAAGGAGAGAGCTTGGAGAGTGTAATGTCCCCATTTTCGGATTCTCTTGCAGATCAGTTAGAGCAGGCTTTCTGGGTTGGTGACAACATAATCAGAGGAGTATTTCGATGTCACTAGGATGTCCGAGTGATCCAAAGGAGCTGGTTGACACTTTGTGAAGGGTTCTCGGACAACTTGTCCGCACTTACTATTTATAGTAAGTGCTTGCATGTCGTTAATATTTCTGGGTTTTTCTGGGTTTGTTCTCTTTGGTCCCCAGTGGTCACTGCCATTTTTAGTAAGTGGCAGTTTGGCGCTGTTTGGGCGACTTGGCAGTAGGCTGTTGACTCTCATAGACATTGCACTGAGCTCGAAGTTATCAGATGGTTTGTGGATCCAGTTGGCACCCTCAGAGTTGGCTTAGTTTGCTTATGGCCGTTACTATTTTTAGTAAGTTCGGGATTGGCACCGGAACGGGATTTTGAGAGTGGGGTTAGATTCGTCTTGTCAAGACCTTTCTAACAAACTATAGATTATTGGTTTCCGACATCATCTTGGCTTCCGTTTTAAAGTCCGTAAATTAAACATTATTATTTAATATTGGACCTTGGTGCCTAGGCTCAACAACTTAATGTTGTTTTAAAAGAGGGGACTTTAAGGGTGATGTTGAAAAAAGAATTAAAGAGAATTATAATATTTTAAAATGTATTTTCCCTCTCATGTTTTATCCCATATGCAAGAGGATTTTAAAGACTCCCAGTTGGAAAAGTATAAAAGGAGGAAAAGTGCTCTCATTTGGATATGCTTGGATTATTATTTTCTTCTCATTGAGATTTCCCTTGCTAGGGTTTTGGAGCTTGACTCTAGGGTTTGAGGATTCAAACCAAAGGCTCTTGGAGACGAAAACCTCCCTAAGTAGCGGTATCCCACAGATTTGAAAGATCACCCAACGGTGCCAGTGTTGGTGGATACATCCAGTATTCACATTGTGCTTGCAATGGTATGATATATCATTCATCCATTATTGTTGAGTTCTGATTTCAGAGGGATTGGAGGCGATTTCTTGTGTGTTTGGGAATAGTTTATTGCTGTTGTGTTAATCTTATTGCTGGCCGTACATTGCAGCAACAGGCCGTACCATCTTGGAGGGTTGTTTGTGGTGGTTTCTTGTGGATTTCACCTCCCACCAGGATCGTTCAGCCTTAGAGACCAGTGCAGACCAATTTACCAGCAAATATAAGGTGTTTTCAGCAATGTTGATGCATATTCTCCTTTCAGTCGGCCGTACAACTTCATATGGAGGACGTGGGTCTTGAAGAGGTCTATTCTACTTCATTTGCAGCTCTTATCTAGTATTGAATGAGGCGTCTAGAGCCTTATTTATTGCTGTTATCATTTGTATGTTCATCCTTGTATTCTTTGGAGTTTGGAGTGATTTCTGGCTATGCCCATTTGTTGGTCTTGGGCTGGCAACAGCTGAAATATGAAGTTGCAAATCTGAACATGGGTATGTCACAGTAATTCATTATTGGTCATTTTACTATCTGGGTAGTCGATAGTTTCTTTATATTTTCTGGGTTTGGGTTATATGCTCTGTATTGTATGCTCCGGCATCACACATCTGCAGGAAAACATAAAACCCCTTCTGCATCTTTTATCTATCTGAAAGACCACACAAAATAATAATAAAATGTCACACATAAAAGATTCATAAAATATACAAACAGAGACGGCACATTACAGTGGTATCAGAGCTAAAGATCTTGCCATCCTATGGTGAGATTAAATCGGACATGCAGAAGTGAAATTGAGACATAATTGGTACATTTTTGTGAAGGCACTTTGCTATCATGGAGAAGACCTCTCCCAAGTTTTTTATGCATTTAGGGCATTTATATTTTGTGAAGAACTACTCTATCTTGTGGATTCTTTGTATTATTTCTGCAGAATCTTGTTGCTTGTTGGTTGATGGAAGTATTCACTCCCATTTGGTCCTCTACTATATTCCGAGTGGATATTTGATATTTTGAAGCATAGCACTATAAGGAGGATTTTTTCTTTTACTTCTCTCGGTAAAATAGTTTCTTTATGGTTGCATGTAGTATCTGATTATTTATGTTCTGAAAAACCTTTGTATGTATGTAAATATGTTTGAATAGTCACCATTTGTAAGATTTTCAAAGGCATTCAATAAAGGGAAACCTCCCCTAATAATAGAGGAAGGGCTTAGTCCTACAAGGTGCCCCTAATCAATTTGTGAAAACAAATTTTGGGGATAATGAGTATGTTCCCTCAGATTCACAAGTTGCAGATATTTTGGCAAAGCCCCTGGCTAAGAAGAAGTTTGAGATGCTGAAGGAGAAACTTGGATTGGTGGAGAACACTTTCCTCACAAAGAGAGAGTGTTAAGAGTATTTATCTTGAGTTGTTTGGCTAGTGTTCTCACAGTGATGGCACAGCAATGACAGCAGCAGATCCAGACTTCTGTGTAGCAGAGAGATCAGCATGGAGAAGATGCAGTTATTAAGATATTATTTTATTTGTTGATACTTAGAATTTCCTATTTTTAGTTAATGGTCAGTTTCTTGTAACGGTATGTAATTATGACAAGATCGTGTGTCGATCTCTGGCAGTCTTTGGCAGTTTCTAAATATAGAAACTTGCTTTCTTTGTAATTACTTGTAACCTATTTAAGAGCCTTTGCTCTATGTGAATATCATCCAGCATTCTGCCATTTACCTGTGTAATAGCAGTTATGTAGGAGAATAACACCCAATTATGTAGGACGCACTAGTCTTCTTTGAGATCCAGTTAACTATTTGAGACTTGAGTAAGTTGTTGATGTAACTTAGTCTCAACTACTTTGATTAGGAATTGTTAGTTGCTAGAGTAGGTTGATTGATTAGTCAGACTAGTTAATTGATCAGTCAAACTGAGTGTCACTCCAGTGAGTTGTAAGCTTAATTTGGAGATTTACTTGACACCTCATCTAGTTTCTCTTAGTTAGAGTCTTAGTGCACTTGTCTATTTAAAGTGCACATATTCTATAATTCTCTAACTTCTGAGTTTTGAGCTAGTGCAGTGTATTTCTTTTCAGATTTTATGAGATGACAACTGCAGGTTTGAAAGTCAAATACCATGTACTCACTGATCATATTTTCAGCAGTATGTGTTTGCTGATTAGCATATTCAGAGATTATTGTTTTGATTGAAGTTTTCATGTTTTAAGCTACCTAGTTTTAAGGTTAAATTTTCTGTGTGCAGAATATGTTTATCATGGTCTGAAAATTAACCGAGGGCACTTATTTGCGCTCAAGGATCAGCATGGATGAACTAGCCCATCAACTTTATTTTCGGCAATTCTATCACATAAGATTCTAGTTTAAATTGCATTTGGAAGTAGTGAGTCTGCATTACAGGGACTGACTTTGGATCAATTGGAAGCCATATGTTATTAAACAAAGGAACTTTACAGTAAAACACATTATATTGTCCTGTATCTCACCTTGATTGAACTGAAAGTAAAGGAAGTATGACACTGCAGGAAGCCGGTTGCTGAAGCAACTACATAGGTGTCATTTTCTTCTTTAAAACAAGTTTTTGGAAGGCTTTTCCTTTATCAAAGCCTTGCAGTCAAGGAAGGATTGAACAAACCAAGATTAATTGACTTTACATTGATTTAAGGCAGTATACACAAACTGTGTCCCATACCTCTTGGCAATGCAAAATATCTATAAGAACATTTTGGAAATGGATCTAAGCAGAATAGGATTTATATTTTGTTGCCTCTCTAAAATGGAAAGGCATTATGTACACTCTCCCTATCTCTATGGCAGATGGCCAAAATACAAATTCAAGATCCATGAGATTAGCAGGTAAGGCACCTGCACCAGCACTAACACAGGGTGAGGATGTATAGGTATTCCTCCTAATCCAAAAGTAATAGTTATGAGTCATAACCCAAGAACATTGACAACATAGGATAAAAAATACTGGATACACCATTGAAAAAGCCTCGTAAAGTTCAGTGAACAGCCCTGTGGCCTAACAATGGACATCTCTCGAAGACCTAAAGAAAAATGAAATTGAAGTCAAGTTCGTGAAATGGAATTTATGCATTCAGAAAGTATGCCTCAAAGCTGTTTGATGATGCATAACATGGCAATATTTGGTAAGCAGTGAAAAAAATTATAAGAATGCACCTAAAAACCCCAGAATGAGAACAGCTTATCCTAGAAAAATATCACGGTGTTTACAAGGCTGATCTTTTTCTTATCCCATCCTAGGAAAGTCAAAAAATAATGCTAAACATACATACAGAATGTATTAATGGCAAGCCTTGCTCCAATGGAAGCAAAACAAACAACCTTTAAAATCAATACTGAAAATCCACAGAAGGGCAAACTAAAGATTGTGCCATTCACCCATGCCATCCTCGAATACAGTTGAAATTCTTGCCCTTGCAAATAGAGTAATAGAATTTTCACTTTCCCTTTAAGAAAAATCTTCAATCACCAATGCTCATGTATCATCTTATGACATTTATGCTCAAAATAACAACGGCATTTATTGGTGAGCTATACATAACATCGAAAGAAACAAGCTTGAAGGAAATTTGGCAGAAATTATTGCATGATTACATACCTCATTATGACATTTTTTTCTTTATTCTAAATGTTCTTTACACTGTTAAGGTGTATCAGTTTTCTTTGAATATTTTTCTGTGTTTTTGAAAGTGCACATCAAAACTCCTAAAAATCATTAAGAAGAAAATGGTTTCTGCCAAATCTCCAAATTCTGCTAATGCTAACGTCAGCCAGGAATGGAAAACAGAGAGTGGAAAAATAATGACATCAATTCCTTGGCAAATGTTACCAACAGTTAATGGAGAAAGAATCTTCTAACATTTAGCATTAAGAGTACATGTAGAAACATAGGAAGAACGCATTACATTTGAACTGTTCACCACTGGACATATATATTGAAGAGAAGAATGCCCAAATGGCAGACCCTCTCATGAAGCCAATATTCCAATTACCACTAACTTCCTTCCTCAACCTACTTATATGACTTGCTCAATCCTTAGTAATCACAATTGAATACAGTGTAGTTTGACTTTGAATACACAACAAAATATTAAAAAATATGACTTAATCAAATGCTTTGTAATTTTCAATAATTTATTCAATATATGGTCTCCCAATGTCACCACCTGCCAAATTTGATCCCTGTGTAAGCTAGCAATAAGGCCAACTAGATTTTACTATTTTCAAAATACTGGTAATTTCTTGCAAATGCTAATTTAGCTTGACTACACCCTGAAAGGTAATTCAAAATAAAGATAAATAATTGTTTGCATAGAGCGCAGCTTTACACAGAGAGTAAGTTTAATCTATCAGTGCCACTACTTATTAGGCTGGCTACTTTCTTAATACCAGTAATTTATATTATTCGTTTCATTTTAGTTAAATAGAAACTACGCTCATAATGAAAGTTTATGTTTCCTGAAGTTATCTCAAGCTGTTCTGTGCCTTCTCATGTCGCCAGTTCCATCATCCACACTTCCTTATATGTATTCTAACACTTATGTATACCAGCTTCATGCTGGCTAAGAGATCTAAATCTTCAAGGCTTCATGGCGTGTTAGTTATCACCATGCATCCATCACAACCTCTTCTGAAGACTAAAAGGATCTCAAATGCACTGAATGATGAATAGTTGATAATTATTAAAGCATAAAAAGATTGCCCCATGTCACCACTAGAAAGTTACTTATTTCATCTTTATCACTGTAGATATTGACATAGTTCAAAGTCAAACTCCATAACGCCCATTGGAATGCAATAGTTGACTTATTGGCTGATATGATCAAAATGGATCTCTGTTTCCTCCTTTAAAAATGTGCAAATTTGACAGCTTGGTATTCCAAATAGTGTTGAGGTCAAATTGAAACTCTTGACATGAATGCCATCATAGCTTGAGCAGACAAAAATTCATTAAAACAGACTCTGTGATAAGATGATTTTAGTTTACCTCTTAGCAACTGCAGGGGCTCATATAAACCCAGGTCTGATATTTTGCATGGTGTTCAAACTGAAACTCTTGGTACTAATGACAAAGAATGTCAAGCAGACTAAGAAGTCAATAAACATGCGTTCTGTGAAGATAATTTCAGTTCACCTCTTTGTAACTAGATCAGATACATATAAAACCCACATCACAATTTTTTGCTAATAGTCATAGATGGTGCACCCAATTGAGACTCTTGATGTGAATGTCAAAGAAGGTTGAGCAGACTAAAAGATCAATCAAATATGTGCTGTATATGAAGATGATTTCAGTTCATTTCTTAATTCTTAGTAACTAGCACATCCAAATTAACCCAGTTCTGCAGTTTTTTCAGTAGGTTGTACCCATATTGAAATTCTTGGTGTGAATTGCAAAGAAGGTTGCCCAAACTGAAAGTCAAAAACACATGCTGTGTGTGAAGATGATTTCACGTTACCTTTTAGTAACTATCATAATTCCATATAAACCCAGGCCCGATACTTCTCAACAATAGGTGGCACCTAAACTCTTGGTGTGAATGTCAAAGAAGGTTGAGCAAACAAAGGAGTCAAAAAACTGGGATGTGATGAATATGAAAAATGTTTACCTCCTATTAACTAGCGTGGACCCATATAAACCCAGATCTGATGTTTTTTTGTCAATAGGTATTTGCTCCCATGGGATTGGCAGTTATTAGTCTGGAGACAATTGCACATGCCTCTCCCCATCTTGTGTTGTAGAATCACCTATTGGAAAATCAAACTTCCCATTCAGAGAAACTGTTCCAAGCAGCACCAAATTCAATTATGTGCTCAGTATTATGATTGATACACACATAGTTATCAAAGGTATCTAAAAGTTGTCTCAAATGTCATAAATAATATTAAAAGGAGCTATGAAGTTGTAAAGAAGGTGTGTGGCCAGAAGCAGGAAAATGAAAGTTATAACTTCGTTGTGGTGATCAGCAAGATGCCAAATATGCCTGTTATTTATTCAGACTTCCTCTCCTACAGGCGTGTTATACACTTGCTATGCCGTAAAGACACCAGCAATTAAAAAAAATTTGCTATTGCATAAAGGCATTAAGAATTAGAGAGAATATAACTCATAACTTGTCGTTGTATAATATGGTTCTTAACCAGAAGACCAAGAGAAGTTCTTAGTAAAGAAACCAAGATCTTTTGGCAGCGACCCACGATTGTGGATGCTGCTTTCAGTGTTTACTTATTTGATCTATTTTTCCAATAAAATTTCTAAATGTAGTAAGAATACCCTGGCCCAGATACTTCGACTATGGTGTCAAGAAACTAGTGACTAACAACATTTCTTTCGAAGTAGAATATTGAATTTCCACCGATAAAAAAAATACAGGTAGGTAAGGATAAAAGGATTTTACCGTTGAAGATTATTAGAACATTAATCTCCATCGTCTTTGGCATGCCATGAGGATTGAGGATGCACTCAACCAAGTGCAGACAACGAAATAGAACTGTAAACTAAAATGATTCAAACAGAGCAAGCATTCCATTTAAATCAATGCAAGAAATGGGCACCGGTAGCAGATTGCCAACAGCATTCAGTTTTAAAAAGCAGAATTAAAATCACTCCCAACGATTGTGCATCCAATTCAATATCAGCTTCTATTAAGATTTAAGCTTGGATAAAATGTCAACATGACCATGAACCATTCTTGAACAAAAATCAAAAAGAGGTTTTGTTTCAATAGGCAAAGTACCAGATACCTGCAACTGTAACAAACGAGCTATCATCCTTCGTATTAGCTTTTTCTTCATGTTTCAGGAGCCTTTCTTGAACTCTCTGACAGAGTGCACAGGCCAAGTGAACTGCTCTCCTTGCAACCTCGAGCTCCTTGTCATATTTACCACCCAGTTTTAGGGCACCCACCCCAAAATCCAAAGTGGGTGTCCTTAATTCCGGGGCTGTTTCAGTTGAGGAGGATTCCCCATGGCTCTGAGCTTGTCCTTCCATGTCCAATTCAGGGCAACCAAGCTCTCAGTGGCACTGCACCAAATTGGGTTCCTAATCCTAGTATTCCTAGAAAACTAATCAGTTTTATATAGATGGTGGGCACTGCAGTGTTTGTACTGTGTGATGAGGAGAATTTACGCTGTACCCACTTAGTCGGTGCCAAAAACATGCACACCCAAATGAAGGGTGGAAGTGAATGGTTGCCATTTCCTTTCATTCAACTGGTCATGGTGATCCCCTGATGCCTACTCGAATGGTCGTAGTCAATAGGGTATGGAAATGACTAAAATCTCCGAGATTAATTAAAGTATTAAGAAGGTGGACCCACCAACCCGGTAAAGCTTCTTAAAGCAAATAATCATGATTTTCAAATTGCCTTCTAGATGTATGAGTGCTCCCGAAGGGGCACTAGTTTTCTCTGGATAGAGTTGAAGGGGCACGAGGAAAAAATTACCCTTATGACATTAGCGCTGATGCTTAAAATGGTAAAATGCCCATATGACATAGCGGTGATGATCAAAATATTTTTTTAAAGAATAAAAAAATAACAAATGGGAAATTTTGTCCAGGAATCTTGGAGTCACATGTAGTTACTCGATTGTTGTGTTATAAAATAAATGGAAATTTATATTGTTGTGTTATTTTTTGGAGAACTATTGTAAAGGAAAAATGAGCTTTCCTTATATGTTAACGTTAATATAGGTTAAGTAAATGTAATTAATTAACTAAAATTTAGTTTAGATTAATTAGTCGTAAGTTGATAATGATAAGTTAGATAAATGTAATATTTTTTTTTTAAAGGAATGGGTAGGGGTATTTAACTTGTTGATTGAATAATGTAGACATTTGACAAAGATTATGTAAACTAGCTACTA
The DNA here is from genome assembly GCA_027924645.1 of Cunninghamia lanceolata. Lineage (NCBI taxonomy): Eukaryota > Viridiplantae > Streptophyta > Pinopsida > Cupressales > Cupressaceae > Cunninghamia > Cunninghamia lanceolata. Next base: position 1,680,455 of record BSBN01000185.1, on the reverse strand, counting down.
TCTACTCAGAGAATGTAATCTCTATATTAGTGAAATGCCGTAAAACCTGAAACTCTACTCTATCTAGGATCAAGTCCGCAAGTTTGGATCAAGTCTGCAACCACAAATTTGTCCTTTGCATCTAGATTCAATCCTTTGCAATTTGTACCTCTACTCTATTGTTTGTTCCTATGCTATGTTGTTTGCCTAAATGATCTTCATTTGCTCTACTCTTCTCTAGTATCTAAGGGTTGGTAGTATTTTAAAATGCCTAGAAAGGGTTATCATTGTCTCACAATGAGATGTGTTATCTTAAGTCAAACCCCAAAAAATGTCTGTACAAATTTCAAAGACAACAAGCAAAGGCCTTAGAATGATGTATACAATTTTTTTGTTATTGATTGATCCTTTAATCCTCTAGGATGAGAGAGGATTCTTGATATATGAGAGATGATAAATAAATGCTAATGAGTGCCTTTAAATACTAGCACATAACATCGAATTTCACAAAACACACATATTTAGTCAACTCAATGCAAGAAAACAAAGGGGGTCAATCAGTCTGTTGGTTCACCAACCAACAGATTGCAATCTCTAAGAAGATGTCAATTTCTATGTTTAAGGTTGCAAAAGGGTTGGCCAACAAACGGGAGATAGAATTAATCTCCCCTACACTTTAGGCTTTGCAGGACCAAGGCGAGTATTCCTATATGGTATGTTGGCTCAAAATATACAAAGTATTTACAGATAGCATATAAGCATATAACAAATTCATACAGTAAGGTGACGCTTTACAAAATTAATGGCTTTTCACCATTATATTCCTCAGATCCCTAATAGTTTGGTATGCGTGGAGAAATAATAACTTGTAGGATTAAGTGATTCAATCATTTTGGGTTTTCTAATTTTAAAATGAGTGGAATGATGAGGTTCAAATTATGGGATCAATTCCTTTAAGGGGTTTACAGAGTCATCCATGCTCACTTGTATTTTTGTAATGATAACATATATCAGAGGTCTCATTTATTATTGTCTTACAACAATTTGACCCACATATGTAACCTTTTAGTTCAACACTCTACTTAGTAACCCATCTCACATCCCAAATTTTACACAATCATCAAATAAAGATTTGCATTGTTCCTTAAACAAACAACTAAACTTGACAATTGTTTAAACACAGCAAATGTGTGCAACAAATAAAATAACTCTTAGCTATTTTACTCAAAGAAATAAGAGATAATCAAATGGAGACAATGTGGATAGAAAAGTGTTCTTTCATATATTTCATTTTGAAAATAGATATTACAGAGTACACAATTTATAGGATAAACAATGTTATTTCCATTAAAAGACCCTTGGTACAAAGTGTTTTCCCTCTTATCCCATCCATTTTGTAATACAATACAATTCACCCTTTACAGAAAAGGCTACGAGCAAAGATTTCTTAGATGAGTGATGTTTGTCACTTTAAACAACTTTTACAAACAACCTTTTACATTTTTATAACAACTTTTTACACCCCTTTTAAGAATGTCAGTTGGATTCACTTGAGAGGAGTTCGCCCTTCCATAGGCTGTATGAATGAGTGGCAAGACGATGCCAATCTCTTAACTACTTCTGCCTTTGTGGATCAAGTAACCCATTTGCCTAGCAAGTGTTGATGCCAATGTCTTTGCTTTCAGCTAACAAGGTATAGGAAAGCCACCTTATCCAACTGATGTGAATACTTTAACCTTGCGCTACCTCCAACACAGCAAATGAAACTCCACTGCGGGATGGAGATGCACAATGGGTCTAGATGAAGGAGAAAATGGATGGGGAGAGGCCACCACCAATGATCTATAAGATAGATGCATGGGCATTTATCTTGTTGCCAGGTAGACCCAAGGTCAAATGCAAAGGACCTACTATGTGAGCCACAGAGGAGGAGATCTAAGTTGTTAAAGAACAATGATGTCCCAAGACACCATTCTCCATCTTGTTTATGTCCCAAATAGAAGACATTTTGCCCCTATTGGGAGAGTCCTCCTATAGATGCACCTCTAGCTTCTCTTTTTAACTTGAAAGAGATAACCTCTACCCAGGAATCTAGATCAAGTATCCAGTTGTTATCTCACTAGATCTTCCCATGCCTTGTGGCAATGGGGTTCTTATTTTTCATTTTGCAGTTACTTGCTTCCTCCAGGTACTTGTAACAAAATATTGGTTAACAACAAAATTGAATATCAAATGCAACTTTCTCCATCCCTCCATTGTCTTAATCCATCTTATCAAAGCTTAAAACTCATTACCCATTCGCCAGACTATCTCATCAATCCTGCAAAAATCAAGAAAATAGATATGACACATCTCAATGTGTCCCTTAGATGTAAAAATGTTACTTCACACCAAGCCTGAAGAATACTTGAGTACCCAACTAGTGAACACCTTATCAGATGGCTAGGAATATTTGATGATCTTTGCCAACTTATTTGTGTGAGCTTGATATCTCACATCTAGCAGTACCTTGGCACCTTTTACAAAACTGTCTAGGATAGACCCCTATTTTAGCAAGTTATCCAATCTTGCATTACATATAATTGGGTATGCTTTGTCACCTTGAATGACTAATGTGACCAAAGCTAGGGTGATGACTTGGAACTCTGACTTCCATGAATCCAATGTTTTCATATCCCCTATGATTTCCACAATTAGTAGTAGCTGACATTCCTTTAGAGCCTTGAAATTTTTGAATTTCTCCTTAATCATCACCTCATATTTTCCTTGGGATGGAGACACGTCACCTAAAAGACTTGCCACCTCATAAGTACTTGATATTTCTTGAGGGGCATCTAGACTAAATCTCACCATGCCATGGACATCATTTATAGAGGACAATCTTGGAATTCATGTATTTAAAACTTCCTTCAAGGCATGCTCCTGCCTGATTAGGACATTTCTCACTTCTCTCAACTTATCAAAATATAAGCATGCATCATCAACCTTGCCCAAGATTCAATATATCCTGTGGTCAAAAAGGTTTTTCATTAATTTAGAGACGTCCTGCACCCCTTTAGCCATTGCAACAACTTTTGATTCCTTACTCTTCTTCAATTCTTCCTTCGAGCCTTCAATCCTGAATGTAAAAGTGTATCTATCCTACTGGGATGTTGTGCTTGAAAAGACAGGGGTGACACATATTTTTCCATGGTGATTTTAGGTTGATCAACCATTGATTTCATATTATATTACACTATTGCATCAAGCTAGTACACTCATCTTGCAGCTTATCATAGTCCACTTGTAATTTCTTGGCTACAACTTCACTACACAGGGAAATACTAACTACCAAGGAAGCAACTTGTGGAGCTGTTGTATCACTTAGCCTCTTAACAATTAGGTTTCCCTTTAGCTCGCTGACATCCTTGATACCTTGAGGCTTGTCATGTTCCGATACCAAGGCCCAAATAGTTAGAGTTTCATGTTTGGTGTCGAGACTAGACCCAAAATAAAGCTTCCCTACCTATTCTGCATCTCCCAAAACATTTTCATCAACATTTTACCTTCGAATGGTGTCTAGGGCTATAGAGAAAGCTATGTCCCACCTTGGTAACAATAGGCAACCACTTTCTCTGAGTCTTCCTTCCCCAAGTGTCACATATCAACTTTTGATTTCATTTATAATTCAGTATAATTAACGAGACTATTGGACATTACCCTATGATTATTTTACTATTGGGTAAATACATGTGTGTGAAGGTAATTTGTCGTTAATTCTAAATTGCATAAATTTGAAATTTAATATAATGATGGATTATGGATTTATACCTTACTCGTGCTTTGGCTATGATTATATGGACTAACCTATTGACGAGAATCTGAGTGCGACTGAGTGCAAGAACATGTGGAAGACGAGAACATGGTTGAGGTAGAAGTGTCCTAGTCGCACGACAAGAGTTGGCATGACGGAAAACTAATGCATGCACACACTCACTTAGTTTCATACATATTGTATCATGACGTATTGCATCAATGAATGGCTTCATTAGACATTCACGTAACATGGATACGTAGTCTTGATTATGCATTTTACTTTGAATATTGGTTGTGGTTATAACGTTTAACAATTAGTTATTTATACAATCTCATTTGCTAAGTACATTCTTTTCAATTGCATGGTTTCGCCATGTAATCTTGCTTTCTTTTCGTCTTTTGATTAAATAGAGCAATATAAACTAATTTCTAATAGTTTTATCATTAATTATATATATAGGTCTATATATACATATATATGATTTAAATTATATATATATATATATATATATATATATATATATATATATATATATATATATATATATATATATATATATATATATATATATATATATATATACATGCAATGATAAAATAATGGAAATCGCAGTAGTAAGTGAAGTTTTGTTTTAAAAGCTAAAATTAGAGGCACATCGGTTGGTCGCGCACCCATGATAATTAAATAAATAAAAATTTATTTAATTATAGGAAAATAGATAAATGACTAATTAAACAATTAAAAACAATTATTTAATTAGAGAGGATAAATGGACAAGAATAATTAAATAAATAAAATTTATTTAATTATAGAAGATAGGATTATGGATAGAAAGGGAATAAATGAAATTAGTCAAATAAATAAGATTTATTTAACTAATTAGGTGATGACATGGATAGAAAGGGAATAAATAAAATTAGTCAAATAAATAAGATTTATTTAACTAATTAGGTGATGACATGGGTACCTAGGACAAAACATGCTAGTGACCAAGTGTTGCAAGACATGGACATTTTTGGGTGTCTACACTAAGATTACAAAAGGGAAGGGAAGACATCTCAATGAAAAAGGAAAAAGAAAAGGCAAGCATAGTAATTATGGATGACAACTCATAAGTTTTTTAGCTCAAGAAGGAGAAAGGGTCACTGGAGTGACGGAGAGATGATCTTTCAAACAAGTTACTAATTTGTCAATCTCTTCTCTTTTCCAAACACATTTTTATTTGGTTATGGATCAATTGGAGATCACAGTTACTACCTTTTGTAAAGGTTTTAAATTTCCTATTTTTCTTACCATGTCTTAAGCTTCTCAGTTCTAGTAGTATTACGCTTCATGATACTCTTCCCACTTCCATTTTTGGGCTCTTAAAGGTATTCTGAGGTGGTGGTGTGAGTCTGAATCATGTGTTCTCCAATCCAATGAACGTCATAGTCACTTTTAAATGACTCCATGTTAAGGTTAAAAAGCTGTATTTGGGAGAGAGTTGGAATTCAAGAAGATATAGTTTGCATTCCATCATGCATTTGGAGTAATTAAAGTAGGTTAGGCATGATTTCACAGAATGTGTGAGGTGCTAGTTACCCAGAGCTAAGTCCTTATCAATTGCATTTACTTTATGTGTTATAGCTTTGAATTCAAAATTACACATGCTGCAGAAATGGAAGAGATTAATCTAAACAAATTCCCTTATCAAAATATTGTTCTGGATGGTGTGCATGCACTCAAAGCTCTATGGAACACACTCCAATCTCTTTGGATCGAATTTTCCCCTTTTACTTTTGGAAATCCACACGTCTGTAAGGAGCTTTCACAGAAGTGTCGACTAGCTAACCTAGCTTTGATACCAAATGTAAAGTACGCAACCCATAAACTAACTCAAAAATAAATAAGCATCCCAATTTACATTAATATAAAAATAGAAAAGATACATCTTCAATATATGCAAAAATGTCAAATTACATCTTAATAAGTACACGTGCCTAAACCAGGATTTAGCACAAGAAATATGATACACAATTATGCAACTTAGGCTCTCATGCCAAATAGTCAACTCTTTAAATAATAATGTACAAATACAACAACAAGAAGAAGGATGGGACTTTGCACTTGTGCATTGACTATAGGATGCTAAATAAGGCAACTATAAAGAATAAGTACCACTTTTGAGTATTGATGAGCTCTTTGATCAAATGAAAGGAGCTACAGTGTTCTCTAAGATAGACCTTAGATCTGACTATCACAATTGGGGATTAAGGACAAGGACATTTAGATGATAGCTTTTAGGACTCGTTATGGCCGCTATGAATTCATAGTGGTGCCATTCGAGTTAACCAATGCTCCTGTAGCTTTCATGAACCTAATGAACAGTGTATTCAGTGATTGCTTGGATGATTTTGTACTAGTATTCTTGGATGACATCTTGATTTATTCCAAATCTATTGAGGAGCATGATAAGCATTTGAGAATAGTTTTACAACGCTTAAGAGAGCATAAACTCTTTGGTAAGCTATCCAAGTGTACCTTCTATCGAGACAAGGTGCATTATCTAGGTCATGTCATTTTAGCAGAAGGAATTGCAGTAGATCTAGAGAAAATTAAGGCAATAGTGGAATGGACTACACCACAGAGTGTGACTAAAGACCAAAGTTTCATGGGACTTGCAGGGTACTACAGGAAGTTTGTAGAAAGGTTCTCTAGCATTGCAGCACCGATCACTTCACTCCAAAAGAAAGGAAAAAGATTTGAGTGGACTGACAAGTGTGAGCAAGCTTTCCAAGTTTTGAAGGAAAAGCTCACTACAACTCCAATTTTGACTATACTTGATCCTAATGGGCATTTCATGGTGATAACCAATGCATCATGAGAAGGTGTAGGAGGAGTGCTAATGCATAATGGACAAGTGGTTTCTTATGTGTCTAGAAAGTTGAAACAATATGAGCTGAACACTTAGAGTTATGTTGGTAAACAGATTGGTCGCTGCAAATATCACCTTGAAAAATAACTCTGTTCGCCCAAAGAGCAGTGACAAACTAACCAACAATTGGAGAGATCACAGTAAAGCAACGATCTTCCTCTGCGTTTGAGAGGGGCAGCTCCCTCGTATGATGGGGGTATTTGTGGTTTTTGTGTACTTTTAACCTGAAAGTACAAAAAGGAGGAAAAGAAAAACCAACAGATGATTAACAAAAACCCTAACAGTAGACATACGAATACTGGTTCAGATTTCACATATTTATGATAGATTATGAGGGGATTCCACCACAAAAGCTAGAAACTACGTTCCTAAACTTCTATGATGAATTTCACAATAATATATGTTCTAAAACACAACATTGATGAATGAAGGATAAAGCATGGATCTCGACATACAAAGAGAAAGTTTATCGACACATTCAAATCAGGATACAGAGAAGTGAATGTGTTTCTTTACATCAATTACATGGTTTATATATGCTTCAAAAGATGACCAATGATTTCCATACAGACAAAAGAGATCACCAACTCAACATACGAAGAATTAGTAATAATAATTCAGAAGAACATTGGAACACACAAACCAAATGCACTCATTATTATCTTTTTGAAATTATACAAGTTCAAACACTCCTTTGTACAAAGTATGAGCTCAAAAGTCTCTCAAAAGTTCCCCTCAAAAGGTCTCCTCCCAAAAAGTCCCCCTTTACATATGAAATAGCCTTGTATTTATAGGCTTTTTCTCATAACTACGTTGTAACCACCTGATAACTACTTAGTAACTACCCTTTTTGGAAATACAATAATAAAAATAAGTTTTATTCTAGTTAGTTTTTGCTCAACTTTTCCAGAAATAAAACCTATTTTCTAACTTCTAATTACAATAAGTGACATAAGTCACTTTTTACAAAAAGATAACTTGAAATTTGTAATTTCTGAATTATTGGCTTCTTTGCGGTAGATACTGTGTCATCTTGCAATCCATGAATCACCTACTCAAATTGAGGTCTACCAAAAACAACCTGACCTTCAAAGCTTTGAAATTTCATTACTCTACGAATTTTGATAACCAAATTCAACTCTTACATAAACCTTGCTACGCTTTGGGGGTTGATATATATAGGTGATCTTTTCTTTCTTATCTCCAAGTCGAAAACATCTATGTCCACTTCTTTTTCTTCCTTTTCTACCTTGGAATAGTTTTGATCACTATTAGCCATCGCTATCAACTTCTTCGAAAACACAGTCACTTCTTTCCCAAACCCTTCTCGTTTGAAGTAACACATCCCAATGTGGGTGCTACCACACCGAACTCTATTAAAACAACAAGAATAGTGACTCAGGACATAGTTCTCTTAACAACACTGAATGTACCATGTTCAAGTGAGCATACTTCATCACTTTTATAAGTGCAAGAGAATGTGTAGCGCTATGTGTTATATAGACAAGAATGAAAACCACAAGTCTTTGACTATCCAAGGATAACACCCACAACACCAATAGCCTCTTTGTGCCTTGACTAACCTTATCTGTGTGTAAGATGTTTCGAACCCACAACTGCAAGCTCACATATAGGACATAGATTTTCATGTATGCTCGGTGCAAAACATACAACACAAGGACAAGAAACATCCTTCTTTAGCAGAACAAATTTTATAATGTTGAGATCACATGCCTTATACACATTTCTGTATGTCCCTCATTTAATATATTCATCTGCTCTGAATTCCATGAAATTAGCTACAATATTTCGAGGCAACTTATCAAATAACTTGCATGCCTTATCCAAAGCTCCCTGTTGGGATAGGTTGGGAGTACGTTATTAAATGTCTTTACTCTTGTGAGTTGCATTTGGTGAAGTAGTGCAAGCTTCATGCGACAATGTTGGTGAAGACCACACACTTTGGTTCTACATAATCCATTTACATTTTCCAAACATGATGTTTCATCTTGTGACCGTTCAAAGTTTTATGCACTTTGTGGTTCAACTTATAGTTTGTCGTTCCCCTCTTTGGCATTGAAAACTTCCATTGGTAGTTATAATAACCATATTTCCTTTAGTTGGCTCTTTATCTACACGATTTCATACATATCAACCAGGGCACTTTGCAATTGTAATGTTTAACATGAACCCCTTATATTATGATTTGATAGATGCCGATACTCTGTACCAGAAGCTCCTATTTTAGTATTGGTTAGGAGGATGCTGACAAAGGTTGGCGATTTGGCTTTTCAACAAATACATTTTGTTCATACCCTGCATTCATTGAGTGTTGCATCTAGGGGTAGATCAGTTTGACTTTACACTTGCCAATACCACTTGCTTGATAGATTTTCAAAACCATTTTAACATCTCCATTAATACATTGTTTGTTGTCGAATGCTATGTAGGGTGCGGATTGGGAGAATAATGGTGGAGGTTGTGGCATGTGGCATCATTTATGCCAGGAATCCACTTGAAAGATGGTAAAATCTTTTCATTAAAACAATATTACTCATATTCTACACTCACGCATCCCACAAGACCGCATTTCTTTGAGATATTATGTCAAATAGTTCATGGGCCTTGTCTATGGTTTCATCTTTTGCATGCATCCCTGCCAGAGGAATTTAAAAACCTTTTGAACAAATCAATCTTGAACATATCATCCAATCTTTGTAACTCATGATGCCAAATTTCTTGGTCACGCGCCATGGTTGTGCTTTACATTTTGCATAGAAGTTTGTTAGAGCATTTCCAACTATAATATGAGACAAAAATCCTTTTTCAATTATTCTTTGACGGATTCCCATATCCTTATGCACGCTGCAGACAAGGAGGATGTTGGCAAAGGTTATGGAATTTGGTTTTGCACCTACGAACGCTACATCTGACAAAAATCCATTTTCGACTATGCTTTGATGGATGCCCATAACCGATTCTAAAGTTGCAATTGTTGCAGTTCATGAGACCATTTCTTTGATGCAAATAACTTATGCTGTCATGCTCTTCACTGTGAAATTTGGCTTTACACCAGCTATTAGAAAGTTTCTCCGGCCTTTTCAACAAATAAATGGAACATATCTTGCAATCAATGCATTCGGGAGATGAAATTTTCTAGAAAAATTTAGTTAGAACAGTTTGCATGCCCGTAATTGGTGTTTTCAAGATCATTAAAACACCTTCCATGCATGTAGGAGAATTTGGTGGACGTCGAGTAGTGGGGGTGGAGTTTGCCAAACTTGAAAGTTGCCTCCATATTTTACTTTTTCTAAAGCTGCATATAACTCCTACCTTCTAATGCATACTTGCCCACTTTGCCAAACTCACAACTTGAGATTTTTGTTATGAAATTGAGTTATCTAGATTTTTAAAAGGGCACGTTCTCTTTGGACTTAGCCGATTTCACAAGTGATAGATAACTAACTCATACATATTACTTATCATTTTTCAAATATATCAACTTGTGAAAATTTCTAAGCTGCATCAAGTTAGCCAAAAGTGAAAGTGGACGTCACTTAGCCGAAATTGAAAGTAGATGCCAACTTAGCCAGAACTGAAAGTAGACGCCAACTTAGCCAAAACTAAAAGTAGGCACCAACTTACACTTTTTCCTAAGTAGGCCAATAACAACTTGCTTTTTAAGGTAAACTCTCCACTTAGCCAAATTGAAAAGTGGTATCTCTTTTATACTTAGCCAATTTCACAAGTTAATCAATTAATACATATTCTTTATCATTTTTTTTAATAGTACTAACTTGTGAAAATTACTAAGTCATTTGACTTAGGCAAATTTTTTACTTGCGAATCTAGATTTGTGCATACAGAGTTGATCTTCATTTTGACCTGGAAAATATCAAAGTAACGTTACATAGACAGGTGAAACACTTCAACTCCTTCCATGAACTCCACTGCAACTACATCGACCTAGTTAACCGTGCAGGAGTGAGAAATGGCGAACAATGCATAACTTTCAACTGGAATGTTAGATTGTCATGAAATCTTGCCACATTGTCCATAATAACACCATGAGATCTCCTACCAGATGATTCTGCTCCAGCTCTTACAGAAACCATGATTTAATTGTTTCCACCAACTGCCCGTCGAAGTTTAAAATCTCTCAAACCATAAGGCGCCATGACCTGAAAAGTTGCCACATTAGGCGAAATAGCCATATAAACATCCTTGTAAAAGGATTTCTCTCCACCCCTTTCAGATTTTAATATTTAATTATTTTTGTGATTTGCCGCATAGCAGAACTATTTCTAGGACTTCAGTTGAAACAGGCGAACAATTTCTCTTTCAAACTAGAAAGCAACTTGACACTTTAGGAGAATTTGTGACTAGGGGTGACTTAACATAAGGATTTGACACAAAAGTTTAAAATTTGGAAAGTTCAAAATGAGGCCAACAAGTTAGCAGCCATAGTTCATGCATTTCAGATGTGGAGGCATTATCTCCTAGGGAAGCCATTTGAATTGAAGACAAACCACCTAGGACTCAAGTATATTTTTACTCAACCCAATCTTAATGCTCGTCAAAGGAGATGACTAGAGTTTCTTAGTGAATATTATTTTGGGATTGAGTACATCAAGGGAAAAGAAAATAGAGTGGCAGATGCTCTTAGCAGAAGAAGACATCTACCAGCCATGATTACTACAAGGTCAAATTTGAGGCAACAAGTAGTTTAGAATCTACAAGGAGATGAGCACTATTCCAGAGTGAAGCAAGCTTTAGAGCAAGATCCCTTAGACTATTGATTCGATGGGTATGTGTTTGAGTCAGATGGAATTTTGTGATACTAAGGTAGAATGTATATTCCAGACTCAAGGGATTTGAGGAAGTTAATTCTAGAAGAGAGCCGTAATGTACTATATTCGAGGCACCCTGGAGTGACCAAAATGGTAGAAGGATTGAGATCGTTATATTTTTGGCCAAGACTCAAGAAGGATGTGATTGAATTTGTTGCTTAATGCTTGGAATGCCAATGAATCAAGGCTAAGCATGTGCATCCAACATGGCTTTTGTACCCACATAGTGTACCAGAGTATAAATGGCAAGTGATTAGTATGGACTTCATTCAGGGGTTGCCAATGTCCAAAAATAGACATGATGTCATCTTGGTAGTTGTGGATAAGTTGACCAAGGTAGCACATTTCATTCTAGGAAATCTTAAGGATGGTTCTTTGATCTTAGCCAAGAAGTTTGTCCAATAAATCTTTCATTTACATGGAGTACCTAAGACGATAATATCGGATAGAGATACTCACTTGACTTCTAGATTTTGGACAACGTTGAATGCAGCTTTGGGGGCAAGATTGAACTTCAGTTCAGCATACCACCCTCAGATGAATGGTCAGATAGAAAGAGTAAATAGGTAGTTGAAGACCTCCTTAGGATGTATTGTATGGATCAACAGTATAAGTGGGAGGAGTAACTTCCATTGGTGGAGTTTGCTTATAATAATTCATAACATACATCTCTGGGGATAACACCTTTTGAAGCTCTTTATGGGTGTAAGTGTCACACACCTATTAGTTGGATAAGGTAGAAGACATGATTGTGATTGGACCCAATATGCTTAGAGTAATGGATGATCAAATGAGATTGATCAAGGAGAAATTGAAGCAAGCGATAGATCGATAGAAGAGCTATGCAGATAAGAATAGGACATTCATATAGTTTTCAGTAGGGGACAAAGTCTTTTTGAGGGTTTTTGTTTAGGAAATCATCCAAACTTGCTACTAGATTTGTAGGATTGTTTGATGTGTTGGAAGTGATTAAATCCGTTGCTTAAAGACTTGCTCTATCGCCTTCTCTTGCCTAAATCCATAATGTATTTCATGTGTCTTTGCTTAAACCATATCATCCTAATGCCTCACACATACTTGATTGGCATGCTTTGCAGGTACAAGATCCAAGAGTGGTGCTGGTGGAGCCCACTCAAATTCTTGATAGATGCAACATTAAGTTGCGTAACAGAGATATTATTCAGTATAAGGTCCAATGGGACCAATATTCTGTGGATAGTGCGACATGGGAGGATGCATAAGAGATAGATCATTCTTTTCCTCATTTGAGGACTTAGTTGAGATACTTTTATTTGCTTAGTGTGATACTTAATTGCTACAGTGTGATTCTTTGTTTTCTTAGTGAGATACTTTTATTATTTCAATGTGTGTGTAATAAGACATTAGGACGATGTCTTTTCCTAGTGGGGAAGGATGTCACATCTTGACTTTTGATTTCATTTATAATTCAGTATAATTGATGAGACTATTGGACATTATCTTATGATTGTTTTACTATTGGGTAAATACATGTGTGTGAAGGTAATTTGTCATTAATTCTAAATTGCATAAATTTGAAAGTTGATATAATGATGGATTATGGATTTATACCTTACTCGTGCTTCGGCTATGATTATATGGACTAACCTATTGACGAGAATTTGAGTGCGACTGAGTGTAGGAACATGTCGAAGATGAGAACATGGTTGAGGTAGAAGCATCCTAGTAGCCTGGCAAGAGTTAGCATGATAGAAAACCCGATGCATGCACACACTCACTTAGTTTCATACATATTGCATCGTGACATATTGCATCAATGAATGGCTTCATTATACATTCCCATAACATGGATACGTAGTCTTGATTATGCATTTTACTTTGAATATTGGTTGTGGTTATGATGTTTAATGATTAGTTATTCATGCAATCTTGTTTGCTAAGTACATTCTTTTCAATTGCATGGTTTTGCCATGTAATCTTGCTTTCTTTTTGTCTTTTGATTAAATAGAACAATATAAACTGATTTCTTATAGTTTTATCACTAATTATATATAGGTCTATATATATACATATATATGATTTAAATAATAAATAAATATATGTATATATATAAATATATACACATGCAATGATAAAAATAATGAAAATCATAGTATTAAGTGAAGTTTTGTTTTAAAAGCTAAAACTAGAGGCACATTAGCCGATCACACACCCATGATAATATGCAAGTGTTAGTTATAATTAAAGGAACTAAAAGAAGAGTGGGGGTCGATGCATGGAAATGCCAAGATTAGGGCAGAGAAAAACATGAAATTAGAGAGCTAAGATTACAAAAGGGAAGAGAAGATATCTCAACAAAAAAGAAAAAGAAAGGGCAAGCATAGTAATTATGGATGAAAACTCATAAGTTTTCTAGTTGAGGAAGGAGAAAGGGCCACTGGAGTGATGGAGAGAGGAGCTTTCAAATAGGTTACTAATTTGCCAATCTCTTCTCTTTTTCAAACACATTTTAATTTGGTAAATGGATCAGTTGGAGATCACAGTTACTACCTTTTGTAAAGGTTTTAAATTTCCTATTTTTCTTACCATGTCTTAAGCTTCTTAGTTCTAGTAGTATTCTGCTTCATGATACTCTTCCCGCTTCCATTTTTGGGCTCTTAAAGGTATTATGAGGTGGTATTGTGAGTCTGAATCATGTGTTCTCCAGTCCATTGAATGTCATAGTCACTTTTAGATGACTGCATGTTAAGGTTAAAAAGCTGTATTTGGGAGAGAATTGGAATTCAAGAAGATATAGTTTGCATTCCATCATGAATTTGGAGTAATTAAAGTAGGTTAGGCATGATTTCCTAGACCCCGTGAAGCGCTAGTTACCCAAAGCTAAGTCCTTATCCATTGCATTTACTTTTTGTGTTATAGCTTTGAATTCAAAATTACACATGCTAAAGAAATGGAAGAGATTAATCCAAACAAATTTCCTTATCAAAATATTGTTCTAGATGGTGTGCGTGCACTCCAAGCTCTATGGAATGCACTCCAATCTCTTTGAATTGAATCTTCCCCTTTAACTTTTGGAAATCTAGACATCTGTAAGGAACTTTCACATAAGTGCCAACTAGCTAATCTAGGTCTAATAAAGGATGTATCCCCTAGTGAAAACCTCCTTGAGGTGCCAAAGGATGAGAGATTTGATCTCCCCGAGGTACCAACATTATATCAAGAAAGATCTCCTATCTTGGTAGAAGAATCACAAGAGATGAATCTAGGTACATGTAGGAGTCACTGATGAGACAAAAAAAATGTCTCATCTATTAGCTAAATAAAAGCATGTCTTTTGTGTAATCAGTGCTATTGTATGTATTAATGCTATTAGATGTTTTACACTATAATCAACAATCAGTAGTCTGAAGAATAAATTATGTCAAGTTGGAACACCAGAAAAGTTCCTAAAAAGAAGCACAAAAAGAGGAAGTTAAAAATGCAGTCTTAGTAGAACGACAATATCTCCCTCATTTTGTAATGAAATTCAGAATTTAAAAATGATTTGGAAAGATGGGAATGAGGAGAACAAAACCTAGAAACTGTTTGAAGAGATTCACCAAAATAAATGTGTAGTTTTTGACTGAAATAAAAGTGGCGTGAAAGAAGGCAACGAAATCAGAGGAAGAAGATTTAATTTTTCTCCCTAAAAATAGGATCTTAGATCCACATTCATGGCAGATTGATTGAGAATAGGAATTCCATAAATTCATTGTAATCAAGGAATCAAATGGGAAGAGTTTCATGAGATAATAGAGTTCATTTTTTTTAGCAGCAATAGTGTAGTTGTTTGTAGTTTTCATTTCATAGTTTATTTTCCAACAATATTTCCATTCCCTGTTATTTACATTTCTAAAATTTTTCTTTGAATGCTCTTAGAGTAGATTTGATTCCAACAATTTCTTTCATGCATTGCCTTTCAATTATGTTTGTAGAAAAAGAATGTCATACAAATGATTTCTTCTCCCTCTTGCATATCACCATGGACACCACTCTAGTTTGATATTTTAATTAAATGATGAGGATTGCATCGACCCTCGTCATTTTGGGTGCCATTGTCGGGGATAGGTGTCATTAGGGAATTGTTGTTGATCTGATGATAACATGGTTAAAGAGAAAATTGGTTTGGCAAGTCTTTTTTAGGTTTATTATTTTAGAAACTCCCCCCAAAATAATAGATCCAAAGGAAGAGGTTCTTGCATGCAAAGGTGACAACTCTTGTGCAACCTCCTCAACTGGAGGACCATGAATTCAAGCCCCAACAAGAGAAAGATTATTGTTTGCATGCCTTCAAAGTCCAAGGAGGGTTTCCCGATCAGATATTTGAAGGACAAGGAGTTGCATCAAGTCATACATGCAACAGAATGTGAGGAAGGATTGCAAGATCTTTCCAATCAACCTAGAATCAGATATTATGGAGAAGGCTTCCATTTCAAAGGAAGGTGAAGCATCAGAGTTTAAATCTTTAATCATCTTCTTCTCATGGTTTTCTTCTTTAAAAAAGTTAAATGTATGGATCCATCTTTTGAGAAAAGGATGTTATTTTCCACAACCAGTTAATGGTTTTGTGTAACCTATCTCTACATCAATAAGTAGAGTATAATAGAGTAGGTTTCTTTTATGCAAATAAGTGTTTTGCACATGCTATGTCTTTTTCTCTAAAGCTCAAAAACATGCATTTCTCCATAAAAGTTGCCCCCAAGAGCTTTTGCAAATTTCTTTTGGCATTTGAAGACATTCTGGATCTCTCCATAACTATCCATGGGCTCTATTTCCATCATTAGAACATTGTGGATCTCTCCAGAGCCACTGAGGGAGAAAAAACAATTAGCTCTGGATAGCTCGAGATAGCCCCAAAGTAACTCAGAACTGACCATGAAGAAAAGACAACAAACTCTGGATAGCTCTGGAGTAACTCAGAATATCTTTAGAGCATCTCTAGTACATCTCTAGAAGCAATTGCACTAAAGGTGAAGAGATTGGCTCCAAAAGCTCTCAATGAGTTGCAGGAGGACCTGCAACATTTTAGGTATAGGGGAGATTATGAGACAAAAAAATGTCTCATCTATTAGCTAAATAAAAGCATGTCTTTTGTGCAATTAGTGTCATTGTATGTATTAATGCTATTACATGTTTTACATTGTAATCAACAATCAGTAGACTGAAGAATAAATTCTGTCAAGTTGGAATGCCAGAAAACTTCCTAAAAAGAAGCATGAAAAGAGGAAGTTAAAATGTAGTCTTAGTAAAATGGCGATGTCTCCCTCATTTCTCAATGAAATTTAGAATTTGAAAATGATTTGGAAAGTTGGGAATGAGGAGAACAAAACCTAAAAACTCTTTGAAGAGATTCACCAAAAAAATGTGCAGTTTGTGACTGAATTTGACTGAAATAAAAGTGGCATGAAAGAAGGCAGCGAAATTAGAGGAAGAAGATTTAGTTTTTATCCCCAAAAATAGGATCTCAGATCCACATTCATGGCGGATGGATTGAGAATAAGAATTCTATAAATTCATTGTAATCAAGGAATCAAATGGGAAGAGTTTTATGAAATGATAGAGTTCAATTTTTTTAGCAGCAATAGTGTAGTTGTTTGTAGTTTTCATTTTATAGTTTATTTTTCAGCAATCTTTCCATTCCCTGTTATTTACATTTCTAGAATTTCCCTTTGAATGCTCTTAGATTAGATTTGTTTCCATCAATTTCTTTCATGCATTGCCTTTCAATTCTATTTGTAGAAAAAGAATGTCATACAAATGATTTCTTCTTCCTCTTGCATATTGCCATGGACACCGCTTTGGTTTGACATTTTTAATTAAATGATGAGGACTGCAGTGACCCTCATCATTTTTGGTGCCGTTGCTGGGGATAGGTGTCATTAGGGAGTTGTTGTTGATCTGGTGACAACAGGTCAAAAGAGAAAATTGGTTTGGCAAGTCTTTTTTAGGTTTATTATTTTAGAAACTCCCCCCAAAACAACAGATCCAAAGGAAGAGGTTCTTGCATGCAAAGATGACAGCTCTTGTGTAACCTCCTCAATTGAAGGACCATGAATTCAAGCCCCAACAAGAGAAAGATTATTATTTGGACGCCTTCAAAGTCCAAGGAGGGTTGCCGATCAGATATTTGAAGGACAAGGAGTTGCATACAGTCATGCATGCAATAGAATGTGAGGAAGGATTGCAAGATCTTTCCAATCAGCCCATGCATCTACTAGAATCAGATATTACGGAGAAGGCTGTCATTTCAAAGGAAGGTGAAGCATCAGAGTTTAAATCTTCAATCATCGTCTTCTCATGGTTTTCTTCTTTAAAAAAGTTGAATGTACGAATCCATCTTTTGAGAAAAGGATGTTACTTTCCACAACCAGTTAATGGTTTTGTGTAACCTATCTCTACATCAATAAGTAAAGTATGATAGAGTAGGTTTCGTTTATGCAAATAAGTGCTTTGCACATGCTATGTCTTCTTCTCTAAAGCTCAAAAACATGCATTTCTCCATAAAAGTTGCTCCCAAGAGCTTTTGCAGATTTCTTTTGGCATTTGAAGACATTCTGGATCTCTCCATAACTATCCATGGGCTCTATTTCCATCATTAGAACATTCTGGATCTCTCCATAGCCGCTAAGGGAGAAAAAATAGTTAGCTCTGGATAGCTCCAGATAAGCTCTGGCTAGCCCCAGAGTCACTTAGAATTGACCATGAAGAAAAGATAGCAAACTCTGGATAGCTTCAGAGTAACTCAGAATATCTTCAGAGCATCTCTAGTACATCTCCAGAAGCAATTGCAATAAAGGTGAAGAGATTGGCTCCAAAAGCTCTCAATGAGTTGCAGGAGGACCTGCAACATTTTAGGCATGGGGGAGATGATGATACAAAAAAATGTCTCATCTATTAACTAAATAAAAGCATTTCTTTTGTGCAATTAGTGCCATTGTATGTATTAATGCTATTACATGTTTTATATTGTAATCAACAATTAGTAGATTGAAGAATAAATTCTGTCAAGTTGGAATGCCAGAAAACTTCCTAAAAAGAAACATGAAAAGAGAAGTTAAAAATGCATTCTTGGTAAAATGGTGATATCTCCCTCATTTCTCACCTAAATTCAAATTTTCAAAATGATCTAGAAATCTGAGAATAAGGAGAACAAAACCCAAAAATCATTTGAAGAGATTCACCAAAATAAACGTGTAGTTTGTGACTGAATTTGACTAAAATAAAAGTGGCGTGAAAGAAGGCAGCGAAATCAGAGGAAGAAGATTTAGTTTTTCTCCCCAAAAATAGGATCTCAGATCCAAATTCATGACGGATTGATTGAGAATAAGAATTCTATAAATTCATTGTAATCAAGGAATCAAATGGGAAGAGTTTTATGAAATAATAGAGTTCAGTATTTTTAGCAGCAATAGTGTAGTTGTTTGTAGTTTTCATATCATAGTTTATTTTCCAGCAATCTTTCCATTCCCTATTACTTACATTTTAGAATTTTCCTTTGAATGCTCTTAGATTATATTTGATTCCAGCAATTTCTTTCATGCATTGCCTTTCAATTCTGTTTGTTGAAAAAGAATGTCATACAAATGATTTCTTCTCCCTCTTGCATATCGCTATGGACACTGCTCTGGTTTGACATTTTTAATTCAATGATGAGGACTGTAGTGACCCTCATCAGTCACCATGAATTGCCTTTAGAGTTGCTTCAGTCACCCCTACAAAACAAACAAAATTCTTAGCATTCTTCAAGAAAAGAGGCATTAACTTTGCATGGACATATGTTGATATGCCTAGATTGGGCCCTTCATTGGTAGTACATCACTTGGTAGTGTATCTTGATGCCAAGTCAGTCAAGTAGAAGCTCAGGAAAATGCATCCATAGATAGCACTTCTAGTGAAAGTTGAACTCAAAAGACTTCTAGATGTTGAATTCATTTGACCCATCGACTATCCCGAATGGGTCTCAAATATTGTTCCAATATCAAAAGTCACTGGGGGCATACACATATGTGCAGACTTCAAAGACCTGAACAAAGCATGTCCCAAGGATGACTTTCCTCTACCAAACATTGACATCATAGTGGATTTAATAGATGGACACGAGATGTTATCTCTTATGGACATTTTTTTGTGCTACAACCAAATCAGAATCACTGAAGAAGATCAACACAAAACTTCTGTCATTTGTGCATGGGGTACTTACTATTGGGTAGTCATGCCCTTTGGCCTTAAGAATGTTGGGGCCACATATCAACGTGCTATGACTGTATGTTTCACAATATGTTCCACAACATCTTAGAAGATTATGTAGATGATGATGAGGTGCAATCAACCTCATCCTAATTTGACCCAATTACCCCTTTTTACATTGATAGGTTGACCCAAATTATGCCAATATATTAAAATCTTAAATATTGTTTATTTATGAAGGAATAGTGTATAAGGCTTTATTCTTAATTTGATTTAATTTTGATCACTAACATTGACAAAAGTGTTGTGAAAAGATCTATTATTTCATAAACAGAACTTGGGAACAATGAAGTGGAGAAAGCGGTCATTTAATGAAGATTGGAGTAAGCAGCGTCAGAAGTTAGAAGCATCGAAAATGAAGGAAAATAGTAGTTGAAGACTTCAGTTACTTTATGCTTGTCTGTCCATATAGCATCTATTTTATTTTATGTTATTTCAAGACATCAAATACATTTAAGCTCCCACTTGGAGCCTCTTTTATTTTTTCACTACAAGTCATACTCTTTAAAGGTAGTTTGTTATGTTTTTTGTTAGAAGACTTTTGAAGCGACAATGATAAGCTGCCCTAGATTGTTGGATATTCAGTAGATATAAGAAAACCTCATGTTTTTATGGTACACAACAATGATAATAGAATGTTCAAAGTTGCTTTGAAAATTCAATAAGTTTTTTGTATATGGATTTGTGTTGTTACTGTTTGATATGATTTGAGTTAGTTCAAATATTCCAAGAGCTGGCCACTCGAACTGGTAGGAGATAGATAAGTATTTCTTTTGGTGTTATGTGAATGTGTTATTGTCATTATTAATGTTACAAAGTTGTTTTATGTCCTTTCAAAAATGTTGTATCTAGTTTGTGTCAACCTACAGGATTCATGTTGTGATTATTGTTTAAGTGAAATTTAGAACTCGTTTGTAGTTAAAAATTTGATAAGTGTTGATTAAGATAGTCTGGAGTTCTAAAGCTTCTTTCCATTATTCAATGGTAGAGAAGTTGTAGAGCTCTTTTGTGGTTTAAATTTCCATAGTTTCATATAATTTTTGAAGTATACTCTAGTTCTTGTTTTTCTCATGCTTTCAGAAGATTAGTTTCATTAGTTTTCTCTAGTAAAGGATGATAATTTTTAGTTATTTTCTCAAAGTTTTGCTTAGCATAAATTTCTAGGCTTTCTAGTTTAAAATTTGTCTGCAAATCTCATTTAAGAAGGAAAATAAAAAAATGCTGCTAAAATGAGATACTTGAACTTCCTATTACATATAGCCTTTGGACACAACTCGGTCAATAAAACTAATATATTTCAACTAAAGTACAAGGTCTAATGACACCCTGTCACTTTTTGGCGCCATTGTTGGAGACTATCCACATTGTGTCATTAGGATAGCAATTAGGTAACTCTTATATAGTGCTTCGAAAATACAGTTGACTCCTTTTTTTGCATGGTCAGGAAAAGGGGCCCACACGGAAGATTCATAGTAAAAACCCCCCAACTAGTTGTTCCAACCACTGACCCAAGGGAGATAGAAGCCTTAGTCAAAGAATTTTTTCAATATGAATTGGTCAGTGAGGACCAACCTAAGACTTCTCAAAATACCTCAGATACTCAGCCATTACAACAAGAATCTAGGAAGGAATACATTCCTTTAGATATAATGGCTAATAACAATAATGACCCTTTCAATAACCATAATGGAAGGAGAGCAACAAACAACCAAGATGATAACCAAAATGGGAGGAGAGTAGCTCAAACATTCACTTACCACATTGCTCTCAACCCAGATGAAGATGCATCGATGAAAAACATTTCACCTTCTATCCTACCAACTTTTATAAGATTGGCTTCCAAAGACCCAGACTAGTTTCTCTTCAAATTTAAAGTCCTTTGTCAGACATACGATTACAAAAATGATAACCAGAAACTGAAACTATTTCCTTCTACCCTACGAGATTCCACTATGAGATGGTTCATGGGTTTGGTTTCAAAATCAATCACCTCTTGGGATGATATGGAACTGTCTTCTTGGAAAACTGTCTTCTTGGACAAATATCAAAATTATTGCAGGGTCAATGATAGAATGGAAGAATTGTTTAGGCTCAAACAAAAAGAAGATGAAATCCTGGAAGATTTTCTAGACAGATTCATCTTTGTAGTGAAGCATTGTGGAGAGGAAACAATGAACCAAGAGATCCTTAGAACGATATTCCTTAAGGGCCTTGATGAGGATGCTCGAAGGAGTCTAGACTTGATGGGAAAAGGAGACGTAGCTAAACTTGACCTCTCATAAATCTTTGAATTATGCATAAAATTTTCTCAAACTTGAGGGGGAATAAGGAAGTCTAGCCTGATGAGAGGATCAAATGAAATTGGTCAACTGAGAGAGGAGATTGCAAACCTAAAAATTGACATTCTTGTTCAGTTAAACACCACCTTGGATGGAATACAAGCTAAGACATGTAATCCTAAAACTTTATCCATATATTGCCCCAGATGTAGGAATAAACATCTGTTAAAAGAGTGTCCAATGGATAAAAGTGACAATTGTCATATTTGTGAAAAGAACCACCCCACTGACCAATGTGAAATACTCAATGTAGTTAAAAATTCCAAAAAGAAGACTCCTCAAGTAGAGGAGGAAATCAACTACATGGGACAAAGACCAAGAGGAAATTTCTCCTATGGCCAAAATTTAAATCCATCGTGGTGACCTCAAAATAATTGGAATAATAATTAGTGGGTGGAACCTTGGTCACAAACACCGCCTAACTGGGGACCGTATCCATGGGGACACCTAGATTGGATAAATCAGCCTTGGATGAACCCTCAATGGATGAATCAATCACATCAACAGTGGTATCCTCAGAACTCTACACCACAGTGGAATCAACCTACTAATCAATTCTATCACAGACCACAAAAAATGCCCAATCCACAACAAAACCTCTTACCAACCCCTCAAAACAATCAACAAGCTGAGCAAGTAAGTCAACCCCAACTACTGACACAACTAGTTGCTAATCCAAAGAACAACCACCATGTTGCATCGGTATACTCCACAAAGCAAGAAAATATGGTCGGGTTTAATGTTATCTATTGTGGTAACTTACAATTAAGGTCAGGGAAAAGACTTCAACAACCTACCATCATTGAAATTACAAATGGTAAAAAGGAGACGTCTTTTGAAGAAACGGAAAGGATCACCATGCATATGAAGTAAATTCTTGAGAATGACCAAAACATATCCACTGATATTCCAGAAATTTGTTCTAAAGTTCCAGCATCATCCTCTAAAAAACCCTCAAAAAAGTTCCTCAATGGATCTCTGTAACCACCTCCAGAGAAAACTAAAAAACAACATTCACCATCCTTTTCGAAGGATGACTTCAACACAAAAGGTAAACCTCGAGCACCTTTTCCAGAGAGACTTAAGGAAGTCTCTTCAAAGAGTTCTCCAAAAGTAGTAATGTCAACTGAAACCACTCTAATCCAAGAGATTAAATGGCTTAACATTGAGATACCTTTGTTGGAAGCAATCAGAGAAATTCTAGAATTAAACCAATTGGTTAAATAGTTATGTATAAAGACACTAGGAAGGAAAAAGAAGCAAATTAACACTATGTAGATTAACGGTTATTTGGCTAATCTTCTTTCTCAGGAAATTCTTCCACCAATATGGTGATCCTGGTAGTCCTATGATAATTGTAGTAATCAATGAGGTGGAAATCCCTAATGCACTAGTTGATTTAAGGGCCGCAATCAATGTCATGACTTTAGACGACATGGAGAAGTTGGGACTTACAAACTTGCACCCCACAACTACCATTTTACAAATGACAGATTGGTCTATAGCTATTCCAAAAGGGGTTCTAGAGAATATTTATGTTAAATTTGAAAACTGGGAATATCTAGTTGACTTCCAAGTGATTTGATCACATATTACTAAAGATAGCTATCCATTAATATTAGAGTGACCTTGGTTAGCCATAGTCACAACTAAAAGAGACTGTAGAGTAGGAGGAATGACAATTTCAAATGGCCTTATTACAACAAACACTTGTCACTATATCCCCCTTGGCAACCCTCTACAAATAAAAATGGTAAAGTTTGGATAGATGGACCTAGTCACCTTTGTAAACAAGAAAATTTGGCTTTTTTAGCAATGGTGGTTATCAAGCAACATGGTGAAGAGATAGAAAATGGATTGGAAAATGACACAGGAAACAACACCATAAATTTAAATGACAAAGAGGTCTCTGAAACTGATGAGACTTTAGAAAGCCTGATCCAGTCTAGTGCCATAGAAATCGTTCATGATGAAAAGAACTTCCTCACAACATTTCATTGCCCATTAGCTAATATAATTCCAAGAACATATCACTTTCTAAAAGGCATAAGCACATACCATATGATGCAACCACATAGTTGTCCACTCAATACTTTGATGAGTGAAAACTATACCATTACCTCTAAACATCCATGAACTAAAACAATAATGCTATTACCTAGAAAGACCCTTAATATTAATAGATGGCTAACTAAAACAGACAAACTTAAATTGATCAATGTGCTAATGAATAGATCTAAAGCTTTTGCTTGGGACTATATAGACATGCGATAAATACACCCGAGTGTCTGCACTCACCACATCTACACTGAAGATGTTCAACCAGTTTACCAACCACAACGTAGACTCAATCCTACACTCTAAGATATAGTAAAGACAGAAATAGAAAAACTCCTACAAGTAGGCTTTATTTACCCTATCTCCAATAGCAAGTGGGTCTCACCTCTTGTGGTTGTTTTGAAGAAGGGTGGAAAGTGGAGAGTATGTGTAGATTACAAAGAACTTAACAAAGCAACCTATAGGGACTACTTTCCATTACCATTCATAGATCAAGTCTTGGATAACCTAGCTGGTAGGAAATATTTCTCATTCTTGGATGGGTTTAGTGGATATAATCAAATACAAGTAGTTGTTGAGGATCATGACAAGACTACTTTCACTTGTCCTTGGGGAAATTTTGCATATCGAGTCCTTCCCTTTGGACTATGTAATGCTCCTTCAACCTTTCAGAGAGTTGTGCTAGCAATATTCACTGAACTTGTAAATGAATGTGTGGAAGTGTACATGGATGATTTCATAGTGTATGGGTCTACCTACGACGAAGCACTCAAAAATCTAGACAAGGTTCTGCAATGATGTGAAGAACACCAACTATCCTTGAGTCATGAAAAATGTTTAATAATGGTAGAACAAGGGATAGTACTGTGACATCACATCTCAATAGAAGGAATAAAAGTGGATAAAAAAATCAAGTTGATACAAAAATCAGAATCTCAGAAAAATCAAATTGATGTTCAGAGCTTTTTAGGACATGTTGACTACTACCAAAGGTTCATAGAAAACTTTAGTAAAATCGCGGCTCCAATGTTCTCTCTTCTATAGAAAGATGTAGAGTTCTCCTGGACTACAGAATGTCAAAAATCATTTGAAGTCATTAAATAAAAACTTACTATCACTTCTGTATTACCGTTCCATATATATACGCATATGCCTCAAATAATGTAATCGGAGTAGTCCTAGGACAAGAAGATGAAAGTGGAGGAAAATATGCTATATATTTCATAAGTAAGAATTTGAGTCCTACTGAGAGAAACTACACAACTACTGAAAAGGAATTTTTATCCGTAGTTCATGCCATAAATAAATTTCAACACTACATCACAGGTTACAAAGTAACTATTTATATAGATCATTAAACAATTAAGTACCTCATGAATAAACCTGCGGTGAGTGGAAGGATAATTATATGGTTGTTGCTTCTCTAAGAATTTAATGTAACTATCATTGAGAAACCTGGAAAGTTTAACGTAGTAGCAAAATTTCTATCTAGGATACAAAAAAAAAATGGAGATTGTGAACCTGTTCAAGACGAGTTTCCAGATGAAAACTTATTTACCATCTCCATTAAAACACCTTGGTTCACAAATATAGCTAATTATTTAGCTACATCAGAATGTCCACTAGATTTCACATCCAAGCAAAGAAAACATTAATCAGAGAAAGTGATCAATTTAAATGGATAAACAGGTTATTATTTAGAAGTGGACCTGTGTCGATGTGCAAGACTAGATGAGACTTACAGCATCTTGTGGGCATGCCATGATGACCCCTCAGGAGGATATTATTTCGCAAAGCGAACTTCTCATAAGATTTTGGGTGCTGAATATTATTGGCCCTCCATGTGTAAAGATGTAGAAAAATATGTTCGACACTGCGATGAATGCCAAAGAGCGGGGGGACCAACTGCATCTAGAGAAATGCCCTCCAACCACAAATAGTTCTGGAACCATTTGAAAAATGGGGACTGGACTTCATCGGACCCATAGATCCACCCTTGCAAGGTAAATAATATATCCTTGTTTGTACTGATTACTTGACTAAATGAGTGGAAGTTCAAGCGCTCAAGGTCGCTAGAGAGGAACAGGTCACGAATTTCCTTTATAACAAAATATTCCTCAAATTCAGAGCCCCTAGATCCATTGTCATATATCAAGGACCACAATTCATGTCCAAGGTCCTTTTAACCTTCACTGATAATTTCCAAGGAAGTCACAAGAAATCATCTCTTAACATCCTCAAGCAAATGGTTAAATGGAAGTAATGAATAGGGAACATGAAAATATCTTGAAAAAATAGTTTCATCAGGAAGAAAGGATTGGACTAGAAAACTACATGAACTAGTCTAGGCTTATAACACTACATGGAAATTGACCATTGGTTTTACACCCTATGAGCTAGTTTTTGGAAAGAAACCCATCCTTCCAATTGAATTTGAACTTCAAATGCTAAGAACAACAATGGAGGTCAGTTTAGACCTCAACCGAGCCCAGATAGAATGAGGCATGCAACTTAGTGAGCTTGATGAATTTTGTTTAGAAGCTATTTATCAAACCAAACTAGTGCAACAACAAAGGAAAGCATGGCATGACAGACATATAAAAGAGAAAAGATTTAATCATGGTGATTGGGAGTTATTGTTTGACTCTAGATATAAGGATCAAAAAGGAAAAATCCAAACTTGTTGGTTAGGACCTAATGAAATCTCTTAAGTATTCTAGAACGGAGTAGTGCAACTTAAACCCATCAATTCAATGTTTGAAAATGTAATACTTCTATATTTAACATTTGACAATAACATACAACAGTTCGATGTAAAATAATTTTGGATATAATTGATGTTGACAACTAATTGTTTGAATCTTTGGTTTTATGAGGTATCAACCCTAAGTGGGGGGAAAGTATCATGTGAGAGGGCATTATCATAATTCAATGGTGATATGGGTAGAGAGGTAATGATATATATTATATTCCCTATTTGATCCAATTATTAGAACCTTAGGTCTAGATCATAATTGTTGAGTTGATGCAATGTCAACTACATTCTTGTTATCGTCTTGAGATAGTTACTCATTTAAAATTGGATCTAGTTGTTGCACATGATCAATGTACTATTTTATTAATTATTTATGTGTTCGTGTGTATCATTTACATAGTATCATAAGTCATCATATGTATTTAAGTACCATTATGGTTCTATATGATTGTATTATCTTATTGTTGACCAAGTTCATCTTTTGTAACTAAGTTCCTAAGAAATTCTCCTTTACCTTATGGTCTGTATGTTTCACCCTCATTTTGTTCCTCTTCTACTTTTGTCTTCAACTCAAAAACTAATTGTGAAATATCCTTGACATGTCAAAGCCCATCTTTTGTCAAAACTTATTAAAAATGGCTAAGAGGCTTACAAAATTTACAAATTGTTAGAGATTTGTGTGGTTTCCACAACCAAAGAAACCTCTAACAAAGTTTCAGGTTTGCTTTTTCCCTCGACAAAGTATAAGAAGAAAGCAAGGACCAAAGTTTCGTTTGGTTCTCGCAACTGACGAAAACTCTGACAAAGGAGAATTTAAAACTTTAACTCTAAAGTGATCGATCAGGGAATGAAGGGCAAAAACTAAATCAGAGGTTCACTTGGTTTTCACAACCAACGAAACCTCTGACCAAGTGATTCCCAAAGAAAGTGAAGGAAAGAGAAAAGAAGAAAAGTGAAATTTTGCAAAAAGAGAAAAGAAGGAAGAAGAGGGAAGGTCTGAACTCTAACCTCCAAAAAACATTAAACACTTAGAGAAATTTGCCAAGAACAAGGTGGAGTTTGAAGATGATGGGGATGGAAGGATGAGGGACAAAACTCTGAATTCCAAAACTCTGACTACACTGAAAACACAAGGCAAACTCATGATTTTGGGACTTAGCTGATTTGGGTAGTTTTTCCTTGCATTATAGAGGGTGAAAACACCAAGATCTCATGGATCTTTAGGCTATTTGGCCAAAAGGCAAAATAGGATAATAATCATCTTTTGGGCTTTCCCCTTGTATATTTTGAAAGGTAAACCAATGAAAACCTATGAAAGATGTCTCCAATCAGTTATAAGTTATAGGTTCATGTGGGATTCAAATGGAACTTGGGGGCAAAATGGGGCATTTTGGGGACTGATTTTTTAGATGTCAACAAATTGGAGACAACTAATTAGTGACAACTTACACAAGCAGTTGACAAAATTTTCTATTAAGCAAGAGTTGTATATGACTTCTTACCTATTTTACTCTATTTCTAGTATGTAGCCATGGCTAGGATTGCATGTGGTTGGGGCATATGATAAGGACTATAAAATCTATGATTACTATCCATTGTTATAGCTGCAAAATAGTAATAGACACTATAGGAGAGTCGATGATTCGTATACTATGTTGACTATAAGAGAATTGTACGCTAATGTAGGACAAAGATTATCCTAACCAAATTTATAGCTACAAGTACCCTGCTATTGAAATCCAAAGGTCTTCCCTCTTTCATCAATAAAACCCTATTTCAACCCTCTAAGCATCGCTTTCTATAAATGGTTTTGAAAAATTTGGCATGGCAAGTTTTGGTATGGTACAAATGATATGTTTGAGGAGGGTAAAGGCACACTTCGCTGCTTCATACCACATGAAGGAATTTCTTCTTAATAGTAGGTTAGAGGAGATGTAATTTTACCATAGTCTTAGACAAATTTGTGGTAATGGTCTATGAGACCTAAAAAATCCTCGAAGACTTTTAAGAGTTAGTAGTTTGGGCATATTTTGCATGTCCTCAAATTTCCTAAGATCAACTGTAACACCTTTGGTGGAGATAATATGGTTGAGACATTCCACCTTTTTTATACCAAAATAACTCTTTGAGTGCTTTGCAAATAACTAATTTGTTGATACAAGTTGCAAGGTCCAATACAAGTGCGTGAGACATTGTTCCCATGTCTTGTTGTAGATGAGAATGTTAATGATTCAAACCAATATAAATGTATGAAGGAATGGTCAAAAAATGTCATTAGACTCTAGAATGTGGATGGAGGATTTGTGAGGCCAAATGACATCACCAAAAAATCATAATGTCCCTCACAAATCTAAAATGTTGTCTTAGGGATATCTTCCTCCCACAAGAAAATATGATGGTGTAGACACATAAAATTGACCATGTCTTTCGAAATCATCTTGTTCTAGGCCCCTTTCATGACCCCTTCCATCATCCAATTAGTTAAATAAATTGTATTTATTTAATTAATCCCTTTTATCCATTTATCTCCCTTTAGATCAAATTAAATAAAATTTATTTATTCAATTTTATCCCCATATTCCTTTAATTAATTTAAATAAATTAAATATTTATTTAAATTAGCTCTCACATGCCACATGTCTTTCATAATTTAAATAATTTTATTATTTAAATTATTTATACCACTCACATCCTTATTTTAACCACTTGTCATCCTCATTAAATATGCGTCATAAGCACTAAAATTAACTCTTTATCCTAGCCATCCACCTCATACCGCATCATTCCAATCTTAGCCATCCATTTTATTCCTTTTGCATCTATAAATTGAACCTCTCATTTCAAATCAAATGCCCCAAAATTTTTTAATATGCACATTTATACTTCATTTTTATTATCTTTTACTTCCATTATGTCCAAGTTATGCTAGTTTTATGAGCAGTCCACAATGCATGATCCATAGAACAAAATTGGTGGAGCTTGGGTGCACTCTACCCCATTCTATCAGAAGTGTGAATTTGTGCAAGGTTTAAGGTATTGTTGTATTGGTTTATCTTTCATGTTATTTCCTTGCATTATTTTCATAGCTTCATTTTTGACACGCCTGGTGTTTTAACCCTATTTTTGCAAGATTTCCAAGATTTTGTTGCAGGTCGAGGTTGTTGCAAGTATGTGCCTAATCGGTGTTGTCATTGATGTCAACATATCTTTGTTGTTATTGGTGTCAATTGTATCCTATTTTGTTATTTGTTTAGAAGCTTTATATGTTGAGGATATTGAGAAAATTTGCCCCTCCAGAAGAAACAATGAGTTGCAATAAATTGTAGTGAAGATAATGTTGTTGATAAAAGAACAGTGCAGAAGATTGCTCCGCATTTCTTGTTGATTGGATATCTTGGTCTACATATTGGAAGATATTTAGAGGCATGTCTGAAGATGCTACATTTTGAGTTTGAGCCTTTAGTATGAATAATTGAGGACGCTATGTTCACCAAAGTAAAACCTGCTTTTTTTGTTCATTCACTGGTATCTGGGAGAAAGTATTTTGCTCTGCATTCCTCTGCAGTTATTTATTTCGGTTTACAATTCTAGAGTGATGTCTGGGATGATGATATGCACCTAAAATTACAATGGTTCATGATTTGGCAGTCCACAAATGATCTTTCTTTAGTGACAGTTGATGATAGTTGAGTTCTTATGTTCCGGTTGGAGAAATCTCATGGTTCGAGTGGTTAGATATTGTGTGGATGTTCCTGGTGACTACAATGTGCTTGTGGATGTCTCCTGATTGTGTTCCTACCTTTTTCTTTGGTCTGCAAGGAGTCTTTCAGATTGGAATTGAAGATTGTTCCTAGATAACATAGTGCGAGCTCCAGTCTTAGCTGACACAGATGATTCTACTAATTGCAAAGATTCATAGAAGATTGTAGAAGCGTGTAGCAGCGTAGAAGATTGTATTTGGGCCCTTGCTAAGGCGCGATGTGATCCGCTTATAATTTTGTGTCTTCTCCTTAGCATAATTTTGTATTAGGTCAAAACCTATTTTATATGTTTGCAATATCATCATTGGAGAGTGGCCCAATGCTTGATAAATGTAATGTTGTTGTAATGTTGACTTTGATGAACATTCCAAACTTGATGAATGATATATATACTTGTAATTGAGTCGTGGAAAAGATGTCCATGTGTAAGAATGTGAAGAGAAGGGAAAGAGTGAGAAGGCAGAGTAGAGTGGAGGAATTGTTTTGTGCTTCAATGGAACTAAACTTTGGCATGGTGTAGATGCTATCGTCTCAATTCAAACGCTTGGTAGTGAGCCACCCCTTAGCAGTGAGTCACCCCTTGGCAGTGAGCCTCTTTGAGTAGTGAGCTTTGGGCAGTGAGCCTCTGATTTTCAGTACTATGCTTTACATAATAATCTTGTGGGTTAACCCCCACCATGGTTTTTCCCTTAACAGGGTTTTCCACGTAAAAATTTGGTGTCTATTGTGTATGATCTTGCAGTTGCATTCTATGTTTTCATGTTCTAATCATAACAACAGTAAATAAGTGGATGATGTTTTAAGATGTAGAAATTGTTTAAGTTTTGTGACAATTGATTCACCACCCCCCCTCAGTTGTCTTATGTATTTCAACAATTGGTATCAAAGCCAAGTTCCTCGAAAGAAAGCTTGACCGCTTGAGGTTGATCTAGGATGTCGTACAAGAAGGAAAGTCCACAGTTCAATGGAATGAACTACTCCATCTAGAAGATTCACATGAAAACCCATCTCCTCAGCTTGGGTTATAGTGTTTGGAAAATAACCAAAAATAAGTATGAAATACCGAAGAATGGTCTACAAACTAAAGATGAGATCAAGCAATTTGAGTTGAACATAAAGCCAAAGATGCCTTGGTAAGTGCCTTATCTGACACCGAAGTAACAAAGATCATGGAGTTGGAAACTGCTTATGACATCTAGGAAAAGTTGAAGAATCTATATGAAGGAGATGAATCTGTGAAGAGCGCCAAGTTGCAGAGTTTGAAGGCAAAATATGAATGTTTGAAGATGAGTGAAGATGACAACATATTCATGCAAAAGGTTGATGAACTTGTGAGTAGAATTAGAAGTATGGGAGGAAAATTTGAGGATATTGAAGTTGTGAACAAAATTCTTAGATCACTACCTAAATCATATAGTCATAAGGTGGCCGCAATTGAAGTAATGACAGTGACAAAGATTACAAAAGATCAGCTACTTAGGAAGCTGACAACCTTTGAAATGAGAGAACTTGGTGATTCACTTCCAAATACAGAGATTACTTTCAAGGCCAACACTTCAGAAAGAACCACCAGATATGACAAGTACAAGGTGGAACTAGATTATGAGCTTGAAGAACTTGAAGCCAACTTTGTTAACAGTCTGCCCAGAGGTACTGGTAAGTTCAAAGGCAAACTACCTTTCAAATGTTTCATTTGGGGTAAAGTTGGTCATTACGCTTCTAGATGCCCCACAAGAGTTCCTAAGCCAAGATCTAATAGACCTAGGATCCCAAAGAAATGTTATTATGTTGAAGATCTTGATGATGATGAAGGAGTATCAGATGGTGAACCAGATAATGCTAATACTTATTGTAATGAATGCTTGTTTATTTCTATTAAAGAAGAACCTGTGTCTACTAATCCTGCTAGCTATGTGAAGGAGAAAAACCAACGGAAAGTGCCTTGGCTGCTCAAGTTGTTGAAGACAAAGATGAATGGGTTATTGATAGTGGTTGCTCTCATCACATGACTGGTGACAAAAGTAAGTTTGTAAGTTTGGAAAGATGTGATGGAGGAGTACTGGTTAGGTTTGGAGATGATACAGGTGGTAAGATTTGTGGAAAAGGATCCATTTCTTTTGATGGCAAGCATAAAACTGAAGATGTCTTGTATGTGAAAGGATTAAAGCATAATCTTTTGAGTGTTGGTTAGATGTGTGACAAAGGTTATGATTTGAGATTCAAGGACAATGGATGCAAGATCATGGAAAGCTCTAGACCAGTGATTGCAACTGGTAAAAAGACCAGAGGTAATATCTATCACCTGAAAGGAAATGATAACTATGGCTTGTTGGCTCAGATTGATGAAAGTTGGCTATGGCATAGACAGTTGTGTCACATCAATTTTGACAGCACTGTGAAGATAAGTTCTGCACAGGCTATCAGAGATTTGCCTAAACTAGTAAAGCCTGCTAATCATATTTGCAAGGAATGCCAATTTAGGAAACAAACAAGAACAAGATTCAAGAGCAAAGATCAATCTGTTGAAGGATTGCTGGAGCTAGTGCATACAGATTTGTGTCGACCTACCAGAGTAAGAAGTTTGCAAGGAGACATGTACTTTATGTTGCTTATTAATGGTTATTCTAGAATGACTTGGGTTACCTTTTTGAGAGAAAAAGCAGAAGCCCTAGATAAGTTCAAGGAAATGGTTGAGAATGAGAAGGATTTGAAGATCAAATGTTTGAGATCTGATAGAAGGGGAGAGTTTACATCAAATGAATTCAACTTTTTCTGTGAAGAGAAAGGGATAAAAAAATAGTTATCAGCACCTAGGACTCCACAACAAAATGGAGTTGTTGAAAGGAAGAACAGAACAATTCAAGAGGTTACTAGAACCATGATGAAGGAGGTTGACCTACCGGAAGTATACTGGAGAGAGGCTATTCATACAACTATCTACATTCTAAACAGAGCTCAAGTCAAAGGTAATAGCACCAAAACCCCCTATGAGTTGTGTTGATGGTGGTTTTAGCACACAACAATGTAGGTATGATTGCTAGCATCACACCTCTCTTGAAAAAGGTATCCTATCCTAGATAGGACTGCCCCAAGGATAATACAACTAGGTCTTAGTTTTCTTGTAATTTCTGAGTTGGATGTACTAGTTGTTCCTACAAGGGGTCTTACATGCGGTATGACAGATTTGACAGATTGGGATAGCAACACATGCAAACCCTTATAACTTTTAGCTGATATCTCTATGTAAACTACTGCTGAAATCTAAATCTAACAACTGATAAATAAGACAATGCAAAAGGAAGTAGGGTTTAGAGAGATCCTAAGTGACATTCACAAAGTAAAGATTGTTGCAAGTAGACAAACATTTAGATTTAAACCAATTTTTTGTTTTACCAAGCTAAAACCTTGCTTCAGTGCTGCAAAAAATAGTGTTATCTTCTATGGATTCGTCAAATTTTTAGATTATGTATACATTGATTAAATACCCAAATGCTGGCGTGATTGAATTACTATAATGCAATTGAACTAAGCTTAGTTTAATAGCCCAGGCTAACTATGCATAGCTACTTACAATCAATAAGCAACTAATAGTATGGACTTGAATGTTCATCAAATGCCTTAACAAATCAATAGCATTGCAAAAGCACGATTTAACTATGCATATCAAGATGTGAACCATAAAACCAAATTGACAATACAAGAAACAAATTCAGGCAGAGAAACCTACAGCAACTTGCTTTGCATTAATCAGAAAATTTGGCAGAGTGTCAACAATTCAGCATCAAGAGTCTTACAAATGAGAGAAAGATGGCCCTTTATATAGGAGAGGCGCCATACCGAGTTTTTGAATGTATGGTGGAGATTAACTCAACACCGACGACCCATATTTAACAACATTAAATACATTTATAACAACACTTTGCATTCTCGGATTACAATTTGTCTTGTAGGAAAAGGATGAAGAATTACCTTTAAATACATTGAATTTGGACAATTTAAGTACCCATTTGACTATACATAGAGAAAAGTCACTTTTCAAAGTATAATAGAGACAAAATATCGTCATATGGTCTTCTAAATATAGCATTTTTTACAAGTGACGGGATTTACATTTGTGATTTCAAATAATTTAACATTTTATATGCATCTTCTTCCAAATCTACTTTGTTCTCCTCAGCCTTTTTGTTGTTGTATGCTACCCAGGCTGCCAATCCTGGATTTATATCTGATGGATCTGGATCTTAACATAACTTATTTTGAATTTGAGATTTTCCCAACCTCGGTAGTATTGGGTGTATACGTCCTCCATTATCCTTCTACCCTTTTGAAATGTGACAAAGGATGCTCGAAGACCGCTAACTTTCTCCAACTTTCCAACCACATTCAGAGTGGACTCCCTATGAATTGCTTGGTATAATTTGTCTTTGCAGCGTTGTGCATCCAGTGGAGCAAGATCATCGAAACCGTGATCCAAACATTCTCTGAAAGTATCATTTATCTCATAAATTACATAAAGTACTTTCTCCACTGCCTCCCCATGCAATTCTTTAACTTTGTCAAAGATTTCCTTCTTCAATTTCATCTGCTGATACCACTCTACAGATTTGTGCAGCCTCTCTACCGAAAGAATATTTTCTGCCAGTAAAACTTGGTTGGGCAATTTCCTAATTGCCTGCACTCTCAGGAACATATGGGAGTAATATTCTTCATATGGCTCATATTCTTCGTGCAATTCATCCCATCCCCCTTTCAATGCTTTGAAGTCCTTATGCATCCTGACAACAAAATCAATCACTTCATAACCATAATTATATACTTTATTAAACCATTCCTGCATTCCAACATAATTTGTTTTGATGTCATCAAACTTGGCCAATTCTTCCTTTGATGGCAGGGCTAAAGTTGCAGATGGTTCCCCCTTTGAATTTAATGGTTTCAATAGTGACCTTATGCAGACTCGCAACTCCTCATTTTGCTTCCTCAATTCTTGCTTAGTCATTTCATCTTTATTCAGCTGCTCCATTATTGAGGAAATTGATCTTGTGAAGTCATCAATTCTCTATTTCCTTGATCTGGGACCTAAGTTTATAGTAGAGACGATATAATCTTCAGCTCTCAATACTGTTCTATCCATATCAGCATGAGGGACGTCAATCTCTGCTATTCTTGTGCCTGATGCATCCTTGTATATATGTGACTGTATTTTTGCCTTCTTTGGCTTCTTAGGCTTTTCTTCTTGAGCCAGTAGTGCACCCAAGTCCAACTGCATCATCTCTACCCAAGGTTCCTTTTCTACGAGTCTTTGTTGGAGCCAATTTGGTGCAATGGAAGAAACCTCAAGAGTGTTATCATTAGCATCCTCTTTGTCAAGTGATTCATCATGAATTTCTTCTTCTTCTCCTGATGACTTATCATCTTCCCTTTCATTTGTATCATGCCCAAGGTTCTGGAGATTTTTTGCTATTGCCTGTTGGGCAATTTGTAAAACCTTTTTTGTAGTTCCTTCATCAGTTGGGCCTTCATGTATTTCAATTATCTCAACTCCTGTAGAAGGTGCAAGAGGAGGTTCATCAGAAACTTTTTTTATTTTCTCCTTCTCTTGGGATTCAATTTGTTCCAACACCTTCTCAATTCCTGGTAGTGTAGGAACAACCAAAGGGATGGAGTCTTGTACACTTGATGGGCCAAAGAACTGGTGGCCGAAGCCAATGAATGTGCAGAAAAAGTAGACAAATTAACATGTGTTAAATTGGCAAATGGTGTAAACCCCAAAGGAGGTGGAATGGGAGAGGTAGGTAACGTGGAGGAGATGACAACTGGTGAAGTGATAGGGGAAGAGGGCATAGGGACAGAGGGTGAGAGAATGGAAGAAATGGGTGGCAGGGAGAAGGAGGTAGAAAGTGAGATAGAAGAAATGGAAGGCATGGATGTGGTAGAAATAGGAGGGAATGATGAGGCAGTGATAGAAGGAGTGGGGCCAATGGGGCTACTTGAATCAATCATTACAGAAGATGAAGCCATAGAAACTGTGACTACTAGTGGAGAAGAAGCAGAGGTAGTTTGCTGAATAATGGTGGCAGTAAGAGAAAGTGGAGCAACACTTATGGTTGGAGCAGCAGGAGATGAAGAGGTCACTGGGATGTTTGTGCAATCAGATACTATAGCAGTAGGGTCTCCTATAGTTATGCCAGTTGTCTTGACCTTTTGCTTTTTAGTTTTGGACCATTCTCCTGGCCCACTTGGCATATCCTTCTTCTTAGCTGCCCTTGTCCTTGTGGCAGGGGGCATATCTTTCTTTCTAGCTTTTGGGACAACTTTCTTTGCCTTCCCTTTCTCTGCCAAAGGTATGTGTTCCTCACTATCAGAATGTTTTGAAGGCTCTTGAGGTTGCTCTTCATCATCTGACACTTCTATAGGTTTGTCTTCCTCATCCCCAGACTCCTTCTCAGATTTAAGTGTTGTATAGGTATGTTGCACTCCTTGTCTCTCCAATACTACTTGCAACCTAATTTCTCACCCATACTTTACTCAATCTTTCTGGTTCTTTCATTACTGTATCCAAAGAGCTTTCTTCTGCATTGGCCCAGTTTGGTAGAGGGATAGGTTGTTGATATTGGGATTCCCAAGGTCCTTTCTGCACCACATCATCATCATCATTCAACTGATATGGGGTCTCTATTATATGAAATTTCTTTATGAACCCAAGGGATAGCCTTGAGTGAGTTCTTTTCAACACATCATAGTCATCCACATAGTTAGCCCAAAAATCTTCTAGATGCATCTTGTGTAATAGCTTTTTGCTCACATATTTCTCCATTATTCTTTTAGGGTCAAAATGATATCTCTTTGTATAGAAATGGAGGTTAAGTAACTGCATCTCCTTATCAGAATGCTCAGCTTCTCCAAGAGAGACACATGCATAATTACCTCTACCCAATAGGACTTGACTTTTGTTATGTGGAGATGTTTTAGTTTTTCTGCACAAGTGATCAGTTGTCTTGACAACTCCAAAAGCACCACCTTATCTGTTGGGTACCGAGGTAGCCTATATGGAAGACTAGTGAAGCCTTGGATTCTCAAATAGGTGAACTTTTGAAACTGTATATACCACTTTCCATATTGCAAATTGAATGTGAACACTACTCAAGTCTGAAGCAAATTGAAGTCTTAATGTAACCTTATGAATTCTATAAACTCCTCTGAATTCTCACACACATATTGATTCATGTCCATACTGAACTTTGATCACAACCTTCAAACCCTTATCCTGAAAGCATGAAACATACATCCTAAAGCAATCCTGAAAGCATGACCTGTGATCATGTCTTAGACAGAAAACTCCTCATCAATGAACTCAAGACAACATGCATGATATACACCATTAACCCTAATCCTGAAACATGAATAGCATCATTAGAATTAGCATGGCATGCATATAATTTTACCTCGATAAATGAACAACTCTATCATGTCATCGAGACACACTTGAGACAAACACATTGTATATCCTTAAAGCATCATCCCTCAAACATGTGAAGCAACTCCCCTTGCACAACTCCTATGCCTTTAACATCGACTCCTATGCCTTTGACATCAATGACAAACTATGCCATATGCCAAAGCAACATGCAGGTCCTCCTGTACTTCACAGCCTAGACTTGTTGAGGTGCTATATTTTATCAGTAAGATTTTATTTCTTCTCATGAGTTGACCAAGTAGTGAAGTTTGTATTGCCATTTCCTTTGAACTGCTCAACCTCTTTCATCCATTCTTGAAATTTGGCATCCTCCATATGCTCAGCCTATATGGGCAGTGGCTCAATAATGAGGGGTGGCCTGAATGACCACCTATCCAATCCTATTTATATTTATCCATCAATTTGGACATTGCTCTTGCTTTCCTCAAAAATAACAGGAGGTTGGCTAAGGACACTACTTCCTTCATCTTTTGCTCCAGAGTTAGAGTGTTCCACCTCTTCTTCCCAATTGTGATCATCTGACTAGATGAGTTGTGCATGAAGAGACCAAAATCAATAGCACACTCTTGCAAGTGTTTCTGGTACAGGGGTAAGATTTTTGTTCTGCCTTATGGGGAATAAATTTTTACTCTAAAATGAATCTCAAATCCCATAGGATTTGGACATTCTCTCATGAGGAATAGGCTTGTCTCTACATCCTTTTTGGTGTAAGCGTCCATCCATTCATTCCAAATCTGATGATTTCTCATCAGTGACATAAATTCTCTAAGCTGGATTTCACCTACAAAGTAGTTGATGAAGAAAGTGTGATATTTAATGAAGAAATTATGTAAATATAGTTCACACAGAAAATTCTTGTCTTTATCAGAACTCTTCATGTATACCTCCATGAAATCTTTCTCATCTTGTATATTTTTAGTTAAATCAGAGAGAACCAATGATATTTTCCTTTGGAGGATCTGCTCTTGTAAAAATAGAGCATAACTTCCACTGGGAGGTCTGCAGGTTATGATCTTAGCAGAGAGTGACCACCTTGATGACCTCCTCTAGGGCCTATACTTTTTCTGACAGGGTGGTTACTGCCCTTTGCAGTTGCAGCATTGGCTTGGATTTCTCTAACTCCCGACATCTCCTTTCCCAATGGAATAGGGCCTTAAGAATGCCTATTGGGAGCACCCCTAGATATGCATCAGTTTGAGTCCCCTATTCAATAGTAGCAGCTGGATTGGTTAGCTCATGAAGCATCTCTTCTTGATCATCTATCTTATTGTTGGCCCTTGTCAGCTACTTAGCATGATCCTGCATTTTCTCTATCATTGCTGAAATCAATGTGATGTCATTATCTCTGGCTTTGATAATGCTAGAGGTATTCTTTGTTGCTGCATCTTTTTCCCTGATTTCAGCCTCTTTCCTTTGAATGATCCCATGTTTTTCTTTAAGCTCATTTCTCAACTCCTCTATTTCATGCATCTACTCTGTGTCTTTTTCCTTCATGACCTTCTTGAGGTTAATGATAATCAGGTTCTTTTCCCATAGCAACCTCTTCAAATTATCAATCTCTTCCATCAATTGTTGTTCTCGTGGAACCTCTACATCTTCTTGATCAGAAGGGTGTAACTCCCTATTTCTCCTCCTTCTATCCTTTCTTCATCAAGGGTTTCTATTTCTCCCTATCCCACATTGTTAGCTTGTTCTCTTTGTTCATCTGCCTTTATCTGCTGATCTTCATCTTCCTCTTGGGTCTCTTCTTCCTGAGCCTCTTCCTCTTGAGCCACTTCCTGTCTCACTTCTTCAAATGCTAAGGCTGATTAAGGTCCAACCTCCTCCATGGAAGTTTTGAATCTAATGAGGACCTTAGCCAAGAGAGCAGTGTCTTGTTCTGCCTGAGTAGGTCATCTCTTTTGTTTACTTCTTTGGAACACTGGTGGGGACTGTGCCTCCAGAGCTAGATCATTTCCCTCAAAATCTGAAGAGATGGTCAAGGTTTCTCCCTCTACTACCTTTGGAGCTTGAGTACATTGTGGTTTTGGAGTTTGAGTCTTTGTAGGGGCAGTAGATTCTGAAGTACTCCCCTCCACTACTCTTCTTTTTTATTTTTCTTCTAACCAGGGGAATTTCATCTAAATCATCAGACTCTTCTTCTTCCCTTTTATGCTTGCTGGGCTTAGGTGTTTTTGAAGGCCTTCTTGTTTTCTCCCTTTGCCCTATTTCTTTTCTATGGCTTTTGGGGCCAGAAGTTTGGGCAGATTCTGGTGTTATCTCCTCTTCCATAATCATAGTTCCCCTCATCTGCTTAGTTGGGGTTGACTCCTCAGCTAAGGTTAACTTATGTTTTATTGAGTGAGTCAAATGGAAGGGTTGCTTTTTAATTTTTTCTGCCAACTGCTCAGCTACAGTTGAGGCTTCTCCCATGGCTTCTTTTCCTTTCTTTTTCTTGTCGGTAGTGATGGCAGGTGTTTGACTTTCTATTGATGTTTGTGGGGTGAAAGTTGGTGTTTCCTCTACTATTCTCTTCCTGCCCTTGCTCTTCCCAGTGGCTGGGGAGGAAGTAGAAGGTGCTGCTTCCTCATCTTGTTGAGTGGAGGAACTCTCTTTTGCACCATGTGTCTTGTCTTGTATTTTGGCTTGTGATGTGTCATCTAAAAATGATTGCCACAAAGCCTCTCTGTCAGCTTGAGACAAGAAATGATGTTTTACAATTAAGAAAATGAGGTCGTAGTGTTTCATGGGACCCTTCCCCTATTGATACTTATTTGCCGAAGCCACAATAGCATAATACAAAAAATTTGGGAGATTGATGCTATATTTCGGATGGGCTTTATGAAAATTAGCATTTTCATTATGGGTCCTTGGTGCAGTAGCACCTCGTCAAATTTAAGAAAAAATTGTAAATATGGTCAAATGTTGGATTTTTGGGTGTTTTGAGTCAAGTTTGATGTAATGAGGTCTATTGAGACCATATTTGAGGTTTTGAAGTAATAAGGGGTCAAGTTGTTAAGATTTGTAATTTGTTGCAAAAGTTGTTATGCAAACTTGCAATTTTGTCATTTTTAGGAAGTTGAAAGGTCATAGGTTAAAGAAGTGGTTATGAACGGTTGTGTTGGGGTTGTACAAGCTTAAATATGCCTCACAAACTTCAAGGTAACATTCTGGAGGAGTTTTGGAGGAGTGAAACAGTAATAAAACTTTGTTTTCTGCATTTTTTTAATTTTCTGTTGCTACAACAACTTGTACGACCTTGTATGGCCTGCTGGAGGTCTCAAATCATTTGGAGGTGATGTGGAATCAAATCTAGTTTCTAACAAGCTTGGTCTCATCAAATTTCATTTAGTTTTGAGCATTTTAGAAGCAATTTATTCCAAACTGTTTTGAAACCTAGGTTTTGGTGCTTTGAGTGAATAAAATGGGTTTTTGAGCCATTCCACCAGTGAAATGATCCAAAAACTAGTGGAATGGAAGTAGATAGGATGTGTTTTTGTGTTTGTGAAGGTTGCAGGTGCAGGGGAGGTAGCCTGAGGCAATTTGGGTGATGCCTTAAGTAGGGAACTTCATATTTTAGGTGTTGAAGAGTGCATAGAGGTAGGGTTTTGTGAATAGATGAAATCTTGGTCATTCCTATTGAGTAAATTGGTGGATTCAGACCTTATGTAATGTGTTAGAGACTCTAGAGTGGGATTTTGACATTTGGAGTGTGAATTTCATAAATTGGCTTTGTAAAAGTAGCGTAATTAGGCCTTATAGGACGAGACAGTCATTTTTTGAAGGGTTTGTTCCAAAACAACCATACCTGCATTTGAGATATGTTTTTAAGGTCCAAAAGGGTACTAAAAAATGTTTTTGTTTTTGTGAGATCACGTCTACCTTAGAAATTATGCCCGATTTTGTCAATTTGTTGTACTACTAGGATTTGGGGCTGCTTGTGAAGAATTACCAAGTAGCTAGGATTCAAAGCTTCTTGTGTGCCTTTGTTGGTGTGAATAGGTCATCCCTACCCTATCTAAGGTGTCCCAAGTGTTGAGTAAGGAGTTTGGTGCAAGTAGGCTTTGTTGGGGGTCTTGAAGCTTTGTGAAACCTTGTCAAGTTGGTAGAACAAAATGATGGAGTTTAAATACATGACCTTAGTATGTTGAAACCTTTGATGTGAACCTCACCTTTGCATCAGTCCTAAAACTAGGGAGAATTGCCCATCACACGTAAAGTATTTCATGAGCCACATGGCTAGAGACTGCCATGGTTGGGGAAGTGAGGTTCTGACAATCCCTTTGACTTCATTTTTACTCAAATGTAACTGGACATCCGAATCACCTTCTACTGAAAAGTTTTTAATCAAATCAGAATATAGGGTTTTGAGATGATAAAACCTATCACCTTGTTTTGGTAGCCCTGAAATGTGGCTAATGATGGTGGATAAGACGCTAATTGGGACTCCTCATACTTCGGTTTGGTTATTCTTCATGTTGCATAGGAAATCATCTACTATGTCCTCCTAAAACCCTTCAAATTTCTCCATAAATTCTAACCACTTAGCATTTCTTGATATATCCATTGCAGTATGATCTTGGAGTAGTCCTATTGCAGTTTCAAGCGCTAACTTCTTTTTCACTCCCAAATTGCCTATATTCTTCTTTTTCTTCTATGTATGAATGAACCTTCCCTTGTTAATTCTTCCCTTTTGTCTCCTCTGTAGTTCTCTTTCCTATTAATGATAGATCTATTTCTCTGTTCTCTCTTAAGACTCTACTGTAATGGCTTGGAGATTATCTTTGGGGAAGGTTAGTAATTTCTGAAGTTTGGGGCTAGATATCCTTTGATAGAAATTGCTTTGATTACGGGAGGGTTAATCACTTCAATTAATTTGAATTGATGGTTCAGTCATAATTACAGGGGATGTTATGACACTTCAGAGTGAAGTCATTAGTGTGGAAATTAAGGTAGCATGCATAGGTCGAGAAAGGAAATGATGGTAGGAGTACGTGTCTAAGTAGTTTGCACCAATAATAGAAATGACAAGACAAGTAATAATTTACTAACTTGAGCAAATTACTTGGATCACTTTCTGTGATGATTGTCTTATGTACTTAGTTGTTGCACCACCACTTTGATGA
The DNA here is from genome assembly GCA_027924645.1 of Cunninghamia lanceolata. Lineage (NCBI taxonomy): Eukaryota > Viridiplantae > Streptophyta > Pinopsida > Cupressales > Cupressaceae > Cunninghamia > Cunninghamia lanceolata. Next base: position 1,637,156 of record BSBN01000185.1, on the reverse strand, counting down.
GGTGTGATGGTGAATTTACATGTGTGTAGCCTCCTCATCGCTTATAGTGATGTCAGCATCGCTAGCATCGTGTGGTCTAGAATCTTTCGGTGAATAGACTTGAAAGTGATAAGTTGGCTTATGACGTTAGGAGGTTAAGCCTGGATGATGTGCAATGGCAGCAATAACATAATTGTCCCACGTGGGTTTCCTTATTGATGGTGGAAGATGAGTCATGCTGACCTCATCAATTTTTCTATCCCCACTTGACGCTTGGAGAGGTGGGCCCCTACGCCTTGAAATACTTCAGCTTGATGAAGCACCGAAGGTGCTCCTAGTTTCTCTAGAGGTGTGTTTTAATGGCTCTTTAAAGAGTGTTTGGTTAGCTCCAGAGAGATTTTGCTGAAATCCTACATGAAGAAGGGAACCACCATTTATTGGTTTTCAGTCCCCCTAGTGAGAAAGACAACCATTTACTAGTTTTCAATATTTCCCCCTTTTTTTCCTTTTTTTTTATTGTCATTTGAATTTCTTCAACTTATGGTAGAGGTTGTGACCACTGTCACCAAGCACAAGTCCTTGGTAAACTCCTCCTTAGTAGCTGGTCTTGTGTAGAGCTAAATTCTACGGCCATTTACTAAGAATGTGTCTTCACCTCTATCAATGGGTGCCAACAAAACTATTCCATTCTCATAGACTTCCCTGATTTGGTAAGGACCCATCCAATGATTTTGTAACTTCCCCTTGAACTCTTGTCAAGATGTTTTCCAGCTCTCTATTTGTCACCTCAACCTGTCCATTAGCTTGGGGGTGGTAAGGTGAAGACTTCCTGTGCTTAACTTGGTATAGATCTGTGAAAGCTTGAATTACCTATGAAGTGAATTGTGGTCCTCTATCTGAAACTATGGATCTCGGAGCTCCAAACCTCAAGAAGATTCTGTTATAAAGAAAATCAACAACTTTTTCTTCCCTTGCAAACTGTAATGCCTAAAATTCTACCCATTTGGTTACATAGTCCGTGCAAACCAAAATATATTCTTTGCCTAAAGAAGGTGGAGAAATTGGCCCCACAAAATCTAGACCCCATTGCTTAAATGGTTCCAACACTACTTGAGGGTGCAGTGACATTTCCTGGGTAAAGGTTGGTTGACCCATCCTTTGGCATTGGTCACACTGTTGCACATACTGTTGCAAGTATGAGGATAACCAGTGTTGTCATTGATGTCAACATACTCATATTGCATTAATGAGAAGGATTGGATGAGCTGTGTGCTGAGGATATTGAGAAAATTAGTCTCAATCAGGAACAGTGAAGAACAGTGATGATAACAAGGTAAAAGTCCAAGATAGGTTGAGGATCAAAGGATGCAGTTTAAAGGGTTTGTAGATATAAGTCTTGATATGCTCCAGTTAAGTTTTCAGAGATCCATATAACGATCTGAATAAGTTATGACTACTCTAGTAGAACCAGTTTCGACAGATGTTCAGTGGTGACAGAGTGTGACAGATTGGTCCGGTGAGCTCCGGAATTACATTATCTCATTCTTCGGTTTAGAGGGATTGTTGAAGACGTTCGTGTGAAGTGACAACTAGATTTGTTCATGGTTTGGAGGTCCGGAAGCACCTTTTTCATTATGACAGTGATGACAGACTGTGTTCTTGAAGTTCCAAATGAAGAAGAGAAGAATTCCAGTAAGATGAAAAAGTGCGGATGATCTTGATGACTTAGGAAAGGTTGTGGTGATCTTTGGATCGTGTACAATTCTTATTGGCGGTCTGCATTGAAGTTGGAGTTTGCATTTGAAGAATTACCATCGGGTATTGGTGTTCTTCTTGAGACTAGCCGACCGGATGTGTTACACGTCTTGCAAATGATCTTGTAGGTGTTTGCCGACTTAGATGATTGTTCCTAAGTTGATGCTTTGTATAAATAAAGGTTTGTGAATTCATTTTGCAGTGTGTCTTGATGTGGATGAGTGTGGTATAGTGAAGAGAAGGGCGAAAGGCAGAGTAGGAGTTTTTGGGCTTAAATGGAACTGATCCAAGCATGGTAAAGATGTCAATCTCCAGTTCAAGTGTGTAATACTTGTTACTTTGTAGACAGTGTGTCTCTTGTAGGTAGTGTGCCTCTTGTGAGCAGTGTGCTTGGGTAGTGAGCCCTAATTGGCATGTGCCATCCATTTTTCTTATTCTTCTAATAGAGAATAATCCTTGGGTTAATCACCCCGTGGTTTTTCCCTTGACCAGGTTTTCCACGTCAAAATCTTGGTGTCTCATTTGTTGATGTGTATCTGCTCTGGTGTTTATGCTTTATGCTTTCATGAGTGATTAGTTGATATGTTGTTAAATAACAAAGAGGTTTTAAGTATTTAAATTAAGAGCAAATTTTTCACCCCCCCTCTCAGTTGTGTGCCCAAAATCTAACACATACCTCTTGGTGTCCTTATGGAGAGAGGGCCAGTAGTAACCAGCTCCCATAATTTTGTGGATTGTTATTTATGAGGAATAATGTCCACCAGAGAGTTCATCATGACATGCCCTTAAGACATCAAAAATTTCATCAGCTCTCAAGCACCTGCGTAAGATAAAGTTGGGACCACATTTAAACAATAAACCATTTAACCATTTGTAAGATAACCTTTCTTTTACCAATTGCTTCTTTTATTTTGAGGTGAAATGGGATGGAAACAAGCCTGTAGCTAATAAATTAGCTATGTTAGAAAACCAGGATGTAGTAGAAGAAACAATAAAGATATGTTCATCCAAAAATTTATCTTCCACTGGTTGGTTTTCTCCACCTATATGCAACCTTGGCAGAAAGTTGGCAACCAAATTGAATTTTCTTGGGTTGTCTATGATGGTAATGTTAAAATCTTGCAATAGTAATAGCCATCTAATTTTCCTTGCACCCACTACAAGTTTGTTCATTAAGTACTTGATGGCTGCATGATTAGTGTGCACGAATATTTTGTACACTATGATATAATGCCTGAATTTTTTAATAGCATATATGACTGCCAATAATTCCTTTTTCAGTTGTTGTATAGTTTTTTCTGCTAGGGTAAGGTTCTTACTGATGTAGTAGATGGCATGATACCTTCCCCTTCCTCGTTCTGTCCTAAGACTGCCCTAATTGACTCATTTGAAGCATCAGTTTGTATGTGAAATGGTAAAGTCCAATTGGGTCCCCTCAAAATAGGTGTGATAGTAAGTTTCTCTTTGATGGTTTCAAATGCTGATTGGCAATCCTCTATCCATGAGAAGTCAGCATCCTTGGTGAGCAAAGAAAACATAGGGGCGGCTATTCTACTAAAATTTTCTATAAATCTCATATAGTATCTTGTGTGACCTAGAAAGCTTCTAACATCCATCTGGTTCTTAGGTGAGGGTAACTGCTTTATCACTTCTATTTTATTTTGGTCTACTTTGATTCCTTTGGTTGATATGTGGTGTCCGAGTACAATTCCCTCCTCTACCATCATAAAGCATTTTTCATGGCTTAAGGATAGCTAATTTTTTTCAGAAATTTGTAGCACCTTATCTAGGTTTGTAAGAGCTTCTTTAAGATGTTTCCATACACAACAAAGTCATCCATATAGACTTCCATACACACATTAGCTAATGTAGCAAAAATGGCTAAAACAATGCTCTGAAATGTAGCTAGAGCGTTACATAGTCCAAATGGAAGAACTCTATATGCAAAAGTTCCCAATGAACAAGTGAAGGTGGTCTTGTCCTAGTCCTCCAGTGCCACTTGAATCTGGTTATACCCACTAAATCCATCTAAGAATGAGAAGTACTTTTTCCCTGCTAGGTTGTCTAGCACTTGGTGAATGAATGGTAAGGGAAAACAATCCTTCTTTGTGGCTTTATTTAGCTCTCTGTAGTCAATACACACTCTCCACTTTCCATTCTTTTTATTCACTATGACTAAGGGTGAAACCCATCGACTATCTGAGATATGATATATAAACCCTGCTTGTAGCATTTTTTCTATTTCCGTCTTAACAATATCTTTCAGGGCAGGGTTTAATCTCCTCTGGGGTTGTCTGATAGGTTTGACATCTTCAATGTATATATGATGAGTACATATCTCAGAAGGAATGCCCTTCATATCCTAATATTCCCAAGCAAGAGCTGCTGAATGGGAGACCAGGAGATTTAGAAGTGCTTCTTCCTATTTTTCTGCTAGTTGGGTGTTGATGTTCAATGTTTTCCTAGGTAGAATCATGACCTATTTTATAATATGATCCATAGATGTTCCTATCCCATATCTTGGAGTCATGGTGTTAAGAGGACAAGAATGTGGAAGCAGCATATGGAATGTGGCCAAGTCTCTATAAAAGGTTTCTCCACAAGGAATAATATGTGTAAGGGTATAATGGGTAGCAGTGAGGAATTCTCTTTTTGAGTCTTGGGCTATCTCCATGATATCTTTGTCAATAAGAATGTGAGTTATGTCTTCAGTTGTATCGTAGTTTGTTTTTTCTTCTAACTCACCCAAATGTTCCTTGATGGTAACCATAGCTACTGAGGCACTATTTCCCATGTTATTAGGTTCATCTACCCACACTTTTCCTGAGTAATGTATTGATGGTTTAGTTGGAGGATACAAAGAGATTTTCTTCAAATCTATCCCATTGGAAATGACCATGTCTCCTATTCTACAATCAATAGATGCTGCTGCTATAGCTAGCCATGGTCTTCCTAGGATCAAGGGGTAAGCATTTCTTTGGTTTCTAAGTTCTAATATCAGAAAGTCTATTGGAAATTCCCATGACTCCACCACGACTGGGACATCAGTTAATACCCCTTTGGAATAACCACTAACTGATCAGCCAATTGGAGAATTGTGGATGTGGCTTGGACACTAATCAGATCTAATTTGTCCAGGGTGTGCACTGTCATTACATTTATTGCTGCCCCCAAATCACCCAAAATATTAGATATTTCTACTCCTGAAATATAAACAATTATGACAGGGTTCCCAGGGTCTCCATATTTTGGGAGGAGCATTTCTCCCACAAGAAGGTCTACTATTTTTCCTTCTACCTGAATGGTGGCAGGGAAGTTTTTCTTCCTACCTTGGGTTTTAACAAAATGTTGTTTGATGAATTGGTTTAGTTCAGGCACATCCCTAATTGCTTGCATAAGTAGAATTTCAATATTTAACTATTTGATTTATTACAAAAATTTTGATTCCATGGTAGGTTGGACTTGTTTTTGTAGGATAGTTTTCTGAGAGACATGTTGTTTGAGGCATTATGGGTAAGGTGCAGGTTTTTCTATCTCCGGAGTTCTTACAAAAATGGTTCTAGAGGTGTTTTCTAGGGCTGTTCCTTTAGGAGGAACTCTAGAGTCACCTAGGGGTTGTTCTTCTAGCATAGTTTCAATAGTAATCTCCTCTTAAGGTTGAGTGGATGGATTTTCAAGTTCCATATCATTAGTTACTTCAACTATGAGCGGGGTAAATGGTCTTGGTAGTGCTTTCCCAAAACGTAGATGGAGGTTGTGTAGATAAATAGAGTTTACGCCAGTCATGTTTTCTTGCTCTTTCATGTAAACATTTGCTCCCTGTTTATTTCATGGATTTGCTACAGGTTGAGTTGGTAAGGGTGGCTGACTAACTGGCTCATTTTGTGACTATCCCTGTGTGTTGGGGGTCTAGTTAGTAATGCTTGTTGCTGAGGTTGGAAATGTCTAGGTTGTCCTTGGTATTGTTGACTATAACCCTGTTGAGGACCCCACTGAGGCTGCATGTTTTGTGATCCAAATTGTTGTGGGAACTGTTATGGCCATTGTTGATTTCCTCAGGGGTTGGTTTTTCCAGTGTTGGTTCTGCCATTGCTGGTTTGACCAATCTTGTGGTACCCAAGGAGGAATGTTTTGAGGTCCCTGCCAAGTTGGATTCCATTGATTGTTTCCCCAGTTCGAAGGACCCCTATAGAAAGCCTGATTTGGGTACTAATTGTATGGGAAATTGCCAGTTTATTTTTGTCCCATGTAATTCAACTCCTCTTCTATTATGGCATTCTTTTTAGTCACCCTTTTTAAGGTCGGGAGCTAATCACAATGACTGGTAGGGTGCTCCCTGTCATAGATCTGACAGATTTTTGATTTGTCCAATGGACATTCTCTCAAAAGGTGTTTGTTTCTATACCTAGGACAATATATGGAGAGAGGTTCAGTTGTGTTGCTTTGTTCAGTTGTTCTAGTCTTTGCCTAAATTCCATCTAATGCGGTGTTCGACTGGACCAAAATATCTATCTTAAGATTTACAATCTCCTCCATTAATTGTCCTATTTCATTCTTTCCTTTAAAAAACCTAGGTGTTCTCACTCCATCTTGGGTTTTAGAGTAGTTCTTATAGAGTTCTTCTATAGCAGCATATCCATTTTGTTAATGTTCCCTCTCCCCATTAGATCCAATGCATGTTTTGATTCTCTGTCTAATCCTTTTACAAACAGAGTTCTGGCCAAGGGGTGAGCCATAGGATTGCCATATCTCAAAGCAAAGTTGAACCTTTCTAGATAGTCTTCTAAACTTTCATCCTCTCTTTGTTTAATTTTGAATAGCTCCTCCTTTTTATCACTGACCCTACAGTAATCCTGATAATTGTCTAGAAATTTAGTTTCCATCTGATCCCATGAATGAATGGAGTCTGGGGCTAAACCCATGAACCACCTCATAGAAAAATCTTTTAGGGTTGATGGGAAAAGTTTGAATTATTTATTATTCGATCCGTAGTCATAGGTCTGGCATACAACTTTAAACTCAAACAGAAACTAATCTAGATCCTTGTAAGTAAGACCCTTGAAGTTTAGTAGGTTTGAAGGTGAAATTTTCTTCATAGGGGCATTATCTCCACGAGCAAGGACAATGGGGTATGAAAAGGTCTTGGCAGCTTGATTATCTTCCTCATCATGATTATCATCCATGTCTGATGTTTCTACTCTTTGAGATTCAGTGTGGGGTTCTGAGGAAGTGGATTCTTGTAATGGATCTACCTAGTATCTTTCTTGCAGCTCTTGGATAAACTCAGAGAGTGAAGGATTTTGAGGATTTGAGGGAATGTCAAGTTGGGGTGTAGTTTCCAAGGTAGGTTCCAAGTGTTCCTCTTCAACAAGATCTTGTGCCACCATACTGCTTTCTCCTGTAGTTTGTTGCTGGGGTGTCTGTTTTATGTATCTACCTTTTGAATCCCTAGGTCTAACCATGCAGATTCAATTTAACCTAAAAAGGACTATTAACTAAGTTTTTGTTATCAACACATACATCCCCAACAATGGTGCCAAAAATGACAAGGGTCGTTGTACCTTGACATTTAATCATGTTTTTCACGTGTCAAATCTAGGGTCGTGTCCTAGGGTGTTTGTAATAAGGAACTTCATAATCAATAGTCCTCTAACTGATCCTACTAATTTTATTGTTTAAGGAATTAATGCTACTAATTTATTTGAAGTGAAAAGAAATTATGAAAAATACCAAAATAATGCTAAAGCAGTAGATTGCTAGAAAATGACCTATTTTATCATAAAGCTGGAAACATACATTTACTGAAAACAAACTATTAATAGAAATGAATCTATCCTCTAAAAGCAATGAAATTGTACTTCCTAATGAAGTCTGTAAATAAACTATGAAGCAATAGATACTAGCCTCTTGTCTTGATGGCAGGAGTGGTCCCTTGCTCCACACCTTCAAGAATGAAGACTAAAGCAAGAACTTAGTACAAAAATGTAATAACGCAATCTTTCCTTAGTCTAATTTCATCAAGGTACACTTGTATTCAAAAATTATATCTATCTGAAAATGAAAATTACAATAATCTAATAGCCGAAATCTGTATATGTCTTTGCTGCTCCTCTCTAAACATATATTAGTCCAATGATAAGATATCTTTGGAACTAATTGTTCTATTCATTAGTCTATCTATGAGATACAACCAATCTCTTATTCTAACTAAAACATACAACTGTTTAACTGAAGAGTATAATCATGCAAACTGAAAAAGACTTTAGTGGAACAAAAGTCCCACTAAATATAAAGTCTTAACTTAAATAACAATAGGTAGCAAGGCCCTGAAATATAGGTCTTAACAAGTCTTTTAGAACTCGTGCAAAATCAATAAAAAGAGAATTAGATCCTCGGTGGTCAACTGGAGTATCATTTTGGTGTTGGTTGAGTAAACTCCGAAACACTGCAGTTGCCCCCCTGAGATGTAGAATGACAGTGGCACCAGAGACTGCATTATTGCCAGCAGCTCTGGAGATGCAGCCACTCCTTTCTCCCCTTCCAGGATGCCTCCAACACTTTGGGAAAACGTTGGAGTTTGGTATAGTATCCTCCATATCAGCTCTGAAGATTATTAGGACCATCTCCAAAGATCTTCAAAATTGCATTCACCTATACAACTGCACCTGTGGACGCAAAAAGAGAGACTTTTCTGCACATTTTCATTAGTTTGTTGCACATTAGTCATTTCACCAAAAATAATGATCTTTAGTAATTCATCTCTCATTAGTGTAATTAAAACAAGCCTTTTCAGTTCTATGGTGCAATTACCAGGACAACAAAATGAAAGGATGGGAAAAAGGGAAGTAAAAAGATGTGTTAATCTGGGTGCTACCTGGCACTCATCAAGTTGTTATTCTCAGATTCCTAGATTAGGATTCTTTCAAGCAAGTATTTAAATGCATGATCATAATTAGATAACTAAAATTTGATTTTTAGGAGTAGTATTAGGAGGACTACTAGTTATAACCTTTATTGCAGATAGCCATGTACACTACCCTGGATTTGACAATTTAGACAATTACTCTATTTAAATGCAAGGTGTACAACGACCCTTGTCACCTATTTTTGTAATGACATTTTTTATACCCTCATTTATTTATAGCCCTTATATTCTCAACTAAATTTTTTTATTTCCATTGCTATCTTTCTTATATCCAAATGAAAATTGTTGAATTAGAGATTATGAAAATAAAATACATTAAAATATTATTTATCCTATAATTTACATTGATCATTAATAGAAATTTTAACTTATAATTGATAATTCACTCTCCTCTGTATGGCATCACAACCCTCATTCGAGGAATTCATCATTGGTATATTCCCTCTATGGAGGAGAAACATACAACTGAATGAATAGGTGTTGGATTGGGATCAACAAGGAGTGCTTGCATTGGAATGAGACTTAAAATAACTAATATCTTAACTATAGTTGTCCATCTCTCTTCTTTGGACTTCGGATGTCATTTTTCCTATTAGGTCACTAATTCTTGAATTCCTCTAGATGTTTTGATTAATAAATTAAATATATACTTATGCATAGGGTAATCACTAGAACTATAATTTTACCGATAAAAAATAAAATCACTAGAACTATAATTTTAATTGTTTACCCATCTTAGATCTACTTATCAACATTGAAACATTCCTCTTTAGTGTAATGTTGCAATCCTTTAAATGAAGTATCTATTAACCTCAAAAATATGTCAATGGATATATTAAAAAAATATTTAAAACTACTCAAAAAGGTAAAGGTTATGTTTCTTATCATTTCCAACTGAGACACTTATTTTTAATATATGAGACCCTCTCGATGGATACCCATTTATAGTTTCATTTTCCATTTACCTTATATATTATTGTATAAGGTGTAAATATCATATCCCTCTTTTCAAATCAAAACTAATATCTTCTATGGTGTACAAGAACCTTTATCATTAGCCCCACTTAGGACTAAACAAACATGTTTTCAAGCTCTAAATAAATAATATAACTAATCATCTCTATGCCCTCATGAAAACCAAAAGTAAAGAGCAATACATTTAAATTTCCATTTTTAATTCACCCAACTTCATATCCCTTAGACCCAACCCCCACTCTTAAATTATCTTACCCCCAAAGCTTGGTGAAAATTTAATAAAATTACTCTCTATCCTTAATACCTAGTGATACAAGAGCATCTCTAGGATCATGCAATCTTGCATCACCCAAAACTATGTGACATACAAGGTTATTGTTGCATGCATTTCTTTGGTTTCTTTATTGTTGTGTTTTATGTGTAGGTTTTTATGGGAAAATGTGTTGGTTTGTTTATATAGACTTCTAGTGTGGTTTCTCTATGTGTATTGACTTCAAAGGTTACACACATAAATTTTGTAGTTTACACATATTGTTTCACATCCATGCACATACTTTTTTAAGTACATAGTTGATCTAAAGTCTACACACATTATTGTTTGAGTGCATACTTGATATTGTGTTGAAATAATGTAGTGACTCAACAACCATGTAATGTATAACAATGATGACAACTATCAAATAATTAATTCAAATAGTCCATTGGAAGTTGAAGCGGTTATCTATGAAGGGGAACCAACTCTAGTAGGATAACAAGTTCATATCTTAGAAATTGTACTAAGTGATGGGGTAGTGTTTTACTAGAGTTTATATATACACCTTAGATTAGAAGACAAAGGGTTGGCACTCAATACTAGCATGAGGTCGGTATTGGAGTTTGGTGTTTATAGTTCATATTGTATGCAAGTGAGTCCTAGATACATTAGTTGTGAGGGGATCACCATTTGTGAATAGTAGGTTGAAGTTAATGGTCATCACTATATTAGATTCATGCCACATGAATAATTGTACATGTAAGTTGTCACTTGCTATGAAGGATTCATATCATCACTTTGTAATAGTATTTTATGGTAATCATGGTGATAACTCTTTGAAATCTCTTGTGTCATCTCTTTTTTTATGGTGTATATTCTTTAACTAGTTATTCATTTGATCCATTGTGATATTTTCTTGTATGGTGTGTATTCATTAACTAGTTATTCATTTGACCCATTATTAGTACTATATCACCTAGTGATATATTCATCTATTTTTTTCTAATATTAAATACCCCATTATGAACTAACATGTTATGATATTGCTTATCTAGTGATTCCCTTAGGTATGCTAGGAGAGGAAGACAACTAGCTTCCCATCTTTTCCCTTAGTCAAGCCCTTCAATCAATTTAGTAATTTGAAACAATTTAGAATCTATATACCATGCATGATGCAAATGCCCAGATTTGTCCTTATTGTTGGAAACAATGCAGATAACTGAGAGGGGGGGTGAATCAGTTATCTTATAACTTTTCTATTTTTATTTTCTTTTCTTTACTTATCATTCAAAGCAAGACAATCATAAGAGCTGAAAAAGAAATTAACACATGACACAAGAATTTTTACGTGGAAACCCTGTTAAGGGAAAAACCACAGGGTGACTAACCCAAGATTGTATTCTCTGTTAAAAGAATAAAGAGTACAAATTTGGCACTTGCCAATTAGGGCTCACTACCCGAGCACACTGCTCACAAAAGGCCCACTGCCTACAAGAGACTTACAGTCTACAAATGCTTATAGATGATACCAAGATGTTTGAACTAATGAACAACATTCATGCATGCAGGATTTCAGTTCCTGTTAGGTACAGTATATTGATCTGGCACATTTCATTCTTCCTTTGCTCAATATAACTTCCCTGTCACATTCCGGGCTTGAATCACTACCTTCGCACTTATCTCTGCTTTTATTCACACTTAACCATACATACACACCATTACGCATTCACATAAGCTTAAATCCATCGGGTATATATATATCTGCATCAAGGATTTCCAACAACTTCTTAGTCAGCAACAGGAACACCTGAGATATTTTGCAAATTATTGATCTGTCGGTTGAATCGATACTTAATTAGTGATGCACATCAAAAACATAGATATATAAGTCATAAATAATGTCGACCAACAATGTATAATATCACGGATTGCTTGATCAACACTTTTTACACGTCTAGATTGAAGTCTGATACCTTGTCGATCAGTTCTTCGTCTGTCTGACTGGAACCCAACACTTAGATGCTCATATTTTTTTCTTGCTTTATAATTAGAGGCTAAATCTTTGGAATATAGTAGTCATGATGCCCCTCTTGACTTGACCAAGTCCGCAACTTACTGAGTTACACTATCTGAAAGATTCATACCTGATTGTCGGACCTTGTTACATACTCTGTTCTTGTTCACCGGACCAATACAATCTTCAATCTGTCTTTCGATATAGGCATACTATGTACTGTGGATGTGTGGGATAGACTTTGTTGCCATCAATGACAACACTTACGAAGCCACATGGTGTCTCTTGCCAACAATCTCCCCCTTTGGCATTGATGGCAACACTTAGTGAAAAATGGCTAAGTGTCGCAGTAACTCCCCCTTTGCTGATGTTCTGTCTTTTGCACTATTTTACCAGAGCTCCCCCTTAGCTAGATTCCACATTTTTCACTACTCTTCACTCCCCCTTTGACATCAATGGCAAAGGGTGGAATCTGCATACCAAAATTTTGCAAAAATTATTCTATACATGGCCGCATAAGTATATATAAATCATATGTTATACTTACATATACTTAAGTATATCCGCAAAGGTTGTCTTCAACTGGATGATTTATGTGGCCCAACTCCTCTTCATTCTATCTAAAATGGAGATGTGTCCACTTAACAAAAATGCATATGCTTCTGCCCTCTTTAGGTCTGTTGGATCATTGGACTGGATTGTGTTTTGTGCCTCTGTCAAGGCATCATGAATTGCCTCTAACTTAGGGATGATTATCCCTCTGAGCTCACCCATTCTATCTATTATGTTCTTTTTCTCCTTAACCAGTTCTTTAATTCCATTTATTATAGCAATAGCTTGACATTCATGATTCACCAAAGAGGTAGTAAGGGGATCAAAATTTTGAGATAAAACTTGACAATTTTCCTTCTTGTTCTTTTACTTTCTTCTCAATGTCCTTTGTCACTTTGGGCCAAGTTAAACAAAATTTGTATATGTCCCCACCATCTTTAAGAGCATTTTCAAGGCTCTTTATGCCAATGCCTAAGGTTATTCTATCATTAGTAATTAGCCCTTATACTTCATTGAACCTCTTTCCCAAGAACTCCTTCCAGACCTTAGTCTCTGTCGATTTCTTTAAGGATTCAAAGTGAGTGTTAACAGAATTGACTAAGTTTTTCAAATTATCGGATGGAGAGGCAGAAGGATCCTTTTGGTAGGTTGGCATAATCTTCTCCAGCATCCCAGATGCAATCTCCAACAGCTCACAGTCCTCCATGTGAGATTTTAGAAGTTTTTCTTTTGCTTTGGCTTGAGCAAAAGATGCTACCTTCATTATCTGAATGGGAGATAGAAAATCGAAGTTTAGTGGCCCTTGAATTAGCTCAGGTTCATCTAGCTCCATTATTTATTTGTCCAGGAAATTTTGTACTGTCTTTGTAGTGTCTCTTGCAAACTCTACTTGCTTCCTTTTGGGGACATCCAGACTGACTTGCTTATTGATCTTTGTTTCTTCTACCTGTCTTACCTTTTCCAGAGCAGAGGAGTCTAGTGCCTCAGATGGCTCTTCATGATTTTTCTTTAATCCTTCGACATCCTTGTCAGAAATTTTTTCTTCTTTCTATCCTTCCTCTTCCAGAACAGAGGAATCCAATGCTTGAGATGGTTCTTCATCATTTTTCTTTAATCCTTCAACATCCATGTTAGAAGGCTCTTCATCTAATTCCTCTATAATAGGAAGATTGAATCTCTTCAAGGCATTCTGGAGGATTTCTTTTGTTTCATTAGCTATTTGTTCAGTCTCACCAAGCATGAGTTTGTTCATTCTGGATTTGCTCTAGAAATCATCTTTACACTCCTTGAAAATCATGTTCATTTGTTTTGGAGTTATAGAAGGGCATAGTTGTATCATTATTTGTTCCCGGATCTCCAAGTCTTTAGCCTTTGCATTCACTTTTCTTTGTTCCAATACTTCTTCTAGGCCTTTTGGAATTAAAGAAATTATTTCCATTAATGCTTTGTTATAGATGTTTAAATACCTTACAGTAGCTTCCTCCAGAATTCTCTTGTCAGCATCATTGTATTCATCATAGAACTCTGTCATCGGCTGCAGATTCCCATCCACAGTAACTGCCTTGATGATGTCATCAATGGAAAGAGTGGGCTTTTCAACAAATTCCTCTGCCTTCTCTTCCTAATTTCTGCTAGTAGAGAACTTCCCAGATGTTCTTTTCTTCTTCAGTTTTCTGATTTCTTCATCTGATTCTATTTCTTCATCATCTTTATGGCTTGTATATGTCCTTGTGGCTTTGGTCTTCATCCTCTTTTCTCCTTTTCTAGATGTCTTGACTTCTGGTTTGGTAGACTTTGAGCTTTTGGAAGCGACAGGAGTAGAGCTCTTGGAGGATCTAGTCCGAGAGGAGGTTTGTACAGGAGCACTTTCTTTCTTTGCTTCTTATCTTTCTTTCTCTGTCCTCTCTATTTTCTCTCTATTTGCATCTACAACCTCCTTTGATATGCCAAATCTTTTGGCAATTTCTTCAACTTCCTTTCTTACTTTTCTCTTCATTTCTGGTTGTCTTAACTCAACATGTATTTTTATACTTAGCTCTTCAAAGGTGCCAAACCTTTTGGCTTCAGTGTCCTTAGGCTAGCTTAGCAGGTGTTGAATATGTAGCTCCAAGATTTTTTCATTGACCTCATAACCCATAGGCATTATCCATACAGTTCTTGGCTCAACTACCTCCATTAGGCATTGATCAGCGTCAACCATCAAGCAGAATGTATCTTTGTATTTGTCAACTATTGTTTGTGGTATTCTTTCTCTGGCTTGCATCATGCTTTAGAAATTCTTAAAGTAACCCCAGAGCGTTGTGTTTTGGGCTTGAGCATCACCAAGTCCATATATGTAATCTCTGATCTGAATTGCAACGGGTTTATCATTTTGCTAGACCCAACCATTTGATCTAGGTAGCTCATTCATATAATAGAAAAAATAGACACAGTATTAGACTACCATATTTAAAGGAGTTTTTCTTATCCTTTTTTACCTTCTGCAAGTTCTCCATCTGTTGATTTAGAAGAAGCTCACATAGATCATAATCTACATCTTCCCTTAACATCTGATATGCAGCATAGATTATTGTACCAGACACATAATTCTCCCTGCTCGAGTGGTAGAATTTGTAGCCGATTATCATTGAAGCAAACTTGACATCCGGATTCGTGATGTCATCTATAGTCATTGTTCTTTTGTCAAATTTTGATCTGGTGGCTTCAGTTACCGTTTGGTTCTTCACAGATTTGAGTGCGAGTAACCCACCGGATGAATGTAGTCTGGTCACTACCCTGATGGCATCTTTAGTTATCTTGAATGGCCTCATTATCCACATAAAATTATCATGCATCCTACTTAGAACATACCAGACCCAATCATCTTCTGCAAAACACAGAAAATGTATGCAATGTCTAAAATGTTTGTCCCGGATGATCTTGAATTCAGGTTTGAGTTCAAAATTTTCATCTATTAATTGTTTGTGATAAATGTCCATCAACTTTGAGTCTCCAAATTCTTCAATGTTTGCATGGATATAAACCCTAACATTTTCTACATGCAAGACTCCGTGCGGAATACTAGAGAATGCACCCAAGGGATCAACTTCTAGAGATTTGTAAGGGTGTCTCTTGAATTTAGGTCTCGGCCTATTAGAAATATTGACAACCATTGGAGTAGCCATTTTTTGCAAGAGATCCAGAGAGAGTTTTCAGAAGGGAAGTACCTTTTCACGCTTTTAGAGTTTGAAGCAGAAACTAGAGCGATTCTCTAGTTGAATTCGATCTTTAGTTGAACTTGAGTGAAATGTAGGATCTTCTTCGCAGAGCTCTTCTTTTCTTCTTCATGGGTGCAAGTGTATAAATAATGAGTGACAGAACCCTTTTATCCTTACGTAAACCCTAATTTCCTTTTGTAATAAATGCACAAGTTTTTAAGTCATCCGATTGCCCTGCTTCTCAAATGAGCTTTTCTTAACTTGTCTTGCGGATCTTCAAATCATTGTTTATGAGGATTGACAACATATCTTCACCTTTTTCAAACATGCCATTGTTCCTTAGATTAAAATATTTCAATTCTGGATCATACCAGATTTGACTGTGAAATTCTACTTTAGCAGATAGCTGCCAATACAGGATCTCCTCATAATTGGTTCAAATCTGCATGCGAATTTGTCAAATTTTGACTAGATGACCTTCAAGTGAGTCTCCTCGAACCCTTTAGACCGCAACTTATTATTTTGACTCAAGGTGCCGAATTCATGCACTCACTGGCTGGCTAGGGGAAAGGGATCTTCTCTGTAGCTCCCCCTGAGCCAGAGCTTGCCTTTTAGTTTCCAAAAGGAATATCAGCACCGGATTCTGGTGCAGATCTATCCCCAATATTCATTGTACTCTTTTTTACCCAAATCTTGCTCATCTCTTTTTGAACTTCATCTGCATTTACTTTAGCTTTGCCTTTATCTTGTTTCTGATCATGTTCCACCGGACCTTTTCTATCCTAATTTCTGCTTCTGCAGAATTTGGTAATATGACCAGATCTATTGCAATTGTAACACACAATATTTCTTTGCTTATTTGAATGATATTCTCTTAATATGCACTCATTACCCACATGTCCAATCCTATTGCATGCAAAGCATTTACCATTGAAATAATTGTTCATTTGCAAATTTCTGCATTCATGAGATTTGTGACCATACCTTTTGCAACTGAAACATTGACTGGAGAAGGATGAATTGAATTGATTCATTCTATTTCTGCACTAGATTGCTTTGTGATCAAATTTGTTGCAATTGAAACAATATCCATTGAAGGATGGATATCTTTGAGCATTTGGTTGCCTTATCGGAGGTCTTCTAGGCATGTTCCTTTGATTTCCTGATCTAGAGTTCTTCTGACCGAATCCAGAGCTTTCACCTTTCTCATATCCCAAGCCACACTTATCATCTACCCTCTTTTGGCTTTCAAGAAGAACTTCAAGTTGAGCTGATCTTATCTTGAACTTTTCTTTGTATTCATTGCAGTTTGAAGATCTTGTTTAAGAGTGTCTATCTAATTCTCAAGTTGTTCTTCATTATCTCTAGCTTCTTCGAGATCAGATTCAAGATGCTTGATTATTCTGTCCATTTTATGGTAGTCCTCTGTTTTCTCCTTAAGGGATTATTTTAGAATATCTTCAATCTTTCTTTTTTCTTCAATTTCTTGGGTGAATCTCATAACCCCTGATTCCATTTCATGCCTTACCATAATGACTTCTTTGACAACTTCTCACATAGCTTGTTTTTCTCATTCAAATCTTCATTAGAATCATTGAATTCACTCTGATTGGCTAATTTTTGGAGTAGTTCCTTTCTCTTTTTCACATAAATACTAAGTTTTTCTTTTACCTCATTTATGAAATCATCAGCTTGTTTGAGTCTTTCTCTCAAATTATTGACTTCAGAGTGGGATTGTTCAAGATCATCTAGGGCAGACTGAAGTTGTTCCTTCATACCATATGCATCCATTGAGATTCCCAGATCTTCCTCAAGCTGTTAGGCTTTGTTTAGAGGACCTTGGCTCTGATACCAATTGTTGGAAATAATGCATATAGCTGAGAGGGGGGGTGAATCAGTTATCTTATAACTTTTCTATTTTTCTTTTCTTTTCTTTATTTGTCATTCAAAGCAAGACAATCATAAGAGCTAAAAAAGAAATTAACACATGACACAAGAATTTTTATGTGGAAACCATGTTAAGGGAAAAACCACGGGGTGACTAACCCAAGATTGTATTCTCTGTTAAAAGAATAAAGAGTACAAATTTGGCACTTGCCAATTAGGGCTCACTGCCCGAGCACACTACCTACAAGAGACTTACAGTCTACAAATGCTTATAAATGATACCAAGATGTTTGAACTGATGAACAACATCCATGCATGCAGAATTTTAGTTCTGGTTAGGTACAGTATACTGATCTAGCACATTTCATTCTTCCTTTGCTCAATATAACTTTCCTGTCACATTCTGGGCTTGAATCACTGTCTTCACACTTATCTCTGCTTTTATTCACACTTAACCATACATACACACCATCATGCATCCACAGAGGCTTGAATCCATAAGGTATATATATCTGCATCAAGGATTTCCAACAACTTCTTAGTCAGCAACAGGAACACCTAAGATATTTTGCAAATTATTGATCTGTTGGCTGAATCCATACTTGATTAGTGATGCGCATCAAAAACATAGATATAGAAGTCATAAATAATGTCGTCCAACAATGCATAATATCATAGATTGCTTGATCAGCACTTTTTACACGTTCGGATTAAAGTTTGATACCCTGTCGATCAGTTCTTCCTCTGTCTGCTCTACCCGACTGGAACCCAACACTTAGATGCTCATATCTTTTTCTCACTTTATCACTGGAGGCTAAATCTCTGGAATACAATAGTCATGATACCCCTCTTGACTTGACCAAGTCCGCAACTACTGAGTTACACTATCTGAGAGATTCAGACTTGATTGTCTGACCTTGTTACATACTCTGTTCTTGTTCACCGGACTAATACAATCATCAATATGTCTTTCGATATAGGCATACTATGTACTGTGGATGTGTGGAATAGACTTTGTTGCCATCAATGACAACACTTATGAAGCCACACAGTGTCTCTTGCCAACACTTATGAATTTAGATTTTGATGTTATGCTTTCTATAATTAGATAAAGATTTTTGAATGCTCTAGTAGTAAGTGATATTTGAATGTATAAATGAATTAGGGATTTGCCATTTATACATCACCATAGTTTGTAAATACGAATACTTCATGTTCAAGTTAGTGGGTAATGACTAGTTGGAATTGAGTTGGTTTGGGCCTAGGGGTTAAACTTGGTATTGAGGCTTTGGGGTTCAGAACTACACCAATGGTTTTGACCAAGGACAAGAAATGGAAATGTTAGAGATGGGATTCATATCCTTAGGATGTTTGTAATTAGGTTCAATCAAACCTTAATTTCCAAATTTTACATTAAAAGATATGAATTATTCACTAGACCATTGCACCAGGGATAAATGGCCAAGGTGAATCCAAAAGAAATGATAATAAGTGCTAAGGATAAATTTTTCACCGGTATAATATTTAATAAATAAAATGGTAGTTGCATAACAAATGACTAATTTATATAAATTATAAAGTAACAATTTATATGAATATTATCAAAAATAAAAAATAAAAAATCTAAACTATAACTTAAAAGAAATGTAAATAGAAATACATTCCTTTTAATATATTATCTATATAGTTGTAGACGAGAAAAGTATACCCTTATAGATTTTCCCACTCATTTTACATTACTTTGTAGGGACGTCTCTAATGCATCATCGTTCTAACATTTAATTAGTCTCTTTTGGTGCACTTGCCAACCCAAAACTTGAATCTAGCACTATGTTATACCATATCACTTAGATTAGAACATTACTAATCCAATTCTTAGAGTTTTTCCCATCCTATATTGGATGGCATTAATGGCTCTATCCCCTAGACTAAACCATGGCCACAATCTTATCCTTCTATTTGTAAATTCAAATTTAACCATTTTTTTGTGCTAACTCTTCCAAAATATTATTGTTATCTATTGACCAACATGCCAAAGGTTTCAAATTATGTGTCCAAGGATTGTATTTAGTGACATCTCCCCAATTCATTCTAATCATCAGAATATTGAAAATTAGGGAGACATGTTTACATGAAAGCATATCAATCAATATTATATCACTTGTAGGTTTAAATCTATGAGATTCTATTACGTGTGCATCAACATCCAATATCTTTGTTATAGATTTGTTTTGATCACTATTGAATTGGCCTAGGGACTTCGACTCTTAACAAGAAAGTTGATCACTATTCCCTTTTATTACAGCAGGTCCCAACAACGCTTCTTAGCACCACCTAATTTTCCTTGCATAGATATCATCTAGGTTAACATTCTTTGCAGGTATCAAAGGAACCACACCATCAAGACAAAACCCTATCGTTTGGATCAAAACATGGGACAATCTTGTCTTAGATTCTCAAATTCTAATGTCTTAGTCATATTAATTCTCTAATATGATATCCAAATCTAAATTTCTTTATTAGTTCTTTTTTATCATTTCACAACACTTAAAATCTACATTATACCAATTTATAAGTAATCCATAATCTATCTCAATTTATTTGAATTTATACTTCAAATATTTATTTACATTTGTCATATTATGAATTCCTTATTTAAAATGTGAATTAATTTAAATTGTATTACCTATCCTTAAATATATTTGTAGAAATGTTTTTTTACCTCTACACTAATACAATCAAATATAAATATATGGATATTTGTTTAATTATATTAAGAGTTCTAGAAATCTTAAATCAATAAAATAAAATAAAATTGGAAATTTCATTTTAAATTAAAAACCGATAGAAAATAATTCAATATCTAATTTTATTAGGTCATGCATACTAAATTTCAATTAATCCCATAGCGTATGTGCTGAAGTTGTCTTGCATATACAAATACAATTGATAGGCATGTGAAGTTGTGTTACACGTTGTGCCATATAAATCATGTTTTCATTAAAAAGGATAATGATCTTATCAAAGCAAATGATTATATACACCGTTCTCCATGATATGATTGCCTACTTTTTAAATATCCATATCTCCATAAAAGTTCCATGTGTCCTTACTAAATACTAATTTTCATAGTAAGTGGATAAGGAATTTTATAATAATGATGAAGTTGAAAATGTGAGAGAATTATCACCATGTGGATGACATAAGATGAGAACATAAGATGAGAACACATTAAAAGAAGTTGAGAAAATGGTCCCATGAATTAGAAGCAAAAATGAAGGTCCTTTCCGATTTTTTTTAAGAAATACATCCTACATGTATGTAAGGTGGATAAAAATTGATATAATCAATATAATTCATTATTCACATATATATGGAGTTCAAAAATGAATTTTTTGGTATTGCATTAAGCATAATAAGAATTGTAAATTATAGGATTAGTTCATGATCAATAGAATACAAATTAATAGTACAACTATAATAGGTTATAGAATGACAAACAAGATCTATTATTGAATATAGAAAGAGCAACACAATGAGCCATTATCCAATATATAGATCAACAAAAAAATGTTAACATATAGTCCACTAGTTGACACAAAGATTAACAAGATCACTGTCCAAAATTACAAAGAGATAAAAGAACAACTATAACTAATC
Source organism: Cunninghamia lanceolata (assembly GCA_027924645.1). Taxonomy (NCBI): domain Eukaryota; kingdom Viridiplantae; phylum Streptophyta; class Pinopsida; order Cupressales; family Cupressaceae; genus Cunninghamia; species Cunninghamia lanceolata. Next base: position 1,615,959 of record BSBN01000185.1, on the reverse strand, counting down.
TATCAAACAAAAAAGGACTAGGAAACCATTTAGCAAAGATAAAGAAAATTAAGCTCATGATAGGAGATAAATGATAGATTAGATCCTTGAAAAAAAATAGAGAGATCTTTGAGATCAAATCACCATGCTTGTGGGTAAGTGCAAGATAATGTGCCATTTTTTGGTCAAAAAGTGGAACTTATTTTCCTAAAAATCACAGTTTGTCATAGTTGGGGTAAAAATTTGAAAGCACTTAATAGAATATTACTATGACATAAAAATATGAAATACAAGATTTTGTTTTTAGTTTTCAAATATGTAATTTATTGTAATACCTAAATGGTAAAAGTTGGTTTTGTATATGATGTACAAAAGTGACCTTTTAAAAAATTATGTTAAGGCCAAAACATGCACGTGTACATCCAACATAATAAGTAGTAAATGAAAGTATTTTTCAATTTTTTTTTGTGGAAAGATGCGTATGATGTTAAAGTTTGGTTAGGATATTTTGTTGTAATTTTTTAATTAATTATTTTTTTGGATTAAGGTGTTTTTTTAAAACCTTTTGTATACAACCAACATAATTTGACATAAAGTAATTGTAATATGATTTTTTTTGTCATTGTGAAGAGAATGATGTCTAGATCGGTCATACATTAAAAAAAATAAAATTAAATTAAAATAAAAAATTATTAAAAAATAGTAATAAATGTTATTTCAAGTTTATGAGGCTTTTTGTTAAATAAATAAATAAATATGTTTAACACTAAAAAGTTACATATTTAAAATCTAGACATTGTCATCTGTAATGGGTTTTAATTTTGTCCAAAAATTCTTTAAAAAAAATTATTAGTCATATTATTGAATTTAGTTTTTACTCTTGTTGCTACCATGACATTGTAGTTGTAGGTCTAAGACTCAAGCTTGGGTTTCCAAGTCTATTCCGAGCCTAAAACCAATGCAAAAATGTGGGTGTCAAATTTAAAATTTTGAGGAACACACACCCATTATGAAACGGGTACCCATTATAAAAATAATGAGTACATGTTCTAAAAATAAACACGCACCTATTTAGAAATGGGTGCCTATTTCTATTATATCTGTTGTTCGCCCTTTTTAGTCATGGGGATGAAAAAATTGATACCTATTCGGAGCAATACGGGTATGCATTACTAAAATGTACCAGTTTAAGAATGGAAGCTCAAACCTAAATGTGTTCCCATTCTTTATGGGTAGTTGTTCCTACCACTGATTTTTCCCCTCATGATTCTTCCACTAAAGGTGGACTCAAATTCTTGCACTTACCCTTGCCTTCCAAATTCTCTAGCTAAGTTTGAACTACCTTGAACATATGCTCAATGGTTATCAAATGGTTTTATCATCCTATGACCTTGAGGGTTGACAATGTTTTAACCAAATAAGGATGGTGATGGTAGAGGTGGTCTGGTCACTAATTGTGATCTCCCCGAAGCCCCTGATTGAGCACTCAAGTACTCTACAAAAGAGGGCTCTCTTTTCTCTATTGGCACTATGCACTTATATAGTGATTTGTAGCGCTACACCTCATGTATGGCCCACTATGCCTCTTGATAAGCCTTGACTAGCTCAGTAAGAGACTGTGTCATGCCCTATGGCCCCAACAACCCTCTAACATGGTCCCTCTTTTATCTCAATCTCTATACATCAACGTGTGCCTTTTCATGATCTACTTAAGTGACATCTAATCAACCCTAAATATTTTCTCTCATCTTAGAGACTATCCACCCCTATCTACCCTGCACCACCACATCTTGCTCTACTTTCAAGTGACATCCAATCTAACTTGGAGGCTATCCCACTTACTTGGAGACTATCCCTTTCTACTTTGAGGTTGTACCTATTTGTTGTGAGTCTATCCCTCTCCTCCTATAGGTTGTCCCTCTTCTCTACCACCTCATCTGGCTATGACTAGATTGTCTCCAACTCTAACTAAGCATTGTCTCACTTTATCATTACATCATCTCTTTGGCATCAAACTTAGGCTAGTTCCTGACATAGGTTATCTATGGTGTCTTATTTATGGTGAGCTATATGGACCTATCCCAAATGGCCCCACCCTAGCTAATTATATCCTATCCATATCTATCTTTGCTACCACATCCTACATCTAGTTGCCCTCTTCTCCATCCCCCCTCCTAGTGGCATCACTATTGCTAGCACTATGAGGATTGCCATCCATATCCCTCTCCCACCCCTCATTTGCTAACAAAATTGTGCCCTCAACACCAATTGATTGGTACCTTAAATATATCTAACCTATCACATCATTAGTTGTGGTGGTATAGTCAACCACTCAAGCCTAACCCCTACCCACTAGTCATCATATCCCATTGTTTTTCTTGTGTCATCCACATCACTCCTATCCACCTAAGGGACCTAGACTAGAAATTCAAAACAATGTTATGTTTTAAGAAATTTATGCCTATTTTAGTATAAACTATTTTTGCACAATTTATATAGAAATTCCTATCATGAAAGTCATGTCTGCTCTATGTGATCTCCCGACATGGTTTGGTGAGTACTCGAGTGCCCCTGATTGAGCACTCGAGTACTCTACAAAAGAGGGCTCCCTTTTCTCTATTGGCACTATGCACTTATATAGTGATTTTGTAAATTTTTTTTAGGGCCGACTTAAAAAATCTTATTTTTTATGACCGACATAAGAAAACCCTAATTTTTGTAACCGACAAAAAGGCTTAATAAAAGGCGGCCAAGGGTTAGGGTTAGGGTATTGTATTGTAGTATTTGCAGCGGTATTGAGTTGCAGGGATTGCTGATTGTAATTGTTTTGATTTACTGGATAATAATATTGAACTCTCTGTTTGGTGGATGTAGCCCGAGTTTGGGTGAACCACGTTAATTCTTGTCTCTCGCTGTTATTAATTCTGTGTATTTCTATTTCTCTGTTTAATCTTTATTTACATTCAATTGATATCTTCTGCCGGCTAACCCTAACACCTCTTCTATCTCAGTCTCTATACATCAACGTGTGCCTTTTCATGATCTACTTAAGTGACATCTAATCAACCCTGAATATTTTCTCTCTCATCTTAGAGACCATCCACCCCTATCTACCTTGCATCGCCACATCTCGCTCTACTTTCAAGTGACATCCAATCTAACTTGGAGGCTATCCCACTTACTTGGAGACTATCCCTTTCTACTTTGAGGTTGTACCTATTTGTTGTGAGTCTATCCCTCTCCTCCTATAGGCTGTCCCTCTTCTCTACCACCTCATCTGGCTATGACTAGATTGTCTCCAACTCTAACTAAGCATTGTCTCACTCTATCATTACATCATCTCTTTGGCATCAAACTTAGGCTAGTTCCTGACATAGGTTATCTATGGTGTCTTATTTATGGTGACCTATATGGACCTATCCCAAATGGCCCCACCTTGGCTAATCATATCCTATCCACATCTATCTTTGCTACCACATCCTACATCTAGTTGCCCTCTTCTCCATCCCCCCTCCTAGTGGCATCACTACTGCTAGCACTATGAGGATTGCCATCCATATCCCTCTCCCACCCCTCATTTGCTAACAAAATTGTGCCCTCAACACCAATTGATTGGTACCTTAAATATATCTAACCTATCACATCATTGGTTGTGGTGGTATAGTCAACCACTCAAGCCTGACCCCTACCCACTAGTCATCATATCCCATTGTTTTTCTTGTGTCATCCACATCACTCCTATCCACCCAAGGGACCTAGACTAGAAATTCAAAACAATGTTATGTTTTAAGAAATTTATGCCTATTTTAGTATAAATTATTTTTGCACAATTTATATAGAAATTCCTATCATGAAAGTCATGTTTGCTCTATGTGATCTCCCAACATGGTTTGGTGAGTTTGTACTTCTTGGTGATTTATATGTTAAACTTATTACATGGGAACTAATTGCAGGTGTTGATAATGATTTGTACTTTGTTCCTTATACCCTTGAGTATATTTGTCCTTTGTGTGAGAGATCCCAAGTGGATTTGTGTATGATAGTTTTATGTCATGGTTGGAATATTTTGACTTCCATCTTTATTTTATTTGATCCCCTGACTTAGTTCAAGTGGATATCATATCTTAATGAGATTGTGTTATTAGGATTGTTATCTTGTTTGTGCTCATATAAATCCAAATTGAGTTGGTAATCTATTCTCTTTGGGGAGCTAAATCTATTTATTTATGACATCTATTATGCTATGGGTGATTACATTTATTTGTGACATCCATTGCTTATGAGTTGATTATATTTATATGTGACTTCCTTTGTGTTATGATTCTACTCATGAGATTAGGAGGTAGTTATATGAGTAATTAATTTATAGGAGTTATCCCAGAGCTTCTTGACACCTGATTTATCTTATGCAAAGACTAGAATGGATGTTCTACTTTAGGTACTTGTAAATATAGATTTGACTCGTGTTGTACAACCTTGATTAGGTATTGAACCTTTTATATTATGTGGTGTTATGTGTGTAAGAATAAGTGGAAATGTATTCCATGCTTCACTACACCTAGTGGTCTTATTAATCTATGTGTACCTTCGTCACCATGTAGGGACTAATATTAGTATAGGTTGAGAGGACTTGGGTGTCTCTTGGGTGATTCTAGTTGAAATCATTTTCTCTAATTCCTTGTCCAACACATTTTAAGACCTTCTCCCTTTAAGTAAGATTACAAGAGAATTAACGTAGTCTATTCTCACCAACTATTTATTCACATCACGAATGTTCTAGTGCTCTAAATGGGAAAAGGGCTTCACTGGCTATATAGAGGTACAAATTATGTTCCCCATTTCATCACTAGGACTAGTAGATCTCTAACTAAGAGCTTTGTCCTAACTCAGTATTGTCACATCCCCTTTTATTTAGACTTAATAACTTACTTTAAAAAGCTAAATTTTTTGATGTGATGGTTTGAAAACTATTAAGTAGAGCATTATTATGGATAATGCAAGATATTTTGATGAGTATATTATTGATTTTATTTAAGGGTACTAACATGGACTAATGTTTTAATGTTGTTTTCATGAGTGCGGTAGACAAGTTGACACAAGATTCATAAGAAGGAGAACATCATCGAAGAGAGGGTTCCTAGAATTTTGAAATTGAATAGTCATGATGAGATGCACACACAATCACTTAGAAATGATAATATATTTTGAATATATGTTTATTTGTGTGCATGTTGTTTTCCTAATTGTATGGACAAAAATAAATAAATTAAAAGTATAATTTCCTTTTTATTTGGAATAATTTATGTTTGTGTTTTATTGAAAAAAAGGGGTAGAAAGATAAAATAATATTTAAAAAGATAGTGGAGAATCTTTAATAAATTATTTTGTAGTTTTAAACTTAGCGGGGGGTTAAAAATAGAAATTACAGGAGAATGGGAAGATTTGGGAAATTCTATTCAAGATTGCTAAGGTTAGGAAAAGAAAAGAGGAATATAATTTGGGGAAAAAGCAAAACTTGGGGGGATCCGTGAAAAAGCAAACCTAAAGAAAAATAATGGAATCATGGGGAAAAACAGGGAATTTGGGAAGTAGTTTAAATACAGGTATGCATCATTATTTTGAAAATGATTTGAATTGGTTATTTGATTTTCAATTAAAGGAAGTAGAAAGTTTCCTATTTGATAAAACTTCTATAATTTCTGATTGTATTAGTGGTCTCTGTCCTTAATCTATAATTTGAAATACTGTTTTTCCCGCTCTTCGCCAAGATATAAAATTATGTGTTTATCTTATTTCTTGTCTCTTGTCATTCTTTTGGACATATTCCTTTTGGGTCTAGAAGCCTATTAAATATGAAAAGCCATTTTCTTTTATCCTTAGATAGTATTGATTTGTCTATCCTGTTGAAATTTTCCCTTCACTGAAATTTATGGCCCTATATAGCATTTTAAATTGAATAACATTATTTACCAAGATTATTTATTTACCCTCATCTATGGTTTGGCTAATTTCCCTCTATTTGAATCTCTATTATCTGGTTGACCCTCTCTGTGTCCTTGAAACTTATTTGATCACCAAACTATTCTCTGGGCTTTTTCCTCAATCCCCTACACCATGAAAAATGGAGCCAGAACTTTTATTTAACTATCTGTATCTGCACACATTAGACATATATTAAGAGTTGATTTTTTTTTATATAGATGCATATTTTGTTATTCATAAAACAAAGATAGATAGTAGTAGAACCCTTAAGGGCCACGACCGAGGGAGGTCATTTTTCCCCTTGACCCTATTTAAATATTAATGATTTCATTGTTTCTTTTCTTTCAAGTTGGTCGACTTCAAAACCCTTAAAATTTCTTGAATGATTATTGTGATAAACTGCTACCCCTACCTACGCCTGGAACACCATCAATTGTTGGCAAAATGTAGACACCTGAAATTCTCCAACGCATCATTCATGTCATCACACTGCATTTGCATATATGCTCATCAAATCACCTAATTCTCATTATTCCACATTAATTCAATAATTCACTAAAATTCATCATATTCCTTTATATTAATTAAATAATCTAAATTATTTAATTAAATCATTATTCCTCCAATTTAAATAGATAAAATCAAAATTATTTATTTAAATAATCAAACTTCCCTCCACTTTAAATAAATAAATTCAAATTATTTATTTAAATAATCTATTTCCTCCAAAATGAATTAAATTTAATATTTAATTCAATTATCACATGTGCTCATGAAATTAAATAATTATTTATTTAATTTCTGAATTATCCTCACCCACCATAAATTCCTCTAATCAAAATCAATTAACAGATCAATCAAATGAGCTAACTCATAAATCAATTCAGTCATCTAATCAATCAAATCAATCCTCTGATCAATCAATTTAGTCTTCTGATCAATCAACCCAATCATCTGATCAATCTATCCAGTCAACTCTCCAATCAAGTCTATTAACTCCCTTGACTCATGAGAGGGCAAGGACACTTGTCCCTCTCTCATTCGCACACATTCTCTCAACCATCCTCAACCATTGATCTTTCTGGCATTCCTCAACTGTTGATATGATGTTTCACATGTCTATAAAAGGAGCCTCATTTTCCATTTCTCAGGATCTCTCATTTTAGTAAACTTACGCTATTATTATCATTCCTTGGGAGATCACGTTATGCTTGTTGATAGAGAAATCCACATAGCCAAGAGTAAAGAGCAATCCACTTGGGGTTTGGGTGCAACCTTAGTATGCGTCATCAAGTATGGTTTGTTTGTATGCTTGAGGTAATTTATATTATTTTGCATATTGCTTGGGTTCATTTTATGTTCATTATTGCATTCAAATTATAACCATTACATTTTGGCATGCCCGATGGGACCCATGTCCCTGAAAATTAACATTTGTGTGGAGTTTTTCCATACAGATTTCATGTAGGAATGAAAACACACCTGTGATTGTCAATGTGCAGTTGGTGCACCTGCACAGCAGGTCAGCGCGCCTGTGTAGTTAGTCGACGTGCCTATGCTGGATAACAACGTGCTTATGTTTTTGATAGTTTTGTGTTTATTTTTGTAGATCGGGGGTTATTTTTAGTTGATTTTGCTTGCTTTCCATTTCCTGTATCTATATAAGATCTAACTCTATCTGTTCATGCTATAAGATTTACTTTTCGATAGGTTTAGACATCAATTTTAGAACCTTAGATCATTCCTGTGTAGAAGCACGCCTTTGCCTTGCAAAAGCACGTCTGTGTTAGGATAAGCAATGAGCAATGTTCAACTCCTCAGATCCATCCTCCCAGGCCACTGGATCACTCAAAACTAAGCAAATCATCTTTTCTGTCCAACTCATTCTCTATTTTTTGGTAGGTGTTGTTTACTATTCCAGAAGTGCGCATGTGCTATGTGGAAGTGTGCTTGTGCTTGACAAAAGTGCGCCTGTGTCTGAATGCACACCTGTGACTATGTATTTTCTAGTTTCTAAAAGCACACCCTTGCTGTCTGTTGATGTGCCCTTGTCATCTGTCGACGCGCCTTTGTTCTCTGTCGGCGCACTTGTGCAAAAAAGGTAAAAATAGTAAGTTCTTTATGTTTTCTATTTATTACTGTGCTTTCTATTTAATTCTCAATTTTCATGAGAGTGAGAGCATCACCGTAGCTATTTTCTGCCAAACCATGAAGATTTTGCTTGCTTGATTTTCTTCGACTGAAGAAATCCTAACCCTACGCAAAGGGCCTAGCAAGTTAAAATCGGCAGGTGTGATGGAATTCAGTGTAAAATGATATATCTAACATTTCAATGCATAAATAAATGCTAATGTAGTCATATCATGATATGGCAGAGAGTTTATAAAAATCAAACAGTAAAAATTACTAATGATATGCAAGCTTTGGCCAAAGCATCTTTTTTAGCCATGTTCAGTAGATGGATTGCAATTAGGAACCCACATTGCTCTGTTGGTCCATATTCAGCACCCGTCTAATTCTATTCCCCAAATTGATTTAAATGGTTATATTTGTCTAACTAAGCTAAACATGAATTAAATCCTTTGTTTATGAATAAACTGAACAATAAGACATACATCTTCATTTTCCTAGTTAACGAGGCATACTATGATGATTTTTATTTGCTTGAAAATGCAATACTTAATAGTTTGTTCGTAACCTTCCAAACTTCATCAACATAAATACAAACTACCAATATCATTACTTTATTTATAACTTAAATTTAAGTTAAAGGAAATATCTATTTGATATCTATTTGTTTAGTTTAACTCGTAGATTAAATAAGATATCTTCTAATTCATTTCATTAATAATATAACAGTATGGTCTTAGTATTAAATAATAAAGTCATTCTATTCCCTAAAGTCCTAATATGAAGCTATTTCCATTACATTAATGAGTCTTATCTTTGGCAATTGAATCCAACCAAAGAAGTAATTTATCTACTTAGTGATTCTGAATGCTTGAATGCAAAATGAAAACAATTTAATAACTATTACCTTACTAAAATGGAGGTGCATAAATCTAAAGTTTGTGATAAAGCAGACATTTGAAGGTTGGTTGCCTGATTTTGAGGTGCTAAAGACTAGACAAGGCAGAGAGTTTAAATGAGAATTATAACCTTTAATATGTTGGGCATAAAACTCTCATGCCCAGGCAAGTAATTACTCTAGGGACTGCAAGATTTGTAAGAAGAAAGAAGGTGAACAGACATAAAATTATTAGAGTGCATGTGAAATATCTCTTGGCGTAGGTTGTTAATAGCAGTTTGATCAATCAAGAAACTTGGATAAACAAAAAGTAAAAAGAGATGGATCTGGTTTTTGGTCACCCAAGTTTTGCACAAGGGGAGAGCATACACCTATCACCTCACAAACATGTAAAACATTTGTTCATTTAACCTCCTAGATTAAATGAAGTGCAACTAAGCTAATCACACAAGATGCAATACTAGTATGATAAAAAAAAAGAAAAAATTGATGTCAAATTAACCCCCTAGATTAAACTATGTTTGATTGTATTGAACATATGTAAAATAAATGTGTAAGATTACTTTCCCTTGTAGAAGTTGTGAAACCAATCTCACATGACCCAATGAACACCTGCAAAACCTATGATTAACCTTCCATAAGAGAAAAAAGCAAAGAGAGCAATTTGCACAAAAAAGGATGTAATTAATGGAATGGATTTTTGAATTACATGAGAGAACTTGCTTTTATATTTGTAAGTTAGAAAACCCTAATGAGAGATTTCTAAGTTTAGCTTAAGTGAAATAAAGTAAAAGTGACTTAATTAATTAATCAATATGATTAAATTAATTAAGTAAAGAACCTATTACTCTAATGTATCCCCTGCTTAATCTAGATGTTACTAAACTACCAATGCAAGAATGAATGCAAAAATGATGTCCTAACAAAGGCAATAAACCTGTAAAACAACTATCAGCAGTCTTAGCATATAGTCTTGGATGTATGAAAACAGTTGCGCCACATATTAGTAACCAAGTTAGTTCAAAAACATAAACCAAAAAGTGACTGACACAGAAAAAAATAGAAAATATAGAATTGAGAATTAAATAGAAAGGACAGTAAGAAATAGAAAACATAAAGAACTTACTATTTTTACCTTTTTTGCACAGGTGCGCCGACAGAGAACAAAGGCATGTCGACAGATAGCAAGGGCATGTCGACAGACAGTAAGGGCGTGCTTTTAGAAACTGGGAAATACACAGTCACAGGGGTGCATTCAGACATAGGTGCACTTTTGTCAGACACAAGCACACTTCCACAGAGCACATGCGCGCTTCTGGAATAGTAAACAACACCTACCAGAAAATAGAGAATGAGTTGGACAGAAAAGATGATTTGCTGAGTTTTGAGTGATCCAGTGGCCTGGGAGGATGGATCTGAGGAGTTGAACACTGCTCACTGCTTATCCTAACACAGACACGCTTTTGCAGGGCAAAGGCGTGCTTCTACACAAGAATGATATAAGGTTCTAAAATTAATGTCTAAACCTATCGAAAAGTAAATCTCATAGCATGAATAGACAGAGTTAGATGTTATATAGATACATGAAATAGAAAGCAAGCAAAATCAACTAAAAATAACCCCCGATCTACAAAAAATAAACATAAAACTATCAGAAACATAGGCACGTTATTATCCAACATAGGCACGTCAACTAACTACACAGGCGCGCTGACTTGCTGCGCAGGTGCACCAACATGAAGCATAGGCTTGCATTGACAATCATAGGCATGTTTCTGTTCCTGCATGAAATCTGTATAGAAAATCTGCACACAAATGTTAGTTTTTAGGGACATGGGTCCCATTAGGCGTGCCAAAATGTAATGGTTAGAATTTGAATGCAATAATGAACAAAAAATGAACTCAAGCAATATGCAAAATAATATAAATTACCTCAAGCATACAAACAAATCATACTTGATGAAGCATACTAAGGTTGCACCCAAACCTCAAGTGGATTGCTCTTTGCTCTTGGCTATGTGGATTTCTCCCAAGGAATGATAATAATAACGTAAGTTTACTAAAATAAGAGATCTTGAGAAATGGAGAATAAGGTTCCTTTTATAGACATGTGAAACATCAGATCAACGGTTGAGGAACGCTAGAAAGATCAATGGTTGAGGATGGTTGAGAGAATGTGCGCGAATGAGAGAGGGACAAGTGTCCTTGCCCTCTCATGAGTCAAGGGAGTTAACAAACTTGATTGGAGAGTTGACTGGATAGATTGATCAGAAGACTAGGTTGGTTGATCAAAAGACTGAATTGATTGATCAGAGGACTAATTTGATTGATTAGATGACTGAATTGATTGATGAGTCAGCTCATTTGATTGATTTGTTAACTGCTTTTGATGAGAGGAATTTATGGTTCGTGAGGATAATTGAGAAATCAAATAAATAATTATTTAATTTCATGAACACATGTGATAATTGAATTAAATATTAAATTTAATTCATTTTGGAGGAAATAGATTATTTAAATAAATAATTTGAATTTATTTATTTAAAGTGGAGGGAAATTTGATTATTTAAATTGGAGGAATAATGATTTAATTAAATAATTTAGATTATTTAATTAATATAGAGGAATATGATGAATTTTAGTGAATTATTGAATTAATGTGGAATAATGAGAATTAGGTGATTTGATGAGCATATATGCGAATACAGTGTGATGACATGAATGATGCGTTGGTGAATTTTAGGTTTACATTTTGCCCACAATCGATGGTGTTCAAGGCGTAGGTAGGGGTAGGAGTTTATCACAATAATCATTCAAGAAATTCTAAGGGTTTTGAAGTCGACCAGCTTGAAAGAAAGGAAACAATGAAATCATTAATATTTAAATAGGGTCAAGGGGAAAAATGACCTCCCTTGGCCGTGACCCTTACGGGTTCTACTACTATCTATCTTTGTTTTATGAATAACAAAATATGCATCTATATAAAAAAACAATCAACTCTTAATGTATGTCTAATGTGTGCAGATACAAATAGTTAAATAAAAGTTCTGGCTCCATTTTTCATGGTGTAGGGGATTAAGGAAAAAGCCCAAGCAATAGTTTGGTGATCAAATAAGTTTCAAGGACACAAAGAGGGTCAACTAGATAATGGAGATTCAAACAGAGGGAAATTAGCTAGACCATAGATGAGGGTCAATAAATAATCCTGGTAAATAATGTTATTCAATTTAAAATGCTTTACATGGCCATAAATTGCAGTGAAGGGAAAATTTCAACAGGACAGAGAAATCAATACTACCTGAGGATAAAAGAAAATGTCTTTTCATATTTAATATGCTTGTAGACCCAAAAGGAATATGTCCAAAAGAATGACAAGAGACAAGAAATAAGATAAACACATAATTTAATATTTTTGTCTCCTTCTGCTTTGCTCATTAGATCCTTATTTATTTTGAACCCTATTGTGTGTTATGCCTAGTTTCATTATTTTATTTTTGGTCTTTGTTTTAGTTATATAGTTACAGACATTCGTGTGTTTAATATATATATATATTTGTTTGGTTCTCTGTCTGGTTTTTCTTTGTTACTTATTTCCTTTTATTTCTTGCTTGCATGTTCATGTTGTTTTTCATGTGCTTAGGTTGTCTCTTGGTGAACTTAGGTGGGCTTGAAATCTCTTTTTTATGTTTTTGCCCTTGTGGTATCTTGGTCCCCGCACCAATTTCACTTTCTCCCTTCTATTTAACCTGCTTGGTCTACAAATCATCTATTCATGCTCTCTTCTCTTGCTTTTTACTCTCCTGATGATGGATCATGGAGTATGATATGAAACGTTGAGGGGAAAAATTCAAACACACAGTTTAATCCAGAAGCATTCATTTACAATTATCATGGACCATGAAAATCTAATGTCTATCATAGAAGAGATTAGATTTTACTTCATACAGGTAGACATAGATATAGTATCAAATTTTATTGTTGTATCTTTTGCTTTAGCATTCAATACAGAAATACATGTTTTGAGTTCTGTCAATGATTACAAGATACAGTAAAGATTTAGCTAGATTTCATGGGATCATAGTTACTCAAGCGAGCCACTTAAGGTATTGTGTCTCTCCACTTTGTTTATATGTTTAGTTTATAATTGTATGTTTATATGTGTGATTAATGTATGTTGTAATGAGTGATGAGAAATAGTTAGACTTTGATAATCTGTGTTGTAAGTCTTATTGAGTCAAGGTGATCGTTGAACCAACTATTAGTCGCTCTTTTATCTAGAAGTTACATATGACCATTTAATTACTGTTGTGTTGAATAAGCTTTAGTTATTTATACCAGTCCTGCTTACTTAAAATTATTGTCAATCCTTGTAATTGAATTGTGTTTCCTTTAGTTAGATGATTCCCTTACACAACCTCTAGATTAAAACTCATAAATCCTTAACTATACACACAATACATGCATCATCCAAGAAGATTATGATTCCTTGGTTTGACAATGTAAATGTAACACATTATATAACTAGTAGGTTGCTTGATATAGGATCTGTTGGTCTGTAGAGTAGTGTGCATGCCCTTTCTGCATCAATGTATTGGCTAATAATGAAGTTCGACAGAAAGTATCATTGAATGTGGTGATTTCAAAATTACCTCTTGGAAGAAGCAATGAGTTCACCACAGTGTAAGCAATGCATGGAATGTAAGAGTTTTGACATTTCAAATCACCTTTTCAAAATTTGATTCTTCATGTTTAACATGTTTTAGCTTTCATATTGTCCATATTAATTGTTATAAGCTTCAGAGAAGAGGTTTCACGGTGTTGGAGGCAAATTTTAGATGTTCTGGAGCTATGCAAATGTTATCATATCCCTTTGTAGCCTATGAGGCACAATATAATTTGGCTACATCATACTAAAATGAGAAGCTAGATGCTCACTCTTGCTAGAGATTTCATCCTTTTAAGGTTTTTAGGATAAATGTGTTATCTAAATCATTGTGTGTGCTCTCTTTGCATGATTCCATCTCTATTTTATGCTTACATATGAAATGAATGTGCATGACTATAACCACATACATCAGAGGCAAATACACAACATTTGCCACAGAGCATTAAATCAACATATTAACCCTTGATTTGAAAATTTATCTTCCTCATATAATACTTTATGGCCCAAGGACAAAATTAGATGCTCACCAAAACAAGGGACAATAGTCATCCATAATTTGAGACACCAGAGCATCTTTCTCATCCTTACCTTCCATAACTTCCACCTCCTTAGCCACTGATTTCCACTTGGAGTGAGTCAAAACAAGCCCAACTTTGCCTACTTTATTAGACATCACCTCTCTTGTGCTCCCATCATTGCACAATTTGTTACAAGTGACTAGGGCCATAGGCACTTTCAACCTTGATAGTCAAGGGCCTAGTACTGACACCTTTGTCTCACTTTGATTCCCTTTAACCTTGTTCCCCTCCAAGCCTCTTGACCCAGCCAAATTCTGTATATTCACATAAACACCATCAAGACTAGGCACATTAGGGTTTTCTATTGTTTAGAAAAGAAAAAAAATGTTTAAAATTCTATCTTGCCTTCTAACTATCTCCTTAATCAATAAGAATGTTTCAAAAGGTTGAAAAAAAAAAAAAATTTAAAAGAGAAGAAAAAATTAAAATTAAAAATAAAATAAAATAAATAAATATTTTTTAAAAATAATAAAACTAAAAATAAAGTTAAAGTAAAACCCCCAAAAAGTCAAAGGGCCCCTGGTCTACAAATTTAAAGAGCCCACCATGATCAAGTCTTGTTAAAAGGGATGAGGCCAGATTGTGCCCTGGGTGAATTCTGCGGAATGGATACCCCTCAATTCTTGGCTATCACCCAAAGAAAATCAGCCTAAGACTGGTGCTTCGGAATAGCAAAAACGATCTTGTGGATGATCTCCATTAAAAAAATTAAAACCCAAAATAAAATAAAAATTATTATGGTGAGAGCATTCTATGGGTGGAGATGAGAGCACTCATTTCCATGTAAATATATCGAAAAAAAAGAAAAAAACCAAAAAAGAAATTAGAATAAATAAAAAACAACAACCAAAAGAAAATTGGAAATCGTTGAAAGAAAAAAAGGTGGATAAAATAAAATAAAAATATGTAAAAAAATCACAAAAAAAAAAAGAAAAATAATAAAAATAAAAATAAAAATAAAAATAAAAGGTATGAGAATCACAAAAAGCACTACAAAATTGGAGAAGATATCTCTAGACATACTATAGATATACATTTTTAAATATAAATAAACTAGTGATGGCTTAGACATATAGATATACTTTTTTAAATATAAATATACGAGTGAGAGCTTAAATTTGACAGTTGTATCGCTGTATTTAGGCATTTTAGTTGTAAAATACAATTGAAATTTTGAAAAGACTATATCATATGAAAGTAGAGATTTTGCACAAACTTCAAAATTTATATAGGATTACGATGATATATTTGGTTTTTATATAATTTACTTATACTAAAGTATGCCATAGTATTTTAAAGGCACCATTAAATAGATAACTGTCATAAAAAAGGTGGATAAAATAAAATAAAAATATGTAAAAGAAATCACAAGAAAACCATGAAAAATGCAAAAAAAAAAAAACACTGAAAATAAAAAAAAAAATGTATGAGAATCACAAAAAGCACTACAAAATTGGAGAAGATATCTCTAGACATACTATAAATATACTTTTTTAAATATACATATACTAGTGAGGGCTTAGATATACTATAGATATACTTTTTAAAATATAAATATACTAGTGAGGGCTTAAATTTGACAGTTGTATAGCTGTATTTACGCATTTGATTTTGCACAAACTGTCAAAATTTATATAAGACTACCATGATATATATATTTGGTTTTTATATAATTTACTTATACTAAAGTATGCCATAGTATTTTAAAGGCACCATTAAATAGATAATTGTCATAAAAAAATTGCTTGACAAGTAAAGTTGAGTCAAATTTAAACTGTCAACATTCTACAACAAAACTAGAGCAGAGTGGAAATGAGAGCACTCATTTTACTAAAAAAGAAATTTCATAGGAAAAGAAGTGAGAAAATTACAAAAACTATTTTAAAACAGAAATAGCTATTTCAATCCATTAAAATATCTCTTGCATACTGTAGATATATTTTTTTAAATATAAATATATAGTTTAAATTTTAAAAAAATTCTTAGACACCAAAAAAATGAGAAAAACAACAAAACTGACAAAACAACCTAGACAGTACAACATTTCAATGGCAGACACTATGACTTCAGGCATTTAACAACTCTTGATGGGCGTCTCAGTCCGGAAGGGCTTTTTCCAGGAGATATATATTTTTGGAATAATATAATATGAAAAATGGAAAGTTTAGTTTCAGTTCAAGTTCCATTTGATTTTTTTTTTCTTGCGCCCGGTGAATCCGCCCCATGAATTCGCCGTTCTGTACCGGGATTCATAGGGCGGATTCACCCCGGCGTAAGAGGGAGGAAATGGTTGAGACGGAGAAAGGCCAAGAGGTGGAAAAGTTAGTAGAAACGTGCAATTGATTTTGGACAATCAGAGACTATCCCTTCGGTACTCCGGCGGCTTCGTCCCTTTTCAGAGAATTTCAGGTACATTTTGAATTGCATGTAAGATTTTTTAAGTTGTTTTTGATATTTTTATGAAAGGATTTTGTGCTTTGTTTCACTGAGGATCGTGTGGGCATGAATAGATTTTACCTGGGTGCTTACTGTGGTTGTTTTATGTGTCTGCAGGATCAGTGAATATAAGATTTAACAATGTTTGGATCCAGTGGTATGTATCTGGATTCTTGCATTCCTATTTTAGCTATTTGGGCAAAATTATTTGTTGGGCAGATGCTTAGACTTCAGCTCGATTGCGTTGATGAATTTACTGATTTAAGCATTGATTGGATAACTGTAAATGGATTTTTATGTAAAAAGGGAATAATGTTGTAGTGAGTGTATTTTGGCGGAGCATAAATGCTTAGTATGGAGTTGTGTATCCAAAGTTTTTTAAAATTGGAATTGAAGTATGGAACCTTACAGGCAAAGGAGAGTGGGTTTATAGTATTTTTATTTTATTGTGGTAGGCTGGGGGTTTCAAGGTGGATTGAAATTTTTTGACATGGGAATCAATGAATAGAACCTTACATGCAAAGGAGAGTGGGTTTATATAATTTTTATTTTATTGTGGTAGATTGTGGGTTGCTAGGTGGATTCTTGGATGGGGGTTCAATGCTTTAGGGATTGATTTGGTTAATTTTAGATGGAGTTTCGGTAAAATTGAATGGATTACTAGTATGTTTACTTTGTGGAATCTTGGTCTGTAGTTGGATAGAGAATTTAATTATGTTTTGGTTCTGCTCATGGGTTGCTTTTTCTTCTTTTTTGGTGAACAGCATTTGGGCAACCTAGCTCCAGTCCTTTTGGGGCACAGCCAGCATTTGGTGGGACTTCAACCCTTGCTTTTGGTTCCAACTCCAGTCCAGTGTGCTTCAGATTTCGTTTGAGTCATTAGAAAGTTCACAAAAGTTTTCCATTTATAAATACACTGATCTACTAAACCACAATACACTAATCTACTAAACCACGAGTATATGGTGATTTCTTTTGCATTACAAAACTTGCAATTGAGGATTTTTGCCCGTCTCTTTGTAATGTCCCTTTTTCCCTCAGTAATAGAAAATTGAAATTATGTTAGCTTTTAATTATTTCCCGAAAGCTAACTATTTGGTAAGGGAAAATATTACTTTTAAAAGACTAAAATATATCATTTTAATTTTATATTCTTTTAAAAGTAGTGGTTGCTGCCTGAAATGGGGCGTGGGTCCCTCCAGCTGGTCATGTCTATTTTTAGGCCCAGTATGTTTGTGGGGAGTGCTCCACTGTGGTGGAAAAATTAAGTTAATTCATTGTCTATTTTGGGCTGGCATTGGCTGAGTGGGGTCAGAGAGTACTCTGACCATATCCTATTCTATTTTAAGTCCCAGATTCTCTGTGTGGCGTCAGAGGGTGGTCTGACATTATTCTTTACTATTCTTGCTGGGTGTGTGGGGTTTTAAGAGAACATTTGCTCATTTTGAAAAGGGGCTGGATGCAATTTTCATGTTTTGGACTGTAAACCTTTGCTGTTTAGCACAGGAATTGGGAGGCTGTTTAGTCTTAGTTTGTTATTCAGTTTCGGATGTGAGAGACCATCCCTAGCTGAGAACTATACTTGGGAATCAATCAGAAATCATCCTTATGCACTATGGAGTTCGACGTATTCTGAGCTTTTGGTATGAATGGAGTTTGGGTTTGCTGTTCAATATTATTGAGTAGGGTAGATGTTCAGTTCGGAGCAGCTTTGTTTGTATTATCTGCTGTTATGGGCGTTGCCTGATCGTCTGTAGTAAGGATTTAGAGTCTGGATAGCTGTAGCAGAGTCACTGTTCTTTGTCATAATATAGTGCCCTTTGACTCGACTGGTTATGGGAGTTTTGAGGGAAACATACATGAAGAATGATAATATGTGGTTTGATCATCAGCATAATGACTGCAACTACATTTCTGTGTATGAATCGATTCTATGTTTTTTAGTATTTTGTTGTTGAGAAATTTTTACAAGGCAATATTGTTAGCATTGGTGTTTTGTAGCTTGTAACTGGGTAGACCATTGCAGTGGTATCAGAGTTGGTATCTGTTGATGATTGTTTTTGGACAACTCAACAATTAGAGTGAGATACTAAGTATCTGACTCCCTCTTGAGCAAAGCCTCTCGGATGCTGAACTAGGTGATCAAACGAGATGACTCCAAGGTTCCTTCTGATGTTTTCGGTAAGAAACAGCTCAGTGACTAAGTATGATTTTGCTGTTAACCTGCAAAGGGACTTACGCAATTGTTCAGGTAACTTGTTGTTTCAAGGATTACGGAAGTGGACACTAGAGGATCTAGGTACTGCAACTAATGGCGTATGATTTAACAATGGATGTTCTGGATCCTAATTCTACTTGAATGAATAAACAAAAGGCAAAAGAGGTAAGGTTCGAAACACTAAACTAACCCTAGATGTAAGGAGATTTACTGCTTAGGTGAAATCCAACCAAATCTTGCTTTGCCAAGACAAACAACTACACAAGATAGGTGCAATCTTCTGGGGTATACAAGATGTTTAAATCAGTTATGCTCATGAAAGATTCAACAAGCATAAGGATCAAATTGATGCTCAATTTGTTCAGGCTAACTATGCACTGCAATCTACGAGCCGCAAACTGCAAATGGTATGAGCTTACAGATTTCACCAAAAAGCAATAAAGAAACCTTTCATCAACTAACATAAACTTAAAGAGAAACTTAGTTTAATTTAATATTTGCTTGAAAATTGAAACCATGCGACACTCGGAAACACAAATAGAATCACCAAGGCAATGAATCTTTTATTATCTCAGAGAGCTCTTGCAACAATTCCAGAATTTCCAATCGTACAAATGAGAGCAACAAGAGCTCTTTTATAGACCTCAAAAGAATGAAGGGTCAAGATCGATCGGCGAAGTCAGCGGACCAGATCAAGCCACATCACAAGTAGTTGTAACAAACTTCTCTTTATTAAATGAAAGAGGTCAACTTTATTAAATACAGGAGGCTATCTATATTAAATGAAAGATGCTATCTTTATTAAATGACGGAGACCATAAAGAAAGGAACAAAAGCACGCCTCACAAGAAGATAAGAATAATATATCATTATCTCATGAAGAATCCCCATGTGAATATCCATCACTAGAAGCTTGGCATTCAATAAACTTAGACACTATTCGCTTGACTTCTTCTACAGGTACACTTGGCGCATTTTGAATGGTTCCTTCAGCTTCAAGCACATCAACTGAATAAAGGCCAATTGTCCTTTCCCAATCAGTTATTCTTGCTTTGTTGTCGCCAAGGTGGACAGCAAGTGAGAATATACTATCAAGTCTTTCATCTGTAATATCATTTTCCTGAAAATAGAAAACTTGGACTTGTTCTTTCAGATTCTCAAAGGTCATCTCCCCAAAAGGATTGCAAATCTCCATCAAAGAAGCATGTATTCCATCCTGAATCCTCTGAAGCACACTTCTAATTCTTGACATATCTAGTTCAATCTTATCCAGCAATTGTCCTTTGATGCGAAGACTGAAATACTAGGAGGAAAAGTTGTATGTTCTACCTTCTTCAATAACTTCAGCATGTAACAAATCATCCACTGATGTTTCCATCAAGCTCTTCAGGTGTGGTAGATGTTGATCCTTGAAGTCTTTGAATTCAACACAAGCTGTCATTAATGCAAGTACCCTGTCCTTTAGGCTAATAATCTTATCATTTACTTGCATAATATCTCCCAGATACCTGAATGTAGTCTCCTTCGATCTTTTCATCCAATCCTTCAGTCTGTGAGATGAAGACTTCAACTCTTCCAAGTGTCCAACAGTTTCAGGAGGAAGGAGAGATGGAGGTGCAGCAACCCTTTCCTGCGGATGAATAGGATGTACTAAATGCTGAATGTACTGCTCCAAGGCACGACATCTTTGCTCAGCCTTGATTCTGCCTTCTGTTTCTTGCCTTATGATAGCTCGAGCATTATCAATCGAATCCTGAAGCTCTTCTTCAACTTGCATTCCAGTCAAAGGACCCAGATTAATTGTATTGATGTCATAATCATCAGGTGTTACATCCTCTATGTTCTTCTCAAGCCTAGGAACAGCTACATGTACTTTCCTTACTCCTGTGTCATCCTTAGTGATCTTAGAGAGGATGTTTGCCTTCTTTTTCGGTTTCTCCTTTGACATATCCAAGAGTAACTCATCGACTGGAAGGGGAGGACAACTTTCTAGTTCACAATTTTCTCTAATTCTTTCTTGTAACCATTCCGGAAGTGATGAAAGATCTTGCTGCTGCTGTAATTGTCTTCCTTGTGCAGGCAAGGACTCCTCTTCAACATCATCCTTCTCCTCAGTGTTAGCTTCATCAATGATTTCAGTGTCATGTGGGCTAGAAGGTACTTCTTCCATTAGAGCTTCTGGAACTACATTCTCAGCAGGAATCACCAAGTCTTGATCCGGTGGGATATCACCTAGCTGTCTAGAAGAAGCAGTCTCAATGCTTATCCTTTTCTTCTTTCTACTGGATTCTCTTTGAACAATCTCAAGCTGTTTCCTTTTCTTTCCCTGTCCTGAATCTTTCTCACTTCCTCTGCTTCGTGAATCCTTACTAAGTGCCTTATGTTGTTCTTGCTGATCCACTTCTCCCATCTTAGTATAAGTGAGTTTCTTACCCTCATCAAGCAAGGCTTGTACTTGTATGTTTATTTGCTCTTCAGTGATAGCAATAACAGGCCTTATCAATCCTTCATCATCGACCTTTTCTCTGTCTGACCAGTTGACTTCATAAGGCAAATTGCGAATCTTATCATACTCATCTCCAAGAAGAGCTCTATCACCTTCTAACTGATCAGGAATTCTTAGTACCTTTGCAGCCCTTATCAAGTCCCATTTCAATCTTGAACACTTCTGCATCCGGATGTTGTCATCATCTATAGCATCAGCCCAGTGATATTCTAGTTGTTCTTTATGCCTGTAAGAAGAGTATGACTGTTTGATAGCTCCATGTGGATCAAAGTTTTCTCTCCTTGAATCATGCGGATGCAGATGATAAGCCTGAAGCTCGATTTCTGAATGCTCAGCTGCCTGTAATGATGGACAAGAATAGTACCTTCCTAGCTGAAGGGGAAACTGAACTCCTGCTTTCTTCCTTGCTTTCTGCATCTTATGAAACTCAATCAGTTGTCTGGAAACCTCTAGCAAGACCATCCTGTTTGAAGGATATCTAGGCAGTCTATATGGGAATGATGTGAATCCTTGAATCCTGATGTAGGTGAACTTATCATACTGGATGTAGTACCTTCCATACTGTTTGATGAAGTTCTTGGCCGCACCTGTTAGTCTCCGATGCAACTCACCTCTTAACCTCCTCACTATAAACATGGCGAAGGCATCATTGAATCTCTTGTAGTGATTGATGTTTTTCAGGTGGAGCTGAGGGTAACACTGATAAGAGAGGATCTGTCCTGGCTTTGTTCCTACCTGCCCTTTAGCTGTCAGCCCTTTATAAACTACATTTCTCGCCAAGATATATACAAGGTATGAAGTCATGAAGAAAGACTTCGTTTCATCAAAAGTTTCCAACTGTTCATCTAGGCAGTGGCTTATAAGGCCGGCCCAGTCAATCATCTTGTTCTTTGTAAACATGTGATTAAAATAGGTATACATCCATCCTTCGAAAGTAGATGATTGTGGCCTACCTATTACTCGATTCAGGAACATGATCAAGTAACTTATCTCCCGCTTGAAGTCAGCTTTGTGATACTTGGGGTCTTTTGAATTGTATATCTTCATCGACGAATCATTCATCCACTTCTTCCCAATCTCTTGCATGTAGACCTTTGAGTTGCCTTCGAATGTCTTCTGAGCTGTTGTAGGGCATATGAAAACTCCTTTCGCCTTTGGGATGTTGAAGATCTCTTGGATAGCCTCCCTTTGTAGGTAAGCAAGAACAGTTCCATCTTTGGCTATGATTTGTCTTTTCTCCTTGTCGTAGTGCTGAACACACTCCAACACAAGCTCGGTGCTTGCAAAGCAGGTGGAAAGCAAGCCGCTTGTACAATCCCGCTCTTCGCGATGGCTTTGATGTCTTCGTTTCTAGTGATCGCGAGCAAGAAGTCTTTCGCTTCATTCAAGTTGACGTGTCCCATGTTGGTGTCGCCGACATCCTTCCATTGCGTTTCTAGCTTGGACTCCGGTATGCTGGACTTGGCATCCATCTTGATGAGTGCTTGCCTTTCCTTGGCCGTCATTCCCATCTATCTGCAAGACTAGACTCGAATAAGTAGATTGAAATGATAGATTTTATGAATTTTCTAGATCATTATCATCATGTTATCATGTTTTAATTCAATTTTTCAAGTACATAGAGATTTTCTAAGTCATTTTCCTTGAAGCATTATCTGATTTTCTGAATATAAATTTGCAAAATTAAACAAGTACAAGGAGATTTGATAAAGTAAAAGTGATCATACATACCTCGTGTTCAATTTTCTGCCTTAGCAAACACAAATTTCTGGAATTTAGTGCAAAAAAATCAGTATGAAATGACAGAAATCTGGAGTAATAATGTGAAATCAACCCTTTAAAATGCAGGTCTGCCTTAAAATCTGCTTCTTCTTGCAAATCCAATGCACAATTTGCTGCTCCTTCTATGAAAATTCACTACCCCTTGGGTAAATTCGCTGCCTTCTTGACAAAATCACTCCACTATAGTGAGAATTTGCTGCCCCTCTTCAAAAATTCGCTGCTCAAAAGGTAAATTTGCAAAAGAATGAGTGAAATAAGGAGGAGCGCTCCCCTTAAATAGGCACTTTCCCCTAGCATTTAATGAGGTCGGCTAGATGGTAGGTCGGCCAGGGTATTGTTTTCACAATTTTCAAAATTTAAATTTCTCTTTTTTGGGCGCCAAAATAGGTGGGAGCTCCCTAATTTCGCGCCTAACATAACTTGAGTGGCTTCTACAAGTTTTCCAAGACTCCTAACAAGGCGCATATCTTGATTTAGGTGCTCCTATGAGTGGTGTCATCACCTAAGTGTTTCCTTAGTTCTTGAAGACCCTCATGAAGGCGCTAGGCATAGCCTAGGCGCCAACTTAGGTGGGTGTTCATGTCTTACTCATTTGCCAACCTCTTGAAGGCGCTTCCTTGAACAAGGTATTTTACAAATCTTCAAAATCGCTTAGTAAAGGCGCATATCACAAAGGAAGGCGCAACTCTACATCCAAGGCTCACTTCAAACTCATCTCTGGCGCATAAAATGGACTTCAAGGCATTCACTTACCTCAAAGCGCTTAAACAACCTCAGGATCTCCTAGGCGCACAATCATGTTAAAGTTCAATCTTCTTTTTTATCTTCTAGGTGCACTTTTAGGCTAGGGCGCACTTTAAGGCCTAAGGCGCTTCAAAGACCTATACTTCTTCTCAGGGCGCTCATACCATTCTTGCCTCACCAAGGCGCATATCAATTTATCTAAGGCGCCAGAATCTCTCTGTGAAGGCGCTATACTAGGTTGGGCGCTCCTTCACTAAGTGATATCTTCTTCCAATCACCCAAACACTTCTTCTTGAAGGCGCCAAAACACATCTAGGCGCTCAAAATCATCATCTAATCTTCTTCAAGGTTGAAGGCGCCATCCCATGCATTTAGGCGCTCAAGGCACTAAAGTCTCCTCTCACCATCAAGGTCTAGGCGCTTAATCATACCTAGGCGCTCATTCTTCTACTCCTCAATACATAAAGCGCAAACACTCAGCTTGTTCCTTCTAAGGTACTATATCTCAGGGGAGGGGCGCTCATCTTGATTTGAACAACTTACCACAGGGCGCATTTGACTTCCACAGGCGAATTCACTCCTTCCTCAGAGCCCTAGGCGCCAAACTACTGGTTCTCTCCCTCCAAGGCGCTCAATACACTTATTGAGGCACTCAAACTCATCGAAGCACTCCAAGGCGCTCCTTCATCACTCAGGGCGCTCATTCCTTATGATCTAGATCAACTTCAACCCCAAGGCGCCAAAACACAAACTTCATGCTTTCCACTTAAAGCACCAAGGCGCTCCAAAACTCTCTGTCACAAGGCGCTCAATTGAACTAAGGCGCTCAAACTGACTCTAGGCGCACTTGTAAATACCTCATCACTCAAGCGCTTGATGTCACTTCTCACATGGTCATTCCTGTTTTCACTCAAGGTTCATTCATCTTCAACAAGGCACTAATGATCTTAAGGTGCAGAAGGTCCTTCAAGGCAAGTCTCCAAGGCGCAGAAACAACAACTCCAAAACTAGGCGCTCACCTTGCATTCTCCTGAAGGCGCTCCAAGGCACTAGTTGTTTGTAATAACCCTAGGCGCTAAGATTGGACAGGGCGCTCACCTACCTTCAAGGCGCATTCTGACTATCCCTTTACACTTAGGCGCTCAAGTCCCCCATCTTCTGACAACCTCAAACTCTCCCAGGGCACAGAAAACCTCTTACCTCATCATGCATCAAACTTATGCCATCAAAGAAGATTGTCCTAGGCGCTAAGATTGACTTCAGGGTGCAGAAAGAGGCCTAGGCGCTCATATCCTCAAAGGCACTCAACTCACTTCACCAAAACATTCCAAAACCTCATCTCAATCACCTATCTATGTCTCTGTGAAGGTGCTCCAAGTCGCTCCGGGAAGTCATCTATTCAAGGCGCATTCTCAAAACATCTTCAAGATCTCCTAGGTGCCCTCTATAGACTCTTCTCAAAAGCACATGCCTTCCTATACAACTACCTCTGAAACACTGATTGATGTGATGCCGTGTTTAACCAAAGAGAGATAAAGTATTCAAAACTATGCAGACGATCCTCTCCCTCCTAACGTCTTCACTCCCCCGGAATACCCTAGCCAAAACAACTTCCTGCACAAAGCATCTGATCTCGAAGAAGAGGGGGGGGGGGTCCCCAGTCCGATGGGGTGATGTGTGATTTGGTCACAACAGTATCCTGCCAGCTTGTGAAGTTGCATTAATCTCTGCATGCAACAATCTAGTGATAGGGAAAGGAGGTATAAGCAGAGAGATGAAAGAAAGTTGAAAACTACAGTTATCTCAAATACAGTTGAGGAGGAATCAATCATGGCAGATGGGGATAAAAAAGACTGTCCACCTGAAAGCCCAAATAAAATGATGGAGAGAAAGTTTGACCATATGTACGAGATGATAGCAAGGTTAGTAAGGAAATTGGATCATAACTTAGCTTTGGGCAACAAGAAACAACACTGAAGCCAGCAGCTCGCAAAACAATGGAGCACAAAATGATCATGTGAGAACACCTACCAGGACCTCAGTGGGATCAGCTGCAAGACTCCTTCAACCTTTTGTAAATAGAAGGGAAGAAATACCACCTGAACATGAGGAGAGAGTTATGTCCACTGATGATATCATGGTGAATCATGATGAATATATGACCCTTCTTGCTCTTGTACATAGAAGTCTAAAATTTGATCAATTTCTGAATCAGAAAAAAAGAAATGGTGGAAGACCGGACAATCAGGAGAACAAGGATTACAAGCATGCTCTGGGTAAAGTGTCTATGGAGAAATTTGATGGTAGTGGAAGATGCACTGCAAGAGCTTGGGTGCAAAAGCTCGACACTTATATTCCTCTGAAGCCTATGTCAGAAGAGACAGCCTTAAACTTTGCAACCTTACACTTGGATGGGGCTGCTTATGAGTGGTGGTATCATGGCCTTGTGACACAGGGTCACAATCTGATTACCATCTGTGATGAGTTCACCAATAGACTCATCGAGAGGTTTGATAAGCAAGATTCGGAGCAAAGCTTCAAGGACCTAGCACAGCTGAAACAGACCAGCACTATTGATGCATACATCACTGATTTTCAGAGACTTAGCGTAATGGTTCCAGACATTTCGGAAAGAAGACTCATCTTTCTGTTTGTTGGACTAGCTGAACCAATTAGAGGGTGGGTCAAATCCTTGGACTCACAAACTTTGCAAGAGGCCATTAAAAAGGCAAGAAGCATGGAGTTTTCAGCTCCAAAGGTCAAGATGGAAGTCAAATCTCCTCCACTCAATAAAGATAAGGAACCAAACTCAAAAATTTCCAATGAGCAGAAGCCACCTATGCAGAGAATGAGTGATGAAGTCAAAAATGAGCTCAAGAGAAAAAAATTGTGTTTCACATGCAAAGAACCATGGGCTCTTGGTCACAAGTGCTATGAGAAGGGTCAAGCACGCAATTTGGAGGTGTATATAGATGCTGATTATGAAGCAGAAAAAATAGAACAACAAGCTCAATTCGAAGATTGTGAAGAAGTTGAAGAATTTGATGAAGCTCCAGAAGGGCCAAAAAACAAGAAAGTTGATAATGGTATTTTTGCCCAACTTTCATGCCAACCAAGGAATGATCCCTTTAGGATTCGTGGGGTACTGTGTGGACAACAAATCGCTGCCCTCATTGATACTGGTGCTACT
The DNA here is from genome assembly GCA_027924645.1 of Cunninghamia lanceolata. Taxonomy (NCBI): domain Eukaryota; kingdom Viridiplantae; phylum Streptophyta; class Pinopsida; order Cupressales; family Cupressaceae; genus Cunninghamia; species Cunninghamia lanceolata. Next base: position 1,588,850 of record BSBN01000185.1, on the reverse strand, counting down.
TACAACTTCATTGATGAAGGAGTTGTAGCACGAAGAGGCCTTTAGACGGAGGAGTTTGAGGGATTCAATGATATGGTTGCGGATGGGTTTACAATCCAATGCACAAGAAGGATTCCAAATTTGAGCCTCCATTTGGGAAACTATGAGGTCAAGGATGTGTTTCATGTAGTAAATATTGGTGATTCAGATATTGTCCTTGGCATTCAGTGGCTTAAGTCATTGGGAGAGATTTATTTGAACCTTCAAACCAGGGAACTTAAGTTTCAAAATGATGGAAAAACAGTGGTTTTGAGGGGAATGTTGAATGATATATCACATGTTCACAGTGCAAGAAGAATGGAAGAGAAAAGGGAATACCTTTCAGCTATGCAAGCCTTATCGAATAAGCAAAGTCAAGAATTCAGCCGCAAATGGTCTGAGAAGTTTCCACAAGGTGATGATGAGCTGGCTGGAAAAATCAGGACAGCAGCAAAAAATGCAAGCTCAGAATGTATTTTGCATAGAGACCAGGTAAGCCAACGGTCTAATCATGTTTTTCATACATTTGATAATCCACTCTATGAAGTAAGTGCTAATTTGATATGTGATAATTCTCTTTTTGAGTGGGATTGGGAGACATCAATTATTCCTAGATCATTAAGTGTTAATGCTGACATGTCTGAGTTGGAATAAGAAGCTAATTTAGTTATCTCAAATCTACATTGGAAGCAAGAGGATGAATTCAGAAAGCATGCAATGTGTGACGTTAGTTACAAAAATCCTAGTGCTTGGGGGGTTCCATTTGTTGAAAGCACTTGGATTGGATGTGTGAAGGACGTTCTTATTGGGAGACTCCTTCGAGGCAACCGTTGTTCCTTAGGTATGGAGTTAAAATCAAATTATTCAGTGCGGATTTCAGTCATGAACAACAACAAGGATGCGTTTTTTCAAACCTCCCAGACCTTGTAAGTTCATCTTACAGAGGGATATAATGTAGATTATGATAGTTTACCTTGGAAGTTCAGTCTGGACAGCGAACTTCTACTTGCTTGGGTTCACCATTCAGAGACTCTTGGAGGAAGAACAATGATGATTGCAATTGTGAGTCAGCTTGGCACATGGTATTTGGGAGTTCACAAACCTCCTAGATTAATCTGGGATCCTGGAGTGACATTGTTCAGGATGGCTCTGTTGGTTATGGATTGCCCGTTGCTTGAGGGCAAGCAACTTTAGGGAGGGAGGACTGTAATGTCCCTTTTTCCCTCAGTAATAGAAAATTGAAATTATGTTAGCTTTTAATTATTTCCTGAAAGCTAACTATTTGGTAAGGGAAAATATTACTTTTAAAAGACCAAAATATATCATTTTAATTTTATATTCTTTTAAAAGTAGTGGTTGCTGCCTGAAATGGGCGTGGGTCTTGGTGGGTCCCTCCAGCTGGTCTGTCTATTTTTAGGCCCAGTATGTTTGTGGGGAGTGCTCCACTATGGTGGAAAAATTAAGTTAATTCATTGTCTATTTGGGCTGGCATTGGCTGAGTGAGGTCAGAGAGTGCTCTGACCATATCCTATTCTATTTTAAGTCCTAGATTCTCTGTGTGGCGTCAGAGGGTGGTCTGACATTATTCTTTACTATTCTTGCTGGGTGTGTGGGGTTTTAAGAGAACATTCGCTCATTTTGAAAAGGGGCTGGATGCAATTTTCATGTTTTGGACTGTGAACCTTTGCTGTTTAGCACAGGAATTGGGAGGATGTTTAGTCTCAGTCTGTTATTCAGTTTCGGATGTGAGAGACCATCCCTAGCTGAGAACTATACTTGGGAATCAATCAGAAATCATCCTTATGCACTATGGAGTTCAATGTATTCTGAGCTTTTGGTATGAATGGAGTTTGGGTTTGCTGTTCAATATTATTGAGTAGGGTAGATGTTCAGTTCGGAGCAGCTTTGTTTGTATTATCTGCTGTTATGGGCGTTGCCTGATCGTCTGTAGTAAGGATTTAGAGTCTGGATAGCTGTAGCAGAGTCACTGTTCTTTGTCATAATATAGTGCCCTTTGACTGGGCTGTTTATGGGAGTTTTGAGGGGAAACATACATGAAGAATGATAATATGTGGTTTGATCATCAACATAATGACTGCAACTACATTTCTGGGTATGAATCGATTCTATGTTTTTTAGTATTTTGTTGTTGAGAAATTTTTACAAGGTAATATTGTTAGCATTGGTGTTTTGTAGCTTGTAACTGGGTAGACCATTGCACTCTTAATCCCTTGGTCCTACGACAAACCCTTTTGGTAGGTATTCAGATACCATACAAACTACTTGACTTCTGTAGTTTACAGCTTGGGCGATTCTTCACGCAATTAAGGTTAATTTATAGCTTACCCACCTTTCACCAACTGGTACATGCCTCCTGCTGATCAATTTCTCTGCAGCCACAAATTGGGTTTTTATCATCCTATTAAGCATGGATTGGCATTTGAGTTTTGATCTCCCTGGCTAAAAATTAAATGCCTCACAATCCCTCCCACCCTACTAATAAAGAGAGCAAAAATAACATTCAAATGTGGTCTTTAATTGTTATGTATTTCTTCACTCGTAACAAAATCCATTAACCTATATGAATACCAAATTCGTTTCCTTTCATTCATTTTTTAAACACAGTGGAAAATGCAGGAACACTGGTAAATGTTTATTTGGAAGTTGTTGATGAAAATCCATCCCATCTTCCTAATGGTTTTAATGTTTTTAATACACGAGCCGAGTATAAAACGTTCAAAACTTTTAGGATGGTAACCTTTTTATATTTAGGAAACTTTGAGTTGTCCATATTTGTTTACTGATCTTGGATAGGTGACAAAGGTGTGTGTCATTAATTTTTGAAATTATGTACTTTTTATTCTACTACTAATGTAATATCCCTGAGCAATTCTAGTGCTAATTCACGATACAATTATATGTAGGAACAATAACTCAGAATTAAACATCTGGGAACACTGCTGTTACTGATTGTAATAGATTTATCCAAGCAAATGCTTTGATTTTAGAAAATATAAATATGTGAATGGTGTACCCAGCTTGCAAATCTCAGAATAACACAGTTTCAGATTACATGATAATACATACTTAATAACTCACGACTTCTGACTGGTTAAAGTCCAGGCATGGGGTGCCTGGAATCTGTAGAGGCCACTGGTTGCCAGTTACTGCCCAGAAATGCGATAGGTTTGTAACAATGCAGATCGCTTAATTACTGAGACTGATTTCTCCTCTCTGCTGGTAAATTCGCTGGATCATGCGCCTTATGGTCACTGGTTCAGAATTATGATGATGCTATATTACACACTTTCAGTCTTGATATTGAGTTGAGGGTGTCGCAGACACCTAAACGCTCCCACAGGGTGTATGACACCATGTCACCTCTAGCTGTAAAGGGTATCTCTGAGGTTTATGGGTTTGCATGACCTTGAATGCTCCACAATATGAGGTTCGCTGATGTACTTGCACTGGGTGAACTCAGTGGGATTTTCGTCCCAATCAGTTCTGTAATTTGCAAACAGCAACTTGGAATATGAGACTGCGAAATCCAATTCATATCAAATGAGAATCATGTTACCTATATACTGATTGCTAGGAATTAAGAAGATCAAGTCGGCCTTAAAAGGATCAAGTTGGCTTTAAGATTTGAAATCCCCAGTTGGTGCCACCAAAATCAATTTTTTTCATTATTAGAAATATTATTATTATTATTATTTTTGATTGGTGAACGCTTTTGACTGGAGCTATGAACCGGTGAGGCCACAACTCGGGGACCTCATCCCCTGGCATGAACACTTACATTAATGTTGAAGGTTCAATTGAACCTGCGAACTCATTGGCCAGGGGGGGCTTTATGCCGCGAACTCATTGGCTTAGGGTGCAAGGCCAGCGAGCTCGTTGGCCCAGCAGGGGTTTGAACCTTGGTGGCCGCCACAACAACAGTGTGACTTGACGACCGAACCATGCCCTTAACGGCATTATTATTATTATTATTATTATTAGGGCAGTGTTAAGAAACACCATTAAATTAAAATAATATAAATGATTAATTGGTGGGAAGCGTAGGGGACATGACAACTAATGTTTAAATGCCATAATTAAGGGTCATATAATGTGGACTTTAAATTTTATGTAAATCTCCACTAAATTGGAAATTATCAATTAGTTAAATTTAATGGTTACCATGAGATTATTAGAGAAGAAGAAATAATCTTTTCAATCTGGTTTTCTTGGTAGATTAATAAAATCATAGAAGTGTATGATGTATTGAGTTTGGCTATTAGAGAATTAAAAACTAAAAATGTTCTCTTTCTTGTCAGGTAAGACATTTCTTGCCACAAGAAAAAACCCTTCAAAATTGAATAAGATAATTCAATTTCATATAATTTACAATATAGGCCTATGTATGTCTGCCAAAAAGGTCGTAATTTGCAATACTTTCTTTCACAATCATTGTTTGTCATAATATACTGCATCTTAGTGGAGATACACTTCTTTGACACTATCTTAGTGGAGATATTTCTAATTCATGGCTTTCGGACATTGTTATAATTCATTGTACAATTTCTCATTGTTTTCTCACTATTCATTTCTCAGGAGTTCAATCTACTACTCCTACATTTGGCAGCTCAGGTTTTGGGCAAATACCATTTGGTGGACAGCATGGAGGTAGCAGAGTAGCACCATACACTACCACAAATGAGACAGATAGTAGCAAGAGCGTCAGTGGGCAGAGAAAGATGCCTGGAAAACTCCTTTCTATATCGGCTATGCCACAATACGAGGAGAAGAGTCACGAGGAACTAAGATGGGAGGATTATCAATCGGCGGAAAAAGGTATTTAGCAAGAATTTAGAATTCTGACTGCTGTTATTATTTGGTATTGGCTATGCAAAAGCCACTCTTAAACTAATCATCTGTATATTGCAGGTGGGCTGAATCTTGCAAGTCAACAACCTGCAGGTGGTCTTTTTTCTCAGCCAACACAATCTAGCCCCATGTGTTTGTGACAATTGATAACATAAAATTGTGTTTTCTGATGTTACAATTCTGAATGTGGTTGTATAATATTTTATAGAATTCTTCTAATAAAATACCACATTCTTTTATTTCATATGGTAATACTTTTTACGTTCTTAGTATAAAAGGTCTGTATTCAAAGCTCATTTAATAATCATGCTTTAAGTAATATTGAAGATCATTAGCCAGAAGTTAGGATGTTTTATTGTCAATTCATGAACTTACCGAGTTCTTATTGTGATTGGGGTCACCAAATCCTGCAGAGTCAAGTCCTTTTGGAAGTAATTTTTGTCAAACACAACCAGCTTTTGGTAGTCAACCTTTTGGTGCCACTAGTCAATCAGCTTTTGGTTCTACTAGTACCCCTGCCTTTAGTTCCTCTTCAACTCCTCCATTTGGTGCAACAAGCACACCAGCTTTTTGTACAACAAGCACGCCAGCATTTAGTGCATCTAGTACTCCAGCTTTTGGGGCTTCCAGTACTCGAACTTTTGGGAATTCAAGTGCTCCTTCATATGGATTTGGTAGCACTCCTGCTTTGGTCAGTCAGCTTCTGCTTTTGGTGCAGCCTCAACTCCAGCATTTGGGAACAACCCCTCATTTGGAAGTCCATCTCCTTTTGGTGCTCAGAGTTCTCTAGCTTTTGGGGCTTCTAGTGCTCCCTCATTTGGATCTGGCAGCACTCCTGCTTTTTGTAGTCAACCATTTGGTGCCACTAGTCAATCAGCTTTTGGTTCTACTAGTACCCCTGCTTTTGGTTCCATTTCAACTCCTGTATTTGGTGCAACAAGCATGCCAGCATTTGGTACAGCAAGCACTCCAGCATTTGGTGCATCCAGTACTCCAGCTTTTGGGGCTTCCAGTGCTCCAGCGTTTGGGAATTCAAGTGCTCCTTCATATGGATTTGGTAGCATTCCTGCTTATGGTCAGTCAGCTTCTGCTTTTGGTGCAGCCTCAACTCCAGCATTTGGGAACAGCCCATCATTTGGAAGTACTCTATCTCATGTTGGTGCTCAGAGTTCATCATTCGGTAAGCCTGATTTTCGTGTGCTCCTCTATGTTGTAATTCAATATATGTATTGAAACTATTGATCTTTGAATGATCCACTTGTGTAAATGTTTTCTGATTTAGATTTAATTAGTTTGATCGACAACATCTACAATTGTTATATGATAATTCAATTTCATATAATTTACAACATAGGTCTATGTATGTCTGCCAAAAAGGTGGTAAATTGCACTACATTCTTTCAAAATTATTGTTTGTCATAATATACTGCATCTTAGTGGAGATACACTTCTTTGATCTGTTTGTTTGCAATTTGGTGTAATCCCATATGGGGTCAAAATGTGTTTGTGGCAATTGATAACATAAAAATGTGTTTTCTGATGTTACAATTCTCAATATGGTTGTATAAGATTTTACAGAATTCTTCTGATGAAACACCACATTCTTTTATTTTATAGAAACTGGTAATACTTTTTACGTTCTTAGCATAAAAGGTCTGTATTCAATGTTCATTTAATAATCATGCTTTAAGTAAATTTGAAGATCACTAGCCAAAAGTTAGCACATTTTATTGTCAATTCATGAACTTACTGAGTTGTTATTGTGATTGGGGTCACCTAATCCTGCAGAGTCAAGTCCTTTTGGAAGTAATTTTGGTCAAACACAACCAGCTTTTGGTAGTCAACATTTTGGTGCCACTAGCCAATCAGCTTTTGGTTCTATTAGTACTCCTGCCTTTAGTTCCACTTCAACTCCTCCATTTGGTGCAACAAGCACACCAATATTTTGTACAACAAGCACGCCAGCATTTGGTGCATCTAGTACTCGAGCTTTTGGGGCTTCCAGTACTCGAGCTTTTGGGAATTCAAGTGCTCCATATGGAATTGGTAGCATTCCTGCTTTTGGTCAGTCAGCTTCTGCTTTTGGTGCAGCCTCAACTCTAGCATTTGGGAACAGCCCATCATTTGGAAGTGCTCCATCTCCTTTTGGTGCTCAGAGTACTCCAGCTTTTGGGACTTCTAGTGCTCCCTCATTTGGATCTGGTAGCATTCCCGCATTTGGGAACAGCCCATCATTTGGAAGTGCTCCATCTCCTTTTGGTGCTCAGAGTACTCCAGCTTTTGGGGCTTCTAGTGCTCCCTCATTTGGATCTGGTAGCACTCCCGCATTTGGTAGTCAACCATTTGGTGCTACTAGTCAATCAGCTTTTGGTTCTACTAGTACCCCTGCTTTTGGTTCCATTTCAACTCCTGTATTTGGTGCAACAAGCATGCCAGCATTTGGTACAGCAAGCACTCCAGCATTTGGTGCATCCAGTACTCCAGCTTTTGGGGCTTCCAGTGCTCCAGCGTTTGGGAATTCAAGTGCTCCTTCATATGGATTTGGTAGCATTCCTGCTTATGGTCAGTCAGCTTCTGCTTTTGGTGCAGCCTCAACTCCAGCATCTGGGAACAGCCCATCATTTGGAAGTACTCCATCTCGTGTTGGTGCTCAGAGTTCATCATTCGGTAAGCCTGAATTTCGTGTGCTCCTCTATGTTGTAATTCGAGATATGTATTGAAACTATTGATCTTTGAATGATCCACTTGTGTAAATGTTTTCTGATTTAGATCTAATTAGTTTGTTCTACAACATCTACAATTGTTATATGATAATTCAATTTCATATAATTTACAACATAGGTCTATGTATGTGCCAAAAAGGTGGTAAATTACAGTACATTCTTTTACAATTATTGCTTGTCATAATATACTGCATCTTAGTGGAATTACACTTCTTTGATGATATCTATTTGTTTGCAATTTGGTGTAATCACATATGGGGTCAAAATGTTTTTGTGACAATCAATAACATAAAATTGTGTTTTCTAATGTTACAATTCTCAATGTGGTTGTATAATATTTTACAGAATTCTTATGATGAAACACCACATCCTTCTATTTCATAGAACTTGGTAATACTTTTTACGTTCTTAGCATAAAAGGTCTGGATTCAAAACTCATTTAATACTCATGCTTTAAGATTGAATGAAGATCATTAGTCAGAAGTTAGGATGTTCTATTGTCAATTCATGAACTTATTGAGTTCTTATTGTGATTGGGGTCACCAAACCCTGCAGAGTCAAGTCCTTTTGGAAGTAATTTTGGTCAAACACAACCAGCTTTTGGTAGTCAACCTTTTGGTGCCACTAGTCAATCAGCTTTTGGTTCTACTAGTACCCCTACTTTTGGTTCCATTTCAACTCCTGCAATTGGTGCAACAACCACACCAACATTTGGTACAACAGACACACCCGCATTTGGTGCATCCAGTACTCTAGCTTTTGGGGCACTCCAGCTGTTAGGGCTTCAAGTGCTCCCTCATTTGGATCTGGGAGCACTCCTGCTTTTGGTAGTCAACCTTTTGGTGCGACTAGTCAATCAGCTTTTGGTTCTACTAGTACCCCTGCTTTTGGTTCCACTTCAACACCTACATTTAGTGCAACAAGCACTCCAATATTTGGTACAGCAAGCACTCCAGTATTTGGTGCATCAATTATTCCAGCTTTTGGGGCTTCAAGTGCTCCTTCATATGGATTTGGTAGCATCATATTATATTATATTATTGTAGTAGACTTGCATATGATGGATGTACATGAAGTAGACAACTCTGGATGATGACTCCTCATGCGTGGCGTTGATGTCTACGAAGTCTTTAAAGTAAGATGAACTTGATGCAGGAGCTCTCCTCCATGTGGTGATGATGACAAACTTGGGCAACTTTCCTCCACCTTCCAAACTTCTCATGTAGGAGCTCTTCGTCATTCACCTCCTTGGATCCTCCATCACCTACAAAAAGAAACACATCAAATTAAGACTTGATATAAAGGATTTTCAATAACAAATTACATTCATCTTATGCATGTGGGATAAAAAAATGACATTTCAAAACATATCCTTTCGCGTGAAATCCATGCCTAAGTGCTTAGGTGGGTTTAGCAGTGCTTAGGCGGGTTTAGAGGGGTAGTATGGATTATTTGATGTGAATTCCATGTCAAGGTGTGAAAGCCGCCCAGGCTGGGTGGGTTTAGGGGTGTCATCCGGTGAGTGTATTGTGAAGGACGTGGAGTCCATGCAAGGTGTTCAAGGCCGCCTAGGAAGGGCGGGCTAGGAGGTGGTGAGTGGATTTCATCATTTAGACTTCATTTGATGTTCTTTTGATGACTCGTTAGCATGACTTAATGCTCTCTTCATGTTCTTCATGTACATTACCTTCATTTGAGTGAAGTCAAGAAGTGATCTGAATGGTATTTGAGGTATTCTCCATGTGTAATGGTGGAGACCACTTATGATGAGCAACCTTGAAGGTGATGTGTGAATTTGACTCTCAATACTTATGATTTTCACCTCCTTATTGGACTTGCATGTGTGTGGAAGCAGATGGGTGGAGTTGATAGGCAAATGATGAGTGGCATGAGTGCTCAAACACTTAATTCCATGCTCACCTCCCTAGGCCTTCCATTAAACATGCCCACCATGAAGTCTAACATTTGCAATTGTTCAAATTCACTTGAAAGCTGTCTTAATCATCTTTACCTCATCTTCTAGTGGCTAATTTTCTCCAATCTTTCCTTGGGCGGGTTAGAAGGTTGAGTGTGGAGAGAGTGTATGTGGATATGGATTAAATCCAAGACCTCCTCTCTAGGCCGCCCATGCTGGGCGGGTTTGGAGGGTCTAGGCGGAATGTGTGTTGTGGAGGACATGTAGTCCAAGCATAGGGGTCAAATCCGCCTAGGAAGGGTGGGCTGGAGGATGACACATGGAATTTTCAACTTAAACAACTTTGCACTCCTTTAAACTTGCTCATTTCACCTTTGACATGTTCATCTTCATTATTTTATGCTTGCAAATTTCGTGGTTTTCACCCCTGAGCGGCTTTAGGAGTGGTCTGGAGGGTGTGTTGTGGATGAGACAGAGTCCATGGGCACCTCTTGAGGCCGCCCAAGTAGGGCGGGTTTGGAGATGACCCATGGAACTTTGCTTGAAATGCCCTTGATTCTATCTAACTTGCAAACTTTCATTGGAATTTCATCATATCCTAGTGTCTTGTGCAAGAAAACCTTGAAAACTTAACCATTTTTGCTTGGGCGGATTTGTGGGTGTCGTCTGGACTGACTCTCTTGGAGGTGAAGACAATGTCCAAGAGGACCTTGTGAGGCTGCCCATGCTGGGCAGGCTAGGAAGGAGTGCTTGGATAGTGTCATGTGAAGCCTTAGCATCACTTAGACTTACAAAATTTCTTTGAATTTTATCATCAAGAGCAATAATATAATATAATATAATAGCTAGTCTAAGATGATCAAGGTTACAAGTGTAGTTCATCATCAAGAGCATCATCCGTTCGAGGCGAGGATCAGTGGAAGGTTGTCACTTCACCATGCACATCTTGAAGGAGGTCATCATCCAGAAGCTCACATATCATGTGCCAGACAAGAAGAACTCTCATCAGGCACTAGTCTACTCCATGAGTCCATGCAACTGTCTAGAGGCATGATCCTACACAAGCACAACATCACAAGATGAGAGATGAGCATGATCATCAAAGCGATCCATAAGTTACATCAAGACAACAAGAAGAAAATATTCTAAGTGAACATGAAGTGAATCACACTAGTTCATTCAAAGATGCTGAGGTGGCACGTACACATCATCAAGCCAATCGCATTCTGTTGATGATGTTTTCTTGACAACAACAACATTAGAATAAAACACCAAGTGCTCTATCCTCTCTTGAACAAAGCGTCTCGAATGCTAAACTAAGTGATCAAACAAGAACGCTCTAATGTTCCTTGTATGTGATTTGCAATGGATAGCCTTGGTGGTGTGATGTGATTTGCTGTGTCACAAAGGGACTTACGTAGAATTGTCACCTCACTCCATTCAAACAAGTTACTTCCTTTTTATGAAATGAAACTTCTTAAATTGATTATAAGAAAATGGAAAAAAAGAAAGGGTTGAGAGGATTCTAATCTAAGAACAATAATATAATGCACATGCTACGATAGACAAATTCCTCGTGTAACCTTACTCCGCTTCACCATGAGAACCAACAATTACACGAAGCAGGTGCAATCTCCAAAGGTAACTCAATGATTTTCATACTCTAAACCTCCATCCAAACACCCACAATTGGCGTAGTTTGAACGAGCATTCACAATCGAACTTAAGCAAATGTAGTTCAGGCTAACTTTGCACGATGACTTGCCAGCGACAAACCATCAAAAGTATGAAAACCATCAAAAGTATGAACCAAGGAGGAGTTCATCAAATATCTTTAGCATATACGTCACATCAATGAACTTTATCTACCCTACTATTTAAGCTTCTTGGAAACACATCTCCGTCATATTCAAGAGCTTGAAACCATGCTAACATTTCAAGGCCACAAGATCACCATGCAAAACAACAACAATGAGCTTGTATTACTTTTGAAATGTGTGATTACAACAATCTCATGTCTCTCTTCATGACTTCGAAGAGTTCCCTCTCTACTCTACTCCTACTTGATCTCTACTTCTAATCTCTAATCTCATATCTATTGTTCCTCTAATGATCTTCTTCTAATTCTTCGAATGTCTTCCTACAAATGAGAGTAGTGAGCCTTATATAGAGCTCAAGAATTACAACGAATGGCTCAGATTGATTTAGCAATCAACGGCCGAGATTGAGACAAGGCAGTATGTTACAAAATTTGCTTTTTTTAGAACACGAAAGAGGCAATGAAGGCACGTTTCCCAATGTGATAATCATCTCTGGAGCATCTTTATGGTGGGCCCTCTTGAATGAATGACATGGCAGAATGCGATTGGCTTGATGATGTGTACGTGCCACCTCAGCATCTTCACACGAACTAGTCTAGTTCACCTCATGTTCACTTTACTTAGAATATTTTATTCTTGTTGTCTTTGATGTAACTCATGGATCGCTTTGATGATCACACTCATCTCTCATCTTGTGATGTTGTTCTTGCAGGATCATGCCTCTGGACAGTTGCATTGACTCATGGAGTGTTGAGGTGGAAGATGTCTTGTGCGTGACTTCTTGTAGTATACTTGCATATGATGGATGTACATGAAGTAGACAACTCTGGATGATGACTCCTCATGCGTGGTGCTGATGTCTACGAAGTCTTCAAAGTAAGATGAACTTGATGCAGGAGCTCTCCTCCATGTGGTGATGATGACAAACTTGAGCAACTTTCCTCCGCCTTCCAAACTTCTCATGTATGAGCTCTCACCATTCACCTCCTTGGATCCTCCATCACTTACAAAAAGAAACACATCAAATTAAGACTTGATATGAAGGATTTTCAATAACAAATTACATTCATCTTATGCATGTGGGATTAAAAAAAAATGACATTTCAAAACATATCTTTTCGCGTGAAATCCATGCCTAAGTGCTTAGGCGGGTTTAGAGGGGCAGTATGGATTATTTGATGTGAATTCCATGTCAAGGTGTGAAAGCCGCCCAGGCTGGGCGAGTTTAGGGGTGTCATCCGGAGAGTGTATTGTGAAGGATGTGGAGTCCATGCAAGGTGTTCAAGGCCACCTAGGAAGGGCGGGCTAGGAGGTGGTGAGTGGAATTTCATCACTTAGACTTCATTTGATGTTCTTTTGATGACTCTTTAGCATGACTTAGTGCTCTCTTCATGTTCTTCATGTACATTACCTTCATTTGAGTGAAGTCAAGAAGTGATCTGAATGGTATTTGAGGTATTCTCCATGTGTAATGGTGGAGACCGCTTATGATGAGCAACCTTGAAGGTGATGTGTGGATTTGACTCTCAATACTTATGATTTTCACCTCATTGGACTTGCATGTGTGTGGAAGCAAATGGGTGGAGTTGATAGGCAAATGATGAGTGGCATGAGTGCTCAAACATTAATTCCATGCTCACCTCCCTAGGCCTTCCATTAAACATGCCCACCACGAAGTCTTACATTTGCAATTCTTCAAATTCACTTGAAAGCTGTCTTAATCATCTTTACCTCGTCTTCTAGTGGCTAATTTTCTCCAATCTTTCCTTGGGTGGGTTAGAAGGTTGAGTGGGGAGAGAGTGTATGTGGATATGGATTAAATCCAAGACCTCTTCTCTGGGCCGCCCATGCTTGGCAGGTTTGGAGGGTCTAGGCGAAATGTGTGTTGTGGAGGACATGTAGTCCAAGCATAGGGGTCAAATCTGCCTAGGAAGGGCGGGCTGGAGGATGACACATGGAGTTTTCAACTTAAACAACTTTGCACTCCTTTAAACTTGCTCATTTCACCTTTGACATGTTCATCTTCATTATTTTATGCTTGCAAATTTTGTGGTTTTCACCCCTGAGCGGCTTTAGGAGTGTTGTCTGGAGGGTGTGTTGTGGATGAGACAGAGTCCATGGGCACCTCTTGAGGCCGCCCAAGTAGGGCGGGTTTGGACGTGACCCTTGGACTTTTCCTCAAAATGCATTCAAATACCTTCAAACCTATGAACTTTCATCAAAACTTCATGATCTCCTTGCACTTGCACTTAAAATATTGTAAACTTGGTAAGCTTTCTCCTTGGGCGGGTTTGAAGGCGACAGGTGGAGGATGTCATGTGAATGGCATGATGTTGTCCGGATGAAGGGCTCAAGACCGCCTAGCATGGGCGAGATTGGAGGTAGCATGTGGATTTTAAACTTAAACTTCATTCAATGTTCATTTCCTCCTTTTGATGATCTCTCTCTCCAATTTCCTTAAGACTTAGTCAATTTTTTCAAACTTCCCTCTCTTTGAATGATCCTCTCAAGGATGTGAAGCATCATGATGAGTTAGAATGTCAAGATAGAGTAGTTGCAATGCTTAGCCACCAAAACTCCAAGCTCACCTCTCTAGGCGCTGAGCGTAAACAACCGGTGAGTTGTTAGTCCCTGCTGCGGTGGCACTTTGACTTTTAACGTCTGTCTTTTCCGTTTCCTTTTACAGTTCCCTCCCATTGGCATCCCTTATTCCTATGGCCACCATGTTACCATCTCGTATATGCCCATACCATACCGAGGTGCCGTGATGGGATGGATCATGGAGACAAAACGTGGGACATTTTGCTGCCCAGATTCAAATATTTTTAAATTTGCCGCCCAATCAATTCATAAATGGGCTTCCCTCCCATATCGCTGTCTTGTTGATGCCATTCTCAGCAGTGCAGGCAACTTCTCTGCTGGAAAGAACTTCTACACCTACGATGGCTTCATCCACGGCAGTAGTGCCTACTCTGGCTTCAGCACCACTAGATCTTCTGATGATGCCAAGATAGAGCAGGACTTTGGATATGGTGGAAGTGAACCCTTGTTTGGTTTTAGGGCTTTACTGCGTATGAAATATTTAACAGGTATGCGTTTTATTATTTAACAGGAATAAGATTTAGAATATATCACTTAAACTTGTCATTGAATTATTTGATGTTTATTTATAATAGATGTAGATTAAACTAAAAGTATGATGTTTACATTCATCCGGTTAGAATGGCAATGTCTATCCATGTGACCATTGCATGTTCCCTCTTTTCGCCTATTTATTTTCAATCCCCTACATGCACATTGTACACAAAATTTGCCAGACATTCTTCCCTTAAGCGTCTTGCAAATCTCCGTCACCTCTCAGAAAATGAAGGTGAACTTTTTTTTCTATTCCTTTTTCTGTTAATTCTAATTGCAAGTCGTTCTTTGGTAGCTGACGGTGCTTCTCTGCAGAAACCAGTGTTTAGATTCAAAATCGAGGACGAACACACCAAGGAAAAAGCCTTCAAGATGATTGAGTTTCGAGGGTATGATACCTCTTCCTATTCGTTTCAAGTCCTGACACAGTTTATTGAAAGAGAAGGGAATAAGTTGGTCGTCAACATCTATGAGATAAATGCAGAAGGCCATTGAAGTTCGTGAGAAAAACAATTAGTTTACATGGCAACATTAGTAACCTGGTAAAAGAACAGATGAGAGCCATTCTCAAAAAATCCCTGGAGAATGTTATCAGATATGTCATCACATATAGGAAGCAGAAGCCTTATATTTTGTAAGTCAATATCTCTTGCTTTATTTAATCTGTAATCAACAAGTCAATTTCTCTTGCTTTATTTAATCTGTAATCAACAATGGCAAGGAGAAAGGGAAATCTTCAAGTCCTTTCTAAACACTCTATGAAATTGGAAAAAATTACATATAAACCATGACATCATTTTTTTTTTTTAGACTTTAAAGTTTTAACTCTATTACTTCAATAAAGATTTTTTTTAAAGATTTATCTTTTTAAAAAATAAAGATTTTTAAATTTATCATTGTGTTAAAAAAAAAATTATAATCTTCACAGAAAAAAACAAAAACAAATCTTTGTTACTGATCACATTAAAAATCATATTATTAAAAAAATATTTTAATTTTTACATGAAAAAAAAAAAAAAAAACAACTCTTCTTTACCATCACATTACTTAAATCATAAATACGATTTTTAAAATTATTATTATTTATATATTGAAATAGTATTTTGCTTTTTTCTATTATAAATAAATATTTTTTAAAGTAAAAAAAAAAAATCTAAAAAATATTATAAAATTAAATTAAATTAAAGAAGTTCAACTTATTTTTTTATAATACTTTTTAGATTTGGATTTTTTGTTTACTTAAAAAATAATTTTTTATAATAGAAAAAATAAGATACTATTTCTATATATAAATAATACTTTTAAAAATCATTTTTATGATTTTTAATGTGATTGTAAGGAAAAGTTGATTTTATTTTTTTCTTTAAATAGAAATTAAAGAAGCTTCAACTTTTTTTTTTTACCTTCTTTAATTTAATTTAATTTATATGTATGTAAATGCTTTAATTTTATTTTATTTATTTTTATATGCAACTATCATAAAAAAATTTAGAAACGTTTAAATTTCAAGTTTGCTTTAAATTATATATATATAAAGTTAATTAATTAATTTGTTAGTGTGTCTTTTTATATTAAATTATTTTTCATATTTATAATTAATATATACATTTATTTATATTTTAACAATTTTTTAAAATTATAATTATTATTAAAGTCTCATGTAGTTATATTTTGGTTTTAAAATAAAGTTCTATTGTAGAATGCTTTAGCATAATTATTTACATATCAATTAAGTTACAAAATAATTATTTAAATTAATAATATTAAATCAACTTTTAATTAGCATGACATGAAGCTTGTCATTCTCAAAATAATTAGCATTGTCCTCTTTAGAATTTGAGTAGAGACTTTAGTGATTTCTAAATGCTTGACTACAAGCCTCTTTGGATTCTTGATTTCCCTATGGCTAACTTTATCATTAAGTTTTTAATTGGTTTCCTTGTTGGTCCAATTTTTTAACATAATGACAAACATTACTTCTTGTTACATCCCCTTTTTGGATTCAATATTACTATTTACTTTTTCTTAAATGGTACAGTTATGTGGATATGTTTTAACATCATAGGAAACTAATGATATGAATGGAAAAGGTTAATTTTATGAAATTATGGAATCTACTTGATTATGATTAATTTGATGTTATGAATTAAAATGTTTTTCGATATGAAAATGAAATGATTATTATTAAAGTCTCATGTAGTTATATTTTGGTTTTTAAATAAAGTTCTATTGTAGAATGCTTTAGCATAATTATTTACATATCAATTAAGTTACAAAATAATTATTTAAATTAATAATATTAAATCAACTTTTAATTAGCATGACATGAAGCTTGTCATTCTCAAAATAATTAGCATTGTCCTCTTTAGAATTTGAGTAGAGACTTTAGTGATTTCTAAATGCTTGACTACAAGCCTCTTTGGATTCTTGATTTCCCTATGGCTAACTTTATCATTAAGTTTTTAATTGGTTTCCTTGTTGGTCCAATTTTTTTAACATAATGACAAACATTACTTCTTGTTACATCCCTTTTTTGGATTCAATATTACTATTTACTTTTTCTTAAATGGTACAGTTATGTGGATATGTTTTAACATCATAGGAAACTAATGATATGAATGGAAAAGGTTAATTTTATGAAATTATGGAATCTACTTGATCATGATCAATTTGATGTTATGATTTAAAATGTTTTTCGATATGAAAATGAAATGATTTGATATAAATGTGTTTTGATCACAATATTGATGCTTTGACCACAAAATTGTATGTGAGATTGTCAATGATAGGAATAGATGGAACATGTTCGCTAGGAAGAAGGAAGAAGAGAAAGTATCTTTGAGAAAGAGAGAATAGACTCTAGAGTAACCCATGGGAGCTTGCCACTGAAAATGAATATCAAGTAGATAAACCTTGATGCCTTGAATTAAGCTTTGATTACGGGCTAAGTCAATTTTAGTCAAGATGTCGAGGTTTGCAAGAATAGGTCTTTCTCCTTTCGTAAGTTGTCGTATTGAGTATGGGAAATCGACATCAGTGTCATAATACTCTGAATCTTGTCGTCAAATATGAACGACTAATATATTGTTTATATGTATATATTTGTGGTTGAGTTGTAAGTCGTGTCTTGTTATGGTTCGGCACGAAAGTCGCAAGTTGTGCGTATGTCGATCCCAAACCTTGTTTTGCGTTTGTGCTCAATTCGTCATTATCGTCATAAAGCTCTACTAGCGTATGACGTAAACGTCTCCTTGAAAAATTTGACGAATGTTGAATTGTTCTTTATTGGGCTATTATCGAATATTAAAGGGTTTAAATAATGTTTTAAATCTTGAGACCGTGGTGCGTAATACCTTTGGTCGTATTGTAAAGGAATATACTAAATTAAATTAGTTATATTTAAATAGTCGTTTGAGGTACTTCTTTATTCTTTTACGATGTTAGTAATCGAGTAGTAGTTCAAGGAGTTCACTCAAGTCTTTATTTATGATGTCTTGTATTTCAAAACAACCTATTTTCTTTTGAACTTTAACCCTTATGAATGGGTTGTCGGCTTATCCATTATTTTTAATTATGCATTTGTTTTATATTGATAATTGGTTATGAGTAGTGAAACATCTTATTCAAACTAAAAACTGCCACCTCGCAAGTGATTGAACTCCACTTTTCTGAGTAGTTGCAAATTTAGTGGGAAATCAAGCCTTTTTCTGAGTAGTGGCCACGATTAGAGGGGATGGTTACGCCATGTAGGGAGGTTACCTAGTTGATAGGGCATGTTTTGGAGAGTGGGAGAGTCAGTTGTTGTTTTGGGGAGTCAGTTTTTGGGAGGTGGCTAAGCAAAAATGGAAGCATGAATGAGTAAGAGAGGAACGAGCTCTTGGACCATCTTGGAAACTGTCACTGGAGATTTCCTTCAAGTTTTATTTCATTCCTCCTCTACACTGTCTTGGATAAACAGGAATGATTATTTAGGATTGGCATCGGTTGTTATTTGAAGGAATTCAGTAATGTCTCGATGATGTAATGCATGGAATCATTAGTAACTTTAAAACTTGTAGGATGTCAATTCTTTCTAAATGGTAATGATGCTTTTTGCTTTTGAATCTCACCGTAGTTATTAAACTCACAGCTAAAGCACATTTGTACCACGATAGCATTATTGATGGTTGGTTAAAACTGTGTTGTTGTATTGTTTAGTTTATGAAAAATATGAATATGTGGTGAGCACTTAAGTAGACTATGTTTTACCTGTAGAACTAGCTTTTTAGCCGTTCCAAAACCGCAGTGGTCTAACCCTAGTCAACATAGGAAATGTCCTCGGTTGGCCTTGTCATATTTATAAATAACTTGTTTCATAAAAGATTTGGAAGTGTGTTAACCATCGGTAGGCGAGAAGCATTAGTGTGGAATGTATATTGGTGTGTGTAGAACTACTTAGCCTCCCCCCAGTTCTGAATCTTTAGTTGGTTAGTCGACCATTGAGAGCATTCTTCACTTGCTGCGAGTGATAGCTAATTAAAGTCCATTAAATCATTATATATAGCTCTTTTCACTTTAAATCATTCAAACTGCTTTGTCTTTGAAGGAGGATATAGAGTTAAGGAAGAGATAAAGTTAAGAAGTATATAGAGTTACTTTTTGGTCTAATCCGTCAAACATGTTAGATAAGGAAGTTTTAGGGCTGACACAATGAGTTATAGTTATATAAACTTGCATGCATTTTCCTTGCAAATAGAAACAACATGAAAGGATTTCTAAATACCTAGTATGATAATAGATTAAGCTGTGTCAAAGATTTGATAGTTCACATAAGACCTTTAAGAATCTTTAAACTTTAACTCAGGGCCTTCGAGTATTTGAATTTTATAATTTGGTTTATTGTGAAACCCTTCCGAAACAATATAGAAAAGTTTAGTGTCCACTCTTGAGTGAATAATTTAAGCATTGGACTAACTTAGAGATCAAATGATTAATTTATATTATTATCCGATTTATCGATAAGCTAGGAACCCATTCTTTTAACGTACGGGCGGAAATGTCTCCATGAGCTAAGAAGGGAGAAGAAAACCTTACTGTCATGCGCTTATGCATGATGAGTTTGGAACACCTAGAGGTTATCAAGGTCATTAAATTGAACTTATGCACAGGTAATTGTAGGATTGCAATTAATTCGAGTCAAGTTGGGGTGGGTGAACTTATTACTTGTGTTGATACAACACTAATTATATACAAATCCTTTGGCCAAGGTAATGCATGTGCCTCAAGTGCATTGATAGTTCATTGTGACTGGATGGCGTAGCTTGTGGAATGGTCATGCTTGATTAGAGGGTATCTAGGGGATTACATGATAACAAGTTACGTAGGTCACAACACTAGTACTCAGATGGCAAACACCATTGGTTATCCTAAGTCTATCCTCTTCAGTAGGGTAGGGCCACTTTCAGATAGGAAGGAGTGCGGGAGACAGACGGTCTGTGGTTGGAGGTTAAGCTCCTTGAAGATACTTTCTCTTCTTTATTCTTAAGGATTGCCGAGACTTGAATTCGGATGGTCGACAATCGAGATGCAGTGACATTGGTAAGTTCCTATTTTAGAATTGTTCTAAGTAACTTTTAACAACATATTGTTTAAATGTTGTAGATGGATATATTCTTTTGCATAAATTATAATTTCATGATTATTGATAGTCGATGGATGAACTACCTGATTTCAAATTTGAAACAAATTGCTTTTCTGTTTTAAACTTTCTTTCAAAAAAAATTTATTACTTTTTGTTAAAACTTAGTTTTTTTAGGGTGAAAACAAAATTGGGTGTTACATATGGTATCAAAGCTAACCAGGTTTAGCACTAGGGCTGATGAGTCCACTAACCTGATTAGGAATCAACATTATGCGGGTAGCTAATGATTTGATTTACTGTGCCAGGATGGTACGTATCAAGAAAACCGCAAGGAAGTCCTTCGCTGGTAAGGAACGTTATTTGCAAGCTAAGCAAAAACGACTTGCGATGATCAAGACTATTGAGAAAATGAATGATGACAATAACATTTGGCTAGATGATGTGGAAACTTTTGCCAATGCTCTGTCATGACTCAAACGAATGAAAAAAGAACTCCTAGAGACAGCTAGGATGGCAGCTCGAATTATGGTCAATTGTTGCCCTATTAGTGTACCAATGATCGCTAGGGATCCCCGTATACCACCTAGAGCTGAAATCATTGTACTATCTTCTGATAGAGAGTCTAAGGGTTATACACCTCGTGAATATGTGTTGGACAATGAATCCAAACGTTACACCCCTCTTTTAAATATTGAGTGAAACATGAAATATGTCTATCCTTAAAGAATGTATATGCAGTTTTGCAAAGTATAATAAAGACAAATTTTGGTTTGAGAATAACTATGGTTATGAGCAATTGTTATGTTTTTGATATTATACATAATGATAAGTCATAGAACTGATTAGTACTTGCTTAAGTAGGTGAGAAAACAAACAATCATGGATCAATCAGAGTTTAATGAGAGAGAAGATCGGGAAGGTCACAACTCTCAGGAAAACTCCATCGATAAATTGGATAGAATTCTAAATATGCTTACTGAAACTAAAGGAAGGTTGGGCAAATTGGAAAAGAAAGTAAATGAAACTGGGAATACAGAGGGTGAAAATGAGAATTCTAATAATGCAAGTAAAAGTAAACAACGGGATCATGGCACATCAAGTGAAAACCAAGATGATAGTGAAACTCAGAGGGAGACAAAAGACAAACTTGCAGTGGAACTATCAAAGGATATGAAAAAGATTATCCCTCCCAAATTTGACTGAACAAAAATCGGTGATGCAGCAGAAGCATGGCTAACAGAAATGGAGAAATACTTTGAAATAAAAAAATTATTCTAAGATTACGAAGGCAGTGTGGGGAGCATATTAGCTATCTGGAGAAGCATCCACTTGGTGGATGAAGAAGAAAATGGAATTGGAATTAAGCCCCTTGAAGGTGACATGGAATGAATTTGTGGAACTTTTTCGAAAGAGGTGGTTACCACAGTTATATTTTGATCAAAAGTTAATAGATTTCTAAAACCTCAGGCAAGGTGATCTGTCTGTGGTTGAATATGCAGAAAAATTTACTAGATTGTTGAAGTATGTTCCTCAATATCAAAAGGATAAAAGATTATGAGGTCTCCGATCTTCTACCAGTGGGGGAAATTCATTCCATGAATCCTTCCAAAAGGAAACCGAACAATAATTATTGATGGTCTAGGATAGATGATTCATGATAATGGGTCAATACTGAATTAGGAAGTTCCAAATGTGTGAGCCCCTAGGAGGATTTGAAGTAGTTAGAATTCAACAGGGGTCTACATTGTTAAGATACTTGCATTGTAGTAATCGACACCAATGAGAAGAGGGATCCTCATACATCTTCCAGATTAACTTAGCTCCCAATGCACAATTATGTAATTTTAGTCTCCTGAGCCCAAGACCACCCTCATTCTTTTCCTTGCATGATGTTTTCCAGCTAATAAGGGGAACTCTCCCTGTTTCCTCTGACCCTTCCCAAAGGAATTTATAATCTAGGATTGGTAGTGGGTGTGGCTCTTGTTTGAGATTATATTCATCATGATAGGGATAAGCATTGTCACCTTCTTGATTTGCCATAAAAGTAGACAACTTAGGAGGAGTTGAAGCATATTGATTTGCCACACGTTAGGAGTTGAAGCATATTCAATATGTACTCATAGATTAAATGAGTTCCATAAGCCCCAAGTTGTTTATTGCCATCAACAAATATTTGAAAGAGGTGTTTCCATCACATGACAAAAAATATTTTGGTGGAAGGTCCACCAGATTCTTTGAGTTTGGATACATGGAGATAGGGTTGATTATGATCTAGATCACGGGCCAGACGCGTTCAGGAGATTATTTGGCACACCTGACATTGGAGATGAGGAGCATGAGATACCAATGGCATGGATGTGGGAGCTATGCGACTGTCTACAAAGAGTGGTTGTGGCCGTGATCAGATTCTTAGTGCCAGATAGACGAGCTCAGGGCTTCCCTATTGGATGGGGTACAATGATGGAGAGTATGTTCATTTATGGTATGCAGTATGCATGGGCTCCATGCTTCTTGAGACAGTTGTATCATTATTTGCATGACTGTGCATATTTATTTGGTTCGAGCATGTCTGCGGATGTCATTGTACTACATGTATGGGCTTTCAAGCACATTGCAGTGCTGAGGCTAGCCGCCAGTGGGATTGCGGTAGAGGTTACCTGAGTAGCCCTATGCGCACATAGATGGAGGAGCCCCTAGCTACATGCAGTTGAGGCATCTGGTGTATTGGAGGCGCCAAATAGATAAAATGGATAGATTCATATGGCGACTGTGGCTGAGTTATGAGGCATTGGCGGATGACGTAGAGGAGTTAGTATATGCACGGCAGGCTCAATACTTATTTCGCTGGGGGATCTATATCATTGAGAGATTTCTACTAGAGAGAGTGCTACGACAATTTGGGATTGCACAGGGCAGACCAGTCGGTGAGGCCGTCTTTGGTCGTAAACACAGAGATGTGGTAGATTAGGGACCTGAGGTAGTTGTGGAGACAACCCTAGCTGAGGTAGAGGGTTTGCAGCCAGCTATGTGAGGATGGAGTCAGGGACCAACATATGTAGGGACCCTACCAGACTATGATGCTTACTGGGCTATAGAGTGGCCTACTTGTCTTTCTGCACCAGGAGAAGTCGGGGAGGTAGCCATCCATATACCTCAGAGGACAGGGGCACATAAATTTTTCCTTATAAATTTAGTTCTCCAAATATAATAGTTACAAATTTGAAATGATAAGCAATTCTTTATCTTTAGAAAAAATTATTACTAAACCACAATATTAGATTAATTAAAATAATTAAAATCATGTTTTCTAAAAGTACTTACTATTATTTTAAGTGACTAAGATAAAATACTATAGTGATCTAAAAATGAATATGTTATAAAAATGAATATGTTATTGTTATTATATTGTGTAATTATTCTTCAAACTTACAATATTTTAATGCATTTTAAATTATAAAAGTATTAGTATTATTAAGGAAATATTTGTGTTATTTAATAGGTTTTGTAAAGTTTAGTTTTATAGTTAAGAAAATATTTTAGTCCTATTTTATTTTTACCAAATTAGATTATTTTTGAGATTTCAATTTTATTTACCCAAGACATTTCAACACTCTTTAAAAATTAATTTTTAAATTATTGGAATGCAATTTATCTATACAACCAATACCTAATCAACAAAAAAATTACAACTAAACAAATACTATATAAGGACCAATAGCTAATCAACAAAAAAAATTACAACTAAACAAATACTATAATAACAACACTAGAAGGTAGGTACTAGCCACTAGTGACAGTTGTTTATATTTATCATAAGAATGTTAAAATAATAATCTTGCAAACACATTTCCAAATAACAATCATAGGTTAAATAGTTTGTTTATATTTTAAAAACTAAAATTTACACTAATTTATTAAATATTTTCTTTGAGTTAAATATTAAAGCATTTATTTATTTAAATATATAATAAAATGAATATACTACTATCATAATAATTAATTATATAATACATAATTTAATATTAAATTTTTATATATTAGTCATCAAAATTTTAAAATATATATTAATACTATATAAGATTTATTACACTTTTCAGTAAAAACAAAATTAAACAATTACCAAAATATTGAAAGAGCTTTTCAAAAGTAAAATTTAAAGTTAGGATATTAGAAAAGAAATAGCATGTGTCTAGTGAATAAAATAGTTTTAAAGTAAAATAAAATAACTCTTATGTAAACAAAAATATCTTTGCCTTTTTTCATCTATTCATTTATCTATTTATGTATTTTTACTAGTTAAAATAGATTTTAATATTAAATATTTATATAGAAAAGTCAACTACATATTATTATTTTGTATTCTTGTCATTCTGGTTTCCTTTTATAATTGTTTAGAGAAATCTCTTATTTTAAAAATAGCTATATACTTAATAAGTTAAATAAAGTAATTAGAAAAGTTATGCATAAACATAAGATATAAAACTATTGAAATAATATATTTCCACAACAAAAAACAATAGTTATTTAGTTAAAATATGGATTAAGTAATTTATTAAAATTGTAGACTATAAAATTTTGGCACTATTGATATAGTGATGCAGTAAATTTTTTATTAAATAAACATAAAATATAAAACTATTGAAATAATCTATTTCCACAACAAATAATAATAGTTATTTAGTTAAAATATGGATTAAGTAATTTATTAAAAATGTAGACTATAAAACTTTGGCACTATTGATATAGTAATGCAGTAAATAATTTATTAAAATTGTTCAATTATAAAACTTTGAGGTTATTGATATAGTGATGTATTTAAGATATGAAGTAAATAATTTGTTAAAACTGTAGATAAATTAGTATACATATCTTGATGTGTTTTATATCTATACTAGTTTATATTTATATTATTTTATTTATGCATATGCAATAATAAAGTGAGTCATTGTAATTTATAGTTTGTAATATATAGAAAACATAAGCACATATTATAGAAGGTTGTATAAACAAGTGCCACATAGTGGCTAGTACCTGCCTTGTAATGTTGTTATTATAGTATTTGCTTAGTTGGTATTGGTTGTATAGACAGATTGCATTCCAACAATTGAAAAATTAATTTTTGAAGAGTGTTGAAATGTCTTAGGTAAATAAAATTGAAATCTCAAAAATAATCTAATTTGGTAAAAATAAAATAGGACTAAAATATTTCCTTAACTATAAAACTAAACTTTACAAAGCCTATTATATAACACAAATATTTCTTTAAAATGTAATAATACTAATACTTTTATAATTTAAAATGCATTAAAATATTAAAATATTGTAAGTTTGAAGAATAAAATAAAAAATGTAATAACATGGCGAAATATTTTTTGTGATACTATAGATTTTTAATTTTTGACTAAATAAAATTGAAATCCTAGATTTTTAACTCTTGATTAAATAAAATTGAAATCCTAAAAATAATTTAATTTGGTAAAAATAAAATAGCACTAAAATATTTACTTAGCTATAAAACTAAACTTTACAAAGCTTATTAAATAACACAAATATTTCTTTAACTATAAAACTAAACTTTACTGCTGTTATTATAGTATTTGTTTAGTTGTAATTTTTTTTTGTTGATTAGCTATTGGTTGTATATAGTATTTGTTTAGTTGTAATTTTTTTGTTGATTAGGTATTGGTTGTATAGACAAATTGCATTCCAATAATTAAAAAATTAATTTTTGAAGAGTGTTGAAATGTTTTGGGTAAATAAAATTAGAATTTCAAAAATAATCTAGGACTAAAATATTTCCTTAACTATAAAACTAAACTTTACAAAGGCTATTAAATAACACAAATATTTCCTTAAAATTAATAATACTAATACTTTTATAATTTAAAATACATTAAATGCATTAAAATATTGTAAGTTTGAAGAATAAAATAAAAAAATGTAATAACATGGCGAAATATTTTAGATTTTTAACTTTTGACTAAATAAAATTAAAATCCTAGATTTTTAACTCTTGAGTAAATAAAATTGAAATCCCAACATAATCTAATTTTATAAAATAAAATGTGTAGAACCCTATCCCTACTTAGGTGTGGAGAGATTTGAAATGTCTGCCTAACATATTAAAATGTAACAATATTGAATACTATTACAATTTAAAATATATTAAAATATTGTAATTTTGAAGAATAATTATACAATATAATAACAATAACATATTCATATTTAGATCACTACACTTAGTCACTTAATTTTTTGTTTAGGTAATAATAGTAATTAATTATTTTAATTAATCTAATATTGTGGTTTAGTAATAATTTTTTCTAAAATAAAAATTGTTTATCAATTTCAAAATTGTAACTATTATATTTGCAAAACTAAATTTATAAGGAAAAATTTATGTGAACTCGTTTTGAAATGTCTTGAGTAAAATAAAATTGAAATCTTAAAAATAATTTAATTTGGTTAAAATAAAATAACACTAAAATATTACTTAGTTATAAAACTAAACTTTACAAAGCCTATTAAATAACACAAATATTTCTTTAACTATAAAATTAAATTTTACAAAGCCTGCATATTTGTATTAAGTGGAGATTTGAAATGTCTATTTAAGATATTATAATGTAATAATATTAATATTATCGTAATTTAAAATACATTAAAATATTGTATGTTTGAAAAATAAAATAAAAAATAATAACATTAATATTATCGTAATTTAAAATACATTAAAATATTGTATGTTTGAAAAATAAAATAAAAAATAATAACATGGCCAAATATTTTTCATGGTACTGTAGATTTTTAACTTTTTAGTAAATAACATTGAAACACTAGATTTTAACTTTTGAGTAAATAAAATTGAAATCCCAAAAATAATCTAATTTCATAAAATAAAATGTGTAGAACCCTATATTTTTAATAGTATTATTAATATTATAAATTTGTTCTTTTGACAAAAAATAATTTTAGTTTAGCTAATGAATTAAAAAATCAAATTCATAAAAACTGATGATTCTTTCCCCTTATAATTATCACCATTTATTTAGTCATGACTTAACTAGTGGGAGACAAAATTTGTGTTCATAATTTCTTTACTTGTCACATCCTCCCTTTAAACCAAAATTCTCTCCGACAATCCGACAATCCGCAGAGAAGAGGTCATTTGTTTTCAGCCAATGACAATACACATAAATCATTTTTCAAAATTTTTTTGTTAAAAATTTATCATGTTGACATAGGAAAAGTACAAATTTAAATCAAATTTGCCTGACAAGAAAAATAATCCTATCTTCTGATTGGTTTGCAATCAATAGATTAATAACTAAATAAGTGTGAACTCATTAGCGGAAAGCAGATACTAATAAATAATCTCTAATAAATAATCACATGGCAAGATAAACTATAGCCTAAAATTAAATTAGGTTACCTATAAAGTCTTATTTTCAACAATAAGAATGAAGCAATACTATTAAGTTTAATAAATCTTTCTTCCATCACATATTATTACACCACACAAATATCCAAAACAAACTATTAAAGACCATTTTCATTTCAAAATCATGCTAAAACTACATGACATCCTAGCATTAGAAATGGCTCAAAATTTTTATTATATTGATATTTGATTGTATAAAATAATTTTTTAATTTTTACAAATTGAAAACTCTAAAATTCTTCCAATAAAAAGTGTTTAGTCAATGGTTTTAAAAACCCTTCTAATTTCTATTATAAAAAAATTGAAAAAAATCCAAAACATTAAACTTTTAATATTTGTACCATTTTTTAAAATGTCCATATTAAAAACAATAACTTAGCTAAACTAATAAAATATTTAAAAATATAAAATATTTTATTAATACAGTAAAACTATTGTTTTGGATTATCAGTGCACCAAAACTATTATTTTTAATCCAAAACAATATTGCAGCAAAACTATTACTTCAAAAAAATTGGACTACCTTAATAAATTAAAAATTATTAAACGAATTGACGCCACCGGAAAAAATTTAAAAACATTTGAACTTCGTGAATAGTGGTAGACCGTACGTAGCAAAATAAATTTAAAATCATTTAAACTCCGTTGTAGACTGCACGTAGCATCCATTAAACATAGCTGTACTTTTTCTCCATCCCATCACGCGACCCATGTCTGATTCTGATATGACATGCGTGGCATGGTAACATGTTGGCAATTGAATAATGAATGCCAATTGAGGCAAACGGAAACAGAAACTGAAACAGAAAAGAGTTTGACTGTAGTGTGGGCTCCACATGCAATGTCAGCTGGGACTAACAACTCACCGGCTGTTTAAGCCTTTCCCTCTCTAGGCCGCCGAGGTAGGGCGGGTTTGAGAGTAGGTCTTGGATTTTCAACACTTAGAATCCTCTTACTTCTTCAACTTGACTATCTCATCCTTGTGGTGTCATTTTGATCATACTTATCAAACAAACTTTGTAATTTATGTTGTTCTTCACCTTGGGCGGCTTTGGAGTAAGTATTTAGAGTGCTTCATGTGTTAGGTGATACAATCCACCAGGACCTCTTGAGGCCGCCCAGGTAGGGCGGCTTTAGAGGTGACCCTTGGATTTCAACTTGAAACTCACTTGATGCCTTCAAACCTTGAAGTCTCCATTGAATTTTCATCATCTTTTAATGCTTTGTGTTTGAAACACTTCAAAAACTTGATCACTCTCTCCTAGGGCGGGATTGTAAGTACTGTCTGGACAAAGTCTCCTGAAACAAGGCAAAGTCCATGAATGCACCTTGAGGCTGCCCAAGCTAGGCGGGTTGGGATACCACCCTTGGATTTTGTCTTGAACTCACTCAAAATCTCTTCTAAACTTTGAAAATTCTCTCCCTAAGGCGGATTTGGAGGCAGTGTATGGAGAAAGTGCGTGATCACAACCTTGAATCCAAGACCCCATGCTAAGGCCACCCAGGTAGGGCGGGTTTAGAAGGTGTGCTTGGAATGCAAGTCTTGTCACCATATTGGAAATGTGCTGAATGGAAGTATATTGAAAATATGTTTTCTTATACTTTAAATATTTATCAATATACTTCCAGGATGTTTGAGATGGGTCTCAGATCCATAGGATTTAACATGCAAATTCTAGATTTTGGAGGATCCACCAGATTTCAAACTTAGCCAATTTTCGGGATTTCAGGACATCAGGCTGAGTGATTTTTTATCATTCTTTCCAATTGATTCATCCTTGTTGGGAGGAGTTTAAGTAATGCTTGGTGTCATCTTCATCATTCTCATCAAGTAAACTTGCAAATTATGCCACCTACATCCCTGAGCAGTCCTGGAAGTGTTGTATGGAGAGTGTCACCTGGTGGAGATGAGGACATCATTCATGACTTCATGCCAAAGCCGCTTAGGCAGGCCGAGTTGAGGAGTGACACTTGGAATGAACTTTGACTTCACTCAAACTCATAAACGTTGCTTACTAATCATCATATCTCAGTGCTTTGTGCATGAAAACCTCAATACTTAACCATTTTTCTTCTAGGGCAGTTTTGAGGGCAGTGTCTGGAGAGATCCTCCTGGTGAAGACATTGTCCATCACTCCCTTATGAGGCCGTCCAAGTTGGGCAGGTTGGGAGGTGATGCATGGATTCTCCTTTAAAATACACCCAAACTCTTCCAAATGGACTCTCCTTGTAGTTTCATCATCTTCTAAGTACTTGGAGCTCAAAACACTACAAACTTGGCAATTTATTCCTAGGGCGGGTTTAAGAGTGTTGTCTGGAGAGTGTCGCCTGGAACAAGACATAGTCCTTGAATGCACCTTGAGGCCGCCTAGGAAGGGCGGGTTTGAAGGTGACCCATGGAACTTTGCTTGAAATGCCCTTGATTCTATCTAAATTGCAAACTTTCATTGGAATTTCATCATATCCTAGTGTCTTGTGCAAGAAAACCTTGAAAACTTAACCATTTTTGCTTGGGCGGGTTTGTGGGTGTCGTCTGGGCTGACTCTCCTGGAGGTGAAGACAATGTCCAAGAGGACCTTGTGAGGCCGCCCATGCTGGGCGGGCTAGGAAGGAGTGCTTGGATAGTGTCATGTGAAGCCTTAGAATCACTTAGACTTACAAAATTTCTTTGAATTTTATCATCTCCGTCTTCAAAACCTTGTAAATTTGACAAGTTTTCCCTTGGGCGGATTTGAGAGGTCTGTTTGGACAAGTGCATGTGCATGACGTTGAATCCATGACCTTGTGCCAAGGCCTCCCAGGTAGGGCGGGTTTGGACATGGAGTGAGGAATTTCTTGCCTTAGTCAAATTTTGGATTTCCTGAATGGAAGTATATTGAAAATATGTTTAAGTTTCTTATACTTTAAATATTTATCAATATACTACCAGGATGTTTGAGATAGGTCTTGGATCCATAGGATTTAGCATGCAGATTCTAGATTTATGAGGATCCACCAAATTTTAGACTTAGTCATTTTTTCAGGATTTTCATGATATCAGACTTAGTCATTTTTAGGGTCTCAGTGACATGCATCAAGATGAAGGCATATAGACCTCTTGGCAAGAAACTATCGAGACATGGGCAAAACAACACTACCAAAACCCTACAAGCTCAGAGCAAAACTAAACTTTAAAGCAAAACGAAGTGAGAAAGCAAAAAAAAAAGGGGGGTCCCCATTTGCAATGGGGCGATGTGTGATTACATCACAACAAGACACACCCGCATTTGGTGCATCCAGTACTCCAGCTTTTGGGGCTTCCAGTACTCCAGCTGTTAGGGCTTCAAGTGCTCCCTTATTTGGATCTGAGAGCACTCCTGCTTTTGGTAGTCAACCTTTTGGTGCGACTAGTCAATCAGTGTTTGGTTCTACTAGTACCCCTGCTTTTGGTTCCACTTCAATACCTGCATTTAGTGCAACAAGCACTCCAATATTTGGTACATCAAGCACTCCAGCATTTGGTGCATCAATTATTCCAGCTTTTGGGGCTTCAAGTGCTCCTTCCTATGGATTTGGTAGCATTCCTGCTTTTGGTCAATCAGTTTCTGCTTTTGGTGCAGCCTCAACTCCAGCATTTGGGAACAACCCATCATTTGGAAGTACCCCATCTCCTTTTGGTGCTTAGAGTTCAACATTCGGTAAGCCTGATTTTCGTGTGCTCCTCTATGTTGTAATTCAATATATGTATTGAAACTATCGATCTTTGAATGATCCACTTGTTTAAATGTTTTCTGCTTTAGATCTAATTAGTTGGGTCTACAACATCTACAATTGTATATGATAATTCAATTTCATATAATTTACAACACAGGTCTATGTATGTCTGCCAGAAAGGTGGTGAATTGCAGTACTTTCTTTCACAATTATTGTTTGACTTAGTGGAGATACACTTTGACGATTTCTGTTTGCTTGCAATTTGGTGTAATCCCATATGGGGTTAAAATGTGTTTGTGACAATTGATAACATAAAATTGTGTTTTCTGATGTTACAATTCTCAATATGGTTGTATAATATTTTATAGAATTCTTCTTTATTTCATAGAACCTGGTAATACTTTTTACATTCTTAGCATAAAAGGTCTGTATTCAAAGCTCTTTTAATAATCATGCTTTAAGTACGATTGAAGATAATTAGCCAGAAGTTAGGATGTTTTATTGTCAATTCATGAACTTATTGAGTTCTTATTGCGGTTGGGGTCACCAAACCCTGCAGAAGTCAAGTCCTTTTGGAAGTAATTTTGGTCAAACACAACCAGCTTTTCATAGTCAACCTTTTGGTGCCACTAATCAATCAGTAGGTATGTGAGATTTCAATATATGATGAGGCACTCAAATGTTTTGAGTGTGCAGTTTGATTCATGTTTCATAGTCATTAATGATTTATTTGATCGTGAGATTTGACATGTTTTTTGTGGGTTATATCAGTTGATTCCAATGGTTTTGGTGTTGCATCAACTCCGGCTTGTGGGCAGACCACCTTTGGACAACCGTGAGATTCAGTGACTTGTCTTGCTTGAAGTGCATAGGAAAATCGATCATTAAACAAAATTTACTTACTCCATCTTCTCTTGTTACAGTGCTCAACAAAACATGATGGTTATAGTTCCACAGCCATTTAGTAATCCTTTTGGAATTCTCCCACCAATGCCTCAGATGTCTATTGGCCGGAGTGCAGGATCTGCTCCATCTATTCAATATGGAATATCTAGCCTGCCTGTAAGCATGGAACCAATGAGTTCAACAGAATTGTTGTATATTTTATTTTGATTTGATTACTTTATGTATGGCTAAATGATTATGTATGTAGGTCATTAAAAAACCTACTAAAGTAAGGACAACATCCCTTTTAGCTCCACGACATATAACTCCAAAGTCAAGGATCTGCATGCATTCACGAGGATATAAACCTAAAAAGGGTGGTTCCAGGGTAAATAAATTTGAACTAGTATTACAAATATTTTTGGTTTCGCAGGTGATTCTGTATTTCATTTCTGAAATTGAAATTTAACCTTTTGCTATTTTCTGTTGCTGCCACACAGGTATCATTTTTCAGTGATGGTGAAGAAGCATTGAGCACTCCAAGGGCAGATGCCATGTTCTTCCTCCCCAGGGAAAATCCAAGGGCACTATTTATTCGACAGGCCAATCAGTCTTCTTCCTCTGTGGTGCTCAAGCCAGCAGTTAACATGAAGGAAATGGCTGTGCCAATTAATGATCATGGTTAGGCCTTTTTTTACCCCTTTTGTGTTGGAATTAGAAGATTCTACTTGGATGTCCTGGCATTCTGGACAGAAAATGGGAATTTTGCATGTTCAAAAAACAAAACTTCAATTAATGAGAAACATACATTTTGCCTGTCCCATGTAAATCTGGCCAGGGGCTTGAAAAATAAGAAAATGCTGCTGTTTTGATAAACTGTTGGGGTTTTTATAAACTTAAATTTTGATCTCATGTATAGTTAAATTTGTAGAAATTTGAGTATCCGTATATATATATGGCATGAGATTCTTGTGGCATGTTAGGATGCCCAGCGATTAATGTATTTGCTGCACGCTCCATGAGAGCTGATGCTGTTCTTCTCTTTTTCCTAAATCTCAAGATATACTTTTCTAACCCTCATAGCGAAAGCAATCTTTGGATATCATCTGTTACAACTTTTTGTGATTAAAAATGCATGGACGTTTTATATTGAGGTTTTTTCATCTTTTGGGATTGGTTGTTTTCCAAATGCCAAAGAACATTGTCCAGGGGGTTTGGAGGATGCAAACATTCAGAACAATTTACTGTCCTCGAAGCTAGTTGATGGTCTTGTAAAATCATCTTCCAGACAAAATGACACTAGTGAGGAGCATAGTCACAGAGGAAATGGTTATATATCATTCTCTGGCCATAGTGCTGGTGAAGTTGCTATTGTTTACGAGCATGGTGAAGACATTGAAGCATTGATGCCCAAACTTCGAAATTTTGACTACTATACTGAACCAACGGTACACGAACTAGCAGCAAAAAAACGTGCTGAGCCAGGTTATTGCAGCCGGGTTAAGGACTTTGTCCTTGGCAGGAAAGGCTATGGGTATGTTAAGTTTTTTGGAGAAACTGATGTTAGGCAGCTGGATTTAGACAGTATTATTCAATTTAAAAAGTGTGAATTTCTTCCTATCTTAAAAAGTAAAAATCCATTTCCAGGACAGGGCCTGGACAAATCGGCAGAGATAACATTGTTAAATGTTCAATGTGTTGACGAGAAAACAGGTCAACATTGTACAAAGGGCATGGAAGTGGACAACCTTGAGGAACGGCTGAAAAGAAAAAATGAACAGGGGGGGGCAGAATTTATGTCATACGATGCTATTAAAGGAGAATGGAAATTCCGTGTGAAAGATTTCAGTAAAAAAAATTGTCCAAGTGGTCCGGAGGATGCAAACATTCAGAAAAATTTGTTCTCCTCGATGCTAGTTGATGGTCTTGTAAAATCATCTTCCAGACAAAATGGCTCTAGTGAGGAGCATAGTCACAAAGGAAATAGTTATATATCATTCTCTGGCCATAGTATTGGCGAAGTTGCTATTGTTTACGAGCATGGTGAAGACATTAAAGCATTGATGCCTGTTGTGACCAAATCACACATCGCCCCATTGCAAATGGGGACTCCTTTTTTTTTTGAGCTCTGATGCTTTGCATGAAGTTTTGATGATGTCTTAGGTTCATTTCCTTTGCCAATCTAACAAGAAGTCTCTCTCCTAGAAGATTTTGCTTTATAACTGGAGGTCTCATCTGGAACATGAACTTGCAGTAATGAAGAGTCTTGATCAAATTCCATCCAAGTAATGAACACTGAGACCAACCCTGATGTATGTTTGAGATCCTGAAAATGACTAAGTTTGGTACCCTGAAATCCTAAAAATCTTGAAAAATTGACTAAGTCTGAAATCTGGTGGATCCTCCAAATTCTAGATTTTGCATGTTAAATCCGGTGGATTCGAGACCTATCTCAAACGTCCTGAAAGGTATATTGAAAAATATTTAAAGTATAAGAAACTTATACTTAAATATATTTTTCAATATACCTTTACCCTGAAAGACCCTAAAAAACAACCAAGTATCCTAGAGGATCCAAAATCTTGATCCGGTGTGACGGGATATTAGAGTGGCGCAAAATCTTGATGAAGTGCGCTTTTAATCCAAGAATAAAATGATGATCTCTAGCGCCAGATCCAATGCGCCCATCTCATGCGCTAATTTTGAAGGAAAATTTGATTGTCGGTTGAAGAGAGATCAAAATAGGCATCCAATGCACCCAAGGGATAAGGATTTGAAATCTTCAAGTGATGCGCCACATCTAATCTGCCTTGTCAAAGGGTGAAGATGGTGATTTGAAGATGATTTCAACCGGAATTCAAAAATCAGATCTAATGCGCCACATACTTAAAGGGTGCTGATTGTTTGTTTGACACACCCATCAAGAAGAACTCAATTCCTTGATCTAATGCGCTCCTATCAAGGGGAAATCAGAAGTTTCATCCAATGCGCCAAGATGGATGAGCTGGGATACAAGTATCAAAGTTCAAATTTCATGAAGTTTCAAGAAGAACTCAAAGTTATGAACTAATGCGCATGGGGAGAAGACATCTTGTTAGAGGCAATTGCGAGTTTGATAGAAGTTTTAATAGCAAATGTTGAAGTGTTTTGAAGTTTTAAGTGTGATTTTTTGACTAGGATTTAAATATCCCATCTGCTGCACCACTCCTATAGAAGAATATCAAGAGGAACTTAGAAGTAAAATCCATGGAGTTCGTTCTAGAAGGAACCTAGGACCTGATCTAATGCGCTTTAAGTCTTTAAATGAGATGAAGATCTAGGAAACATCATCCAATCTGCCTAGAAGGAGGAGAAGAATTCAGGTTGGTAAGTGATGAGAAGAAGATTTAAATTGTTGATTTGCTGCACCCTTATAAAGTAGATTGAAGGTATATCAAGATTTTAGGAAGAGTTCATAACCTTTATCCAATCCAAGGAGGGAATGAATGTTAGAACCTTTCAAAAAGATCTCAAGTTTATGATCCAAAGCGCCACCTTGTAGAGGAAGTTAAGCTTGAAGATTAGACATTAAAATTTCAATCTAATGCATCACCTTCTAGGAGATCCAAAATGCTGACTAATACTAAGGCAAGGGGAAATCAAAAGTCTCAACCAATGCGCCTTGATGAAAGATCTGACTTAAGAGTAAAGAAATGTTGTCAAGAAGGTGTTAAAACAAGGAAAATCTAACATGATCATCTAATGCTCCATCATGGAAGGAGGAGTGAGTTTTGGTTAAGAAGTTAAGAGTTTCAATGAAGATCAAGAACTTGCTATCTAATGCACCCATTCAGTGTGTAGTATTAATGTAGATTTTGTAAAATCTTTTAAAGAAGAAATTGAAATTCCCATCTAATGCGTTTAGCTTGAAGATGCATGTAATGATCTCTATGTATTATGAAATCAGTTAAAAGGATTGATATTGTCTCTTTCCTAATGTGTTGCAAGAGCATGAATGATGCTAAAAGAGCAAGGATTGAGCTAAGGAATCAGCAAAGAAGCTAACATTCGGAGTCACCTTCATGCTAGGAGTGAAGTCAACAAGTTGTCATGTGGAGAAGACATCCTATCTACTGTTCCAAGTAATCACTTCATCCATTCAACTTCAAGACCCCCTTCAAGATCATCAAATTGGAACCTTTGACAAGCAAGGGATGAGAGAAGGATAAGGCATCATGTAGTTGCTCTCAAGGAGTCACTTCAACGATATCATATTTCATCTACATCAAGTTCAAGTACACTACATCTCCAATGGCATCATGTCAAGGACACTTCATCCATTCAACTTCAAGACTCCTGAATCTTCAAGTCTAGGAGAAGTCTCTTTCGTCAAGCCATGAATGAAGCATTATCATCTATTCTACTTCATGTTATCATCATCTACTCTTGCATGATGAAGGAAGCATTATCAGATCATCTATTCTCCTACTACTCTCTATCAAAATACATCCAAAGAACATCAACCTACCTGCAAGAGAAGAGAAAGCATCACAATGTTAGCCAAATGAAGCAACATCTATCATACATCCAGTTTACAAAGCAAGATCAAGGCAAGATCAACAGGATGCCTTCCCAAACATGCAAGTTCAAGAGCAATCACATCAAAGACATCATACAAGATGATACAATTTGGGAATAAGCCAAGGTGGCACCTACGTGGCATGTACTCATCATCATCCAGTCACAAGTCGCCACATCATTTCAATTACATTCAGTGTATCATTTAATAAAAGAAGTTAAAGGGACGCCGATGTGGAAGATATTTTAAATGATTTCATCTTATCCTTATCACATTGGAAAACGTGCCTTTATTGCCTCTCTTTTGTACTAAAAATAGAAAGTTGTAACTACCTACTGAGGTGGCATGATCTAAGCCCTTGGCTATCGAATTGATCTAAGCCATTTATTGTAATCTGGAACCTCTATATAAAGGCCTTGTTGCCTCATTTGTAACATATAGACTAGAGATTAGTTTTGTAGGAGTAGATTAGAGGAGACTCTCAAAATTCTCTGAGAGGGCTTGAAGTTGTTGTAAATATTTCTCAAGAATAATGCAAAGACATTGGAGTTCGCTTGGTGTTTAAGTCTTGTCTTGTGGAATGACATGATTTCTTGTACTTTGATGAAATGGAGAGATGTTTCAAATTAGATTAGAAGTAGATTAGTAGTTCTTTGATATAATGTATGTTTGTATTGGATATTAATCAACTCCTAGCTCATGCTTTTAACATTCATCGCTGGTGAAGTGTTGTGTAAAGCTAGTCTAAGCCTTATTTGCTTAAGTTCGATTGTGGATGCTTGTTTGAGCTGCGCCGTTAAAAGGGTGCTTGTATGAATCTTCATGATTTGAAAACCATTCGCGTAACCTTAGGAGATTGCAACAACTTCATGTAGTTGTAGGCATCCTTGGCGAAGTGAAGTTAGGTTAATTCAAGAGTTTGTTTATTCGTACAATCATCATTGCTTCATTGACCTTAGATGAGATTCCTTAAACCTTTATCTTTTGTCTTTTCTTTATCATTGATACATCATCCACACTGAAGGAGAGATAAGCTAAATAAAAGAAGAAGAATCTAATGTAAGTCCCTTTGTGTTTACCAGCAAAATCATACTAAGTCACTGAGCTATCCCTTACAAAATAAAAAAAAAGGAACCTTGGAGTCATCTTGTTTGATCACTTTGTTCAGCATTCGAGAGGCTTTGCTCAAGAGAGAGTTAGATACTCTGTATTTTACTCTATTGTTGACTTGTCTAAAAACAATCATCAACAATGCCCAAGCTTCGAACTTCTGACTACTATATTGAACCAATGATACAAGAACTAGCAGCAAAAGAACGTGCTGAACCAGGGTATTGCAGCCGGGTTAAGGACTTTGTCCTTGGAAGGAAAGGCTATGGGTATGTTAAGTTTTTTGGAGAAACTGATGTTAGGCAGCTGGATTTAGATAGTATTATTCAATTTAAAGAGTGTGAACTTTCTGTGTATAATAAGAGAAGTAAAAACCCATTTCCAGGACAGGGCCTGGACAAACCGGCAGAGATAACATTGTTAAATGTTCAATGTGTTGACAAGAAGACAGGTCAACATTGTACAGAGGGCGTGAAAGTGGACAAACTTGAGAACCAACTGAAAAGAAAAACTGAACAGGAGGGGGCAGAATTTATGTCATACAATGCTATTAAAGGAGAATGGAAGTTCCGTGTGAAATATTTCAGTAAAAAAATTCAGCCAGGTGGTGTGGAGGATGCAAACATTCAGAGCAATTTGCTGTCCTCGAAGCTAGTTGCTGCTCCTGTAGAATCATCTTCCAGACAGAATGGTTCTAGTGATGAGCATAATCACAGAGGAAATGGTTATATATCATTCTCTGGTCATAGAGCTGGTGAAACTGCTATTGTTTACGAGCATGGTGCAGACACTGAAGCATTGATGCCCGAACTTCAACATTCTGACTACTAATAGTGAACCAAAGATACAAGAACTAGCAGCAAAATAATGTGTGCTAAACCAGGTTATTGCCACTGGGTTAAGGACTTTGTCCTTGGAAGGAAAGGCTATGGGTCTATGTGTAGTTTGTTATAAAGGCAATTTCACATTACCACTTTGGTTCCCTGTCAATCTGCCATACTTAACAGGATCGAAATATAATAGCTGGCCTAGTAAAATACAAAGAGTAAATGTTTCAAGCTTGTAATTTAAAGGGTCTGTCTTGCATTTCATATCATAACAAATAACAGCAGAAATTTAGGTCATAGTGCATTCTATTAGACCTAACTGTATATGGTGATATAGAATATGATCCAGAAACAAAAGGAAAATTACATATATCCCATGCTAGTCTCTTCTAAATTTTGGCGAAAGTTTTCATCAAATTGAACAATTGCTAGAAAGTTTTGAACCCCAATAAAACCAATGGATTCTAGTTGTCGCAAAGAGTGTTCCATCTGACAAAATGGATCTGTGCCACAAACACCTGCTAGAACTGGTACTCGCTTTACAACCTAAGATATCAGTAATTCAATAATCACTTATCTTGTGCATATGCAAATTCTCATTTCCTTTGATGTCTTGTGTAAACACAAAAAGTTCTAGACTATTTAGATTATAAATTTGAACTTACATTGGCCATCTCCACTACCACTGCATTGGCATCTGCAAAAGGAAGCAAACCAGGTAGGCAACCTCTTCCGGCCATTCGGAAGCGTCCTGAGGTGTAGATAATTATTAAATCTGCCCCACCTCCTTCAAACTTAGCAGATATTCCAGATCCTGCTACAGCTCCAATTATTGGCTTCCCTTGAGCTATTTGGTGTTTCAGGTTTTGTAATATGGTTTGTGTAATTTTCAATGTCTCTAATTGTATGCACCACATGGGAAACAAATTTGATTAGCAATTATAACAAAACGAGTTTGAATTTCATTTCTTACTATTCACATCATATAATCTCGAAGTGCTAAAATATAGAATTCCCATCCGCTG
Organism: Cunninghamia lanceolata; assembly: GCA_027924645.1. Classification (NCBI taxonomy): domain Eukaryota; kingdom Viridiplantae; phylum Streptophyta; class Pinopsida; order Cupressales; family Cupressaceae; genus Cunninghamia; species Cunninghamia lanceolata. The sequence continues at coordinate 1,549,211 of BSBN01000185.1, read as the reverse complement.
CTTCATCTTTTGTCATTAACAAATGTCATGTTGAATTTTTGACAAGCAAGAACAATTTCAAATAATGCTCTCAAACTTGACAAATTTCATGGGATGCAAGAAGTGCCAGTTACGGAAATACCAAGTAAAATTGATCGGAGATTCAAAATCCAAGGAAAATTGCATTAAAAATGTTGGAAGATGGATTTCTGATTTGGGTTCTTTGGTACCATCAAAATTTTCCATATCAGTTTTTCCAAACGCCAAATTCCCAGACCCATCACTTAAGTGAATGCATTCTCACGAGTCTTAAAAAATCTCGTGCAAAACAATCAAATTATAACACTGAATCACAGCCAAAAAGTACCGTGACAAAGACCTGATGTTTTGGATTTCTATTTAGAGACTTAAAGGTATGGAGAGTGCATGAGTTGACCATACACAGTAAATAGTAAATTAAAATCGTACCAAACCTCTACCCACTACTTTCAAGCTTACAACCGTATTAAGATAACAAATGGGTGAATTTATTTGTTTTCTATTTGAATAATTTAAGAATATTGTGTACGAGTTACAGTGTGAATGCGGTTCAAAGAAAAGATAATTGAGGAAAGGAATTTGTATCAAGTGATAAGAAAGGTATTTTAAAAGCACTTTGGAATGGATAACCATCAAATTTTAGTCCTAATTATAACTATTTAAAATCAATGAAAGTTTATGGAAGTTATAAAGATTTCTACATTTACTTGTCCATTAGTTGAACACCACCTCAAATAGTATCTCACTCATTATTTAAAAAAATAGAATATTCTGTATTAAATAATTATTTTCAGCTAATATTTTATAGTAATTTAAGTTTTGTTTTTTTACAATCCACATCTTTGGATGACTTGAGAGACCTTCCCTTACATTTAAAGAAATTTCATTCTATTATCTTTTATTATTTTATTAGATTTTATTTAATTTTTAATAAAATCTTAAGAATAGAATCCTTAATGATATTTGTTTAGACTTAAAAGCTTTCCATTTTCCTCAATTCTCTTCAAAAATATATTCCTTCATCTAGTAACAAAAAAGACTTAAATATATGAAATTAATATTCTAATTTATTATGATCAAAATAGTTTCTTCAATATGTTGATTGCTAATGAAAATTTAGCAATTATTAGAAATGAGAGCATAAAGTTGATAGGTTTAGGGCATTGTCCCCATGCCGTTGCTTAGATTGATATTTGTGGAGCTAGTGACCCTATGAATTTTTTTTTTCTTATTTAAACAATTATTTTAAATTGTGGTTTTTTATTATATTATGAAAAACAAAAAGAAATTATCAATAAAAAATTATTTATTAATATAAAAATTTAGGGGATAAGATTTAGAAGAAAAAAAAAAAATAGAGGGAAGTAAATAAGTGCACCCACATGACATATTTTTCATTATGGAGTGGCTGCATAATTTCAGCCCCCTTTTTCTCAAAGCTTATTTCTAATCCCTAAAAAAGAGCTGCTCAATATAACAGGGAAAGATTCTAAATTATTCTTTATGCATAATATAAATTTGCATGGGATCATTTGTGCTGCTCAAGTTTAAGAGTAAATCCATTTAAGTAGCTGAGCCAGGGGGTTAGAAGTAAGATTATATGAAAAAGCTTGCATTTTATTGAACCCGTTCCCTCATGGAGACAAATAACCTCACAATAAATAACAAATATTTATTATAATAGAACATAAAATTATTATTAAATTATAATAAAAATACTCTCAATAAAATACTCTTAGTACTATATTTATATCTATTTAATATTATATTATAAAATTGTATATTTAAATGAAATATGTTAAATATATTTTTTAGATGGATAAACTACATACTTGGGGTCTACTCCCTTTATATTAAAGTTTCACTAAAAATTTAATAGAGTATGTGAACCAGTGTTCAACCAGCACCTATCCTCCTATATAGGGTAGAATCAAAATCCATGTTCTTCTACATACTAATTTCTACTAATTACATACATATAACTATTAATGTCCTCCTATATAGGGTAGAATCAAAATCCATGTTCTTCTACATACTAATTTCTACTAATTACATACATATAACTATTAATGTCATATTAACATTGTCTGAGTAGAGTTTATCTTGCTATACAAAAAGCTTCAAGCATAAACAAAAACTAAAGCATACTATTATCAAGTATTATTATCAGCTACATAATACATCTCCAAGAAGCCCTGCATCCAAGCATCCTCCACATCCAGCCCAAGGAGTTTCTTCAAGAAGGCGATCCCTCGCATCGCTTTCTTTCTGCGAGCTGCAATCTTCTCCACGCTGGCCTCTATCACGAACGGCTTCCAATCAACTGCATCCCTAGCATCATTAACCCTGTGGAAGTCCTCTGGGAGAGAAATCCCTACTCCGCTGCGCGCTACAATCAACACTTCTTTCCAGCCTCCCTTGAATTCTGGCTCCACATATGTCTTCATCAACCTCCTTATTACCTCCTTTTCCTTATTCAAATCCAGCAAAACTGCCATAAACATCAAAGCAAGACTGTACTCACCTGGTATCTGTTCAAATTTTCCATAAAGTCCTCACGTAGAATCCACTCAATGGCAAACAAAACAATGTCGCTCTTAGGCATGAAGACTTTTTGCATCTATTTTTCTGAGATTCTACCAAGAAAGGACATTTTCTTCTTGCTACAAACCAACCAGATAAGCATCTCCATTGATTGTAGGTGAGGACAAACCAGAGAAAACTGAATGTCCCAAGCAAGTGCTCTTCATCTTCAAAAGGCAAGGTGATGCCCAGAGATAACCCTCCGCACTCTTTGCCAGTTTTTTCCAATCGCTAGGATAGGAGGACTCTTTGTCGGTATAATGAATGGGAGACATCATTACCCAAAGAGAAGCTTGTTGTAAACCGATAGCCCGGTTTGCTAACATATCTGTCTCCTCATTCCCTTCTCTATATACATGGTTAACTACCACACTATCCATGTTTTCTAATAATTTTAATGCCTCAAACAATAAAGAATTAAGTCTCCAAATTTTTATTTCTTTTTTTCTAAATACATTTATGACAATTAGAGAATCTCCTTCTATCTCCACCTTAGGTACATTTAGATGATGGCATAGGTTTAGTCCCAATATCAGAGCCTGAAACTTTGCTTCATTGTTAGAACTAGGGACTAATTTCTTCCCTACTTTGCCAATGACCTCCTTTTTCACATTTTGAAGTAGACATCCCGCCCCTGACTTGCCAGGATAGCCCTTCGAAGCTCCGTCAAAATTCAATTTGGCCCACCCTTCCCTCGGTGGAGACCATTTTTCCTCCCTTCTTTTCTTTTGGGAATCCACTCCCCCAACCCCATTAATGGGGAGTGTGATAAGACCTCTCCATTGCTTTCTCATTTTGTCTTCAATTGTAAATTTGCTTTCAACTCCCATTCTAATTTTGTTGTTCACTACTTTTGTAATTGCAATTTCCACCTTATTCTTGAAAGACTCAATCTCCATCCCTTTCTCCTGAAATATTCTCCTATTTCATTCTTTCCAAATCTCCCAAAGCAGAATCGAAGGACTGATTATCCAAATGCTTGCATAGACTACAAACTATTTCAACAAAGGACATGATTAGAAGAGGCTCACTATGTCATTGGGTAAAGCTCCAGTCCACCCCAATTTGGCACATAGCCATCTCCAACATTCTTGGGCGAACGAGAACTACAAGAGAAGATGGTCTATGTTGAATACAAAGAATATTGAAAGGGGGGTGAATCAGTATTCTACAAAACCACTTCTTCACATGTTCATTAATCCAATTACCAAATTCAATAACATGAAAACAAAATAAACATAAGAACAACAACCATAAAGACATAACACATAGACACCAGGATTTTTACATGGAAAACCTTAAAATAGAAAAATCATGATGAGTGTTAGCTCACAATATATTATGATAGCAATACCGGATTACATAAGGCTCACTGCCCAAAGAAATGCTCACTGCAGATGGACTCACTATTCATAGAGAAAGAAAGATAGAAGAGAGAAAAGAAGTGGCTAAATGCCAGTCATGAACTGCTACAAATGCATCTACAACATGCTGGAATACAGTTCCTTTGATCGCTTAAAACACAGACTCAAAACTCTTCATTATTACGGCTTTGTTTCTCTGGTCTGCTCACATATATTCACTTCTTTAGTCTTCTATACTCTTATTGCACTTATCACATCACAGATATAATAAATTCGCAACACACTCACAACAACACACACTTCAACATTGAATTCCATCCGATATATATATATATATATATTCGCAATTTGATTTGATTCACAACTAGGTCGGCATGCCAAACATGAACTGTGTACACAGATAGTTTACCCTGTCGACTTGGTCTTATCCAAAAATAACAATGCGAACTCATATAACAATTCAAGGATCTTCATATAGGTCTGGACCCATTATAGAACCACTTAGGATGGTGGCGCAAACAATATATCTTCTTTGCACATTAATCTAACATGAGTGTCAGCGTTATTCTTATGAGTATATTCAACTTAATTGTCATATCATAACTCTCAATGCAAACCTTATGAGACTCTGAAATTCATAACCAACATTCATTATAGACTTCTTAGCATACCTTCAGAACCACAAGACATAATAATCTTCTACAACAAAATGTGGATCTTAGGACTAATATTCTATCATAGTGGAATATTGTCAAACTGGAAGCCGATACTAGAGAACTTGTTGAATATGATCTGATGAACTTTAAGCGCTACAAATCTAGATCTAGATTCTTATGACATGTGTCTACATTGTCTTAGAACTGCAAATGAAAATACTTAATAGTGGAGGAATGCAAACCAAAATACTTAGGTACTTTACATTGTTTTAGGCTTAACTATGTTCATCCGGACTTAGACAATTCACCATATGACTTCTGAAGGAAGTCAGGACTTGAACACTAGAATATAACATCACCAAAGAGTTGTTTACAACATACCAGAACTACATAACTTGATCTTCAACTACGGAGGCATACCATTCCTATTACTGTCAATCACTCTATGTACTATCCATACTTAGTCATTTTGGCTAATGGCTAACTAGTCTTCCAGACTGAAATCCCTTTTACCAAACCTTGTTACCATCAATGACAACATTCTACCTTAACCAACAGACCAATGTCTCTTGACTATGTTGCCAACAATCTCCCCCTTTGTCATTGATGGCAACACTTAGTGAAAAATGCTTGTGTTGCTCCCCCTTACTCTGTACACTCTATTTTTATACTCCTCTTTAGATGTTTGCCCATTTTTCATTGGTTTTCTTCTCCACCTTTGACATCAATGGCAAAGGTATATGTACAAATACTAGAATTGTATCAAAATCTCAAAATTGTCATACTCTTCTGCATATGTGCAGGTACAATCTTTAACTTAATTAGTTAGTTGTGGGAGGTAGAATATCATTATAAATGGTCTTTATCATAGCTGACTCTCTATCCCATCTATTCTTTGTACTTTCCAAAATTTGAATGTGACCATTTATCAAAAAAACTAATTTTTCTGCCTTCAACACATCTAAGGGTGTATCAATTATTGCTTTTACTTTCAAAGCTTCTTCTGCAAGATTAGTCATTGAATCTATTTTAGGACTTATCAGCCCTCTTAACTGGCACAATCTGTTTTTAACTTCTTCCCTCTTATTCATCCGATTGCTTAAGTCATTGTGGATATTTACAACTTGTATATCTTTACTACTTATTGATTCAACTGTCAAATCATATGACTTAGAGATATTTAGCAATTGAAGTTCCATATCCTTGATTTTTTCTTCTAACTCCTTAGTAAATTCTGGCCATGATAAGCAAAATTTGTATATATCATATGTTTCCTTAATTGCCTGCTCTATACTTTTGATTCTGTTGTCTAGCAGGATTTTATCATTATCCATCATGATCTTTAATTTAGCTAATCTTTTCTAATACTATTCTTTTCTAACCTTTATTTCTATAGACTTTTCAAATGACTCAAAATGTGTACTTACTGAGTTTATTAGTCCCTTAAGTTGATCTGTTGGTGGCAATGATGTCTTTTTGGTGTGAAGGCATCAACTTCTCCAGGATACTGGATGCTTCACCAATGAGTTCACTGTCCTGTATATGTGACTTTACCATTTCCTCCTGTGCCTTTGCTTGGAAAATTGTCCCAAGTTTTCATTTTTTGCAATGGGGACATAGAGGTCATGATTATGGGACTTTGTAGCAAATCATTTGACTCCAACATTTGACTTTCTTGTTGTTTCTCAAGAAATTCCCTTACCAACTCGACAGGATCCTTGGTAATGGTGCCAGTAGCGATGTCTCGTGTCCTTTCATCACACACTTCATCATCTGCAATCTTCTCCTTGTTTGCTTGATCATCAATTTGTTGATCCAGAGGAGAACTAGTCCTTGTTTCATCCTTGTTAGCTTTGCCTTGGTCATCAGCAGCAAGGGCTTGATCAAATTCTTCCTTTTCTAAGGCTACTTCCTCAAGAACTTCCTCATTTTTCTCAAGACTTTTCTCTTCCTCTTGTTCTTCCATTTCTTTGTCTTTTTGAGGGCTTATCAGTCTCCAATCCTTGATCCATGCTGACTTCAGGTACAGAACTGTCATCACCAACATTTTGTTCTTCTTTTTCATATATAGTTGGGAGATGAAGTTCCTTTAGTACTTCCAAAGTGATATCTTCAGTTTCCTTGGCCATGTTGGTGTTTTTCCTAGACTGCATGCTTATTCCCAGTTATCCCTACAAGGTAGCCATCATTGATCGACAGGATTCCTAGGCCAGGGGCCAACAGTATAGGAGATAGACTCTATAGATATCTCCTCTTCTTCTTTAGGCTCTGCAGAACCAAGGGGGGTATTCTCTACTCAACATCTATGAGATGCATCCATGAATTAGCTGGGATGTTGATACAAAGCAGATAAATCCTCTATTAAGCAGACCAAAACTATGAGATAAGTGCAAAGGGGCATGCTTTGGGCCTATATTTAGTTGTAGACAGAGGATTTTAGTCCTAAACTACTTCTAAACTCCTAAAGGTTTGTGTATGAAGTTTGAGTTTGATTTATATTCAGATGCAAAACTAGGACCTTGGTTGTGACCTCAATACAAGACTGGATCGGTGCCTATTTCAGGGCTCGGAGTCAATAGACATACACATGTGAATGTACACATAAACTTATATTAATGACCGAGTTTCAAGGGGATTGTTTAATATCTGCCTTACAGATACTTCCCAAAATTGAGTGTTCGGTTACCTCTACTTAGAAGATCCTCACTACAATATATTCTTCTTAACACTTAACCTAAAATATTTAATCTACGCCTTGAGCAGAACTAAAAGACCAAGCATTCAACATAGCAAATCCACATTCAAGAATCTTGGACACCCCTTAGCTGTTTAGATTCAAAAGAAGAATACATTTAATTTGGAGACAAGTAACAGAACACATGCAATGAAGCATTACTCATTTAAATCAACATGAAACCAATAGATTTATGCATTAAACATACAACATGAGATTCATAAACTCACAAAAACATCCAAAACAGGGCCACCAACGAAGTTGTATCTTCTCACAGCACCCAAATATTGTCCAGTTTTCAACAACCACAATGAGTAACACAGTTCAGCTTTTATACCAAGGTTGTGAACTCAGCAAAATTAATTACATGACAAGGTCAAAAATTCCCGCCAGATACAATGCATCTAAAATGGCGCTCAAATCATTCAATGCAGCAGCGAGAAACAGAGGAAAGAGCAGGTGGAATCGGGATCTGAGCTGCCGCTCAGAGATTTGCTTCTTAAATCCAGTGGTTGGCCGGTCACTCCATCCATCGTGCCCCTACAAGACCGCCATTAATGCTCAGCTACCCACGGGATGCAATAGCAGACTCATCTGGAGATTTTCCCGCTCAAAAATGGCCGCACACACAAGAAAAAAACTATTGCTGCAAGGTTCAAAACCCAACCGTTGATCTAAAAATCCATCGTCGAGATCAACGGTCCCAAAACATGTATGAAGAGTCACCAGCCAATGATATCATGCCACGTAGGGACCTTAACCCTCTATCGCTGACCCTTTCTCCCTTTATTTCACCTTTATCGCTTTTGTATATGCAGACCCAAATGCATATACAACATACAAGGCGGACGCCAAATGTTATAGAACGAACTAGAATTCAGTTCAGGTTCGGCCTGTATCTCCATCCTGCACCCATCACTTTGTATATTACACATATACAAGCGTAAAACACATACAAGGTGGATTCCATTGCATCTATCCACCGGATTTGAAAACTTTCAAGTCTGGGCCTTGTATCTTCATGAGTTTGCATATCTGGTGCAGGAGCACCTTGGCAAATTAATATTGCCTTAGATAAATCTTTGAGTTTGATTAAATTTGTATGCTTCCACATTGTAATGAGGTTTATCAAGTTATTTTTATGTGTTTAGGTCATTAGGAGTTTCAAAAATGTAAAATATTGCAAACCATGTAAAGGTTGTCAATGTAAAATTAGGAAAAAGATGCAAACTTGGAAGGTGAAGAGTCATTTGGCTCTTGGTTCACTCCAAATTAGTTATGAACTGAAGAGACATGTTTTAATACCTTTAAAAGGCCTTGTAACCATGAAGAATTCGTGGGTGGTTGAAGATTTGAGCATGGAATGAGAAAAAAACAATGTTTTCCTGTATTTTCCTTCAGAAATTTACTGTCTTTTGCTATTGTACGACCCTATATGGAATTGAATGGATTCCTAATGGATTGAAAATATTATATCCTTCAACCACCTTCCATTTTCTTCTTGTCCCATGCATTTTTATTTAGTTTTGTGAAAGATATGAGTGTTTTATGGATTGTAATTTTTTGATTTTCCCTGCAACAGTCCTGTTGCAGCATTTGGTACGGTTCTATACGGACATATACAGGATCAATCCATATATGGTTGGAAATAGTATTGAGTCTACTTTCCATTTATTTTTGTTGCATCAAATTTTATTAAGATTTGAATAAGTTATGGCATTTTTATTGAGGGTAGGTCTGCAGAGTTTTATTTTCTGAAAATATAGTCTGAAAATATGCATGGTACGACTTGGTACGGCCTCACATTGATGCATATAATAGATGGATGGAAAGATATGTGTTTATAGTTTACAATTATTTTAGTTTGGTATAATTTCAATAATTTTTGTGAGAGATATTGCAATTTTGGTGAGGGAAGGTCTGAATGCTGCCTAGGGTTTGTAGTTTTAGGAAAAGAGTCAAAACTTTCTCTCCTACCATTGGATCTTTATAAAAATTGGAGGAAAAATATGTATTAGTGTTCTCTTAAACTTAACCAAATCAATTGGATTAGTTCTTTTATTTGTTAATGTTATTAAGGATAGTTTTGGTCCTCCTACTTCTGCATCATATTGGTATTAGAGCTGGCGAAAGATTTAGGTGGTGTGTATTTTTTTTCTGTCACTGAGAAGGCAGGTGAAGAGCGAGAAGATCTTGATTATGTAGATAGATCGCCGAGGGAGACAATCTACACCTTTTGGATTTTGTGTTGCTCAGTTGATTGGTTGCAGGTGCTTGTTCCATCTAGCTGCAAGAAGGATGTTTTCTGAGATTGTGTGTGGGCAGACAAGATGAGGTCTGTCATGACCATTCTCCAATAGAGATTTGGCTGGAGAAAGATGCATAGAGAAACCACTGAGGAGAGAGTGGTAGGTGCATCACCAGGATCTGTTGTTGGGTGAGATGAATGGTTTGGTGAGTTGGTTTGTTGTGAAGTAGTGAGAGAGATGGATACCTGAAGAAGTACTTGATGTTGCAGCCCGAAGAGTACTCCATTGATGGGAGTAGAAGGAGCCTGAGGATGCTCTGTAAAGATGGTAGTTTGTTTTGTTGGTTGGTTGGTCACCATTTCTATAGATTGGAAGATTGTAGCTGAGAAGATTGAAGATAAAGATAGAAGAAAGAGACTTTTGTTGCAGATACATTTCCAAGGGACTTAAAAATTTTGTTGGTTGGTTGTATGGTGCAGGAGCACCTTGGCAAATTAATATTGCCCTAGAAAAATCTTTGAGTTTGATTAAATTTGTATGCTTCCACATTGTAATGAGGTTTATCAAGTTATTTTTATGTGTTTAGGTCATTAGGAGTTTTAAAAATGCAAAATATTGCAAACCATGTAAAGGTTGTCAATGTAAAATTAGGAAAAAGATGCAAACTTGGAAAGTGAAGAGTCATTTGGCTCTTGTTTCACTCTAAATTAGTTATGAACTGAAGAGACATGTTTTAATGCCTTTAAAAGGCCTTGTAACCATGAAGAATCCGTGGGTGGTTGAAGATTTGAGCATGGAATGAGAAAAAATAATGTTTTCCTGTATTTTCCTTTAGAAATTTACTGTCTTTTGCTATTGTACGGCCCTATATGGAATTGAATGGATGCCTAATTAATTGAAAATATTATATCCTTCAACCACCTTCCATTTTCTTCTTGTCCCATGCATTTTTATTTAGTTTTGTGAAAGATATGAGTGTTTTATGGACTGTAATTTTTTGATTTTTCCTGCAACAGTCCTGTTGCAGCATTTGGTATGGTTCTGTACAGACATATATAGGATCAAGCCATATATGGTTGGAAATAGTATTGAGTCTACTTTCCATTTCTTTTTGTTGCATCAAATTTCATTAAGATTTGAATAAGTTATGGCATTTTTATTGAGGGTAGGTCTGCAGAGTTTTATTTTCTGAAAATACAGTCTGAAAATATGCATGGTACGACTTGGTACGGCCTCACATTGATGTATATAATAGATGGATGGAAATATATGTGTTTCTAGTTTACAATTATTTTAGTTTTGTATAATTTCAATAATTTTTGTGAGAGATATTGCAATTTTGGTGAGGGCAGGTCTGAACGCTGCCTAGGATTTGTAGTTTTGGGAAAAGAGTCATAACTTTCTCTCCTACCATTGGATCTTTATGAAAATTGGAGGAAAAATATGTATTAATGTTCTCTTAAATCTAACCAAATCAATTGGATTAGTTCTTTTATTTGTTAATGTTATTGAGGATAGTTTTGGTCCTCCTACCTCTGCATCAATATCGACACATATACAAGTGCAAATATACAAGTGGTGGGCCCGACCCATTTTCTCTCTCCTTTGCACATTTCTTTGCACATCACATATGTAAATGTAATGTACAAGCCGTAGATGTCACACTGCTTTAGATCAAAATAAAAACAACCTCGGGTCCGCTTTGCATCTTTGTAATGCACCTTCATTGTATGTTCAAACATACAATCACTTTATACAAGTGGCAGGCCCCATTAAATGCACCTTTTGCCTTTGTATGTTGCAGAACATACAAGGTCCCTTGTATATTTTGCTTGTATCTTCAATTGTATATCACCGAATATACATTTGCCCCTTGCATGCAAACAGGGAATCTTTAAAGAATATGCGGTGAATGCATATTTTCCTGTATGTTGAACATGCACAAACCCATTTGTATATCTGCTGCATTGTTCACTTTGCATGTCGCGGGCCTTTGTATAGTTTCAATGTACATTCCCTTGCACATACAAACAAGGAATCTTCTTCAGAATATTCCTGCAATGTATCATTTTTTTTTGTATGTTTCGCTTGCATGTTCTACATACAAGCCCGATATACAAGCAGGGCCGATATACAAATGACAAATATTTCCAGAATCCTACAGAAGATTCCCCCAATGTTTATGCAACCTGATATACATTTAGAAATGCATATAACTCAAAATTTCAACATTTTTCAAAGGCCGACTGAAATTTCATAAGTCCGCTAACAGATTTGATCACTTGCACACACAGAAACTTGACACTTTTCTCATGTGCGATGGGAAAAGACAGTGAAACATTGCACTGGGTCAGAGAAAATTCAAACTAAGGCACTAAGGGTTTGAAGAGATAAACACAGGAGCCTGCAAACTCAATTTTAGAACCCTAATCCTAGGTGAAGACCACCAGTGGCTCTGACTGGGGACGTGCAGATGCAAGATTGCAGTGAGAACCAAATTACTCCGGGGTAGTCCAGACAAAACACAAAACACAAAACACGACCGACTATACAAAGCATGTACAAAATATTTACATTTAGTTTTACAACGTGCACACAAGACAACCATTATAAGAAGTAAAGCTTTAGGAACTGACTGTGCACATGCAATTCCAATAATTCACCACTTAGGGCCTAGAGAAAGTAAGAATCTCCTCCATGAGTGTCGCTGATTTGGTACGGGCCCACCAATAAGGGCTCAAATTTGCCGTGCTTGCCCTTATCCTGGTTCCTTGCATTCCATACAAGGACCAAATCACCTCTCTGAAACTTTCTTTCTGTAGTTCTCTTATCAAACATATATTTTACTCTTTGCTGTCTCTTGATGTTTGTTTTCTGTGCCTCCCTCCTCATTTCATCTAGTGCAACCAGCTGATTGATTCTTTCAGTCATTGGGTCTCCAATCTTCTCCTTGTTCCCTTGGATGAATTTATAAACTGGCAGGAGGTTGTTCACAGGCAATCTAGCTGCTATACCATATACTAATTCAAAAGGTGATCTCCCAGTTGCTTTCTTGACTGTCACTCTGTCAGCCCACAATGCCATTTTCAGCTTTGAATCCCAAGCCTTTTTATTTTTACCTACCATCCTTTTGACAATTTTCATGAGAGTTTTGTTGCTTGAATCAGCTTGACCATTTCCATGTGAGTGATATGGTGATGCATATAACAAATTAATTCCATAATTACTGCAAAAATCAGTAAATTCACCAGACTTGAAGTACATAGCATTATCTGTGACTAATTTTACTGGTACTCCAAATCTGATAATAATATTTTCTAGAATAAAATCCATCACCACCTTGCTGGTAGCCCTTTTGGTTGGAATGGCTTCAATCCATTTGGTGAAGTAATCAGTGGCAACTAGAATCCAACTGTGTCCTCCACTTGATTTCTCTGAGATCTCCTCTATAAAATCTATTCCCCATTGCTAAAATGGAGCTTCTACAGTTATAGTCCTAAGGGGTAATGCTCCTTCATATTTCAGCTTTCCTGAGAACCTTTGGCAAGGATCACACTTTCTTACCATTTTTTGTGCATCCAAGAAAAGAGCTGGCCACCAGTAGCCTGCTCTGAGAATTTTGTGGGCCATTGTCTGGGCAATATAATGTCCACCACACACTCCATTGTGCATGTCATCTAGAATATCTTTAGCCTGATTTTCATCAATACACCTAAGTAATACACCATCAGGATTTTTCTAATACAGCTCTCCTTGAACAATGATGTATTTAATAGCCTGCAGCTTCAAAGTTCTCTTCTGGATATCACTGAGGTGGGAAGGACAGTTTAAGTTCTGCAAATAATACACTATGTCCTTATACCACTCAAATTCTGACATATTTATAACTTCATTATGCACTACATTCACTTGGCATGCCTCTAGATTTGACTGTGTCATCAGTTTTGCCAAACCTTGTCCTCTTACCAACTTTGTGATTTGTATTTCAATGTTGAATTCCTGTAATTTATTTATCCATCTGCATCTTCTTCCAGTTACCTCCTGTTGAGTGAAGATATCTTTGACTGCTGCATGAGGTACATACGCAATTACTTGAGAGCCCACTAAATATGGTATGAAGCTCTTAACTGCTCTAGCCAGTGCATATGCTTGCTTCTCCATGATGTCATACTTCAATTCAGTAGCCTATAATGACCTACTAAAGAAAGCAATAGGCTGTTCAAACCCTTCTTCATTTCTTTGCAATAGGCATGTAGCAATAGTGTGGAAAGAAGCAAATGAAAATAATTGAAATGGCTTAGAAAAATTAAGAGATTTTAATACAGGAGCCATCTTTATTGCCTCTTTTATGTCTTGAAATGATTTGGTTGCCTCATCTTCCCATTTGACAGTTGCACCCTTCTTCAGCATCATAGAGATATCTTTGGTAGTCTCTGCAAAATTAGGAACAAATCTTCTAACAAAATTAATTTGTCTAAAGAAGGACTAAACACCTTTCACTGTTTTAGGAATTTGGATTTTGTCAATTGCAGCCACCCTTTCAAGATCAATCCTGACTCCATCTTTGGAAACAATGTGTCCAAGCAGTTTTCCTTCCACAACTCCAAAAGCACATTTCTTTGGGTTGAGTGAGATGCCATACTCTAATGCTCTAATAAAAATTTGCTCCAAATGCATACAGTGCTGCTCCTCCCTTTTTGAAAAAGCAGTTAAGTCATCTTGATATACAACCAAGATTGAATCAATCAATCCTGCAAAAACAACATCCATTGCCCTTTGAAATGTGGCACCTGCATTTGTCAGTCCAAATGGCATCCTCACATATACATATGTTCCCCATGGAGTAGTGAAAGTAGTCTTGAATTGCTCTGATTCCTTTACTTTCACTTGGTTGTACCCTGAAAATCCATCCATCATGGATAGAAGCTCATAGCTAGTCACCTTCTGCAACATGGCTTCCATGTTTGGCAATGGATAATTGTCCTTCAAGGAAGACACATTCAGGTTTCTAAAGTCCACACAAAGCCTTATGTCACCATTCTTTTTTCTGACTCGGACAAGATTGGACACCCAAGTTGAATGTCTGATGGGCATAATTATTCCAGCCTCCCTAAGCTTCATAAGCTCCTTTTGCATTTTAGGAGCTAAAGTTGGGTTGATAGGTCTCTGTTTTTGCCTAAATGGTTTAGCTCCAGGCTTCAAAGGGATTTCAGGCTGAAATAAATCCTCTCTATAAGCTTTTAGGTCCTCATATAACCAGGCAAATACATGCTTATATCTTCTCAGTAGTGCAATTAGCATAATTCTGATATGTGGCTTGAGTTGTTTGCCAATGTATACCCTTTTGGGGGCATGAGATGTTCCCAAGTTTATCTCCTCCAAATCATTCTTGTTTGTTGGAGATGCCTTTGTAGCAAATTGGTCCCTATTGTCAAAAGCTCTCTCTAAAGCGACTAGCCCTCTAGGGATTTTATTTGTCTTGAGCTGAATTACCTCCTTCCCTAAGAGAGTCCCTTTTCCATCTACAACCTCCACAAAATTTTGGAAATCTATTTCTTGGTTCTCATATTTATCAATACAATGTAGAAATCTCAGCAAATCTTTATCATCATCAAACACTTGCCAGCTGCATACATCATCTAGCACTGCAGGTCTAAGTTTGACTTCAACATTTGTAACATCTGATAGAGTTATATCATTTGGCCTCATGGCTACATTAGCTAGAAAGTCTGCCCTGACATTTTTTGATCTCTCTATCCAGTTTATCGAGAAGGCATCAAACAATTCAATTGTATTCCAAACAACATGCTTATACTATTTTAACCTCTTATTTTTTGATGCATACTTATCTCTAACTTGGGAAACAATAAGCTCTGAATCACCAAACACTTTGAGCATCTTAATTCCATGCTTCAAGGCCACATTCAATCCTAATAACAGAGCCTCATACTCTGCAATATTGTTTGTACAGGTAAACTTCAACAAGAAAGAAAATTTTAGAAGCTTACCAGTTGAAGATAGAAATATAATCCCAGCACCAGAGCCTTCCTTTGAACAAGCTCCATCAAAGTACATGGTCCATAGACCCTGTTGATCCAATTCTTGAATGCAATTTTTTTTCCTTTATCTCCTTTATCATCTGAGACAACTCTGAAATTATCACAATCAGTGTTCACAAAACATACCTGTTCCTCTAATTCTTGATCTTCCACTGTCTCTGATGACCTTTCTTTTCTGATCAGTCTGACATCCTTGCCATTCATTGGAATCATAAAATATGACAAATCTAATTGCATACTCCCACCAATCAATGCTGCCCATCTTCTTGACAGCAACATGCCATATTGTGGCTTGATATCAACAACTGTTATGTTCATTTTGTAGGTTTTTTCAGGATATGCTGCCAGTCTAAAATCAACATCTTTCATAATTCCAATGACAGGTACCTCCCTAGCATCCATTGCATAGCACTTCCCACATGCCTTATCTATTTTTAACCCAGCTTGCTGCATGATAGCCAACGACATGATGTTTGTGTATGCTCTTGAGTCAAGCATATAGTTCTTAATTATTTTTCCATTTATGACAAGGGAGACATAAAATGGTTCCACCTGTGAAGGGTATTTTATCATGGTCATCCCCAGATATACCTCAGGAACTTCATCTTCATCAATGCATAGGGCCTGTTTCTTACCCTAAGGCTCATTACTCAACTTGACTTGACATGGTACTCCTGAAATTAAGGATACTGCTTTATTTTTGAATTCTTCCACTTTCAAAAGCTCCATCAGTGGAACAGAGACTTTTATCTGCGATAAGACTTGAGTCATGTCAAATGGAGCATAATTTTGAATAACAGTTGTAGCCTGCTCCATAGTTTTACTTCTATCCTGAGATGATCCAACTTTAATTTTTATGACTCCTTGACTGTCATTCTTGCCCTGAGAATTTTTATCTTGATCCTGAACCTGGGGAACTGTATTTTCTATTTTTTGAGGATCATAACCTATTTTTTGCTTAAAACCTTGCTTGTTATTGTTCCATTGTTTCTTATATGTTTCAGTCCCCTTATAGTTTTGCACTGGTTGGCTCACAAAAGTGTTCTCTAGTTGAGGTGTACCACTTACTTGAGCTTTACCTCTTAGGTTGTAATTGCTTTTGACCTGAGCTACTGCTACAGCTGTGAGGGCCCTAATTTCTTCATTAGAAGGTCTTCTTAAGTTGTTCAAAAATCTATGTTAATCCTGAGCATAGGCATAGTTGTCTTCCTCATCTTCATCATAGGGAAAGTGCTGGCAGACCTGAATTTCATTATCTACACTTGCATCAACATCATGAAAAGAGTATTCTCTGTTTGTAGACGACATATTGACATTATCATCTTCCATGCAATGCGGCTCATTGCACTCATCACAGGCAACATCATTGTTGTATAAAGACTGAGCAATCAGACATTGTGACTGTGAGTGAGGCATTTGACATATGATGCACCATGGGGTGTCATTAACAATATTTACAGCCTTCTTCAAAGGATCAGGAGTTTCCTTTATATTTTGTGTCCTTTGATTTGAGTTGTTGTTTGGAAGAATAGGCTTACCATTATGCCAATTAGTATTATATGGCATATCATGTAATGATGGTCTTTTTTCCTGCCTTTGGTAAATTGGTCTGTCAGGACCTATCCCCTTTTCATTTTTAGCCATTCTATAACTCAGGTCCTTGACAATGGTTGTCAACATGTCTATTTTGTCCTCAGAAGTAGATGCATTGCCCTGAACAGCTTGAGATTTAGTATTTGGATTTTGCAGAATTTTCACATCATCTCTTATGTTTGTCTTACCAGATGCTTTTCTGTTATTTTCAATATTTGTTGCAATCTTGAAGGCATCTCTGAGGCTGTGAGGACCCTTGTCTCTCAATCCATAAGCTGTTTTAGCATCAAAAGCATTTATGTACAACACTATGCACATAGGTTCATTAGGCCTCAGGTGATGTGGCAATTTGTTCAACACTTTAGTGAATCTAGCATTGAAATCAACAACCTGTTCATTTGATCCTTTGGTAATGCCAGTAAATTTATTAATGAAAAAATTGGGATCAGTTTTATCACCATATTGTTCCTTGAATATTCTCCTGAAGTCATCCCACGATGAAACACTTCTGTCAGGTAGACCCTTGTACCATTCTCTAGCCTCGTCAACTATGGATTGCATAAATAATTTCATGAAAACATCTTCATGCTCAACTTCAAAGTTGTCCATGATATTCTGAAAAGCTTTTAAATGGTCTTCTCCTGACATAGTATTATTTCTTAAAAATTTAGGCACTTGCAGCCTCACATGTTTGTCGATAGGATTTGGATAACCAGGAATGCCATAAAAAACAAGTTGTCTGAATCTGTCTAGTTGCATAGGCTGCCTTCCAAATTGGTTAGCATTGGCATTTCTGTTTGCATTCTGATTTCTTACATTATTTAATGGTATTCTAGCATTGTTTGCATTCTGTCTTTGTTCATTACGCTAATCCTGGACTTCATTTCTTTGCTGATTTCTCTGCATATTAGCATTTTCAAGGGTAGGAATTGAATCATTCTGAGCAACTTTCAGAGCTTGCACTTTCTATCTCATATCATCTCTGATCTTCACAGCTTGCAGATATTCTAATTCTACCCTTAAGCTCTTAATTTCTTCGGCTAGTTCCTCCTCTCTAGGCATAGAAGAGGATGGTTTTATTACATTTTGATCATCATTATCATCATCCCTTAGGGATTCAACTTCCTCAAATCTGTCAGGGGAATCAACAAAAGGGCATTCTTGAAACACCTCTGACCTCATTCTCAATCCACCACCCTGCTACCTCTCATACACTTTCTAGATTTCAGCCTCAGTGTTTGGAAAATAAGGTATTGTCTGCTTTGAAGATCCTAGATTGTCCTGAATAAATTCATTTTTCCTGGGGCTAGGAGAACCATCTTGACTGGCTTGAACAGTCCCTTTTTTCTTGCACATCATTTTTATGGGTAACTCTTCAAACAAAGGGTTACGTTGGGATCTTCTCCCTTGCATACAAATTTTTATTTTACAGGTTGGCAGATTAGTTCGGAGTCACCACCTATTACTAGGAATTGTTTCCTTTTAAAATTAGGGTTCTCTCACAAAGTTTCCCCAACAGAGTTGCCAAAATCTGTTGGTGTTTTTCCCAGACTGGATGCTTATTCCTAGTTATCCCTACAAGGTAGCCATCATTGATCGACAGGATTCCCGGGCCAGGGGCCAACAGTATAGGAGATAGACTCTATAGATATCTCCTCTTCTTCTTTAGGCTCTGCAGAACCAAGGGGGGTATTCCCTACTTAACATCTATGAAATGCATCTATGAATTAGCTAGGATGTTGATACAAAGCAGATAAATCCTCTATTAAGCAGACCAAAACTGTGAGATAAGTGCAAAGGGGAAAGCTTTGGGCCTATATTCAGTTGTAAATAGAGGATTTTAGTCCTAAACTACTTCTAAAGTCCTAAAGGTTTGTGTATGAAGTTTGAGTTTGATTTATATTTGGATGCAAAACTAGGACCTTAGTTGTGACCTCAATACAAGACTGGATCGATGCCTATTTCAGGGCTCGGAGTCAATAGACATACACATATGAATGTACACATAAACTTATATTAATGATTGAGTTTCAAGGGGATTGTTTAATATTTACCTTACAGATACTTCTCAAAATTGAGTGTTCGGTTACCTCTACTTAGAAGATCCTCACTACAATATATTCTTCTTAACACTTAACCTAAAACATTTAATCTATGCCTTGAGCAGAAGTAAAAGACCAAGCATGGAACATAGCAAATCCACATTCAAGAATCTTGGACACCCCTTAGCTGTTTAGATTCAAAAGAAGAATACATTCAATTTGGAGACAAGTAACATAACACATGCAATGAAGCATTACTTCTTACCATCAAAAGAGATGGAACCTCTGCCACAGATTCTACCAGCTGAGTTGTCTCCAAATTTCACAATTCCACCTTCATATTTTTCAAAGCTTATAAACTTACTTTTATCACCAGTCATATGATGAGAATATCCACTATCAATCACCCATTCATCCTTTTCAACAACCTAAGTAGCCAAGGCACTTTCCACATTTGCACAGCTAGCAGATTGAGTAGACACTAGATCTTCTTCTTTGATAGCAATGAACACCCAATCATCTTCAATGGAACCTACATGATCAGATTCATCATCTGTGACTCCTTCTTCTCCATCTTCTTGGACATAGTAACATTTATTCTGACCTTTATATCTGTTAGGGTTTGGCTTTGAAAATTTCTCCGGACATCTTCAGGCAAAATGACCAATCTTATTGCAAGCAAAACATTTGAATGGCAACTTTCCTTCATACTTACCGGATCCTCTTGGCATTCTTTTAGCAATGAGAGCTTCAAGTTCTGCAGACTCAATTTCATCATCTTCAAAATCCTTCCTTTCCTTAGCAAATTTGTTTGATCTTCCTGAGGAGCTTTCACCCGGATCATATCTTTGTTTTCCATATACACTGGCCTTAAATGCAGTTTCAGACTTAGGAAGAGAATCACCAAACTCACTCATTTCAAATGTTGAGAGATTACCAACTAACTGATCCCTTGTAACAGTGGTCATTGACCTGATCTCTTTAATGGTAGCAGCATTATGCTTGTATGCTATAGATAAGGATCTGAGTACTTTGGCAACAATCTTTGATTCTTCCAATACTCCACCAGCATTTCTGATACTAGTCACAAGTTCATCACTTTCTGCATGTAGGAAGTAATGTTTTCATCTTCACTCATTACCAATCTTTCATATTTACCTTTCAAGCTCTGTATCTTGGCACATTTGACATATTTGTCACCTTCATACAGATTTTCCAATTTTTTCTAGATTTCATGGGCAGTTTTCAAATCCAAGACATTTGCCAATTCTGTATCAGTCTGGGCACTCAATAATGCTTCTTTGGCTCGAATATTGCATTCAGCTTCCCTGAGTTCATCTAGAGTAGTAGGGCCATTTTTTAGAATCTTATACTCATTCTTTGTTATCGACCAAAATGCGTCACCCATACATTCCAAATGACACTGCATGCATACCTTCCAAAGGGAGTGATTTGTTCCATCAAATCTCGGACTTTCCTTCTTATAAGTTGACATCTTGGATCTCCTCAAGCAGTCAAGCTTCTTTTAGAGGATCTAGCTCTGATACCAATTGTTGGAATTAGTCTGGACAACTGAGAGGGGGGGTGAATCAGTTGTCACAGAAATTTAACCTTTTCTACTTTTAATCTTCTTTATCAACTTACAATCAGATTAATAATGTAAACATTAGAGCATGAATTAACAACACATGAGCTGAAATAAATTGAGCACACATAACACCAGAATTTTTACCCGGTTAAGGGAAAACCATGGTGGGGGTTAACCCACAAGATTTATACCCTGTTAAAAATACTTAGAAGAAAAGAGAAGGCACATGCCTTCGGCCGCACTACCCAAAGCTCACTGCTCAAAAGAGGCTCACTGCCTACAGAATTTATGTTTAACATAGAAGGAATTAACTGATAAATAGCATCTTCTTCATGCCTAGTTCTGTTTCATTGAATGCTCACAAAACTTCTTCTCTATCCCAAATACTTCTTCTCTAACTCTTCATCCTAAACAACTCTTGTTCTTCTGCTTCTCTGGTCTGCTCTGCCTCTGATCCTTTCTTCAAATTTTATTATTTTCACACAAGGATGATTTTCCACACCTCAACTACACACCTTTATATGCTTCATCAACCTTGGAATAAACATCAAGGTTAGCTTGACTTAACCTGGATCACTATACTATCGGCCAAACATATCTGAGACTTGAATCTACCTCCAACAACATACCACACTCCAAAGAATTGCTCTTAGATCACTTGAATCATCCGGTTGGCCAAGATTGGGAAGAACAGCAACACCAAGAGGGAAATCTTCAATAATGGGCTCAAACTTCAATGTGAACCTCCAACACAGCAGCCACACGATCTAGAGATCTTCACAAGCACATTAAATTCATCAAAAACATCTGCACTCCTCCAAATCATTAGAATCACTTGTATCTTCATCCAGAACCTCAAGAACACTGTCTGCCATGACTGTCACACCAGAAAGATTGCTTGCGGACCTCCAAACCACGAACCACATGAGTTCATGATACATACTGACTTCCCAAACATGCCTCTAGATCCACAGATCATCATTCTACATTTCTGAAACAATCCAGACCTCTTTCCTGTCACTCTGTCTCTTCTGAACATTACAAAATTGGTTCTATTCAGATGGCCATAGCTTCTTCAAATCTTCATGCAAACCCTTCAAATCTTAACTAGAGCTTCTTCAGATAATCCTCTACTCAGGCATATGGTCTGCATACATTGATACTTATTAATTTTCTCAATATCCTCAACATTCCAGTCTTCTAAACAGGCAACAAAATAGATTACAGTTGACACCAATGGCAACAAGGATATGTTGACATCAATGACAACACCGTTTAGGCACAAATTTGTAACAGGAGGTTCTGCTAGAACACTTCCCTGTTCCCTATCCTGCTTCTCCTTTTCATCCTTTTATGTTCTTTCCCTAAATTGCCTCACAGCTTCCTTAGTAAGGCCTAGATTCTCGGCCAACCAATCAACTTATTTTCTTACTTTCCTATTGATTTCAAGAGCCTTGAATTCAAGATGCATTTTTTGTGAAATTTCTTCATAAGTTCCAAATCTTTCTTCAGCCGAATCTCTAGGCTAACTTAACAAATTTTGTGCATACAGTTCCAACACACTCCCATCCACTTAATACCCCATGGGCATGATCCACACAACTCTGGGCTCTACTACTTCCATTTTGCATTGATCAACTGTAACCATGAAACAGATGGTGTCCTTGTATTTTTTAACCACAGACCTAGGTATTATATCCCTATCCTGCATCATACTCTGGAAGTTTTTGAAGAAACCCCATAGTGCAGTCTTTTGTTCTCTTGAATGTATGATTCAACCATAGAAACTCATTATGGATACGGCTCAAGACATATCGGACCCACTCATCCTCTGCGAAAGTCAGAAACTCAACAAATTGTATGAACTTCTTGTCTTACAAGGCTTTGTATTCCAGTTTGAGCTCAAAATCATCACCTTTTAAATGTTTCATGAATAGATCAGCAAACCTTGAGTCGCCATGCTCCTCTAGAGGCGCATGAATGTAAGCCCTAATGTCTTCTATGTGAAGAACTCCATATGGAACCCTAGAAAATGCTCCCATCGAATCAATTTGGGTGGACTTAAAGGGATGCTTTTTAGACTTTGGCCTAGGTCACTCAGTGATGTTCACAACCAGAGTTGTAGCCATTTCCAGAGATTACAAATTCAAAAAGTTTCACAGAGAACACCTTGTTTCATTGATTAGGGTTAGCTGATGAATTCGTCTGTCGCTCTTTGAATATTTGAAATCTCAGCTTAAGCTTTCTTCTTGTTTTCTTCAAATGCAAACTGATTCAAATGATGAATGAATTGTTGCAAGTATGAGGTGAACCAGTGTTGTCATTGATGTCAACATACTCATATTGCATTGACAAGAAGGATTGGATGAGCTGTGTGCCAAGGATATTGAGAAAATTAGCCTCAGTCAAAGGATATTGCAAATATAGTGTATAGGTTGAGAACCGAAGGATGCAGATTAAAGGGTTTGTAGATATGAGTCTTTAGATGCTTCAGTCAAGATTTCAGAGGTCCGCATGAAGATCTGAAGAAGTTGTGGCTGTCTGTGTGAAACCGGTTCAGGCAAGTGTTCAGAGGTGACAGAGGATCACAGAAAGGTCCGGTGAGGTCCGGAATTGTATTATCCTAATCTACAGATTGGAAGGAGTATTTGGAATATCCGTGTGATGTGTCATCTCGAGTTGTACATGATTTGGAGGTCCGAAAGTATCTTTTGCATTATGACAGTGGCGACAGACTGCGTTCTTGAAGTTCCGGATGAGGAAGACAAGAAATTCTAGTAAGTAGAGGAAGTGCGGATGTATTCGGTCATTCAGGCAGGTTTGTGAAGGTTCTTGGATCATGTTGAAGTTGTGTTGTTGATCCGCATTGGTAGTAGAGCCCGAAATTGAAGATATTCTTCCGGATGAAGTTCTTGTTCAGACTAGCTGATCGGATGAGTTGTTCATCCTGTGAATGTTCTTGTGATGGCCAACCGAATGTATTAATCATCTTGTGAATATCCTTAAGGTTGATTGCTGACTTAGATGATTGTTCCTAAGTCGATGTCTTGTATAAATAAGGGTTTGTGAATTCATTTTGAAGTGTGGATTGTGTGGATGTGCGTGGCATAGCAAAGAGAAGTGCGAAAGGCAGAGCAGAGGTTTTTAGGCTTAAATGGAACTGATCCGGACATGGTAGAGATGTCATTCTCCAGTTCAAGATTGTGATTCTTATCACTTTGTAGACAGTGTGTCTCCTTGTAGGCAGTGGGCCTCTTTGTGAGCAGTGTGCTCGGGCAGTGAGCCCTAATTGGCAAGTGCCATTCTTTTTCTTATTCTTTTAACAGAGAATAATCCTTGGGTTAATCACCCCATGGTTTTTCCCTTAACCGGGTTTTCCACATCAAAATCTTGGTGTTCAATGTGTTGATGTTTATTTGCTCTTATGTTTATGCTTTATGCTTCCATGGATAATTAATTAATATGCTGTTAACTAACAAAGGAGAATCAAGTGTTTGAAGCAAAGTTTTATACAACTGATTCACCCCCCCTCTCAGTTGTATGCCCTAGATCCAACAATTGGTATCAGAGCCAAGTTCTTCTGAAAGGAGCTTAACCGCTTGAGGAGATCCAGGATGTCGTCATACAAGAAGGATAGTCCGAAGTTTGATGGAACCAACTTCACTCTCTGGAAAGGTCGCATGAAATGTCACTTGGAATGTATGGGAAAAGCATACTTGACCATGGTCTCAAAACCATATGTACCTCCACAAGGTGGTCCGACAACTCTGAATGAAATCACAGATGCTGAAAACAATCTGCGGACCAAAGAAGCCCTTCTAAGCGCATTGAATGACTCAGATCTCTCAAATGTTATTGACCTACCAACTGCATATGAGATCCTGACTAAACTGGAACTTCTGTATGAAGGAGATGAGTTTGTCAAGAGTGCAAGGTTGCAAAGTTTGAAAGGGAAATTTGAAAGATTGAAGATGAGAGATGATGAAAACATCACTACTTTTATGCCACGAGTGAATGAGCTGGTGTGTGGAATTAGAAATGCTGGTGGAACTCTGGATGAAAATGAGATTGTTTGCAAAATCCTCAGATCCCTTCTTGCTGCCTACAAAATCAAGGTTGCTTCCATTGATGAATTCAGAGCTCACACAACTGTCACAAGAGAACAATTGGCTGGCAAACTAGTTGCATTTGAAATGACTGAGTTTGTAGATGATCCTCCCAAGACTGAATCTGCTTTCAAAGCCAGTGCCTATGTGAAAGGCAAACAGAGATTTGATCCGGGTGAAAACTCTTCAAGGAAGCTGTCATGGTATGATCAAGCAAGAAGAGACATGGAAGAAGAAGAAGCAGAAGCAGCTCAACTTGAAGCCCTCATTGCAAAGAGACTGCCAAGAGGATCCGGTAAGTATGAAGGAAAATTACCCTTTAAGTGCTTCAACTGCAATAAGATTGGTCATTTTGCTTCAAGATGTCCGGAAAGATCTGCTAGGTCTAATACTAACAAACAAAGGTTTCAAAAGAACTGCTATTATGTTCATGAAGAAGATGACAATGAAGGAGTAACAGATGATGAATCAGAACTAGGAAGCAAATCCAGAAATGAATGGGTGTTTATTGCCATCAAGGAAGAAGATTCAATATCCTCTGAATCTGTCAATCACAAGGTTGTGGAAAGAGCTTTGGCTGCTCAAGTAGAAGAAAAGGATGATTGGGTTATTGAGAGTGGATGTTCTCACCATATGACTGGTGACAAGAATAAGTTCTTGGACTTGGAAAGGTATGAAGGAGGAATGGTAAAGTTTGGTGACAATTCTGCTGGCAGAATCATAGGTAGGGGAACTATTTCCTTTGATGGAAAGAGCAAAACAGGTAATGTACTATATGTCGAAGGATTGAAGCACAATCTTCTCAGTGTTGGTCAGTTAGTGGACAAAGGATATGATCTCCGGTTCAAGAATGGAAAATGCAGAATTTTTACAAGCTCCGGAACCGAAATTGCATCCGGTACTCAAACAAAAGGTAATATCTTTCATCTGGTTGGTTCAAATAAAAGTTGTCTGTTTGTTCAAGTTGATCAGAGTTGGTTATGGCATAGAAGAATGTGTCATGTGAATTTTGATAACATCATCAAGATAAGCAATATTCAGGCTGTAAGAGACCTTCCAAAATTGGTGAAACCTACAAATAGTTTGTGCAAAGAATGTCAGCTAGGTAAACAGAGCAGAGTCTCTTTCAAAAGCAAAGATCAGTCCTCTACCGGATTGTTGGAATTAGTACATACTGATCTTTGTGGTCCGACAAGAATCAAGAGTCTACAAGGTGATAGATATTTCATGTTGCTAATTGATGACCATTCCCGGATGATATGGGTTACCTTTCTAAAAGAGAAATCAGAAGCCCTTGAAAAATTCAAAATCTTCAAAGCTATGGTAGAGAATCAAACCGGATTAAAACTGAAATGTCTAAGGTCTGATAGAGGTGGTGAATTTACATCTGGTGAGTTCATTGACTTCTATGAAAAGCAGGGTATAAGAAGACAGTTGTCTGCTCCCAGGACTCCACAGCAGAATGGAGTAGTTGAGAGAGAACCGGACCATCCAGGAAGCTGCCAAGACAATGATGTTGGAAGCAAATGTTCCTCAAATGTTTTGGAAAGAAGCTATTAGCACTGCAGTCTACACTCTCAATCGAGTTCAAATCAGAAACAATACCGGTAAGACCCCCTATGAACTCTGGTTTGGCATCACTCCTACTGTGAAATATTTCAGAGTATTTGGTAGCAAGTGTTATATTAAAAGAGATGAAGATCTAGGAAAGTTTGATGCTAGAAGTGATGAAGGGATTTTCTTGGGTTACTCCACTCAAAGCAAAGCATACCGGTGTTACAATAAGAGACTGAGGAAGATGATAGAAAGCACTAATGTGAAAGTTGATGAAGGAATTGAGAAGCCCTCAAGATTTTATGAGTTTGATGAAGATGACCAAGATGGTGTTCAGGTACAAGGAACTCAATCCTCTCCGGTAAGTCAGAGTCAGCCTGATCCGGTAAATCAAGAAGAAGAAATAGGTCAGAATGAACCTGATCAAGAAACAGCAGTGCAGGATACTCCCAAAATTCCAAGGTATGTAAAACAAAACCACTCTGAAGATCAGATCATTGGTGACAGAAACAAAGGTGTGCAAACTAGAAGGAATGTTGCTCAAAATCAGGATGAATGTTGTCTGATTTCAAAGATTGAACCTAAAACAATACATGAGGCTTGCAATGATGAAAACTGGACCAAAGCAATGGAAGATGAATTGATGCAAATTGAGAAAAATCATACTTGGGATCTTGTTCCCAGACCTAGAGACAGGAATGTGATTGGTACCAAATGGGTCTTCCGGAACAAACTGAATGAAGCTGGTGAAGTAATCAGAAACAAATCTAGATTAGTCTGCAAAGGCTACTCTCAAATAGAAGGAATTGACTTTGAAGAGACCTTTGCTCCGGTGGCAAGAATTGAAGCAGTCAGATTACTTCTTGCATTTGCTGCCTTCAAGGACTTCAAGGTATATCAGATGGATGTCAAGTCTGCCTTCCTAAATGGTGATCTGGAAGAAGAAGTTTACATTGAACAACCGGATGGATTTCAATTATCTGATAATGATGATTTGGTCTGCAAGCTGAAGAAAGCCTTGTATGGATTGAAGCAAGCCCCAAGAGCATGGTATGAAAGGTTGGATAAGCATCTTGTGCAAATTGGATTCAACAAAGGTACTGCTGATAGTAACTTATATTTCAAAATTGATCATGAAAACATTTTGATTGTTGAAGTATTTGTGGATGATATCATTTTTGGAGGAAGAGATAGTATGTGCAAAACTTTTGCAAATTAGATGAAGAGTGAATTTGAAATGTCTATGCTTAGTGAAATGAATTTCTTCTTGGGTCTACAAATTACTCAAACAAAAGAAGGGATCTTCATTTCTTAGACAAAATATGTAAAAGAACTGTTAAGAAAATTTGGTATGGAAGACTCAAAGCCAATGAACACTCCTATGGCAACTGGATGTAAGTTGAGCAAAGATGATGATTCTCCAAAGGTAGATCAGACAAAGTATAGATCAATGATTGGTGGATTGTTGTATCTCACTCAGACTAGACCAGATATAATGCAGGTTGTTGGTCTTGTGGCAAGATTCCAGGCTGATCCTAGAGAATCTCATGTTATGGCAATCAAAAGAATTTTTAGGTACTTGAAAGGAACAGTTGAGTATGGTCTATGGTACCCTAGAGATCCAGATTTCTCCCTTCATGCTTACACAGATGCAGATTGGGCAGGAGATGTGGATGACCGGAAGAGCACCAGTGGTGGAGCATTCTTTTTGGGGAAGAGATTGGTGTCTTGGCTAAGCAAGAAACAAGATGCAGTATCTCTATCTACAACAGAAGCAGAATACATTGCAGCAGCAGGTAGTTGCACTCAAATCTTATGGATGAAGCAGATGCTAAGAGACATTAAAGTTGAATATGAGGAGCCTATAACAATTTTCTGTGATAATTCAAGTGCAATTAATATTTCTAAGAATCCGGTATTGCATTCTAAGACTAAGCACATATCTATCAAGTTTCACTTTTTGAGAGAACAAGTGAACAAGGAAGAAGTTAGATTGGAGTATGTTCCTTCCAAGGATCAGATTGCAGATATCTTTACTAAACCTCTTCCCAAGGACTCTTTTGAATATCTCCGGGAGAAGTTAGGGGTCATGGCCCCTCCGGTGATGAACTAGGATGGACTGATGTGCATCAGTCCGGTGGATATCACAGTCACATCTTGTGATCCGGATTGATGATGGGGAGCTGCAACTAAGGGGGAGCAGCTGGTATGATTCTAATGTATGAGAATTGCAAGTATGAGCCCTTTGCCATTGATGTCAAAGGGGGAGAGAAGACATGTGAAAAACAAGTGGCTGATGATCAAAGGGGGAGCAGTAAATGAGGAGAAGACATGTTGCTGATAGGGGGAGCTGTGACAGAAAGGAGAAGTTCTTGTCTTGATGGTTTTTCACATCATATGTTGCCATCAATGACAAAGGGGGAGATTGTTGCAAGTATGAGGTGAACCAGTGTTGTCATTGATGTCAACATACTCATATTGCATTGACAAGAAGGATTGGATGAGCTGTGTGCCAAGGATATTGAGAAAATTAGCCTCAGTCAAAGGATATTGCAAATATAGTGTATAGGTTGAGAACCGGAGGATGCAGATTAAAGGGTTTGTAGATATGAGTCTTTAGATGCTTCAGTCAAGATTTCAGAGGTCCGCATGAAGATCTGAAGAAGTTGTGGCTGTCTGTGTGAAACCGGTTCAGGCAAGTGTTCAGAGGTGACAGAGGATCACAGAAAGGTCCGGTGAGGTCCGGAATTGTATTATCCTAATCTGCGGATTGGAAGGAGTATTTGGAATATCCGTGTGATGTGTCATCTTGAGTTGTACATGATTTGGAGGTCCGAAAGTATCTTTTGCATTATGACAGTGGCAATAGATTGCGTTCTTGAAGTTCCGGATGAGGAAGACAAGAGATTCTAGTAAGTAGAGGAAGTGCGGATGTATCCGGTCATTCAGGCAGGTTTGTGAAGGTTCTTGGATCATGTTGAAGTTGTGTTGTTGATCCGCATTGGTAGTAGAGCCCAGAATTGAAGATATTCTTCCGGATGAAGTTCTTGTTCAGACTAGCTGACCGGATGAGCTGTTCATCCTGTGAATGTTCTTGTGATGGCCGACCGAATGTATTAATCATCTTGCGAATATCCTTAAGGTTGATTGCCGACTTAGATGATTGTTCCTAAGTTGATGTCTTGTATAAATAAGGGTTTGTGAATTCATTTTGAAGTGTGGATTGTGTGGATGTGCGTGGCATAGCGAAGAGAAGTGCGAAAGGTAGAGCAGAGGGTTTTGGGCTTAAATGGAACTGATCCGGACATGGTAGAGATGTCATTCTCCAGTTCAAGATTGTGATTCTTATCACTTTGTAGATAGTGTGTCTCCTTGTAGGCAGTGGGCCTCTTTGTGAGCAGTGTGCTCGGGCAGTGAGCCCTAATTGGCAAGTGCCATTCTTTTTCTTATTCTTTTAACAGAGAATAATCCTTGGGTTAATCACCCCGTGGTTTTTCCCTTAACCGGGTTTTCCACATCAAAATCTTGGTGTTCAATGTATTGATGTTTATCTGCTCTTATGTTTATGCTTTATGCTTCCATGGATAATTAATTAATATGCTGTTAACTAACAAAGGAGAATCAAGTGTTTGAAGCAAAGTTTTATACAACTGATTCACCCCCCCCCTCTTAGTTGTATGCCCTAGATCCAACATGAATGACCTTTTATGCTCCGTAAAACCTAATTTTCCATTGTAATAAATGCTCTACCCTAATACATCCGGTTACACTATTTCTACATATAGTCGATCTTCAATTGCTCCGCAATCAGTCATATTAGCTTCTTCTCTTCTGGAATTTGTTTCAACAGATCTACAACAGGCTTCTTTATCTTCATTCATCGTGCCAGATTCAAGCACCCACTTACTAGCTGGGGGAATTAGATTTTCAATGCATCTCCCCCTAAGCTAGAGCTCCTGATTCAATTCCTGGAGGAATTATTAGCACCATATTCCAGTGCAGACCCATCACCTTCATTCTTTTCATCTTTCTTCACCCATGTTTTATTCATTTCTTTCTGGACCTCATTCACATTTATTTTTCCTTTGCCTTTGTCCATCTTCTGTTCAGTTCTTCCTGCATGTGAGTTCACCTTTTTGCTTCTGCAAAATTTAGCAATATGTCTAGATTTTTTGCAATTGAAACATATAATCTTATTTTTCTGACAATTACATATTGGAGCAATTTAGATTTGCATTGCATTGCATTGCAATATGCCCAAACTTATTACAATTAAAACATCTTCCATTGAACACTTGTTTATTCTCAAGAGGATTCATTGATCCACTTCTGCATTCCTCAGCCTTATGACCTATCCTTTTGCAATTAAAGCATTGATTGAAGAAAGATGATGCATTTTGATTCACTTGACTTCTACATTGATTAGCTCTATGACCATACTTATTGCATTTGAAATAATTTCCATTGAAGGATGGAAACCTTTGAGCATTAGGTTGTTGTACCAGAGGTCTTCTAGGATTCCTTCTTTGATTTCTTGCTTCAGGATTTCTTTGACCGGATCTAGAGCTTTCATCTTTCTCAAATCCCAGACCATGCTTGTCATCTGCCTTCTTTTGACTGTCAAGCAACACCTCAAGTTTAGCTAGGCTTATCTTGAATTTCTCTTTATATTCATTTGCAACTTCTAGATCATGTTTGAGAATGACAATTTGCTTTTCAAGTTCTTCCTCATTGTCCCTGCTTTCTCGTAGATCAGACACTAGATGGCCAATTATTCTGTCCAATCTGCAGCATTCTTCTGTTCTTTCTTCAGAAATTGATTCAGTTTTTCTTTAGACTTCTTTCTTTCCTCAATTTCCTTGGTTAGCCTCATCACCCCAGATTCCATCTCATGTCTTAGAATAACAACTTCTTTTGTTAACTTCTCACATTCCTTTGTCTTCTCTTTTAGGGCCTCATCCATGTCATTGTCTTCATTCTGATTTGCTAGTTGAAGAAGTAGCTCCTTCCTTTTTCATTAGATTTGCTCAATTTTTCTCTTAAAGTCTCAATGAAATCTTCAACATCTTTAAGGTTCTCTTGTAGATCTCTGATTTCTACTTTCGACAGGTCAAGATCATCTAGGGCTACTTGTAGTTGTTGATTGATACCATCAGACTGCATGAATGAACCCATTGAAAATACCTTCCCAGATCTTCCTCAAGCTGTTAAACTTCTTTTAAGGAACCAAGCTCTGATACCAATTGTTGAAATAAGGGAAGACAACTGAGAGGGGGGGTGAATCAGTTGTCACAAAACTTTTATCCTTTGCTGCAATTTAAACTTCTTTACCACTTAATAATATATGAATGATATAACCATGAAAGCATGAATCAACAACACATGAGCAGAAAAAAATCAACACATATAACACCAAGATTTTTACGTGGAAACCCGGTTAAGGGAAAAACCATGGTGGGAGTTAACCCACAAGAATTTATACTCTGTTAAAAGTATTACAAATGGGGAAGGCACGTGCCTTCAGGGTGCTCTGCCTAGAGCTCACTACTCCAAGAGGCACACTGCCTACAGAAATGATTACAAGAGGATTACAAAATGTTTGAACTGATGAATGGCATCTACCAATGCAAAAATTTAGTTCTGGTTAAGCACAAAATATTGATCTTACACACTTTATCCTTATTCTTCCATGTTTCACTCTTAGGCCATAATCCGGGCTTAGATCTTCACCTTCGCACTTCTTTCTACCTTTTTCGCACTTACTTCAACATCACATCACTATCCCACACCAAAACACTTGAATCCATCAGCTATATATATCCGCATCAAGAAATTCAATCAACTATCGTCAGCGTCAAGAAAACTTAGAACATTTATTAAGAACTCTGCTCTGTTGGCTAAATCCATGCACAATCAACAATGCGGATCAAAAACTTGTATTCTCAAATCATCAATCTGTCGACCAATACCACTGATGATCACAAATTACTTAACCAACAACTTTTCTTCATCCAGACCAAGATCAAATACTAGGTCGGCTTGTTCTTCTTCTTACTGTACTAACTAACTGGAACCCAATACTCAGATGCTTATGACTTTTGAATCCTTCATCACCAGAGGCTAAATTTATGGATTTGGATACTCCTGACATCCTTATCACTCCCTCAGATCCGCAACACACTATGATTTACCACTAGAGAGACCCAGACCAAGATACTGGACCCTGTCACATGCTCTGTTTCTGACTACCCGGACTTAAGCAAATCTTCACTCTGACTTCCGATATGAACAAATTATGTAATGTGGATGTGTAAGATAGACTTATTTGCCATCAATGACAACACCTGTTATGCATAGCGTGTCTCTTGCCAACAAACCTGTCATACATGTCCCACTAAAATCTTAAATCTAAGGCACCTTATGTTATAGAGAAGCCAACTCAAACAAGCTAACAAGCAAATGAAATTAAGTAAAAAAGTTCAAACTATAGAGAAGTCTACTAAAATTTGTGAACACATGAATTGAGTGGAATGTATGTGGTACGAAAACAATAAAGTATGTGTTCTCTATCAAATAAAGAAGGTGAAAGAAGAAGAAGATTAGAATCTTCAAGTGGAAGATTGAGGTGTAAATCCACCTTCGCAAGTCTTAATTCTATTTTCATCCTGTAAAGCCTACAACAACACCACATTCCAGACCATTTTTTAATTAGCCAAATTTCTTGGACATAAAAATTAATATTCCTATAACTAATCTCGCATGAATGCTCAATACCTCTCGGCTCCAATCTGTTTGAATTGTAATGATACATAGAACCATCGTCTGTAATGCACTTCCACAAAGCATCTCACCCTACATTCCCTACACTCACAATTATTAAATACATCAGCCACAAACCATAACATGCTGGGAGACATTGGTTAGTTTAGTGGAAGATTGATAATACCTTAGTACCGAGATCAAATTTATATGCTAGTAGAATTGCCAGAGGCACACCCAAGACATATAACATATATTGTTTATGTAAGCCACAAGTGTTTGCCACCTTGCTCCTATTTCCACACCTTTATATCCACAGATAGTGCATTACAAAATATCAGAACCACATTATCTCTAAGAGAAATAAGCATGCAACAAAGATATATCATTTGTTGATTCAGGCTTGCAGGAAAAAGAAGCTCGATAAACCTGTACAATAGAAGTAATGCATATAGAATTTGAAGCAAATAAAAACACATGGTGTGCAGTATTTTATTTGGAAAAATCTTTTTCGATAAAAAAATAGCGCAACAATCACTATTGCACAAAAACTCAACTATATACAATACAATAATAAAGCTCATATTTTATGTCATCCTTGAGGTAAATGGTGGCTAGGCTACCAAAACCTTTTTTCTTAAATTTTTTAGCTGCTTGTACATGGTAGCATAGATTCTAAATGGTCTCCATCATTAAGATGTTTTTCTATTCTACTCATCTTGGAGGAAGTAAAATGTTTACTTTTAATACTAGAAAGAAGTAGTTGCACATTATTCAATATCACTACAATTGCTAGAAAACTTGCAAGCTTCGACACTTCACTGCTAGTTGTGAAAGCCATAGGAAACACCTTTCTTGTAATCAAACTAACCATCATGACCATAACCCCTATCACAAAAGATGTGTTCGAAGCAACAACAATTATATCAACTGACCATCATATCCCTATCAACAATAGTTATATTCCTATCAAACTGACCATCATGGACATAACCCCTATCACAAAAGGGCTTACTTGATAGCTATGTCAAATCCCAAATATATCGTATAAATCCAAAACACCAAATTTACACTGCATATAGGTTGATGAAAACTACGTAAAACTCCAAACAGTCAAAAGAATAAATACATTACAAGACAAATCAATTCGCACACAAAAGAATCTTAAGTGCATACCATATAGCTACAGAGTCTATTGCAACTTATGCATTCTTTAGATGACCGTCCATGAGTAGTATCATCATGTACATAAAGTCTGCGTTGTTAGATCGAAGATAAATAGAAAAAATAAAATATGAATATAAGACCTCAAAACATCAAAATGTATAAAATTTCAACAAATAAAACTATTATTTAAATTGGTAACCTCATCATAACAGCTGAGGACAACAAAAGATGTAAGAGTCCTCCCAAATTATGAAATGCACTCCATGAAAATCCAGTCCAAGCTCCACCACAGGTGCCACTAAATATATAGGCTATTTGACCCAACACTACTATCCACCATGATAAATTTAGCATTACTGAAACTAGGGATGAACTAACCTTCCGTTGCTTCCTTTTCATTTGTTTCATTTCCCCATTTCCTATTAGTAGGCATAGGCATAGGCTCTCGAGCAACTAATACTCCATGGGCACCTTCCACTATGGAGAACAACTCTATAGAGTAGGGGTGGGCTCTA
Organism: Cunninghamia lanceolata; assembly: GCA_027924645.1. Lineage (NCBI taxonomy): Eukaryota > Viridiplantae > Streptophyta > Pinopsida > Cupressales > Cupressaceae > Cunninghamia > Cunninghamia lanceolata. The sequence goes on along the minus strand of BSBN01000185.1, from coordinate 1,514,224 downwards.
AAGCTCCTAATACAGAGGGGGGTTAGTGGGTGCCTTCTGTATAGCGAACTCAATTAATAAATGCACAAGAAGTAGGCAAATACCTCAAGAATACCCTAAGGCTAAAAACTGTTGATGAGCTTCTTTCAGATGATCCTCCAAAAGTATGAGATGAATTTGTAGGCATTAGATGAGTGGCAATGATGTTTTAAGAAGATTGAGGCTGTATTATAACTTTGTCTCACAAATTTAGGGTTAAAATATGCTACAAGCTTTGCCTACGTATCTAGACTTTCAATACATACATGTGATACAATGTTGGACTGCAATTATCAATCATATCATTAAATCCAAGGATGTGTATAGTTAGTTACTTCTTTAATCCAGGGGATGACTAACAACTCTCACAAATAGCAGCCAATAGCATATCCACTCACCTTATGTGTCGTTGTTGCCACAACATCATAATAATCAAATGGATTGGACATAATAGAAGCGATTACTAGTCTGCTTATATGTGCCATGTCCATCATCAAGAATGCCCCAACTGGTTCTACAATCTTCTCAACCATGTATTCTAAATTTAAGCATTGAAACGAAAAGTCCACCAAATTATACATGGCTACATGGAACATCCTACATGAACTTAGAAAAGATGTCCCCATACCAAAAATTACAATCAACCGTGTATTCTAAATTTAAGTACCGAAACTAAAAGTCCATCAAATTGTACACGGCTACATGCAACATCCTACATGAACTTAGAAAAGATGTCCCCATATCGAAAATACCAAATCTCTAGAGAAGGACATTTGTTAGGAATGGTTCAATTCCTCTAACTTTTTTGTGAAAATACACAACTACTATGCCTGTTGAAAGTGAGGATAGTCAATATTCTAAGGGTATGCACCAACACCGAATAACAAGCTTTGGCCTAAAAAGGGTAGCAGTCTTCTCAAGCATTTCGTAATCAATAAGTCATATAACCCCAAAACAAGAAAAAAATAGCAATATCAATATTAGATAAATCATGACCAATAATCATAAATTCTAAATGTTTTTTAATTTATTACTAATATCCAAAAGAGAAAGCTTGCCTGTGGATTCATCCAAACAATACGACATGGATTCAGAATAAATAGATGTAGAAGATACTCATCTCTTTGCAGTCATGAACCCATGAGATAGATGTGTTTGCAAGAGACACTACTAGACATGTTAGGTGTTGTCATTGATGGCAATTGAATCTATCTTACACATCCGCATTATATCATCTGACCATACCGGAAGTCAGATTGCAGATTTGTCTAAGTCTGGATAGACAGGAATAGAGCATTTGACAAGGTTCAACATTTTAGTCTGCATTTTTCCACAGGTAATCATATTGTGCTGTAGATCTAAGGGAATGTTAAGGGATGTCAGGGATACCTAAATCCAGAGTTTTAGCCTCCGGTGATGAAGGGATTGAAAGCTACAAGCATCTAAGTATCAGGTTTTGGTGAGACAGTTCAGTCCAGTGAAAAATAGGCCGACTTGGTGTTTGATCATTGTGTGGATTAAGAGAAGTGGTTGGTTAATTTATGAGATCTAGTGGCATTGGCCGACATGTGTGGTGACTTGAATTCATAAGTTGTGGTCCGCATTGGTATTTGTGCATGGATTCAACTGACAAAATAGTGATCTTAAAAATTCCTAAGTTTTCTTAAGGCCGACTGGAGTTGAGATAATTTCATGTTGCGGATATATGTATTTGATGGGTACGATCATTTTGATGTATGGATGAGAGAATATGAAGTGAGAGGTGCGAAGTGTGGCAGTATGAAGTGTGAAGTAGAGATTTGAGCCTTGAATTATGGCAGAACAATAAAACAGGGTAGTGAGAGATGAAGTGTGCGAAGTCCGTATATTGAGCCTAACCAAAACTGTAATCTTGCATTGTTAGATGCTATTCTTCAGTTCAAATATCTCAGTGAACTTTTGTAACTAATCTTGTAGGTAGTGAGCCTCCTTTGAGCAGTGAGCTCTGGGCAGTTTGCCCGAAGGCATGTGTCATCCCCTTTTGTAATACTTTTAACAGAGTATAAAATCTTGTGGGTTAACCCCCATCATGGTTTTTCCCTTAACCGGGTTTCCACGTAAAAATCCTGGTGTTCAAGTGTAATTATCTTGTTGTTATGATTCTTAAGTTCATGCTTCTTTCTTTTGAATGTATGTGGTAAATAAATAAAGGAACATAATAATAAGTTTGGTAGAACACTGATTCACCCCCCCTCTCAATGTTCCTTAATCTCAACAATTGGTATCAGAGCAAGGTTCCTTGGAAGAAGTTTAACAACTTGAGGAAGATCTGGGAAGGTGTTTCAATGGGTTCATCTAGGTATTTCGATGGCATCAGTGAACAACTTCAAGTTGCTTTAGGAGACCTTGATCAGTCCAAAGCAGAAGTCAAAGAACTGCAAGAGAACCTTAAAGATGTTGAGGATTTCATTCAGACTTTAAAAAGTCAACTGGGCAAATCCAATGAAAAGAGGAAGGAGCTACTTCAGTAGTTAGCAAATCAGAATGAAGACAATGGCATGGATGAGGATCTGAAAGAAAAGACAAAGGAATGTGAGAAGATGGCTAAAGAAGTTGTCCTAAAACATGAGATGGAATCTGGGGTGATGAGGCTAACCAAGGAAATTGAGGAAAGGAAGAAGACTGAGGAAAACCTAAATCAATCTCTGAAAGAAAGAACAGAAGAGTGTTGTAGATTGGATAGAATAATTGGCCATCTAGAGTTTGATCTACAAGAAACCAGGGATAATGGGGAACAACTTGAAAGACAAATTGTCATTCTCAAACATGACCTAGAAGTTACAAATGAATATAAAGAGAAATTCAAGATAAGCTCAGCTAAACTTGAGGTGTTGCTTGATAGTCAGAAGATGGCAGATGATAAGCATGGTCTAGGATTTGAGAAAGGTGAAAGCTCTGGATCCGGTCAAAGAAATCCTGAAGCAAGAAATCAAGGTAGGAATCCTAGAAGGCCTCTGGTAAGACAACCTAATGCTCAAAGGTACCCATCTTTCAATGGTAATTGTTTCAAATGCAATAAGTATGGTCATAGAGATAATCAATGTAGAAGTAAGGTGAATCAAAATGCATTATCCTTCTCCGGTCAATGCTTTAATTGCAAAAAGATAGGTCATAAGGCTGAGGATTGTAGAAGTGGATCAAAGAATCCTCCTAAGGACAAACAAATTTTCAATGGAAGATGTTTTACTTGCAACAATTTTGGGCATATGGCAATGCAATGCATATCTAAACCTGCTCCAACATGTAATTGTTAGAGAAATAAGATTGTGTGTTTCAACTGCAACAAATCCAGACATATTGCTAAGTTTTGCATAAGCAAAAAGGAGAACTCACAGGCAAGTAAAGGAAGAACAGAGAAGAAGATGGACAAAGGCAAGGGAAAAGTAGATGTGAATGAGATCTAGAATGAAATGAACAAAACATGGGTGAAGAAAAATGTAATGAGTAACGGTGATGGGTCCGCACCAGAATCCGGTGCTGATAATTCCTCTGAGAATTGAAATGGGAGCTCTGGCTCAGGGGGCTGCATTAAAAATCTTATTCCCCTACCAGTAAGTGGGTGCCTAAATCTAGCATGATGAGTAAATATAAAGAAGCATATTACAAATCTGTTGAAGCAAATTCTGGAAGAAAAGAAGCTAATGTGATTGATTACGAAGCAATTGAAGATTGACTGTATTCGGAAACAGTGCAACAGGATGAATTAGGGCAAAGCATTTATTACAAAGGTGAATTAGGTTTTGTAGAGCATAAAAGGTCATTCACTCAACATTTGAATCATTTTGCATTCAAAGAGAACAAGTAGAAGAGCGCTTGAGCTAAGATTTCAAAGATTTGGAGTGCGAAAAGCAAATTCGACAACTAACCCTAACCAGTGAAACAAGGCATTTTTTGTAAAGCTCTTTGAATTTGCAATCTCTAGATATGGCTACTCCATTGGTTGTTGACATCACTGAAAGGCCTCGACCTAAATTCAAAAAGCATCCACACAAATCTGTAGAGGTTGATCCGTTAGGTGCCTTTTCTATTGTTCTGCATGGAGTGTCGCACGTTGAAGATATTAGAGCTTATATTCATGCTAGCATAGATGAGTTTGGGGACTCCAACTTAGTAGATTTGTTCAAGAATCATCTGAGGGATGAGATTCATGGTCTTAATCCTAAGTATAAGGCGCTGCAAGTCAAACATCTCATTCAGATTATTGGGTTCCCGTCCTTTGGTGAAGATGAGTGGGTCTGGTATGTACTGAGTCAGATGCATGTTGAATTCATGTGGTTGATGAAGCCCTTCAAGATCACCAAGGATACCATCAAGGCCGTAACAGGATTGAACTCATCTGATGGACTGCCAATGCTGAAATTAGTGAAGAATTAGACTGTAACTGAAGCTACCGGATCAAAATTTGATAAGAGGGTAATGACAATAAATGATATAACTGATCCAGATGTCAAATTTGTATCTTTGGTGATTGGGTATAAGATATACCACTCCAATAGGGAAAACTTTGTATCCGATACAGCCATTTATGCTACCTATCAGATGTTAAGAGAGAATGTTGACTATGACTTGTGTGAGCTGCTGCAAAACCAGTTAATAGAAAATCTAAATAAGATCAAAAAGGACAAGAAGAATACATTCAAGTATGGTACATTGGTATTGTGTTTGTTTTTCTATTTCATGAATGAGTTACCCAGGAAGAAAAGCCTGTATTGGACCAATGATAAGCCTATTGCCTTACAAATAAGAGAGCATTTGAACAATATTGGTGACTCCAATGCTCAAAGGACTGCTCATTGGGGATATTTCAATAATTTTTAGAACATGATGCAATCAAGGGAAAGAATCCCTACATCTGTGGTGGAAAAATACAAGGATACAATCTACTTCATGGTGGAAATAGATCAGTGCTTGATGGAAGTAGTTGAACCAAGGACAGTATGGATCATGCCCATGGGGTATGAAGTTGATGAACAAATACTAGAAATGTATGCTCAACACCTTTTGAGCAAACCAAAAGATGCTTCAGTTGAGAGATTCGGTACATATAGTGAACTCATTGTGAAACTGCATGTTGAGCTCCAGAAACCTAAATCTAAGAGAAAGATCCAAAGGCAAGTTGAAATGTATGCAGAAAGCATTGGCATAACAAAAGAAGTTGTGAGACAAAACAGGGAAAGGATGAGAAAGCCGAGAAGGAGAAGCAGGACAGGGAACACGGAAGTGTTTCAGTAGAATCCTCTTCTAAGCCAAGGACTACTAGGAGTACAGGTTTAACCTTCGGTGCATCACCTTCTCCTATTGCAAAGAAATCCAAAGAAAAATCTACCGATAAGGAAGGAAAAAGAACAAAAGTAATGGCCAAAAGGTCATATGTTAGAGTGGAGAAGGAAGATGAAGAAGAGACTGAGTCAGATGGTGAGGTTAAAGAGTTGAAGGCCTTAGGCACTAAGGCTGCTAAAGTATCTAAGGAGAAGCCCTCCAAAGGCATAAAATCAAAGAAAGCAGAAGCATCAAGGGTTGCCCAAGACAAGCCCACTGGAAGTATAAGGGTGATCAAAAGGCAAAGGACTGAGACACATGTTGAAAAATCTAACTTGTCAATTGAAGACATTGTGAATGTAGTAACTATTCATGGGAACTTGAAGCCCATAGCAGAATATTATGGCAGCTTTGATGATGCTAACAAGAAAATCTTGGAGGATGCTACTATTAAGTAGCTGATTATATTCAACAGAGCACTTGTGGAGATTTTATCAGAGATTCCTAAGAGTCTAAGAGACATCTTAGAAATGAGAAAAGAAACTGCCAAAGCAAAAGACTTGGAGCTAAGGGAACATGTATTGTCCAGTTTGTGTCCGGTAATCTCTAGAAAGGAAGCTGATAAAATTTTCAAAGAAGTTAAAAATGAATTCAGAAGCAAGAAGAGGATGAATAAGCTGATGATTGGAGACATTGATGAAGTTGTCAGAGAAATAGAACAAATTCTAAAGAAAGCACTAGACAAGAATAAGTTTTATGTGGTTACTGAAGAACCGAATGATACATCCATTCTGAAAGATGAAGAATTGCAAAAGAATGAGCAACAAGATGAAGTAGATGATGTCTCTGTTCTGGAAGAGGAAATATTGAATAAAGAAGATGAAGAGATGGTGAAGGAAAATAATTTTGATGGTATAGAAGATACTCAAATTCCTCTGAACCAATCTAGTGAAGAAAATATAGAAATGAATATAAATGCTCCTACTAAAGGTGAATCTAAGAAGAATAAAGAGCAGAAAGCAGAAGAGGTTAAGGACAAGGAAGATCAAGTATAAGAAACTGATGATAGAATTGATTCCTCCATTTTAGATGTTGAGGAATTTGATAAAAATGATGATGGTGTTGTTACTGAGGATACACAAAATCCTCTGGAAAAGAATGCAGAAGACATTCCTGATGATGCAGAAGCAAAGAAAAAGCAAGATAATGTAGGCCTTAAAACTAAAACATCATATTGGGCAAGAGACACTACAAAAGCAGTGAAAGAAATCTTGGAGAAAGACAAACAAGTTGCAGAAGAGCCGGACATAATACAAGGTCCAATCAATTTTGATACTCTTTCTCTGGTACAAAAGATGAAGTTTGCTTCTTTTGCACAAGCTAAGGCTAGAGAGGAAATTTTGAAGTTCCATATAGAAGACAGTGAGTTGCTTGGTCTTGCATCAAGTATTTTGGAGAAAATCATGCCTACATTTCAGAAGGATTCATCAGCATCCCCCTCCGGTCAGTTGAAGAGTCTAATAAACTCTATAAGTACTCACTTTGATTCTTTTGAAAAGTCAGCATAAGTCAAAGTCTGGAATGAGTTTAATGATAAAAGATTTAGTGAATTGAAAAGAATAATTGCCAATGATAGAATTATGTTGGATACTAGTGTAAAGAGTATTCAAAATGCCCTCACTGAAGGAGGAGATGTGTACAAACTTTGTCTATCTTGGTCAAAAGTTGTAGAGGACATTGACAAGAAAATAAAGGAGTCCGAGCAAAAATTGTCAAATGCATCTCAATCATTTAATCCTTTGACAGTATCTACAACAAGTCAAGAATGTCAAGTAGTTAACTTGATTGATGAAATAAAAAAATTTGTGAAAGAAAAAGAAAACATTGTGGCAAGAATGTGTGAACTCCGGGGACCAATTCTCCTTAAGTTAGAAACAATGTTCAATGCATTGACAGAAGCCCAAGTTGTTGCTCTGATAAGTGATCCCACTGATCTGCAGAAGGCAGAGTCACAGGCATTCTTATTTAGTGGTCATATCTCAGTTTTGGATGGCATGAAGAAAAGTTGGGACAGTGAATTGGCACTGTTGAAAAACATTTTTGGTGATGTGTTCAAGTTTATGTAGATAAGACATAAGGATTGTTTGTACATATGCGAAAGTATGTATATAAAGTTTTTGTGTCAATTTTTGGATCCGGACCTCGACCTTTTCCATTGATGTCAAAGGGGGAGAGGAAAGCAATGAAAAATGAGGAATTCTTCAAAGGGGGAGCATTGGAAATCACAAGTGCACATAGTAAGGGGGAGTCGTTCTAACACTTAGTCATTTTTCACAAGTGTTGCCATCAATGCCAAAGGGGGAGATTGTTGGCAAGAGACACTGCTAGGCATGTCAAGTGTTGTCATTGATGGCAACTGAATCTATCTTACACATCCGCATTGTATCATCTGACCATACTGGAAGTCAAATTGCAGATTTGCCTAAGTCCAGATAGACAGGAACAGAGCATTTGACCGGGTTCAACATTTTGGTCCACATTTTTCCATAGGTAATCATATTGTGTTGCGGATTTGAGAGAATGTTAATGGATGTCAGGGATACCTAAATCTAGAGTTTTAGCCTCCGGTGATGAAGGGATTGAAAGCTACATGCATCTGAGTATCAAGTTTTGGTGAGATCGTTTAGTCCGGTGAAGAACAGACCAACTTGGTGTTTGATCCTAGTGCGAATTAAGAGAAGTAGTTGGTTAAGTAATTTATGAGATCCAATGGCATTGGCTGACATGTGTGGTGACTTGAATTCATAAGTTGTGGTCTGCATTGATATTTGTGCATGGATTCAGCTGACATAACACTGATCTTAAAAAATTCTTAAATTTTCTTGAGGCCGACTGGAGTTGAGATAATTTCATGTTGCGGATATATATATTCAATAGGTGCGAGCATCTTGATGTATGGATGAGCGAATATGAAGTGAGAGGTGCAAAGTGTGGTAGTATGAAGTGTGAAGCAGAGATCTGAGCCTCAAATTATGGCAGAACAGTAAAACAAGGCAGTGAGAGATGAAGTGTGCGATGTCAATATATTGAGCCTAACCGGAACTGTAATCTTGCATTGTTAGATGCTATTCTTCAGTTCAAATATCTCAGTGAACTTTTGTAACTAATCTTGTAGGCAGTGAGCCTCCTTTTAGCAGTGAGCTTTGGGCAATGTGCCCGAAGGCATGTGCCTTCTCCTTTTGTAATACTTTTAACAGAGTATAAAATCTTGTGGGTTAACCCCCACCATGGTTTTTCCCTTAACCAGGTTTCCATGTAAAAATCCTTGTGTTCAAGTGTAATGATCTTGTTGTTGATGTTCTTGAGTTCATGCTTCTTTCTTTTGAATGTATGTGGTAAATAAATAAAGGAACGTAATAATAAGTTTGGTAGAACACTGATTCACCCCCCCCTCTCAGTGTTCCTTAATCTCAACAAGATGCCCTCCATGTGGCAGGTCCAAACCCTAAACATCAGACAATAGTTCAAAGAATACTCTTAATTTTCTACATGTCAAAATCGTGACAAGTGAAAAAATCATCAAAAGAGGTCCAAATTCAAATTGTTGAGGTTACAAACATACCATTATCTGATCATGTGAATGGAAAAGAGTTGTATAGAAAGTAAAATTAGCTAGGGAGTCAGGTAATGGCTGAGCATTGACACCCCATTTACTGTTGTCAAGACGGAATGCTGCCAAATCCCTATCCTGGCAAAGCCTCTCACTTTGATCGATAAATTCATTGCCACCATAGTATCTGCATAATTTTGAATCCAAAGCAACATAATATCTGATCAACATAGGGTCTAGGGATACATGAAAGCACCATACCAAGATGAGTTGGCATATATAGTTCATCAGAGCTATTACCCAAAAACGTCATATAATGATATTTCTAGCCTGTGGTAGTACTAAAGTTACTGACAGAAAGGCAAAAAATGGAAGTGATACAAAATCTTTGACCCTAACATACAAATCCTAAAAGAAATTAACTAGCAGTTGCATGGGGTGACTGCGCAACGATTTTGCCGATAGGCTGTTTGTAAAGTAAATGTTTTATGAGAAGTGTATGTGTTTTATGACTTGTTGGCATTGAATTTTTTGAGTAAGGTAGTGTAATTTGTGATTTATAGGCATTGCAAGGGAGTATCAATTCTCAGAGTATAGTGACTCCTCCTGCATATATTTATGTAGCTAGTTTTTTGTTGCATCCTTCTTGAAATTGTATATGGCATCAATTGCCATGCTATGTTTTACTATTTAAAAATATGGTTTTTCAACTAATACTGTTGTGTAATAAATAGCTATGTAATAGTTTGAGTGACTATATACTACTACTATGACAAACTGTGACACAAGATTGGACACACTGAATGGATTATTTAACAAAATTTTAGAACTTCCAAACAAAGCATTTGATACTGTAAATCCTTATTCTATTAACTTGCTCTGCATAAAAATGGTAACATGGACCCAGAATTATGGAAAGCTAACATTAGGTTTGGTCCACAAATGTCATTCAAAAACTACTCAAATTTCAATTTGTGCCAGTTGTCATGCTATGTTTTGCAATTTAGAAATGGTTTTTCAACTACATACGGTTGTGTAATAAATAGCTATGTAATAGTTTGAGTGACTACGTACTACTATTATAACAAAATTTGACACAAAATTGGATGCATCGAATGGATTGCTAAACAAATTTTTAGAACTTCCAAATAAAGCATTCGAGACTGTAAATCCTTATTCTATTAACTTGCCCTATGTAAAAAAGGAAACATGGAACAAGAATTATGGAAAGATAACATTGGGTTTGCTCCAAAAATATCATTCAAAAACTACTCAGATTTCAATTGTCATCATGTCTCAAATAGATTGGGAACAATTTAATCTATGTACAATTATTGTTGGGAATGCACAAAGAGAAGAAATCTTATGGATAAATAATATTTCCTTGAAAAACAAATAGCCATAAAAGGAGTGTTTGAAAAACACAAGATCTATTCAACAATATTCTTAAATAGATATGACTCGTTGAGAATGCAATTTAAACAGATCATAAACAAGTCAGATTAGTAAAAATAAAGTTAAGTTGAATTAGTTCTATATTACACCCATGCCTGCATTAATATAAATATATCAAGCACAAAATATGAAGTATCACATGACTAGAAAGTGGACGGGTCATTAAGATTTCTTCATCAATTTCTCCATTCAAAAAGGCATTCTTAACATCCATTTGGTGAAAAGACCACATGTAATGAGCTCTCAATACTATAGTAGCCCTAACAATATTGATCTTTGTTGTTGGACCAAAAGTTTGTGTAGTCAAATCCCCCCTTTTGGTCACTAATCTTGCCTTATGTTTTTCAATGCTTCCATTAGACTTGAACTTAGTTGTATACACCCACTTATTTTTTATTGCATTCTTTCCCTTGGGTAAGTCCACCAATTCCCAACTCATATTCTTTATCAAAGAGTCATATTTATTTTGCATAGCTTTTTCCCATTCATATTCTCCCTTATCCTAATCATAAGTTTGAGGATAATTAGTCTTCATTATTGTGGTCACTAGGGCATAATTAACTTGCTGATTTCTTTGATAAATTTTTTGAGGACTCTTGGTCTTCTAAGGGCTAGAATCTTCAATTTTATTGGAAGTTGACTTTGAACTTTTGTTGGTTTCAAAAGTACTATAGGATATGTTATTATGTTTGAGCACTCATGGGATAGGATTTGGAAAGGATTTTATCATATTCTTGAACCTTTGATTAAACTTGACATCCATAAGGATTTCAAGGTTCAGGATAGGAACACTTATTTTACAATAGGTATAATGAGATAGCATGTAGATAAAAGTAATTAGTTGTTCCTTTATAATTGCACATTGAACATTGAAATTTATCGAGAAGAGAACATACAATTTGTTGCTGGTGAATGGTTGTCATCCATCCATCATTTGAACATCGAAGGACTGTAGTGATATGTGTTGTTGTCCTGCATTAGAAAAGAAATGACTGAATTAAATATGTTTACATGTATGTAAGTAAAGTCAATTTTGAACAATAGTGGGTAAAAGTAGGTATGCTAGTAAAGTTTTTTTTGTTTAGTCAATTATTTGCAAGTGATAGTGCCCTTAATGAGAAATGGGTATGCCAAGATAGCATGTGGATAAAAGTAATTAGTGGTAGAAGACATGAAGTGAGAGCTCATTATAGAGAAAACAAAGAAAACAAAATGGCAAACTAAGCAAGGGCGAAAGAATTAGAAGGGTTGCATGCAAGTAAATTTGTATTTTGTTTTGATCAATTATTTGCAAGTGATAGTAACCTTAATCAGTCCTCTTCTTGTTTCCCAAGCATGTTGAGCCCATCTAGTTAAAATGGTATGCCTAGGTATATAATTGACAAGACTTGCCATTCATCAAGACTATTGTCTTGCAATGCATGTCCCTAGTCAAAAGGAGTTTCATCATCAATTTATGTGAATGGATTTAGAGATGTATCATATCCTTGAACCCTTGATTAAACTTGACATCCCTAAGGATTTTAAGGTTTGGGATAGGAAAACTTATTTTGCAATGGGTACATTAAGATAGCATGTAGATAAAAGTAATTAGTTGTTCCTTTATAATTGTACATTGAACATTGAAATTTATTGACATACAATTTTGTTACTAGTGAATGGTTGTTGTCCACCCATCATTTGAACATTGAAGGAATGTAGTGGTATGTGTTGTTGTCCTGCATTACAAAAGAAATGGAGTAAATTAAATATGTTGACATGTATGCAATTAAAGTATTTTTGTTTCAGCCAATTATTCGCAAGTGATAGTGCCCTTAATGTGCAATGGGTATGCCAAGATAGAATGTAGATAAAAGTAATTAGTGGTAGAAGACATGAAGTGAGAGCTCATTATAGAGAAAATAGAGAAAACAAAATGGCAAACTAAGCGAGGGCAGAACAATTAGAAGAGTTGCATGCAAGTAAATTTGCATTTTGTTTCGATCAATTATTTGCAAGTGATAGTGCCCTTAATCAGTCCTCTTCTTGTTTCCCAAGCATGTTGAGCCCATCTAGTTGAAATGGTATGCTTAGGTATAGAATTGACAAGATTGTCATTCATCAAAACTATTGTCTTGCATTGCATGTCCCCAGTCAAAAGGAGTTTCATCCCCATAAAAATAATTAAAGTCTAGTTATTTAGAAAAAGGTACAGTTGGAATTCAGTAAGCTTGGATTTAGGGTACATAACAATTACCCATTTGCATTTTTTTCGGTAGGGATTTTCTAGCGTGTCTGACAATTTAACGGGAGGAAAAAAGACTATCGACTAATTATATTATATTAAATAATAATAACTTGAATCTTTAATTGTATAGTGAAATCATTATTCTTCTCTAAGTAGTGTCATTTTGAAAAGTGTTAGGAAGGTGGAGACGACATTGCATTATATGGTTGACCATGCTTGTTTTCTAGTGTATTTGTCTAGTTGCCTCCATTGTTTTGAGAGTGTCTTAAAATGTAATTGATAGCCTCTAAGTAATTTTAGCTTGTCGGAAAAACTTTTATGCAAACAATATTGACTCATTTTTATTCTAATATTTAGAGATTTAATACTATAGAGCTAATTCAACTTTGAAGAGACTAGTTTAACAATGAGAAAGCTTAAGAAAACAACAAATGCAAGTACAAATGGGAAGCAGCGACAGCTGGTTCCCAACTGTCGTTGCTCTTAGAAAACAATAAGAAAACCATGCCTTTATAGTTAATTAAAGAAGAATGTCTTCTGTAGAAAATGTGTTCGTATGTGAAAATAATATTCACTTGGGCCAGAGAATGAAGTATTCTCCACATAATTTGTAAGCAAAGCAGGTGTTTGAGTTTGTATTTTAAAATCTAAGAAAAATAAAATTTAAAAAACTCAAACAAAAATATTAGAATATTTGATTGACTACACAACTGAAATAAATTATACATTTCTAATAGCTTTCCATTTAGTAAACTTCCAATTATACACAACTGAAGTAAATTATACACATCAAATAGAGCTTTCTTGTCAATGAAATATTTGGAGACTTAATACTATAGAGCTAATTCAACTTTGAAGAGACCAGTTTAACAATGAGAAAGCTTAAGCAAAAAACAAATGCAAGTACAAATGGGAAGCAGTGGCTAAAAAACAATAAAAAACCATGCCTTTATAGTCAATTAAAGAAGAATGCCTTCTGTAGAAAGTGTGTTCATCTGTGAAAACAATATTCACTTGGCTAGAGAATCAAGTATTCTCCACATAATTTGTAAGCAAAGTAGGTGTTTGAGTTTGTATTTTAAAATCCAAGAAAAATAAAATTTAAAAAACTCTAAAACAAAAAAATTAGAACATTTTGATTGACTATACAACTGAAATAAATTATACACTTCCAATAGCTTTCCATTTAACAAATTATTTTATATAGTAAACTTAACCAAGTCAATAAATTTAAACATAATCTAAATAACATTTACATTTAAAAATAAATTTAAACCGACCCCTTCACTTAAGGAGCAAGTGCTTTCTGCTAATTCAGATGACACAGAGGAGAACATGGAAGGTGAAGTTAAGACTGATAAGAAGGAGGAGACTGTGGATGTGGAGGCCGACGATGACGATCTGAGTAACTTCTCTAAACTGAATGTCCAGGGGGAGGAGACTGATAATTCTGAGAAGCTGAAAGAGGACACCAGTAAAAGAAACAAGGGTAGCAAGAAAACCAAGAAAAGCAAAGGGATCGAGGACCTCAACAATAGGATGATGGAGTCAGAGGAGAAATTCATGATTCTGGCTAGGTTCACTTCTAAGGTTATGCATAGGTGAGCAACGACGTTGGTTGTCCTACAGGATATTGAGCTCAACAGGGACGAGATTGAGAACAAGGAGCTAAAAGAATATGAGGAAATGTACCAATTCCTTACCAATGATTGGAGTCAGTTGTTCAATCAACCCTAGGGGCTCTTGTTTCTATTTTCTTACGTTTAGTATGTTGTTAGTCTAGTGGTGGTCTAATGTATCTGTGTTTTTTTGTTGTTGGTGGTCTCTCTGGTCTTTTTGTTGACCTTTTGGCATGCCCTTGGGGCTAATATGTAATGGGTTCGGCTCCCTTGTTTTAGCCACTTATATTATCAAAAACATTTACATTTAAAAAATTTATCATCAAGGCTTCCTCAATATGGATACATGCAATACATCCTAGCTTCATTACATCCTAAAACATAGCCAATACAAAAAATGTAAAATAATTAAAGAAAACATAAAGATGAAAATGAATGGGGAAAAATGGTGCAAGGGCACCTAGGTATACATTGTAAATAGGGGTCAAATGTTGAGTTTTATGTATTAAGTCCAATTTAGGTGTAATAATGTCGAATAAGACCATGTCATATGTTTTTTTTGTCATGGGGTCAGTTTAGGTTAGTTTAAAAGTTATAAAAGTGGCATTTTTTGGGAAGTTGAAGAGTCAAGTACATGAGTCGATGGAAACTATTGGTGTTGGATGAAAAATATGTAAATACACCTAAAGAAGGTTGAAACAAGGTTCAGAAGACATTTTGGAGGAAGATTAATAAAATTATACTGTTGTTTTCTGCATTTTTTATTATTTTTTGTTGTTCCTGTGACTTGTACGGCCTGGTACAGTATGATCAAGGCTTAAAACTAGTTGCATGTTGTAGGGTTATGAAATACCTTTCATTTTAGCCTAGTTTGGTCGATTTTCATTGGACTGTGAGTGAGTTATAGCTTTTTTTGTGAAAACTACCTGTTAAACCTCATTAGCTAGGGTTTTGAGAGAAAAAATAGATTTTTGAGCCATTCCACTAGTGGAAAATTATGAAAATTGGTGGAATGGAGGTTTTTAGCATGTTCTTTAAGATTTTGAAATTGGGTATTGCAGGAAATGGAGTTTTAGGCGAATTTCAAGTAGCTCTAGCCTAATATTCCTATGTTTTAGGCTTATTTATGTAGCTAGAGGTAGCTTTTGGAAAAAGGTGATCTGGGTAATGTCCCAATCGACAAAATTGGTGGATTTAGACCTCATGCAATGTGTGGAACACCTTGGAGTTGAGTTTTGTGTTGTGGGTTTTGAATCTCATACTTGCTTTGCAAAACATGGCTAATTAGGCCTAGTTGCAGTATTACCAACAAATTATTGAGGGTGTCACTCCAAAACAACCCTATCCCAAATGGAGATATGTTATCAAACAGCCAAATGGGTATCTAAAATGGTAAATGGTTTGTGGGTTTGAGGTCTTCTCCAAAAGATATGATAAAAAAACCAAGTTTTGAGGGCTACTAGGAAAAGGGGACAGTTGTGAAGGAACACCAATTGTTTGTTTGTTTCAAAACTCCAAAGGTGAATTGTTGAGTTAGTTTGGGGATTTTAGATTCCTTTGCATCAAAAACAAAATGTGCTTGCCCCAAAATGATGCATGTCAAGCTAACAACATATCCCTTTATGATCTGATATATATCATTGCCTACTAAGAACCTATCCCCTTGATGATTGGAAATAAATAAAAAGCTATGAGAATAACTAAAAAACAAATTCAGCTTACATAGTATTTATGCATATGTTTGGCCCATTGAAAGTCTATTTCGAATCAATTATAGCCAAATCCACAAATCTAGACCTAACATCAATGGACATTTTTCTGTGTTTGCTCAATATAGATCTATGCAATCATTTGGCATCAAGTTCACTTCCCTAATTAAAAACTATAAAACATATAACATGGTGATGTGAGTTATGAGGAGTTTTAAAATTTTACCTTTTCCAATTGCTCTTGAAGTTGATTATATTTAAAACTAATTTCTAAAATAAAATATTCACTAAACTAGGATCTTCACATCTATGCAATCATTTGGCATCAAGTTCACTTCCCTAATTAAAAACTACAAAACATAAAACGTGGTGATGCAAGTTATGAGGAGTTTTAAAATTTTACCTTTTCCAATTGCTCTTGAAGTGGATTATATTTAAAATTAATTTCTAGAATAAAATATATAGTGGGGTCACTTCCTATGAATAAAATTTATTATAACATAGTAAAATGAAATATTCATATATATTTGTTTATAAAAACTAAATATTAATATATTACAGTGAAGGAAATATTAATTCAATGAGCTGAAATTTATTAAACCCATAATGTCTTTGGGTTTATGAAGTAGAAAAGGCACTCAAACAATGAATTTCAAAATGATAATATGCCCCATCCTAATATACTAACTTCAACATAGGGGAGTTTTCTTGCTCTGAAGGGCATGCATTTATTATCATACTAGAATATTTTTTTCTAATGAAAATTTAAATTTTGAATAATATGGAATATTTATGCCATGAAATCTTGAACTGTATGGAATATTTATGCCATGAAAGTATATGTGAGAAGAAAAATGAGATACGTATACTATGAAGTCTATCACCCAATGTTGGAAAAGGAACACAATAATGTATGCCACCTACTAAAGCTTTTAGTAAAATATTTTACTTGTTATTCATCTATTGTCGTTCTAAATTTTTTCCTCCTACGTGAGATATCTTCTTTCTTTTCTCTTTGTGTGAGATTTGTCTTATGGCAAAACAAATCCACAAATAAATATTATTTCTTCTACACTTGTATTCTTAGCTCTCTATTCATAACAATTTGTTTTAAATAATCTTGTAATGTCAAAAAAGATAATTTACTTCAAACCATTTTATTCTTACTCTTAAACATAGCTTAAAAAATACCAACTCCTTCGTTTTGTTTATCCAACCCACTCCTTAGTGTTGGATTGCAAATGTTTATCCAACCCACTCCTTAGTGTTGGATTGTTTGCAATTTAGATTACTAGTACAAATATGATTATGTATTCCACAGATCTCATTTTCCAATGCAAATATTTTATTGATAATATTTGTTTTTTTAACTAAAATATAACATAAATATAAATACATTATAAATTTCTAAAATCAACATTCATAAATCTCATTTTCATTTTCTAGTGTAAATATTTTATTAACAATATTTCATTTTACTATAATATAACATAAATATAAATACATTATAAATTTTTATAATCAACAATTTAATATAAATTTTATTATTAAAATATATAGATAATGAATAAAAATTAAATAATTTTCATAAGATTGAATATTATACTAATATGAATACTACATAATAAAATTATTTTTATTATCTTTCAATAAATTTTATTATAAAAATAGTATTAATTATATTATTCTATAGATATTTAAAAATTAAGTATTAATATGAATATTATACAGATTAATATAATATTTCAATATTTATAGATAATTATATATTAATACTTCATTTGAGCAGGTGGAGATGGGGTGGGGCTGAAACTTTCCCCCACCAGCTTAGGGAGTTAACTACAAGTTTTCTCATTCTGACCACTTAATTTAGGGGAAATTTAGGGGAAATTTGGAGGGAATTTTCTAGTTTAACGGCTTCCTAAAAAATTTCTACTAAATTATTTAGCACAAACTATTGTTAAAAAAACTTCATAGACCACCAGCTTCCATAAAATTTTGAGCTTAAACTTTTAAGCATACCCAAATTCATCATAAATATAAATATATTATAATGGTAATTCTAAATCAATAATTTAATATACATTCTATTATTAATATATAATTAATTATATTATTTCATTAATATTTAAAATATCAAATTTATAGATAATATATACAATGAAATAATCTAATATAAAGTTATAATATAAATATTACAACTTTGTTATAATATAAATATTACAACTTTGTTATAATATTTGATAGATGTAAAGAAAATACTATTATCTGTTTAACATTTAATTAATTTTGAGCCAATCACAACACAGATAAATGATTTTGAGAATATTTTTTGTTAAAATTTTCTCATGTACACTTGAAAAAATTAAAATTTGTTCAACATAAAAAATAATACTCTTGAAAAAATTAAAATTTGTTCAACATAAAAAATAATACTCTGTTTTGATTGGGTACTAGATAAAAAAAACTAATAATTTATCTAATTTTAGATTATTATTTTGTTTTTGCAATGTGAATTTATTATAAACATATTTGGATGTAACCGTGTCAACAAAATTACATTAATGTTCATGGTCATATGATTCATCATCAATTCAAAATTACATTAATGTTCAATGTTCATGGTCATATGATTCATCATCAATTCAAAATTACATTAATGTTCATGGTCATATGATTCATCATCAATTTTTTTTCCTCTGGTAGATAATAAAATATGATTTTGATGCAAAAATTCACCCATAATAATATTTATAAACTTACAAATTAAATTTTAAAAATAATATATCACATAACATATTAAGAAACAAGAGAATAATTTAATACATTAATTTTTTTTACTTAATATTTTATTAATCCTCAATTAAAAAAACTTTCCTCATATAACACCATTTTTAATTACTAAACTATGGTTTTAAACATTTAACTTGTCTTGTATGTATGATTTTAAAATCAGAGGTTAATGTATACACCCATAAAGTACCCTAAAAACACAACCCATTTAAAAAAAAAAACATACCGTCACATCAGCTCAACACAAATTAAAATTTAACTCATAAAAATCTATTAGAATAAGCTATATTAATATATTGCCAATAAAAAGAAATATAAGTCTTCCAAACCATAAACGAGACAATAAGCCGTATTAGATAGTGTGGTGTGTAAATTTAAAATCTAGTCTTGTTACCCAACAAGCATCTGCACGATTTCCCAAAAATATGACTGTCGCGGGCTTAACTAATTTACTAACACAA
Source organism: Cunninghamia lanceolata (assembly GCA_027924645.1). Taxonomy (NCBI): domain Eukaryota; kingdom Viridiplantae; phylum Streptophyta; class Pinopsida; order Cupressales; family Cupressaceae; genus Cunninghamia; species Cunninghamia lanceolata. The sequence goes on along the minus strand of BSBN01000185.1, from coordinate 1,495,034 downwards.
AATAGCGGCATTTTAACTTGTTAAAAACAAAACACTAGCTTTATTGCCTTAACTAATCCGATATCAAAGTTTGCTAAAAACAAAAATTGAGCCGTGACAAATAAATTTGCAATCTATTACGAAGTACTGTATGCAGATGACGACGGAAACGGATAAAAACGGCAAAGAAAAATGGTCCGGTGTCCAGGAGAAATCTCCCACACATAAGCCTATCGGCTAAAATTGAAATAGCTTTAATAAGAAGCAGCTAACAACCAACTCGACAATATTGAATGACCAGTATGCTAGTCGATCATTTTCAAGTTACAAATTTAAGCACTTACCTCTTTCTAGGATGGCCTTCTAAATACTTGTTTGTTAGGCGTGATCCTGCTACAACTTTGATCACTACCCAAGATGTAAAATTCTCATAAGCAATAATTTCCAAGCCTTTGAACTGGCGCTGCTTCTCTTGCTCAATAATTGCATACATTTCAGGATCATTTTCACTCAAAACTTGGATCCACAAAGTTGTGCTTTGTCTCTGCAAGGTATAGTTTAAATATTCATTGCTAACTAAGGAAAGCCACTGCAAAATGAACTAACAAAGTGAGTTCATCTAAGTTCCACCAGCTATTGTTGTTTGGATCAATATGATTAGTTTGTCTAGCTTCAAATTGAGAAAAAGACCACTGGTGGGTAAATTATTAACTATTTTGCTAACTATTAATTCAAAGTTCTGAATCCAACTATAGAACAACAATTCTCTATACTTGAATTATTTCCAAAACAAGTGCTTGACATTTTTTAACATCATCAAAATAACTCACCAGAAGACTTGGACAATTGTGATAGAACAATAGATGGAACTCTTCCAGTAACCAATCTTGCTCTTACACAAAAAGATCTATAAGATGGATAAGCCCTGCCATCTCCTTTTCTACATTTATTCTGACAAGAAACTCCAAGTAATTGTGGTGTTTGCAAGCATGATGCTTGAGCTTCTATTCCAAACACAATTACCCAAAATACCCATTCCCACCATTTCAGTGGCCATGATAATCTGGACTAAATATTTGCAGCACTATAATATATTTCTCCAATGCCCACTTCTAAATGTTTGATATCAATAGAGATTGCTTGTTGCATAGACCCCACAAAACAGATGATATAAATTGCTAAAATCTTCACAAACAACGTGTATTCCATATGCACTTCTTTAGTTATAAACTTATAGACTACAGAACTTAAATGCAAGATGTGCTTGTGAGAAATGCTAAAATATCAATGAAATGAATTAACTTTATTTTGCCACTGTGCTCTATAGGCAGGGGTTAAAACATTTAGAGGACGTGTTCTGTTGTGCCTTTTTCTGTTTTAAATTATGTATGATCCACAGATTTATCACCTACCAAAGCAGTGTTCGCCTTTTCGCCTTTTCTATTTCAATTTGACAAATCAAAAAGTTCTTGATACAAGGATAAAATATAGCTTTTAAAGCACAAAGGCTAATGACTATTTGACTGTCTTGGCCATAAAATGTCTGAATAATTGAGTTGCCGAATGACAATTTGCTAGCTCTTGAAAAACAAAGTCAACAACTATAAACCATGTTTTATTTTCTCCCACCAGCCTGCTACGATTGTATAGCCAACATACAAGGCAAGAAAAATAGTAAATCATTAAAAATAGAAAAGAATCCAACGTTAAGACTACTCACACTTAGCATGGAATCCCAGAAATAGAGAAGAACTAGCTATTATATTGCACTTGTCCTCAGACATTTACAATTGTATGAATGATGTGCACCAAGTGTTTAACAAAATGTCTGAATGAAATGTTGCTTTGTGGACTACTTTGATTTTAAGTTATGTGCAATAGGACCAAGGAAAGAGTGCTTTAGAAGTATTTGCATGCCACCCCTCCCCGGGCCCTTCCCTAGCACTGCCCCTCCCCGAGAGGAGGGACCTGTAGTCCAAAAATGATGTCCATACCATATTCCAAAACCCCCATTTTGGCACAAGAAGGCAGGATGGTGTGAAAAGTTGTGAAATTTGGCTTGACACCTGCCAATTGCAATTACTCAAAAGTTTGTAAAGACTTTTAGAAAGTCCATTTTGTGCATATCCTACGATGTTGGCATACCATGAGACCACATTTCTATGAGGCTTTCTGCCAAATAGTTCACTGCCTTGTTTATACTTCCACATTTTACATGCATGTCTTCTAGAGCACTTCCATGACATCTGGGTGAAAACACCATTGGAACATAGGAGGAGATCTATGAATGCATTATGCAAGCAAGTTAGAAATGAGTAGGGCACAACCGCCCTCCCACCAAAAAAACCTGCCAAAATATCAGACCATCTATGATCATTCCAACAAGCATAGCAACCCATAAAATAAAATTTAAAAAAAAAGCAAGCATGTAGACAAATAGGCACAGAATGAAGCAGGTCAAACATATGCAAATTTATAACCATGTAGCAAATATTAAGAAACAACATTCATCTACACAAATCTGAGACATGAAGATTGGATAGGGCCAAACCTATGGAGAACATCCAGAGCACTCTAATACTAAATTAGAATGCAATGCTCAAATTTACCTCAAAACAAGAACAAAGGAATCTTTCAAGTTTTGAAGATCCTCCTTAAAACCCGTTTTTGGAGAGAGTGTTCAAAAAAAGCTCCCAGCCAGTGATTATGCAAAATCTCCTCTCTAACACAGATTTGCTTATTACATTGTTGTTATCTGAGCTTGTTGCTGCAACCACCTCTGTGATATTCCACATCTCATCTGCAAGCAAAATGACAAAACCTTGCTTCAAAATGCCTTGAAAAATAGCCGCTATCTATTTCAAATTAAAAAATGCAAAACCATGGGCCTAAAGAAACACCTGCACAGCAGCCACATACCTTCATACGTGCCTGCTAGAAAACCCTCCAAAGATGCTCGCTACCTATAACAAAGACACGTCAACAATGCAAAAAAACATTAGGAACCATAAATTTTTTTTCTGCTGCTCATTTTTTATTCGTTGGAAGAATTTATCCCATTTTTACAAATAGAAAAATCTTGAAACCACTGGGAAAAAAATGGCAGACGAATCAAGAAAAAGCAAGAAAAATGAGAAAACAATATTTTCTAAATCGAGTTGCAGTAAACATTAGGTTTCTAGTCGTGGCACACTCTCCAAAAACAGAACTAATTCATTTTAGTGAGTTGAAAACATTAGTCCCAGTTTTAGCTGCTGTTGTACTAACTCATCCCAAGCTCAGTATTTTAGAATCTTCCAAGAAACTTCTGCATCCTCTTTAGCACATATTTTGTCTTGGGCTACGTGAGGAATTTTTTTGGTAGACGTGGGCCCCAGCAGAGGATGTGTTAATGTTTAAGAAGGGAGTGATAAGGAATAAATTTAGCCATACCATATCGTTGCATAATAAGCAGTCGTACAAGTGAAGAGGGAACGTGTGAGAAGGATTTAGGGAATTAATTCATATATGAAGGTTTATGTGGGTCCAAACACCCATCCACCCATATACTTGGTCTTAGTTGTTGACTCTAAGAGGAATCTCTGACTTATGGTCAGCTTTGTGTGCACAATCAGATTTTGGTATGAAAATCAAGATTTATTGGAGTCTACAATAGCCTTATGAGAAGTTTAGATATTTGTGCAGCTATAGCCAGAGGTAGTGTTTTTGTGGTGGAGCAAATAATATGTATTTTGGTTTCAGTCATTGATATCTCTACGCAAAAAGTACATCATATGTATAAGCTTGAAGACAATAGTTACATCATCAGAGAATTCTGATTTATTTCTATAGCAACATCATTTGTATAAGCTTGAAGACAATAGTTACATCATCAGAGAATTCTGATTTATTTCTATAGCAGCATCATTTGAGTTGGAAGGGGAAATCAATCCAATATATATCAACTTGTGACATCACCAATCATTCTGGGTATTCACTTCATTATAATTTCAGTTTGCATGATAAGTGTTTGACAAAATGTATAGCTAATTACAATTTTTAAATTTGAATTCAATTGATGAGCTCTTGATAATTGTTTGTTAAAATGTTTATGAATTACTTCATGAATGCAAGCTATTTGATGAAATGCTTGTAAGCCAATAATCAAAAAATGACAAGTGTATTTAAAATATTTTGATAGGCACAATGCAGTGATATTGGATTATTTGTTTATTGATGACATTTGCAACAAATTAGATAATATTCCCTTTGAGATATTACAATCCCATCTTGAAGGAAGCACATGCCACGTCTTCCATGCCCACCATTGAGAAATCCTCTACTACAACCCCTATCACCAACTATCACCAACTTAGAATAGCATGGAGTGCTTTTAAATTATATAGTCGAGAGTTTTTCATTAAATCATAGTATTTTCAATTGTCATGGGGTGTTTTAAAATAGCGAAAAAGGAAAAATCATTTTAAGAGGTCAATTTTACCCATTTTAGAATATTTTGGAAGTGGGTTAGCAAGAAGTTGGTTTTTTTAATTTTTTGTTGCAATAAAAGTTTAAAAATCAAAACAAATTTTACAAACCAAAACAAATTGCAACATTTGGTGTACAAGATGCCTCTAGTTCAATTTATGGGGCAAGTCATTATGATTGAACTATTGCATCTCATGTCTAACATAACTACAACAATGGCATATGTGGCTTCATCCTTATAAATTGCTAGGGATAAATACGGACATCTTCATTTTTCATTTCCTTCTATTACCTATTTCTCGCTATAGTTAAATGTAAATCTTGACTAAAAGAATTTATGATTTATTTCTAATAAGGTGTTATTGATACAACGAATCTTTTTCATGTGTTTCCTAAGTGCCACGTACCTCTCTGCTCTCACATGCTTTAACGTCTCCTTTTGCGTACCGATGGATATATCAAAAGGGTGGGCTTCTTCCACGTACAGACATGTATAAAAAAAGGAAAGCATATCAAGAGGTTAGATATATTAGTTTAGTGGTAGATAGAAAAAGAAACTTATTGGAGTGATAAGAAAACAAAATCTATTTCCATTTGACATGAAAAGTCATAAGGTGTTGTGAATTGTATTGTCTCTGAGCATTATTGGTGGAACCCCACTTGAACATGTTTGTAATATTTTGTAATCATGTCCACATTATACACTAATGGCATGTTATCCTTGCAAATTAATGTTAGTAAGAAACAAAAAGCAAAGATAATATTAGAATTATAGTGTCAATATGAGCCTTTGTTTATGTAGTTTTGCAATCAATACAAGATGTTGCAACAAAAAATCAATAAGTTGTAAGACCAATTACAAGATCAAATACCCAATGTCTTTACAAGAAGAAATATTTTGTCAACAGTGATGTTCCTTCTTCAAGCAATTCAACTCGAAAGGTTGGTAAAGACAAAAAGTCCTTGAAGAAGAGTGTTAAGCCTCCTCCTATATCACAGAATAGTGTTGCATATAAGAAGATGTTGATGTTCCTTCTTCAAGTTGCACAACTTAGAAGGCAAGAACAGACAAAAAATCATTGAAGAAAAGTGTTAATCCTCCTATGTCAAAAAACAATATTGTTGTGTCTAAATCAAAAGTGTGGATACAATACTTATTAGTCCTCCTCTTGTTGAATCTCTAATTGTTGTGCGTGTCTAGGAGACAATAAAACCCAACAAACATCATATTTGTCTAGGGTATACAAGTGTTGTTAATTTTCATATACCAAAATATTCCAAACCTATCAAATTTGTGCCAAAGGTATTTAGAACAATAGTCGAGTCTTCACCTATTGGTCAGCCATGTGAAACTGACACGCTGTTCATTCAATCAAAATTAACTTGCACCAAATCCCATTAACTCCAAACATGTCATTGTGGGCATTGAGGTTATACCTCTAGTGATTGTTTTGACATGCATCCTTGTCTATCATGTGATCAACACACATTTTGCAAAATAATGTTATGTTAAATATCCACCTACAAAATCAACGAAACATATGTAGTTTGGATATATAGGTCATTCCAAATGGCAAACTAAAGCTTGCTTATTGTCAAAATCCTATAAGAGAGTTTAATCCATCATTTCAAATGATAGTTCATCTACTCCTAATGTGAATGTTGTTATCAATCTAGTTGATGATGAGATTAACATTGCATATATTGTTGATACTTGTATTATTGAGCAACAACATATTAAGATAATTATAGAGTTGCACTCTTCTCATAGGGGATAAGTATGCACGCAATCTCTATGGTGTTGATAGTAGTGACTTTTGTACCTATGATTTCCCATTCTGATTGGGATATTGATAAATTTTCCTTCATTTTTTAAGCAATTTTTTTCCATATAATTCTTCATGGGACATCTTGTAACTCCAAAATCATGTGCCCACATCATCATGACAAATTTTATGATATTTTTTGTGGAGGTTGTAAGTGGTGGTTACTAGATAAATATTGTTTATCAATTTGGCATAATTTCTAAGCAAATCAACATTGTAAAATTCAATATTTTCATTGTATGCTCTCACATTGCCCTCATGGGGTCTTGGTGATTAAAAAGTGATAAATATCTTATATAAATATTTTTTATGGTTTTTACAGGAGTTCTAGAACATATTTTGTTATAAATGAAGGTAAACCACTATAATATGGAAATCTGAAATTAAATTCCAAATCTGATTTTTAACCCGTAAATTGCCAAATAAAGATTAAAGCATGTAAAATCAACAATAAAGAAAATCAACAAACTCGAGAGATTTACACATAACAAAGAGATTTACGTGGAGAAAACTCTTTCAGGTGAAAAGAATTCCACCAAGAAAAGAGGCTAAGTCTGTATTATATGTAATAGAGATTACAATACAATCACTTCTTTCAATCCTGCTACATCCACTCTGACAACTTTTGTGTACCTATGCAAAACACTATATCTTCTACCTTCGCAACCTCTCAATTTATAAGAAATACATTCTATTTGAGAATACATGAGGTGAGGTGGCTAACATAAAAAATTCAATGCCCCACATAGAGAATCCCACCACCAAGCTAATTTTAGTCAATAATAATTCTTCTTGCAACTTTCATAAATCACTAATAATGGACAAACTATCTTGAATGCTCACCTTGTCATAGATGGCTAATAATAGCAGATTCGTTATAGCATGTCATAACCACCTATTAATAGTCATCCCAAGAATAACCTCCACCAACTTGGGCACCTAGTTTACATAAATTCCCCTATTTACAATCCCAATACATAAGATGCTTTAATATTGGTAAATAGTAAAAAGTTTTGATTAGGGTAAGTTGGTTTTTAAGGGACCAAAAATCTTGTACAATCCTCATGTTTTGATAGGACCTTGAAACCTTACAAAGCTATTGCCAAGTTGCCCATGGGAACAACACCCACAAAATAAAGGGCCAACCTACACAAAACTAGATCTAGAATGAGAAATCTGCACACCATTGACCGGGGGGTGAGAGTATGCCACCGAAGTGGGAAGACCCTTCTTCCTATGACAAACAATCATCCAGGAAACACCATTATCTAAATCATCTAATCGAGGAGAGAGAAGAGGGGGGTCTTCTACCACATCCTTTGCCAAAACCACCTCCTGCAAGAAGAGAGTGTTTATCCATGAAATTTAGGCATTGATCAAACTGTGAAGACAACAGTGAAGTATGGGTCCCCATGCAATGAGTTGGAATCAGAGTCGACATGGGAGCAACCAAAGATGGGTCAGAAGAAGAGAACTCAACAAGACTTGAGGTAGTCTCCAAAACCACATTACCCCTAGGGGAAGCTACTACAAGGTAAACTAGAGAAGAAGGCCTATCATCTTGAGTATCAAAATCCCCCATAGTCAAGTGGTCAGAGTGGGCATTCTGCCACCATGAAGTCAAGTTCACCTTGCGACAAGAAGAAGGGCAATCAAAAGCCATGTGTCCAATGGAGAAATAATTCCTACAGTAGAAGGGGAGACCATCATAATCAAGCAATTGAGTCCATGACCTATCCTCCACCAACAAAACAATCTCCCTAAAAAGTGCCTTGGATGTATCAATATCCACATAATACAACAAAAGTAGGATGGCTCATGAGAGTGGCGGTATCATCAACCTTCATAACTTAGCCAATAGCATTGTCGATGGCCTTATAACAATACTTGACCCAAAAATGGAGAGAAAGATGTGGAAGTCTTACCCACACAGGCTTGGTATTGAGGGGTTCCAAGAGTGGATCGAAGGACGTAGACCATGGCTTGAGTGAGAGGAAATGCTTGCCCCACAACCCCACTTGGCAATCCAAAATCAAATCCTTATAATATAAAGACTCAAATGTCGCAATAAAGAAGCCTCAAACGCTTAGGCACAATTTAATTTTCCCTTCAACAAGAATCCACCAAGACTCCAAAACCCATGAGAGCAAGGATGGAAGAGTGGGCCACAAGTTGGTAAATCTACACACTAATTCATGAGAGGCATAATACCATTTATTATCAATCACTTCCCGATCACAAATAATGACCAAGAAAGATTAAGAGAAGGGGATGGGTCAAGGTTTGCTACGAGGATAACAAGGAGGGGGCACCCAACTAGAAATGGCAGTGTATGAAGAAGGGGAATCACGAGCCAAAACCCTAGCAAGAATAGTAGTGGGAGCAGAAGGCTTCAGTCCATCCATGCAGTCATAAAAACATGTCCCTAAGACCGTGCCATCACTAGTAGCAACAAATGCAAAGAACTCAAAATCCAAGCCCTTTGAATGAGAAAAATATTTTGAGCGAGGGAGGCAGTAAGCTTCACACCCCATTACAGTCATTTTTGGCTCCTAAGACATCAGAGGCAAGCAGAACAAGGCTAGTAGGAGGCGAGTGCATAGTAGGATCAACCATGATATCACCCAAATCATCATCAGTGCCCATATAAGAGCCAAAACCACCAATAGGGGCATGAAAACTAGGAACAAGTGTAACACCACCACCAAGATTCATGGAGAGCAGTGGGAAATCAATAACAAAGTACAGAGAAAGGGTTTGTGAAGCAGGTGAAAGCAGCATCATTTCAAAAAAATTAATTAATTAGAGATTATACTTAATAATTAGTTAACCACTACCAATAAATAATTATTATCATACTAGTAAAAATAAATTTATCATTGTCAATGAATCTTCCATCCCTTATGAATGCATTTACAAACAATATTTGGAATAATTAAGTATATAGGATTTACAAGGTTGATGGCACCTTAGTCTTAATATCCTCCCATTTACATCATACATTGTAAATACATCCATTGGAAAAACATAAATCAACTAAGTTCAAGAAACAAGGCCCATGGCCTCCTTGCACCAAGTGAAGTTTTTGTGCTCACAAGCCTGGTAAGATAATATGCAAGATTCTCCCAAGTGTCAACCTTCTTCAACTCAATCTGTCCATTTGCAACCATTTCCTAAACAAAGTGGTACTGAACATCCACATGCTTAGTCAGATCATGATACGTAGGATTCTTTACTAAACAAATTGTATTTTGTCTATCACAACCAATTTGAATTGTCCTACAATCAAAACCAATAAATATACACAATGTTTGTAACCATATTGTCTCCTTAGAGACATGGGTAGCAATTATATACTCTACTTTGGTGGTGGATAAAGCAATCATGAGTTGTCTTTTACTCATCCAACTTATAGGTCCTCCAAACAAAGTAAATACATAGCCACTTGTGGACCTTCAACTATCCAACTCCCTTGCCCAATTTGCATCAACAGAACCATCTATGTCTAATGTCTTGTCCACACTATTAATACTAGAATAAACCAAATAATAATCAAAAGTATCACACAAATATATTAACACCTTCTTCACATAATTCCAATGCTCTCTACCATGGTTAGACATAAACCTGCTCAATATTCCCACTACTTGGGCAATATATGTCCTGAAGCAAACCATTGCATCTATCAAACTTCCTACTACACTAGCATATGGCACGTTAGACATATCCTTAAAATCATCTTCACACTTGGAACACATATCTAAAGTAAGTTTAGTGTCAACTAGTAAAGGAATTCTAACTAGCTTGCAGTCTTGCATATTAAATCTATGCAAAATAGTATCCACATACTTACTTTGTGACAACCAAGGCTTTTTATTATCAATCTCTTGATTCCAATTCCCAATAAGTACCTTACTACCTCCAGATCCTTCATCTCAAATGCACCTAAAATTTGAGCTTTCAGCTCAGTAATCATACCCTTAGTGTTACCAAAAACATGTCATCCACATACAAGGCAACAATTAGTATATGATCATCAACACATCTAACATAAACACATTGATCCTCTTGCTTCTCACAAAATTCAATTTCATCGTAAAAGAATCAAATTTGTGTTACATCCAAGGTGATTGTTTCAAATCATAAAAAGATCATTTTCATCTACAAACCAAGTGTTCTTTCCTTTTTACCTCAAAACCTTTAGGTTGTTTCATATAAATTTCCTCTTCTAAATCTCCATACAAAAATATAGTCTTAACATCCATTTGCTCAATTTTAAAATCATAAGTAGTAGTTATGGATAAAATAAATCTAATAGAAGATAATTTAGCAACAAGAGAGAATATTTCACTAAAATCAACTCCCTCTCTCTAAGAGTATCCCTTAGCTACCATTTTATCCTTATACTTCTCCAATAAACCATCTGCTCCAAATTTATTTTTGTAGACCCACTTACATCTAATGGCCTTCCTTCCTTTGGAAAAACAAACAAGAACACAAATGTCAAAAGTGTCTAAAGCCGTCATCTCCTCCTGCATGGTTTGTTGCTAAGACTCACTATCATTTGCAAGAATAGCTTCCCTATAAGATTCAGGTTCTTCGTCAGTACTTAAAGAAAATACATAATGAAAATCTGGTGAGTTGTACCTATCAACTGGATTATGTTATCTTATAGATCTTCTTAAAGGTGGAGTAAGGGATTATTCCTCTTGTTCTTTTGCATGCTCAACCTTTTTTTGTAACTTTAAATTCATCTTGCTTAATACTCCCATTTGAACCCTCTTCTTCCTCTCCATCCTCAAATCTTATTCTTATGTGCATCTTCTTTGGTTGTTCAAGCTCAAAAATAGCTCTAAGTTCCTTGAAATCCACAACTCTAGAGTAGAAAACTTTTTTGGTTAGAGGATTCCAAAGTTTATAACCTTTAACATTCTCATCATATCCAATGAAAATGCATTTGTGTTCTTTTGGATTCAACTTAGAACGTTTTTCTTTAAGCATATGAACAAAAGTCTCATAGCCAAAAACCTTTAAATGCGAAACAGAAGCTTTCTTACTTGTCTACACTTCATAAGGTGTTGAATCAAAAGCCTTACAAAGAGATCTATTGATCAAGTAACAAGAAATACACACAACTTCTACCCAAAAATATTTATCTAGTTGTGTATCGCTTAACATATTTCTAACTATTTCAATTAAAGTTTGGTTCATCCTTCCTATAACCCCATTTTGTTAAGGTGTGTAAAGAGTATTCTTTTGTCCTATAATACCTACATGTTTGCAAAACTCATCAAATTCCTTAAAGCAATATTCCGCTCCATTGTCGGATCTCAATACATTTATCTTATGTTCTGATTGATTCTTACTAAGATTTTAAATACCTTAAACTTAGTGAAAACTTTAGATTTTTCTCTTATAAAATAAATCCATATATGTCTTGAAACATCATCAATGTATTAAAATATGGTAGGGCAAATACACAAAAGTAAAGCATATATTATATTAATGTCTTCGAATGATTTTACAATACAAAACAATGGCTTTTTAAAGCCTTATTTTTCCCGTACAAACTACCAAACTAACTTACGGGAAAGTAACTCCCAAAACAACTAACATTTGTTTTATTTACTAACTTAAAAACTAACATAAATATGTAAACCTTATATTTATTCTAACACCCAGCTTAAGGTTTACATGTAATAAAACCAACATTCCCCCCTTATTACATTAACTCGAACAAAGGACGGAACACTGCAAGAGTTGATCACAACAACCCTTCTAGAGACTTTGATGAAGCACCTTCACCAATCCTCCTCACTCACCCAAGAAACACCAGACTAACTCCATCAGCAGATCTCTTGACTGTAGAACCTACAAAATTTTGCACAACATGAGAGAACATAAAGTGTCCCCAACCTCCTTGCCCAATGAGACAACTTTCCTCAAAGTCCACATGCCCTCTGAGTGTGTCAAAATGCCTCTTCTAGTGCTACACATGAGAGAACAACTCTCCTCCAAGAGTCCACATCTCCTCCGAGTGTGTCAATATCCGTCCTCTAGTGTTGTGGAAACAATCCCTCCTCTGTTGTACAGAACAACTAAACATTGTGAATACACTAATCCCGCCTATTTCAGAGATTACACTATCCACAAACTGAGTAAATGTAGATACACTAACTCCACCTATTTCAGATGTTACACTATCCACACATACTGCCAAGCCCCCCTTGCTCCATGAAGGGAAACAAATCGAAGATGAGTGCTCCTCCTGCAATGAATCATCCCTAAGAGAAGCTAGCTCGAGATGACAAAATATCTTCCTACCTCCATTTCCTCCAACCTCCAATGTATTATGTTACACTTTATCCATTTGATGTCTTATTAGATTCTCCAATAGTATAGGCATGTGAGTCTCTGATATCTTTGTTAGGCGTAACATTGATGGCTTGGAGAACACAAGCATTTGGTGACATAATGAAACTAAATATTGTCAAATTTGATGGTGTCAATTTCAATGGATAATGCACCTTCTATAATGTTTTTACAAAATGTGACCTTTAACTTGAAAATACCTATCAAACCTACCTCCAAATATATGTCAAATTTATCTTAATTCAGCTTATATAACCCTTTCACACCTTATATAACCTCATTTACAAAAAAATAATTGCATAGTTTTGAACTCACAATAGGAACTATGATTTGAAAGTCATAAATCAACTATGCTAGGAAGATTTGAATGTTTGTTGAACTCCATACCATAAAATTTAATATCATTATTCTTATCAACTCCCCTATGTATCAATTGATAACATTTAGCACAAAAAAAATAATTTTTTTTATTAAACTTTAGGGTTTACTTGGCAGACCTCTTCCCTTCATAGCCATTTACTCCATTGATTTGTGCAATATTCGCCAAAGTTGTTAAATTTTGCTTAATTGTATCTCTATTCATCAAGAAAATTATGATGTTGGCATCCTTTTGTCGTGACATCAGGTACACAAATCATTCACAGATTATGGCAGCGGGCTACGGCTTGTCTCCTTTACACAAAAAGTATGGCAGTGGTTGAATTCATCAGCTTGTCTCCTCTCACATAGTGTCACTAGGTATACAACATTAACAATCGTCAATATTAATCAGCATCCTACACATCAGTCTTTAAATAAGATTTATACCATCTATACAGATCGAATGCAGCCTTCAAATGGTTTGCAATAGAATTAATAGATGCCTTTGATCTTCTAGGCACACCTTTGTGCAAGATTTCTTATGCACTTCACATTCCTTTGCATTTTCTTAAAATTATCTAAAGTCTTTTCACTGAATCCATTCGATGAATATCTCAATAAAACATGGCATTTTTTTAATGCATTAACAAAGGCATACAAAGTAAATCCTATAAGATCTTGTGATTTCAAGATAGAATTTGGCAGCAATCTATTCATCAACATATTATTGTTTGAATGCAGTCTCCATGCACGATTTGTAGGATTCTTCTTGATATCGCCTTGGCAGGCTTAGAATTATAATGCTACAGGAATCATTCTATAAAAATAACTCTAGAGTGCAAGTGTATCTTCACGCCTTTATTCGGTATCACGTCTCATTAGTTTCACTTTCAATGCTTCATAGGAATGTGTTGAACAAATAAATAAATGCTTCAAAAGAAAACAAGTTCTACTCTCCCATATGTTGGTTTAATTCTTCCCACACGCAGCACTGGTGATCTTCTCCTCCACAGCACGAGATCAAATTTTGCTCTAATACCATATTAAAATATGGTAGGGAAAATACACAAAAGTAAAGCATATATTATATTAATGCCTTCGAATGATTTTACAATACAATACAATGGCTTTTTAAAGCCTTATTTTTCCCGTACAAACTACCAAACTAACTTAGGGGAAAGTAACTCCCAAAACAACTAACTTAGGGGAAAGTAACTCCCAAAACAACTAACATTTGTTTTATTTACTAACTTACAAACTAACATAAATATGTAAACCTTATATTTATTCTAACACAATGAAGGTCACAAAATATCTAGATTTTCCAAAATAATCATTATCCACAAGTCCAAACACATTCATATGAATAATTTCTAATTTGCTCTTTGTTTTATTACTTCCTAAAAGAAATGATGCTTTATGTTGTTTTCCAAACACGCAATGCCCACAAAAATCAAAATACTCATCAAAATATGAAAAATCGTCAAGCAACTTTTTATTCATAATAGTTTTTAAAACTTTTTTCACTTATGTGACCCAATCTATTGTCACAACATACATGTATTTTCAAAATTTTCAGTGACATTGGTGGATTTACATAAACTAGTGGCATTCATCCTAAATAGAGTTCTCAATTTTGTCCCTATTGCTACCACCTAGCTCCCTCTCACCAATCTACAACCATGCTTATCAAAGGTTACATGCATTCTCAAATCATTCAACTTAGATATAGAAATTAAATTTCTAGCCAATCTAGGAATATGTAGAATACAAAACAAGGTTTTATCCTCCCATCATAGAAACACAAATGTAACTTACCCCATCCAACTATTTGATATAAACTATTGTCCACAGGGTAGTCTTCACCTCCATCATATTCTTCATATGTGGAAAACCACTCTTTATGAAGAGTCATATGATATGAGCATCCTAAGTCAACCAACCAATGTTTGTTCGAAATAATATTACATAAAGAAAGCAAGACTACCATTTGATTCTAAGGATTTTTCTGTAGAGGAATCCCACTGGTTCTTGTTTCTGCATTTCTTCTTAACATGTCCCCTCTTTCTACAATTCTAACTCTTCAGTCTATTTTTTTCCCATGAGTTTTAGATCTGCCATTAGACTTTTCTTTAGGCTCCTTCTATTCTCCTTTAGATCCACCTCTTTCTTTGGACCTTTCCCTACCATTTGAGAGCATTCAGCTTTCATTCTTATTTCCTGTGACAGCAATGTTGCAAAAAGAGCATCCAGCTTGAGATCTTCAAGATTAGCACTAATAACAAGAATGAAATTCTCCCATGACAGGTAAAAAACAAAAAAAATATAATGCATTTATCTTCTTCATCAATCTTAACATCAAAAGAGGCTAATTGACTCAAAATCAAATTAAAAATATTCAAATCCTCAACAATTGTATCATCTTTATTTTCAAATAAAATAATTTTATTTTCAAATATAATTTATTTGGTAGACTCTTAGCTTGGTAGATCTCACCCAAACATTTTTATAGAGAATATGCAATGGATTATTTAGTTGCATTTAACAAAAGCGAATCTACAAGACAAAGGTGGATTGTCCCCATGCTTTCTTATCTATTTTATCCCACTCATGTTGATCTATTTTGTCGGGTTTCTTTTCCTTTGTTGTAACCACTTATTGATCCCTCTCTTCAAGGAGATTCTTCATTTTTAGCTTCAACAACTCATAGTTAGCTCCATTGAACTTCTCAACATCTAACCGAAATGTAGATGCAACTTTCCACACATAAATTTGCAAAACAAATTCAACCAGAACTCCCACTACATGATAAAAAACCTTCACTCTCCCACCCAAAAAGCAAATTTGGCCAAACTTTGATACCAAATGTTAGAAATGAAGACAAACCACTATAATATGAAAATCTGAAATTAAAATACAAATCTAATTTTTAACCCATAAACTGTCAAATAAAAATTAAAGTCTGTAAAATCAACAAAGAAAATCAACAAACTCAAGATATTTACACATAACACAAATTTATATGGACAACCCTCTTTAAAGTAATTAAAACTCCACTAGGAAAAGAGGCTAAGTCTGTATTATTTTCAATAGAGATTACAATACAATAAATTTCTTCAATCATGTGACATCCACTCTGACAACTTGTGTGTACTTGTGCAAAACATTATATCTTCTACCTTCTCGAGCTCTCAATTTATAGAGAATACATGATATTTGGGAATACATGAGATGAGGAACCTAACATAGAAAAAATCTAATGCCCCACAAAGAACCCCACCACCAAGCTAAAATTAGTCAATAATAATTCTTCTTACAATTTGCATAAATCATCAATAATGGACAAAGTATCTTGGATGCCCACCTGGTCATAACTAACTAATAATAACATATTCCAACATGTCATGACCACCTACTAATAGTCATCCCAAAATTAACCTCCACCAACTTAGGCATTTGCTTTACATAAATGTCCCTATTAACAATCCTAATGCATAAGTGTTGATGATGATGTTAGTCATAACAACAATGATAAAATTCACAAAGCAAACCTTATCTTCTTGAAGAATATGATGAATTCATGATCCCAAGTCTCCATTGATTAGGTCATAATCTCCTGATAATCTCTCAGTAGGTTTGATGTGAATTGTTGTTTTCCATGTTGGGGCCTTCCACATGATTTTCAAGGTAATTTGTGTCCTGATATGCAAATATTCACTTTGTTCTAAAATATACCAAGCCAATTTTTTTCACTTTTCCAATTACAATAAGCAGAGCAATACACAATCGTTGAAGTTAGCACTTAAACCAAAACGATGCGGAATTCAACTCTAACCAAGAATGTACACCAGGATGACGTGATCATATGGTCAGAGGATCTCTATGCAATGCTAAAAAGGAACTCTAACCAAGAATGCGCCTGATGGTGACGAGCATATGGTCAGAGGGTCTCTATGTAATGCTGATAAAGGAACTCTAACCAAGAATGCGCCTGATGATGACGAGCATATGGTCAGAGGGTCTTGATGCAATGCTAATACAAAGAACTCTAACCAAGAATGCGTCGGATGTCGACGAGCATGTGGTCAGAGGATCCCTACCACTATTATGCTGAAATAACTCGACGTCAAGAATGTGCTTTCCAACTCGAAGTGGAATTGGAGCTACCATATGACGGAGATGCAAGGTATTATAAAGCAAATATGAGAAGAAGTATGAAGTGCTGACAGTACTACTGTTCAGCTTACAATAATTAGAGACTTCCAACCCAACTCAAATGATAGAAGTTAGCAAACTGAAATGACGGATCAACAACTTGAAAAGACCAAACCAGCAACATAAAACCCTACAAAAATGCTCACACCTCACTCATTTCTCAACCAAATGACCTCAAATCTGATGCAATGCACTCTTATGACAATGGCGACCAACCTACACACCAGAGAACACTCTTAAACCCAAGTATTTATTTAGCATGCTTTCCAATGCACTCCAAAGAGGGCGGCCTGGCAAGAAGGGCGATTTTCTTCTAGAAAAATCAGATTCTTCATAATAAAATCTGTAAATTGGCACAATGGGGCACCCAGCATAGACAAAGGGAAATATGAAATACCCAGAACAAATGTATTTTTATTTTCAGATTTATGAATGAAACTACAGATTCAGCCCTGTTATCAGCAACTCCAAAAATGACATAAAATGCAAATAACTGAACTACAAACAAAACTCAAGCTACAATGCAAACCTCACTACAAAAATCACTACTATCAGCAAACCTCTCCCTAGGTGCTATCTCTCAAGCACAAAGTGAGCCCAGGCTAGGAGGCATTCATTCCTCGAAGCAGTCCCGAACCATTACGGTAGCATAACATTATCAAGATTTCGGATGCTGAAATGAGAGCACTCTTCCTCCTTTTATACTTTCCAACTGGGAGTCTCTAAAATCCTCTTGCATATGGGATAAAACATGAGAGGGAAAATAATATAATCCTCTTCAATTCTTTTTCAACCTCAACATTAAGTCGTTGAGCCTAGGCACCAAGGTCCAATATTAAATAATAAAGTTTAATTTACGGACTTTAAAACGGAGGCCAAGATGATGTCGAAAACCAATGATCTATAGCTCGTTGGAAAGGTCTTGACAAGACGAATCCAACCCCATTCTCAAAATCCCGTTCTGGTGCCAATCCTGAACTTACTAAAAATAGTAAATTCTTGAATGTCGAGAAAAACACATCCCTGCGAAGCTCTCCAAAAACCCAGAAAGAAACCGCCAACCAAACCACGTTCCATGAACAAAAGTAACCACCAAAACATGAAACCCCAATTTCAACCTTCGAGTAACCTATGGGTCTCCGGAATAGGCCAACGGTCAACTGTAAAAAATCAAGCTAGAAAACGGAACATTACATGTTCCACCTGCTCTGTATAAATTCTCAACAAGTGATGTTAAATCTTTTCAATATTTAACTAGATCATGCATATATTTGCATTAAATTTGATCAATTCTTCTAAAACTATCTTCAATTGATATTATTTACGATGATCTTTTTAACTTTGATTAGTTTTTCTAAAACTATCGAGCAGTCTGAACTAATCTTTACTCAATTTCAATTCTGCACATTAAATTTGTGTAAATATTGTGCCTACAAGTTGATATTCTTATGATCTTTGGCATTATTTGTAATTATTTGCATGATATTTTCAATTCTACATGCACTTTGTTCAAATATGCTTATGATGTTCATATATCTACAAATGTCTACATATTTATCAGGTTCTGCTTTTCATTTTCAATATTTCAAGTTTGATGATGATGATTTAATGAAATTTAAAGAAATTGAAAAGAAATCCTAACTGTACTGAAATAAAATGAAGTTTAGTCACTGATCCACATGTATTCTTGATACTTTCATGAAAAAGAAGAAAATCAAACCATATTTCACCAGGACATTCCACAACTACGTAGATTGATGTGAATCTTCAAAGGTAAAGAACAAGTACAACATGCACTGGTTGAAATGCACTCCAAGGGACGCAACAAATCACAATGACATCAAGAACTCATTCATAGATTACGCAAGATGTATGATAAGTTGTAATCAAAAGTCTTCATCTTCATTAAGTATGCAAAAGAAATACAAGTATACAGGTGACCTTGAGATAGGACCATGAAATTCAACAACTCCTCAATTAAGCTTCTAATAATGTACAAGGGGCAATCCTCCTTTTATAGATCAAGGAGAGGATGTGGTTACAAAAGATCAATGATCAGGATCCATTCAAAATGAATCAATGGTCATGGTGAAAATGTAGCACATGGTTACCAATTGGCAATCAACTAGTGGTCCAGCTGGCAAATTATGGAATATTCCAAAGTCTAATTTGGTCAATGCGACCACTCTATCCTTCTTCCTCTTCGGACTCTTCCTCTGTGGACTGTCAGTCAGATATCCTCATCTCAATCCCCTAAACAACAGCATATGCCTGGATAGCATTCTCTGTCTCCCCTGTCCTATACTTTAGCCTTCTTGGTTGCATATGTCTGCGCCTTCAACTGGTCTTGCAAGGATATCCACAGGTTTGTTCTGCTATCTAGCTCTTCTTTATACTTCTCTATTTTGGCCTATCCTCATGGCCATATCAATTGTATCTTTAGAGAAGTGTTTGATGGGATCCTCTACTACTAGTTTAAAATTGTCCCTAAATGGCTTAGTAGCAGAGTCCTCATCCTGGTTCTCCACCTTTCCTTCTACTTTACCCTCAAGGGCATCCAAAATTACTCTCATCTAACAGGAGATCATGCATCTTTCCACTGATATTTGTAATCTTGTCATTACATCTCCTTAACACATCTACCTCAAATCTTACATCCTCAAACCAATTATTTAGTAGTGGCAGTGTTTGAGGTGTCAAGACATTATTTGTCATAAGGACACTAGTGTCTACCTTCCTCATGTCCTTAAGGTTAGCCAGGTATTTATCACTCGTTATTAGCCTCTGACTAACATCCTTCTTCATTTTATCTACCTTTCCTTTTAGGTTGCTCAACAGGTCCCAATTAGACAATGAGGTCCTTATTGTTTGTTCACCATCAGCCAAGAATTTATTAAACCAATTATCCATCACCTATGCATGATGCTTCTGTGCATCTAAGGCAGCTATCTCCCCCTGTGATACAAGTGCTAGTACAGTATCCTCTGTTAATTGGATGTTAGTAGGGGCAACCAATCCTTTCACAAAATCCTGTAATTGGGCTACTTGTGCCTTGTGCATCTTCTTCTTGGCCTTTGCTTTCTTTATTATGGCCTCCACTACATCAGTATGATCCCTTAACCCTTGGATCTCCTACTCATATGTGGCATGGCCCAAATCAATGGTGGTTATTTGGAATTCCTCAGGCTTGATTTCACCTTTGACCTTATCCACCTTTGGCACAGCTATTTGAGTTGTCCTCTTACCTATAGCTGCATCTCTTTTTATTGCCGAGACTTTCCTTGCTCTCCTCTTCTGCTTGGTTGGGTCCAATGTGAAGAGTGATTTAAAATCGAAAGACTTGGTCTCTTCTTGTGGAGGTGTCACCTCTAATGAAATCCATGAAAGTGCAGTTGGCTGTGACCCTTCTTGGTCTAGTTGCTCAATTTGAGCATCTTGTATCTCCTTGTCTTTATCTGCTTCATCTCCACCATCAGGATCCTATACATTTTCTTGTTATCCTCCATCCTGATCATGTTTTGGTGGGATGACTTTTGGATTCTTTGTCTGTTGATCCATATCTTGGTCAGTTTTATCATCATACCGATCCTTTGTTTGTTCTAGCAGGGGTTGATCTGGATGTGTTGCATCTATCTGCTTAGGTATAGTTTTATCATCTCTATGCACATCCCTAGGTTCATCTTAGGCTTGTTCTTGTTGCATGTCTTCTACCTGGATATTTTCTGGCCCCTGTGCCTGATCTTTCTGATGAGCTATATGCACCTATTGTATCTGATTATCTTCATCAGTTTTATCCCCTGTATCCATGACTACTTCTGACATTAGCCCTTGCTCAGGATTACCCATGTGGATATTCTATTGTGGCCCTTCAATTTGGGCATCTTTGCCTGTATCATCTATATCCATAGGGACATTCTCTAACCCCTGATCATGCTTATCAGATTCCTCTTTATGTTCCCCGACCTTAGGTTGATATGCCAGATCAATTGCCTCTAGGCTGGTGACTGTCTCGATTAGTGTGTTTAGAGGTTCCATCTATACTTCTACCTCTAGAGACTCTCCCCTTTCAGTTTTCTTACCTTTCAACATTGCCTCTGTGCTTCCCACCTCTGCTTCAGTATGGCGTAGTAGTGTCTCAATTGGATGATTAGTCACAGCCTTGACTACCTCATCATTAGTCAAATCAATGGTGGCACTCAAAGGGAGAGGTTTATTCACTTCTTTCTCCAAGGACTTATTGATGGCTTCCTGTGCCATTTCAGATTTCACTTTAACTATATTTTCAACTAGCACATTATGTTGTAGCTCTTTGACTACATTCAAAGTTTGATCAGTTGATCCTAATGTTGTTGTTGCTTGAGGTTGTACACCTCCAGGAGGTGACATGGCTCCTCTCATGTGAGGGACCTGATATCTACTCTGCCTAGGGACTTTGACTCCCTGTAATAAATCCTTCTTTGTCCCCAGCAGTGCCTCAACTGGCACTTGACTTCTATCTTCATCCTCTCCTAAATCCTCCTCCTCTTCCATTGCAGGTGCCTGAAGTGTAGACACAAGAATTGCCTTAAGCATAGGTCCTGTAGGAGGTGACAAAGGCTAATATACTAGGAACACTCATTCAGATGTAATCTCCTTCGCTGTGCCAGATGAACTAGGCTCAATCAGCTTGGTCTCTAGGATTTGTCTTTTGCATACCAGGAAGTCATCATACCCCTGTTCTTCTCTTTCTTTTCTTTTCCTCTTCTTATCATAGGTGACTGCAACACCTTTAGCTTTCAGCTCATTGACCTTTTGGGCTACCCAATTTTTAGTTCTTTCCAGGACCTTTGCAGTTAGAATCTCTATAGAGGTTTCATCTCCTTGTGTCATGTTAGGAGAAGAGATGGTATCATTGTATACTTTATTTTCTTCATATTCAAGATCCATGATATCCCCACCATCCTTCTTGAGTTGTGGTGGCACTTTGGGCTGCCCCATGGTCCTTATTTGATCCAATGTGAGCCTTTGATATTCTCTCTTTCTCTCATTGTCACAATCAGCCCAATAATCTTCAAGGTGCACGATGTGTTTATACTTCTTATTGAACCTCTTTTTGACTCTGTGGTAGGGGTCATAATCCCTAGCCAGTGGAAACAACTGTAAGTTCGGATTCTTCAAATCTGACTTTGCATCCTTAGCATTTTCGATGGATCCAACCACAAACCAATCAGCTTGTATGGGGAACTTTATGTATGGTTGCCCTTCCTTCCTCTTGGATAACTCAAATATTGGGAGTTGTTGTCTTACCATCTCCATGAGAACCACCTTATCCGATGGATACCTGGGCAGCATGAATGGATGGCCACTAAAACCTTCCATCCGGATGTATGAGTAAGTTTTGGCTTAGCTAAACCAGGAACCATATGCAGTGATTAACTTGGTGGCTCCCACCGAAAATCTTTTAGTTCTATCTCCCTCTAGGAACCTGACAATGTGCATGATGAAGCGATCATTTACCAGTTTGTAATGTTGCACTGAGTATGTTCTTTCCAACTGGAGGTAGTGTTCCCAGGGAGTCTTCTCATGGGGCAATCTACCCATGTTGCCTATTGTCTGCAAGCCATTAAAGGTACCTTTGGTTGCACATGCATACACCAGGTACGAGGACATCCTGAAGACCCTATTTTTGTTCTCTTCCACTTCACCAGTTGTTCATATAGTTCATCGCTAATGATCTTAGCCCATTGGATCTTCTCATTAGTCTCAATGACCATTCTGATCAATCCAAACATCCAGGGTTCAAAGTTGCCACAGTGCACCATCCCCCTCATCTTGCTCAATAGAAAGATCATGTACTGAACTTTTGGGTTGAAATCGTACTTGTATAAGTGTTGAGGCATTTTGGCAGTTGCCTTGGCTTTATTGGTTGGATCTCTCCATCCCATGAAGATGACCTTCCTGCAATTCTTCTAATTTGCATTGAATTCTTTTGTAAGTGCCTCCATGTCTGGCACATACATCCCTCTAGATATAGGCAGATTGAAGGCCTCTATGATACATCTACAGATAAATCTGCATAAATCTTCTCTTGTTTCTCCACCCTTTTGGTGACAGCGTTGCAGTTCTGAACACATGCAAGCAACAATTCTAGAGCCTCCGCGGCATATGGAAATCTAGCCACATAGTACATCTTGGAAGTGACTATATTCATAAGCATAGAATGGTCTTCTCTAGCATTTATTCTTGCCCTGAATGCTTCCAAATTTGTATCACCACAATGCGTATCTTCTGCAAACCCTTGTTTATTGATGGTGCTATGTGGCTTGGGGAACATATCAAGTTTATACTTCGCATCTCGTTTGTCCATTCTTGGTTGAGACATTTTGTCCTGCAAATTCAACGAGTGGGTCACAAACAACATATATCTATCTATCTAGGGTTAGTGCATATCAACTTTCTGTGCTTTGAAGGAAACAAAACATCCAAACCCTATGAATTTAACCAACCTTTATATGAATGCTATTGTTATTCATCATTTACCCTCTTTCAGCATGATCATGATACCATTTATAAAATAAGCAGAGGGATAGTGTTTCATACATACTTGTGAATGCTTCCTTAACCTGAAAATTGGGGTAATAATGATCGGATTTATGCATTGGATAGGATGTTCTTCTGCAACTTCGCTCTCTGGCTCGACTCTTATTTGAAATGGCTCCACAATGAGATTTTGAACTTCTAAATGCAATTATGTTGATTATGACGATAAAATCCCCTTTTAACTTAATTGAATTCTGATTTTAGGGCTTATTAATGGCACAAAGGAGATTTGATGTCCTCATTCGACGAGATCATAAGAGACGGTTATAGGTGTCTATTGGCGTGAGTTCAAATTTAAATGCCAACGGCCTATTACACAGCATTAAATGCAAAAAGCGTAGGGATATGAGGATGGATATCCTGTATGGAATATCCTAGTGGACATCCAGACAAGAATATCTATATGACATCATCACAAGTCGGGTCAACCATCATTGACCATAGATTCATCATCAGGTTCTATTCTCGTTCATGATAAGTTGGGATGTCTATGTGGACACGTGGTATCATGTCATTGGTCTAATTCAAGGCCGGGGTATTGAGTTAAGATCTGGACATTATGTTTGTGAAATATCCATCCGATCAAAATGTCCAGATGACGTCAGCAGGAAGAGACTCCTTCATCGTAGCATAATAGGGTGACATCATCAGGATGGGGATATTAATATAAGGTCATGACAATACAAAATGCGAAAATCCCTGTGACTTAATATATGGATGATGTAAGCATTTTCAATGTTATTCATGAGGTCGAGATGGCATGACGTCATCGGGATTAGGATGTTAAAATAAGGTCTGCACATTGGCAAGGCTAATATCCATGCACTCTAATATCTGGGCGACGTCATGAGGACAAAGTTTCCTCGTTGTGTGATGCCATCTAGATCGAGATATTAAGGTAATATTTGGATGTTAAGAAATGTGGAATATGCCTACGCCTGAAGGTTTGGATGACGTTAGTGAGGTATACCCTTAGTGTTCAATTGTGGTGATGATGACATCATTGGGATTTGGATGTCATATTAAGGTCCGAATATTACGAAAAGTAATATCCATACGAGCTATTATCCATGTGACGTAGGCATTTTTGGGGTTCTCTATAGGATCAAGACTATATGACGTCATGAGGACATGGATATTTTCGATCAGGATATTAAGGTATAGATATTTCTTAATATCCATGTGCGTGACGGTCAATTCACTGAGCGATTTAAATCTGACATCCGAATGTTAGCGAGGTCAAGATATTAAGATAATATCCTGATGTTTTGAAATGTGAATATCCAGATGACCCATTGACGAAACTTTGACTGTCCGTAACTTCTTTGTTTTAATGAATTTTTGGGTGCTTCAAAAAACAATTCTGCTTAGAATTTTATGCTATATCATTTGGCAGAGTTTATGATGGGAAATTCCAATTTTAAAAATTTGACCTATATCTCAAGGTCCTGACATTCTGAGGATGACATCTTGATGTGCATCTGATACTATTTTTACCATACCGCCCAAAGCCAAAGGGCACAAACAAGCCAAGCCAAAAGCAACAAATTGGGTCCCTGTTTTGCTAAGGCAAAATGGGGCGTGTTGTGTAACCACACAATAATAAGATGTTTTAATATCGATTAATAGTAAATAGTTAACCACTGCCGATAAATAATTAATTATTTAATTAATGTACCAATAAAAATAACCATCCCTTATGAATGTATTTACAATATTTGGAATAATTAAATATATATGATTTACAAAGTTGATGGCACATTAATCCTAACATATTTTATATAAAATTGTGTTTGGGTAATGGTAATGACCCAAACACAAATTGTATATAAAAGATGTTCTGAAACTCTTGTATAAACTTCAACACAATATTAAATCAATTATTCATCACTTAATTAAGATCCCATGAGGGCGAGGTGAGAGCATACAATGAAAAAAATGAATTTTAGAGTGTTGATTTGCTCACAAGTTATGCAATAGGTGAACAATATTTGCACACATAAAAATAGACTTTTACCATTATACTAGAGGTAATTCTATTCATGAAAAGTACAACAAAATGTTTAGAATAAATCCGAAAGTATAACAATACAAATGAATATGAGATTTGAAATCAAATTGTGTATGTTGGAGCTCATTTCTTTACAATCTAAAACTAAAACAATTGCAATTCCTTGATGAGCACAAATGCAATCCTTGACGAAATTACCTCAAGAAAACCAAAAAGATTCCATCCTCTAATCTCCAAATTAAAGGGGTTTCATTCTCAAAACCGATATATGAACACAAGTGCTCAAACTATGACAAATTGGGGATGTTTGATAAAATGGCAAAAAAAAATGCAAACTGATGAAGCCTTCTATAAAAGTTGTGGGCACAAATCTCAACATCCTATTGTGCCAAAAAATATTAATTGAAAATATTTACAAATATTTCCTCTCAAAATAAGCCTACTAAATAGGTTGTCATAATCCCCACTTGATTCCCAACTATATTTAATCAAAATAAAGATGCTCTTCTTGCACCCACTTATAGCTATCACAAAAACTATCATAGAATGAAATTATCTTTTGAAAAATAACTTCTTGTAACTCCCGTTGAATGTCAACTCACTATTTACCAAAATTACCAACTATAACTCCTCATTTATGAGTTGTCATAAAATATGTCATAATCTTGTCATAGAATCTCCCATAAAAGATGCCAAAATGCTTTTGGAGTTACAACATGCTCCCTAGAAAACCACACCCTATTTGAACAATTAAATAATATTTTAATATTCATTTGACCCATTTCACCAATTTTGAGAAATAATTTTAATTTGGATCCAAATATTAAAATTAAATAAAATTTACTTCCCTAACAATTTCCCCTTGGCACACAAGAAATGTTAGAATGGATTTACTAAACATTTAATTTTATATTTGAAATTGCATCATTATCGATTGTTTCATTATTTATTGATTCAATCAATGTTCAAGGATTTACTAAATTATCAAATTGAGATGGCAAAGGTGATGTATTCTCAACTCTAGGGTCTAATTTCCTAATTGCACAAAGTTTTTGCATTCATTACCTTTGTTTCTCCAAATACTCTCTTTTCGGCTCCAATGGATGCTTCAAAAAATCTAATTGAATTAGCAAAGATGGCATATCTTCAACTTCAAAGTTCAATTTCTTATCTCACTCTCATCCATTCTCTTTTCTTCACATTCTACAAGTTCACATAAAGTATGTTTCATTTTATAAAACCCCAACCTCAACTTGTCATAGTTTGAAAACTTGTGTTCATCTATTTGATATAAAACAAAACCCCTTGGATTTGGAGAACAAAAAATGAACCCTCTCTAATATATTGAGACAATTTCATCCAGGAATTGCATTTGCACTGTGAGTTTGCTTTCAAATCTCATATTTGTTTGTATTGATAAAACCTTACCAAAACCATACAATGTGCCCTTGTAAAGATTTTGTTTATCACACAAAAAGACAAGGACTGTATCTCAAATCTGTCATTATCATATCCTCCACTTGACGAAAACAAGAAACACCTTATAAAAGTAGATTTGGAATTTGGTTATATCAAAAGGTTTCTTCGCATATGTAGGGATAACTCTTTCCTTTGGAGACCATCTAACTAGGGCTTTGTGATACTACAAGTCATACTCCCTCAATCCACATTTGTTTTGCTTATACCTCATCGATAAGATCTTCAAAATGAATTGTTCCTTTGCTCCTACTCAATATAAATACTCCTCTCATTTTGTTAGCATCAAGCTTGAAGGTTGGCTCCCCATCCCAAGTCCAATCTACCATGTCTAGGTTGTGAAAACAATCGGATGCCAACACTCGCACAAGTCTAGTCCCATTGGTGGCGAATGGGAATTTGATGTTGCTTCTACTATGTATGGTGAAAAAGATATTTGCCTTGGTAAATTATAATGGGATCGCAATCAACCCTAGCATCCTCCAAATATTTCCACAAAGCATCTTTTACACTAGTGGTCTTATTATAGTTCTTTGTTATAAGGTAATAGATAACAATATTGCCTTCTCTCAGTTGGGAATTGAACTCGGGTTTTTCTTTCAATTTGATTTAAAATTAAAAAATAGTGACTACTTTGCAATTTTAATTCTACAACCAATCTTTAATCCCATAGCAAAATTGCCTTACAACATTAACTCTATAACTAATAGAAACCTCAAATACCCAGTCCCTCATATTTTAACATCTAAAACCCTAACCCCAAGGGCAATGGCAGAGCAGCCAACTCATCATAAAAACACTTCCAAATTGTCACAGCACACCTCGATTCATCCAACAATTCAAATTCTTGTGCGATAAGCTCCTTGATCACAATTGTTTGCTCCAGTCATGAGAATTATGTTTGCAATAACAAGAATGATTAGAAATCACACCTTTAGTCATCAAAATAGGGCCTAATTAATGTCAAATTAGGGTAGATAGCTTTTCCTTAACCTTGTTGACATTTGAATTTTCAAAAACCAAGGTACACTAAGTTAACCACTATGAATCTAAAAGGGCAAATGGACAGTCGTCAATTATTGCTTAAAAGATCAAATCATCTGAATATCTAGAGAACCCACTATGTGCACTACTTCGATCTTTGGATGTGCCAAAATTCCACTGTTACTGCTATGTGATGCCATCCTGCAAACATTTTGAGAGTGAATCAACAGTGAGTGGAACATCTGAACCTTTCAATGGACCCGTACTCATCTTTGGATATTCAAATATCAATCCTAGGTCTCCACATGGATAGCAAATCATGAAATTAACTAACAAATCAACGGTGCTTGATACATCTTCAGGAGATCTAAGATACATTAGTGTGTCCCCCTCCCATCTCTAGATATGTCGAAATTAGTAGAAGACTGCCATGTAAACTAACCATAAAACATGTTCTATGCATGTGGACCTGGAAGGAGAGTCCACCTAGAACAACTGTCACATTTCAACTTTTTCACGTTAGGTTTTTGCAACACATCATCCATTATGGACCATCTGAAAATTGTGATTGACCAGTTAATCTGATCTTCAGATATACTAAAACCAGTCAGCCGGTAGTCACAGTTTTTATCAACATCTAGAGATAGAAAGGTGACTGGCTAAAACAGTCCTGAGATATGCCGAAAAGGCACACTAAGCACTTCTAAATTAAAGCATAACCCAACAATAGGACCTTCCACATGACAGCACTGCTAATCAACTGACTGCTCCTTGACAAAGAGACTACTGGCACTTCCAGTTGTTATTACTTATCTACTCCACCTAGGTTCCCACTCTAAATTTTCAGTCCTCAGAATAGTCCTGACTGAAAGAAGGTACTTAAGAAAAAGAACAAGTATGCACAGTGGTTGCATGCAAGATCATCAGACATCCCAGCAAAATCCAGAGGTCAAACCTAATATTATTTGAGCATCAAGAACCAAAATCCAGGTAGAGCTACATGGTTTAAAATAGTAAAATAATCTAAATGCATAAATCAGAATTATCTAAAATAATGGATGACAAAATATTGAAATTAAAAAATGAACCATGAACTTCATATGTGTGATTTCCAGAAATGAGCGCATAATGCAAAAACTATTGTCCCGTGTTATTCATTGATCGTGCCGAACACTTTGTAAGGTTTATTATGATTCAATCATAAAGCCATGGTATATCTGTTCAGAAGAAAGAGCAATAAAAGCACAAGGCCAACCTTGTTTCAAACCATGCAATTGATGGAGACTTATGCATTGATGCACAAACAAATCATGCCTTCCACTTGCTTCTCACTTGTGTCAAATAAGATATCCAGGTATCCTAAGTAATTATATAAGTACAAAAATAAGAATATTCAATGAAAAATATGATTAAATTATGGAACAAGAAAATTCTTCTCCACAAGTTCCATGGGCATCTCTCCATAATTCTACAATTCCTCATTTTAGTTTCTCAAATAGTTTGTTTGCACTCTGCATTATACAAGGAGTAATATTAATTAAAATATAAAACTCCTTCCCATATGAAAAGAAAACAAATGAAAGCACAACAGACTTTGATCCCTAAATAGAATACTTACACATTTGTCAATACAATGCCAGTAATCAAAATACTGCCCAGTACAATGCTTATGCCCAGTTTCATCAGCTTCAATCCTCTTCACACATGCCTGCCAAAAGCAATTGTGTTTATTGTTGAAGGATAGCCAAAATCTAAATGAATATGGATTCACCCACTACACATGGATTTTCAATTATACCGCAACAAGTAATAGTTCCCAAGTTCTCATTACAAACTGCGTTAAGTCTAAGACTCCTAACATTTAACATTAAAACTAAGTGAAACAGAATACAGAAAAATACGATACCATCCATCACAAGTATTCATTAGTCTTTTGACTCAAACAACTATGGGAATGAAACCCCACAAAAATGATTGATGATTTTTAAGGCCATCTCACAAGAATAATGCACAACAAAATTACAAAGAATAAATTTCATGAGGCGTCACTAGTAGTCACCATACAAGAATAGATATATTATGATTAGCAAAATGAAAATCGGAACACAAATGGTCTGTGATTTTTGAAATATCCACCTATCCTAAAGAATTGAATGTCTTACCAGAATTGCAGAAAATCCTGTCTGGTACCCAAGTTACGAACAACCACAGAATATGTAATCGCTCTGTTGTAAAGAAGGCCTAGACATCCCCCATGACAAATAATAATAATTTAACCCTGCTACATCCAAAAGGTATACTCCTACTGTGCATTTCTTTTAAGTGTCTGTGTCAAAAATGTATCAAGCATGCATGTTCCCTCAGCTGACAAAAATATCTATACCAGCATACAGTATCAACATAGCAGCTCAAAAACCCACTTTAAAAACCTCTCTTTATGACACGGTATTCAAAATATGTGTTTGACTCATTAATCCCTTTAGTTTTTGTTCAATAATAATATATCTTATTTTGGTTTGTTCTTATTGGCTAGCATTAATATGCCATTAATATGAAATCCAGTCACATGCTGAATCTGTTCTTCATTATTGAGCTTCTCAAGAGATGACAATCTTTGCCAATATATCCTAACTTGTTGCAAAATAAACATTTATAGCTCCACCTTACACATGCCTATAATTCCTCCCCTTCATTACAAAACTATATTTCCCCAAAATGGCAAAATCTCCAGAAAATCAATATAAATTTAAATTCTATACAAAACTGCTGTCAAAATCAGAACTCCCCCAAAAATGCCTTTGTATGAAGAAAAGGTGTCCATTTGAATTTGTCTAGCAACATGAAGGCATCATATTATATTCACTTAAATATCAACAAGTGCTCAAGGAAGTGAAAAGAAAAAAGATCAAAAAAGGAAAAGTATTGTACATAGCAGCAAAAATCAATTTGGAAATAAATAGGCAAACCAAAAGATAAAAGTTTTTTTCAAAAAATTGGGATTTAATCAGGAAAAAATAAGATTTTCAAGAAATGCAGAAAAATTCAAAATAAAGTTTTAAAAAAAAAGAGAAAAACCTGCTGTTTTTTAAAATTTAAAGGCATTTTAATAGTATAGAAATATAGAGAGCACATAAAAATGACAGTTTACCCCATGAATTTGGAATATATAATTTTTTATTTATGTTCATTCCACTAATTACATTGCATTTCACATTGCATACTGCATAGTGCATAAATGATAACTAAATACTAATAGTTTTCAAATTTTCAATTACCATCTACAAGTCAGCCTACAAACTAAGTACAAAGTTTCAAAAAAATCAAATGTAGCCAAAGACTTTTGTTGTTACGAAGATAGCTACACTAGAGGATTGCAAGTATTGATGATGAACCTCCAAGATCAAAGCCTCTCCTAATTCCCTCAACCACATCACCATCAACCTTGACCTCCCTAAGGATATCAAAATCCTTAAGATTGAGAAGGACGTAATCATTTGCAATCCACTCAAAATTTGGATCGATCTTGTCAAGGTCAATTGGCTAGTGTTCCTCGGCAATGCCTGGTTTTTATCATATAGAAATTAGATTTGGCAATTGAAAGTGAAACACGACCATGATTACAATTTAGAATTACAATTGCAGATATTTCAGAATTCTAACCTCGAGCTTTCTTCAACTTCAAGCAGAGGTTCTGGTGAACAGATACCAAATCATTCATTCATTGCTGCATCAAACAGTTGTGTTTCTTGAGATGTATGTGTTAAAAAAACACCCCCAACTACACTCACATGCGTTGCACCCGCAGATTTGATCATATCTGATGCATCAACGGATTTTAGAAAGATCATGTCAATATTACAAGAGACAAGCAAGTTGATAAGAGTGTGGTTTCTTCTATCCATCCACTCATTTGACATTGCAATGCATCCAATCTTTGCCCACTCTAATCAATGTTCATTAACAACATTTGTATACATCTTTTACAGTGTCATTAAGCATAACAACCCTAAATGTTTCATACAATGGGTCTTTGAACCTAGGACTTGCAACTGCAATAGCATCCACCACACCTTGCCAATACAAAGGCTTAGCAGCATGGAACGGCAGGCTAGAGTAGTACCAGAAATTCCTAATCACCTTTTTGGCACCTATTTCTAGACATTTTTCCTCCATCTTGTACTCTCCATAATGATGTAGGATTCTAGTGAAGTATGAGGTGCAAAGAAGAATTAATGTTTCCTCCACCTATGTCTGGGCCACATGTTGTAGAAGTAGATGTCAATTGAGACCCCCTCAAAAATGGTTGTAGTGGTTGCACCTCCTCCAAAGAACCAGCCCTAACATCTAAAGAATTAGAACCGACTTATGTCCTAGTTCTTGAATTTTTGGTCTCGCTATCTGAAATTGCCTTAAGAGTTGTATGTGCCTGATACGTGATATTTGCCAGGGCATCTTTGCAAAGAATGGTGTCATGCTTTGCCTCCTTTGCCAAATTGCATTTCACCTTGTTCATACCCCAAACTGTAATGCAATATGTCCATGCTTAGTCTCTCTCACGCAACAGCATGATCAAACTTGTAAAAAAAAGTCTAAATTCAATATTTCATGTGTTTCAAGGTTATAACTTTTGCCTTTATCACTTCCAAAAGAAACCCTTATCACACCCACTTTTTGATATACCTAAATCCCCAAGGCCAAACTACCTAATATACCAAAGTGATGGTATGAAAGTGCAATTCTCTCAATATGCCAAACCTCTCAATACATCAAACCTTTATATATTTCTCACTTTCCTATATACTCGAACGTATGTGGAAGAGTAATTGTACATGGCAAAGAGATGTACGTGAGAGTAGAGTGGTATCGTAAAAATTGGAACATGAAAGGTGAAGGGTCTCATGTTTGTCTAATGCCATACCTACTCAGAAGGGGCAGTCTAGAGCACATAGGCACGGTCATCCTTTTGACACTACAATTGGTTAAACAAATCGCTAGAAGAAGAGAGAGAAAAAGATATGTAAAAGATAGAATTAATGCTTCTGGTAAAACTGTGTGTTGCTTTTTTGAGGCAAAAAAGCAACACACAGTTTTACCAGAAGCACTAATTCTATCAATATGGACTGTGGAAATATCATGACTGCTATGTAAAAGATGACAACTACAAGGAAAAGTATCTATAGTTTGATAACCACTCCAACCTCTATAACCCTCAAATATACCTTTGGGGCATCACTTTCCAAGGTGCATGAGAGTAATCTGGTTGAATGTTGTGTTTAGGACAACATAGAGGAGCTTAAGGACTAATTTTTTGCAATTGAGAATATTGGATTCCTTCCAAATGTTAGAACTTTAAAATGATATAAAGTAAATCACCTACAATGTTAAATGGCTGCTAAATTTAAACCCTAGCCCAAAAATCAGCATTTAGGGTTAGGTTTAGGCCTTTCTTGCTAATAAAAAAAAGCCTGACCTTTACGCTACTTGATAAAAAAAATTAGCATTTAGGGTTAGGATTAGGGTTAGGCTGTTTTAGGGCAACATTTGGGTTAAGATTATAAAAAAGCCCTAACCATCACTGAAGGCGCCTAATAATTTTTCATTGCTTACAATGACAATTAAGGCTATCTACAAACTATTTTGCTTTTTTTAAAAAGCCCTGACCCTCCTAACTCTAAATGTCAAAAAAAATCAACATTTAGAGTTAGGTGTTAGGGCCTTATTTGTAAAAAACACGAAAAGGAAGGGCATATGTTATAAGTTGTTTTTATAAAATGATGAAATAATAATTACATGTAGGCTAGTATGACCAATAGTATTACCAACTCTCCTCAAAGCACTACTCCACAATGTCAACAAATGAATGCAACAACTTCTAATGTTGTGGGTAGTCTACCAGCATAATCCCAAGATGGATCTCAACAAGCACCATATATAGCCTATTAAATCAACAAAGAACAAAATTATTGTTGCTTTTCGAATGGAAAAAACAGAAGCTATGTCTTTTTGCTTCAAACAGTAGATAATTCACACGACTGCAACCTTGGCAAATACAATGAAGCCGAGACACAAAGATAATTAGGTTTATATTTCAAGTGCCATTGATGAATGTCAATCACAGTTGGAAGAATTTGTAGAAATGTGTCATGAACTATCTATGAAGAGCTGCTGAGTAAAACTCAAGATAAAGTGCAATTTGGGTGGGAAAAAACATTAAAAAATTAGTGGGCCAATTTATTGAAAAAATCACAAATTAAAAATCAACTAAAATGGTCGTTCATGTTACTCGCAATTTTTTCACAGTTTATGCTTCTACTACTGTATACTTACAACCAAGTTCAAGGAGTACAAGAAACTTTAAGGGAGTGTTGAAGGAAGACCTACTGAGGAACTTGGACTATGGGAGCAGTTTATGGTTCTACTACTATATACTTACAAGCAAGTACAAGGAGTGCAAGAAACTTTTAAGGAAGTGTTAAAGGAAGAACTACTAAGGAACTTGGACTATGGGAGCAAATACTTCCAAAGGAACCAATAAGCATTTTCAACATACATAACAGTGAAGCTTCTCTATAGTGATAAACAGTGAAGCTTCTCTATGGTGATAGTAAATCTTTCAGATGTCAGTGTCTTTAGTAGTGCGAGTGAAGTTGAAAACAACACTTGGTTAACACATACATTGTATGGTTTTCAACCCCCAAGAAATAGTGATTGAAAAAAATAGGATGTGTTTGGAGATAATGAATAAAAGTTGTGGGCCCAGCTAAAGTCTAGAATCCAGTCCCATGTTCCCATGGAAGCATCCCTTAGGCCTAGACACCTATCCCAAATATCCATACTTAAGGAACGAGATGTACCACCCCATCCCCCTTTCTTTATTCAAAACTTGGAGGTCCCAAGGATGTTCGCTAGAAAGGGGGATGTCCCTTTCTTTTTTCCTAAAATTGGGGATGCCCTAGAATCCCAGGGACATCAAGTCATCCCCTTACACCTGCACCTTTTAAACAAAAAGAAAAAATGAAAAAGGCTTCCATGAGATTAGCGACTAAGATCAAACATTCTCTAGTGAAGTAGAGAGGACAGTGAGGAATATAGTTAGCCTTCCAAATTTAGCAAAGGTAAATTTATAGCACTCGTCTGCTGAAATGTGTCGCATGTAATTCCAATCCATTCTCACAAGAACTTGGAAAACTCGTTTCTCTCACAACTGAAGAAATTTCAATGTAGGCAACCGATGTCCTAATGTTCTTTGAACAAGAATTAATTCTTTAACATTGCAATCAATCACACAATAGTTAGAATTCCAAACAAAAAACACATACACAAATAATCACACCTTCAAATCAGCTTTATTCCTTTGAAAAATTTACAAGGAAACCTCTATAGAATGTACCAAAGACAATTGCACGGTATTTTATCATTGTGTTATATTTCTTCTATCTTGTGCCTATCTTTATACTATTAGCTAAAAACCTAATCGTCAAAAATCTCCTTTTCTCTTAAAAGGAGATGAGTTGAAAGATTTGGAAGATAAGTCTACATCATTCATGTATATCTACACTTATTAGATTTAATTAGCTAAAAAAGAGACTCACTTTTTCACTTAAGTGAATGCAAAATAGAATTAGCTCGAACCACTTCCAACACATTCACACTAAACGTGTACAAAAGTTCCTATCCGAGCTAAAAAACTCAACACTCTCTCTTAGCGAGGAAGGAATTCTGCACCAACCCAAGTTTGTCTCTGAAAGCTTCAAACTTCCCTTTTGCAAAGGACTTGGTCAGAATATCAACTATCTGCTGATCTATAGAAATATACCGGAGCTTAATTACTCCCTTTTGAATCCCGTCTCAAATAAAGTGATATCTAATCTATATATGCTTGGACCTGCCATGAAACACTAGATTCTTAAAGAGTTTGACACAACTCTGATTATCACAGTAAATGACCATGGAATCCAACTCCTGATCAAACAATCCTACAAACTCAGCAAATAAAATCTACTTTGCACTTTGCAATGAGCTTCTTCACACCTGTAATAAACAAGTCATCTACATACAACACCAAAATAAGCAAATCAGTCCCAACAATTATATAATATAGATTAGGATCTACTTCACTTTTGGTAAAGCCCATATTTTGCAAATATCCATCTATCATGGAATGTTTGAGTCCATACAAGGCTTTCTTAAGCCTGCAAACTTGGGATTCCTTCCCGTTTACTTCAAAGCCCGAAGGTTGCTCTATATACACTTATTCCTCAATGATACCATTAAGGAAAGTTGTCTTAACATCCATCTGATGTATCTTCCATCCCATAAATGAAACTAAAGACATAACTATTCTAATGAAAGTGTATCTGGCAACTAGAGCAAATGTCTCCTCATATTCCACCCCCTATTTATGAGAGAACCCTCTTACCACAAACCTCACTTTGAACTTCTCAATGCTGCCATCTGCAGCATGCTTGCTTTTATAAAGCCACATGGAACTCAAAACTGATTTCCCCTCCAATCTTGGCACAATGTTCCATACATCATTTTTCCTGATGGAGGTGTACTCCTTCACCATAGCATCCCTCCAAACATGTTGATCTACTGTTCCTGGAAGCTGGAAGGTTCTAAATATGTGATGTTGCTCATCAATGCCATGTAGTTTGGAACCTTCTTCGGAGGCCTACTCTCCCTGAATGTGTTCCTAGGAGACTCAACATGCTCCTGAGCATCCCTCAATGTCTATGTGAACCATCGAGGTCTCCTAACAGAAGTAGAAGGCGCTAAAGTCTCTTCTGAAGATTGTTGTTCTAAACTAGAAACAACAGTATCTTTAGAGACAAAGACTCAACCTTCGG
Source organism: Cunninghamia lanceolata (assembly GCA_027924645.1). NCBI lineage: Eukaryota > Viridiplantae > Streptophyta > Pinopsida > Cupressales > Cupressaceae > Cunninghamia > Cunninghamia lanceolata. The sequence goes on along the minus strand of BSBN01000185.1, from coordinate 1,457,916 downwards.
AATTTCCTGCTCCTCATTCTCTGTTACTGGAATGAGTTCATGAGACTTCCTAGATGTGAAGTCCTCAAACTTTACATCCCTGTTGACTACAACCTTCCTCTATTCTAGAATATAGACCCTATAGGACTTAGAATTTTACTGTAACCCACAAATAAACCCTTCTTGCTGGAAGGTTCCAACGTGGTCCTCTTCTCTACAGGTATGTGAAAATAAACTAGACAACCAAAGATGCAGAAGTGACTCACCTCTAGCTTCACACCAATGAATGTCTCCATTGGTGTCTTGTCCTCCAAGATCTTGTAAGGGCACCTGTTTTAGATGTAGATTGTTGTGTTGCATGCTTTTGCCCAAAGAAACATCGATGGGTCCTGGGTATGAATCATTGCCTTAGCAACCCCTATGATAGATCGAATTTTCCATTTTGCAACCCCATTATGTTGTGAGTTGTACGGAACAATTAGCTCCTTCTTGATCTCTACCTCCTTGCAAAAACCCTCGAACTCCTTGGAGGTATACCCACCACCATTGACCGATCTCAAGACTTTGATCTTCTTCCCTGTCTAATTTTTAACTAAAGCCTTGAACTCCTCAAACCTGCTAAAGACTTCATCCTTGGTCTTTAAGAAATAGATCCAAGTTAGGCAAAGAGCCACTCAAGCGAAGTTATGGTGATGGCTCAGCCAAAGAGCGGCAAAGGAGTAGTGAGCTAGTGTTGTGCCACTAGAATGACCACTGGAAGTTGGCCACCAACCACCAATGTTTGTACTAGCAAGCGCTGTATGGAAGGTGGCAAGGGGAGAGCCCTGTCCTTACCACCGCTACAGTGGCAAGTGGGGACAAGCCTTGTCATAGCAAGGATTAAATACTACCCTTTTTTAAAAACAAAACTTTTGTACTTTGATTTTTTTTGTATAGTTTTTTTATTTTTGTTTTTTAAATGAAAAAATGCAATAAAAGGCCTCTTACGCTTCAACTACTTCAAATCTGACAAATTTTATGTCAATTCATAGGTTTCTAGGTCTTCCAAACACAATGGCATGATCTGTTTTTTTAACTCATTTCATACCTCCAGTTGGCCAACTTCAAGTTGCCCTTCGAACAAAATAAAAGTGGATCCTAGCTAATTTGGTTGTTCTGGACACAATGATGAGCTTAGAATGACTCAACTAATCATTAAATATGTCTGAACCTCAAATCTACTTGTCCCCATTACCCATAAATGAACTAGACCTATGACATCATGGCTCCAATACCAAATTAGAATTTTGCATAAACAATAATTCTACCTAGGACCTAATGTGAAGTAGAGAGGACAAATTCAAATTAGAGAATAAAGATATTTTATATTCAATATAATGGAGCAAATTACAAAGAATAAAATACAAATATATAGGCTTCTTGGATGCATGAATCAAGGAGATGACATGTTCAAGAGGTATGAGTTAACTCAATCTAATTGAGACAGAGGTGGACTTGATTAAATAAAGGCAGCACCTAACTACACCATTAATTGAGGATTAATGAGGCCATGGTGGCACTTGTGTACCTCAAGTCACAATGAACACATGTCATTATAAGCTACCTAGGTCAAGGTAATTAAATATTACTAATATCCTAACTTAATTAACTAGGTGCAATATTACACTTAGGATAAACACTATCCTAGGTGAAGTATAATATATACACCAACACTTTGTGTTGAGCTTCTACAAAAAGTCCTCATGGATGAAGCCCTACAATACACCTAGGCATCATTCTCCAATCCCTGTGAATCAAGGATACATTTTACCAAGCTCAACACCACAAGGTTTGAGTAGTTAAAAAATCATCTTTAAGCGCCAATTAGAGACCCCAAAAATAAGCTCCTAGGATTTAGTGCCTTTGCAGGCCATGACAAAGCCAAACCATAGTTCCATAACATTTCGAAATGGGGGGGCTAGCAAACCAAGGGCCTTGATTTGGAGACAACGGGAGGATGGGGATCTAGGGGGGTGCCTAGCGGGGTTGAAGGTAAATGACCCTCGCAAGGGTTTGGGGTCATAGTATATGGTGGGGTCAAGGGGCCAAGCCCCTACAACCAAACCCAAATTAAGGCCTTCCAGACAATGCAGACCTTCATAAATAATCTTCATTCCTCAAAGAACTAACAATGAGGCTAAATCTAACCAATCAAAATGATGAGGGCTACAAAAATTTTATAGCTTTTTTTGAGTGTTTAGGGTATGGGTGGGGCCCGTTAGACTATTAGATTTAGGGTTAGTGGCCCAAAATTTTAAAAAAATGCCTCCTTTAAACGAAACAATTTTTTAAAGTGACAAACATGGGGGATGGCTACAAGTTTCTAGTATGTTTAAAGGACGTGGCAAAGTTTCCTAAGGAAACTACAGATGTGCCAACATGCCATTAGGGGGCACGCCTCAAAAATGTCCCCTCTCTAAAGGAGACATCTCAAGGACATCTCCTACCTATTGATGGTGAGGGGGGCACGATAGAGGGGCATTCCCTAGCACCTCACCATCCCAACAACATCCACATCTCTAGAAACGACAAATTTTAGAGAGGGGCGCATCCTCATGGAACACTAACCCAAAAAAAAGTCCCTACCAAACCCACCACAAGCATGCACCCACAATAGAAAAAAACTAACGCAAGAAGAACCAAAGCCACCAAAAACTTGCCAAAGAGTGAACCAAACACTATTGGCAAAGTCACAACAAGATATCTTATGTAGGGCTTCACACATATCAAGAGTCAGGCCATAAATCCAACACAAGCCTCCTCACATGAACCAACATTGGCAAAAGCGATCACAAAAAATAAGGAGAATGGGAAATAATTATAAAGGGAGATTGAGAAATCATTAAACCAACAACCTTTCTCAGACACAAACAAATACACTTTAAGGCATAACCAAACCAAGGCTCAAACATCCAAAGATGCACCTCAACCTAGTGAGGGCATAGACTAAGTAATAAAAGAGCACATTAGTGTATGCACCTTATCGAATGTCAAGTTTAATATATAGAATTATCTAAAGAGCAACTCAAAATGTTTCTTCTACCAAACCTTGTTATTAAAGAAGTTATCTAAATTCTTAAAATAGACATCATGTTCATCTACATTGACAATTAAAAGATCACAATTGTGCCTCATTGCATGCATGACTAATAGATTAAAATATAGGAAATTATTAAAGCAAAGAACCAAAAAAATGCAAATTTATCATTGTCAATCACATTAAATTGCAACTTGGCCTACAATCCGAGTAAATCAATTAAAAAATAGTGAGTTTCTCAGTTTCTTGGTCAAACACATTTTGAACAAATAAATTGGGTTTTTAGGTCTTTCATTATGTCGCAATTTTTGAAAACCCGACCCCTAACCTAATTTTTCCCAATTAAATTGAGTTAATTGAAAAAAAAATTATCTTTTGGTTTGTCAATTTATTCCCAAGAAAGATTTTTGCTACAGTAATTAAAGGAGCATATGATTGAGTAATATTGGGGAATGTCAACTTGCCTCTTAAATTCATACAACCAAAACCAACTCGAAATCTTTCTTCTAGCACGGCTTGTTAAATTAAAATAAGTTACATAAATTATTGCAATAGCAATAAAATAACATGTGTGTGCACATTATCAAATAGCAAGCTTAATACATAGAGTTATTTAAAAAAAGCAACTCAAAATATTTCATCTACAAGCCTTGTATAAGAAGTTATTCTAAATTCTTAAACTAGCCTTACTATACATCTACATTGAAGTGATTAAAGTACAAATTTGTGCATGAACTTTATCAAATGATATATTTCCCAAGGAATTTTGACTTCCCACTTGTTATCCTTAAAATTTGTCGAAGGCAAATTTGTAAGGAGCAGCTCATGGGACTAAGTCCCTCCTCTATTATTAAGGGAGGTTTCCTTTATTGAACACTTATGAAAATTGTACAAATGATGACATATAAAATATATTTATATATTTACACATTTGCTTATAGAAAGATAGAACATTCAAATACATGCAAAGCAAAATGACATTGGGAAGAGGAATAAGCCAAGTTCCTCTTAGTAGTGTTGAAGTATTGGTGTGTAATGTCCCCTTTTAGGATATTCCTGATTTCTTTACCTACATACAATAATAATCACTAGAAAAGGACATTAGAAATATTAAAGATCAATAAATTAGATAATATTCAATTCACAGCATCATTTATATTAAATTCATCTATCATTCATATTAAACTCATCTATCATAGCATAATTAATAATGAGATCAATACTTAATAACATAAATAATGAGATCAAATCATCATAGCATTAACCAATATTTAGTTCAATCCATAACACAATTCCTCAAGCCAATCACATATTGAATCTCCCAGGAGTGTTAGTAAATAACAATATTGTCGAGAGCATGAAAGGGGTCAGTCCACCTAACATCTTCTAGTTCACCTTGGAGGCTGGCCGTCCTCCTTGATCAAGCCCAGGAGCACTTAGTCGCCTCCCAGCCCACAAGTGTCTCATCTCGGGGTGGCATGCTTGATAAGATGCATGAAGACTGCTATTCAACAAGCCCGAGAGCACTCATAAGCCTCCCGGCCCACGAGCACTCATAAGCCTCCCGGCCCACGAGCAACTAACTCAAGGTGGCATACTTGATGGAGGGGCCTATCGGTACTTCATCATCTCGTGAACCCCGAAAGGACCATCATTTCCTAGTTACTAACATCACCTTATTTCAATTGTATTGCTTGGAATTGGTAAGATTGATATATGTACCTCTTGATGGATTCCAATCTGCTGTTATAAATATTACATAAATAATATATCACTACTGATATATTCCTTTCTGCCTTATAACATCACCTTATTTCAATTGTATTGCTTGGGAATTGGTATGATTGATATATGTACCTCTTGATGGATTCCAATCTGCTGTTATAAATATTACATAAATAAATATATCACTACTGATATATTCCTTTCTGCTTTATATATATATATTCTTCCTTTATTTCTGCTTTTATAGTCCAATGATCATTCTTGTTCCATGCCGTCAAACCTTCCCATCATTTGCTTCTTATACCTTCACAAAGGATATGTCTTTAATGAATGAATATGTCTTTTCACCAAAGACACAACTCCTCAACAAATCATACCTCCTCCAAATTAGTCGCTGCCCTTCATAATACAATGCTGCTCTTCTTAATAAAATCACACCTTTTAATCACTGCCTTTGTTTACTAATTCAATTCGCTGCACAATTAATTGCAGATTGCACCACATATAAAGTTCTTTGAAATCGCATTTATTTTATTTTTTATTCCAGCGCACATCTTGACCCATTTACACATATCTTGACGCTATATTTCTATATAGTCGGCCATATATCATTCTCAAAAGGTCGGCCTTTATTTAACTTTTTTTAGGAGTCAGCCAAGAGTGGCAGGAAGTTGGCTTCTGATGTTTATGTAAATTAAATCTTTAATTTAATTTAAACTCTTACTTGCTTTCTTATTAATCGATCTCCTTGTTTTTAATTCCCACGAACTAGATCTATGCTGCGAGGGATATGACATGGTGCCAAAGTTCCCTCGAAACAAGAGAACCAAGTAGGATTCATCCAGTTCCGTACACCAACAAACATATAGTCCTATAGAAATAAACAAAGAATCTACAAGATGGTAATCTTTCACAAAGATAAAACTTTCCAAAGCTTAAAGTTAAAAACTTTGCAAGGGTTTTCTATTTAATTTCCAAAATACTGTTGCAAGATATTACAAACATCTCCTCAAAGTCTCTCCTTTATTGATGCTTGAAAAGATTCTCACAAATGAGGAGGAATACCCATTTTATAACATTTTGGGGTAGTTGCAAGTTATAACTAACATGTAACCACTCCATAACTACCTCATCCACTTTAAACCCTAAAGTAACTTAAGTGAATTAAATCACTTTAAAATTATAAAGTGGGCCCCATCATACAAAAGCAAAAAAGTCACTTTCAAATTATAAAACTCGTGGTGAGGCCATTGATCATCAATGCAAAATTAGAAACCTCAATTAATTTTGCTCCCTAATCGGCTTGACAGTGGTCCCTGGAATACATCCTTAGAGGACCTGGCATATGCAATCACATCCACACATTTTTATGTAGTATGCTTTTTGAAGGCAGTGCCTAATGCCATGTGACAAGACCTTGTCTTTGAATTTCCCAGCAAAAATTTGTCAATGCCGCATTAATATTATCATATAGACTGATCAACTAAACAACATGGCAATGCCACTAAACCTTATCACATTGAAGGCCATAGTACATTGAAACTGCAGACCATTCAAAGTAACCACTAGCAATGAGAAGAGTCAGAAGACCATGATCTTAACTGCCATCGCAACCGTTTAGAGACCCTGCTAAGGAGGCCAACACCTCCACTTTGACAACAACCATTATGCAGAGCATAAAATCTGCATTACCAACATCTCTAAAAAAACTTATGCCACTACTTGTGAAAGAATAATGGCATTATTTTCTCAAGTCTATTTGAAGGTCTAGTCCTTTGCTTGAAAAGATTATAGTTTATGTTCCAAAACCACTCAAGACTAAAACAAATGCCCACGTCACTTATATTCATTTGTCCTTCAAATTGATTTTGTAGCTATGTCAAGTCTACTACAATCTTCATTTTCTACTAAAAAGAGATCATTTCTTCTCTTTTAAGGCCATGGATTCTCCCTAGGTCTCACTTGGAGCCGATCTCAGTGCTATTATTCTTCCATTGCAAGACTTTAATCGCTACTTGATTTCCATATTTTAATGTCTTAAAGGGGCTTGTGGAGATCTCTTTAACAATTATCAACTGCATGCAGGACCTAAATATTCTTCCACGGTTGATTTGTGAGTTTGCACACTATGCAAGCAAGCTAGTTGTGCTCCCTTCTAGCACCTTCTCAATGCTCGGTCACGACATTGCAAGAGCTCCTCCTCTTCTTTTGTTTGTTACTCAACATTCAAGGACAATATGATATTCAACACTTTCATCACTGTGAATCGTGATCATAAGGTCATGACTCCATCTTTGCAATCCTCAAATTCCTAGCCACACTACTTGTTTATCAGTTGCTCCTCTCTTGTTCTCCTGCCCTTTGCCATTCAATGTCATGCCTTCAAACAACTTCGAACCATGTGAAAGACTCTATCAAGGAGAAGGATTTTGGTTCAAATAAGCAATGAGCTAGGTGATATTCACTTAATCAAAAGTTATAACTGATTACAATACATGCAGAGAATCATATGAATCCACATGTCCTTCATTATTATGTGTATGGAAAATCAATAATGAGTGGAGGGCAGAAGCAAAAAATGAATAGTCTTCAAAGTGTCATATCGCTATCATTCATCCCCTTTGCTTATATTTATAATCAACATTACTTTTGGTGGGGATGGAGAGAAACATATGTGCCATTTAGATGCTTTTTATGGCCTTCATTTAAAGTATGCATGTACACTCCTACTTGGCACCTATGATTTCTTTTTGCTTCCTAAATCATATCATTTAAAGGTTAAGGCAGGGTGGCAGAGACAAAAATAAACAATGTTTTATTAGTGCAGGCAGCACGTTTCACCTTTGCCTCAACATGCAAGCTACACCATGCGGTGGGAAAACATGACCAGATTGAACGACATTTAGCAAATGTTGCTTGCCACATTGGTAACAAATATGCAAATATAGTTGCAAGTGGGGGATAAATCATTTCTTTGTCCATCACCTTTTATCATTACTCCCTGCTCAACATCCTGCTCAGCCTTGCAATATGAAGGAGAACTTATAAATGTGAACAAAGCATATTGTTATAAAGTGCTAGACTTTATAAGATTATTACTTTATTTGTATCAACTTTGCCCTTTATTGTCATATGTTTTATGGCACTTGCAACTGACTGAAAGAGTGTGTCACCAGATTAGAGGACTCTAGATCAATATTAACTTCTATTACAACCATGGACTCACATAAACTTATGACAAACACCAAGAAGACCTGATGGAAATTACATGAATGCAAATAATCAACTTCCATAGATATCCATATGACCATGCGACATAGCATTTAAAGGACATTAAGATGACTTTTAGGCATGACATTGCAAGATGTCAAAAATAGTTACCGCAATCAACTCAACAAGTAGTATGCAAAACTGGTGGTTAATGGTTCTTAAATTTAGATCAACCAAAAGCGACTCAAAATGTTTCTTCTAGCAAACCTCACTAGTAAAGTTATCCAAATTCTTGCAATAGCCTTAGTATTCATCGGCATTTAAGCCATAAAAAAACACGCATGTGAGCCCTCTTTAACAAATATTAGGCATGTGTAGCTCACTAGTACAGATGAATGATGCCTCTTCTTTAATAAGCATTTTTGGATGAAAAATATTCTCTGTCACTTTGCTGAGTTTAATTTTGTACAAATAATGCCTATCCGATGTATATCCATGGAGACAACGTAAAAATATCAATCTTCAGGCATAAGAACAGAAAGGAGTTCAGAAGGGTGTCAGGGTGTCTATCTTTTAGTCTATCTAACATTCATTGTTCTAACTTCTAAGAGTGTAACAAAAAACTTCCAAGAACGTTTTACTCAGTGCAAAATGTTTGCTTCAAATTAATGTTCACTCCAATCCAAAAATAAGTTATCACGTCCAACCAGAAGCAGAGAGCACCTGCATCAAGAGGAACAATAAAGCTATGACTGAATTCATGTGAATAAATGAAATACCTGATATTGAAGAAGTGGTTTCACACACTTTGGCTTGCAAGATTCTTCAATTTCATGTTTGGGATCAACAGGCTCTTCATCCGACCTGAAATAAATTGATAAGCAAAATCAGCAACATAAATGATTGAACTTGAAGTATCCATCTTAATTAGTTTGGATTCATTGTATAACACAAGACCAATAATATTTATTACACACTTAAATTATTTGTGGCAAGATTATTAAGTTGGACAGTCAAACTCTATCCAAGAGGTGTTTCGGCTTATGACATGCAGAGCTCTGAAATGTTTTGTTATATGTCTCTAAATTGTTTATGGCAAAGTTACAGTTAAATGAACGTAATTAATGAAATCATTGGTTAATCAAATTATTTAATATGGTACAGAAGTTAAAACCTGCTATAGATGGCACCAATACAGTTCGGTAAATCACCTGGGCTACAACCAGTTACTGTTTGAGTATCCCAGATATGTCTTTACATGTACAGATATGTCCCTTGAAGAGAACAAATCAAGCTGGATAGAAAAAAGGGAAACTGAAAAACATATTTGAAGGGAAAACAATGCAAGCCCAAGCATAGTGCTGAGGCAGGCAGGCAGCAGCATGGTGGAAAAGAGAAAACAAAAATCCAAAACATCTCATTCTTAAGCTGAGTTCCATGCAGTCACCAGAGCTCTTTCGACCCCAGATTCTCAAATTCAATGGAGCTTACCAGGTCATATTTCTCATGATTATCTTTTGGAAGCATATGAAGTTTGTTTGCATAGAAGATACCAGAGTCATTCAATTATAATATGATTAACTTCATGTAATGAATCAACCATTACCATCTCTATGCATCATTTGTCACTCCTAAACAATTGAGAACACCCAAATGTCAGCCATTCCTACTTCCAGCACTCAATTTTACAAAACCAGCTAAGGGAAACCAAACTACAAACCATCAAAAGGATATCATGCACTGCAGGGAGCCAATTATAGGAATCAAATCCTAAATCAAAGGCTTGAATGATGGATAGAATTTGACGTATTAGAACAGGATGCACATGTTGCTCTCTGGTATCTGAAACTTTCTTTTCACATTAGAAAGTTGAACAGCTAGCCCCAATTCGCTTAAAGCTATTATATTGACTATTGCTCAGAGAAAGCATTAAGATGGTTTTTATTTTTAGAGCCAACATTCCCCTCTTGGGAGTAGACCTCTATCAACTCCATGAGCATTTGGAGTTTCTGTGGTACAACATTATCTAATCTCATTTTAGGGCTCAACTGTGTGTTGTTCTTCCATGAGTCATTGCTTCGCTTGCATGTCTCTCGTGAGCGAACAACTCTTCAGTGACCCATCTCATAAGTTCACAACAGTCAACCTCTCCCAATTTGGTTCATATTTTATCACAATATTTGAAAACAACCTTAAGCACATTAAATATAGTCAAACTCTCCACCCTAAGGAAGAAATTTTCCTTGAAAATCCATTGTGTAGGTGTCTTTAACATGCTACTACTTTTCACAAGCTTGCAACACAACCTAAAGCCTGCTACCTAGAATAGTAAAATCACATCAAGGCGTCATGTCCCCTTTTTCCCGTCATTAGTTTATTGCTATTATTAATTAAAATAGTGTGGTTCAACAATATATATATAAGGTGGTGCTTAACTGGGCCCTTGGGTCTCACTGAAAAACAGGTATAAAGGCAAGTTCCTTGGATCATTTGAAGGCATCCAGTTTTTGTGACATTGATTGAATTTTGAAATTGAATAAGACAGCAAACAGGGACGAAAACCCCTGAACTGGCATACTTGATGTTTGGATGAAAACCCACTCCTCAGTCTTTGGCAATTCTGCTCAGAACTTGTAGTGATCTGATCGGGAAATTGGTTCTTTTTTTAGGGGCGCATAATTGGAAGGAAAAATCCGAGAGCTCAATAACTGGCAAAGATTGAAACACTTTGTGCAGGGCGCATCTTTCTTCATCCTATCACTACTGTGAGTAGAAGATTCATTACAGGTGTAGGCATGAAGTATCCAGGCAGGGCACAACTCTCTTTTCAGTCTATATCTGCTGTGAAGATCAAGCTGCGTCGCCTTTCAGGAAGATTGAGCCATTTGGGGAGCATTGAAAAGGGTTACACTCATAGCATTAAGTATAGACAGCAGCTGGGGAGGCGAATCCCAATATACAGAATTGATTATTGAGCTTGGTTCATCCAATCACTGAGTCACAGCAATCTATCCACCATTTGAGACAGCAAATCTTATCACCAATCTGGGCAGGAATCACACCCAGCTAGCATCTGTTTTCATTGCTGTAGCAAATCCAAGCCAGCGTATCCAAAATTTCAGCATCCTGGGTAGTCTTATCAGTCAAAAGACTCCTATAGACAAGTCAGCCCAGCACAACAGCAATCCAAGGATCAGATCCAGTGAACAGAAGGAACCGGTTCATAGTTGCAGGCAGGTGGACTGCAAATATTGCAATCCTTAAGTCATTGTTTGCATACTAATACAGATTGTTAAAAACTGAGGCCTTATCAGATTATTGTATTTTGCATTATACTATTCAATTTGTATAAGGAAGGATTGGGTGCATTACATTTCTGGTTGGTTAATGTTTTTTTTTTCTGAGAATTAAAGAAGTCGTCTATAGATCCTATTTGATACATTTATGCTGTGGATACTGTCATACTTAAGGAGTATTTGGAAACAACAAACTGTAATTCTGGAACCCGAAATCCCTCTGGGATATTACACAAGGAACGTCAATCTCTCGACCCTAAGAAACCTTCCATCGAAACCCATCCTGTAGGTTTTTAATATCTACAGCATTTTCAAAATCTTGAAATCACAACCTCGAGGCTGGTACTTAAATCTGAAATTAAATTAAATTTTGAAAGAGGATTGGACAATTCATTTTAAAACTGAGAACATATAGAGACAGTTTTTAAAACAAGTAAACATCCATTAACAGACCCTAAAAACCAGTTCGGCGAAAGGAAGTTGAATGTCATTTCATTATCACGATCAACACACCTAACCCTAATCTAAAATCCCTCACATTTCCACAGATCATGGTTTGGCAACCAAATGAAATACCCGAAACCTATCAAACTAAGAACCCAAAACAATCCAACAAATTAATAAAGAAGCAACTCCTCACATCAAAAACCCATTTAATTTATTAAAAAACGACAACAATCGAGCAAATAAATAAAGAACACATCGCTCAGATCAAAAGCCCGTTAGACATACATAAAAAAATACCAGAACCGTCAAACAACTAAATACAGAACTCTGTAATCGCATCAAGAACCAAAAATTCTATTAACCCCAAACAATCTAACAAATAGAGACAACGCCCATTTCTTCGATCAAAACTCAGAAGAATCGAAAATCAAGGTTTATTGAATTATTCTAACCATGTTGAGTTCTCTTATGAACAATGAGCAGTAATTGAAAACAAAAACAAAACAGAGACTAAAAAAGCAGGAGTTTTCGTTTCCCTGGGGTACTTACATTGTAAGCGATAGGAGGAATGCACCCAAGAATACCTAGAATTTCTTCTCCTCCGCAAGGGCGAGCCTTGTCCTTCACTTTTTCCCTGAGAACATAGCTCAAAAAAATTTAATTCCAATGTATAGATGGTCAAATCCGGCTCTCATTGGAATTGTTCTCTATTCTTTCCTCGTTTAAGAAAATAAAACCCTTTTCCATAAATCTAGGCCAATTAAATAGATGCAATTAATAACCAAATAATTAGAATAGACTTCCTTAAAGTTGGGAAATTTCTTTTATATATTGCCTTATAGCCTTTCTCATATGCACATCAATGGAAGTCTTGGTTATGCCTTGCTTTTCAATTCTTTCTTATTCACATAAAAAGTTATGAGACAACAAATATAACTATAACTAGCAATCGCAGTGTAGTGTGTAATGGGTACGTTGTGGAATGTTGAAGAGAGTTTTAAATTGGATGGTTAGGAAGAACAGTTTTGAACATATAAAGTATCAAAAACGGTAAAATTAAAATGTAGCTCGCCTCACGTGTATGACATAAAATCGAAAGTGCAATCATTGAAACTGATATAGTAATTTTATAACCCTTAGTAATATGATGTGATTCATAATTTTGTGTGGAGGTATAAAGGAACATTGGCATTCAAGGATGATTTAGACAACTTAGTAATCACTTTTAAATTGTAGCTGAACAATATGAGCCTTTAAATATAACAAGTAGAGAAACAATTTCACAACATTGAAATAGGCACATTGTAAGCATGGATATTTCAGGACATGGGAATGGAAGCCAAATAAACATTATGCACCTTTTAGAAATAATGTGTTGGCGAAATATCAATGTGTTAAGCATTGCAAAAATGTGTCAAAAAGTTATGTCTTTGAGAGGGTATGCATAAACAATAAATAAGAGGGAATGATTTTTAAATCGATTTTTTATTTTAAATAGTGCATTATAGTTTAGTAAGCATGTTACAATAGATAGGCTATTAAGGCTCATACTTACAAATTCACATTATGAACAATCTCACAAAATTTAACAAAAACTTTCCAAAAAAGTACACAACCCTGAAAGTCATAACTTACTACAACTGTCCAACCTTATAATACTAACATTAAACGAGAGTTTTGTCCAGACTAAAGATGAACATATCACTATAGAACATTACAACATTAATTATCAGTATCCTCCTTAGCATTTGACCTTATATTTCCCTGCACATTCAAATTTACAGCAGCGGGATCATCAATATTAGTATAAGTGAATTCTTTCATATTCAAGTGGTCATCATCATTTTCATTATCATTATGGCCAAAACGCGTGCTCACATTTCCTCTTGTCTCCGTCTTGGAAAAACAGTGGAACATAGGATGACGATTTTATGTCTAGATTTTTATTCATTGCCTATTTTATTATTCCCTGTCATGTTAACTAATAATTACTCTTCTTGGCCATAATGACAGAATATATAAAATTTGGAACATGTAAAGTGCAGATTGTGTATACTATTTTTTTGTATGAATCTCATCTTTTCAATTTCCAACCAAAGAAGGCAAAAACATAGTTTGAATTTTGAACAAGAATGCTTTAAATATATGTGGTTTACAGTGCAACATGGCTCCATAATTTCAAAGGTTGCGGCAATTTTTGCCATGCATCACTCCACAACATTGTTAAGATGGAAAAAATTACATGGACAAGAATTTAGTCGTATAAAACTTAATCTGCTAAGATATTTGTGCAATGAACTTTGATAGAGCTGAATTTGGCAATTGTGGAGCCTTCCCGCTTGCAACGTTCCCCCCCACAATGCTTTCATATTTAATGCTTTTTGGAGGACAACAATTAAAAAAAGGAAATTCTAAAAATATACAAAATTTGAACTATTCATATGATAAGGCTTCCTTTAAGTATTTATAGTGCAACATATGATAAGGCTTCCTTGTTTGAATTTTGAACAAGAATGCTTTAAATATATGTGGTTTACAATGCATGGCTCCATAATTTTGAAGCTTGCAGCAATTTTTGCCACACATCACTCCACAACATTGTCTAGATGGAAAAAATTACATGGACACGAATTTAGCCATAAAAAACTTAATCTGCTAAGATATTTGTGTAGCTAACTTCAAAAGAGTTGAATTTGGCAATTGTGGAGCCTTCCCTCCTGCAATGTCCCCCCCCCAATGCTTTCTTATTTAATGATTTTTGAAGGACAATGTTTTGTATGAAAAATGAGAATGACAATAGCTAGAATATGAACTAGATCAAACGCTTTTCCATATAACATTTAAGGACAAGGCCGTACCAAATCACTACCAAATGAAGGAGGACTTAGCTACTGACCTTGGATTCTTGTATGCTATAGATGGATAAGATTTAATTTAGTCTTTTTCTCAAAACCCTAGGATAACAATGCATGAAAACCTTAGTTTTACAATGATTTGCTTATAACGAAGAAAATATGACAGAAACCCAGAAACTAATTACATAGAGATAATCAAGGGAATGATAAAACATGTCTCTAGAAAGAAAAGGTGTTGAAGGACCTCAGTGTACCGCCCAGGTCCCAACTAAAGGAATTAGCCGGAGGTGTAAACTAGAAAGTTGTTCTAGATGTTGTCTTGATGCTAGATCCAAACCCAGAAGAGGTAGGAGGACCAGGATGACTCTGCCTAGGTCCTTGATGAAGGAATATTTTGTAATAGTCTTCAGATCCCTAAACACTAATCTACACTCAGTCTTCCTATAGCTCTGTATTTTCTAGATCTCACTCATGTAACCTGCACACAAGAAGATAAAAAGGGGTTTGGGGGTTATGGTGTTTAGGGACTTGCCTCAGTCAAATCCTGGGATAGAATTCAAGCTTCCCAACACCGTTAATTGATAAATAGTTTGTGCCCTCGTGGGGCTAGAGGCTGAAATAATGATAATATGATGATTCAAATGATGATAAATAAATAATGATATCACCTATGTGATGAACCCTTAGAATGATGAAGATCCTTCAACTACTAAGGAGGATAGATGATGGCTCCATATCTACAACAACACACAATATCAATACATAAATCTACTCTAGCATCACAATGAATGTTCTTGCTTGCTTCACTTCAAGATCTCAAGTTAGCTATCTCCATCTAGGTTAATAGTGAACTCAAAAACACACTTATACATGCTTTCCCACTTACAATCGATAATTCAAACCAAATGAGTCGACAAGGAGAAACCTATAGTGAGGTGCAAGGCTGACATACACTTGAATTAGCCCCTAACAAAATAGAGGGACCTGGGCAGTACCACCCAGGTCCTTTAGCCTCCTTTGGGTCAGCGGTAAGATAAATCAAGTGGCCTACATTCCAATTTCAACTTGGTGTCAGGCAATTCTACATCGGGAGAAACATTTTGAAGATATAATTCAATCAAGGGACCTAGGAGCTAAATAAGGAGGTAAAAAGACATGTGGACACTTTTTACTCCTTAACATACAACAATTAAATAAAGGAAAATCTAAAAATATATGGAATTTGAACTATTCATATGATAAGATTTCCACTCTATTCATTATATTCACTATATTCATTATATAACTGCATGCATGACATTAGAGTTGAATTCGCAATAAACATGATTCAACATACAAATTAACAAAATTTAATTGTTATCATTTGTAATTTCATTGTCAATGTGCATATACAAATCTAGAAAATCTGATAAATAATATATTCCATAATTTAGGGCACATTTCTTGATTGGGCATTGTATTAAGTTGGCAGCCATAACTTTTTCTCTCTTTAAATCACCTTTAAATTTTGTTTAAATAGTTTTTAATGCTTAGACAACTAACAACCATGGTTCCATATCAATCCCTTTTGAGGTTAATAGGTCTCAGCAACTTTGATGAGTTTTGCAAGCTAGGTACTTCATGGAAGTTGCAGTCGTATCCTTATTGTCATTTACAGGATGCTGCAATAGGGAGGGAGAGAAGGAAATTATCAGTGCAATTTGTTGGGCACAGGAAAGGAATTCAACAGTTGTAGACATGTTTCAAATAATTCTAGATTGTCCTCATTTTAGCCCCTCTCACTCACTTTTCATGGAGGATATGTTGGTAATTTCTATCACATTAAAAAACCTAATAGATTGCAATGGGTTTAAGAACAATATTTTGTGCAACAGGGATTTGGCGTGCCTATTATCATACTGACGCTACTTAGAATTAAGAAATGTGGGAGAGATTTGCTATATTTAATTTTATTTTCTTGATTTGTGTCTGTCATGGGTCTGATATAATATATATGAAACAAAAGGATGAAATTGACCTATACATCTAATTCAAAAGAGTAACGGGGATCTAAATTTATCAAAATGGGTGGTAGCATATAGAAAGACATTTAAGTGTGAATGATAATGGCAACCTCCAAGAAGAAAGAAATAATATTAATGTCCATGAATGACCAACATAGTTCAATGAGACTCGAAATACAGAGAGTTACATAGGTAATCAAGAGTGCCTACAACCAAATGTGAATTATCTAAAATTAACACTGGAAGTGATGAAATGAAATAAGACTTGGGATGAACCTCAATGGTTAATACTTAGATAAGTCAGTATGTGCTATGCACAAAAACCATATAACAGAGGAAATCCCCTAATGAAAATTGAGTCAAGAGAATCCTTTTGGATCACCACAAAAAGGCTAATATAGATTTTGATAGTGTCCTTAGGTTAATGACCTAGGCTAAGATGGCTTGCCTAGACAATCATAGGCGAAAGCAAGAGTGATTGGATTGCTTTTAGGCATCAATTTTACTTGTCAGTGGAAAACTAAAAGTTTGAGTAATTTCTCTTGGAGTTGATATCTTAAATTAGATTTCAAGTAGTAAGGTGTCTTTGCATCTTTCTTATTACAGTTATATCCCCATAAAGTTTATGCATTTTTTCATAATATTGTTTTTTTTTTTTCACTAGACGCAATATGGTTTTTCTCCCAAATGTTTTGCATCACATTATGGGCTCAAAGCAGTCTTCATTTCTCATTACATGTCACCTAATATTTTTCCCCTTAAATTCCCACTCAGTGATAGATCATATATGTATACGGTATGTTAGTCATGGAAGTGGTTGGAGGAAGAAAGAAAGGAAACTCCACTATCGAGAATGGGTATTCATGCAAGTTGAAAATGGTGAATTTGAAAGGCTAAGAGAAGGAAATGTAAGGGATGAAGAAGATGATAGCATAGCTAAAATGTTAAGTCTAGTGGGGCTACAGTGTATTTTGTATTCAATGATCCCTCTTCCCTTCCTACCTAAATCTCACTATCAACAATTTCCTATAGAGAATCCTCCTCAAGCATGTATTCTGCTAAATATTTCTTCTACTCGTGTGTTTCTAATTGTCTGATATACTCTTTTTCTGTAATCATTTATTTATCATAAAATGATAAAATAAAAATAGGTTGCAGTCTTAAATAATATAATTGATAGTACTATTACACAACACATGTTAATAAACAACCAGGAATGTTAACAATGAAAAATTTGTGTGTAATGTATTTGTAAGTAGCTGACAGGTGAAATAATGGCTTCCCCTATTTTGATCTGTAAAAGGATTTTGAGGTATGTGATCATCATGTAAAATTATCATGAGAGATTCCAAACTAATGCATATGCTTAATAAGATGGATTGTTTATGTAATATCCCCCTATGGATCTTCTAGTCTAGTAATTAGGTAGCTTATTAACTATCCACAATTTTGAGTTCATGTATGAACTTAGAGCATTTAGCCACACATAAAGATAATCAACATAGTAACGAGTACACCACAATTTGAAATGATGATTCTGTTACAGTAGTAATGTTACATATGATATGATATGAATGAAAAGAAAATATATATACAAATTGTAAGTCTATGTTTTTTTAGTTGAACCTTGGAAAATAATGGAAGGGGTGAACTAACTTTTTTTCTGTTAACTTTTCTTGTTCATGTAGTCAAGAGTTTGCATGCAAGAGCACCCTCAAACGTTCCTCTTCTTGTTTGTGAAGAGCAACATATGGGTTTTGTTGCATACGTGCATATCTTTAGAACATGAAAGTTGGGCATATTTGAAGACAGGCAAGGTTGTAGACTCTAGAAATAACTGTGAATGTCAACTCCTGATGATCAATGCTGCCAATGTCGATTGTTGCCCTTTGAAGTGTAAGGCCTTACGATTTATGTATTATTAAGGCCCATGCCATTTTTAGTGGGATTTAGCGACGACCACCATGGCTTAGTGGTGCAATAGGCACATTGCTTGCATTGTTGTGATCCCAAACCAGGCCTATGTAATGTTTAAATTGAACAACAACAAACAAAGGAAGTTGAGGTGGTTGCTTGGCATCCTTGTATACAATTGCTTTGACTTGTCCTAGTGCACCATTCACAAGGCCTGCTTGCACCCACAAATTAGAACATAGCATAATTTATTGGCCAATACCCAAGATAATCTTAGCTTTAAGTTGTTCATCGTCTGATTTTGGGCATGTTGCCCCTTTTAGCTACTTCACATTGGACAAGGCAATTGACATTGCTAAAGATTGCAGCATATGTTTATTATGTATTGAAACTAATTCATTTGTTGGAAATAAATGTATGGAGGATATAAAAGGTGCCTGCCCTTTAGAGGTGAGTGAAGAACTTGAGCATGACATTAGAACATGTCAATCTTCAATGGTAGGCTCTACATTTCTTATATTTGAGAGAATTGAACAAAAGGCCACTTGTATAGGCTCGTCACCGATTTGTCGAAATATTTTGGTCAATGTAATTACTGTGGTGAAGCTTTGCCATAGTGTTTTGCCATAGGAAGTTGAAGCATACACGAGGATGTCCTTGACTAGTAGTAGATGACCAAGGTCACCAAAGAGCATGATTGAGTGTTCCCCAAATGGGATATGATTCTGGCCAGGGAATGCCCCATGCAACTTGATGTCAATTCATTGTAGCAACTTTGGGTCATTGAAGCTCATTTGATCTATTAGAATGTAATGAATGAAATGCATGCTCTCTTGGAATGTAGCAAGTGCATGCCCTTGTAGGGAGTTCATTTCTCCAATTGGTATGCTAAGGGTGGAATGAATTGTAGATGCTTGAATGTTGAAAACCACAACACCGGTTGGTGTGAGAAGTAGTAATGGTGACTGGCCATGTGGGGTTGTCCTCATGAGTGTAGATTTGATGCTTGAGATCAAATGTGACTTTCCAGTTCCCACAATTCTTT
This sequence comes from Cunninghamia lanceolata, assembly GCA_027924645.1. Lineage (NCBI taxonomy): Eukaryota > Viridiplantae > Streptophyta > Pinopsida > Cupressales > Cupressaceae > Cunninghamia > Cunninghamia lanceolata. Next base: position 1,438,366 of record BSBN01000185.1, on the reverse strand, counting down.
GAATGATTATTTTTAGTGGTGGTTGCAAACCAATGGCAGATAATATCGTATGCTTTTTATCATTGGATAGATAGGTTGCTTTGTGCTTTTTGATTAAGAAAATGTTGGACTTGAAATGTTGGCCAATTGGAGCCAATGAAATCAATAGCTGTCACTCTTAGTAGTGGATTGAATGTTGGAGCTACCCAATCATGGTTTAGGTCAATGCCATATCGGCCAAGCATGTCAAGGCTATCTAACTAAAATGATATGCCTAGATGTAGGCTTGACAAGACCTGTCATTCATCAAGTTTTTTATCTTGCATGCCATATTCATCGATTGAAGGACTATCCTCACCAATGTCTAATAGTGGATCTATTGGTGTGTGATGCACATGCCATGGATGGAAGTTGCATGAGAATCTTTCTCGATTTGCTATAATTTGTAGTTCTGATACACCAATATCATCATGAATGCTACGGAATGGGTGGTAGAGTAGTAGTTCACTCCAGCAAAATGCCTCAAAACGCTTCTCATCTTTTGTTGGGATGGTCATGAAGCATGAGATTAGCTAAATAATGGCTGGTGTGGATCGTTCTCTCCATTTATTGTTCTTTTGTGATGCTTTAAAGGTCCTGTTTTGTGTCATGTCACTAAATGACATTGCATCTAGTTCTATAGGTCGTGCCATGTATGATTCAATGTAGGTAGGGGATGGGGTGTTGGATGTGTTTTAGACTGCAACACATTGGAAATGTTTTTGGCTAACATTTAAACAAACAAATGGTCTACTAGATATGGAGGGGGGTAGTTTTTTGCAAAAGTTGGGAAGTCTCCTGGGCACCAATATCACGATCTACAAGGCTCTCAACAAGCATTTTATGAAAAGCAACTAGTGTTGGCTTATTAGAGTCAGAATAGGTTGAAATGCAAGTCATCATAGTGTGGTATGTTTTAGACTTGTGCTCAGCTTTTGCTGCATATTTTGCAATATATTTGCACACTGCATTGGTTAAAAGAATAGGCTGGCAATCTACATTGGCTCTCCATATAGAAAGGATAAATGGGTTGTGAAGATTCAAGCGGTCATCATTGTGGGCAGGGATGTGTTTAGGTTGACCATTCTCAACAATTGAAAGACTTGATTTCTCTTCTAAGTTCCAAGGGGCTTCATAACGACAAACAAGAGATGCCCCTCTCCTCCTCAAGCATGTTAGTTGGGTACATTTTGTATGGTGTTGCACATGATTGACCAACTCATTGTAATCGGTGGAAGGGTTGGTTGCTATTATCATTCTTATGTCCATAAATCAAGGGTCATCTAGGATATTTCGATGGATATTTTGGTTTCTCATTTCAAGACTTCATGGGTTCCAGGCAGAGACATATCTATCAATATAGTCAACTGTTCTCTATACATATTGAAGGTTGCTCCATTGCAATTTGCCAATGTTAGGTGCTTCTTGGAGCCAGAGGAAAACATGAATATGTGTATAGCCTCTATGTTTTCCATTTGTACCTAGTTAAAGAGATTGTCAACAAACAATAAGGAAAAAAAACAAGTAAAAGATTTGTTAGTGGAAGGCTTATACCTACACCAATAGTCACTTGCACAAAGTGGTTTTTCCAAGACCTCTTCATGAAATGTTGTAAATCTATGGTGCATGTAGAGTGCAGTGAGGTGTGGATTGCAAACTATATTTTGCACCCTCCACCTAGAAGCCTCAGAAGGATCTGTAGGCATGGTAGTTGGCATAATGCTATGTAAGTTTGGCCATTTTGTATCTACTACACTCAAGGTGAAGAATAGTGTTGGGCATCCAATTTGAATGACCATGTTAGAAAGTTCCCCTTTACATTTATTCCAAAATGGTCGTGTTCCATGAAGTGTTGAGCTAAAGTGCATGAGTTGATCTACGATCATTTCATCAGGCAAGTCCTTCAATCTTTGGCGAAGGTCAGCAATTGTTGTGGGAAGACTATCATCCACCTGCTTGTTGACAAATACCGATGTTGCATCTTGGCTTCGATGGTGCATAAGTATGTTGAGAAGGAAATATCTAAAGCACGGGTGCTGGCCAAATCTATTATCATGGTATCTTAGCAGATGAAGAGCATATTCATGGCGCTTAACTTCTTTCATCCATTGTTGTCTGAATGTGGCTGTGCCAATTGGAAATAGAGTGGGAAATGCCATTGCAAACAATCCTTTAGTGGTGTACTCATTTATGGGTGATGAAGAAACGGGAGGCCATTCTATAGCAGGAGCTACTCATCCATTTCCTAGTTGTAGGAAGGTTCACACATCTTCCATCTCTCTACATGTCGGTGGGAGGTTTGCTACAAATGAAGTTGTACTTTCAATAGTTTCATCCTCAACAGTATTTGTTTGCATTGATCCTAGATCTGTGGGAGTAGGATTAGAATTTGTTGCATATATAAGGTCTGAAATGTCAGTGGATTCATGGGGCAAAGATGATAATGCATGCTCATTTAATTGCACATCTTTGTAGTATGGATCATTTTGAAGCTTATGCCTCGTGAACATGTGATCTACTAGTGTAGAAGCTATATGTTTGTTCGATATTTTCTTTGTTTACTATTATGATATCTAATTCATCTATACATCTAGGCAAGGAGTTTGCAAATGTAGAAATATCCTGTGGAATACAAATAGTATGACCACTATATTTTATTTGACTTCCCTTGCATACATTACTTGAAGAACCTGGCTAACCCTTGCTATCAACATCTCCTCGATTTGACTTAGTTTTTGCAAATAGGCAGGTTGATCACCAGGGTCCATGTTCTTCCATTTTGAGAAGTAATGACCATTTTTTTTTTCTGATATGCATCTATAATAGGTAGGGATTCCATTTGCTTGCCTAGTTTTAATCCTTGGATATTTTTCCATGCAAACTAAGCATGTTGACATTTGTGAGAGGCTATCCAATTTTGAACAGAAATTTTTTCTAGCAATGTAATAATTTTTTGGGAAACATAGAGGAGGATAAATCTAGGTAGATGGTGTGGGGTGCATGCCATGTTGTAACCAAGGGCGTGTTTGAAGGTGGGGAAGGTTGTTGAAAGGAGAGAGTGTAGATGTGGAGGCTTCATTCTCAAGGATGTGTTGGTTTTGTCTTCTTTTGTTGATATTATTTTTACTTGCATGGTATTGTATACGCTGCAATTCATTTCTATGGGCTCGTTTCACTTGCATCCTTGCATCTTCTACTTCCATTGTAGGGTATGTTGAAGATTGAAGGACTTGGATTTATTTGTAGATCATGAACATATAAATATATATATCACATTTTGAAGCATGAGAATTGAAGATATTAAAGTATTTGTAGCTAATATTTTATCGTGGCAATTTACATTAATGTGCACAGTTATCAAAAAACAACAAGAAAGTTAAAAACTATAATGGCAATTGAGCTTTTTTGAAGAGAAATTATAATCATTATAAACAATTGAAGGAGGCAATACAATGTAGATATTGAATTTGGCAAATATTAAAAACAAGAGAAAATATCTTTATATATATGTTTATCTGAAGGTAACCATCTTTGCAAAAAGGAAACATATAATAGTTAAAAGTGGGCTTCCCATCATTTGAGTTAAGTAACATTAGAGGATCCATACAAATCCATATATGATTGTACATAACAAGAGTTTAGTGCATATTTTAATTGAGCTAAATGGTTGTAATAGCAATGCTTTGTGTTTCTTGTCCAATAAATGGATTCATTTTGATAGAAAGATTAAGCAAGAATTGGCAACCAATGACGCTATATAAAATTTGTTTGGCACCATCATGCTCTACTAGTAGAAGCTAAAAATCTTCTGCACCAACACCCAACAAAGTATTTGTTGGTCCTTCAAATGCGGTCACTTTAAGAAGCTCACCAGTCCCATCCTGCTAGTCCATTTTAAGCATGTAGCTAAAATCACACGCTAAGAGATTGGTAGAACACTTTGGGCATCACAAATTATTGGTGGAAATTTGAACAAATTGTTTCTTACATTTTTTATTCTCAGCCAAAAAAGGGCAAGAAAGGTAATAGAAATTGTCTAAGTGGACTTTTGAGACAGTGGCTTTTACATAAACATTATTTTTCTTTGCAAACCTTGTAGTTACAATCTCTGAAATATCAATAAGGTTTGCAAACTTGTGGGGGGTAAGTGGGTTATTTGACAAGGAAAGTAGAGGCTAGAGAAGCTCTAAAGTGGAATACCATGTCTTTAATGTTGAGGCCTCTAACAAGTTTGGATTGATTAGAATTGTAGTTGGGAAAATAGTGTCGATTGATTTTCCATGCACTATGAGGTAATACGACTAGATTTTACAAGAAGAATAGGGAGTTTGGTTGTAGGCACATATCAGAGATTTGTTTCCCTTCAATTTGGCAATGACAACCCCATAGTGTAATGTCTATGCTACAACTTGACATGTCTATGATTGTAGCAGTAGACTTAATTGTTTCAGTCCCATCTCTCTTACGTATGGTTGTTGTAGGGGAGATAGAAGTAAACCATTGACATCTACAAGGGAATTAATAGGCATTGACTCTAGTGTATTTATGCTCTTTATATGGTAATTGTGTGTGGGTATGCTAGAGTCTATGCATGTGGAAGGAGTTATTGTTGATGAGATGTGCAAGAATATTTTGATAGGGTTTGTAGAGCTACTGTATTTTGTGTTGGCCACTTTTATACAACCATTGGAGATGATGTAGAGAGCATAGAGTGAACAACATGATAGAACTTATTAATAAGTTTATTGAAGCAAGTTATATGTATTTCAGGTCCTACTTTGTCTATGAAATCAAAGCCAAAAACTTTACCGTCGCGTCCAAAATTTTGAAATTCATGGATTACAGTTTTTGTCAAGGCCCTACACTCGATGGACCATTGCTTATGGTACATAGTCAATTTTTGAATTGGAATTGTTTGAAAAGGGCCCATCTTTTGTTGGTTTGCAGGTCTTCTACCTTGTTGGAGTCAACATTCTTTAGATTCATAAGTGTTCGATGGTTGTTTGGAGCTACTTTGTGGAAGGTATGCTAGAGCTTGGAGGAGAGGTATTGGAGTTCCAACTATTGTTTCAATATTAATTACATCAAACTTAGTAATTATGAGATTATATCAAACTTAGTAATTACGAGGTATTGAAGATTATATCAAACTTAGTAATTATGATAGCCCTACAATAGAAGGAAAAACAACAATTCAATAAGAAGTTGTAAATCAACCAAGTCGAGCACTAAAATTAAACCTTGAAAATGTGGGCATATGTGAATTTGTGGAACATTTTACAAGTGTAATCTCCCAGATAGATAATTGATCCTTTGGCTAGGACCTCTTATGTAACAAGATAGTTGAACTAGTCTGGAAGCAAAGCATGGTGTGTGTGCATACCATTGGAGAACTGTAGTTGATATTTGACATTTGTAGAGTGTTCCTCATGGATGGAGTCTATAGATGTAACTTGTAAAGAAGATTTCATACCAGCCATGCCTACAAGAATGTTGGTTATGGCATTTGTAGTTAACATTGTTGTCATGAAGTTACAGTTGATAGGAAGAAACTGGCCTACGAGTAATATGGACTAGGATAGTTAGGCAAAAAAAATAAAAAATTGCCTCAAAACAAAATAGGTTGACCAAAAAACTTTTGCATTGTTTAGAAGATTTAATAGAGTGCTTTGTTGGTAGATATTTCAAGCATCTAGAACATGGAAATATAAGCCAACATATGAAAAAGAGGTTTGATAAAAGAGGTGCTTGAGATGAGCAAGTTTGACTAATTATTTAAAGGAACCATCGGGAAGTGAAGGATGATTTGTATGGAATATTGGATTGAAGTATTAAACATTCTATAAGATTATTGTCTCGAATTTGTATTGTCTAAGATAAATCCATGGAAGTGATCTAAAACCCATATTTAATAACTACAAACCTATATTATAAAGAATTCCCTAAAAAAGTTATCTAAAACCCATGGAATTGAACTTCTCTAACAATTAAGGATTTAAAGTATTTAAAAGCATCTTAAAGAATTGTCTGATCACAAGGATTGTGTTATCTTTAGTCATCCTACTTGGTTTAAACAACTTTTATTGTGGAAATGATCGAAGACAACATGCTTTAGTTATGCGAATGATCTAAAATGATCTTACATTATGTGCAATTAGCTGCACACATAAAGGTTGGGAAGGAATGTATAGGTATGGATGCAAAGATAGGTATAATAAGTAGTTAATGCATATGAATATGCTATAACATAAAGTGAATTATATGCAATTAATGTAAATAAAGGAGGATAATTTTTTTTAAAATGATCCCAACTTTTAATAAGAATGCATCATGTATTGTGAACGGGGTTGTGGTTGAATGGCAAAGGCCAAAGGTTCTCGCGATAGAGATCCAAGTTCAAATCTCCCAAGTAACACGTGGTTTCTAGGTGGCTTCTAAGTTGATTAAGTGGATATGTTGATGGGGAGGAGGTCCCCTTGTGACCTCCAATGCTTACGAAAAAAAAATGCATCATGTATTGAATTAGAATAATATTAAACCATTATATCAAAATAGACCCAAATAGAAATCAACATAAATTTTACGAAATTCACCATTACAATATTATAATTAAAGTACTTCTTCAATAATTTACCTTTGCAATATTATTGAAAAGGCATTTCTACATTCCATGTGATTAAATAAAAAGTTTTTTTATTCCTCCATCTGAGGCACTCGTTTCAATATTATAGCAAAGGCACTTCTACATTACATGTGATTAAATTGTTTAAATAACATAATAATGAAGACATTAAAAACAATGAGATGGAAAGTAGAGGTAAACTTAAAGAATTAGTATAAAATGAAGATTTCAATGAAATTAGTGTATGTTTTAAGCAAGCTACATATGTGTTTTAATGTAGACAGTTGAAGAGATACATTAATATAAATCAAGATAGAAATAGCACGGATGGGAAAATAAGATGTTTCTTAATTACAAATGGGTAATTTTGGTTTTAATGGTTGTTTTGATTAAAAAAAATCAATAAATATAAATGTTGTTTGGAAGAGGATAAATAGGGCCTAAATTTATCTATTTAATGTTGTTTAGAGCAAGACAATTGAAAACCTAAGTTTTGAATAGTTGACATGACACAAATAACTCGTTCAATGTAATCCAATTCATGTAATGACTTATGTTGTTTGGAGTAGGGCAATTTAGAGCCTAAGTTTCAAACAATTCACCAAACACAAATAGATCATAAAATAGATTTTGATCATGTCAATGTTAATGGATAATCAAATACATCTAATTAGTGGAAAATACAGTACAACATGATTGATTATTTAGGTTCAATAAGAAGGAATAAAGAAATTCCAATTTTTAGAAGTAGTTGTAGTAGAGTTCAGGGTAGGAAGAAGAAACGAACCCATAGTGGGGATAATGCCCAGTACAACTCTAATAAAATATGGCCTTGTTAGTTCTAATAAAATGAGCCTCCAAAGAAGATCTTGGCCTTTAATTTTGATGATTTTTGGTGACCAAAGGAGGCACAACCCAAATTTGTAGAGTTTCACTCCCAATGGGTTTTTCCAGAGCATACCTTGTGTCATACTTGTTTATGTCGCATGTTCATGCTATTTCCATGCCTGATAGTTCATCTTTGCATTGATGTTAATTCATTTCCAACATTTTGGCAAGTACCATAATTCTGGCATTTACATCATGCTTCTCTATTAAGCAAAATAGTTAGTTACAATGGTAAATTAAATATTATCAGTCATAAATTAAGATTTTTATTAATGAGGTAGAGATTGGTACGATCAACCTAAATACATATAAAAATTTGTGCTACTCCCATAAATCCACAGACCCCAGGCCTTAGTAATATATCATTGGGATAGAAATTACAACAAATTCAAGGACAGTGGTAGCCAACTTGAGTTGGAAGATTACCAATTGTATAATCACAATTTGGAATCAAGCATATGGCCCATGCTTATCAATCAAAGATTTGAAGATAACTCTTATCTAGCAAGAGCAATTGGTCCCTGAGTTTTAGCTCATGGAACAATGTTTAAACAAATAAAATCGATATTTCGAATCAAATAATATGAATTATTTCAGCGAAGTCTCTTACAATACAAATACCCAACCCTATACTATAACAATTGCTATAGTAAAGGTGGTCCTTATCAAAGCTCTCTACACATTCAGACATGCATACAATCTATATGCTTGACTAAAGTTACTACGTAATGTTTGTTTTATGTGTTCATGTTCTGAAAAATTCCATCACATGTTATTATGTTATTGGAAATGTTTGTGAATTGATAAAGAAGACTACAATATTCTCTATCAATTCAAATAGATAAGATACTACATCAGCTTCAATTTTAGGGATTAGGTTATACCAATTATCTAAAAGTTACACCAAAGCAATAGATGTTTTTCAATGATAGTCTGTTCTCATTCCTTGCATTTTAGGTGTCACATTTTCATAAAATGTCTCCAACAGACTGCATCACATTCTTCTCATGTTTCTTTCATTTTGGATATCAGATTTATTTTAAACTCTCCCTTGTTGGTATAGCCAAAATGCATCACCTTGTCGGATTCACTTCCATGAGTTTTCCAAGCTTCTATGGAGCAATGGTTTTGCCAACACTATGGATTAAATTATGGATACCCTCACTAGAAAGCACTCTTTATAAGATGAAAACCAACTAGAAGAATAAAGGAAAGGATGAAATTCTCCTCCAAACTCTAGGAAAGAGATTTGAAAGAGCAATTATAAATGATATCAGAGAGATGATATTGGTATCAAACAGAATCCCAATATGGTGTACACCACACATGGATAAACATCTCATAATGTTGAAAATGATAATGGTATCAACCACATGGAAAGCTGGAGCCCCTACCACTATGATGACCCAAGTTCAGACTCAAACTAAAAGATGGTTATGGTTAAAAGTTGGTGTAAGAATGGGTAGTATTCAATTAAAAAAAAGCCACTAGGCAAGGCGGTCTAGGCATCATAGTACACAGACACCCAACAACAAGTGCCTTGATAATGTAACATAATAATACATATTGATAGATATAACTGAAATATAAATATCTTGTTATTTTATAGAAGATCTATATTTTAATTATATTAATCAATATTTGTAATCAATTATATATGTTATGATAATTTAGAATGGGAGAAATAATAACATAATAATATATATTAATAGATATATAGTCAAAATATAAATGTCTTGTATGAGATTTAGATATATTGAAATAGTTTCTATTGGGTAAAATACTATATTGATTTAATATTTTCACAATTATTGTATAGATGCAAAAAAAAGAAAAGAGAAATGAACATAAAATATGTGTAATAATGTGTTCAATTTTAGCATAAAAAGGCTTCCACTTATTATTAGGTGAAGAGATCAAATTGAATCAATTGAAATATGGAAGTTCAATTGCTATGTTTTTTAGTGAATCAATTTAAATAAATCTATACAATATTAGTTTTTAGTGGATGAGTTTTGTCAAACTAAAGAGAGTGTTTTTGGGCAAACATACAAACATACAATAAGTACTTAAAAAAGAAGCTTCTTTGTTTATTTCATAGGGCATTTACATAGATAGGTATAGGAAAGTCACATCGTAGCAAGTTAAAGGCCTTTCTTTATTTAGTCTAGAGACCATTTACATATATATATGTATAAACATGCTACACTGTAAAAAGATATAATACTTGCTCACATTTTTTGTAAGTAAATCTCAAATGATCAAATGATATTGAGAGTTGCATCCTCTCCATAGTAACGATCAAAGTATAGTTCCCTAAAGAAAGTGTAGAGGTCTTCCAACTTAGCAAAGGTATCATAGAATGTTGACAAATTATCTTGTCATTTTTCAACATCCAATGTTTCTACAATAGGTGTCGTTTGACACATAAGTTTGGACTTGCGGACAATATCATGGCAGCTCATTGTCACAATCGAAGCAAGACGTTGGACATCACTTTGAAATTCATCTAGTTTTTTAATTGATGAACATGATTTGGCTAGCATGGTTGGGCCATCCAGTGGTGTGAAGGGGTTCACTATGCTTTTGTTTGTATTTGTGCTAGAGATTTTAATGGTATCACTAGGATGTATGGGTTCAACCATTTCTTGAGAAGAGTGAATAAAAAAGAATGTATAAGTGGCAATGGAGATAAAATTATTTGTAACTTTAGCACTATTGTTTTTGTTAAATAGAACAAAATATTTAATCAAAATACAATTAAAGTGTAACAATTTTAATAATATTGGTTGGAATTTTTTTTTGGAAACTGTTAAAGGAGGGATTAGTTTGTGGAAGTTATTAAGGAGTTAAATTTATAAAGAAACATAATTAAATTAAATAAGTTCAAACATTTAGAAATATTATTGAACTAAATCAACCAAGTTGTCTAAGGTAGAAGTGGTTAAAGACTGATTCAACTGTTTATTCTTGTTGTTATACCTTGTGTTTGGACAAATACACTCAATTGTGTTTTTGTACCATGTCAGCCATAATAAAGCTTAATTTAGATTCCCCACATGCACCCTCAAGAAAGAAGATACCCATGTGTATCTCATTTTATGCTTCTCGCTCTTGTGCAGTTATGTATTAGCTCTCACTCATGGGAACGTGTAGTTGAACACTATTGAAGTTGTTCCCACTTAAAAAAAATTCTTTCAAACCTGGGTTAATATGAACAAATTTGCTTGTTGAAGTACATTTCACAGGGAAAGGTGTAGGTGTTATGGCCCTTGATTCAATATGATGATGCTGAGGGAAAACAAAGAACTAAAACAAGATTCTCAGGTTCTGCAATCCTTCTATGGAGATTCAACATGTACCCTGTACTACAAGCCTATTTCACTAGGTTTAAACCCTTAAGAAAGACCTATTGGGTGCTTAGCATAACAAATTTCACTCCTTGTGCTTCCTCAAGCTACTTTACCCTTCTACAAACCTTGTAGGGTCTCACCAAACCCTCATTTTTCTGCGGTGAACTCAAAAAACTTTACTTTCCACTAAACCCTCAAATGCACATAGGGTCTTGACAGTCTTTTTAGACAACACACACAGTCCCAAATATCTAATGCAAACAGAGGTTTCAAGAGCTGAAACTTGGAGGATATCTAGAACACTACCAAATGAATATGTTCACCAAGTTTTGTGATTTTTCATTGATCCAAACTCAAGCTATGATTTTTTTCTCTCGTTGAAAACCCTAGTTTAGTAACAGGGCTACTAGTAGTAATTTTGCTATAAATTGCTCAAAACTTCATGAAACTTAATAAAACCAAAAACATTTGAACCTGTAAACATGACACTATCATTCCATCCACTCTCAAACCTGCAAATGTTCTGTACAGGGTCGTACAAGGCTATTTTTAGACTGTAATTACAGAAAATTAACCAAAAATGGTGAAGAAACAGGGGTTTTCAACCAAAAACTCCTTTCCAGCTTCTTGGAGCATGTATTCCCATTCATTCAAGGTGAATTAATATTAAAAAATAGTTTCCATCAAAATTACATGCTTTTCCTTCAAAAACCTAAAGTAACCTAATGTTTTATGTCTTAAACTTGCAAAATATGCACTTTTACAACCTAGGAACTAAACAAAAACATGTAAAAAGACCCTACATGGTATTTCATGGTCTTATAAGACCTTATTGGACTCAGCCAACCAAAAACTATAGTTGAGGAACAAACCCAACCTTTTACAAGCCAAAAAGAACCTAGAAAATTCAAATTTGCATTTTGGCGGGAAAAGCAAAATTTAAATTCCTAGGCATATTTACACAACTTAGACTATTGAAAATGATCCTAATGGATCCCCTAAGACCCACCCTAACACAAATAAGACTCCTAACATCAAAATGAAGCATTAAAACATCATGAAAGTGATGCTCCTGCATCATATGACTAGATGATAATGCATAAATTGCAAACAAAGTGGAGGATAGGTTGAAAATATACTAATATCTAATCAACCGAGGCCCACATAACTGACGTAAAAACAAAGGCAGAAAACATGCAAGAATTCATTCATTAACCGGTAAAATCCATAGGAAGGGCAACAAATTAAGGGAAGTAGAATAAAAGTTATAGGACACAATCTAATTCTTTTTACACTATAATATTCCCTTTGGCAAACATATATGTGCCTCCAAATTCCTATGTGAATATGCCAGTGCTCCTTAGCTTTCCAATCTTCTAAGAAAATAAATTGCCTAAAGTTGGGAAATTTTACTTTTAAAATATTGTACAGGGACGGTGTACATGCACTCTGAGCTTATTGAATGCACTCCAAGCTCTCTTAATTGTATCTACAGCTTAAACATTTGGAAATTTGGCCTGCTTTGGGCAGAAAAAAATCTATGTTGATTTTGAGATAGTGAGGTTCAAGGCCCAAATGTTGACTTGTGCCTAATATGTCATCCAATATTGAAGTTTGGTTGTGGACGATTTATTGGGGGTGCATACCATACACCAGGGCCTAGGTGACATGGGTGACCCAAGCAGGGAATCCTATCTAACTGCAGGAGGAATTACCTTAGCTCTTTTAATGGTAAAACACCAATATTCTCACCTTTGTGTACACGGTAAGACGATTGGCTCTTGTGACATAGTTGACAGAAAAAATTTAGACATCCTAATGGAAATTTAAAGGTATTTTGAAATCTAATGGAAACAATTATAGTAATAAAGCAAATGAGGAATGTCTATTTTTATATAAAACATAGTTCGAACAGTAAAAAAAAAAAAAGAGAAATGAAACAATCATATTCTGAATCAATCTCCTACTTTCTGTATTTTAGGAATGTGATCTATTTAATAAAAAGAATAAAAGAAGTATTCAAAGAAGAGAATGGTCGTGCCATACCTATAATATAAGCCTTAGATTGAAATACTCGCAAGAGTTTGGAGAAACCCAAATTTTGGCAAGAGTGTGGAGTGATTTTTGCAATGCAAAGGAAAGGAACTAAGCGTATAATACATAATGGAGAACTAAATATTTATATAAGCTTTTGTCTAGCTAGATGTTTCACCACCTTACAAACGCATTCATGATTTGGTAAACCATACATAGGTGGCTATACAGCTTGGTGTTGAACACAAAGAAGTACCGAGAGGGGTTGAATCAGTACTTAATCAAATTATTTACTTCCAATAGCATTCAAATAAAAGTAAACATGTAAACCATGAAGAAGAGAAGAGAACAAAAGCACATAACCATAACACCAGATTTACGTGGAAAACCCTAGAAGGGAAAAACCATGTTGGGCAAGTTGTTTGGATCTATTGTCCAAATCCAGCCTCACAAATAAAACAAGATTACATTATCATTTATGGGCTACAACTCAAAGGAAGCTGCAACTCCCTTAACTACTACAACATTTACAACTTTTACACAAAGAGGCTTCAACCTTTGCAACAAAATACTTATCTGACAAACACTGACTATTCCAACCTTTTGCTAACCTTTCCAACCTTAAGAAACTTATTTTTGAAACTAAGACAAACCCTCTCCAAATTAACCCTACATACACTACAATAAATCCCTATGATTAGCTCCTTTTTTTGCTCCGTTTTTTGCTTCCACCCACTATTTTAATGTATTTTTCTCTAATTTTTTTGAAAAAGTCAGCGCTATTTGTCGGGATGGCACATTTTTTTGGCATTTTTTGCACTGATCAGAACAAGTAGCACTAAATTAGGTGCCAAATTGTGCCTAAATTAGAGCTGACTTTAGCACCCACATTAGCGCCGCTTTAGTGCCACCTGTAGCACTGATTATAATGACTAAACTAGCACCGACTTTAGCACCGTACACCCAAAAAAATTTAGCAGTCTCATCGATACCCCGAAAGTCGAACAGATAAGGCACTTTGGCGTGACACCAAAACGTGTCATGACGATCAAATGAAAATATCAATAACCTTTAAGGAATTTGGGATATCAAAGTGATATGGTTTAGAGTCTCATTGATATAAATGAAAAGATAATGTAAATGGTATTTCGAAGAAACTCTACTGTGTTGAAGAGAGGGTTTTTGGGGTCTCTCCGAAAAGGCGACAAAAAGAAAATAAAATATCAAAAGGGTGATTTCTTGTTCAAGGAAACTCATATTATCGAAGTAACGCCAGTTAGGGTCATACCAAAATCTCAAACATTAGCGCCGATGTTAACCTCTAAATGAGCGCCAACTTTAGCACCGTACCTCTAAGCCTTGATGGATTGTTTTGGATCAAAATTTTAGACTTTAAAATTTTGCCATTCCCTCCATAATCCCTAATAAGACGTTCTATTTGAACGCAAAAAATATCACCATTCCCTTATTAGCCCTAAATTGTATACCTCAACCGTAAAATATTTGATGAAAAATCACTATAGCTAACATCGGCAAGATGGTACTACATCGGGGAGACTTAATATACAGTCTCTTCGATGACCCGAAGGCACAAGTAGACAAAAGGAAAATCACACGAAAACCTGAAGTAATGAGCAAATCAAAGAGATAGGGGATATCGGCAAGAGTCATTCAGAAGTCTCATCGATACCCCGAAAGTTGAATAGGTAAGGGTTTCAAGATATCGAAGTGATATGGTTTAGAGTCTCACCGATAGAAGGGGTCTCACCGATGAAAAGATAATGTAAAGGGTATTTCAAAGAAACTCTACTGTGTCGAAGAGAGGGTTTTTGGGGTCTCTCTGAAAAGGCGATGAAAATAAATTAAAATATCAAAAGGGTGATTTCATGTTCGAGGAGACTCATATTATCGAAGTAACGCCAGTTAGGGTCATACCAAAATCTCAAACAATAAATGAGATTGCAAAACACATCACCTCGAAATAAAGTGACAAGACATAATGGTGGCGATCTAACGCTCTGTTTTTGAGAAAAAAAATTTGTTCGATGATAATTGATTGCACAAATGCCATTGATTGCACAAAGTTAAGATTGTTGCAAAGAACAAGTGCAGGGCATGGATGAATAAGCAATTCAGGACTAGAGTGATTTGTCAAGTAAGTAGTTTTCGTTCACCAAAATCCTTGAGATTGCTAGCCTCCAAACATTCACCAAAATCCGTTTCGTAGTAGTTTTCATTGCTTTCTCTATTTGTTTCCTAGATTTTTTTTTGCAACATCCTATGGACAAGTGGCGGCAGTAGCTATACTTCCTACTATAAAACCACCTAAAGCTAGAAATACATAAATTTTCTAAACTCATCGGTTGTTTTTATTGTAATGTCCTCAAGCCTTCTATGGATGCAAGTGTAAAAGGTTAAGATTGTGCCTGCGTATAACCATAATCCACCCTTCAGGGTTTTGTGTTTATGGCTAACCCTGACCTTTAAAACCATTGGTTAAGATCAACCCATTATAGGAAGATAATTGTTCCTTCAATGCTCTCAAGGTTGTTGTCAATGGTGCATTCTTGGCTTCTAAAATCTAATCCTTGGCTTTTGCTTTAGTTATCAATTCTTCATTCTAGAGATTTTGTAGGGAAATAAACAAATTGTTCTTACATTCACTTTTATTCTAATGATTAATATGATTTAGAGACAATCTTTTGGTGAATATTTTATGAGTTGTCTCAAAATTGAGTTTTTTCCTGTAATTTGCATGGCTCCGAAGTAACGTGTTCAAAGTTGGTGGTTATAAATGTTACATTTTACTATATTCCCAGTGTTGTGATATCTGTAATCAAATCATATTACTTTGATAACATGTGTGTGCGTTTAATTTACGCATTGATATTTATCCTTACATTTGGTTTAATTGAATAACCTTCATCGTGTTGATCGCAGGTTAGAACTTTTGGAATTTGAATAAAACCATCATCTGCTTCCCAATGTTAAGCCTTGCATCTTTTCATTGATTTTTGACTTGTTGCGGATGCCGATTGGACTCCCACGGTGGAACTGTTCTTGTACTTCCTGAATGCACTTTATAAATTAGTCTGTTTATAAATCACAGAATTGAAATCGAGACATAGTGATAGAATATGGAAGAAACAATTCAAAACCCAAAGAGTAAAAGACAAAAAATTGAGGATAGGTATCTAAACCGGGATTTATTAGACCAATGTCCCAGGTCAGGACAGAAATCTAGAAGAAATGCCCAACTAAACCCACATGCTGAGAAATTTGAAGATTTATACAGGGATATTGGGGATATATGGACACCGGTCAGAGGGTATGATCTCTTTATCTCCCATTACAGAAAAATGCACAAGCATAAATCCATTTCAAACCCATGGTGGCTAAACTTGGGTAAATTGGTAGTCCCGAATGTGTTTGTAAATGTCCAGTTGTTGAAGTTATTTGTAGAGAAATTCAACCCTAAGACTTGTTATATTGAATTCAACGATGGGACTGGTTTCTTCCCCATTACCAGAGACTATATATCCACAGTGTTTCAGTTAGACACAAGTTTAGACAAGAAATTCAAAATCAAGGATTTGTTGGTTGAGTACCGCAATATGAGTAGCAATTATAAGAGATGGAAGTTACCCTTACACAGCCCTTACGGTGACAATAACCAACTTAGGGTATTTTCAGAGGGTGAAGATCCACCCTACTCAACTGAATTGTTTGAAGATTATTTCAAAAACACATATTACTCTGCCTGTCAGATATTGGGAATAGAGGCCTCCATGTTCATGGAAATTGCACCCATGGTCCTAGTCACGGACATACAAAGTCATTGTGCGTGGTATTTTGGTTATGTTGAATATCTGGCATATAATATAAAAAATGATTTAATGTCTATTAAGAATGGAGGAACTAAATTTAGACATTATTCTTTATTTATGCATATGGTAATATATGAAGGACAATGTATGGGCTTATGGGATAGAAATCTCAGGGTGAGAGACCTAGACAAAAATGGAGATATAAAACCTGTGCAAATGTGGACTTCTATTTGGGATAGCAGATGTGACAGATCCCATTATTTATACTTTGAAGAGTTTTTTGTGAAACCAATATTCAAACGGTTTGGACATCCTTGCAGCCACAATTTTTCATTAGAAATACAGAAGTTTTTGAGACCAAAAGATAGACATGAAGAGGGAAAGTTTAGCCATAATTGGGGTGATTGGTATGTTTTCAGAGATTGCACTATGATAAGAGTATTCGGATATGAAGGGCCACCCTTCCTTCTACTAAATACATGCCCAGATCGAGTTGCATACTTAGAAATTGTTAGGCAATTGGCTTCCTCAGATTTCATGCATCTTAAGAATCAGCGTAAATAGTCATTTATGCCTAGGACTTTATGCTTTGGAGATTTCATAGTACTTTCTGACAAAGGTTATCAATTAATTTATAGTAAATTAGAACAATTCAGATTACCTTTTGGAAATGCAAGAGGAAACTTTGATTCGGAACACTTCATAAACAGTGTTAAAATAAAGCAGAAGTTAAAGGGATATGATCATGTCCTATTTATTGATGAAGATTTAATCAGAAATTGTGATGAAACTACAACAGTAGAAATAAGAAGTTTGTACTGTAAAACCATGTTAGCAGAGGCTTGGAGGGTAGCCCAAAACCCCACCTACACCAGAGTTTTCTAGGATATTGATGATCTTAACGAAAGACTGGACACTATGATTAAACATGCACCAGAACTGATCAAGAATGTTCCCCTTCATGTATTTAACAAAAAAGGAGAACAACTTAAAGATGCATAGGCTGAGTATGAAGTACCCCTGGGTCACTTGTCACCTCAACCAACACTGGATATAAGTTTCTCTGTAGACACAAACATTGCACAAGGAGAGGGAGAGTTTGAAGAAGGGGTGAAAAGTTATGACCCAACCATTGAGAGGTGTGAACCGCCTAAAGATAGAGAAGCTGTCACTGTGGAAGCACCAAATGATCTATCATAAGATATAAGGCAACTGGCTAATAGTAAATTCATATCAGATGATGATTTCATCAAAACACCTGAGTTTAAAGCCTTCTTATATGAATACAAGGGTAAACATGCTAGGAAGAGAATGAAAGATATCACTCCTGACATACAAGATGAGGTGTTGTCTGAGCTTTAGAAGGAGATAGACAATTAATTAGAGATAATGACTCCAGAAAGGGGAAGGACCTTGTTACAAGAAGCAGGTGTGATTTTGATTCCTGGATGGGACATGGCTTCGGCCATTGTATTTGATTCTTTCAAAAGAAATCAAGATAAGAAGTTGAAACTCAACATTGAGGCAATGGATGATATCAGAAGAGGATCAGGGTATGACCCTAATAAAAGAGCATTGCTTATATGGGCGTTGTATCCTCCAAATAAGAGACTGCATATCATTGATGATCCTAATAAAGCTTTTGGTAGCCTGTTGATACAAAGGATTGAGGCTACAAATCCTATGGACACTTCTGATTTAAATGTTAATGTTGCAAGGTTTACTAAAGCACAAATTGAGAAATTAATGAAAGATAATAATATATATAAGAAAGAAAATGCTATGCTGAGACAAGAGATTGATTTGAACAGAGACAAGTTGCCTTCATCCAGCAGCTACTCACCATACCTAGAAGGTGATAAGAGGGTAATAGAGGCCTTGGCAGATGTGAATTATTGGAAGTATAAGGTAGAAAAGAATCAAAAGAAAAGTGAGCAGCTAGAAACTGGATTGAAAACTGTCAAATATAGTATGGCCTCTAAATTGATTCAAAGAAGGTTTGGCCACATGATGAAAAATAGTGACAAGGTTTGGGATTTGCACAATAGAACACATCAATTATACCAAGAGTATAAAAGACTACACCTCAGAATGTTGGAAACAAAGGAAGGGTTGAATGCTAAAGCTAGCACTAAGGAACAAGTGCTCAAACGATATAATGAATTGATGAAAGAACATGAGAGATTTAATGGTATATTGATAGCAGATTTGAAAGATTTTGATCAACGTATTGATATGGCATTTCCCAACTTCTTCAATGATGAGGGCAACCTAAAAGACAAGGACACTTGGAGGAATGAACTGGGTCAGTTACTGCCACTACGTGAAAATGTAAATAATGAGGAAAGGATGATAGAGAATACTTACACATGTCTAGAAAAGATATTTATTTTGGAATCAACGATGAGCAGTTTACTTGAGACTGATTCATGTGATGATCAAGTGTACATCGACCATATCACTCAAATAAATCTATTTGTATCCAGAGCGCTATGATGAAGCAAAAGGAGTACAAATTTTGTCAAGCAATGCAGGTGTATCAATCTGTATTATGGAGATGAGGACGACCTTGCCCGGCCTTTAAGTCACGGGTCACTCTATGGAGATTAATGGAGCCAGAATTAGATCGCTGCATATTCTTTTATCTTCATTTATGTCTATTAATTATGCATTAGTTATCAAAACATGTTATTATGATAAGGTACAATGTTTCAGGCCTGAAGCTTGTTTGCATCCTATAAAATAGGATACCAAGGCTACTATGAAGGAGATTATCCAATCTATTTTAGAGACATATTTAATATAAAAGCAGTATTTGAAGAATCCATTTCCATCTATCTATGTTTTCAAACCAGTATGAAATGCTAAATTAATAAAAATAATTAGAGTTAGTTGGTGGATCCAAAATTGATGTTCAATTGTTGTGTTGATGTTAATATTTATGAGTTGCATGATTTTCTCCAAAGTGGTTTGTCAAGTTGTTTAAGTTAATATATCAAGGATATCATTAATTTTTCAATATACATTTGTTGTTATTCAATTGTTGTGTTGATGTTAATATTTATGAGTTGCATGGTTTTCTCCAAAGTGGTTTTTCAAGTTGTTTAAGTTAATATATCAAGGATATCATTAATTTTTTAGTATACATTTGTTGTTATTCAATTGTTGTGTTGATGTTAATATATATGAGTTGCATGATTTCTCCAAAGTGGTTTGTCAAGTTGTTTAAGTTAATATATCAAGGATATCATTAATTTATAGTATACATTTGCTGTTACTATATGATCTGTGTGATTGGTTTCTAAGGAAGTTGATTTAAATCCGGTTGAGTATTCAGTGTTTATTGGTCTCTGCCTAGGGTTAAAATCCTTTGAACAATCTATTCTAGGTCATAGCAATTTGAGGAAATATCATTGGGATTTATAAGAAGAATCTTGTACCTCAACATTCTTGCACATCTGCACAAGACACAGATTTACATAAGTGCCTAACAATCTGAGTTAAGTCAATATAAAGATCCATTACACCATTGACTCCTGATTTCTTTGCCCAAAAGATAAATCATTGGTCCAATTTATTATTAATCTTCATACCCTATTCATATTTGCAAACCTTAACCTTAGAAATACATTCCAACCCTTACATCTACTTCACACCCATTTGCCACTGTGAAGGTTACACAAAAATCTGCAATATCTTTCAAGGCACACTGACCTAGGTCTAGCAGAGCCAAAAGACAAAAAGGTATTTGACTACCTAAGCTAATAGCTAGTTCATGCACTCACCATAATGTTGGACTCACGTGGTTGCAACTTCTTTGATCGGGAACCTCTCTACCCACAAGACTTGTACTTTGCATAGAACTACACCAAGCTCTTACAAGGCAAATAGGTTGGTGAATTTTACATGTCTAACAAGCTTCTCTACAAGCTCAAGTATCTCTATGTTTTAGACACCATACCACACTAGAGACTCATCTAGGAAGCATACTATTCCAAAATAACTCAACACTTCAACATTACTAAAACACTAGCAACACTTGAACAACAATTCTAGTGGCCTCACATATGTGCAAATTGAGAACCACATCAAGTCTCTCATTCTTTGTAGCATTGCAAAATATTGGAAATAGGAAGCCTGGACTCTACACCCCTCTCTTAGTTTTGACACTACCTTGGGAATCATTAACATGGATTTATTAAGAAGACTACCTATGACAAAGCACTGGTGTAACTCCATGACTATCTTATCATTATGTATTTTTCTTATGTTTGCCATACTTATTTCTTCTTATATTTGAATGAATATCAGTTATTGATCCTCAATACTATGCTTATGTGAATGAAATGCTGATACAGTAAAGCATTTACTGTGGATGTTTTCAGTTACATGTTCAAAATTATGTTCAACATAAAAATGGAAACTATTTAAAAATAATAAAGTTAACAAAGTTGCTTATTTAAATAATTGTGAGTTACATGCATTAATATTTTATTAACATTTCTATCTTCACGAACATATGTTGATATAAAATGAATGGAAGAAGCATCCAAGTAATCCTAATTTTTTCTGCCAACGATTCATACCAAAGATTGAACAATTTAAGGATATTGCAATAGATAATTTGTATTGACACAAATAATATTACTGAAGCATTACAAAGTTTAGGCCATAAGAATCATGCTTTTTTAAACATGGATTGCAAATAATTCTAAAAATTTAGAAGTCTTGGTCATTAACATTATTGTCTGATACAATGTCATCAAGTGTATCATTGTCAATGTTCATATGTTCTTTCAAGTATTTAATATTATCATCATCCTCATCTTGACCTGCATAATCTTCATCATCATTGAAATTTGACTATAGACCATCTATATTATTACCAAATGTATTTGGATCATCATTTTCTATACCATTCATATTGTTGTCCTCCATAACATCATCTAACTCTGGATTGTTGTCTTCTTGTGCCTGAACATAACCATCTTCAACATCATCATGGATGTCAATTTCTTCAATGTTTTCTAATCCCTCTCTCTCATTTTGTTGGCCATCATTGTTTTGCTCAGTATCCACTAATGCATTGTCAAATACATGTCTTAATCTTGGATCATAATGTATGACAAATATCCATTTCGGGTCCAAAATATCTTCATAGAAAAATACTTGCACATGAATGACATACATATATTAGACGTATGGTATAACAATTTTATTGATTAATAAACACATGTATATATTCACAATAAACTATGAATTAATAGATTAATGATCACTATCGCTTCTTGTTTGAGTTAAAGAAATACCTGCTCATAATGAATTGGTAGAACATAAGGCTGCTTATCCTCCGGTAGGAAACATGAGGAATCTATAGAAAACAATCCACTATGGGTATCATGTCTTCGTGTCCTCCCAAATGCTTCATACCATCTACACTTAAAAACACAACATTTAAAAGAGCGGAAATCCATCTCAATAATTTCTTGTATTTTCCCAACATATTGTAGATTCCCTTCAATTATATTCTTATCTTTTGAGCTTGATCAACTGGATTGCTTGAAGTCAACCATGATACCACAATTGAAGGATCATCTCTTTACATCTACACTTTCTACATGATAATGTCAACCATATGACCACATTGCTAGATATTTCCTCGCCTGTGAAAGACCATTTATTTCAGTGAAAACAAATATAATGACGAATATTAAAATAGTTAATAATGTCAAAACTATAAGGAAACAACATTTTGTAAAATTCCAACTGTACCTTTCTTTCACATCCTCTAGACATGTTGATTTCGTCTTCTATTATGTTTGAATCTATATCTACATCTTATATTTGATTTTGAACTTGTTTAGTAACCCATTCTAGTGTGCAATCTTTGCCCCATTCCCCAAGAAGATCAGTGGGAAGTGGAGTATTCCTTGGGTTTGATATCTTAAACTATCTCCTTTCTTCTAACACTTCACTCTTTTTATCATATAGATCGATCCATTTGTTCATAAAGTCCATGTGGTATAGAATGAACTTGTCGAGTATAGCACTTTCATCTACACCTATTACATGTCAACATGTTTATTTCAAACTCCAAATGTCATGCTATTAACTTGAGAAATAAATTATAGAGTCAATTAATGATTGCAAGAAAAACAACCACATTGATCATGAATTTACCTACTAATTTCTACTTGAACACCATTAGATTGTAGTTTTTCTCCATCAATAATATCTAATGCTCGTTCTTCATCCCAGAAGCGTGGCCCATCTTCAAAATCCTTACCAAGGAATTCACACAAGAAGAAAACTGCTTCATTCAATACATACCCTTCAGCCATGCAACCCTCTAGATGTGCCTTTTGTCAAACATATCTTTTTAGAGTTTTCATATACCTCTCAAAGAAAAACATCCACCTCGTTGATACAACACCCACCAATTCAATGTCATCGACTAGGTGTATAAGTAAATGGACTCGTAGGTCCATGAAACTTGTAGGGAGATCCTTCTCAAATACACATACAATTTCTGCAATTTCCTTCTTCCATTTTGGCACTTCACATTTGTGGATCTCCTTGGAGGTCACCCACCTAATATAAGAATAGTAAATTAGTATGAACCTTTAGTCAAAAATTAAAATGCAATATAATATCTATATGTTTCTCACACATGAACATTTCATATAATCACCTACCTTGTAAATGTTGACAATCAATTTATGGCATTCCTTAAGTCAACTGTAAGACAGGAATCCCCCCTAATTGCCAATGGCATGATATGCTATCAAACACATTTATGAAAAGGTGATTAGTAATTTTTCCTCACACAACAAAATATCAAAATATATTTAGTACTTAATCAATGTTAGCAGTAAATGTTAAATGATGATATATAATACCTTCATAAAATTATGAAAATCATGTGTTTTAAATCATGTGATATGTCCATCAACTGTAAAAGCTTTAGCCAATAACGACCCATAGCCAGTAGGTGTCCTTATTGAATGAATTACATTTTTTAGTTGGTCTAGCTCTTTTTTTTTCAAAATCCATGGAGCTTCTGCATATGTGTCATTTTCCCTATTTGGCCACAAATGTTTTCTATCAATTTTGGTACACGAAAGAGCAATATCTCTCCTCGAAGACAAGTTGTCCTTCTCTTTGCCTGATATATGTCGAAATGTAGAATCTGGGACATTTTTGAAGATGTGCAGAGGATCTAATAGGTGAGATATTAATAGATCCTTCCAGTAAGGGAGATCATAAAACATGGATTTCCTTTTCATTCCTTGTGGCATATTTACTACAACTTGTTCTGGCTCTTCAATTGAATCACCTCGATCAAAAAAATCCTCCCAAGCATTCAATTCAGCATCTTCACTTAAGCCAATCACCTAGACCTATAATCATGGGAGGGCCTCTATTTTCAACTTTTCCCTCAAATTGATTCTTTAGGTGATTTCTAAACTTATGATTTAGTGGTAGAAAAACCATGTTTGTGTAAATAAATTTATGTAGATCTTTAGAATATCGCCCTTGAAATTGTTCTGTACATCTTGGCCATGCAAATATCCCCTTTGTTTGAAGCCCTACAATTCAATAAGTAATGTTAATAATATCAAAAAAATAGTATAAAACTAAGTATGAAAGTTGGGAAGGAAATAAATTATGAGTTAAATACGTAAATATTTTATCTTACTAGAACAAACACCAAGTCTTGGGAAATCATGAATAGTCCAACATAGCACACCATACAACATGAAGGACCTATTTGATGGGGGACATGATATGTCATACATTCTTATGCCTTTCCATAGCAGTTGCATCTCATCAATAAAAGGCACAAGATAAACATCCATGTTTTTAACGTGATGTTTTCCTGGAACAATGAGAGTCAACATAAGGTGCCCCTTTCTAACACTCATCCATGGGGGAATATTATATACTATCAATCCAACTGGCCAAACACTATAATTTGAGCTTAGGAAAGAGAATGGGTACACTCCATCAATTGCAAGACCAAACCTGATACTACGGGGTTCATCTTTGAATTTTCTTGGCCATTTTTCCTCTATGTGTTTCATTGCTTTGGAGTCAGCTGGAATTCGCATGAATCCATCTTTACTCCTATTTTTTGCATGCCAGTCCATCAATTGTGCAAGTGACTTGCAACGAAACATTCATTGAAGTCTAGGTATAATTGGCATGTGACGTAAAACCTTCTTTGGAACTGTAGGACCTTGTACATCTGTACGATATCTCTTCTCTTTGCATACAGGGCATTCTACCTTGTTTTCATATTTATCTTTGTATAAAATGCAATCATTTTTACATGAATGAATTTGCTTATATTCAATCCCCAACTCAACCAACAACAGATGCGCCTCTCTGCAAGTTGATGGCAACACATTCTCTTCAGGGAATATTTTAGTTTTTAGTGCCTTGTAAGTTTGCCAGAGATTAAATCAATTGAATGTTTGACTTATGATGAACATGTTTCATATGTCAATCTATACTAGGACTATTTATATACAATATATGGTTTTAAATTCCCCTTAAAGAAATAAAAATGAAGTTGATGAATGTTTATGAATTATGTACACCAATTGACAATGCAAAGTAAGAAATGGATTTCATCTCACTTTAGTAGGGTAGTGAATCCTTTGTCTGACCAACCAATTAGTGACTTGATTTCTAATAATATTAATGTGCATGCCAATTTTGAAGTTCTACTTGCACTTAACTTGAACATGGGTGTCTTCATTGCTTGCTTGATGGAGTCTTTCAGGTTGTTATCATCAACATTACGTTGGTGGTAATTACCCCTGCTATCATCGTTACTGTCAACCATATGATCATTATTGTCATCATTGTTTTCATCCCCAAAGAAACATGTAAGCATTTCATTCAATCCTTCTTCATGCACTACATTTTCATTATCATGATCATCATCGTTAAGGCTAGCTGGCATGTCATTAGTGTATGCGGATCTCATCAGCAGTTCAAATTTCTCAGCTGCTAGTATTCTCTTCAATGTTGCTCTTTTCTGCCTAGTATGGTTTAAAGGATGGTTTGGGTCATCCCGTCCAAACCTTAATAAACAAGTTGGATCTTGGGTATTAGTATGTGTTTCATCAACATCTTCTACCTATCAACAAATGCAAGCATTATTTAATGTTTGGCAACAATTGCACTAAATTCAAAATGTATCAATTTTAAAAAAATATATTCAAATATGGCTTAAAAAATAAAAATATAAATTGTATGAACATATATACATCAATTGAATAATGGAACATTATTTTATAGACTACCTTTTTTATACAATAATTTAAAGACAACACAATTTTGACAACATAGTTTATAAAACATCAGTCCACACTCATTTATTATTCTTTGGTTTTCTACCCTTAAGAACATCCTTAGGGAGACCTTGTTCTTCCCTTTTCTTTCGCGCAGGAGTGTGTTTGAAGAAGGGGTAATCAATCAATAACTCATCCCCAATGGTAAGGTCCATAATAGCCTCAACCATTCTGAATTTATCAACCTCTCTTTCCATATCTCCATTTTTATCATTTATAACCTCAACAAATTGACAATTCGGTCTTACATTAGGGTCCCTTCCCTTACTACTATTTATAAATCCTGCAATATTTTTGTGTGTGTATGCACGTCCATCTATATACATAAGATGACCTCTATTCATTTCTTTTCCACTTTCCAATTGGAGATGATGTGTATACATATTCGAATTTAGACCATATGTTGACATGCTAGGCTTATATTCTGCTAGCCTTCTCCATTCACCACTGTAATATGATGGACCATAATATGGCATTAATCTCCTAGTGGTTTGTTCTAAATTGTTTCTATGTTTAGATCCCACACATAGATTTTGGACGACAAAGAGGCCTAGATTCGCTCCATGAATATTGGAGGGTCATATCATGTAGCTGTATCCCCAAAATTAAAACACCTCGTACACTCTAGGTAGTTGTTGATCATTAGGCCAAGCACAATATAGTCGATGATCAAATGTCTCTTTGTAAATTGATCTCAAACTCAGGGGCAAGTCATCATCTCCATCACATTCATTCTCATAGGGTATGTAGTCCACCTTCCCCTTGTCTTTAAGCAAATTATGCATCTTTAAACCAGTTCTTGTTCTGTTACTTGTTTTCATCAATTCCTCATCTTTGGAGCTGGTATATTGGCACATATTTTTGTTAGATGTATCATCTGATGAATGATCATTGGCCTCTAGGCTGGAAGTTGGTGATCCAAGAAACTTTAAACCAAGAACTTTATCCTACAATATCCATTAAGAAAAAAATTAGTTATTTAAATAATATAAAACAATGTTTTCTTCAAAATCCTTACCAAGGAATTCACATGTTATTTATATCAAATTGAAAAATTCCTTGCCACAATTCCTATTGGATTTGAATCTATTGTAGGAGGCATACTACCGACTGGAAGCTCATCATATATGTAATGTCTTTGTACAATCACTCGTTTGAATTTCTTCTTTCCACGACATACAGAACATCCACATACAACAATTTTCTCAAAGTATTCATCCCAAGTACTATAGTCCTGACCAACCTCTTGTTCAGTGCAATCATTTGTAGTGTCTGCAGGATCCATTATCATATCCTCTTCCACCCACTGTCATTTGATGATTTAACAGTTTTAGGTCCACATCCACGTACATATCTTTTTCTTTTGCTAGTTGAATGCTCAGGCTCTACATTTGCTTCAATCTCCATCTTAAATAATCAACAACATGCATTAATTTATGTCAAGATTAGATAATACATTATATATTTCAATAATACTGTGAAAAAAGATGGACGTATCACAAAATGCCATCAGATCATTTTTTCCTAAGTTAAGTCAAAATTTGAGTACCTAATGTCCCCCTTCATTCGTTGTGTCCTCATTTGACATGACACGATCTGTTGCCATGGCCTCGTCTAGCCCCTATAATACACAACATAGTAAATAATGTTTAGTACACCAATTATATCATTTCAACGAATATGCTATCCAACACAAAACCTCACTTTAGTCATATATGTGACATATTCATATCATGTTTTGGCCATCCTAATTTTCAAATTTTTCCCTTGATCATAGAATCACATTTAATCACCATTCCTGTGCATTTTCAACCAATAAGTTTGACCTCAGAGGCCTCATGGAAAAAAAAAATGACTTTATCTCCTCTATGTTGTAGTATTTGTGAATTCATAAACACCTTCCTCCTTTGGTTGAGGTTACTTTATCTTCTTACCTCTATTGTATCTACAGATTCTGTTGTCATATCTATTTCCACCCACTTTTCTCTTTGCGATTTGGTAGTTCTACACCGTCCACGTCCTCTCTCCATGGCCTCCTCTGGATCCTGTAATACACAACAATGACAATAGTCACATAACAACTGTACACCAAGAGGTTAAAAGGAACCAATCAAGATAACCACACATGAACAACAAATGTGTCTTGACAAATTATATAAATTTCCTATATGTTTGCATTTATCCTCTAACCTTTCTACATCAGCCCTCAATTGTGCAGACCTCGTAGTTGTTATATGCAAATGATTTGTATCCTTGCATTCCTATTGGCAAATACAATGAACTGATTTGAATCCTTGTATAACCAATTTGCAAGTATAGTGAATTGATTTGAGTTTTTGCATTCACAATTAAAAAATCACAACGAGATGGTTTGAATCCTTGAGTTTTAAGTAAAATGAAATGGGTGAGACCAGTGCCTTGTTGGGTAAATGGAGTCAAATAAAAATCTGAGATAAGTGGCTTATATTTGGTAGTAATTCTAACTATTTGACACACTAATATTGGTTAATAACTTGTATAATAGTGCAAGAAAATAATTGACAAAATCTTCTTAATAATCCAACTGACACAACGAGGTTACTTGTAATTTATCAAAAGGGTCTTTAATCCCTACTTGAAGGAACCAATTGAATAAATCAAACAAGAACAGTAGATGATATCAACTTGGAAACATAATACTAACCCTAATTAAGTGGTTCTTCTTACTGATCCAATTAATACTCCCAGATTATTGTGATCTAAAAATAGTGTTGGTAAGATTTTTGGGATATCTTCAATGGGGCTCTCGGTATCACTAAAAGTAACATAGGGGAGAGGACCCAATTGCCGAGCATGTTCCAATAGCTGTGATAGTGTTTGTGGACTTAAGGCTCAATATTTTTAAAACTTTAGCAGTAGCAGTTGTAACTTTAAGGTTGTTAGTGTTGACTATAAGTACCTATAATTGAATGAAATGTGCCCTTTAGATTTAAAAACAACCAATTATGTGATGCCACATCAGTACACCAACAAAACATGACTTAATGAACAACTATTGGTCCACCTTTGTTTTGGGAACTATTAGACACCTTAACAAAAAGCATGCTGAGTAACTATTGGTCCACCTTTGGTCAAGAGCATTGCCCTTAGACCTCACTCTAGTTTTAAAAAGAAAAAAATAAAAAACATTTTGAACCATGCTAGATGGAAAAACAACATTTTTTTTTTTAATTTTTGACTTTTTTCCAATTAAATCCCAAATATTTGAATTACATTTATTCTTCTAGTTTGCTAAGTCAATCTTTATCCTAAGTAATGCTCCTATGGCCCTAGCAGAGATACAAACACATGGCTCCACAAAGAGATACCAATTTTGGACTAAATGATACAAACTTCTTTCTACCATAATTCATGATTCCATATTATAATTTTTGTTTTTGATGCCATGGATATCATAATTGATAAGTTTTATATTCCTACAACACTTTGACAATATTTATATATCTAAAAAATGATACAAACTTCTTTCTACCATAATTCATGATTCCATATTATAATTTTTGTTTTTGATGCCATGGATATTATAATTGATAAGTTTTATATTCCTAAAACACTTTGACAATATTCATATATCTAAAAATGTTGTTTCTTTTATACTTGATCTTAGTAGCTTCTATTAGATTAGTTTATTGTGTCTTTAAAATTTATTTAATAAAGGATGCATGAAACTAATTTTAAATCCTTAAAAATCTCTATATTTAATTGCCTAGTCTTCACTGAGTTTTGACCGAATATGAGCACAGAATCTGAGGCCAAAAAGAGTCCAAACCAGTCAGATCAAACCATCATAAATTTTTATATGGCAGGCAACTGTGACAAGAGTCAATACTAGAACCTATAGTAGCGAAAATCACAATGAACCTATAGTAGAGGAAACCATCATAAATTTTTATATGACAAGCAATTGTGATATATCAATTTAAATAATAAGGAAGCACTAAAATGGAGACAACCAAATAATTGAATAACTTTAACAAACAATTGATACCAATATGGCACAAAATCAGAGATTTTCCATCAACTTCTTCAAAATTATGCTTGCAACATGGTCTTTGAGTTTGTAAATATTATGGAACTTTTTCTACTATCTACCACTACTAGCTCCTCTCTTCCCCTTATATCTTTTTATTAGGTCATGGTCTCTCTTTTTATAGGAGAGGCAAACAAGCTTCAGACCCGTTACAATAGAAAAGACATAACTATTCATAACTATTAAGAAAATACTTTTAAACTTAACAAAATATTTTTAATTAGAAAAAACCAATACGTTATTCACTGAATAGAAACTCGTGACCATTCAAGGCCTGAGCAAGGCATTCTATTTTCTGATGTGGTATCTCCTCTTCACATTCAATCCTCTTCAGAACCTAAATATGTTCATAACTATTAAGAAAATACTTTTAAACCTAACAAAATGTTTTTAATTAGAAAACACCAATCTGTTAATCTGTGAATAGAAGCCCGTGACCATTCAAGGCCTGAGCAAGGATTTCTATTTTTCCATAAGGTGCTTCATTTGTTTGCTAGCTAATTTACTCCCTCTGAAGAATTCATGGCAACGTCAATCGTATCAATTGCTCTGCACAGGAACATATTAATTTTAGATAAATGTTCAATATACTCTTGTTTTGCATATGTGTCAGCATTAAGGGCTATCCCTTTCATGTCGTGCTCCATGTTCATCATTTTCTCAAGATACTTGTGAATATTCTACATGATCATATCTTTATTCTTGATTTCTTGTAAAATAGTATTTAGAACTATGGATACATCTTCCTTCCACTCTTCATATTTTTGTGGTTCTCCAGTATCATCATGAATTGAGGGAGTGATATCAAAATAATTCAACTCCTTATTTAATTTATTATGATACTTTTCATGCATCTTGACCAACTTACCATACATCTGCAATCCTTGTTCTGTTAAAAAAATTTTGTCTGAAAGTTCCTCTTTCCTTTCCATTATCCTCTCCTGCAATCTTTTGTTTTCTATAATGGTTGAATATGTTTGTTGGAATGATTTCCAACAGGTATCTACACATTCCCACATCTTTTTGAACCTTTCTTTTATTATTTCAGAGGCCATGGTGTATTTGAGGGTCTTTACTTCCCTAAAAAGCTTCACATTTTTTTAGGGGTTTAGCATGGCATTCTTTCCAATAGATTACATCTGTTAATGCCTCTATCATTTCTTTGTCTTTCTAGATCCATGGGGAATGTACCTTAGATGCAGAAGAAGAAGCTATTTCCTTGTGGTATATTAATTCTTTCTTCATCTTGTCATTTTCCTTGATTAATTTCTCAATCTGGGCCTTAGTGAACTTTGCTACATTAACATTTAGTTCAGCAGTTTCCAAGGGATCTATGTCTCCCATCCTTTTGACCAAGAGGTGACCAAACATTTGATTTGGGTCACTGGTTATTAGTGGTCTCTTATCTTGGGGAGAAAAAGACCAAATCAATAAAGTGGCTTCATCTACATTATACCCTGACCATGAGTTATATACTTTGTCACTTGCTTCCTCTGTCAAACTCAGTGTTTTATCTTCCCTCCTCTTGAACGTGTCAAATACAATGGCAGAGCTCACATCCCAACCTGGCACAAGCAATACCTTGGCTTCTTGGAGTAGTTGTCTTCCTCTTTCTGGAGTAATAGACTCCATTTCTTTGTCAATCTCTTTTCTCAATTCCTCCAAGGCGGTAGTTTCTTGCCTAGGGGTAGTATCTTTCATTTTTTACCTCATTTTATTTCCTTGATATTCATATACAAAAGATTTAAATTTAGGAGTCTTAATAAATTCATCATCAGAGACAAACTTCTGAGCAACCATAACTCTGATGTCATTAGACAGATCCTCAGAAGTCTCAAATTTTACATGGTTCAATTCTGTAGGAGGCTCATAACGTGGAACAACAGGAGCACTTACTATTTTCATTTGTTCAATCTCATCATCACTCACTTCTTCATCTATATCTGTATCTATAGAAAATGATACTTCAGGGGTTGGCTGTGAAGGTATGTGAGTCAGAGGCTACACCTCTTGAGCTTGTGTCCTAGAGTATTATATGTAATCTGTATCAAAAGCAATTAAAGGCACACCCTCAATTATCTCATCTGCATGAGCAATAAGCTGCTCAACTCTTGATAGTGGGTCTTCAATTTTAGAAAAGGCTCTTGAGTATGAAGGAACATTCTTGCATTTCCAATCTTGTGCAATTAGAATTTTACTAAATATAGCCATTCTATCTTCAGTAGAGGCTTTGTCTCGATTTCTAATTATATCTACTTCTGAAAAAAGATGTTCATCACCAGACAGACCCTGTGAGACCCTGGATCTGTGAATAAAACTGTCTGTATCAAAACCTTTTCTTTCATCTCCTATTGGGAGATCATACTGTGCTATTTTGGCATTGACTTCTTCATAACCCTCATTCATGACTATTGTGAATTCCCCAAAGTAGAAAGTGCTGGGCATGAATGATTGTTTGTTATTCCTCTTTAGATGAAAAGAATTAGATTTAGCCATTTGTCTCACAACTTCTAAGTATGCAATTATGTCTGGGACAACCCTAGGCAATAGATAAGGGGAACCCTCAAATCCATAGACTCATATCATGGTGCAGTTTGAAAAGGCATACCAATCTCCCCAGTTATGATTCACCTTAGTCTTTGGATCATTTTCCTTTGGCCTACGAAACCTTTGTATAGTGGGAGAGAGGCTATAGTCATGAGAATATCCCAAT
Source organism: Cunninghamia lanceolata (assembly GCA_027924645.1). Classification (NCBI taxonomy): domain Eukaryota; kingdom Viridiplantae; phylum Streptophyta; class Pinopsida; order Cupressales; family Cupressaceae; genus Cunninghamia; species Cunninghamia lanceolata. The sequence continues at coordinate 1,405,480 of BSBN01000185.1, read as the reverse complement.
AGTTTCATTAGAGGCTTCACAAAATATTCTTCAAAGCAAAAATAATGAGATCTGTCAAAACGACAATCCCATAGTGAAGTCCACATTTGCACTGGTTTTGGGTCCCCATTGTCAAATGAGTCCCGAATTTTCATCTCTGAACTCCACCATCCTCTGCCATGCCCTTCGTGCAAAAGCAAATGCATTAACAAAGAGTAGTGTTTGAAATTAATCTTATCACTATTATGTTTGATTTTCTCCAATCCATGGTTCAGAGCATTAGCTATGTAACTTGCATAATCAAAAGGCCTTGCTCCCTTTGTTTGAATATCTGCAGCTAACACCATAGGTACAATTGACATTTGTGGGGGAACCTCAAGACCTAAGACTTGACCAACAACATAATAAGTGTAATGAAAGTACTCAAATAATTCTTCAGAAAATGGAGGGTTCTCAGCATTGGAAAATTTCCTCATCTGACCCTTGTCATGTTTTGGCCTATGTAAAGCTAACTTGCCTCTCTTATAACTAGTGTCCATATGCCTATACTCCAGCAATAGGTCTCTAACTGTAATGGGTGTGTCAAAGCCACATTCCAATTGAAAAACATTTGCAATGAAATCCTTGGAAAGCACCAGTATATTGTCACCAGTGTGTGATCTAATAGTTCTTATTTTTGGGTCATATTTGCTAGGTAAGGCTTTAATCAAATCCACGTTGATAAAGACATTAGACACTATTAACCTTGCTAAATTTAACCTCCAAGGGTTGCAAACAGGTTCATACCTATATTGTTTCTTGAAATGATACAGAAATAATTGATACCCTCGAAGAGAGGTCCAAACATCTCCTAACTCCTTATAATCTTCTATCGATTTATCTATGGAGGGATTAGTTTGGGCACTTCTTTTTGGTCTTGGCCCAGACCCTGGGCATTGGTCAATTAAATCTTGATTCAGTGATCTTTTCTCGACCTTCTACTTTTTAGCTTTATGTTTCTCTAGGTTATTTTCCATAATGCAGATTCTAAAGCTTCTACATAGTATTAATTTATAGTCAGGACTGATATACTTACTTGAAATATATTTCTAGTTGGCCTTTTTCTGCTTCTTGCTCTTTGAGAGGTCAAAATTCCTTTCTCCTTCTTTCTTCATCCAAATCTTACAAGGGTGGAATAACGTATTTCAATCTCAACTCATAAATGCACTATCAATGTGTATCTTGCCATCGAGCCAGTTTATTAATTGCAAATATTCGACTGACATCTTGGAATGTCACATCAATGTTGTCTGACAATCATCGTTGAGACTTTGTTTTATGTTCCACCGAAGTCCATCCCTTCCATCGATAAATTTCCTTTTCTCGGTCCATCGGTGAGGTTCCATATGAAGTTACCCCAATGTGCCCTAGTCTAGCCGATGTTCTTCATATCCTCAATGTTTTATAATTATTTCGGGCTATCAGTAGAACTTCATCCTTAGTTCCACCGATCCTTACATGCTACAACAATGCTTTTGTCTTTTTTGTTTTTATCGGCATGTTGGGGGAACTTGTATATAAGTTCTGTCGAAGTTGACATGTTACGGCGATATAACCTTCTTTAGCCAAATCTTACAGGAGTGGAATAACTTATTTCAATCTCATCTCATAAATGCACCATTGATGTGTATCTTGCCATCGGGACAGTTTATTAATTGCAAATATTCGAGTGATGTCTTGGAATGTCACATCAATCTTGTCTAACAATCATCGTCGTATCGATGAGGCTTTGTTTTATATTCCACCAAAGTCCATCCCTTCCATCGATAAAATTTCCCTTTCTTGGTCCATCGACAAGGTTCCATATGAAGTTGCCTCGATGTGCCCTAGTCCGACCAATGTTCTTCATATCCTCAATGTTTTATAGTTATTTTGAGCTATCGATGGAGCTTCATCCTTAGTTCCACCGATCCTTACATGCTACAATGATGTTTTTGTCTTTGTTGGTTTTATCGGCATGTCGGGGGAACTCGTATATAAGTTCTGTCAAAGTTGACATGTTCCGGTGATAGGATAACTCATATCGAGTTCATCGGGTCATCGATGAGGGTGTGATATGTATTCCATCGAAATCTACATGTTATGGTGATATAACCTTCTTCTACCAACTTTATCAGCATGTCGGTGGAACCATGATGTGGTTTCCACCGATGTCTGCATGTTATCTCGATAAGCTCATTTTATTCCATTTTGTCGGTCTATCGGTGGGATGACCTCAAAGGTTACCCCGATAGATCATTATTTTGCCGATATAGTGATACTATATCTTTATCAGGCCATCGGTATACTAAAGTGAAAGGTTCCAATAATGGGGTCACATTGGGCCGATATGTTCTTAGGAAAGGCAAAGGGTACAATTCGTGGAATGGATATGCAAGACTTAGGTTAATTATGGATTTTGTAACACAATTGATTACTATTATGAGATTAAGGGTATAATGCTCTAATCTTGGTTGAAAAGGGGATGGATAGAAGTACAGAAAAATTGTTAAATTTTCCTATCCCAATAGGGTTTAGGTTTTAGGGTTGAGGGTTTAGGGATTACAGTTTAGAGTTGAGGGATTAGGGTTTAGAGTTGAGGGTTATAGTCCCATTAGAGAACGATGTCCTTGCACATGGACCATGTTGAATGCCCTCATCGATGTTGGTAAGGGATACATGGAAGGAAAATGGATTAGGCAGATAGTGATTTATGATGTGGATTGTAGAGTTTAAGGTATACTATTTAGGGTTGAGGGTTTAGGGTTTAGTGTTGAGGGATTAGAGTTCAAGGTATAATGTTTAGGGTTGAGGATTTAGGGTTTAGTGTTGAGGGATTAGAGTTTAAGGTATAATGTTTAGGGTTGAGGGTTTAGGGATAGGGTTTAGGGTTTAAGGTTTAAGGGTTGAGGCTTCAGGCTTTAGGGATAGAGTTTACAGTTGATGGATTAGGGTTTAGAGTGGAGGGATCAGGGTTTAAGGTATAGTTTTTAGGGTTGAGGGTTGAAGGTTGCGTTACGCTGCAAAGAAAGGTTATATTCCCATTAGAGAATGATGTCCTCGCGCATGGACCATGTCGAGTGCCCTCATTGATGTTGGTAAGGGATACATGGAAGGCAAATGGATTAGGCAGATAGTGGATTATGGAGTGGATTCTAGAGAGGAGAAAAGTGGATTATCTAGGGAAAATAGTGGATTATGATGTGGATTATGTCAGACTTATGCCAAAGCATTAACCATAGGGATGGTATGTAGGATAGTGGATGAATGATGGTAGATTTATTGCGGAATGGAAGGGAATCATAACCAATGGTTGCACACATCCCCATAAGTGTTGAAGCTTGTGATGCGGAGGTGGTGTAGGGTGCAATGGAGATGTTTGCTTATGAGATGGATGATGAAGGGCTTTAGGAACCCACATAGACTTAAGTGTTTTATTACTTTTGTTTTGCTTTTGGGATGGAATGTTTTGACACTTTTGAGCAGAATGGGAATTTGAGATGGGAGTAGATGGTTGGGATTTTTTAGAGGTAGATGCCTCATTTAACTTGATTTCTTGTTGCTTAGGTACCCATACCATTTTGGTTTTGGACTTTGCTTGTGGAGGTATGGGTTTGGATAACTTTTTGGATTGATTTTTCTTTGACTCTTTATTTTTATGTCATGAGGCATGATGACCCTTAGGATGTTTGGCTTTATCAGTAGAGGCATCTAATTTTGCATTTCTGGATCCCTTAGGGATGGTGGAATGAGTGGAATCTTTAAGTTTATCTTTAAGATTAGGGTTGAGGGATTAGGGTTTAGTGTTGAGGGATTAGAGTTTAAGATATAGTGTTTAGGGTTGAGGGTTTAGGGTTTAGTGTTGATGGATTAGAGTTTAAGGTATAGTGTTTAGGGTTGAGGGTTTAGGGATAGGTTTGACGGTTTAAGGGTTGAGGCTTCAGGCTTTAGGGATAGCGTTTATAGTTGAGGGATTAGGGTTTAGGGTGGAGGGATTAGGGTCTAAGGTATAGTGTTTAGGGTTAAGGGTTGAAGGTTGTTTTACGCTGCACTGAAAGGTTATAGTCCCATTAGAGAACGATGTCCTTGCGCATGGACCATGTCGAGTGCCCTCATTGATGTTGGTAAGGGATACATGGAAGGCAAATATATTAGGCAGATAGTGGATTATGACATGGATTATGTAGGGAAAATAGTGGATTATGATGTGGATTATGTCAGACTTATGCCAAAGCATGGACCATAGGGATGGTGTGTGGAGGGTATGTAGGATAGTGGATGAATGATGGTAGATTTATTGGCTTTATTAGTAGAAGCATCTAATTTTGCATTTCTGGATCCCTTGAGGATGGTGGAATGAGTGGAAGCTTTAAGTTTAGGTTTAAGATTAGGGTTGAGGGTTGAGGGATTAGGGTTTAAGGTATAGTGTTGACGGCTGAGGGTTTAGGGATTACGTTTTAGAGTTGAGGGATTAGGGTTTAAGGCATAGTACTATTTAGGGTTGAGGGTTTAGGGACAGTGTTTAGGATTTAAGGTTCAAGTGTTAAGGGTTGAGGCTTTAGAGATAGGGTTTAAGGTTTAGCGATAAGGGTTAGGGTTTAGGGTTGAGGGATTAGGGTTTAGTGTTGAGGGATTAGAGTTTAAGATATAGTGTTTAGGGTTTAGTGTTGAGGGATTAGAGTTTAAGGTATAGTGTTTAGGGTTGAGGGTTTAGGGATAGGGTTGACGGTTTAAGCTTTAAGGGTTGAGGCTTCAGGCTTTAGGGATAGTGTTTACAATTGAGGGATTAGGGTTTAGGGTGGAGGGATTAGGGTTTAAGGTACAATGTTTAGGGTTGAGGGTTGAAGGTTGCATTATGCTGCACTAAAAGGTTATAGTCCCATTAGAGAATGATGTCCTCGCCCATGGACCATGTCGAGTGCCCTCATCGATGTTGGTAAGGGATACATGGAAGGCAAATGGATTAGGCAGATAGTGGATTATGACGTGGATTCTAGAGGGAAGAACAGTGGATTATGACGTGGATTATGTAAGGAAAATAATGGATTATGATGTGGATTATGTCAGACTTATGCCAAAGCATGGACCATAGGGATGGTATGTGGAGGGTATGTAGGATAGTGGATGAATTATGGTAGATTTATTGTGGAATGGAAGGGAACCATAACCAATGGTTGCACACATCCCCATAAAAGTTGAAGCTTGTGATGCAGAGGTGGTGTAGGGTGCAATGGAGATGTTTTCTTAGGAGATGGATGATTAAAGGCTTTAGGAACCCACATAGACTTAAGCGTTTTATTACTTTTGTTTTGCTTGTGGGATGGAATGTTTTGACACTTTTGAGCGAAATGGGAATTTGAGATGGGAGTAGATGGTTGGGATTTTTTAGAGGTAGATGCCTCATTTAACTTGATTTCTTGTTGTTTAGGTACCCATACCATTTTGGTTTTGGACTTTGCTTGTTGAGGTATGGGCTTGGATAACTTTTTGGATTGATTTTTCTTTAACTCTTTGTTTTTATGTCCTGAGGCATGATGACCCTTAGGATGTTTGGCTTTATTAGTAGAGGCATCTAATTTTGCATTTCTGGATCCCTTGGGGATGGTGGAATGAGTGGAAGCTTTAAGTTTAGCTTTAAGATTAGGGTTGAGGGTTTTGGGTTGAGGGATTAGGGTTTAGTGTTGAGGGATTAGAGTTTAAGATATAGTGTTTAGGGTTGAGGGTTTAGGGTTTAATGTTGATGGATTAGAGTTTAAGGTATAGTGTTTAGGTTTGAGGGTTTAGGAATAGGGTTTAGGGTTTAAGGTTTAAGGGTTGAGGCTTCAGGCTTTAAGGATAGCATTTATGATTGAGGGATTAGGGTTTAGGGTGGAGGGATTAGGGTTTAAGGTATAGTGTTTAGGGTTGAGGGTTGAAGGTTGCGTTACGCTACATTGAAAGGTTATAGTCCCATTAGAGAACGATGTCCTCGCGCATGGACCATGTCGAGTGCCCTCATCGATGTTGGTAAGGGATACATGGAAGGCAAATGGATTAGGCAGATAGTGGATTATGACGTGGATTCTAGAGGGGAGAAAAGTGGATTATGTAGGGAAAATAGTGGATTATGTCAGACTTATGCCAAAGCATGGACCATAGGGATGGTATGTGGAGGGTATGTAGGATAGTGGATGAATGATGATAGATTTATTGTGGAATGGAAGGGAACCATAACCAATGGTTGCACACATCCCCATAAAAGTTGAAGCTTGTGATGCGAAGGTGGTGTAGGGTGCAATGGAGATGTTTGCTTGGGATATGGATGATGATGGTGCTAAATTAGGCACACTTGGCACCGATTTTGACATCCCAAAGAGATTACATTTAGGGCTAAAAGTTGGCACAAAAGTTGAAGTTAGAAACACTGACTTTAGCGCCGACTAATGAATCCAAAAAAAAAAATTTGTGCCAGCGTTAAAACATACCACAAAAAAAACACAAATAAGTTAATACATTTAAGCCCACAACACAGTGTACTCTACCTCTATTTTAGGTTTCCTGCGAAGCGACGACTTTATTATGTCGAAAACAGAAGTTACTGAAAAGTTTCTCCAACGGATCCGTGAATTTGTATTTTATTTATTTTTGGTTCTAGACATCTAGAAGATAAAAAATTGCTTGAGCTAGCTGCTAAATTTGGGGTTTCTAGCTACCTCAGCCATTTAATCAAGCTTGTTCGTCTGCCTTTTAGCAAGTTAACTCTTAACCTAGGTTTTTATCCATTTTGATATAATTTTGAGCTCAAAGAAAGTTTTTCTAAGATGTTGTACTCACACTTTAGGGTAAATTTGAGTAGTAATGTTGTTAATTATTCTTGCTTGCAGTATAACTTGCATTTACCATTTTTAGAAGGCCTGTCAAATAAGGTCTCTTTGTACATCATACCCAAAATACAAGCTGTTAAGTTTTGTTTTTGGCTACGATTGGTCAAGCACGTTGTTAATTCATACCTGGCTACGATTGCCTCCATATACTAGACAAAAATAATTTGCCCTGGGTCACCTCAAAATGTCAAGCAATAGAGGGAAGGGAGCAAACTCTAGCCACAATCAGGAAATCACTATCAATTTATAGATTTGTAAATGTTTCTATTGTTTCTTTGATTTTTAGTATTTAGTTTTCTATTTCTAAATTTGAAAAAAGAAATTTATTATATATATAGGGACATGAGACTGACAAAGATAAAGAGGCATTGGCTTCCATATTGGGGGTAGACGCAATGAACAAATTGATGGTGTTGACTTGACAATGCTTGCTAGATACATAGAAAAATGATCTAGTAGAGCCCCTGAAACATTGCAACCAAATCAACAGTGTCAAAGGGAATCAATTGATTCTCCAACCAGTCATGAATCGGGCAAAAGATCTAGGAGGAAATCAATAACAGAAACCTCTAATAATGTGGAACAGGGAGTAGAGGTTTCCAATGTCCCAGCCACTCCTGGGACACAGACTTCTTCGACCACCACGCCATGTTTTGCATCTTGCATTGGTAGCTACGATACTAAGATAGAATATGATGTGGTTTCAGGGGAAGTCCAAATGATAGATGCTGGAAAAACATTTGTGAATAGGTTGAAGGAATCATGCCTTCAACGGTTCAAAGACCATCTACATTTGCCATTCTCAAAGATACCCATGTACCTACAAAAAGTAGTTATCCAAGACATGGAGACTGAATTTGGCACAGCTTGGTCTGTAAAGAAAATAAAGCTACGAATGTCTCAAAACTGAAAGAGATTTCAGTGCAACCAAACAAAAAAGATAAGAAAAATTCCTCCCGAGCAAAGGCTAAAAAAAGGCCAATTGATTTAAGTCTCAAAGTATGGAAAGAGCTTGTAAAAGCATATGAGAAGTCCGATGCATGGAGGAAGTCCAGTAAGGAGAGTACGCAGGTATTTGAATTTGCTCATAAGATTATATCAAATTTATTAAATGATTTTTAAATTTTATTTGTGCTTTACCTAAATTGAATTAGTATATGTTTTAGGACAAGGCCTCCAAGGCTAGGCTTGACAAACTTCGTGCCACTCATCACAGTGGCCAGAAAGGTTTACAGGCCTTGATCTGTACATTTGTAAGTATATTTAATATGTTAAATGATATTTTTTTTATTTCCTAGGAAAAAATAAATGATTGCATATTAATTAGTTTAACTAGTCCATGTGCCATGTTTTGATAGGAGAAGAAATATGGCCATCAACCAACGCAATTTGAAAAGGAAATGTTACAAGCAAAAAGTGGACCGATTTTGTAATCTGGATGGAGAACGAGGTATCAATAGTTGATTTTCAATAACTTAGTTGGATATTGTTGTGTTAATATGTCAATTTGCATTTCTTGTGTTGAGTTTCAATAATCTTTGAAGACGTTATAGAGTGATACTTGAGACAAACAGTTACAATTGTACTCTGTTTGGTTTCTATTGGTCTTCTTGTCTTTTTAACTCAAGTGGATTGTTATTCATAGGTTGCTTGTCATTCTTCTTGATCATGTGGATGTAGTTATCATTGAGTTTTCAGGTGGTCTCCTAAGTGAAAGACCAAAGGGTTAATCTCGAGTATTTGTTTCCTAACCTTTTTATTATAAGACTTAAAGGGGGGCATGCATTACAGTTACGTTGTTGGTTATATTTCAAACCTTTGAAATATAATAGTGGACATTTAAATTTTAATATGCACTTTTTTTTTTGTTGAGAAGGAGCCATCATTGGCAGTAGGCATTAACTCTCCTCTGCCATAACAGCTTTGGGAAGTACTAGTCTTTAATGTGCTTGGTTTTGGGGTATGCGAGGGAGAAAAGGAAGGAGTGGGGAACCATTTTGGGGGGGAATTCTTCTTTTTGCCTTGGGGTTGAGGAAGGAAGGTTGATGGTTGGACTATAAGTGATTTAGAGGAAGGGAGACTTTGGGTGTGCTCATCATGTTGGCTGAGTGTCTTGTTGTTTGCGTTGGAGACTAAGATTCAAATCACCAACTAGTCTTCTTCAACTAAGCTAACCTTTCTTTGAAGTAAAGCTCCTTGTCATCCATTCTTATAAAATTACACTGACCATTTTGGTGAAACATTTCCTTTAACTTGTGTAACTGTATGTGGTCTTGTGAAAGCCTATGCTAAAGGGTTTGGATGAGGAAAATATTGTTAACTGTGAGAGTTCAGACATAAGATCATGGGACTTACAAACTGTGGCAAACTGTTGGTTATTGTGTTTTGGATTTCTATCATGAAGGAAGCCACATTAATTTGGTCACAGTTTGAGGTGGAGTTTCAAACCCTGGCTAGAATTGCTAGAATGCTATCATTGCAACATACCATGAGTCTTGAGGAAACCTAGCCTGGTTCATGGTTATCTTTTTTGACATGGTTGTAAACCCTAATGGTGATGGTATTTCACCTATAAATGTCCACTCTCTCAATTGTGGATGCGATGTCTTCTTGGGATTAATAATAGCACTCCTAAGCAAGATTTTGGGATGGTTTTGGATCCTTGGTTCAGGTCAACTTGCCCCCCAACACTCCCTCCAAGGTTATGAGGTTTGCATTACTGAAGCCACAATGGAATACAATGTTGAAACAACACTACATGATTGTATTTGACTACGAGTTGACTCTTGGAAAGAATGGATTTTGTTAATTGCATACAGTTGTATAACATTGCAATAGTTGTATTGTACTTGTAACTAGAACAATCTATTGTGAAGGCATTAGTTTGATGACAATGACCTTTGAGTTCATTGTAATGACTTGCACTAAATTAGAAATGTGATTTCAATCTAGTATTTATTAAATTGGAGACTGTTTGTGAACAAATTTATCTTAGTATGGACTTCCTTGTGTTTGAATGTTTGAGCACTACCCACAAAATAGTAGATATTATGTACTTGTGATCACTGCGTCATTTGGATAGAGGACTCATAAATGGAATATAGGACCTTCTGTTTCATTATCCATAAAATTCTAAGGGTTGATTAAGTTATTGTGCATGGATGTAAATAGAAACTTTAAGCTCTCTGAAGACTTGCTTATTGTTTGCAAAGTAGCATTAATTTCTTATTTTAACTGTGGAAACATCTTGTGGACACTAGTATGGTGTTGACTAAGGAATTATCTTGTAAACACTAGAAAGGTCTGTGCATGTTAATCATAAACTGTAACCCTACATTTGGAAGGAAATTGTTACTGTAGATGTGATATATACTGTACAATGGTATCTGGTCTATAGCATGACATCTTTAGTAGGAGGTACCTTCAGATTTTTGTAGCATCATGTCTAGGCTAAGGTACCATAAAGTTAAGTGTGCATTGTATGGTGTTATTGTATTGGAGGTTTCTGTATGCAAATCTACAGTGATATAAGGAGACTCGACTCTCCTCATTTCATTGTACAAAGTGAGTGACAAAACAACTACCTAGTTTAAAATTGTCCTTTCTTTAAGCAACATATGTAGCAATGAGACTTAGGATTCTTGAAAATGAGAAGCATCCTTCTCCCCATACAACCTGCTAACTAGGGCCTCTCTGTTTACGTGCATGGCTGACCTCCTTGCCGTTGTTGGCTATCTTGAAGACACCCTAAACTTTATCATTGAGATACCTATTAAATCTATGCTGGTTGTATGCATGTGTTTTCTTGGTGCCTGTAGATCACATATGAATATAGGCTTAGGAGTATTTACAGCAATACTACTTTTTGATTTAGATCCTAAAAATGCTGCACAACTTATGTTCTTCTCTCAAACATCTATCCACAAGTGGGCAGGTGTGGTGAGGTAAGGAGATCGATGAAAGATAGAGTAATTAAAAAAATGCCCGGATACAGTTGGATTGAAGGGCATAAAATGGTACATGCTTTTTTGTGTAGGAGACAGATCACATCCATAGACAAAGGAGACCTATGAAAAGTTGGAGAAATTGGCTTGGAAGATGAAGGCGGCAAGTATTTTCCAAATTCAAGAATTTACTTAATGCTATGGAAGGATTGGAAAAAGAATTATTTCTCTGCCACCATGGTGAAAAGTTGACAATTGCATTTGGTTTGTTAAACATGCCCCATGGAACAACTATTAGACCTTTATCTTAAGGTTACTCATGAACCTTAAGATAAATAATTATTGAAAAAAAATAGTGCATTCATTAATGACATGTAAGAGAATTTAATAAACTTCTACTTAAAAACTCTTTAATGTTTATGTCTAATGCAGGTTATTAGATTAATAGTGAAAAAGAACATACATTGACCATGCAATTTGTGGCACTTAAGGTTATGGAATAGAATTTACAGTTGATAGTTAAATTGTATAACAAATTTTTTTATGATCTTTAGTAACGTTTATTACAATTGTTGCATGTTTTACATCATTGGAATGACATATTAGCTGTAACTTTTTTGAAATTTTATTATGGTATGTGCACTTTGATATGATGTAATATGATTATGGTTTCATTTCATATGTTGGAATATTAGATAAATATTAGAAAAATAAATTATTACATGAAATAAATAATAACTTTTCATTTTAAATGTTTTTTTTTTGCAGAACACAGGTCTTCCAGAAGATGAAGATGATCATGATGATATAGATCCAGATTATATTAGTTCTGGTACAGATCACATGGTAGAGGATGATGATGTAGATACAAAAGACAACGAGGCCAATGACGATGATGATGACGACGGCGATGATGATGATGATGATGATGATGATGATGATGAGGCAGTTGTTGGTAGTAGCCAGTGACATTCATGATCATATAGACTGCATCATGGATCATTGCTGATATATCGTTATGATGCCTCTTTTCATGGTTACTATCATATGTATCATTTTCATGGCCTGCAGTACCATATTATTGAGTTGTATCATTTTAACATGTATCAATTTGACTTATATCATTTGGACATGTATCATCTTGAATTGTATCATTTTGAGTTACATAATTTATCATTTTTACTTATATCATTTGTACATGTATCATTTTGACTTATGTCGACTGTTGGACATGTATCATTTTGACATGTTATTGATCTACTGGCATATTTGACTTTCACTTGTTTTGGTTATATATGATGATGATCTTATTAGTATTGACTTGTCAATTTTTATATATTGAAAGTGGTCGATGATTTTTGGATGGATATTTATTACGTATGATGATTTTAATTTACTGTAGGATGGATGTTGTAAAATTCAATTAAATTATAGATATTTGACTCACTTGTTTTAATTATAGATGATGATCATGTTATAATAATTATCTTGTTATTTTATAATAATTATCTTATTTTTTTATATAATTATCTTATTAAATTAGAAGCAAAACCCAAAGCAACAAAGGAGGTCATAATGGAAGCAAAACTTGGCATCAATTAGGAAGCCAAAAAAAAGCTATTTTAGATGCCATACAAGAAGCAAAATATGAAGCACGACTGAGAGAAAAACTAGAAGGAAAAATGGGAGTAGACATGGAAGCAAAACTAGAAGCTGAATTGGGTGCCAAATCTAGTGCTAAATTGGAAGCAAAAATGGAAGCAAACCTAGAAGCAACATTGGAAGAAAACCTGGAAGCAAAACCGGAAGCAAAACTGGAAGCAACACAAGAAGCCAAACCAAAAGCAAAATTGGAAGCTAAAGTGGAAGCCAAATCCAACATTAAATTGGAAGCAAATCTAGAAGGAAGATGGCAAGCAAAACTAGAAGCAAAACTGGAAGCAAAAACTGAAGCAAAACCATAAGCAAAACTAGAAGCAAACTTGGAAGCAAAATCAGAAGCCAAATTGGGTGCCAAATCAGGTGCTAAATGGGAAGCAAATCTGGAAGCAAAATGGGAAGCGAAATTGGAAGCAAAACTAGAAGCAAACCTGGAAGCAACATTGGAAGCAAAACTAGAAGCAAACCTAGAAGCAAAACTTGAAGAAAAACTAGAAGCAAACCTAGAAGCAACACAAGAAGCAAAACCAGAAGCAAAAATAGAAGCCAAATTGGAAGCCAAACTGGGTGCCAAATCTGACACTAAATTGGAAGCAAAATCAAAAGCAATATAGGAAGCAAAAATTGAAGCAAACCTGGAAGCCAAACCAAAAGCAAAATCAAAAGCCAAATTGGGTGTAAAATCCAGCACTAAATCTGGTTGTTGGTTTCCGGCACAAAAGTTGGCGTAAAAGTTGGCGCTAAATCCGTTGTAAAAATTGGTGCTAAATTTGACGCAAAAGTAAGCATGCAAAATTGCACCAGACAAAGTATCCAATTTGTGAGCTCAATTGCACTAAAATTCGGTGCTATTTTAGGTGCTAATGGCTTGTTCTGTTGTGGTGATAAGAGGAAGGGAAGCAAAGGGAGAATAATATGGAGGTGAAAGTCCAAGATATTCCTACAGGAGAGATGATAATGGTGGAGAATCTAGTGGAAGTCTTGAAGGAGCAAAGTGGCGATATAGTAGCAAATACTATTAAGGAATAACCTCTAAAGACTGATATGGTCAAAAGCTCACCTTCTGGTCAAGAGGTTCTTAGGAATTTAGGGAGCCATAATAGAGAAAAGGGAGAGATCCAAACCAAGGATCCTATTGAGAAGTATGATCCTAGTAAAGGGAATAGCCTGGTCAAGGCCAAGGGTAAGAAAAACAAAAAATTATCTACTCCTCTGGGAGGGAGCATTTGGGTAAGCACTAGACACAGGAAGGTTGTGGATTGTGACTCAAATCCTAAGACTCAAGGGATAGTTACTAATAATAATTTGAGAGAACGTGATGTTAAGAGAGATATTGTAGATGGGCTACAAAAGACTCTTACAGAGATATGATCTAAGGGCACACCTAACTCCATGCAATGAAGATTATATCATGGAATGTGAGGGGGTTAAACAATGTTCATAAGCAAGACCTCCTGGCCAACCTGGTGCAGGAGCATAAACTAGATATTTTGATGATCTAGGAGACTAAAATGCATGTTGACAACTTCAGTAACCTTAAAAACAAATTCTTCAAGGATAGTGGTTTTCATGGTGTGAATGTCGAGGGAGCCTCTAGTGGAATAGCCACCCTTTGGAACCCTAGAGTGCTTAAGGGTGTTGCTCTTTGGGAAGATCTAAATCATGTTGCCACCAAGTTTGTCCGTCTTAAATATAACACCTCTTGGATTTCTTATAATATCTATGCTCCTAATGTGGGAAGAAGATTGTGGACTAATCTCCAAACTTTCAAAGCTATTTATTTTGATACAAATTGGTTGGTGATGAGGGATTTTAATACCACTTGAAAGATAATGAAAAAATGGGAGGATCTCAAATCCTAGGGGATAGTAGGAATGATCTTATGGAATTTATCAATGACTAATCCCTCTTAGATTTAGACCTGCAAGGAGCTAACTTCACATGGAATGATAGAAGATTTGGTGTTGTTCTCATCTAGGTGAGACTTGATCATGCCTTAATCTCTTCTAGTTGGTTATCCTCTTATTGTTGTTCTTTAGCTACTCTATCAAGACTTGGGTCTGATCACTACTCAATAATACTTTATGCTGATAAGTTGGGGAAAAAGAAAAGTTTCCCATTTAGGTTTGAAAAAATGTGGACTTTGCATCTTGATCTGGAATGGAAGATTTTCAATGGTGGAATATTAAAGTGGAAGGGATTGCTATATACATAATTTCCAAGAAATTATCCAATTTCAAGACTAATGCTTAGGGATGGAGTAAGAAAACCTTTAGAAACATTTTCAAGAATAAGGAAAAAGACAAAAATTAGCTAGATAATGTGCAGAAAAGTATTCAACTCAATGGGATGGATACCAATACTCTTAAATAGGAAAATGATCTACTAATTGAACTCCACTCCATTATTACTAAAGAAGAGGAATTCTAGAAACAAAGATCTAGATCCATCTGGCTTAAGAGTGGAGATTGTAACTCAAGATTTTATCTCTCTACCCTTAAACATAGAACTGCCAATTGTATCAAGTCTATTCAGATGAATGAAGTCCAAATTCAGGAGGAAGTTGATATAGGTTTCTATAAAAACCTCTTGTCTATTGATGAAAACTTGGAATGGAATGCGACTTTATGGAAGTTATCCCTAAAATTTTGGTGGATGAGGATAATGTGCAACTCTCTAAAATACCCTTGGATGAAGAAATCAGAAATGTTGTCTTCACCTTTGAAGGAAACAAAGCACTGGGTCCTAATGGTTTTCCTCACTTATTTTTCCAGATTTACTGGGATACTGTTGCAAAGGATGTGATCACTACCACTAAAGAATTCTTTGGTAGTAGAAAACTCCTGAAGGAACTGAATTCGACCTTTGTGGTTCTTATTCCAAAAAAATAAGGGACTGATTCTTTTGCTAATTTTAGACCAATCATCCTCTACAACTTGTCTATAAGATCATCTCAAAAGTGATTGCCAATAGAATTCAGATGGTCCTTCCTAAGTTGATTTCCTTACAACAGAGTGGGTTTGTGCTAGGTAGACAAATTATTGACTCTATCATTGCATTCCATGAAAATATTCACTCATTGTCCATTAACAAAAAATAGGGTTTTCTCCTTAAATTGGATCTTTTGAAAGCTTATGATAGGGTGAGATGGGATTTTTAAAGAAAAGTTTTGGTCAAGTCTAGGTTTTCTGATAGATTCCTTGGGTTGATTTCTCAAATGATATCTACTCCTATGTTATTAGTGTTGGTAAATGGTCCCCCTTCAGGTTTCTTTATAAGTTCTAGGGGAATCGAACAAGGGGACCCTGTTTCCCCTTTTCGTTTTATCATTATGGATAAAGCTATTGGAAGGAATATTCTCAAGGCAGTGACAAATGGCAATTTAAAAGTTGTTTATCCTTCTTCTATAGGCACCCCTTGCTCCCATCAACAATTTGTTGATGATACTATCATTTTGGGGGAAGCTCCAATCAAAGAGGCAAGAACTCTTAAACTCATCTTGCAAAATTATGAAAAATCTTCTGGTCAAAGAGTTAGCCTTCCTAAGAGTACTATTTTCTTTTTGAATACTCCAGTTCATAGACAGATTACAATAGCTCGTATTCTACAGTGTCAGATGGGTGAATTTCCATCTAAATACCTTGGAATGCCTCTTTTTGTAAATAAGATTCTATACTCCTTTTGGATGGATTTATTGGACAAATTTCAAACCAAGCTGGTTGGGTGGAAAGGGGCTTTATTAGTCAGGTTGGGAAAGTTTTATTAATTAAATCCACTCTTCAGAACTTACCTGTCTATGCTACGAGCCTCTTCAATATGTTGGGAAAGTTTGTAGATAGAATGAAATAGATTCAGAAGAAGTTTTTTTGGGTCAGTATGGGGGAGAGAAAAATAATTTCTTTATTGGCCTTGGACAAAATTTGTAGACCTAAGAGTAAGGGAGGTCTTGACATAAGAAAAACTAGGGATTTCAACTTATCCTTGATCGCCAAAGTTGCTTGGAGACTTTTCAAGGAGAATAATGATTGGAATGAAATATTGAAGAACAAATACATCCCCCTTCAAAGGAATATGCAAGACCATCTTGATTGTCCGGACCTACCTGTTATTTTTAGTATTTGGAGAAACATTTTAGACAAGATGTTTATCATATCAACAAAGGTGTGAAGTGGAAACTTGGTAACAAAATTTCTATTAACTTTTGGGATGATAAATGGCTCCTAGATACCACCCTAACTGTTTATGAATGGGCTAGACCTCTAAAGGAGAAATGCATTAGAATTTATGGGAGTAAGGTGGATGACTATATGGAGAATGGATCGTGGAAAATGATTTCTAGTGATGACCCTTCTCATAATGACACTTCTAGACTCTAATCCCTTTTCTCTAGATTTCATATTTCCATGGTTAATAGAGTTGATGAGATGGTTTGGAAGGATTCTTCTTTGGGAATTTATTCTATCTCTTCGGGGTATAAATATCTTGTGGAGGGGGATGCGGATCCTCTTTTCTAGGCTAGATTATGGCGGCCAGAGCTAACCCCAAAAATTAACATATTTTTCTAGATTCTTGCTCAAGACAAAATTCTTACTACTGACAACCTATGCAAAAGGGGTTTGCCCTTCCTAATAGATGTGCCTTGTGTGAAAATGATGCCGAGAATACTTGTCACTTGTTAATTGGCTACTTTTACTATATCTATGTGGAGTAAGGTGTTTGGGTTATGGAAGATCAATTGGATCTTTCCGAATTCTATCAAAGATTTGGTGGAACAATGGACCTCCCCCTCTCCTAATCCTTACTTGAAGTTCTTATAGACCCTCATGCTTCCCCATATGGCATGGGGTCTATCGAAGGAAAGAAAAATCTGCATTTTTAGGGGCAATACAAGCATTTTTGACAGAGTTGCTGATAGAATCATTGTTTCTACTAAAGAAAACTTCTGTATGGGGATTATTGAGAAGGTGCCTAAGGAGCCTCAAGCTTTGTTTCATGTAATGAATTCCAAATAATGAAGGATTGGAACATCCCTTTTGATATTTCCACTTGCTTCAGACACATGAAGAAATGAAGAGATGGAATCTCATGGAAACTTCTGCCCATGGGATGGATCAAGATTAATTTTGATGGGGCAACCAAAAGAAACCCAGGGCCTATTGATTGTGGGGGACTTCTTAGGAACAACGAAGGCTTGTTTCTTTCTATGGTGACAGTTCCTTTGGGATTGCAAACAAACCACTATGCTAAAGCAACTGTTGCCTATAATACCATTAAAGTTGCTCGTGATAAAGAGTATAAAAGAGTGGTTATGGAGGGTGATTCCCTTAATATCATCTAATGCTTAAAGGGGATTCAAAGTCCTATTTGGACCATAGACTCCTTTGTTAAAGATTCCATAGCACTTGCTAATTCCTTTGATGAGGTGGCTTTTATGCATGTGTTTAGGGAAGGAAATAAACTTGCTGATGCATTCGCTAATCTTGGGGTTATTGATGAAAAGTTTAAATTGTGGGATGATTATGATAATATCCCATCGAATACTAAATCCATACTTTCCAATGATCGCTTACCTTATAATAGGACAAACTCATGATGAGATAATTAAGAGGGAGGATTAGTTCTCACACTTTATGGGTGTTTTCTCTAGTTTATTTCATTAGAGAAGGCTTCAATTGGTTATTCTGAATAACTATACTGCTCAAATCCTCATTCAAACTGTTGAATTATGGAAGAAAATGATGGGTGGAAAACATCACAGGGTGGAGTCGGGTAATGTTGTTGGGGTCTGCAATAAACCCTATATTTAGAAAATCATGGGTGATGGGGGTTTGTTCCCTTTATAAAAAGATTAAAAGGGCATGACCTTACTGTGGCAAAAGATTTCACTCGAGGCTGGCAAAAGATAAAATTCACCATGTTTGGGAGGGAAACTTGCATCACTGAAGATCTTATTGCTCGAGTTACAGGCTTACCCATGGAGGGGAGGAAAATGTTATAAGGATAGAAAAGCTGGCGAAGAGGCCACGGAGAGTTTCTTCAAGGATAACAAAAAGGAGAGGTTGGTTAAGCTTCAATTTGGCTATGAGTGCACTTCTCTCAAGCTAGTATGGCCTATGGTAGTAGAGACAATTATGGGGTATGTCATGTTGGAGGGTAGATATAGAGCTCTTTATAGTTATCACTTCACTCTTCTAAATCACTTTTGGTATAAACTACTAGTTTCCTTTTCATTCTATTTGCTGGTTTCTATGGAAAACTATATAAAGGATAATATGAAGTCTCCTAAGTTCTCTGTTATTCATGAAGGATTGGTTCTCCTGATTGTGAATCATATTAAATTCCTTGAACCCCTAGTAAGAGAATTTCAGTGAATGCTAAGAGTAAGAAGGGTAAAAATCCCAAGGTGGTCGATTACTTAGATTTTGATCCTACTGAATCTATGGAGGAAGAAGATAAGGAAGACGAACAATAGGGGGAGGACTTTGGGGAGTCTACTCATGTTTCAGTTTCTTTGGATCTTGAGTATGATGAATATGAGGAAATGAAAACCCTTGTCAAGAGGAAGATAAAACTTCAGGTGGAGACCTCCAAAATTCATGCTAATAAGGGGGAAAGTAAACTTAACACTTCTTGGTCTGAGGGTTTTGAAACTGGCAGTGATAAAGAGAATGAAAAGAAGACTGAAGCCTCCTCACAGAAGAAGAATGTGAAGGAGAAGAAGGGTAAGTCCATAAGTTTTGAGGACCATGGTAAGGCCAACGAGGATGAGATGGAGAATGATAAAGATGGGAATGATGACTTCAACTATGAAGGTGAACAAAATGAGAAGGGTAAGTGCATGATAGAGCTGGAGATCAGTGTTCCTTTCCCTAGTATGTCAGACCCTACTATGCCCATTCCCTAAGATTTCATTGATCAAGTGACAAACAATACTAATAAAGATGACTTTGTTGATACTTTGAGCATTGTTAGGGAAGCCATTAGGGCCCACAATGTGATGTCTAAATGGTTTTATCTGGAAATAAATAAAATTAGTCTCAAGCTGTCCATCCTCCACAAAATCTATGGGAAATAGGACCATCTTTAGGCTAAGGATGATGTTAACATTCTTCTGAATTGGGAGGCTATTCCCAGGGTTATGGAACTGGAAAAGAAAATGTTAAATATGCAAGAGTTCATAACAGAGGAAAATAACATGGATGAGTGGAAGCAAAGTGTGGAGAATAGGTTTGTGGTTTTAGAGGAGTCCAAGGCAGTCAAGGATAACCTATAACACATGCTAAAAGTTAGTCATAGCACAATCAAGAATAGTACCCATGTGTTGAAAATCCTCATTGAGAAAATCAAAGACTTAAGAGAGGAAGACATGAAATAAGGGAATGAGAAGGGTAAATAAAATGAACACACTGGTCCTAGTTCCCGAACCTGAGCTAGCAAGAAGAAACCCTTTGTTGATGAGAAAAAAGAGCTTCTTGCTTTTGCCAAGTTGCATGAAAATTTTAAGATATGAGAAATGGAAGCTGTAGAAACTCTTAAGCAACTGTACTTATTTTTGTTTATGTTTTTCTATCAATCATTATTTGTTAAATAGTTTTTTGTTGTATTGTTGGTTTGTTGTAGTGAATGGTTAGTTGTTGGTTAGCTATGTCATATGCTTTGAACAATATTTTGTAATAGGTTTTCGAGGTCCCTTCAAAACTTGTTTTACCATTAAAATAAAAAACAATCATTTCTTTCTTATGTGTTTGCATATCGAAATCAAAATATTATTGTCCTATTACTAATTTATTTAAATTGTAACAACAAACAAGACAACAAAAATCACTTTATTAAAGAAAAAAACCAAACTATCCCTTTCAAAATTAAATGCAGCACCCTTGACATCCTATTGTAGGAAGCCCACAAGAAAAGTGACTTTTCAAAAAGGTCCATACTTATACAAGAGACGCATTGCGTCAGGTTCCTGTCGATGATGTGGCAAATGTTATGATTCTTGTTGTAATTAATAGTTGTTATGTCTTATTGTATGTGTCTATTTTGAACTTGCATGAGGATTATCATTAACTTTTTTAAACCAACTCATTAGAAGTTGAATTTGAAAGATATAGTAAGTTGAAGAAGTACCCAAATTATTTGATAATGAAATTAAATATAAACTATAGCATTGTTGCTCAAATTTTCCATTCTAGCACTTGCCTTTTGCTTGGGTTTGAATCAATATTGTCATATATAAAATTAAACATTAGTATGTATTGAAACATGATGGTGGGAAATGTCACATATTTGTGCTTCCAAGGCAGAAATATTGATAAACAAAATTGAAATAGATGAGAAGGCAATATTGTTCAATGTGTATTAGTAAGTAAAATATATTAATAGTAATGCGACAAAATGGATGGGGTTTTGAAAGAAGACCTCTGCGCTCCCAAAAAAGTTTATTTGAGGAAGCACTCAGGGGTCGAAGGTACTTCTCATTTCAGGAGCCATCGGAAATAGGGTTTCATAGATTCTATAGAAATGCAGGTCATTTTACTGCATCACCTCGTTATGGCAATGGTGGTTCTTTCAATTTTTAGAACAATAGAAGGTTTTTTGCACATCCGTCTTCTCTTCGAAGTGTTGAAGCTGGTTTTTCAAAGAAGTCAGCACAAGGGAACCCAAAACCTCAGGTATGGAGGGTAAAGCAGTCTCTTCCAATGTGCCGCCTCATGATAATATGTTGAATTCAGAAGAATGGATTTCAACGAAAATTATCAATGTGCAAATTCCAGAAGAATTGGTGAATCCTTATATACAAGATCTATCGAAAAGGGCTCTGATTGGTAAGGTTTGGAATTCAAAACTTATTTCTAAATTTTTTCTTAATTGGGTTAGGGTTTCCTGGAAAGGGGTTTCTGATGTTTTCTTTCTTCATAAGGAGCTTTGCATTTTTATGGTTATTTTTGAAAATGGTGATTTCTGTGAGGAAACCCTAAAACAAAAGTTATGGTTTTACCAAGACAAGGGAATATGCATTCAGAAATGGGAACCTAATTTTGACCCAATTAAAGCAAATATGAATTTTGTTCCTTTTTGGATCTCATTATCAAATCTACCTCTGGAATATAGAGATCTGAATTTTATTGAATTTTGTGCTAAGAAAATGGGGTTCTTTGTTAAACATGATATGTCTAATTTTTAGAAACTGGATTTACCGGTAAGGTTTTCATTAATTTTAAACATCTCATTTCCATTACCTAAATTTATGGAATTTAATTCAAAATTTGGGTCATGGAAACAAGTTGTTGTTTTTGAAAACCCAATGTCTATTGATAAGACGGAAATCCATGATACTAATTGGGCTTCTGAGGATCCGGAAAAAGGTAATATTTTACAGGAAGATTCTGATTTTGTAAACCTTGGAGAAGCCTCTCTAAATCATTTACTTAATTCTGATGTCAGGAGTGAGGGAATTGATTATGTTTCTAGCCCAATGGAGGATTTTTCTTTTAATAATACTAGGAAGGGGGAAGAACTAGAAAGTCCCCTCTTTGATCATAAAGAACAAATAAAGAAAATTTATTTTCATCCTTTGACAAAGAGTTCGAGTGTAGCTTTACAAATGATAATCAGCAGGACATGTCAACTTTATTAAACTTCTCTTTATCTAAGGAGGAGGTAGATACCTATGTTGGAACAATTATAAATAACGTTGCTTATGACCTTATTGATGAAATTGCAAATGAAGTAATTGATGAAGATTCTCAGGATTTTGAAAGTATGAATCTCTCTCATATAAATAACACTACTGTTTCAAATATGGTAAGTAACAACCAGTTAGACACAGAGAATAAAAATCGGAAGGATATGGTGGGATATGGCATTGAAAATGAGTTTTTAACCTCACCGCAAACCTTTCCACTTCCTCAACAGGAGCCTCTCATTCCATCTATGGTGACAGAGGTGTTTGATTTTGCTACTAAATTATCCATTTCCCAAACTCCTAGTCAAGAGTCACCTCCTCATTCTAGGTCAATATCCCCCTCTAAGAGAGGTCGAAAGCCAAAGTCTTTTAAAACACAGGAAGAAATTAAGGCAGGGTTGCAGGCTACCCTTGAAACCTGTTTGAGATTGGGGAGAGTGAGAAACTCTCCCCGGGAGCAATGAATATCCTATCTTGGAATGTTAGGGGCATTAATGCCCCTAACAAAAGGCACTTGATCAAGTGTCAAAATAGACTTAGCAGAAATGGATATTGTTTTGCTCCAGGAAACGAAATTGTCTCAAACTCAAGCTGAAAATGTCTTCTCACAGTGGTTTAAATGGAAGTCTCTTCACTCTTCAGCTCAAGGGGCACCAGGGGGTTTGACTATTCTCTGGGATAATAAAACTTGTGATGTAGATCTGATTTGCTCAACCCCAAATTTTATATTAGTTAAAATTATTTCCTCTACTTTCACTTTTTGGTTATTCAACGTCTATGGCCCAACTTCGACTATTGATAAAAAGAGGTGTTGGGATATACTGTTTGCACTTTTGGAAATCTTATCTAAAGAAAAAGTTATTTTAGGAGGTGATTTTAATGCTATTTCATGTTTGGCAGAAAAATCAGGGGGTATCTATCCTCCCCAAAGGGTTATCAAGGATTTTAACGATTTTATTACGGAAAATGTTCTATTGGATAGTCCTTTATTAAATGGGAAATTCACCTGGTCAAATCAGAGAAAGGATTTTTTAAATATAGCAGAAAGATTGGATAGATTCTTGTTCTCTTCTGCCTAGTGTCTGGATTCCAAAGTTGCTGGTACTTCTGTTCTTCCTTTTACTGCCTCAGACCATTTTCTTATTTCCACTTGCTTAGACTTGAATAAAAATAAAAAGAAATTTAGATCTTCTTTCAAGTTTCAAGCTATGTGGCTTAGAGACAACAATTTTTTACCTCTTTTGGAGTCTTGGTGGAAGAATGCCCCTTTTGTGAAAGGTTCACGTATGTTTTGGTTTAACGAGAAATTGAAATTTATTCGAAATAAAATCAAGGAGTGGAATAAACTTTCTTTTGGCAATATTTTTTCTCAAAAAACTGTTTTGCAATCTCAATTGGATAAGTTAAATGAAGTCATTATTAAAAATGGTATGGATTCTGCATCTTTTGTTTATGTAAAATCGCTTCAATATCAGCTGGAAGAAGTTCTAGCTCGAGAAGAGATTTATTGGAGGTAGAAATCGAGGGAGATTTGGCTTAGAGAAGGACATCGAAATACAATTTTTTTTCATGTTTCGGCTTTGGTTAGAAGGCACAAAAACTCTATTTATGCAATAAAAGACTCATCGGGGAATCTTTTACATGATGATATTTCTATTTAGAATGAAGGAATTAATTTTTTTCAAAAGCTTCAGTCAAAAGATAATAGTAATTTTTCTCATTTGACTATGCTTGAAATTATTGATCAAATCCCTTCATTGATTTCGCAAGAGGATAATTTAGAATTGATGAAACAGTTCACTCTAGAAGAAGTTAAGGCAGTAGTTTTTTTACTAGATCCAGATAAGTCTCCTGGGCCAGATGGTTTCACTCCACTTTTTTTTTCAAAAATGTTGGGATTTTATAGGTAAAGATGTTTGGCTGGCAGTAGAAGAAGCTCGTAGAAATCGCTCTGTGTTAAAGGAAATTAATTATACCTTCATTGCTTTGATTCCAAAAGTCTCAGCTCCTTCTTCTTTTGCTGATTTTAGGCCTATTTCCCTTTGCAACACTCTCTATAAAATTATTTCAAAAGCTATTACTTTAAGACTAACTAATCTTATTCCAAAAATTATATCAGAGGAACAAGGTGGTTTTGTTCCAGGAAAGGAAACAACTGAAGGAGCTCTAGTGGCTCATGAGGTTCTGCATTCAATTCATGAAAATAAACTTTCGGCTATGTTGATTAAATTGGATATGTTAAAAGCCTATGATAGAGTTTCTTGGGAATTCTTGTTTCAAGTTCTTCTTAAGTTTGGTTTCTCCTCGAAATGGTGTAAGTGGATTTCTTCTTGCATCACTGGTTCAAGCTTTTCAGTCTTGATTAATGGTTCCCAATCAAAATTTTTCAAAACCTCACAAGGGATAAGGCAAGGTGATCCTTTGTCTCCTTTTCTTTTTATCATAATGGCTGAAGGATTGAGTAGACTGATCTTGTGGCAAAATTCTTTAGAGAAATGGAAGGGAGTCAGAATTCTCTGAGTCCCTTTTGCTATCACTCATGCCTTATTTGTTGATGACACCTTGTTATTTGGTCAACCTATGATATCAGAAGTTAAATGCATCAAGGAAGTAATAACAAAATATTGCCTAGTTTCAGGCCATAAAGTTAATCAAGAGAAATAAAAACATTTCTTCTTTTTTACCCCTTCTTTTGTCCAAAGTAGAATTGCAAACTACCTGGGTTTTAAGGTTGATTCCCTCCCTTCAACTTATTTAGGGATTCCTCTCTTCTCGGGGTCAGTTAAAAATTTGTTCTGGGAAAAACTTATTAAAAGTATTAAGTCTAAAATCTCTTCTTGGAAAGGAAAATGGCTAACTTTGGTAGGCAAAATCCTAATGATAAAATCAGTTTTGTCAGTAGTACCTGTATATTTGTGTTCAGTGCTTATGATGCCTAAGACTATTCTTTCTTCTCTTATTAATATCTTGAGGAAATTTTTGTGGAATGGCTCTAATTTAAATGGAAAAAAAATTCCTTTAATCTCTGGGGACAAAATTTGTTCTCCAAAACATCAAGGAGGAACTGGAATTTGTAATATTGAAGCTCATAACAAGGCCCTTGGTGCTAAGTTAATTTGGAATTTATATGAAAAACCAGATTCTAAATGGGGGAAAATAATGCAAGCTAAATATCTAGACTCGTCTTCACCTGAAAGAATTTTCACTATTTTAAACCCAAAGTTGGGCTCTCAGATTTGGAGTTTTCTTTTAAATTGTAGAGAGGTGATTTCTCCCTTTCTTTCTTGGGTTGTTCAGGATGGAAACTCAGCTCTTTTTTGGGATGACTCTTGGAATAGTTATCAACTGCTGAAAAATATAGAAGGTCTACATGAAATCAAGGTGTTTTTAAGCCAATTGTGGGGAATTAAAGTCAAAGATTGCATTGACCTAGACTCTGATTTGGTTCTTAATCAGGTTAAATGGAAAAATTTTGATGATTTTTCGATTCCTTCAGATCAAAAGGTTTTGCTTAAGAATATTTTGAACAAGAGAAGGGTTTTTTTATCAAAAGACCAAGAAAAAATTCATTTGGGTGCCATCTAAGTCAGGTCGCTATACAGTAAAGCAAGGATATCTAAGTATCATTAGTAAGAATTCTACTTCTCCAATTGATTGGCCTTACTAATTATGTTGGAGTGGTTCTTGTCTGCCTAAAGCAGGGGCTTTTGCTTGGTTAGCCTTGAACCATAGAATCCTTACTAGTGATAGGTTAGTTAGACTGGGGATTGGAAATTCTTTTTTATGCCCTTTATGCTCTGAAGTGGAAGAATCTGTGGATCATTTGTTGTTAAATTGCCAATTCTCTTCAAATTTATGGTATTGGTTATTGTCGAAATTGAATTGGCAGGGTCCCCTTCCTTCCTCTCTCCTTCAAGTGTTTCAAAGTTGGCTTATCTTGTTTTCAAATTCTACCTTTTCAGACTTGTGGGTGGTCTCTCCGAGCATTGTTATTTGGATTCTGTGGCTTGAAAGGAATAGCAGAATTTTTAGAAACATTCATAATTCATTGGAGGCAATTACTGTTAAACTTGAAAAGTTGATATCAAAATTAGTTTCAGCTTCTCTGTGATATAGAAATATTGGTTCCCTAGTTTTTACTTCTTTGGATGTGCTTATGATTAAGCATTGGAAATTTTTATCATTACCAAATTCAAACTGCTTCACTTCAGAAAATAAAGTAGACATATCACTTATTAAATGGATTCCTCCGCTTGTTTCTTTTGTCAAATTAAACTTTGATGGGGAAAGTAAGGGTAATCCTGGTGAATCTAGTGCTGGTTGTATTTTGAGAGATCATAATGGCTTAGTTCTAAGAGCCCTTTCAGTTAAACTTGGTATGTGTTCAAACAATGAGGCAGAGGCCTTAGCTCTTTTAGCAAGTCTCAATCTTGCAACTAAATGTGGTATTTCTAATTTAATAGTGGAAGGGGATTCATTGAATATTGTTAGGGCTTTCTCTTCTAAGTCTTCAATTAATTGCAAAATTGATTATATTTTACAGGCGGGAAGGAGCTTGCTTGATTTTTTTCATTCTTTTAATATAGTTCATACTTATAGAGAAGGTAACTCTTTAGCAGATTACCTAGCTAATCATGCTTTTAAAATGAATGTTTCTTACTATGAATGGGACTCCACCTCTATTTCGTTGATCCCAGGGATTAATCAAATATTACTTAAGGAAAGTACTTTATAAACTGGAGGCTAATTTAGAGGCTCTAAGTAGATCGCTCCCTAAATATGGCTAAGTTTTTAGCTGCAGTTGCTAAAATAAGGTTTTTCTAGTAGTGGCGGCTTCTTTCGAACAGCTCTTGTTATCATTAAGTACTTTGTCAGTTTGCGTTGAGTGAAAAAGTCCTTCAGCATTACTTGTCACGAAGATTGGTAGATCTTGTGTAATGGTAAATCATTTCATTCTGTTTTCATACAATGTATCTCGAGGGAACTAGTCATTATATTCCTGTTCTCCTTTTCTTTTGCAATTATCTATTTTTGTTTGGTCTACTATATTCCCGTCTGCAAAGCAGATTCTTGTTTAAGATAAGTCTTTATTATGGCTTCTGCACAACGAAATAGAAGAATTTACTTGCCTATTCGAAACTGGGAACGACCTTCGTTAGGCCTTCTTAATCCTAACTTGATGCATGAAGTTTTTAAGATTTATGATGCAGAAGTAGAACAAGCTATTATACAGGTATGTGGCCGGGATGTTTTGCATTTCCCTAGTTCTCTTTATCCTTCCCAAGCTGCTTCACATTTTCTGTCTAATGCTATGGACTTGTTGCAAAATTCTGACCTGGTAAGGAATTTGGGAGCACTGTTTATTCATGATGATTATTTTATAGTAGATGTTTTTGATGTAAGTGTAGAAGATTATGATTTGTATGAGGGTAATGCTCTTGTTGGAGGGTTGTTTGTTCGCAGGGAGTTATTCTGACGTCCAGCTCTCCATTGTCTCTATAATGCTATGCTTCATGGACTTTAGAATAATTGTGCTCTTTCCTTTCATAACTCTGTTCACTGTCATAGAAATGAGCTGTGCAGGCAGATACAAAATGATGCTACAAAGGTTTTTAATGCTTTAACTTTTCTTTTGGATTATAACCTTCCTCCTCCCTCACCGCCCCCTCTGCTGGTTGATGAAGAGGATCATGGACAACAGGGTATAATTGTTGCAGGTGGGCAGGTGGTAATCTGATGGTTCTACAAGGCTACCTATAATTTTTTTTGTTTCTATAGCAACTGAAAATTTTGTAATAGTTCCTTTGGGACACAGAAGCTAGACTTTTTGTGTTAACACTTTCAATTCTCACTGGATTGACTCATCGTTTTAAATCTGTATTGTAATTAAAAGGCTACAACCAGAGGTTTTCTTTGCCGATTCTTTCCTACCGGTATGCCTCTTTGAATCTGGCATTTTGTATTTCTTTTTTCATTAATATAATTTTAGTGGCTTTGCCACTTTTTCTTTAAAAAAAAAAATATTGTTCAATGTGACGTAATTCTTTTCAAGTGACCATATTAGCTATCTTTGTATTGTTCTCTTGTAAAATTTGTCGAAGATTAATGTCTAGTTTATTACAAAGGAACTACAACACTGGTGATGGAAACATGCATGCCATGTTTCTCCAATTGTAGTTATTGCTATTGAGGAAGGAACTTCTGGATTACTTGATCCAATAAACATGATTCTGTATTATCAATGTTGTTGTGAAAAGAAGATTGAGAAATAGAGATGCATGACTGTGAACATGAAAATGAGCATTCAAGATTACAATTATAACTAGTCAACGGGTCTTCTTCCAAAGGCCTTTGAATGACAATGTTGGTATTGGGGTTGGTAGTCCCTCTAGGAAAAGAGACAGATACTTCCAAATTGCTTGAAGAACCTCCAAGTAATTGATGATTCTTCTCTATCATTCTTGTTGAAGACTGCATGGAATTATTTGCGACCAAGTCATGAAAGTTGTACATTTCAACTTCTACTGCAAAATATTTCATGTTCAAATTCTCACATGTATAATTAGAGAAAGCATCTTACAACATGTTAATATGGTGAATATAATCTACATTCAATATGAAGAAAGACATGAAAGCACAAAAAGTAAGAACTAGTTGATTGGAAATGAACTTACATGGATTTGAACCAATACAATTGAAATTTGTAATTTCTCTGATGCCTCTCATAGATAT
Source organism: Cunninghamia lanceolata (assembly GCA_027924645.1). NCBI lineage: Eukaryota > Viridiplantae > Streptophyta > Pinopsida > Cupressales > Cupressaceae > Cunninghamia > Cunninghamia lanceolata. The sequence continues at coordinate 1,376,603 of BSBN01000185.1, read as the reverse complement.
GGCTGTAATATCATAATCATAGACAACATCTTCTATTGTATCAAATGTTCCAAACCATTAACGTTTCTTGGAGTTTGTGTCCTAGATTTCTGCAGCATAACAACCCCATGGGCATTGTCTAACACCTTTGTATTTACTTGTATTCATGGAATGTTTGGATTTGGTATCATCGAGGTACCTATATTTGCTTTTCCTTGAGCCTTTTGACTTTAATTGCAAGATATTGGTGGGTTGAACATTAACATGGTTTGATGTGGAAGAAGAATGAACAATGGATAGGGGAACAATTGGTTGGTTGGAAAGGAACTTGCATGCCTCTAAATTCTTATATGAGAAATTGGTCATGGCATTGATGCCTTTCATGGATATAGCTACCTTATCATAAGCATAAGCAACATCCTTTGTTGTATCAACGGTCCCTAACCATCATAAGCATAAGCAACATCCTTTGTTGTATCAACGGTCCCTAACCATTAACATTGTTTATAGTTGCAGTCATAGATTTCTGCACCATAATGCTCATTTCCACATTTTCTAACACCTATTTATCTTCCTTCCTTTCTTGAATTTTTCAAGTTTCTAGGACTAATGCTCCAGTCTAGAACTGTTGGATTATTTTTATCATAGTCTTTATACCTTGGTTGCTCTAACAATTTCTCTATCATCTTATAATCTAATTTTCCTATCATTGTCAATTGTAACCAATCCTTGCAACTAATGTTGCATAATGAACTCATTCATTACTTTAATATCTTGCAAAAGATTTGTGAAAAAAATAAACATGCTTGGCACTTTTGTTGAGAATACTTTGCTTATTATAAAAGATTGATTATTAACATGAGTACTCTCATGATTAAGATGATATCAAGTGCTTGACATACCTTGCTCAAATTAGAACTTGTTCTTTGCTTGCAATTGTTTCAATATCTTTGAATATGCCAAACTACAAAGCTCTTGTCAGTTCTTCCTTGACTTCTACAATGATCTCTTCTCAATCTTAAGAGTGATGGAAGAAGCAAGGTAGGGGACATGATATGCAATGCAGGGTCAATGAAATGTGGAGCAATACAACAAGATGAGTAATACACAGATGGAAAATATGACAAAATGACCAGTATTATAAATGAAATAGAGAGCTACAAGGACTATGAATAGGTCAATTATTAAAATGACAAGGCTCCATAGAAAAACATCATTGTAAAGAGGTTCATCCATCTTATCATCTATTGCAACTAACAATTACAAATGAATAAGTATGATGAAGAGAAAGATCAATATAACTACTCAAACTACTCGATTGACTGATTAAATCACTAAACACTACTTCTATGCAATCCAAGTGCAACTACCCTATTCATATGTTAGCAACCAAAGACAACCAATGGACACTTTAATCAATGAAGTTGCAAAATTGTTGGATGTATATACAAAATAGAACAATTTCATTTGTCTCCATTAAGAAATCCCCTCATAATTTACCAATTAAGCTCATCTCACTTGACTAGAATGTTAGTTTAGACATTGGCACACACCTCATAGAGAACATGGAGTTGGCTTTGGTTTTAGGGATTTATAGATGTATTCCTTTGATGATTTCAAAATGTGAGTTTTTAAAGAGGAAAGCTAAATTGAGGTTTTAATCTAGAAAAATGTTAGGGATTTACATTGAGATGGTTCATGGACCATGGATGATAAGGATAGGTTTGTTGGAGTAGACAAAGCAATGTCCATTTGTTCAATTCCAACTTTCATCATGAATTTTATGGGATTTTTGTTAAAAATGATTCTTGTCCATACTTGTTGATGGGTTTGTTTTGGTTCCAAAAAAATGAGGAACATGGAGATTCTTTTATGGTTATTTTCTAAGTTCAACTAGATGAAAGCTTTGTAAGATTTTCTTTTTTAAAAAAATCAAAATGTGATTTCTCAATTTCAGACATATTACATTATCATGTATATCCTATGAAAGCATAAGATTGGGGTATGATTATGAACCCCACATTTCTATTTGGTACAAAGAATTTTAAATTTTCAACCATCACAGGTTGCCCAAAGAATTTTGAAAGTCTCATAATCAATCCACAGTTCAATAAGTTGGATTTCAAGTATTTGCCACTTTTAAAGCACAAAGTACATTTCGCCCCTTATCCCATATTATTTGCTACAGATTTGTACTGGTTGAGACTAGAAATTTTAGTTTGTGCCACTTTGATCTAGCAGTATGTCTTAGTGGTTATGGCCTTGACGACCCAAGTTCAAATTGTCAAAATAGGTAGTAAGGTTGCCATATATACCATGGTTATAAGTAATCCACCATTTGCTATAATAATGGGTTTGAAAGTAAAATATCATCAAAATTCAATAGCAAATTATGTAAATCCATTTAAGTAATTGTCATCTTCACGTAGGCTAGAGGGGAGGATCGCAATAACTAGGCCAAGTCAACATCTAAGAGCTTCAAGACTGGTAACATCTATAAGTACTAAAATCTAGGATCTTAGTTTCATTGGCTGTGGAATATGTGAGAATAAATATGAACCTAGCATTAGAGATACAATCAAATCTATGGTAGAATAGTGTAATAGAACAAAGGAGGAATTGAAAGAAAAAATCTAAAGATGACAGATGAGAACATAACAAGTTTTCAAGCCGTTAACATTTTCTACAATCATATAGATTATTTAAACAACTGCAACATGTGGATCGTGACATCATATAAGCCATGTAGAAACTTTATTCAATTTTAAAAATAACATGTAATATTTCACTTCAAGTTCTGGGACAAGCAAACCTTCAAATTGATTAGGATAAGGTATATCCAGGTCCATACATTAATATACCTTGTATGAACCCAAATCTTACTATCCCATTTGACTATTATGGACCTTGTGGGATTGAATACAATCTAATGGTAGAGAAGGATATAAAAACATTTCAAAGATATGTTCAGTCAACATGAAGTATTTGCTTGCACTCAATCCTTCACTACAAGAACCAAATATTACAAGTGTTCCTAGTGCGTCCAAGCTTAGGTTGCCTTGTGGGTCTTTCTTTACTACTATGAGCAATGAACATGTTAGAGTTGTGGCTGCTAAATATCATGTAGGTACCATTGCCTTGCAGCTTGAGAATAAAGGTGTGAAGTTAGTTCAATTACCTAATAACACAACCCTGAAAATCCCTTGCAATACAAATCATACGGATGATCCCATATGCAGTAAATGTAGTTCAGATGTTTCAGTCAAAAATGACACTGATACTTATGGTATTGCAAATATGTGCAATGTTTCTACTAATTTGATTATATATGCCAACAAAATCAGATCTGAGAATGAACTCATACCTAGAGGAAAGACTACATGTATGTGCCATGTGCCTCAGTACCTGCAAACACACAGATAACTTGTACAATATGTGGAACATCCATCAAGTTGAGAGCATTTGTTAAAATTGATGATCTAAATGGTTTAATTCATTTCCTTATTTATTACTTGTTCAAACATTTAATCTATTTTAACAATTTCCAATGGAAGACTAGAATTTTTTAATTCTGCGTATTAATTAAAATATAAACACCAAAGTTACTTATCAAAATACAAATTTGTAGTCAAAAGCATGTATAGACTTATTTTTATATAATTAATTATGTAATATTAAAATATTAATTCTTAATATTTATAAACTAACTTAAAAATATAGATTTAAATGTTACCTTCAATTTCCTATCAGGTGCAAGTGCTAGTTATATAATATGGAAAGGAATAGAGCTTTGTTTCGAAAAGAGTGTTTAAGACTCCAAGTGCATCAAATACTTACAAAATGGATAATTATGAATCTTATAGAGTAAATTTGGACAAATATTAGTATCTGCGTGTGGCTCTGTATTTATAGGTAATGTTTGAATTTTAATAAGACATGTAACAACATACAGTAATTCACTCCTACATGCATTCCATCTGGTAGTCTACTTAGCGATGCATTTATGAAGAAAGAGTAGCCCATCTTAAAACCTTATCTTCCTTGACAACATCTAACCAAAAAATTGCGTATAGGTGGCGAGCCATGGCTGTTGATCCTTATGTGGATTATAAGTCTGCTCCAAAATTGTGAAGTATATAAATTTTTTGGAAGAGTTTAACAAGCAGGGATGTTGTGATTATTTATACTTACTTATTTTTAGTTAGAATAGTTGCTAGTTGATCTGAAGAAGTATCTATAAAAATGAAGTTAATGGTAATGAATATACTATTTGCAGAGTGTTTCCAGCAAAGGCATGTGTACAACAACGATATCTTAAATTAGTTTTAAAACATCAATCTCAAATTGCTTTCCATCAAGGTTTTCCTAGTTTGAAATGCATTCACTTCCTAACGTATGTCTATATCCAAAAGTCTTTTTGAGTGACGTTTGAACATTTTGGATTTTGAAGAGCATGTTGAGATGGAAGGAAAACACATTAGTAATCATTAGCATGAGCATGAGCATGAGCACGAGAAGTAGCAACTTGTGCCAACAGATTTTTTGTTCCTCTTGTTTTACTTGTCTCCCTCTGCCGCTACCATATTTGTATGTTTTAGCTTCTTTAGATTCCTCACATAGAGGGGGGCCAGTCACTGCAATGAATTTTCTATAGCTATGCTTTCAATTTCTACTATATTATGGCCCTGATGATAACTAATCCTATGTTCTTGTTGTAATGTGGTACTTTGTGTGATTTATGTCTTCTTTATTTCAACCTAAAATGGACTTTTTGTGAGGGTTTTAATATTTAGTCACTATTATTTTCAGGGATTGAAACCCTAATCCACATCCAAGTGCCAAGCATAGGAGGAACCACAAGAAGCATGCTAGAACTACTCCCTCCTGTATAAAATTGCTAATTAAGTGAAGCTCAAGGCTGAGCCTTCTCTCATAGTGAAATCTCCACAAGCAGAGAGTATTAACAGAGATTATGTGGAATATAATTCTAGTCTAAAGACATAAGATTTATTTTGTTTGTTTGTTTTTTAGTTTTTATTGGCCTTTTCTTTGATCTACAGTTAGATTTCTGTGATGGGTATGAATTGAATGGTTTTATGTTTGTGGTGTAGTGTGTTTCCAGGTGAGGCATGCGATGACCTGGGAGGGGAATTCTGTGAACCACAGTACCAAAGTGGGTTTTCAAGGAGAAAGAGTCCAGCAAGTAGAAAGAGCCTCTATAATTTATGTTGTTTAATAAATATAGTGAACAGGGCCTTGTAAATAGATAGGAGCTCATCTGTCCTGATCTGGTACATGTGGGATTTTGGATTCGTTTTGCCAATGTGATGGAGTATATGTTAACTGTAAGTCTAATGTATATGGCTTAATTATACTTCTAAACAATAGAATGTTCTTGTATATGTTAACTATACTCTAATGTACCCATAATGGTGGAAAAATAATTTCCAGTGCAAGACTAGAATTTTTTAAATCTGTCGATTAATTAAAATTTAAACACCAAAGGTAAGAGTAATTGTAATTAGTCTCCTTTGTGCAAGGCCACTAAAGAGTGAAATACAAACATACTTATACATAGCTAATTTGTAACAAAAAAAACACTAGGAAAGCTACCAATTTAAAAAGGATAAATTTATGACTAGACACTATTAAGAGTCATTAGGTTTAGCTAAATAAAGAAAACCCTTAAAAACTAGTTAAAAGACTCTTATTTCCTTTTCTAATTTTCATTTTGATTATGAAATCTCATCGTCTCACTTGCAGGTTGGAAGGAGGGTGAAAGGAAGTGTGGGATCAAGATAGGGGAGCTATGATTCCTCATGGAATCCACTAAAATGCTTATTGATTTTATTATTCAATTGATTTGTATTGTCTAATCCTAGATTAACCCCCTCTTTGTTTTTATCCTATTTCAGATATATAGTCATGGCTACCTATAGTCCAAGGAGGGAGCCAAAGAAATGCATGAGTTGTTTTCATTCTGCTATATATGGGAAGAGGGTTTATGAGTTAACCATGTAAGGGAGATGCTGAACTATGTTATAAAGTAGGGATGAATACAAAACAGAGAGAACTACTGTTATTAGTTTATATTTGCATTCAAAATGGTTTTTATTATTGTTATTCTCATTTGTATCGAACAAGGATGTCAATCTTTAATAATTTGTACTCAGAATAAGAGTTCTTTGAAGAAACAAAGAAATTTGACCTTTTTTTCTCTATACTTCTTAGGTTGTTTTCAATAACACATTCTTCTAAATGAATATCTTATTCGTAAGAGTGTTATGTTGTCATACTGACAATTCATCAATAAAATAAACTAATTCAACTTTCTCATAGTACATCTCTTTGAGAAGACAAGGCATGTTACCTCTTTGACAAAACATCTCAAATAGATCTATTCTTGTTCACTGGGATAGATGCAACACCTCTGTTGTTAACAGTATCAACCAAAATAGCCTCACAAAGTGCAATCCTGATGCATACATACAAAAATTTTAGTAGGGAGATGGTTGATGCCATGAATGCAATCTAGTTTATGGGACACAACCATAAGTGCAACCTAGTCCAATAAGAAAAATCCCTAATGAAAATGACATACCATGTTTTTAATGCAAAGGATATAGTCAATTTAGTTGGTTAGAAATTGTAATGGATGAAAATAGGGTTCATGGAGTGGATTGAAAGTTTGATTAGCTCCTCCTTTCACTCAATACATTCAAGGACATTTAATCAAGTTGAATCACAACTTTTGCAAGATGATTCAACTATCAAGTTGGCTATCACTTGGAATGATAAAGAAATTTGGAATTTGTTGATTTATTTGTTAACTTTTAGCCTGATTAAGCTTAAAACCCTAAATATGCGAAATCATAAGTAAATGGATGAAACACGACAAATGATTCTACACAAAGATACTAAATAAAAATTAGATACATACTAGATTTTAGTTTTCAGAATGCAAAAACTTTGGGGTCAAAGGGGTGGGCGCCCAAGCCCAAGGTATTGCTTTTTATAAGGGTTTCAGGATAAACCCTACTATAGACTGCAACCACTTCAAATATTTTTAGCACTGCAAAATTGGAGGTCAAAAGTGCAGGCACCCTTAACCTTTTAGTGTTATTTTCTGCCTTTTTCTTCAGATCCAAGATTCTTCTACTTTGCAATGATCCTCTGCAACTCCTCTCCACAAGATCTGATACCTGTCACCTGCAATCACAAGAGAGGGGTTGGGGGTTGTGGTGTTTAGGAGCTTGCCTCGGTCAAGCCCCGGAATGGCATTCAAGCCTTCCAACACTGTTGTTAGATAGAGAGTGTGTGTCCTTATAGGACAGAGGCAAAAACAATGATAAAATAGATAGATTGAATCACAAATAGATATCACCTTGGAGGTGTAGCTCTCAAGGAGATGAAGATCTTTCATGCCATGAGAAGATGAAGCTAAATCTGTAATAACAAACACAACAACAACACAATCTTGCTTTGCAACACAATGAATGGCTTGAATGCTTTATGATCATAAGTTCACCTTTATCTCAAAATCATCTTCTAGTTTGCAAACGAAGTCCTAAACATGATTTTATATGCATTCCCACTATAATTTCATAATTCAAACTTAAGATGTTGACAACAGAAACCGGTCGCCAACTAACATTCAAATTTGGGACCCCAACAAAATAGGGCAGGGCAAGGGCATGAGAACCCAAGCATAGGGATCTATTTTTGGGTCTAGATTAAGCTCAGAGATGTCCCCTAAGTCCCATTTGTCATGGGTTTTGGGGGATTTTATTTTAGGATTCATTTCTAACATGCATGGTTAAAATTAAGGGACCTAAGAGCTAAACTTAGGAGGTAAAATTCCTAGGGGGACATTTTATGACATAACATAAATTAAGGGTCGAGTTATACACAAAACAAGATAAACTAAACATTAAGCCATTATATTTACAATAGTACCAAAAGTAGGTATAAAAAAGGAATAAATTGGTTGAGTATGCACTTTTATCCTTTGCACTTAGGTACTTAATATAAATAATAATTAGCATTTTATTGTGGAAGAGTGAATTATTATGTTACTTTGTATTTAGTTTCTATTTTTGATTGCTTAATTTTTCCATTCTAAGATTGTAGCTCTTTGTAATTTTGAATTGATTCCATGTTTTCTTTGACGTCTATTTTATATTAATAATGATTTTTTCCAATGTAAAATAATATTAATAATAACTTGCATTATACGATATTCTATCTTCAACTTTAATAATTAACACATTTGCCCTTACATCAAATGCTAGTCCTTAGCACATTTCCATCACATGTCCAAGCTCCCATATGTTATTCTTAGCACATGCTATATCTTTGGAGAGGAAAAAAGTGTATACCGTTACACTTTTCCCTGGTCATTTTATGTGATATGCATGGATAGTAATAATGCATGGTCCTAGTACTTGATCACATTTAGCACACTTGCTTACCCTAAATATGAATCTAGCACTTGGTTATGTTATATCACTTCAAAACATTTCTGATTCATTTCCTAAATTAATGACCATCTTGGACTAGACCACGCCTACAATTTTGTCCCTTGGACTAAACTATCGTCATGGCCTCATCCCTTCATTTTCAAATTAAAATTTAACTATTTCTCATGTTGGTTGCTCCATAATATGATTGTTACCCATCATTCAGTGCACCAAATGTTTCAAATTACGTGTCTAGGGATCGTATAGGCAACATCCTAGTTCATTTTCATATGTGGAGATTATATAATTAACAATTAGGATAACACATCAAAAGGATGTGAAAGGAATATATATAATTTTAAGAGAAGAACTGTGCTAGTTAGGTTGTAGAATCTCAATAAATTTTAGCATAATAATGATAATAGATATCAAAATGAACACAAGATATACCCTAAAAAACCCTTATGGGAAAATCCCAACAAAACACAATACCACTCCAGTGATAACTTTAAGATTCAAAGACCCCTATTTTTTTAATAAAATGCAAATCCTAGCTAAGTGCATTAGTTTTCTTGGCAAATCTTTCTTTTTTTTAATATTAATTTTCTTGGTGAATTTATGCACATTACTAGAAATTTTAAAAAATCCTCATAAATCCTAGTGAGTACTAGCTAGGGAAATAATTACAATGGTGAATCCTTCCTTTAAAATTTGCATAGTTTCTCCGCACAGTCCCCCATATATTCTTTTATTTTTGTAATATTGAAGTGGGGGCGACAACCACTAACGGGGTCAAGGGGAAACACAAAATAATTGAGCAAAACAATAAAAAGCTACATGCTTATAAACTTGTGAAATTCAATTAGATCCATCAAATTATAATAGAAATCAATGTGGCAAATGAAAGCCCTATTCCTTCACACATTAAAATTGGGTCGCATCATTAGATTATGATCAACAATTGATATCTACCATTGACCATAATCTAATCATGTGGCCTAAAAGAAAGTCTAGGTTGAACAAACCTTTTAAAAGGCACATGCTTATTAACTTGCAAAATTCAATTAGAGCCATTAAATTATAATGGAAACTAATGATGGAAAATGAAATCCCCATTCCTTCACACATTTAAACTATAGATATTCCCTAGTTTCTATAGGGCCTCACTATCAATGATTCATGATACTTATAGGACCACATGGATCAATATAAAGTCTAAACTTTACATTTGTCTCTAGAATCTAGTTTGCATTTGTTACAAGAGCTTTAGATTCTCCTACTTACTATTTACAAACAACATAAGTAGAAATGTTAAGATCATAGTTGTCTCAGGTGGACTTTGTTAGAATCTGTAAACTAATGAATAACCCAGAAACAAGTGTAGGAAATAGTTTCAATAAAACTATAAATGGAAATGATATTTAAATAAAACTACTAAAACAAAGTTAGTCTCTAAGAGAGTAATGCAAATACTTAAGAAGAGTAAAATGGCATTAGGAAAGCACAAAAGCAAATATCTATAAGATGCATGAATTAAAATACAAGCTAGGAGAGTGAATATATATAGAATAAGTGAGATGGAGGAGGTGATAAAGACAACCAATGGGGAGAGTTTACCAAAAGTACCTAAAGTGTAACTCCCATGGAAGATGTTGACACCTCATACCACTCACAGTAATACTCACTTTATTAATCCTAATCAAGCTTAACTAAATTATAGGAAAAACCTAGATAATATGAAAATAAAAACCTACACTAACACCCCCCTTAAGCATATCTTAGGTAAGTGAAAATTTGGGTCTTGATAAATGAAGCCTTATGAGCTACCCATGTACATAAAAACCACCCTAAAGAGATGAAGGCCCCCCAAGAAAAGAGAGAATAGCCCCCCAAATAGAGAGAGAAAAGACCCCAAGAGTAAGGAATGACTAGGCAGCCCGCAGAAGATGAAGCTTCCCACACCCCCAGTAAAGCTCGTAGATGAAGATGCTTGCTTTTTGTGAAGGGTTTAATGAAATTGTCAGTAAATTTTTAGAGAGTCAACCAATAGTGAAGATTGATTACTTGTCCATGAATGAGCTCTTGAATTTAGTGCATATGGGCCTTAATGTGCTTGATCTATTGATGTTGGATTAGGTTATGTGAGATCTGAATAGCACTCTGCTTGCCACAAAATATGACTAATGGCCATTTGAACTGGACACCAAATTTAGTGAGAAGATTTTGAAGTCAAATAGCCTTAGTGTTAGGAAAATGGTGTGTTGTACACCTTGCACAAGTAATGAAATATTTAATTATGTAAAATAAATATTTACTTATTGTGCATCCTAGGGGATGTGTTTAGCCACATTAAATATTTATTTGGGGCCACTTGTAAAGTTATATGTAACAATGGGTTAGTTATTTTATGTGTGGGAGACATAGAATAATTAATTAATATTTGGACATAAAGTGAAAATTTAGTAGCAAGACTTAAATGAGGGGGTTAATGGTTTTGTGTACTCATGGTTTTAAGACACATGCTTTTCCAAATACCACAAGTTGTATTTGTATGAGCTTGAGTCTATAAAAGCAAGCACATGGTTAGTGGTTTGAGTTGGTTGGTTGAGTGGGTTGTCATTGTATTGAGTTTCTGTTGTGAGTGCATATGTGAAGCATGGCATGGGATGTGTGGTTACATGCTTGGACACATGGACTTGATGCATTGAAGGAGCTTGATGTTTTAGAAATATTCTTGTGACTCTGTAAGTGCATTGTAATGTTTTATTGCCAAATAATAAATAGAGTATGGATGCTTTTAAAGGCTAAGTTTTCTTCTCTTTTGAGGGTTTTCCCAGGATATATCTTGTGTTATCTTGTGGCTTGTCTATTTGATCTTTGTATTATGGTTACTATGTAATCTTGTATACATTATTATCTCTCATAGGGTTATGTAGGAATTGGTTTGATCAACTTGGTAATTTCCTAAGAAGTAGTATCAAAGATTTATCCATGGTTGGGGGAGGTGTGAGCTCCCTAGTTTTGTCTAACCTTTGTTTGAGTAGATTTGGTGCAAAGTTGAATCCATGGCAATGTAGGAAAGGTTTGAGACATTTATGATATGCAGATTTTTGTAGGTTGTTGTTTTGAAGATTTGGGGTTTACAAATTTGTTGTGTTTATTGCAGATCTGGGGTTTGAAAATCTTGGCAAAAATGAGTTTCTTGGATATGCTTAATATGAGGGTTTTATAATGGAGGTAGAATAAATGATCTCATGGGACAAAAATGACCTCACCATTGGAGCTAGGAGGCTCGAGACATGAAGATTGACATAAAATTTGACCTATTTTGGCCACCAAGGCCTGGAGCAAAAATTTAGTCTCCTACCCTATTCGATCATATAGTCATCTGTGATGCAATTTGAAAAAAAAAAATTTACACCTACAACTATAGTTTTGAAAGAAAAAATTTATTTGAAAAAAAAAGTGATCTAAAAATATAGAAAAATTTGAATGGGTAAAAATATTAAAAAATAAATAAAGAGTATGGGGTTCGTAAACCCTATATCTTATAGACAGTCGGCAGTAGGTGGTACCCCAACGACAAGGGTTTGGTCGGCCGATGGTCGCCATGGCTGGTGGGTCCTTAGGCCCCCAATCCTGGTCAAGTCAACTAAGCTAGAAACCCTTGCAGGTGAGTAATCCATGAAAAAATCAGACGTCAAAACCTTATAAACCTAGTTTTAATGTATTTTAGGTTCGATACATTTGGAAATTTAAATGGAGTTTAAACATTTTTTAAATCTGTCGACCAATATTTATGCCAGGAGAGCCCATAGTGATTTCAGTCATACACCACCGCCATCCCATTCATTCTAATGTCATCCATATGGATGATGACATCAGCTTTGACATCAACAGGTCATACGACTGTACGAATAAGGCCCCATTTGGCCTCTTTTTAGCACTTAAGAGTGTCTTTTCTACTAGGGGAATAACTGTCACCCATGATATTGAATTTTTGACTTGTTATAGATGTTAGAAAGGTCTCTCTGAGAACTACATATTGATAAAGGATTAGTCATTATATATTGTTGTTTGTGTTAGAATTTGGTTCCTGAAGCCAGCCATTGCTCCAAGACAATTAAATGATCATAACTTTTGCATACGTAATCAGATTTTGGATTTAAGATAGGCATTAGAGAGAATTTGTAGTGTAGTACATAGTAGATCAAGTAGATTTTTAGTTTGGTGTGCAAAGAGAGGTTTGTACTTATTTGAGCACTTGTGGGAACTTGAGATTTAGGGTGTGATTGTGTAAGAACTCAAATGAAATTTTGGGCACAAATTCGTGGGAGTGCATGTTGTTATGAGATCAATATCATGGTATAGTAGGTTTTTAGATTTGGTACTTCTAGGTATAGGTTTACAGGTGTTTTCAAAGTTTGAACTTTGATGGAGACAAGTATTCTTCTAGTTTGAGGGCATGGTTGATACACATATGAGACTAGGAGTCTAGATTCAATGGGAGTTGAGAAGAGGTACAATGTTGATGATTATTATGGTGTCATGGATATGTAGGTACATCTTGAGCATTGACACTACATGATCATGTATGAAGTTGATTGGTATGGGTTATGATGTTTGATTCATGATTATAGATGGTGGCATGGTTCACTTTGAGGAGGTTGTTCTTATTTCCTGTATGCTTGATTAGTTCCTTGACTATGGTTACTCATTTGTGGACTTGTTTGAAAAATTGAATTTGGTGTTGATTTGATATTTGAGTCTTGAGGTCTACAAGTTATCTTCTTTGATATCTCAACTTGCAGGTTATTAATGTGATGATGAGTTTGCAAGTTTTATTTATTTGAGATCTTCAAGTTATGCAGTTTGTGGATTAGCTACCCATTGGCTACAATGGGATGACTCGGATGTGGACTATCTATATCCATGAGATTGATTTAGTGTTGATACAAACTTTGTTAGTTGGCCTTGTCTATGGTCATTTGTGCTTTGGTATGTTGCATTGGGATGAGAGGATGGATGATTATAGTGCTTGGATAGTCAAAAATTGGGACTTGTAGCATGTTTATCACAGTCATGGATAGCTTGGTTACACGATTTAGTGTGTGCTTTTTCCAGTGATGGTTTATCTTCTTGGCTTCGAGAAATGAGATCATGGTTCTACTCTAGATTTATTGGTATTATAGTTGTGTGTGTGGATCATGGTGATTTTCATTTAGGATATAGTTATCATGATACCATGTGTTAGGTATGAAAAGGTGAATGACAACAACTAGCATGCAAACTAGATCAAACCCTTTTCCATATAACATTTGAGGACAAGGCCAAGTCAAATCACTACCAAATGAAGGTGGACTCAACCGTTGACGTTGTTCTTAGGTATCCTATAGATGGATCATATTTAATTTAGTCTTTTCCTCAAACCCTAGGTTAATTATGCATGAAACCCTAGTTCTACATTGAAATGCTTATAATAGAGAAAGTACAACAGAAACTGTTATCACATAGAATTGTACCCAGCTTGGAGAGAGTCCAAGCATTCTAATGACATAATAGGAATGATCTCAAGGTGTGGGACCTTGCAAGTTGAGATCAGAGCTCCAGAGAAGGTTGGTTCCTCATTCTAAGATAATGCTTAGAGAAAACTATCTAAACCTAGTACTAATTCTGCAAGGGAAAAGGGTAAGATTGATAAACTGGAAATAAAAGGAGGTGATGCACCAAATTAGATAGGTACAACTGCAATTGACACAACACAGTAGTAATCTCATAGCTGGAAGGACTTACACAGACTCATATTGATTTTAATAGAGGCTAAGACAAAAAAATAGAGAAATGAAAGGGATCGTTTTGCCCACAATACACAACTCACATTAATCCAAAGAGTAGGCACAGTGCTAAAATCAAAAGAGAGAGGCAAAATAACAGATTATATTGATTATAGAGGTCAAATAACTATTACAAAAGAGAGAATAATGCAAGAAATATAGACACAGTGTGATCAATTACATTCATTTCTGAACAAGACTAGAGACATGAGAGGCTTAGCAGAAGAGCACAGTCCATTAAATCTAGTTGTTCCTGCAATTACATTACAGAGGTCCGATTACAAAGATTCTCTATCCTATAGTAGCCTAGAAGAACAACCAACCCTAAATACATCTTTGAGACATGTATATATAGCATTTTAACACTTTACTGAAGTAGCCATGGTGGGAAAAGGAGAAGTCAATGAGAAGAGACATCGACCATGCTGCATTGAATTTTGCTCAAAAACCCCCTACAAATTAGGGCAGAGCCCATACCCTTGTCAGACCTGCAAGCTTGCAAATAGGTTTCTTTGTGTGAATGAATGGTAGGTGTGATGAAGGAATGTAGAAAGCTATTGATTTTCCATTGCGAATAGACCCTGCATCTGTATTTGTACCCTAGCATTGAAGGTTTCACCGTTTCATCTACCTCCATCGGCTTGAGCCCGCAGAAATTGAATGTTGAGTTGGTGGGGGGGGGCAGCTGAGAAGATAGAATCCTATTGATTGCAGATGAGACAAAACCCCCTTAGCGAAGCTTTTACAACACTTTAACCTTCACCACCTCTGAAAATGGACTTCATCGACCCTTAATTTTTTGAATAATCAGCCTCTGCAAAGTCCACCAACTCGATTGAATGCTTTGGTATCACCGGGAAGCTTGTAAATCTTGAGTTTGAATTGGGCCCGTAGGATGAAGGAAAGGTTCAAAGATCGATGGCCCTGTGAGCTCTGCAACATACACTTTACCTTTTACTTGTGCCAACACCTTAGGATACGTGGCAAGATCTCACAGGCATGCAAAGAATCTACTAGGTAGGCAAGATCCCACCGCGACGTTGCACTGCCATTAGATTATCGGTGCCACCACAACCATTCTTTCTTTGACACCTGGTGCCATCTCCTTCACTCGATGAAATCCTTGATCTTATGGCCATGGGTCTCTGATGTACTTGACACGTGTCTTCATTTTGAAATTGTGTGGAAGGAAATGGGCCATCTTCATTTGGGCTTTGCGGAAGCACGCTAAGCCTTCCACGTGGCCCCTATTATAGGCTCAATATTCTTGTGAGAACCAACCACGCGTCACGATCTCGCAGTAGCGTAAAGGATCTTTCCCTCTACCAAGATTCTTCTGCGGGCATGTGCTACCATCGATATTACAATACTTGCAGCTCACTTCTCCATCTGACACCTGGCGCCATCTTAGTAAGGCCTCAATATACTTTACAGGTGTCCTCCTTTCATAGCCACACAGAAGGGATGTGACATCACCTTAGATGCTATACAGGCTCGCGACATATTGCCATGTAGCACTGCGGGCCCAGAAAGACTTACGACTTAGAATTTATTAAGGAATGTGACCCGATGGGCAACACAAGGTAACATTAGGACTTGGGGCCGGTCACTTCACGACATAAGGGACTTCAAGTGACAACTTAAGTGACCGGCCATCGAGAGTAAATAGTCAACTATGAATTAGAACAAAGGTAAGATTTGACCATGAAACCTTAGGGTTTAAGGAGAAACAAGGGAAACCCTAAAAGGTTTGGAGGGTTTGGGTAATTTGGCTTGCATACCAGAGAAGTAAAACACTAGAATTAAAGATTTTTATACTATTTGGCCAGTAAGGCAAAATAGGATAACATTTTGGTGACTTTACAGGGGTGTTTGCCTGTCTAAACACATGGAAACCAATGGCCTTATCAATCTATTGGGTGTGGGGTCAAAGAGCTGCAACAGGGACAGAGGAGCTAGAACAATTGGACACACCACCAAGGCAAAATGGAAAAACAAGCAAGCACGTATCCTCCTAATGAGAATACAACAAAGTGCAAGGGCACTTATTGAAAGTAGACACCTAACCTATTTACAATATCTCACAACCATGCTAAAAGCAAGGTTTGAGATGGATCCCATTAACTGGGATTGGCAGAACCTCTCCATTCAGCCTAGAAAGTTGGAATGCATTGGCCTATTTGCAAGTGGTAATGATATAAGGGCCACTCCACATGACATCAAAATTTGAATGTCTTCCTGCTTTGGCCTTATATGCATCCCATTTCAGCACTATATCCCCTTCACTAAATGTTTTATTAGTAGATTTTCTATCAAAGGTTCTCTTGACCTGATCTTGATGGTCTTTAAGGGTTTTCATAGCAGCATCTATCTTCTCTTCAAGTTCCAATAGCTCTACAATTCTAACTGTCATGGCATCATTCTCCATTAATTCTAGCTGCAATGCCATCTCAAGAGAAGGCAATTCCAATGATAATGGAACCCTTGCTTCCCTTCCATATACCAGCATAAAAGGGGAGTTACCTATGGCTCTCTTGGGAGTGATTCTATCAGCCCAACGAGCAGTATTTAACTTGGAGTGCCAAGTTCTTTGATTATCCTCCACTGTCTTCTTGATGATTCTGATCAGATTTTTATTGGTGGATTCAGCCAAACCATTTCCTTGTGGGTAGTAATTGGATGAAGTCTTCAAGTATACTCCATAGTTCAAGGCCCATTCACTAACTTTTGTGCCTATAAAGGCCTTGGCATTATTAGAAATGATGGTGGATGGCACACCAAACCTTGTAACTATACCCTCAAGGAAGTCCACAATGGATGTTTCTATAGCATCCCTTAATGCAACTGCCTCTGTCCATCCAGTGAAATAATTAGTCGCTGTGAGAATCCACTTATGTCTTGCACTAGAAGGTGGATTAATTACTCCAATGAAGTCTAAACCCCATTGAGCAAAAGGTTGATCTGTTTGGATTGGATGAAGGGGAAGAGATGCCAGTATCTGCTTCCCAACAAATAATGCACATTCCTTACATTTTCTGATCCACCTATGTGCATCATTGAATAGACTAGGCCAATAATAACTAGCCCTCATGATTTTCATTACAGTTGTTCTGGGAGAATAATGGCCACCAACAAGGCCACTATGGAATTCTTCTAAGACTCTTGAAGTCTGATCTTGTGTAATGCATCTAAGAAGAACTCTATTAATGTCTCTTGTAAACAAGACACCATTAATAATAACATAAGGGATGGATTGGAGTTTGGAATACCTTCTTTTAGCTTGACCCATTCCATTAGGACATCTTCCTGACTGCAGAAATGTGAACATGCCATGATACCAGTCAGTTGGAGTATAAGGCTCAGTTGGTTGTGCCTGTCCTTGAACACATACGACCTCACTTCTATCTTTGACATCTACTACCATTTATTCACATAGACCTTTGCCACAAACCAACCTGGTAATGTTGATGTTGATGTCATATTTCATCACCTTGGTGATCCACCCAACCCTTTTCTCATTAATATCCTTGCTCAGGAGGAATTCTTTCACACCAAGGTGATTCACCATCAATTAAATTTTACTATTTGAAATCATATGTATGAACATTTTTAGTGCCTTTACTACAACAAACACTTGTTTTTCTATAAAATCATAATTCAGTTCATATTCTTTGAGAGGCTGGCTGAAGAAAGCAATTGGTTGTTCCATTTTTTCTTCATTATGTTAGGTTAAGACAGTCGATATACCCTCCTTGCCTCCAAAGGCATACATAATGAAATCCTTCTCATAATTAGGGTTTATCAGTGTAGGAGCTTGTACAATGGCCTACTTGATGGCTTCAAAATTGTCCTTACCTTCCTTGGACCATGTAAAGGCAACATTATTCTGTAGCATAGCCGTGAGGGGTTTTGTTATTGAAGCAAAGTTAGGTATAAACCTCCTCACAAAATTCATCTTCCCTAGAAAGCTCTATAGACCTTTCTTATGATCAGGAAGAGGAAGAACAAGAATGGCACTTGTTCTTTCTGGATCAATGGCCAATCATTCTTTAGAAACCATATGCCCTAACAACCTACCCTCTGGGACAACAAATATACACTTTTTAGGATTCAATCATATTCCAAATTCTCTCCATCTTTCAAACAATTTTCTCAAATGACCCAAGTGGTCAGTTGCATGCTTGGAATACATATTCAAATCATCCAAATACACTAGGATAATATCATTGATCAAGCCTTTGAAGGCCAAATCCATTGCTCTCTGAAAAGTTGCCCCAACATTTGTCAATCCAAAAGGCATCTTTTGAGAAGCCAAAGTACTCCACTTGGTGGTAAAGGTTATTTTGTACTGATCTGATTCTTTTACAAGAATTTGATTGTAGCCTGAGTAGCCATCTAGGAGTGAAAACCTTTCAGCACCTGCTATTGTTTGTAAAATCTTCTCCATTGAAGGGAGTGGATAGTGATCTTTAAGTGAGGCCTTGTTCAAGTCTCTAAAGTCCACACACAATCTGATTTCCCCATTCTTCTTCCTAACTAGAACTAAGTTGGCTACCCAAGAGGAATGTTTGATAGGATAAATGATTTTAGCCTCTATGAGTTTGGATAGCTCTTTTCTCATTAATGGTTCAATTTTCGGATTGACAAGTCTTTGCTTTTGGTGGACTAGTTTGGCATTAGGGTCTAGGTCAATAGTATGCTGGATTAAACCAGGATCAAAGCATTTTAAATCTCTATAATCCCAAGCTATCAAGTCATTAAAATCATTACAAAGTTTAATAAAACCTTGCCTCTCTCCTTGAATACATACCTTGCCATGTTTTAAGAATCTGCCCTGTGCAATCTCCACCTCTTCATAGTCCTATTTTTTGACTGTCATATTCATTTTTTCTTTCTTTGGCTGATCATCAACACCAAATATGCTTTCCAAGGTGATCAATCCTCTGGGCAACTTGTTGGTCTTTAGCTAGATTCTCTGATCACCATATTGCTCTTGCAATACAAACTAATTTTTGGTGGCAAACTCTGCCTCATCTTGCAAGAAATTCATAATTTGCTAGTCACTTTCTGTTTAGTGGAAAATTGGATTTGTTAATGTTTTAGTGTTTTGATGTTTAAATCCTCCTTTCCACTTTACATTCAAGGATCTAGGGTCAAGTGGCAATTCACTATCATACCCTATATTGCTGTGAGATGTAGGGAAACTTGGATTAGGGAATTTAATTATCAATTTCTCTTCTCTTATGCTCAATTGACCATTAAAACCCTAATTATGCAAATATGACAATAAAATAATGAATAACAGAAAATGCTCTTGCAGACGGAAGTAAAATAGCAAATCACATAATACCTATTTTCAGGGTTCTGAGGCGGAACAGTCAAGGACACTGGAGCAAGTGCCCAAGTCCAAGGTACTAGTTTCTTTGCAAGATCCGAACCTCCTTCTGACACTGATCAACCTTGTAACTTTTGTTTCTAGAAACTCAGCTACAGAGGACACTAGAGCGAGCACCCAAGTCCTGGAAATGCTTCGGTGTCCTGCTTCTCTTTGGATCCTAAATCCTTGGTGTCTGCTAATCCTTCCTGCAACTTCACTTTTCCCAAATACGACACCTGTAACTTGCAATCACAAGACTTTGGGAGGGGGTTGTGGTGTTTAGAGGCTTGCCTCAGTCAAACCTGGGGGACACTTAAGTCTTCAAACACTATTGTCAGATAAAGAGTGCATGCCCTTGTGAGGAAGAGGCAAAAACCAAAGGAAACAATGATAAAAACACAATATAATGTCACCTTGTAGTGAATCTCTCATGGGAGGAAGATGCTCTTCACTCCATGAGGAAATTGATGCTCAAATCTGCTAATACAAATATACAAACTACACAAGTCTTCTCTTGCAACACAATGAAAGCCTTGAATCACCTTGAGAACACAATAGCTTGCTAGTAATCATCTAATTAAAATCTAGTTTACAAATGAATGCCTAAGCATGCTTTTATATGCAACTACAAACACTCTCACTAAGATTTTTGTAATTCAAACTTACCATGTTAGCATAGGACCCAAATAACGGTCATAAACTGACACCCAAAAATTGGGGCTGCTATAAAATAGGACAGGATTAGGGTGTAGGCGCCCAAGTCCTCCCCTATTTTGGGCAGGATATAGCTCAAGGGGTCCTCCTAGGTCCCATTTGTCATGTTACCTAGGGCTCATTCCATCGGGATGCCAAATTATGAACTAAGATGTCCTAAATGCATGCAAAAGACCCAGGAGATAAACCTTATGAGGGAAAAGCCCCAAAGGGGACATTTTCTGATGTTACACTTTCAAACACTTTCCAACTTATCACATTGTCAGGCACATCGGCCCTAACAACAATCTTTACATGCTCATCTAAAACTTGCTTGACATTCTAAGGAATATCAAATTATGCACCAACTGTAGCTAACCTATTAGCATCCTTATTTCTCTATCTGGGAACTGCCTAAATATTGAGGGCATCAAAGTCTTCAATCAGGTCCCAAACCCTGTGTTTGTATGACTTTAACAAGTCATTCTTTGAAACACTTAGTTTTCTGATTTGGTGGACAACCAGTTCACTATCACAAAATACTTGTAAAAATTTAATCCCTCTTCCTTGAGCTAGTTGTATGCCCTGAATCAAGGCTTCATAATCAGCTACATTGTTAGTACAACTAAACTACAATATGAATGAAGAGAAATAACTTTAATTTAGGGGTGAAACCAGTACAACCCCAACACTTGCTCCATTTTTGCTTCTAGAGCCATCAAAATACATCTACCATATCCCACTTGGGTTTGATTTTTCCTTCTCAATGTTGGGGATAATGGCATCCTCCTCATGGATATAATAAATACCCAACCCTATTTCCTCTATGTAATCAAGAGTGTCAAACTAAAAAACAATTAGCTCACTCATCAAGCAGTATATCAAGTATTTCATCCACAGGTGTGGTAGCTTCATGCCCACAACTATCATCCTCTTCCAACTCATGTATTGTGCAATCGATGTTGTTTGGGTTCAGAGAGTAGGTTTCTATATGGTCATTTGCAATGGGCTTAGCCCTAATGGTCACTTTGGTGCCATATCTAGTTCTAAACAACATGCGAGACCAATCAGAAGATAGATACCCACCTATTTTAGCAGTGAAGTCTCTAGATAAGCATATGCCAAAGTATGCAGGGAGATCTATAACAGATATATCTTGTGAAATAGAGCAGCCAGGACATGCGTGCAAAGTGAGTTCTAAACCTTTAATAACTCCTACTGTCTTGACAACAATACCATCTAATTGAACTACACCCTTGTTCACAGGCTCATACTCTATACCTAACCTATCAACAATATTTTTAGGCATGACATATGTACCTGCCCTAGAATCTATCATACAATTATGCAATAATTTATCACCTATGATTAAGGAAACATAAAATAGAGGGGAGCTTACTAGTTTTTCTTGTACTTACTTCCTCTTTGGGATGACATAGGTTTTTTGGGGTAGTTGTCTTTTCTTTTGTTGCCATCTCTACATCAAGTTGACTGAAATCAGTTGGGGCTTCTTGAAGAAGATTCCTTTGGGCTAGAATTAGCAACACATCCCACATAGAGACACTCACATTTGTCTTCTTCATCTGGTCCACTATGCTAAAAGGTATTTGATTGCCCTTTGGAGGTGTTTTAGTGGCAACTAGGTCACCCTTTGACTGCTGACTGGATTGAGGTTGCACAGTTGGAACTGTATCTGTCTTTTCAGCTGCTTGATTTGTTTTCCCTGAAGGAACTTCAGGCACCTTCTCTTTAGCTGTAACTGTTGGAGGCACTTTGGGTATAGGTGTATGGCCAACTGTAGGTATTGAAGCATCTTCAGTAGCTCTCCTCTTTGCTCTCATATTGAATGCAATAGGGCCAACGCCTTGATTCATACCACAGTATCATCAGGGGTCTAGTTCATCAAGGTACCATCATGTTGTATTTGTTCTTGACCCCCAATCACTCCCTGATTGGTGTGAACCTGCTGCTATGAAATTGTGGGCTGCTCTTGCACTTTTAAAGCATGACTGAACTACCCACTTTGACATAATTTTTGGTCATGTGGCTGATTGCAAGGGTGGCACCAGTCACTATCTTGGGGTAGATTGTTATGGATTGGAACAAGTGGCCCTGAAGTGCTTGCCGCATTCGGGTTAACAACATTCAATGGTCTAACATAACTAGGCTACCCTTGCCTTTGCATATTGCCCTGATATGGTGGTCTATTTTGTTGGTAACCTTAATTGAAGGGTTGATATGTCTGATTGGAGGGCTGATAAGGCCTATTTGATTGTGCCTGTTGTCTCTCTAACATCACCACTTAGTTGGTCAACCTTCTTATATCGGCATCTCTATCCTCCATTGGTCTAACTGAAGGTGTGATTAGAGGAGCAACAAAAGAGACAGTAGGGATTGGTGCTACAACAGGCTGAATAATAGGGGCCTCTGGAAATAGGGGCATGGGAGGCCTTAGAGAGATCTTCCTTGCCTAGATTAGGTAATTCTCTGCCTTTATGGTTGTATCATAGGCATTAGGTAGTACAGTCCCACCCATGGACTGAATCATGACAACAATATTTGGATTCAAAGACCTTAGGTAGTAGATAAATGATGTGTTTGGAGAGGGCTTCACTAATAAGGGAATCTTGTCCCATGTCTTCTAAAATCTGTAGTTGAAGTCCACCATGTATTCATGTGGAGCTCTCTTGATAGTAGCTAATTTCTCCATGAGTGACACATGGTCACTCCTATCTTCAAAGTGTTGGCATAGTTTAGTGCCCAAATCATCCCAACTATGTATAGAGTTGGCTTGAAGACCCCTATACCACTGTAAGGCCTTTCCCTTGAATGAAGAAGCTAGCAATCTCACAACCACGTTATCAACAGTGACATTGTGGACTGAGCAGACACTAGCAACATCTTGAATGTGCTTAGTGATAAGTCTAGTTTATGACTCAATTTTATTAGAATTTATTATCCATTTGTTGTAGTTATCATGGACTTTGATACCTAGATCTTAATCTTTTCATGACAATTCCTTAAAACCATAAGATATTGGGCATAGGCTATTTCCTATAATCTTCAATGACTTTGACACACTATATGAATTATCTATGTTAATTTTACATGTGGTTAATGAATGTTACTCTAAGATAGTTACATATATGCAATTATTGTGCACACTAATATTGTTATGCAGATATAATTACCAACCTATGAAGTCGAGAAAGATTCTGTCAAATGGTTGCTCGCCATCAAGTCAAACAAGGTGGTCATTCAAATGTCAAATGGAGGGAGTATAACCGCCTTGTAACTGGTCTTAATTACTTGTTGAGCAAATGTAGAAGCTCCTGTTGTGCTAGATCTACGTCAAGGTGAGCATGATTGACCATATTCCACGCATGCATAACCTCCTCTCCATTTTTTATGCTTTTCCTAAAGTGGCATCCTCCTATTCTGTTGGAGTTGACCGCCTTGCTAGGTAGTTGGTTTTGTAGTTTTCCCTCTATAAATAAGACTCAGATGCTCCTTTTGAGTGGTTGATTAATCTGAGATTGTACTTGCATTATCTAATTTTTAGTAATACAGTTACGTTGCTCATTTGTACTCATGTTTTCCAATGAATAAAATGAGGTTATAAGTTCACATCTCTAAGTTTATATTTGTCTTAAGGGATACTCATCCAAGGGGGCCCACTTAGTGAGCATTCCATCCTTTAGTTTAGTTGTTATTTTTCTATTAAGCAGTTAGATAGAATCTGGCATCGTCTGATCCTGCAGCCACTAGAATTCCATTCTGTGTATGTTCCTGCAGCCAAAGCAAATAGAGTAGTTTCCTGTTTGTTTGCCCAGATTTTCATTTTCTGTCATACACTTTAGCTTAGTATAGTTGTTGGTTGATGTTCAACATTTATGTTATTTCTTTCCAAGCAATTTACTTTCAACATCATGACTATCTTAGCTGTAGAATGAATGTGGCTACTTCAGGATCCCTAGTGCACATACTGTGCTGACCCATTTCAAGTTCACGTCCTTGGGTTGACAAGTTAAATGCACCTTCATAGTGATTAAGACAGCTATTCAAGTTAGATGTCCAATCTCTGAGTCACAACTTTATGGGCTTAGTTGCTAAAACATTGTAGGAGGCCAACACTTAGCAGGAGTAGTAGAGTCTTCACCAGTAAAGAATGGGATAGCCTTTAAGGCTGAAGTACTGATGTCATCATAATGTGCTAGGTCTAGAGAACTACCCGCATTAAAAGCAACAAATGGAAGATTTCTATCCATATTAGGGATATTCAAGTTAATGACTATAGGTATATGTAGGGTCCTAACTGAATATTGAGACCTATCTTGAAAATCGATTGGAGGAGGGGTAGATTGAGCTCTTGTATGCACTGAAATATTATTTTTGTCTTCCCTCACAGGGGACCTAGACAGTCTTCTTCTTCTTCTTCTATTAGTGAATGAGAGTTCTATGAATTGGAAGTTACCTCTAGAGGAAGACCTTATTTGCACTCCAGGCATGAAATGTTGAATTGTTGTATAGGAACTAGATCAACAGAGTCACCAAGTGCCTGTTGAACGCGTTCACAATAGCAAATGAACCGAGAACAATGCAAAAATCCTTAGTCCAGCTCTTACTCAGAGTAGAGGGTCCCATCGGGCATGCTAGAAACTGTTATCACATAAAATTGCACCCAGCTTGGAGAGAGTCCAAGCATTCTAATGACACAATGGGAAAGATCTCAAGGTGTGGGACCTTGCAAGTTGAGATCAGACCTACAAAGAAGGTTGTTTCCTCATTCTAAGCCTAATGCTTAGAGAAAACTATCTGAACCTAGTGCTAATTTTGCAAGGGAAAAGGGGAAGAAGGATAAATTAGAAATAAAAGGAGGTGATGCATCAAATTAGATAGGTTCAGCTGCAACTGACACAACACCGTAATAATCTTATAGTTGGAAAGACTTACATAGACTCATAATGATTTTAATAGAGGCCAGAACAAAAAAATAGACAAATGAAAGGGACCGTTTTGCCCACAATACACAACTCACATTAATCCAGAGTAGGCACAATGCTAAAATCAAAAGAGAGAGGCAAAATAATAGCTTATATTGATTATAGAGGTCAAATAACTATTACAAAAGAGAGAATAATGCAAGAAATATAGACACAATGTGATCAATTATATTCATTGTCGAACAAGACTAGTGAAATTATAGGCTCAACAGAAGAGCACAGTCCGTCAAATCTAGTTGTTTCTGCAATTGCATTATAGAGGTCTAATTACAAAGATTCTCTATCCTATAGTAGCCTAGAAGAACAACCAACCCTAAATACATCTTTGAGACATGTATATATAGCATTTTAGCACTTTACTGTAGCAGCCATGGTGGAAAAAGGAGAAGTCAATGAGAAGAGACAGCAACCATGCTACATTGAATTTTTCTCAGAAACCCCCTACAAATTAGGGTGGAGCCCATACCCCTATTAGGCTTGCAAGCTTGCAAATAGGTTGCTTTGTGCGAATGAATGATAGACACATTGATGAAGGACTGCAAAAAGCCATTGATTTTCCATTGCGAATAGACCCTGCATCTGTATCTGTACCCTAGCATTGAAGGGTTCATCATTTCATCTACCCCCATCAGTCTAAGCCCACATAAATTGAATGTTAACTTGGTGGGGAGGGGCAACTAAGAAGATATGATCTTGTTGATTGCAGATGAGACAAAACCCCCTTAATGAAGCTTTTACAACACTTTAACCTTCACCACCTCTGAATATGGACTTCATCAACCCTTAATTCTTTGAATAATCAGCCTCTACAAAGTCCACCAACTCGATTGCATGCTTTGGCACCATTGGGAAGTTTGCAAATCCTGAGTTTGAATTAGGACCATAGGATGAAGGAAGGATTTGAAGATTGACATCCTTGCGAGCTCTGCAGCATACACTTTACCTTTTACTTATGCCAACGCCTCAGGATACATGGCAAGATCTCGCAGGCACACAAAGAATCTGCCAGGCAGGAAAGATCCCACCACGACGTGGCACTACCATTAGATTATCATCCCCACCGCAACCCTTCTTTATTTTACACCTAGTGTCATCTTCTTCGCCTGATGAAATACTCGATCTTATGGCCATGGGTCCCCGATGTACTTGACATGTGTCTTCATTCTAGGGCCGTGCGAAAGGAAATGGACCATCTTCATTCAGGCTTCATAGAAGTGCGCTAAGCCTGCCACGTGGCTCCCTATTACAGGCTCAATATTCATGTGAGAACCAGCCATGTGTCATGATCTCGTGGCAACGCAGAGGATCTTTCCCTCTGCCAAGATTCTTCTGCGGGCATGCACTACTGTTGATCTTACAATACTTCCAGCTCACTTCTCCATCCGACACTTGATGCCATCTTATTAAGGCCTTGATATACTTTACATGTGTCCTCCTTTTGCATCTGCACAGAATGGATGTGACGTCGCCTTAGATGTTGTGCGGGCTCACGACATACAACCATGTGGCACTGCGACCTTGAAAAGACTTAAGACTTAGAATTTATTAAGGAACGTGACCCAATGGGCAACAAAAGTTAACATTAGGACTTGGGGCTGGTCACTTCATGACATAAGGGACTTCAAGTGACAACTTAAGTGACCGAGTACCAAGAATAAATGGTCAACTACGAATTAGAACAAAGGTAAGATCTGGTCATGAAACCTTAGGATTTAAGGGGAAACAAGGGAAACCCTAAAAGGTTTGGAGGGTTTGGGCAATTTGGCCTACATACCAGAGAAGGAAAACACTAGAATTAAAGATTTTTATACTATTTGGCCAGGAAGGCAAAATGGGATAATAGTAACCTAGAAACTAATTGCATAGGGATAATTAGGGAGATGATAAAACCTGTCTCCAGAAAGCAAAGATGTTAGAGGACCAAGGTGGGACTACCCAGGTCTTGATTGGAAGAATCTTCCTGAACTGTAAACTAGAAAGTTGTTGTAAGTGCTGTCCTGATGCCAGATCTAGACCCTGAAAAGGAAAAAGGACATGGGTGGTACCACCCAAGTCCTTGGTGATGGAATATTTTGAAACTATCTCTGGATCCTGAAACCCTATTTTGTACCCTATCTTCCTTATGCAGGTCAAGATTCAGGAGCCTTATCAGGCGGCTAAACCAAGTAGCATAAATGATTAACTCACAACAACAAAATAGATGATTCTTTATTCATATGCAATAGGAGTACTACAATAGGAGTGCAATGGGCTTCAAACATGCCCTGGCTGAAGCCTTACAACCAATTTGATGTGCAAATCAAGCTAACCCTAGCTCTACCATGAAAACCTAGAAAACTTCCATAAAAGCTCTGAAAACATATTGTGAAAGCACAAAGAAGTTAACCTTCCAGAATTCCCCATTCGTAGTATGTAATCCACCTATTTATAGGCATTTGAGGTGGCCAATTCACATCACGTGATTTGGACATGTGTCAAACTTTAATTGGACCTTGGGTCGGCCATACAGGCAGTTGAAAATTGAATTTGTTATTTTTCTGGCATTTGCGGTGATTTCAAGCCTCACAAAATATCGAGTTGCAAAGAAGGCAAGCTTTCAGGTCATGACAGGACAAAACAAGGTTTTCAACCCTCACCAGATATGTGGGGAAATTGGCCTTCATAGGATGTATTCGGTGTGTGAGCATGTTAGCGCAAAGAAACTTCGAGCGGGTGAACAATGAGTCACAAGACTGAGTGGAAGAATTGACCCATACTGGACAAGGTGGAGGAATTGGTAGTGACTGGACAAGTAGCGTAAAGTAATTTCACTGGATAAAGTGGAGAAAATGAGGTGCAGAGGATATGTTAGATGTCTAGCAATATTAGCGCAAATGTCTTTTGGTGACCCTGAAGTAGCAAAGGGGAAAAGTGAACATGATCGGATAGGTGGGGGTTTGAGGCTTCATTGGACATATCTAATGCCAAGCAATTCTAGCGTAAAACACTTCTAGCCAGCCAAAACAATGAAGCTGAGAAATTGAGCAACACTAGACATGCAAATTTTTGAAGGGTCACGGGATATGTCGAGTGAAGTGAGAAATCCACACAAAAGGTGAGAAATCCACACGAAAGGTTCTTTTCGGTAGTCTAAAGGTAAAGTGGGGAAAATGGTCTTGACAGGATGTCTAGTGACCATCAAAAGTTCCGCTTTGATATAACTTCACCAATTTTGATCAGATTTTCTCCAAATTTGAGATGCAGATACCATTTGAGCCTTCTTCCAAATCAAGTCACCACTTGGCCAAAATCTCTAGGAAATTCTCTAGAAATTGATCATCAACTCCTCCGATAGTAAAACAAGAAAGAAAGCAACAAACAAGAAAGAAATTAAAATCTTTTTGGTTGATGAGGATTGCTCGTGAACCTGGATGCTCTTGAATTAGACACACCAGGTAAGTGAAATGTTCCATGAGTTGGAAAACTCATGAACATTTTAAAATGCTTGGGATGGTTATCCCATGCTTGTTCTTCATCCAAACCTCCTCTTTGTCTACTTGACCTCTCCTCTTCATCTTGCTGAAATACTTCACTTCCATTTACACTTCCTAGGCTACACTTCTCTTGAGAAAATTCCAAGTGTCCAAACTATGATTTGTGTTGTTTCCTCTCCAAACCACCACTTCCTTGCCCAATACTCACAATCTTCACACTATTCACCATGACTTTATGCTGTTGTTGCACAAAACCAGCACCACTACCTTTATTTTTTACTGCATTCCCCTTCATGGAATCCTTCATTGAGTCATTTCCAATCTCTCTTGTCATCTTAAGCAATTGTTTGTTAGAATTGCAACAAACTAGTGAACTGCTCTCTTTCACCCGTGGTGTCTTCTCTTTTACTGAACTCATCACATACTTCTTCCCATCTTTCACAACAATATACAAATTCCTTTTACCATCATAGATTGCTTCCCTATCAAACTACCAAGGTCTACCAAAAAACACATGATAGGCACTCATTGACATAACATCACACAAGGCTTCATCCTTATATGACCCAATTTGAAAACTAACCATGCATTGCTCTTTCACCACTAATTCATGTTCCTTTTGCAACCAAGTAACTTTATAAGGACTAGGATGTTTCCTCTTTTTCAAACCTAGCTTTTCTACCATTTCCTCTGAGACTAGGTTATTAGTACTACACTATCTACAATTACTTTACAACACTTACCTCTAGACTTGCATATAGTTCTGAAAAGACTTCTTTGAGCTACTTCATCCTTCTTCACTTCTGGTGTTATCAACACTCTCCTGAACATAAGAGACTCTCCTTCTTTAGGTTCTTTTGCTTTCGGTGATGCCACACTCTCTTCATCTTCTTGTACCATGTTATTTCTGCCCATACTTTTCTTATTCTTCTCTTGATGTAATTGTGGACATTCATAAGATCTATGTCCTACCTCACCACATTGAAAACATTTCCCAAGGAACCCATTGCTACTACTACCACATCCTCTTGTAGACTATTCTCTTCCTCTCACTCCTTGACTTGACTCTCTATTCCATTTTGAATTTATTTCTTCTTCCTGAACTTGTTTGCCTTTGTTACTACTTCCTTGTCCTCTGCCAGCTGAAAATTTTCCTCTTCCCCTGGCATTACTCTGTTGTCTTCTTTCTATCTTTTCTTATGATTTCAAAGCATATTGATATGCCTCCTTTAGTGTAAAAATCTTCAGCATGCTTATCTCATCTTATATATTAAATCTCAACCCATTGATATATATGGCTACTTTCTCTTTATCCATTTGATGATGCCTAGAACTAATTACCATTTTATAAGACTCTTCAGTATAGTCCTTTATGCTCATATTTTTTTGCTTCAAATTTTGAAGTTTTCTAAACATCTCCAAATGATAATCTCTGGGAATAAATTTGGCTTTGGCTTTCAATCGAGTAGCCATCTAATTCCACCGGGTTATTCTAGCATCTCCATTAGCCACTCTCTCTCTTTGTAACTCCCTCCACCATAAAGCAACATGTCCTTTGAGTTTTGTTTGTGCCAATCTCACCCTCTGAGGGTCACGGATATTTTCATATTCAAAATATTCTTCTAATTCCCCTATCCAATCTATCAATTCATCAGGATTCAATGTTCTAGAGAAATTAGAAATTTTTCTTTTGTTACCTCCTCCAACTCTGGCAAGTGCTCTCAAGAACTGTTCTTCTCCAGCATCTATTGGCTGTTTGTTTTCTCTTTCTCGTTCATCCTCCACAATTTCGTCCTCATCATCAACATGATCTTCTGCACAAACTGGGTTTCTTCTTAATCTAGCAACTAAATTTCTCAACTCGCTCCTCATTTCAACATGAAACGTTTCTAACGTTTCCTCCATTTTGGGAATTCTTCTTCTTGGGGGCATCTTCTCAAATTTCAACCACTACTACTTGTTCTCCAAACACACTATAGAAATAAAATCCTCTTCTTCTCACAACTCCATGTCTCCTTCAACCCTTAGTAATTACAGGACTCCTCTTCACACCCGCAAATACCCTCTCGAGCCCTCTGAGACAATACTTCAAATTCTCTGCAATGTATCTCCTCCTAGCAAGAAAACCTCACTCTGATACCACTTGATGTGGGTCAAGGTTCAGGGGCCTTATCAGGCAGCTAAACCAAGCAGTAGAAATGATTAACTCACAACAACAAAATAGATGATTCTTTATTCATATGCAATAGGAGTATTACAACAAGAGTGCAATGGGCTTCAAACATGCCCTGACTGAAGCCTTACAACCAATTTGATGTGTAGATCAAGCTAACCCTAGCTCTTCCATGAAAACCCAAAAAACTTCCACGGAAGCTCTAAAAATGTACTATGGAAGCATGGAGAAGTTAACCTTCTAGAATTCCCCATTCATAGTATGCATTCTACCTATTTATAGGCATTTGAGACAGCCATCGATTCACATCACGTGATCTAGGCATGTGTCAAACTTCAATTAGACCTTGGGTCGGCCGTACAAGCGGTTGAAAACTAAATTTTGTCATTTTTCTAGCATTTGCGGTGGTTTTGAGCCTCATAAGATATCAGGTTGCAAAGAAGGCGGGATTTCAAGTCATGATAGATCAAAGCAGGGTTTTTGACCCTCACTAGATATGTGGGAAAATCGGCCTTCATAGGATGTATCCAGTGTGTGAGCATATTAGCACAAAGAAACTTCGAGTGAGCGAATGATGAGTCACAAGATTGAGTACAAGAATTGACCACTATCGGACAAGGTGGAGGAATTGTTGTGATCGGACAAGCGGCGTAAAGTGGCTTCACCAGACAAAGCAGAGAAAATGAGGTGCAGAGGATATGTCTGGTGTCTGGTTATATTAGTGCAAATGTCTTTTGGTGGCCCTGAAGTAGCAAAGTGGGAAAAGTGAACATGACTGGATAGGTGGGGGTTTGAGGCTTCACCAGACATGTTTGGTGCCTAGCAATTCTAGCACAAAACACTTTCGGCCAGCCAAAATAGCGAAGTGAAGAAATTGAGCAACACTAGACATGCAAAATTTTGAAAGGTCATGGGATATGTCCAGTGAAGTGATAAATCCGCGCAAAAGGTTCTTTTCGGTAGTCTAAAGGCAAAGCGGGGAAAACGATCTTGACAGGATGTCCGATGATCATCAAAAGTTCTGCTTTAATATACCTTTGCCAATTTTGATCAGATTTTCTCCAAATTTGAGATGCAAATACCCATTTGGCCCTTCTTCCAAATCAAGTCATCACTTGGCCAAAATCTCTAGGAAATTATCTAGAAATTGATTATCAACTCCTCCTGCAGGAAAACAAGAAAGAAAACAACAAACAAGAAAGCAAGTAAAATATTTTTGGTTGATGAGGATTGCTCATGAACCTAGATGCTCCTACATCACCTCCTATAGTTTTGTATTTTCCAGATCTTGTTCCTATAACCTGCACACAAGAAGATAAGGGGTTTGGGGGTTATGGTGTTTAAGGACTTGCCTTAGTCAAATCTTGGGATAGCATTCAAGCTTCCCAACACCAATGATTAATAAAGAGTGCGTGCCCTCATGGGAGTAGAGGCTGAAAATAATGATAATATGATGATTCAAATGATGATAAACAAACAATGATATCACCTATGAGATGAAGCCTTAGAATGATGAAGATCCTTCAACTCCTAAGGAAGAATAGATGATAGTTCCATGCCTGTAACAACCACACAATAACAACACACAAATCTGCTCTAGAATCACAATGAATGCTCTTGCTTGCTTTTCTTCAAGATCTCAAGTTATGCCTTTTTTAGCCTAGTTGATAATGAACTCAAAAACACACTTATATATGCTTTCTGTAAGGCATTTCTATTTATTAATTATGATATTTTATCAGATATAATTAGTTAGTTATATTTCTTCGAAATAATTATAAAAAACAATTTAATGTTGAAAATGAAAGAAATTCATATTACATATTTTACAGTTTTAAGAGCTAATTTTAGTTATGAGGGTGTAAGGAGCTGAAGAGGAAGAGTCATTTAATTTTCAGTTTCTTGTGGAAGATGAAAAGTCATGTTATGCAATATTAAAAGATCAAGAAATGAAAGAAAAAGGGAGGATTGATAGAGACACTTTTTTTGGAAGGAAAAAATGATTTTTGGCTAAGGCATCCTATATACCATAGTGAATAATTACAGAGGAGGCGAGAATGGTGAAGTTGGTAATGGTGGAATCCTCATCATTGTTGTTAGTCCCTGCTTGGAACACACGAACGAAGTTGGAAGGATATGTATCTGGTATGAGGAAAATATATTATCTGAAAAATGATTTTTATTACTTGTTATTGATCAGTGCACACAAGCATTTAGTTTTATTTCATCTAGTCACCATTTTCCTCTATATCTATGGATGTATTTCTCTGTGTATGTTGGTTTTTATTTATCGGCTTAGGAGTAGAAATGGTGGAGATGCTAGTTTGTTTCCTTGAATTTGGCTTTATGCCTACGTAGTGTGTATACAAACCATTTTTATGCGCACCCTGCATACTCTATTTGAGATGATACCTCTTTGAGGCTTTCTTTATAACAAATTGGGTGAATTTGTGTATGCTTTCACATGCTTGTATAAGAACTTGCATCGGCTTTACAAAGGCTTTTAATTTTGCCTGATGTGATTGATTCTTCTATGCCTTGCATATCTATATTATTACTTTTGCTTAAAATTTCTAAGGGCTTTTTGTGTTCGCCCTGCAATCAATATGGTGCAATCTTTTTGCCCTGGTTGCACTCTTACGTTTGCATGAAAATTTCTTCACTACTTTCAACAAATCTATTTTGTGTTTGGTCTACAATTATCACATCCCATGAATAGTTGTCTCATGCTTCCATATGGATCCTTTGCATTGTATGTGTAACCACACTGCATACTTATCAACCAGAGCTCTTTCTCCCATAGTAACCACTTCATGCTATTATCAAAACCCCTGGATTGACACGGGTAGAATGGATGCTAGAAGGGTTGTGGAAATTATCTCTAACCTACCATTTTCAATTGTTGTTATGCATTCATGTCTGCCAAGGCACTGTACCTACCTCAATGGACATAATTTCCCCTTCCGTTATGTTTTGATGGATGTCCCTTCTTTATTACTCGAAACATGTGGTAGTGCATATTAGTATAGTACAAGCTAATTTAATTAAGATTTCCTCTTTAGCATTACCAATAATCTCCTCAAGGGCTTTGCCCTATTTAAATGTTGGAACAATTCACGTTTCTCTCACAACACTTCCTCTTGAAGATTAATTTTCATTGCATGCTAACTATCGTGAGGACACCCCAAACTATGTCATTTAGATGCTGATTCAATGTGTGCTATTGTGTGGATATGTTTTCTTAGTAGTGTCCATTTTTATATAGATTTACCTTTGGGGTGACTTGTTCACTGAATATCATATTCATTAATATATAATAGTAAGTAAGAACTTCTAACCTGAAAAGAGCCATGATTTTAGTTGTCTGTGTTTTTATGGAAATGACACTATCCAAATTTATCATTTGAATGTCTTTATGATTTATTTACTTTCTGTAGGCTAATGGAATGAATCTTGGATACAGATATTTATTTTCCTAACGAATCCCTTTTATTTACTTAAAATAAAAATTAAAAAAATGCAAATCTTAGAGACTTTAGTTCTAAATCTTCTTACTTTAGAAACTAAATCATTTTAAGTTATTTAGAATCTTATTATTTTTTAAACTTTATAATTTACCTTCTTTATTTAGAGAAGATATGGAAGGAAATATTGTTTGCTTTAGAAAAATTGTCATAGGATGATTTAAAAAAAAGGTTATTATCTATTTTAAATTTAATTTTGTTCTTTACTAAATTGAATATAGCTTATAAAGGATGAGTATAATAAATTAAGAAATTAAGGTAGAAATTTATTAAAAATTCTTAGGAATTATAAACTTATCTTGCTATGACTTCTTACATTCATAATATCCTTAGTTTCATATCTTAGGTTTTGACATAGTAAAATGGATAAGATATCTAATTATGTTTTACTCAAGATTTGAAGACTTATCTTAGAAGAATATATGACTTTTGGTTAAGCATACTTGGATAGAAAATGTTAATGGTACTTCATGGATTTCTTTGCAATGCGCATGATGTTATAGGAAATTTTATACCACTAATTGGATAGGTATATTGAATTCATGTAGTAGGGATTGACAATGTTATTAAAATGTTTTCTCTGTTAATTGTTAATTCACTTAAGTCTTTGGATAGGGAAATTTTCTTCTTAGGAAATAGTTCTCCTTTGATTTGAATATATAACTACCTCAATTTTGATCTTCTCAAGAAGTTGTCATTTCATTAAATCATTAGTTTTATACTAAATTATCTGTTTATGTTCTTGAAGTTTTGTATAAACCAGGTATTCAAGTTATTAGACCTCAGGTTTCTATCTCCTTCTAATGAGGGAGAATTTATGATTTAAAACTAAGGAAGGAAAATGTCTAGATTAGAATGTCTTGAGATTTTTAACTAGGGTTGGAAATTAGGATTAGAATTAAGGTTAGACTTGATCTTTTATCTGCCATACTCACAAGTTCACTGTAGTGCCCCTCCGTTTTCACTTTGGTTGTGTTAGGAGGAGAAGGTGGAATCAGAAGGGTGTGACGGGAAGCCAAGGAGCCATCTTGGAAGATTTCAACTAGCATTTCGGGTACCTTGTGTTGATAACTGAGAGGGGGGTGAATTAGTTATCTTAATTATTTGACATTATTTTCTTCTTTAATAATTAGTGCAGTATCAAAACATATAAGCATACATGAACATGAGAGCAGAATGAAATCAACACACATAACACAAGGATTTTTATGTGGAAAACCCTGTTAAGGGAAAAACCACGGGGTGACTAACCCAAGATTGTATTCTCTGTTAAAAGAATAGAAGTACAAAATGACACTTGCCAATTAGGGCTCACTGCCCGAGCACACTGCTCACAAGAGGCTCACTGCCTACAATAGTTTATAAAAAGAAACCAGGTACTTGAACTGATGAGAAGCATCCACATATGCTAAGGTTCAGTTCCGGTTAGGCTCAATATACTGATCTACTGCACTTCATTCTTCCTTTGCTTTAGTGTTGCTGTTCTGTCACATATCGGACCTGTATTGCTACTTCCACACTACTCTCTGCTTTTCTTCACACTAAGCAACACGCCACACACTTCTTCACATCGAAATCCATCTGGTATATATATCCGCACAAAGGATTTCAACATCTTTCTAGTCGGCATTCGGAATACTCAAGATTTTCGCAAACTTTGGTCTGTCGGCTGAATCCATGCTTACTAAGAGATGCGTATCAAAAAGATAGTTATAGGTGTCATCAATCATGTCAGCCAACCATGAATGATCCCTCAAGAAACTTGATCACCATCAATTTCTCATCCGGATTAAGGTTTGATGCTTTGCCGGTCAGTTCTTCCTTAGTCTACTCTGCCAAATAGGAACCCAACACTTAGGTGCTCATATCTTTTCACTCTTTCATCACCGAAGGCTCAATCTCTGGAATGTGTCATTCATGCTACTCCTCTTGACTTCCCCAAGTCCACACTTTGCTGAGATACTTCCTCTGAGAGATCCGGACCTGATTGTTGGACCTTGTTGCATGCTTTGTTCTTGCTCACCGGACCAAAATACTCTTCAATCTGAGTTTCGGTATAGACATACCATGTCCTGCAGATGTGTGGGATGGACTTTGTTGCCATCAATGACAACACTCATGATGCCATAGTGTCTCTTGCCAACACCTTGTTATTGCTTATTAACTTTGTTAAACGATGGATTTGTTGTGCATACAATTTATTTTCTATGCAACTTATTTAAATGATTTTTTATTAAAATATGTTGAGTGCCGTGTATTTGAGTATTTTCGCCGTCCTTCCCATAGCTAAGAGACATTGAATTGTACAAACTGATTCTTTTTAAACATTTGGTAGTTAGTTTCTCCTATGAAGGTGCACATCGTAATGGTGCAATCCTATTTATCAAAGTGTTATAATTTGCATCATTTCATTTTCTAAGTCATTTAAGAAACTTTCTTTTTTGTCTTAGATTAGCATCTTGATTGCGCCATATTCCTAGTTGTAACCTACGATTTTATTTCTTTCTTGCAAAACCTAGAGATGTAACGCATCTAATTCTTGTCTAACATATAGATGTTCACTCACATATCTCATTATTTTATGGTAAGTGTTCAATGAGTATAATTATAGTAATGACGGATGCCACTTGTATGCAATGTCGAAGTATACTGGCAATAGTTGTTGAGTCTGGTTTTAAGTTACTAAATTTGACTAGTCACGGTGGGGGGGAAAAAAAGAGGTCTTGGGGTAGCAGGGTAGTGGGGAATGGAAAGTGGTGGGTGTCGTTAAGGAAATGTTACAAAAATGGTTATGCTTCTATAGTGAGGGGGTCAACAACAAAGAAATGGGAAGGGAAGACCATTTGAGGAAAGAGGGCTCCCTCATATACTTGATAGGAAATGGCTCCTCAGCAGGGGAGAGGTTAAAAAGAAAAAAATTCACGAGATATGATTTGTTACATCCTCTGATAAGCGGGAATAAGACTAGAAAACTCGATGTGTTGCTTCCACTTAATGAAGCTCATTCTATGGATGACATGGTGAGAAATCGATCCTACAGAGTTTTGACTTCAGGTATTTGATTAATCTATTGAAAATATGAAATAATTATATCTAGGTAAGTGTTGTTGATAATCACTTCCAAATTACTTTTAGTTAGTTGAAGGTTTTCTCTCATCACTTGTGATATGAGACCGACCACCATATTTGCCAAGCTGATGGAGAAGATAGAGGCATAGGAGTATTACTTAAATCTGGCACTCATCGCATTGCCTGGGATAGCATCTTAGTGGGGAGTTCTACCAAGCAACTTTAAATACCTTGTCGATTATTCCTCTGCTTGCTCTAAGTTGTATCGATCCTTCAAAGGAATCCATTTTGTGTCCATAATTTGCAATCAATGCTTTACCTGAGTCATTTTCAAGTATGAGGATTCATGTCAATTATTTATCAGTGTACAAGAATCTATATTTACGCCTCCAACATATGCTTTAGAAATTCTCTAAGTTTTGAAAGTCCAAAGTAATGTGAGAATACCTTGTTATCATCTCTTTTTTGTAAGGAAACTACTTATGGTGTAATATTTCAATAGCTCATGTGCCTTTAAAATCAATTAGTGTGTATCTTGCAATCATGCAATCCTTAAGATAAGCTCATGTGGCTATTTAACTTATTCTATCCTTTCCTGTTGAACTGGCATCTTAAGGATAAAGCTAAGGGCAAGTTGTGGCGTGAAGTAACTATGGATAGTCATAGTCTTAAAGACCAATGCCTCTATAGTGGGGAGCGATGGGATACCCACGGCCTCCCTACGGCCCATGTCTTTCTTGAGAGACATCACTCCAACCAATATCTTATTTCTTGTTGTGTAAACTTTTTCTTTTTCTTTTTCTTTACATAGTTGGTCTTCTTATCACACAGTTACACAGTTCACCTGCCTTGTTTATGCATCCACATTTTCATGAATGTCTACCCGAGCTATTGTCATTACGACGTCAGGCAAAATCTCTCCCATGTTTAAGTCTTGAGGTATGTCCCCACCTGATGCTAAGTATTCCCATTCAGTGCAAGACAGAAAGGTTATGAAGTTTGGATTTACTCCAGTTGATTGCTTTCTTTTACTTGGTAATTTTATCTAAATCCATTTTGTGCTTATCTTGAAATCATCTGTGATCGGGGGAATCATGTAGCTATATAGATTTATTATCTCATATCTATCATGCACTTCCATTGATATGTCTCTATATCATTTTGTATTGTTTAATTTATTCACCTCTACAACCATTTGTTTATTCTACAACACAAACTTATTAGTGGTGCATCTAAGTAAGTATATGCCTATTCATTATATCAATTTACTCTAAGTATTTATGTTGAAGATATCAAGTCGATTCATTGCTTATTGTGCCTCAATATTGTTAGATAATTGTCTCATATTTAGCAGTGTATACTGACTGTCTTATGTTGTTGGACCTTTTGATTATAATGCACCCTTTTTGTTATGTATATCGGTTGTAATGTACCCCCACCTTTGACATAACTTAAGACATCTCTTTTAATAGTGAGAGGGTAGTTAAATGCATTAAGATTAGTTCTTGAGAATGACAATTTGGTAAGGAATTTAAGTTTGGCTCGTAGAAGAGTTAAAAGTGTTAGTATATGCAAAATGCTAGCTTGGCTAACTATGAAATTACCGTTCAAATTATAAGCATATTTGATTTCAGCTAGGTGGTTTGTCTATCTAGAACCTTCTAAAAAGGTTAGAATTGAGCATAACAACCCTGGTTGCTTGTTAAGCATACAACTGTCATATGATGTAGAAGATAATGCAACTAAGACATACAATAATTATTTTGGCCCTGCGTTGTGTATTACTCAATAAGAGTCATTTAATAAGTTAAAATGGCATTTGGAGTGGATTTGGGCAAATGGCACAAGGTCAAATTTAAAATTAGTTTAAATAGAAATAGTAT
The DNA here is from genome assembly GCA_027924645.1 of Cunninghamia lanceolata. Lineage (NCBI taxonomy): Eukaryota > Viridiplantae > Streptophyta > Pinopsida > Cupressales > Cupressaceae > Cunninghamia > Cunninghamia lanceolata. The sequence continues at coordinate 1,337,136 of BSBN01000185.1, read as the reverse complement.
AAACCTTTTTCTAATCCTTATGCAAGTTATACTTTTATCATATGTTGGGTTGCCAATGGAGGTTCCCTTTACGCAAAATAACACAATGTTTAAATGTCCTTTTGGTATTTTATGTAAAACAAAAAGTGGTTTTAATAGGATTAAGGTGACTTGATATGAACATCTAACTATTTTACACTTTTCCGACCTAGCAATGTTCTGTTCAGTAATCTTCTCGGTACTGTTCTCATGCTAACATTAATGATTGCCATTGGATATTGGGATGGATTAGGTTTATTATTGGTAAGATAGGTCATAACTAAGTGGTATAGTTCATTTAGGGTTATGATCTCGTTGATGTACGATCCACTTTCTCTTTCTATTAAAATAATAGTTCTTTAGGTTGAATACTTAGTACTTATCATGATATTGTAATTGCGTAATGTATTCTATATTAGGAACTAAGGTGTTGTCGATAAAACATTTGTTAGGGATGACCTTGTCAAACATCTACTTATGTTAAGAAATCTCGTCTATTTGATATTGTATCCTTCTCGACTTAGAAAAATGAGATCCTAGATTCATGTTATGAATCAGTTTGAACTATATATATTATGAACAATTATTATTTTTGAGCAAGCTAGTCAGATTTAAAGTTTACCTTTCGAACTACGAAGTCTCTGCGCTACACGTATGTAGGCAAGGCCATCATGAGCCCCCGAGACATTAGGTCGGCCGCTTAGGGCCTTAGGCTAGTAATTTCATACAATTGATATTTGTATTTATAACAGACTAATATTTCAAGTAGATGTGCAGATGAGATCTATAGCCATGCAGGATTCTGGAGCTAAGAGGGTACTTTTCCACTTGGTGAACTGATGACTATCCGGCAGTATTGGTAAAGGTGTAAAATGTGTATAAACTTATTGTAACGTTGTATCTTATATTTCATTTTGATGAACATTGGTTTACTAAGATAAATTATGTAAATTGATATCCTATCATCTTGTTGAGTTCATTATTGTGCGGATGTGTGTCTTCATTTGGTGCGTTTGGATTTAGAACAACCATGGCTATTAGTTAGATCATGCAGTAATCTATAATGTAGTCATGTAATTAAATATAATTTAAATGAGTTTTGTACATGGATGAATATTGTTTAATTTCAATAATGCAATCATGTTATCCCTAGAGATGTTAGTTAACTTGTTGTAACAGACTATGTTATAATTTGTACCATTAATTCTATTTTTTTTTTAAATTCTTCCTTTTATGTTGCTTTAGTTAACTTATCTCTAGGGTTGCATGACGGGGCATTACATTTGGTATCAGAGCCAAGTTTCAGCACTAGGATCTCTGGATTAATGTTGTTGCCCATGTTTAGCTATAGTAGTACATTTTATGCAAGTGGTAGGAAACTCCTGAGTAGGATACTATGCTTGATCTATACACCTAGATTGATGTATTGGATAGATGATCATGAGATTGAAATTTAGCATTGTGTGATACGGAGAAAAGTAGAGTGGAAGGAAACTGGAATAGGGAAGTGGATAACAGGTAATGTTATGATTTTGCAAATAGGAATCATATTGGTAGTAATGGAATTGTGTATGTAAAAGTAATCTTCCCTTGTAAAAGTGTGAAACCAGTAACTATGCATTGGTTGAGTGTTGTGAATACCCCGTACTTGCTTTGTGTGCCCTTGAGATGGTGATACTGGGTACCCATCCATGGGGAAATGTGTATTTTAGGTGTGGGATCAACCATACCATTATGTGTGTTTGTATGTTTGTTGCCCGATTGAGGGCCAACCCTTGTGTGGTTGAAAATATATATATAAAAGAGTAGCCAAAAGTTAGATTCATAGATTCTCTTCTTTTGGTTTTCTAGTCCCTCAGTTTGTGAAGGGGTAGTAGCAGCCACAAAGTTCCTTGGGCGGAGTGTGCAGTGTATGCTTATGACAGTGCAGAGTGGTCCCTGGCTCAACTGAACATGAGGAAACGTACTCACTACTTTCCCTTATGATGGATCAGGGTACTTGATTCATATGTGTTAGCCTAATCCCCACAGTTTCTATGCATCTGGATGGTATTTCTTAGAGGATCATTTACCTTGTCTTCACGAAAGGTATGATATGCCACATGAGTTGTCAGTTGGGGGTTGGGGTCTAAGACCTGCAAGGATAACCCAACTGGAACTATGTGATGACATGAGTCGTCATTTGTGGGCCGGGGTCTAGGACCTGCATGGATAACCCAAGTGAGACCATGTGCCCCATGTATATTTGAGGTCCAGCATGTGGAGGGAGATTTGTTACCCATGTTGAGATAGATTCCGTATCTGCACATGTTTCAACATGATGCAATAGGTACGATGCCACACCCCACTGATGTTCTGACACAGTGTTGGTGATGATGCCGTGTTGCTGATGGTAGCGAGCTGAGCTCGAGGACATGATGCCACGTGCATAGCCATGTGAAGGTGCACTATGAGATTGTGTTATAGCCTACTTGTGTGATGAGCATAATGGGGCCTCACACACTTGTAGAGGGATACTCATGTTTGCTTTCGACAATGTTGGGTCGGTTAGCATATGGGTAGGTCCTAGCCATGTATACCTCTAACTATGGCGAGTACCTGTGTGTGCCTTTTCCATGAGGTGTCGCTATGCGGGGTGTGTTTTGTGCGTGCCTAGTTTTGCGAAGCCACAGACACTGTCATGTGGCATACGGCCAGTACGTGCCTTCTCCGGCTAGCGTATGACCATGCCATGCTGAGATGCAATGTGGGATGTGGCCGAGGTGCATGTCCCATGTGGGCAGCCAAGGAGTGTGCGGGCCACTTGGTTAGTCCATGTCACGTGACGACGTGATGCAGGGTGTAGCCGAGGAGTACACCCTGAGCCATGTGGATGGCGTGCTTACTCCGCACCACATGATGGCTACTACTATAGCCTGATGTTGTTCCCTCCCTCATTTGGTGGCTAGTATCTAGTCACTTAGTGATGTACAGTGCAATTTCATAGATTGTGGATTTTCTTTATGGTTATTGATAATTTTTTAATGATTGTGAAGGTTGACACATTGTTTCTATTTGATTTTGATGGTTTAGCCACACTTTGTGATCTCACTTGCTTGTAGCCCTTGTGATTACATTTGATTTAGTGTTGAAATTATGTGCATTCCTTGCTTTATTGTTGAAATTAAATTTTTATTAAATCCTTCTTTATGACTTTGGTGGCTAAACTAGTTTATCCTTATTTTTTTCAATGTCGGCCATGTGTCGTATTGTGATTCCTCTCCAAGGACGTATGAGGTAGACTTGGAAAGTGTATATAAGGAAACAGACGCAGGGAACCTTGAGGATGGGGGTATGTGAGGCTGTTATACAACTAGGACCCACTACCCACCTATGTGTGATGACTATCTCTTGGAGGCTAACCACCTTATACAACAAGAGAGAGGTCATTATGGCTTGTTTGGATGGTCTCACCCTGTGAGTGTGGCCTAACACCAACAAGTCACTGAGTGTGAGGTATGGATTATGTGAGATGGATTTTGGCTCTTGGCTCATGGATTATGTATCATGGATTGGTATGCTGCTTTCCAGTATCTAGATGGACCCTTATGTAGCTGTTGTCACATGAAGTTGCACCCTGCTTGGAAGGATTTCAAGCATTCCAATGACACAATGGGAATGATCTCAAGGTGTGGGACCTTGCTCAAAGAAATCAGACCTCCAGAGAAGGCTGACTTCCTTGCCTGATTATCACCTAAAGCTACTTAAATTTTGAGGGGAAAAGGGAGAAGGAATGCTTTTAAAGTGAAAGATGAAACAACAAAAGTTGAAATACAAAGGGGTGATGCACTAGACAGATTTAAAGAAACTTTCACAGAACTGAAAAATGCACAACATAACCGGATATAGCAAGGATGCATACATAGATTAGATGATTCCAGCAGAGGCAAGAAGCAATATGATTGAGAGGAACAAAGACATTCATAGACAACCATATGCAGATTCACACAAAAACTAGAAAACCAGTAAAAGAGGTATGATAACTTGCATATATTCAGTAGGAAGGCAAGGTTAAGTGGTAGAAAAGCTTTGTTTGGAAACAGAAGAGCTTGTATGCTAAAAAGTTCCAACCCTATTTACATCATATGAATGCATATATATAGTATTCAAAAATGCCCTAAGTCGATTACAAAATTCGCTCAAAGAGCTGTAGCAGGAAAATATCTCCCCTGAAATATCTGGGACAAGGTAGATAGAAGATAATTTGGAGTCATTAATGCAAGCAACTTACTCATCGATCTGCAGTAATGAAAATATCTGAAACAAGATGGTGGCAAGATATTTCTGATCATCAATGCGAGCTGCTTCATCTCTGTGCAACAATGAATGCAAGAAATATCTGCAACTACTCAAAACGGTTGCTGAAAAGTCCACCACCCAAAATATGCAGATCCAGATCTGAAAATGAAAAGTGACAAAACCCCCTCAAAACCCTACCAAATGAAGAGGAGGCCAAAATAAGCACTTTTGTCTCTTATAGCATGCTGAAATTTGCTAGGATGGAGGAGATACAGGCGGTCAAATTTTTGATCAACTGCCTAAGTATATCTGGTGATATTCGGAGATCAGGGTGATATGGAAAAGATCGGGTGATATTTCAGATATCAGGGTGATATGGAAAAGATCAGGGTGATATAGAAAAGATCAGGTGATATTCAGAGATCAGGGTGATATAGAAAAGATTGGGTGATATTCAGAGATCGGGGTGATATAGAAAAGATCGGGTGATATTTTAGATATCAGGGTGATATAGAAAAGATCAGGTGATATTTCAGATATCGAGGTGATATAGAAAAGATCGGGTGATATTTAGAGATCGAGGTGATATAGAAAAGATAGGGTAATATTCAGAGATCGGGGTGATATAGAAAAGATCGGGTGATATTCAGAGATCGGGGTGATATAGAAAAGATAGGGTAATATTCAGAGATCGGGGTGATATAGAAAAGATCAGGTGATATTCAGAGATCGGGGTGATATAGAAAAGATCGGGGTGATATAGAAAAGATCGGGTGATATTTTAGAGATTGAGGTGATCTTACAAATATCACCCGATGCTTAGAATATGACCCGATGTTTTGAATATCACCCCATGCTTTGAATATGACCCCTCCTAGAAAATCAAGTTTGACCAGAACATTGACCATACATAACTTCCTCATTTTAGCAAATTTCAGGGTGATGTAAAAAGCAAACTTGCCTATTTTTTCAAGCTCTTTCACATGGTAAGCTTTAGACCTTGAGATTTGAATTCAGACTTCAATATCACAAATATAGCTTACATTGGGGATATGCACAATGATTGATGCTACTTGAATTATTTGACTCCCACTAGAGGAAAATAGGTCAACAATTTGGCGACTTCTATGGGATGTTTTCCTGCTAAACAATTAGATCAATGGCCTTGAGCATCCATTGGGTAGGGAGTCACACATAGACAAAAATATGTAGGTATTTTCTGACTTTAGCAACTCAGCACAGCAGTGAAGAACATTGGAAGACCAACCCAAGGCAGAAATGTTGAAAGCAACCCCCTCAACTGTGCTAGACAACACTTAGGGAAAGCAAAAGGGATCTAAACTAATGTGTAAAAGCACTTATTGAAAACATGGAGACCTAATCTACTGATTTACAATGCACTCATACCTCAAAACACCTCTTTAGGTGTAGCCCATTGACTGGGATAGGCAAATTTTGTCCATCCATACTTGATAATTGAAATGCATTGTGCTCCTTGCATTCAGTAATGAGAAATGGGCCACTCCACATGCTGTCAAACTTGGAATGCTTTCCTGGTCTGCTCTTCAATTCATCCCATTTGAGCACCATATCACCCATTCTAAAATTTTTGGGGGTGGCCTTCTTGTCAAAATTTCTTTTTGTTTGAAGTTGATGATACTCCATATCTCTCATAGCTTTATCTCTGCTCTCTTCAAGCTCCATAAGCTGAGCATATCTAACAGCCATGGGGCCCTCTGCTTCAAACATTTCTAGCTGATTCATGATGTCTAGTGCTAGCAGTTCCATAGACATAGGCAACCTTGCCTCTTTTCCATACACTAGTAGATATGGGGAGTTCCCAATAGACCTTTTAGGAGTTATTCCATCTACCCACAGAGCAAATTTTAGATTGGTGTGCCAGGTCTTCTGGTTATCCTCCATTGATCTTTTAATAATCCTTATGAGATTTTTGTTTGTAGATTCAACCAAACCATTACCTTGTGGATAATAATTTGATGAAGTATTTAAATAGATCCCATTCTTAATAGCCCAGTCAGTTATCTTTAGGCCAACAAAGGCTAGAGCATTATCAGAGATGATTGATTCATGCACTCCAAATCTAGATATCAAATCACCATAAAAATTTAAAACAACACTCTCATTGGATTCCTTCAGAGCTACTACTTCGGTCCATCTTGTGAAATAGTCTGTAGCTATGAGTATCCATCTGTGGCCTACACTTGATGGTGGGTTAATGGAACCTATAAAATTAATGCCCCATCTCATAAAGGGCTGCTCTACCTGAATTGGCTATAGAGGTAAAGCTGGTAGCCTTTCTTTGCCTGCAAAAATGGCACACTTTACACATTTTCTAGCCCATGCATAGGCATCCTTAAATAAGCTGGGCCAGTAATAGCTAGCTCTCATTACTTTCCAAGTAGTAGTCCTTGGGACAAAATGACCCCCTGCTGTTCCATCATGAAATTCATGTAGCACCTTGTTAGTCTGATCTTTATCAATGCACCTTAACAATACACCATTAAAGTCCTTTCTGAAAAGGATGCCATTTATTAAAACATATGGAATGGATTGCAGTCTAAAATATCTTCTTTTGGTTCTATCTAGACCTGTTGGACATTTACCAATTTGCAAAAATTGAGTCATGTCATTAACCCAACTGGTGCCTACTGCTGTTATGTCATTCTGATGCTCCTCCTCAATGATCAGAAGCACCTCCTCTTCCTTTTCTACCTCATTCTCTGAACTGGTAGCAAGTTGTTCACTGAGTCCTCTACCTTTGACAAGCTTGGTTATCTTGATCTCTACGTCATATTCCATGACTTTGGTGATCCAACCAGCCCTTTTCTCATTTACATCTTTACTTAACAGGAACTCCTTCACACTAGGATGAGCTACCATCAAACGTATCTTGTTATTAGAAACAAGATGCCAAAATTGCTTGAGGCTCCTTACCATTGCAAGGACATGTTTTTCAACGAAGCTAATCCTCTATTCACACTCCTCCAGCCCCTGACTAAAGAAAGCGATTGGTTGCTCAAAACCCTCACTCTGCTGCTGTATCAAAATCGTAGAGATGGTATCCAGGCCGCCATAAGAATACAAGATAAAGTCTATGGAGAAATCAAGATTTACTAGTGTTGGTGCAGCCACTAATGCCTCCTTCATGGACTCAAAGCTGAGTTTGGCCTCTCTTGTCCAACTGAAAACTGTATTCTTCTTCAACATAGACGTCAAAGGCTTTAAAAGATTTGCAATGTCAAGGATAAATCTTCACAGAAAATTAATTCTACCAATAAAACTTTGCAGTCCCCTTTTGTGGCTAGGTAAAGGCAGCTCTAAAATGGCCCTTATTCTTTCATTATCAATTGTAATGCCCTCCTTTGACACGACGTGCCCTAACAACTTGCCTTCATGCACAATGAAAATGCATTTCCTTGGATTAAGGGATATCCCATACTCTTTGCATCTCTCAAAAACTAGCCTCAAGTGGGATAAATGCTCAGATGCATTCTTGGAAAAGACTATTATGTCATCAAGGTATACCAGCACTAGTTTATACCGCAAACCCTTAAAAGCCATGTCCATGGCTCTCTGAAAAGTAGAGCTAGCATTTGATAAACCAAAAGGCATTCTCTTGTAGGCCATGGTACCCCATTTGGTGGTGAAAGCAGTCTTGAACTGATCCTCCTCCTTGATTAACACCTGATTGTAACCAAAAAATCCATCAAGCAAAGAAAACCTTTCTAAGCCAGCTACCACCTGCAGAATTTGCTCCATTGAAGGCAATGGGTAGTGATCTTTTAGGGAGGCTCTGTTGAGGTCTCTGAAGTCAACACACAACCTAATCTCTCCATTCTTCTTCCTCATAGGGACAAGGTTGGAGACTCAAGAAGTGTGCTTGATTAGAAAAATGATCTTTCCCTCGATCAACTTGGTTAATTCTTTAATCATCAAAGGCTCTAGCTTCAGATTTAGAGGTCTTTGCTTCTACCTCACAGGTTTAATACCTGGTTCTAACTCTATGGTGTGTTGGGCAATTTGAGGATCAAATCCCTTCAGGTCTGAATAATCCAAGGCAAACACATCTTCAAATTCCTGATAGAGAGCAATAAAAGCTCTTTTGTCCTCAGCTGAGCAAATTTTACCAATTTTAAGAAGCTTACCTTTGAAAATTTCTAGCTCCTCATAATGCTCTTCTTTTACCTGCATGCTAGTCTTGCTTTTCTTAAGTTGATCATTTGTGCTAAAAATAGATTCCAAGGTTACCAATCCCTTGGGTAGCTTGTTTGTTCTCAACTGAACAATTTGATCATTGCCATATTGTTGTTTGAGCTTATCTTGATTTATCACAGAAAATTCATCTTCTTCTAACAAGAAACATAGGATTTGTTCATCACTTTCAAAAACTTGCCAATGAATATTATTATCAGGGATAGAGGGCCTATCAACTAATTTTACATGAGGTTGTACCTTCTCCCTTTGAATATCACTAGGGATGTCAAACTAAGCCCCAATTGCAGCTAACCTATCAGCATGGTAGTTCTGATTTCTTGGAATGGAGATCAGATTGAAAGCATCAAACTCTTCAATCATGTCCCACACCCTATGTTTGTAGCATTTTAGAACATCACTTTTTGTAAGATACAGTCCTCTTACCTGATTCACAATGAGTTCACTATCATCATAGACCTGCAAACAACCTATTTTCCTCTTTCTTGCCCAATACAAACCTTGGATCAACCCTTCATATTCAACAGTGTTATTTGTGCATGAAAAAACAAAACAGAAAGCAGAATAGTATTTTTCACCTTGTGGAGACACAAGCATTGCACCACCACCAGATCCATTTCTACTCCTAGAGCCATCAAAGTACATTTTCCATACTTCATTATGCTGCTCTATCTGTTGTTCAGCATCTTTTACAAGATTTGGTATTGTTGTTTCAGGCTCATGCAGTATGTAAATCCCCATACTAGTTCCTTGGATGTGTCCCTCAGGATCATCCACATTATTTTCTAGGGCCCACTCCCTTAAGAGCACTTCTGGTATGCCTTCAGCTTGTAGCTCTTGAGTAGCAACTAATTCAGGGTCATCAGAAATAATATAATTTGCATTAACAACACTTGGTGTGTAAGGCTCTATGTGATGATTTGAAAGCAACTCAGATTTTAAAGTTACTTTGGTGCCATATCTGGTCCTAAAAAACATGTGGGACCAATCTGAGGACAAATATCCTCTTGTCTTGGTTGTAAATTCTGTTGATAAGCACATGGCAAAATAAGGAGGCAAATCTATGACGAATACCTCCTAGAAAATGGAAACATTGGGACAGGTATGTAGAGTGAGACCTAGGTCTTTAATTACACCCATAGTATTAACAGCTGTGCCATCTAATTGGAGTACACCCTTCTCAAGGGGCTGGTACTTGAGGCCTAATTGGTCTGCAATCTGCTTAGGCATAACAGAACTGCTTGCTCCACTATCCACCATCTAATTATGTACTAATTTGTCTCTAATTATCAATGATACATAAAATGGGAGTGGTTTAGCACTTTTGTTTGGCTATTTGCTGTTATCCTGGGATGAATTGGTAAGGACAGCCCTATTTGGGTCAATAGTTGTATCATTGGATACTTTCAAATTAGATAAGGTAGATTGCAACATCTTCTTTTGGCCAGGGATGGCTAGGGAATCCCACATGGACATTGTCACATTCATCTTCTTCATATTTTCAATGATATTGAAAGGTGGGGTGACACTTACCTTTTGATTTGATTTTGTAGCAGCAACCTCTGCTTGCAAATGAGGCATCTCCCTTGCTGTTGCTGGGTTACTTCTTTGTAAAATATGGGGGATTTGAGATGTAGAGGCACCAACATGTCCTTTCTCCTTATTTGTTGCTTGGTCTATCTCATAACCCCTATTCTTGGCTCTTGTATTTGCTACGACTGAGGTGTTATCGCTGTTTATGCCACAGAATTCACTTTCCTGCCAGTTCATGAAAGCATAATCACTCTGAGGTTGCTCCTGTTGTTGCACAGCCCCATCATGAGGTGTATTTGGTTGTGTGGCTGCAACATTCTATACCATCAGAGCCTGATTTATCACTCCATTCGAACAGGCTGCTTGATTGTGTGGCAGATTGCACAGAAAACACCATTCATAATCAGCTACAAGATTATTCTAAACAGGGACAAGGTCCCTTACTGCATTAATGGGTGTTAGATTGTAAGGCTGAAAAGGCCTTTGATTCACATTTTGCCTGGCACCTTGGTAGTTGCTTTGATAAGGTGGCCTATTGGCTTGGTGCGGCTGATTTTGGCCTTGAGGTTGTGGCTGATAAGGCTGTCTATTCTGGGATTGCTACTTTTTAATGTTTACCAGCTCATTCCCAAAAGTCTGCAGAATATTTTCTATTTTTTGTTGGCTATTTCTAATCTCTTTCAGCTCTTGAGATTAACTAGAGGCAGCAGGCTCAGAATTGGAAGTGTTTGGTAATGCTGCTACTGTAGGTAAAGGGGCTAATTGGCAATGGCATTGAAGCCTGTATCTCAGGAAAAATAGGCACTGGTGGCCTAGGTGCTATTTTTCCAACCTAAATCAGACTGTTCTCTGCCCTAATGGCTATTTCATAAGCATCAGGTAAACTAGTACCTCCTAATGATTGAATCATTACTGAAATATCACTATTCAGGGCTTTCAAAAAATACAAGAATGCATATTCAACTGGAGGTCTTACCATGGCAGGGATTCTATCCCATGTCTTCTAGAATCTGAAGTTAAAGTCCATCATTTGCTCTTGAGAATCTCTCTTTATAGTGGTCATCTATTCAACCAATGATAGATTATCTGATTTATCTTGGAATTGTTTGTTTAATTTCTCACCTAGATCATCCCAGGTTCCTATAGTCTGTACTGGTAGACTCATGAACCATTGCAATGCTTTCCCCTTGAATGAGGCAGCCAATAGTCTGATGGCTACATTCTCTTGGGTTATATGATGCACTCCACATAGAGAAGCCACATCTCTAATGTGCTCAATAGGGGTAATCTGATTTTCCCCTGTGAAATAGGGTAGACTCTTCAAAGCTGCCATGGGTATAACATCATGTACTGTTAGGTTTAAAGGGTTGCCCCCATCAAAAGCCACAAATGGCTGATTTCTTGCCATTTGAATGGCTGAAGGTAGATTTGCTTAAGCTGCTACAGGAAATATAGGTGCACTTGGCCTGAAATTGGGTGGAGTTGACTGTATCCTTTTAGAAGCTAGAGTCCTTACTATAGCTCTACTCTGCCTTCTAGGTGGAGACAACTGCAAATAATCAAATGAGCTTGAACTCCTGATTTGAATCTTTCTCATAAAACTATATCAGCAGAACTGATATGCTTGCTCTTCCTCAGTGTGAGTCGCTAGATATGCAGGTTTAACCTCTTACAGGTCTGAAAATCACTGGCTGCACATCAAAACCAGTAATAAAAGTTGTACGGTCCCACCGGGTGTGCCAGAAACTGTTGTCACATGAAATTGCACCCTGCTTGGAAGGATTTCAAGCATTCCAATGACATAATGGGAATGATCTCAATGTGTGGGACCTTGCTCAAAGAGATTAGACCTTCGGAGAAGGATGACTTCCTTGCCTGATTATCAACTAAAGCTACTTAAATTTTGAGGGGAAAAGGGAGAAGGAATGCTTTTAAAGTGAAAGATGGAACAACAAAAGTTGAAATACAAAGGGGTGATGCACCAGACAGATTTAAAGAAACTTTCACAGAACTAAAAAATGCACAACACAACCAGATATAGCAAGGATGCATACACAGATTAGATGATTCTAGCAGAGGCAAGAAGCAATATGATTGAGAGGAACAAAGACATTCACAGACAACCATATGCAGATTCACACAAAAACTAGAAAACCAGTAAAAGAGGTATGATAACTTGCATATATTCAGTAGGAAGGCAAGGTTACAATGGTAGAAAAGCTCTGTTTGGAAACATAAGAGCTTGTATGCTAAAAAGTTCCAACCCTATTTACATCATACAAATGCATATATATAGCATTCAAAAATGCCCTAAGTCGGTTACAAAATTCGCTCAAAGAGCTACAGTAGGAAAATATCTCCCCTGAAAGGATGTCCCAGTTGCATCAGTTATGGCGCCAAATATCTGGGACAGGGTAGATAGAAGATAATTTGGAGTCATTAATGCAAGTAGCTTACTCATCGATCTGCAGTAATGAATATATCTGAAACAAGATGGTGGCAAGATATTTCTGATCATCAATGCGAGTTGCTTCATCTCTGTGCAGCAATGAATGCAAGAAATATCTGCAACTACTCAAAATGGTTGTTGAAAAGTCCACCACCCAAAATATGCAGATCCAGATCTAAAAATGAAGAGTGACAAAACCCCCTAAGAACCTTTCCAAATGAAAGAGGAGGCAAAAATAAGCACTTTTGCCTCTTACATCATGTTAAAATTCGCTAGGATGGAGGAGATACAGGCGGTCAAATTTTTGGTCAACTGCCTGAGTATATTGGGTGATATTCAAAGATCGGGGTGATATGGAAAAGATCGGGTGATATTTCAGATATCAGGGTGATATGGAAAAGATCAGGTGATATTCGGAGATCAGGTGATATTCAGAGATCGGGGTGATATAGAAAAGATCAGGTGATATTCGGAGATCAAGGTGATATAGAAAAGATCGGGTGATATTCAGAGATCGGGGTGATATAGAAAAGATCGGGTGATATTCGAAGATCGGGGTGATATAGAAAAGATCAGGTGATATTCGAAGATCAGGATGATATGGAAAAGATCGGGTGATATTTCAGATATCGGGGTGATATAGAAAAGATCGGGTGATATTCCGAGATCGGGGTGATATAGAAAAGATTGGGTGATATTCGGAGATCGGGGTGATATAGAAAAGATCGGGTGATATTCGGAGATCAGGGTGATATAGAAAAGATTGGGTGATATTTCGAAGATCGAGGTGATATTACAAATATCACCCGATGCTCAGAATATGACCCGATGTTTTGAATATCACCCCATGCTTTGAATATGACCCCTCCTGGAAAATCAGGTTTGATCAGAACATTAACCATACATAACTTCCTCATTTTAGCAAATTTCAAGGTGATGTAAAAAGTAAACTTGCCTATTTTTTCAAGCTCTTTCACATGGTAAACTTTAGACCTTGAGATTTGGGTTTAGACTTCAATTTCACAAATATAGCTTACATTGGGGATATGCACAGTGACTGATGCTGCTTGAATTATTTGACTCCTGCTAGAGGAAAATAGGTCAACAGTAGCCTTGTGATGTGATTCCCAGTGATGTGAATTTGTGTGCATGTGAAGAATATATGGTAAATTATGAAAATTGTACTTATGAAATGATAAATTGTGTTTGGATTTAGTGTGGTACAATAATTTTAGTGAAATGTCTTGTTTTAGATGATGGATATTTAATGGAAAATGTATGCTTTACATGTAAAAATATGTTGATACGTTGCATTCTAATCTATTGTTTGCCTAACAACAAATTGGTAGAGGAATTACAATGATGGTGTATTTGAAATTGAATACCTTATATGTTTATGATATGGGAATTTCTACCAGTTAGGATTAAAAAAAAAGAGTGCTATGTTTTTCCTTGTCATGAAAGGAATTAATGGGTGTCAATGCTAACATGTAAGAAGTTTGGTTGGTTTATGTATTATGCAAGTTTTGATTGTATTACTATTGTGACATCAAAAACTAGAAGGGTAGATTATGTTTGAAATGGAGTATATAATTTTATATTTTATAAATCTTTTCCATAGTCAAACTAGTGCATATTATTTTTATGAAATGAATCAGCTTTGATGTTGGTATTAACGTGATATGTTTCCACCCTATTTTGTGACTTCCAGGAGTAAGTCAAGTTTTAGGGGGGGAGAATGTAGTGCCTCTCCGTTTTCACTTTGGTTGTGTTAGGAGGAGAAGGTGGACATCAGAAGGGTGCGATGGGAAGCTAAGGAGCCATCTCGGAAGATTTCAACTAGCATTTCGGGTGCCTTGTTATTGCTTATTAACTCTGTTAAACGATGGATTTGTTGTGCATACAATTTATTTTCTATGCAACTTATTTAAATGTTTTTTTTATTAAAATATGTTGAGTGTTGTGTATTTGAGTATTGTCGCCATCCTTCCCATAGCTAAGAGACATTGAATTGCATGAATTGATTCTTTTTAAACATTTGGGAGGTAGTTTCTCCTATGAAGGTGCACACCATAATGGTGCAATCCTATTTATCAGAGTGTTATAATTTGCATCATTTCATTTTCTAAGTCATTTAAGAAACTTTCTTTTTTTTTTATCTTAGATTAGTGTCTTGATTGCGCCATATTCCCAATTGTAACCTATGATTTTATTTCTTTCTTGCGAAACCTAGAGATGTAATGCATCCAATTCTTGTGTAACGTATAGATGTTCACTCAGATATCTCATTATTTTATGGTAAGTGTTCAATGAGTATAATTATAGTAATGACGGATGCCACTTTTATGCAATGTCGAAGTATAGTAGCAACCGTTGTTGAGTCTGGTTTTAAGTTACTAAATTTGACTAGTCGCGGTGGGGGGCAAAAAAAAAAAAAGAGGTCTTGGGGTAGCAGGGTAGTGGGGAATGGAAAGCGGTGGGTGTCGTTAAGGAAATGTTACAAAAATGGTTATGCTTCTATAGTGAGGGGGTCAACAATAGAGCAATGGGAAGGGAAGACCATCTGAGGAGAGAGGGCTCCCTCATATACTTGATAGGAAATGGCTCCTCAGCAGGGGAGAGGTTAAAAAGAAAAAAAATTACGAGATATGATTTGTTGCATCCTCTGATAAGTGGGAATAAGACTAGAAAACTTGATGTGTTGCTTCCACTTAATGAAGCTCATTCTGTGGATGACATGGTGAGAAATTGATCCTATAGAGTTTTGACTTCAGGTATTTGATTAATCTATTGAAAATATGAAATAATTATATCTAAGTAAGTGTTGTTGATAATCACTTCCAAATTACTTTTAGTTAGTTGAAGGTTTTCTCTCATCACTTGTGATATGAGACTGACCACCATATTTGCCAAGCTGATGGGGAAGATAGAGGCATAGGAGTATTACTTAAATCTAGCACTCATCGCATTCCATGGGATAGCATCTTAGTGTTGAGTTCTGCCAAGCAACTTTAAATACCTTGTCTATTATTCCTCTGCTTGCTTTAAGTTGTATCGATCCTTCAAAGGAATCCATTTTGTGTCTATAATTTGCAATCAATGCTTTACCTAAGTCATTTTCAAGTATGAGGATTCCTGTCAATTATTTATCAGTGTACAAGAATCTATATTTACGCCTCCAACGTATGCTTTAGAAATTCTCTAAGTTTTGAAAGTCCAAAGTAATGTGAGAATACCCTGTTATCGTCTCTTTTATGTAAGGAAACTACTTATGGTGTAATATTTCAACAGCTCATGTGCCTTTAAAATCAATTTCTGTGTATCCTGCAATCATGCAATCCTTGAGATAAGCTCATGTGGTTATTTAACTTATTCTATCCTTGCCGGTTAAACTAGCATCTTAAGGATAACGCTGAGGGCAAGTTGTGGCGTGAAGTGACTATGGATAGTCACAGTCTTAAAGACCAATGCCTCCATAGTGGGAGCGATGGGATACCCATGGCCTCCCTAGGGCCCGTGTCTTTCTTGAGAGACATTGCTCCAACCAATATCTTATTTCTTGCTGTGTAAACTTGTTCTTTTTTTTTCTTTACATAGTTGGTCTTCTTATCACACAGTTACACAATTCACTTGCCTTGTTTATGCATCCACATTTTCATGAATGTCTACCCGAGCTATTGTCATTATGACGTCAGCCAAAATCCCTCTCATGTTAATTCTTGAGGTATGTCCCCACCCGATGCCAAGTATTCTCATTCAGTGCAAGATGGAAAGGTTGTGAAGTTTGGATTTACTCCAGTTAATTGCTTTCTTTTACTTGGTAATTTTGTCTAAATCTATTTTGTGCTTATCCTGAAATCATTTGTGATCGGAGGAATCATGTAGCTATATAGATTTATTATCTCATGTCTATCATGCACTTCCATTGTTATGTCTCTATATCATTTTGTATTGTTTAATTATTCACCTCTACAACCATTTGTTTATTCTACAACACAAACTTATTAGTGGTGCACCTAAGTAAGTATATGCATGTTCATTATATCAATTTACTCTAAGTATTTATGTTGAAGATATCAAGTCGATTCATTGCTTATTGTGCCTCAATATTATTAGATAATTGTCTCATATTTAGCAATGTATACTGAATGTCTTACATTGTTGGACCTTTTGATTATAATGCACCCTTTTTGTTATGTATATCCGTTGTAATGTACCCCCACCTTTGACATAACTTAAGACATCTTTTTTAATAGTGAGAGGGTAGTTAAATGCATTAAGATTAGTTCTTGAGAATGACAATTTGGTAAGGAATTTAAGTTTGGCTCGTAGAAGAGTTAAAAGTGTTAGTATTATGCAAAATGCTAGCTTGGCTAGTTATGAAATTACCATTCAAATTATAAGCATATTTGATTTCAGTTCGGTGGCTTGTCTATCTAGAACCTTCTAAAAAGGTTAGAATTGAGCATAACAACCCTGGTTGCTTCTTAAGCATACAACTGTCATATGATGTAGAAGATAATGCAACTAAGACATAGAATAATTATTTTGGCCTTGCGTTGTGTATTACTCAATAAGAGTCATTTAATAAGTTAAAATGGCAATTGGAGTGGATTTGGTCAAATGGCACAAGGTCAAATTTAAAATTAGTTTAAATAGAAATAGTATAAACCTTTTTCTAATCCTTATGCAAGTTATACTTTTATCATATGTTGGGTTGCCAATGGAGGTTCCCTTTATGCAGAATAACACAATGTTTAAATGTCCTTTTGGTATTTTATGCAAAACAAAAAGTGGTTTTGATAGGATTAAGGTGACTTGATATGAACATCTAACTATTTTGCACTTTTTCGACCTAGCAATGTTCTGTTCAGTAATCTTCTCAGTATTGTTCTCATGCTAACATTAATGATTGCCATTGGATATTGGGATGGATTAGGTTTATTATTGGTAAGATAGGTCATAACTAAGTGGTATAGTTCATTTAGGGTTATGATCTCGTTGATGTATGATCCACTTTCTCCTTCTATTAAAATAATAGTTCTTTAGGTTGAATACTTAGTACTTATCATGATATTGTAATGCGTAATGTATTCTATATTAGGAACCAAGGTGTTGTCGATAAAACATTTGTTAGGGATGACCTTGTCAAACATCTACTTATGTTAAGAAATCTCATCTGTCTGATATTGTATCCTTCTTGACTTAGAAAAATGAGATCCTAGATTAATGTTATGAATCAGTTTGAACTATATGTATTATGAACAATTATTATTTTTGAGCAAGCTAGTCAGATTTAAAGTTTACCTTTTGAACTACAAAGTTTTTGCGCTACACGTACATAGGCAAGGTCATCATGAGCCCCCGAGACATTAGGTCGGCCGCTTAGGGCCTTAGGCTAGTAATTTCATACAATTGATATTTGTATTTATAACGAACTAATATTTAAAGTAGATGTACAGATGAGATCTATAGCCATGCAGGATTTTGGAGCTAATGAGGTACTTTTGCACTTGGCGAACTGATGACTATCTGGCAATATTGGTAAAGGTTTAAAATGTGTATAAACTTATTGTAACATTGTATCTTACATTTCATTTTGATGAACATTGGTTTACTAAGATAAATTATGTAAATTGATATTGTATCATCCTGTTGAGTTCATTATTGTGCGGATGTGTGTCTTCATTTGGTGCGTTTGGATTTAGAACAACCATGGCTATTAGTTAGATCATGTAGTAATCTGTAATATAGTCATGTAATTAAATATAATTTAAATGAGTTTTGTACATGGATGAATATTGTTTAATTTCAATAATGCAGACATGTTATCCCTAGAGATGTTAGTTAACTTGTTGTAACAGACTATGTTATAATTTGTACCGTTAATTCTATTTTAAAAAAAAAATCTACCTTTTATATTGCTTTAGTTAACTTATCTCTAGGGTTGCATGGCGGGGCATTACATTCACTTCATGTTTTTCTTATATAATTTAAAAGTTGATTTTTCTTAAGTGGTAAATTTTATTTTTGATCATCTAAATAGAAAAGTGGATGTAAGTATTCATATATGTATTGGATTGATAAAATTGTTTGTATTCCAAGCTCAGGTGAGAGATGAGACAGGAGTGTTCGAAAAACATTATTTAATCTTTAATGGTTAATCCCATGTATGTTTTTTATGCCATGCGAATTTGACTTGAATTTGGAATTAATGATTTCTTTTATAATGACCTTTGATTTCTTCATGTATGGAATAAACTACCTTACTTTAGACATTAATTGATTTTTGACCTTGCATGCAATCTTGTAAAACTTGTAAATCTTGTAATAGTTGGGAAAAGTGCTACATATTAATTTTATTTTGAACTTGATTATAAGATGATAATTTCATAATAGACTTTATCCATTTATTTGCACAATCTAAGTAATTAACTGTAGCAATTTATGCATTTAATCCTACAGAATGGTTAAGATGTTTTAATTTTCGTATTATATCCTGTAGGGATTATTTATAAACTTAATGGTTGCATGTACTCTCTAGAAAATATTATGTGATAAACTACATCCCTTATGAGATATTGTATCTTAGTCGACCCTATAGTTGCAAGAATATTTTCTTCGAACTACGAAGTCTCTGCGCTATGGGTACGTAGGAAAGGCCATCATGAGCCCTCGAGACATTAGGTCAACCCTTAGGTCCTTAGGCTAATATATTACTATCTGATATGTTATTGATGGACTTTGTGGAACTAATATCTGCATTTAGTTGTGCAGTTACAGGTCTGTAGACCGAGCAAGATAATGGAGCTAAGGAAGAACTTTCCACCTTGTGAAAAGATGTTCTTATGACTTTCTTTGTGAATGTGAAGAATTGTATAAAAAATGTTGTATCATATATTTATAGTTACATTGAATTTTATAAAACTACTTTAAAATTTTGAAGTTTATAAGTTAATATTTGGAAAATTCTCTCCTGTTTATTATTATATTTCCATTATTTTTGACTAATTTAATATTAATTGTTAATTTCTTGAGTGGGCATTACATAGGTATCAAAGCACTAGGTTGTAACACTTGGGAGCTTTGGGATACGAGTGTTAGTAATGAAATAGGTTTTAGGGATTTCATCATGATAAGTAGAATATTGGTGAAATGTGGGGTTGAAGAATGTTGTCCAAAACCGAGGGTTGGTTGAACATATATCTACTGCAAAAATCTTCCCATGCTCTTGGAAAAAGAAAGTGTTGTAAACTTCTGTAACATATTCTTGGAAGGATCTTGGAGAGATAGAGGAAAAATGGCTAAAAATAGCAGGGGCTAATCCTAGCCTAGAGAATGGAGGTATGAAATTTGTTGACAATTCTATTTTTCTTGCTTAGATTATTATTGATTTAATGATTGGAAATGTTAAAATTTTGTTTGTTGTGAATTGATATAAAAATTGAATGATCTTGTTGAGAAAGGTGTGGTGGATTCCTCTTTGGGGGTGATTTTCATGGTGTATGGCGGAGGATTATACTGGTGTGTGGGAGTTGTTGTTGCTCTGTGTGAGCTATTACTGGGAGTTTTTTTTTCTCTGTGTGGGCTATTGGGAGTTGTTGTTGCTCTATGTCAGCTATTACTGGGAGTTGTTACTGCTTTATGTGAGCTATTACTGGGAGTTGTTGTTGCTGTGTGTGAGCTATTGGGAGTTGTTGTTGCTCTATGTGAACTATTGGGAGTTGTTGTTGCTCTGTGTGAGCTATTATTGGGAGTTGTTGTTGCTCTGTGTGAGCTATTGGGAGTTGTTGTTGCTCTATGTGAGCTATTACTGGGAGTTTTTGTTGCTTTGTGTGAGCTATTATGTGGAAGTTGTGGTTGTTGCTATGTGTGAGCAATTATGTGGGAGTCATGGTTGTTTCTCTGTGTGAGATATTATTATTATTTTAAGGGAGGTATAATTTTCTTTCATCATATTATTTGTTTTACTTTATGAGTAGAAATGCAAAGAAAGTTATTTTTCATATTCTCTCTAAAAAGAAAGCTGAAATTTTGGAGTGTAACCGAATCTTTATGGTATTGGAGTTTGTGTGAGTTTGTGAGATTTTCATAATTCAAAGAAGAAAATGAGTTAAATTATGTGAATTATATTCTTGAAAATGATATTGTAATCTATTTGATAAGATGAACATCAAGGAAAAGTTTCTATTTAATTGCTCGGGGGTGGATTCAATTTGATGAATCCTATGGTTTGGTGGTGAACAAATCTAGATTGTTACTAATTTTGTGGGTGCAGATCAAGTGAGCTAATTTGGGTTAAAGTTTGGAAATATTCATCCCTCTTGAGAACTTCTAGGATGAAGTCCATTCTTAGGGGGGAGAATGTAAGGCATTTCTATTTATTAATTATGATATTTTATCAGATATAATTAGTTAGTTATATTTCTTTGAAATAATTATAAAAATAATTTAATGTTGATTATGAATGAAATTCATATTACATATTTTACAGTTTCAAGAGCTAATTTTAGTTATGAGGGTGTAAGGAGTTGAAGAGGAAGAGTCATTTCATTTTCGGTTTCTTGTGGAAGATGAAAAGTCATGTTATGTAGTATTAAAAGATCAAGAAATGAAAGAAAAAGGGAGAATTGACAGAGTGACTTCTTTTGGAAGGAAAAAATAATTTTTGGCTAAGGCATCCTATATACCACAGTGAATACTTATAGAGGAGGCGAGAATGGTGAAGCTGGTAATGGTGGAATCCTCATCATTGTTATTAGTGCCTACTTGGAACACACAAATTAAGCTGGAAGGATATGTATCTGGTATGAGGAAAATATATTCTCTGAAAAATGATTTTTATTACTTGTTATTGATCATTGTACACAAGCATTCAATTTTATTTCATCTAGTCACCATCTTCTTGTATATCTATGGATGTATTTCGTTGTGTATGTTGGTTTTTATTTATCGGCTTAGGAGTAGAAATGGTGGAGATGCTAGTTTGTTTCCTTGAATTTGGCTTTATGCCTACGTAGTGTGTATACAAACCATTTTTGTGTGCACCCTGCATACTCTATTTGAGATGATACCTCTTTGAGGCTTTCTTTATAACAAATTGGGTGAATTTGTGTATGCTTTCACATGCTTGTATAAGAACTTGAAACATCGGCTTTACAAAGGCTTTTAATTTTGCCTGATGTCATTGATTCTTCTATGCCTTGCATATCTATATTATTACTTTTGCTTAAAGTTTCTAAGGGCTTTTTGTGCTCACCTTGCAATCAATATGGTGCAATCTTTTTGCCCTGGTTGCACTCTTACGTTTGCATGAAAATTTCTTCACTACTTTTAACAAATCTATTTTGTGTATGGTATGCAATTATCACATTCCATGAATCGTTGTCTCATGCTTCCATACAGATCCTTTGCATTGTATGTGTAACCACACTGCATACTTATCAACCAGAGCTCTTCCTCCCATAGTAACCAATTCATGCTATGTTCAAAACCCCTGGATTGGCACGGGTATAATGGATGCTAGAAGGGTTGTGGAAATTATCTCTAACCTACCATTTTCTGTTGTTGTTATGCATGCATGTCTGCCAAGGCAATGTACCTACCTCAATGGACATAATTTCCCCTTCTGTTATGTTTTGATGGATATCCCCTTTTTATTACTGGAAACATGTGGCAGTGCATATTAGTATAGTACAAGCTGATTTAATTCAGATTTATTCTTTAGCATTACCAATAATCTCCTCAAAGGCTTTGCCCTATTTAAATGCTGGATCAGTTCACGTTTCTCTCACAACACTTCCTCTTGAAGATTAATTTTCATTGTATGCTAACTATCGTGAGGACACCCTAAACTATGTCATTTAGATGTTGATTAAATGTGTGTTGTTGTGTGGATATGTTTTCTTAGTAGTGTCCATTTTTATATAGATTTACCTTTGGGGTGACATGTTCACTGAATATCATATTCATTAATATATAATATATAATAATAAGTAAAAACTTCTAACTTGAAAAGAGCCATGATTTTAGTTATCTACGTTCTTATGGAAATAACATTGTCCAAATTTATCATTTGAATCTCTTTATAGTTTATTTACTTTCTGCAGGCTAATGAAATGAATGTTGGATAAAGATATTTATTTTCCTAATGAATCCCTTTTATTTACTTAAAATAAAAATTAAAAAAAATGCAAATCTTAGAGACTTTGGTTCTAAATCTTCTTACTTTAGAAACTAAATCATTTTAAGTTATCTAGAATCTTATTATTTTTTAAACTTTATAATTTACCTTCTTTATTTAGAGAAGATATAGAAGGAATTTTTTTTGCTTTAGAAAAATTGTCATAGGATGATTTAAAAAAAAAGTTTATTATATGTTTTAAATTTAATTTTGTTCTTTACTAAATTGAATATAGCTTATAAAGGATGAGTATATTAAATTAAGAAATTAAGGTAGAAATTTATTAAAGATTCTTAGGATTTATAAACTTATCTTGCTATGACTTCCTACATTCATAATATCCTTAGTTTCATATTTTAGGTTTTGACATAGTAAAATGGATAAGATATCTAATTATGGTTTACTCAGGATTTGAAGACTTATCTTAGAAGAATATATGATTTTTGGTTAAGCATACTTGGATAGAAAATGTTAATGGTACTTCATGGATTTCTTTACAATGCGCATGATGTTATAGGAAACCTTATACCACTAATTGGATAGGTATATTGAATTCATGTAGTAGGGATTGACAATGTTAGTAAAATGTTTTATCTGTTAATTGTTAATTCACTCGAGTCTTTGGATAGGGAAATTTTCCTTCTTAGGAAATAGTTCTCCTTGGATTTGAATATATAAGTAACTCAATAGTGATCTTCTCAAGAAGTTGTCATTTCATTATATCATTAGTTTTATACTAAATTTTCTATTTATGTTCTTGAAGTTTTGTATAAACCAGGTATTCAAGTTATTAGACCTTAGGTTTTTGTTTCCTAGTGAGCGAGAATTTATGTTTTAAAACTAAGGAAGGAAAATGTCTAGATTAGAATGTCATGAGATTTTTAACTAGGGTTGGAAATTAGGATTAGAAGTAAAGCTAGACTTGGTCTTTTATCTGCCATACTCACAAGTTCACTTCATGTTTTTCTTATATAATTTGAAAGTTGATTTTTCTTAAGTGGTAAATTTTATTTTTGATCATCTGAATAGAAAAGTGGATGTAAGTATTCATATATGTATTGGATTGATAAAATTGTTTGTATTCCAAGCTCAGGTGAGAGATGAGACAGGAGTGTTCGAAAAATATTATTTAATCTTTAATGGTTAATCCCATGTATGTTTTTCATGTCATGCGAATCTGACTTGAATTTGGAATTAATGATTTCTTTTAGAATGACCCTTGATTTCTTCATGTAAGGAATTAACTACCTTACTTTAGTCATTAATTGATTTTTGACCTTGCATACAATCTTGTAAGACTTGTAAGAGTTCGGAAAAATGCTACATATTATTTTTATTTTGAACTTGATTATAAGATGATAATTTAACAATAGACTTTATCCATTTATTTGCACAATCTAAGTAATTGTCTATAGCAATTTAGACATTTAATCCTAGAGAAAGGTTAAGATGCTTTAATTTTCGTATTATATCTTGTAGGGATTATTTATAAACTTAATGGTTGCATGTACTCTCTAGAAAATATTATGTGATAAACTAGATCCCTTATGAGATATTTTATCTTAGTCAACCCTATAGTTGCAAGAATATTTTCTTCGAACTATGAAGTTTCTACGCTACACGTATGTAGGAAAGGCCATCATGAGCCCCTGAGACATTAGGTCGACCCTTAGTTCCTTAGGCTAATATATTACTATCTGATATGTTTTTGATGGACTTTATGGAACTAATATCTGCATTTAGTTGTGCAGTTACAGGTCTGTAGATCGAGCAAGATAATGGAGCTAAGGAAGAACTTTCCACCTTGTGAAAAGATATTCTTATGACTTTCTTTGTGAATGTGAAGAATTGTATAAAAAATGTTGTATCGTATATTTATAGTTACATTGAATTTTATAAAACTACTTTAAAATTTTGAAGTTTATAAGTTAATATTTAGAAAATTCTCTCTTGTTTATTATTATATTTCCATTATTTTTGACTAATTTAATATTAATTGTTAATTTCTTGAGTGGGCTTTACATAGGTATCAAAGCACTAGGTTGCAACACTTGGGAGCTTTGAGGTACGAGTGTTAGTAATGTAAATCTATTTTAGGGATTTCATCATGGTAAGTAGAATATTGGTGAAATGTGGGGTTGAAGAATGTTGTCCAAAACTGAGGGTTTGTTGAACATATATCCACTGCAAAAATCTTTCCATGCTCTTTGAGAAAGAAAGTGATGTCAACTTCTGTAACATATTCTTGGAAGGATCTTGGAGAGATAAAGGGAAAATGGCTAAAAATAACAGGGGCTAATCCTAGCCTGGAGAATGGAGGTATGAAATTTGTTGATAATTCTATTTTTCTTGCTTAGATTATTGTTGATTTAATGATTGGAAATGTTAAATTTTTGTTTGTTGTGAATCGATATAAAAATTGAATGATCTTGTTGAGAAAGGTGTGGTGGATTCCTCTTTAGGGGTGATGTTCATGGTGTATGGTGGAGGATGATACTGGTGTGGGGGAGTTGTTGTTGCTCTTTGTGAACTATTACTGGGAGTTGTTGTTGCTCCGTGTGAGCTATTACTGGGAGTTTTTATTGCTCTATGTGAGATATTGGGAGTTGTTGTTGCTTTGCGTGAGCTATTATTGGGAGTTGTTGCTTTATGTGAGCTATTACTGGGAGTTGTTTTTGCTCTGTGTGAGCTATTAGGAGTTGTTGTTGCTCTATGTGAGCTATTGGGGGTTGTTGTTGCTCTGTGTGAGCTATTATTGGGAGTTGTTGTTGCTTTGTGTGAGCTATTGGGAGTTGTTGTTGCTCTATGTGAGTTATTACTGGGAGTTGTTGTTGCTCTGTGTGAGCTATTATGTGGAAGTTGTGGTTGTTGCTCTGTGTGAGCTATTATGTGGGAGTAATGGTTGTTGCTCTGTGTGAGCTATTATTATTATTTTAAGGGAGCTATAATTTTCTTTCATCATATTATTTGTTTTACTTTATTTGTAGACATGCAAAGAAAGTTATTTTTCATATTCTCTCTAAAAAGAAAGAGTTGAAATTTTGGGGTGTAACCAAATCTTTATGGTATTGGATTTTCTGTGAGTTTGTGAGATTTTCATAATTCAAAGAAGAAAATGAGTTGAATTCTGTGAATTAAATTCTTGAAAATGATATTGTAATCTATTTAATAAGATGAACATCAAGGAAAAGTTTTTATTTAATTGCTTGGGGGTGGATTCAATTTGATGAATCCTATTGTTGGGTGGTGAACAAATCTAGATTGTTACTAATTTTGTGGGTGCAGATCAAGTGAGCTAATCTGGGTTAAAGTTTGGAAATATTCATCCCTCTTGAGAACTTCCAGGAGGAAGTTCATTCTTAGGGGGGGAGAATGTAAGGCATTTATATTTATTAATTATGATATTTTATCAGATATAATTAGTTAATTATATTTCTTCGAAATAATTATAAAAATAAATTTAATGTTGATTATGAAAGAAATTCATATTACATATTTTATAGTTTCAAGAGCTAATTTTAGTTATGATGGTGTAAGGAGTTGAAGAGGAAGAGTCATTTCATTTTTGGTTTCTTGTGGAAGATGAAAAGTCATGTTATGTAGTATTAAAAGATCAAGAAATGAAAGAAAAAGGGAGGATTGATAGAGACACTTCTCTTGGAAGGAAAAAATAATTTTTGGCTAAGGCATCCTATATACCACAGTGAATAATTATAGAGGAGGCAAGAATGGTGAAGTTGGTAATGGTGGAATCCTCATCATTTTTCTTAGTGCCTGCTTGGAACACACGAACAAAGTTGGAAGGATATGTATCTGGTATGAGGAAAATATATTCTCTGAAAAATGATTTTTATTACTTGTTATTGATCATTGTACACAAGTATTCAATTTTATTTCATCTAGTCACCATCTTCCTCTATATCTATAGATGTATTTCGCTGTGTATGTTGGTTTTTATTTATCAACTTAGGAGTAGAAATGGTGGAGATG
Organism: Cunninghamia lanceolata; assembly: GCA_027924645.1. Lineage (NCBI taxonomy): Eukaryota > Viridiplantae > Streptophyta > Pinopsida > Cupressales > Cupressaceae > Cunninghamia > Cunninghamia lanceolata. The sequence continues at coordinate 1,310,452 of BSBN01000185.1, read as the reverse complement.
CTAGTTTGTTTCCTTGAATTTGGCTTTATGCCTACGTAGTGTGTATATAAACCATTTTTGTGTGCACCCTGCATACTCTATTTGAGATGATACCTCTTTGAGGCTTTATTTATAACAAATTGGTTGAATTTGTGTATGCTTTCACATGCTTGTATAAGAACTTGAACCATTGGCTTTACAAAGGCTTTTAATTTTGCCTGATGTCATTGATTCTTCTATGCCTTGCATATCTATATTATTACTTTTGCTTAAAGTTTCTAAGGGCTATTTGTGCTCGCCCTGCAATCAATATGGTGCAATCTTTTTGTCCTAGTTGAACTCTTACATTTGCATGAAAATTTCTTCACTACTTTCAACAAATCTATTTTGTGTTTGGTCTGCAATTATCACATTCCATGAATTGTTGTCTCGTGATTCCATACAGATTCTTTGCATTGTATGTGTAACCACACTGCATACTTATCAACCAGAGCTCTTCCCCCCATAGTAACCACTTCATGCTATGTTCAAAACCCCTGGATTGGCACGAGTATAATGGATGCTAGAAGGGTTGTGGAAATTATCTCTAACCTACCATTTTCAGTTATTGTTATGCATGCATGTCTGCCAAGGCACTGTGCCTACCTCAGTGGACATAATTTCCCCTTCTGTTATGTTTTGATGGATGTCCCTTTTTTATTACTGGAAACATGTGGTAGTGCATATGAGTATAGTACAAGCTGATTTAATTCAGATTTATTCTTTAGCATTACCAATAATCTCCTCAGAGGCTTTGCCCTATTTAAATGTTGGATCAGTTCACGTTTCTCTCACAACACTTCCTCTTGAAGATTAATTTTCATTGCATGCTAACTATCGTGAGGACACCCTAAACTATGTCATTTAGATGTTGATTAAATGTGTGTTGTTGTGTGGATATGTTTTCTTAGTAGTGTCCATTTTTATATAGATTTACCTTTGGGGCAACTTGTTCACTAAATATCATATTCATTAATATATAATATATAATAGTAAGTAAAAACTTCTAACCTGAAAAGAGCCATGATTTTAGTTATCTACGTTCTTATGGAAATGACACTGTCCAAATTTATTATTTGAATGTCTTTAAGATTTATTTACTTTCTGCAGGCTAATGAAATGAATGTTGGATAAAGATATTTATTTTCCTAAAGAATCCCTTTTATTTACTTAAAATAAAAATTAAAAAAAATGCAAATCTTAGAGACTTTGGTTCTTAATATTCTTACTTTAGAAACTAAATCATTTTAAGTTATTTAGAATCTTATTATTTTTTAAACTTTATAATTTACCTTCTTTATTTAGAGAAGATATGGAAGGAATTTTTTTTTGCTTTAGCAAAATTGTCATAGGATGATTTAAAAAAAAAAAGTTTATTATCTGTTTTAAATTTAATTTTGTTCTTTACTAAATTGAATATAACTTATAAAGGATGAGTATATTAAATTAAGAAATTAAGGTAGAAATTTGTTAAAGATTCTTAGGATTTATAAACTTATCTTGCTATGACTTCTTACATTCATAATATCCTTAGTTTCATATCTTAGGTTTTGACATAGTAAAATGGATAAGATATCTAATTATGTTTTACTCAGGATTTGAAGACTTATCTTAGAAGAATATATGATTTTTGGTTAAGCATACTTGGATATAAAATGTTACTGGTACTTCATGGATTTCTTTGCAATGCACATGATGTTATAGGAAACCTTATACCACTATTTGGATAAGTATATTGAATTCATGTAGTAGGGATTGACAATGTTAGTAAAATGTTTTATCTGTTAATTGTTAATTCACTTAAGTCTTTGGATAGGAAAATTTTCCTTCTTAGGAAATAGTTCTCCTTTGATTTGAATATATAAGTAACTCAATTTTGATCTTCTCAAGAAGTTGTCATTTCAGTATATCATTAGTTTTGTTAAGGGAAAATTGGTGTAAATGAATAATCAATATAAAATATCAATAATACCCAAAACTCAATGAAATGTAGAAACAAAGAAATCAATCAAACAAAGAACAAAACCTTTGCAAATCTCTTCAATTTATGGCTTCCATTGTTTGCCTATCTCAAATGATCTTGCTTATGAATATCGCCCTTAGAAGGTGCACTTCCTTAGTATTTCCAAGATGTCAAATGGGAATGGCTGTGATAGTTTATTGCAATGAAGATGAGCTTCACAACAATGGTAACGATATGGTAACAATTTGATCGTAAGCAAAATGGAATGACTTGGGTGCCAGAGGCACGCTGTGATTCCTGTAGAGTAAGTTTACTAAAAGCTTGGATGAATGAAATAGAAGACTAGGGTTGTACTTATAGACTTGAGAGAGAGAAGATCAACGGTATAGAAAGAATAAGAAGATCAACGGTATAGAACGGTTGAGGAATAGAAAGAAGACAAGTGTCACCCAAAAGCTATTTTGTTTGAGTTAACTACTTTCTTTTATAAATATAAGAATTGACTTCATAAATTAGAATATTTTTTTCTAATTTAAGAGTTATTGATAAAAACAAGGTTGATTGAATCAGATAACTCAACTTGTGATTTGCTTTTGCATGATTTGAGAGAAATTAAATAATAAATTATTTAATTTTGTGTGTGCATGAAGAAGAAGATTTATCTTTAGAATATTTGGAAGATATTTTAGAAGATAAGAAAATAAATTAAATAAATAAATTTATTTAATTGTTTGTGCAAGATAGAAGAATAAATAAAATATTTGATTATATTTTATTTTTAGAGATTGAGAGAATTTAAATAAATTTGATTGATTTATTTAAATTTGGAACAATGACTTTTTTTAAAAAAAATGCACCTAGTAAACTTTTTAACGTGACTGACGACGCTGGTGCAACAAGCCCTCTGGCTCCATGCGAATGCTTTTGCTCGGAGCAATGAACCGATGAGACCACAACATGGGGGACCTCATCCCCTAGCAAGAACACTTCAAACTCGTGAGCTCATTGGCCCAGTGAAGGCGTAAAGCCTGCAAGCTCGTTGTCCCAGTGGGGGTTTGAACTCTGGTGGCCGCCACTACAACCGAGCAACTTAACCACTGAACCATGCCGTCATCGGCTTGGAAGAATGACTTGACTTAATTAAATAATTAAGAATTATTTAATTGTTTGGAAGAATTTGATTAAATAAAGGATTTTATTTAATTTTGTCTTTAGAAGAGGTAATTAAATATTTTGATATTTAATTAACTTAGAGGAATATGAATCGAATAAATAAATTTGTTTATTTATTTATTGATGAGGAATTAGACTTAAATAAATATTAAGAATGTTTATTTGGACCAAGTCGTGTCATTTTTAGGTGTATACATTTTGCCCCTCTTTGATACAATGTGTTTTATCACGTTGCTTCAAAGAATAAAGTTTCTGATAATGATACATGCCCCAGTTTGCCCTTGGTACAGGTTTAACGACAATAGGATGCTCCCTCAGGAGATTGGACCAGAAGAAGGTAGAAGGGCGTGAGACAGACAATCTCACGAAGAAGGTGAAAAAATAGGTTAGGATGAAGAAATTGGTTACGGTTCAGAGAAACGGGAAGAAACGGGCTTGGGAAGTAGTCATAGTCATCACACAGCCAGTTAGGGTTCACTTGCTATAAATAGGAGCTGGGTCCACAATCTTAGTCATTTGCACACTTGGCTTTAGTTGATTTGTCCTTGAGAGTTTAGGAGAGCAAAGGAGCATAGAGTAGTCGACATGGAGATAGATACTCCACGCGAGGAGCACCGCTTTGAGCGAGTTTGATGGTTTGATCAACCAGTTGAGGCAGGACCACCGGTATGTAGTTTGAAAAACTTCACCAAGGGTCATTTATTAGTGCAATAAATGCTAGGGAAAGTTAACTAGGATAGATGTGTAGGTTCACAGTTTGGTGCATATACGCTTCGAAACCACGCATATGACAGGAAACAACGCATATGTGATATGGATCAGCGCATGCATGCTTGTTGCACATATATGGTATGAGTCGGCACATCTGTCAAGACCTTGCGCATATGATATGGGAAACTGCGCATATGCAGAAGCTGCGCATACAAGATATGTTGCGGCGCATTCATGTTGAAGTTGTGCTTATGATATGGAAAGGCACATTTACTCAATGCAGTGGCACATCTACTAGAAGTGGCGCATTTACTTATGAAATGGCGCATGTACCTTCTAGTTCGGTGCATGTGTTTTAGATAGTCAGTTTACTTAACTAAATTGAATCGATTGGCATCTTGCTTGATGTGTCAATTGATAAGCTATCTTTGAGATTGTAGGAATCTAGTCAAGAGATGTTGTATGTGGTTTTGATCAGTTTGTTTATGTTAAGTAAGTGATATGATGCTTTAGATATGTTGAGTAGTTTTGTAGTTTAGGTTGACACATTGCTTTGCTTGGTTGCAGGAGGACATTCGAGATGTACTTATGTCACGGGAGTAGTTTCCCTTGCTGATGTTGTAGTGGTACATGCTCACTGAGATAGATCAGGAGGCTCTTGGTACTATGGGTCTAGACTATGTTTGCTTCATGCCCGAGGTTCTTGCGAACCTTGGTTTATTGATTGCAGCAGTGGAGTGATTCCACAGCGAGGATGAGACCTTTCACTTGCTGACTGATGAGATGGCAATTACTCTGGAGGATGTCTATAGGATTCTACATTTGCCGATACAGGGTGAGCTTGTAGAGTATGATCCTCAGCGTAATGCATGATTGGTGGAGTGCAGGCAATTTTTTGATGACCCGGAGTTAGAGGGCCAGGTTATCTCTTGGTAAGATATTCATGATTACTATGACTACTTCCCAGGGATAGTGGCAGGGCTGATCGGAGGCATTGTATGCCCCGATAGGAGGTCGCATGGGTTCCTTATTGGGTGGGGACAAATTATGGAGAGGATGATCATAGAGGGCACCTGCTATGCATGGGGTGTCTGTGTCTTGGCTCACCTATACCATGATATGCATCAGGTGGTATACCATAGGGGTGCTAGTCTGTTGGCAGGTGTTTCTCTTTTATAGTTTTGGCTATGGGAGCACATTGCTATTACTCGGCCAATGTGCGTCTTTGCTAGGTAGAGGGGTGAGCCGTACAGCTATGGATACGCCAGAGTTATTTCCTAGCATAAGCTAGGAAAGCTCGAGTATTGGAGACACGCGCTGGACAATGTAGATAGAGTTGTTTGGTGTCCCTACCTAGATTGCGAGCCTTGGGATGACGAGGATTATGAGCTGCTGTATTGATTTCAGACCTAGTAGCTTATTGGGAGGACACAAAATATACTAGAGAGGCAGATAGTTAGCCAAGTTTAGAGATAGTTTGGGAGGATACAGGGGCAACCACAGGGGCAGACCTAGTTTGCACGAACACATGTAGAGCAGTTCAGATGGGGCCCAGTGGCTTCTTATGAGGAGGAACTAGCAAAGTTTTAGCAAATTCCATATGTGGCTTGGCTGATGAGGAGAGAGGTGATAGACACAGGGATGACTCTTGATTATGAGGAGTGGTTTGTAGCTCATCCATTCTCGAGGTACTCAGGACCTAGAGAGTTGGTTTTGCGCATAGATGAGGAGGATTCATATGATGAGGATGGGGCTGGTAGGAGGAGGAGACGAAGGAGGGGTAGAGGAGGATAGGGAGATGGAGGTGATGGAGGTGGGGGAGGTGGAGGAGGGGATGGTGGACGTGGTGGAGATGGACCAAGGCAGAGGAGGAGAGCTGGGGAGGGACCCTCCCAGTAGCAGTAGGTAGTGCAGCCACAGGTTGCACAATAGAGATAGAACTGCAACAGGTGCCCCAACAAGTAGTGTAGCAGCCAGCTGCACCATAGCAAGTGCCACAGGGTCAGGTTCCTCAAGGTCCTGCCCAACCAGATCTACAGGAGTAGGCTATTACCATGTTGAGGGGGCAGATCAGAGGGCTTAGGGCACAACTCAGGATGGTAGAGTCGCAGAGAGAGGCGGATGCAGGCATCATATTTGGGCTCACTATAGAGTGAGATACAGCCTTGGCGAGGGTGCGGGCCATTAGACTAGAGAGGGACTCTACCTTAGTAGCTTTGGGGATAGACGGTACCACTGCATTTTTGGTCACACAGGTACAATAGGGACATGCACAGGTACTTCAGTTGCAGACACAGCTGGCGTAGGTACAAGGTGAGCTTGCAAGAGTGCAGGCTTAGACACAGTACTATAGGGGACTGCATCACGGAGCAGTGCCGGCAGACCAACATGCACTCAGTTACAAGAGCCAATCTGTGGCTTCACAGAGGGTAGGGGATTCACGGTTAGGGGCTTCGGTGAGGGGCCTACAGTAGTTAGGGGTTGACAAAGGAGAGGATAGTACAAGGAGTAGTGTCCCACGACAGCAGGGCTAGCTGTTGTACCAATTTTTGCTTTATGTAGACACACAACTTTTGATGGCTCAAATAACCTGACATGTATCATTATTTTGTTTCACTTTGCACCGAGACATGTATCATTATTTTTGTGATGTATACACTTTATGACTCTGACTCATGGATAACAAACATTTGATATATTGTACATTTGGACATTTTTTATGTTATATTGATACGATGATGCAGCTATATGATTCTCTACATGCAGTTGTTTATGCTATATGTCATGGATGCATTCTATTTTATGATGTTTATATGATGCTATGTGATGTTGATCTAATGCAGACTTAGATGTTTACTTGATGTTCTAATATGCAAAATGTGAGATGCTATCTATATGTTTGTGTAATTTATGTGATGATCTATGTGTTCTAGCTTATGTTTTTGATTTTTCTGTTGATATTATGCTATGTATGATGCAAATGTATATGGATGATCTAATGCACCTATTATGTATGCAACTAATTTAATCATGCTAATGACTATCTCATGTGATATGATATGCAATTTATGCTATGTTTTTGTTATGTCCAAATATACTCAATTGACCAGAAATGACACAATGATAAATAGAAGACTGACTGAAGAATGACTCGATAGAAGGACTCACAAGCTTTTATTTGTAAACATTGATACTCTGCATTGTGGATCTTTATTGCATGGAATACGGTATGGATGTTTTGTGGATGCTTTTGAATGCGAAATGGTTTTGACATCTAGATATTGCAAGTATTTTGAAGTGCTTATTTCATCATTGTGCTTTTTTTTTGTTTGTGTTTTTTTTTTAAATGTTGTAAGAGATACAAGCATCTAGGTATAATTAAACCGAGATGACCTGAGCATTGCTTACATGGATTTTGATTTAGCAAGTTAATACAAGAATCTAGGTATAATTGAACCGAGATGACCTGAGTATTTATTATGTATCAACAGACAAGGATTATACCTGTTTCATGTTAGTCCTCTGATGTCCTCGATGATCATTGAGTTGATCATGTCCTTCGACAAGGCTTCACATTACTAAAGATTAACCCACAAGAAACAAACAAAGAAAAGAATTGTGCCCCCATCATAGCATCTATAGCTTTTGGCATCCTTGAGTAGCATAGGAGACATGATAACAAAAGTGAAGAATTTTAAGACAACTAATTTGACACAAAACATTCTTGCATTAGGTGTATCTTTCTTGCCATAATGTAGATAGAATCATTTGGATCGTTTTGCACTTGTTTTTGCTTTGCTTTGGCTAGGTTGATGTCTTGCATCAAAACTTTTGCTTGGGAATGGGCTTTGCTTTCGCTTGCATCTGGTGAAAGGTACCACAATCCTTGTTGGGGAAACAGACCCTAAGGGACTGACCTAGTGCCTTCGGGGTGCATTGGTAATGGCCTTGCCTACATGATGACATAGAGGCAACGTAGTTCAGGACTTGGACTATGGATGTGGATGGACTAGAGGAAAGATGACAAGATATGGGATGGATGGGAAGCCTCGGGGGCACATTGATAATGGCCTTGCCTATGTAACGATGCAGAGGCAACGTAGTTTGGGGTGGACCCTATGAGACTAACGACAGACGCTATGGTATGCTAACATTGAGGATAGAATACTGGATAAAGCCTTAGTTGATAAGGTGACAAAAGAGATAGAGTATCAAGCCATGATAGGTTATCGTTAGGTTTTTATTATGAACTAGATATGGATCGGATGAGACACGATGGTAGGAGGAAAGGACACAAGGTAATTGGTTTCCCAAAGATGGAGGAAGTAGTTTATCACAAGTAGCGCCTGTTTACCAGGTTTTCACCACTTGCTTTTATTTGCAAGAAAGCTAGAAGTACACATGACGCCCGTTTGTTAGGTTTTCATCATGGTACCTATCCAATGCGCTTGTTGCTAGGTTTTCACCAAAGGATGACTTTTTTGTTGTTTTTCCATTTTTTTAAATTTTTTTTTGGTTTTGATTTTTTGATTTTTTTGAATTTTTTTTGCTTTTTTGATATATTTCCCCCCTTACATTAGGGTTCTCTTAGGTATCGAATCGGAAAAGATGTACATTGTTGATTGGGTCATCGAACAACTCACCCTCTGATGTTGCTAACTGATATGCTCCTGACCCATAGGCTGCAATGATGACATAAGGACAAAGCCAGTTGGGTTCGAACTTACCTTTCTTTTCCCAATCCTATTGATTACGAGGATTTTCCTTGAGTACTAGATCACCAACGTTGAAGACCCTTAGATAGACTTTGTGATTGTAGCTTCGTGACATTATTTGTTGATAGGATTTGAGGTGATTGAATGCATTATGTCTCTTCTCTTCTAATAGCTATAGCTCTTATAGTCTAGAAACTCTATAGTCTTCATCAGTGATAAGACCTTTTAACGACACCCTTAGGGATGGTAACTCGACCTCGATGGGAAAAATGTCTTATGATCTGTAGACAAGGGCGTAAGGGGTAGCACTTGTGGGAGTACGTATACTGGTTCGATAGGCCCATAGAGCGGGTTTCAATTGTATGTGCCAATCACGGCCAGCATCGTTGACTATTTTCTTGAGAATCTTCAGAATTGTTTTGTTGGATGCTTCTACTTGGCTATTGCCTTGTGGATAGTAGGGGGTTGACAAATGGTGGTGGATTTTGAATTTGTCACAAATCTCTTGTACATCCTGGTTCTTGAAAGGTCTTCTGTTATCCATGATAATGGATGAGGGAATTTTGTATCTACAGATGAGGTAATTGAGGATGAATGAGGAGATCTATTTGCCTGTGACAATGGTGAGGGGAACGACTTCAATCCACTTGGTAAAGCATTTAGTGGTGGTTATTATGAACTTGTGGCCATTGGATGATGGAGGGTGAATTTTGCCCACAAGGCTGAGTCCCCATTGACAAAAGGGCCAAGGTGTCGTTAAAGGTCATAGCTCTTGAGCTGGTGCATGGATCAGGTTTCCATGTATCTGGCACTGCTTGCACTTCTTCACAAATTGATATGAATCAATTTCCATGTTTGGCCAATAGTATCCCAAATGCATGAGTTTCTTAGCTAAATTAGGACCACTAGAGTGTGTTCCGCAAATCCCTTCGTGTACATCACGTAAGGCAGTTTGAGATTCTTCTTGTTCTAAACATCAGAGTAAAGTACCATCCAGGCCTCGACAATATAGGGTGTCGACAATAATGGTGTAATAAGAGGTTTGGCAAATGAATGTTTGATGTTGGTTAGAAGACAAGTTAGGTGGTAGGGTGTTATCCTTGAGGTAAGTGTAAATATTACCATACAAGGGTGAATCAGATCCGACTAATAGGCATATGGAGTGTGTTTTAGGAAGATCATAAGCTAGTTGCATAATTGACTCCACCAAGAACTCATATTGTGACTCATTCTCTGGGATCTTGAGGAGCAAGGCAATGGTTGACATGGCATCTGCAGCTTTGTTTTCAATGTGGGGTATCTTCTTGTTGGGTGAATATTTTGTCGTTAACTCGCTAACGGCAAAATGGGTATATCAGCCACAGCTATGATGAGACAAAGTCTCTCCTCTCAGCAAGGGGAGGTTCCCTCTAATTACTTAACTTTTGTAAATCAAACACTTATCAAATTTATATACACTAAAAACTATGTTTGGGGTGGTTCCATCTCATCTCATTCTCTTTTTTCAGAATAGATGTTTATATTTCAAACTCTCGATATAAAACTTATAAATTATCACAATATCACAGAAACACAAAGTTTTTTGTTACCTCACTCACTACTTGTAACCAGAACTTTTTTGAAGCAAAATGCAGCCCAAAGTCTTCACTCTTCTTCAATATGATAAAAATGATTCAAATATAACAACTTGCAGCACAAAGTCCCCAAACTGTTGTATTTTCACAAACATGAACATATAACCCACAACCGATTTGATAACACAAAGTTTATCAGAATCAAATCTAGAGCGCTCTTCAATCACTTGAAACAAACTCCACCTTTCAATTATTATCAATTAAGATTATGATAGCAAGACATAAGAACAAAACTATCACAACGCAAATAATCCCAAGACAAAGATTGGAATTGAACTTGCTTTCTTGTATTGATGAATATTTGAATATTGATTTTCACAATAAGCACAAAGTCTTGATTTGCTTTTCAATTCGCCAGAGTTTTCTTGCAATAGATAAAAGATAATATTTACAAAAGAGGTCCCCTTTATTTATAGGGAAAGACCTTGAGAAAATCTAGGAAATCTACAACTACTTTGACTTATTCAAAAATAGGAGTCCTTATTGACTTGGGACTTCCTATTTTTTACATGTAATTGCATATCAAAAATGTACATGTAAAAATGTCCAAAACTGTTTTGAAAGTACATATGGAAATCAGAAAATAAACTAAGGGAAAAAACCAGCTGCTTCAACTTGTGTCACCACCCTTTCTCACGTGGTCATCATACATAGTGAAGGTCGCCTGCATTTCAATGCTATCTGGTTTGAATGTGTTTTTGAAGATCATCCTGGCCCTCACTATGGCATCCCTTACTGTAGTGATTGACTTGGCATGATTGGTTAACCTGGTTTTCAAATTGTCCAAGGTTAACTGGTTGTCTAATATGTTGTCCACAGAAGTTATTGAAAATACCTTGTCTTCAAATTCCTGCTGAAACATGTCCTCAAATTCCTTAACCATTTCTTCTGCAGAAAGAAACTGGTTATCCTGTGATACCAATTTACAGGGCAACTCCTCCAGCTTATGCAAAATGTTAACATCGTTTTCTTCACTGGTTTCCTTGGCAGCTTCGAGATCCTTGATCAAATTTCTTAGCACATTGCTCCTGTACATTAGAGCTTCCTTTGTCTCTATATATGAATCCCTGTTGGAAATGGCGCCAATGGATATTAAAGTGCTCATTTTCAGCTTCCTCATTTCAACCCACTTATCATGAGTATCCTCTGTGTGCTCAATATCATGAGAGATGGCATCAATGAGATCGTTGAGTTCTGCTCTTACTTTCCTCATCTTATCCGTTTTCTCAAATACCTCCTTGAGCAAAGAGATTCCCTGAGCTCGCATCCTGTCTAAGTACTCTTCAAGTACTTTTCCTCTGAGGTGAGTCTTTTCCGCTTTCAGGATGACGGGGTCTTCTACAGACACGGCCTCTGGAGTAACTGCTTCTGAATTCAACGTGATCTTTCTTACCACTGCAATCAGCTGTTCTGCTTTTGCCTTGTAGTAGTCTTTCATTTCTTTTTCCCTGTCGAATTTCTGGATCAGGATGTCCATGGCTGACTGCATATCATTTTTAGCGCTTTCATGGGTGATTTTGCCCAATTCAACCCTAGAAATAGAATAGTCATTCATGTCAAAATTTTTGACAGTTGCATCCTGTGGGGGTTTTGCTATCTCCAAAACCTTCTGCCCCTTTTCTTCAAGTACTCTTGAAAGGATCTTTGGTTTCTTCGGAGCCTTCGGTTTTGCAGGTGTCAGCTTAGTGAAATCAAAATCATCTGGAGAGATGACTTGCTTTTTCCTCTTTGGCGTGTAAGCTGACAACCAAGGTGGTAGCAGAGAAGTATTCACATTGGAGTCCATTCCTGCCACTGGTGTTACTGGGACTGTACTTGTGCTGGTGGTAGAAACAATAGGCGGGGTGTTGGTAAAAACCGCACCTGTTACATTGGCACTTGAAACTTGCTCAGTATTCATCACAAAATGATCAAACATAGAAGTATCTCCTATATCAAATGACGAAGAAGACAAACTAGGAATGGAATCAGAAGAATGGAGAACATTTTCAAAAGTGCCCTAGGGATTATCAAAGATTATCTTAGGAGGAGAGGGGGATTCGGAGGAAGGAATGATAATGGGGGAAGCAGGCACAGGGGGTGCAACAGGTGTATTGTCTTGTGGAGACAAAGCCTCTTTATCTTGTTCCTCTGACCCCTTGTCTCCGACATCCATCTCTTCTGTAGCTGGCTCTTCAATTGTTGGATCCTCTGCCGCTGGCTCCTCAATCTCCATATCTTTCGCTTCAGGTTCCTTCTCAACAACCTTTGCTTTCTTTGTCACAAATCTGATTTTAGGTTTATGTGTTTTAGAGGATGATGGAGCATCACTCTTATTCTTCGTTCTATTTTCAACCTTCTTACCAGTTTGCTCTTGAACTTCAGTTTCTGAACCAGTGAGGAATTCCTTCAGCGTAATTCCTTTATCTTCCAGCCACTTATTGGTGTTGGCCAATATGGGTTCAAATCTCTTCCTTAGGGAAGTCAGCTCCTTTTGGGACCATTGGATTGGCGGTAGAGGAGTACCAGCTATCTGTTCTGCTTCATACTTGGCATCAACCAATTCTCCATCATCCACAAGGTCCTCTGGGATATCAGCAAGTCCTAGGTATTCAATTTGCTCTAGAGACAGCCTGCTATAGTCCAGTTTCCTGATGTCTTCCTCTGTTCTCAAATCTATCCAGACATCTTCCACCATGGGTTCATGGAACTGTGTTTTCCTCTTGATTTTATCCTTTACACCCCGGTAATCAAACTTTGGTCTCCTCTTGAATTGCTTCATGGTGACCAGCTGCATCTCCGTTTCCATAGCTCTTGCCTTTGCGGCAGTCAAGACTGAGTATCTGCCGATTTCTACAGGAAATCTGAAGCCAGGCTTCTTGAGTTCCATCTGTTTGTTATGCACAACAATCATTTGCCTGCACAACTCCATCAAGACCAATCTATCTGAAGGAAACCTTGGAAGCATATAAGGGTAACCTTGGAAAAAGCCAACCCTCAAGTAGGAGAAAGATGGAAATTGCAAAAACATACAACTAAAACCATTAACCACTGTCCATGCCTCATCTGAGATTCTTCTCTGCTCCAGTTGGGGATTGAAAAGACACAAGAATACAGCAAAGAATGCATCATTCACTCTCCTGAAATGGTGAATTGAGCCTTTCAATGTTAGCTGAGAATAGTACTGGTATACTGGGACTACTCTTCTATCCCCTTCTGACGACAATCCTGGAAAAATTCTCATGGAGGCTGCAATGTATACCAGATAGGAAGTCATGAAGAACTTGGAGGTAGTGGATACCTTCGTCAACTGATCATGCAAAGCGTTACTAATTTGCTCTCCCCATAAAATAACCTGCTTGCCTTGGAGTATGACCTTAATGAAGGGATACATCCATTCCTGAAATTGTGAAGAGGAAGACAAACCTCTTATCCTGCTGAGGAGGGTAATCAAGTCACCAACTTCTTCCACGAAATCACTTCGAGGGAAGCTGCGTGGCCATCTAGACAAACTTGACCTCGCAATCTTCAACCATTTGTTGTTGATTACTTTCTTCGCCTTCTCTGGATTCTTATCATATTCCTTTTGAGCTTCGGTGAAATCAAGCTTCAACACCTCTGTTGCAGGAGGACACATGAACACCTTGTCAATAAACTCAGGGTCCAACCTGATTATTACATTACCACTGGCGTCCACCACAGCTCTGATATCTTTGTTGTAGAAATGGGCGCACTGAAGAACAAATTCTGTATTGTGAGCCGCCACTGGGAAGGAGGATACCAGATGAATATTACTTTCCACTATTTTCCTCATCATAGCACTGGGGTTGCTCGACTTGGTTCTCTCTACAAACTCAGCCATATCAACATGGCCAATCTCTGTATCTCTAATATCTTCAACATTAGAGTGGACTGAGGTGATTGGGAAAACACCTTGATATTTGTACTTCATAGCTTTTGCCTTCTTCGGAGACAAATCAGTCATTTGGACGATCTTTCACTGAGAAGAAATTTGACGTCGAAAGGAGCTCCGCAGAAGAAACTGCAACAGAAATCATGATCATGCAATCAGGGAAAATATGGGCAATCTGGGAAAATTGCATGTTGATGATCACGACTATGGGAGTGCGCTTGAAAAAGGGCTATAGTGCGAGCTGGCCAAGAATCAGAGGAGAAGCGGGCTCGGGAAAATGAAATTGGAAATTTTCCAGTGTTAGGAAAATTTGAGATATTTTTTGCACGGGCGGCGAAATTCGCCGCCCTTGCATGTGAGGGGTTTGATATTATGCATCGGCGGCGAATTTCGCCGCCCGTGCAGTTTGAAAGAACCGTGAGATGGTTGGAGCGGCAATTTTCGCCGTCGATGCTGGAAATAGGAAAGCGGAGGTTTGTTTGGTAAGAGCGGCAATTTTCGCCGACACTGCATTTGACAACTAGTAACTTCATTTCTTTTCGATGTTCCGTCGGCGATTTTTGCCGACACCACATGGGGGTTCCATATATGTACGAGCGGCGAATTTCACCGACATTACATGGCAAGGTAAAGTGAAGTCCGGGCGGCGAAAAACGCCGACGTTGCATTCGATAACATCTGCAAGTTTTGAGCGCAGGGAACGGGATGTTCGCCGATTCAACACTCAGAGGTAACCAAAACCGTAAACACGGCAAAATTCGCCTATGTTGTATGAGAGGAATGCAATGTGGGTTTGGGAAATCTAGGGCACGCAGTCCTTAGGGTTTTCGGGGTAGAAGTTAGGGCACGCAGGTGAACAAAAAAATAACAACACAACACGAAAACACCAGACTCTAAACAAACACGAAACGTAAAAAAAACCAACTAAAAACCAACATCAAACGCAAAAACCTATGATAAACTTGAAGGAAAAGTTGAACGACGAGTGGAAGGTGAGACTTACCCGTGCTTGAAGTGGAAACCCTAAGGATAGATCCGTCGGTGAATCGGCGAACGGTGTGATCAAGCAAGCGTCGAGCGAGTCGCGCAGAAGACTTGTGGATAAGGAATGACGAGTGGAAGGAAGAAAAAGCTTTTTAAAAGGTTAAAACTGGAGTTGAAGCACCTGGCACGAGTGGCCATTAATGGCACTCGACGGCAGAATCCCGAAGATCTCGTTCGGGCGGCAATTTCGGCCGCTACGACATCGCCGTTGACCAATATGCGAAGTCGGCAAAAAAGGCCGTCATTGCATGTGATGCAGTTTCGACGGACATATGCGATAGCGGTGATTTTACCCGCTTCTGCACTTTGGACTCAAATCGATGTAATAGTGGCAAATTTAGCCGACATTACATCAAAACAAACAATAAACAAACTTAAGGGATATGTAAGAGTGGCAAATTTTGCCGCTCTTGCATATCAAGAGTCAAAATTTACCAAACTTAAAAATGACTAAAATTAACACCTAACCAATTTACGACTTGAACTTTCCTCGCCTTCATTGAGAAATTAATTCAAGGAAGCGTCGTAAAAATGTCAAATGACCTCGCACGAGAACAAGAACATCTTTTCTCGATTTGCGATCTTAGAGTGTAGTTTCACGAAACGGACAAGTTTCGTGGGGTTGTCTACAAAAACGAGCGTAGCTAATTTTGAGAACAACACTTCTCAAAGGAGATAATCACAAAGTACTCTTTAAAGTCATTGGCCATCCGCTTGTATGGGATAAGCTTGTCATCTTTGGTTTGATAGTCGTCGTTGACTTGGTTGATTACCAGTTAGGAGTCACCATAGACATGTAGCTCTTTTATTTTCCATTTTTGCCCTCGATTTATGGTTTGTATAGGATCCATGAAAGTAGAGTTTCCATGAGTATGCTGCGACACTAAAAATGGATTCATTTGGGAACTCAAATGTCATTGGTATGTTGTCCTGCAATGGTGCTTTTACTAATTGATCGGCAATGATTTGACCTTTGATAGCCTTCCTTTCTACATACTCAATGTCATATTCACTTAACAACATTACCCACTTGGCTAGGTGACCTGTTAGAGCTGTCTTGCTTAATAGGTACTTGAGTGGATCTATCTTTGCACTAAGCTTGACTGAATGTGCTAGCATGTAATGTCGTAGTTTTTGGGAAGCAAAAACCACAGCAAGACACGATCTTTCTATTTGGGAGTATTGCAGTTGATAGCCCACCAATGTGTGACTGATGTAGTAGATAGCTCTTTCCTTGCCTTCATAATCCTGTTGTGCTAATAGGGCTTCGAGAGTTGTTGGCATAGAAAATATGTAAAGTTATAGAGGCTTACCTTGTATAGGAGGCATCAAGATAAGTGGATTCATAAGGTACTCCTTCAATTTGCCAAATGCTTCTTCGCACTTCTCATCCCATCGAAATGGAATGTTTTAATGTAAGAGATGACTGAAAGGTTGGCACTTGTCTGCTAGTTGTGAGATGAACTACCTAATAGACTGTAACTTGCCTTGTAGAGACTGCAGTTGAGTGATGTTCCTTGGTGGTGGCATTTCCATGATAGCCTTGACCTTGGCAGGATCCACCTCGATCCCATTTGTTGATACAATGAAGCCTAAGAGCTTGCCCAAGGTGACTCCAAACACACATTTCTTCAGATTCAACCCGACCTTGAAGTGTTCTAGTCTGTGAAAGACTTTATCTAGTATATCTAGATGTGATTATCTTGTGAGTGATTTTGCAAGGATATCATCCACATAATCCTCCATTGTGACGTGCATCATATCATGGAAGATTGATCTAGGTGGATCTAGAAGACCTAAAATTTTTATAGTCTCAGAAATCATCTAAATCAGCATCATTGGAAAGAGGTCGCTAACACGATCCTGAAGCAACTTGAACGGGCTCAAAAGGAGTTTGTATGTAGAAGTTATGTGCAGTTAAAAGTTCAGTCAAATAGGGGAATCAGGGGTTCAAAAAGGTGAAAAATTGATTCTCTCAAATCCAAGAAAAAATGATGCCAAGTCATAGAGCTCGTCAAGATGATTTTGACGCCTCTTGAATCGCATCAATCGGAGTTAGAACGTGCAAGATATGGCTGATCAAAGTTGTAAAAAAATGGTTGACCAAGTACAGATGCTGCGTGGCAGCTTCCTGTGAAGACATGTGTCAGACTGATGTGGCACAAATAGTTGAGGTGGACCAATCTGCTCTGATGCGTGGCACTAGCTAGTGTTGACCTAGACCAATGAAGGACTGACACATGTCCTTATGTGGATAATAATAAGGTGCCACGTGGCCCAATGTCTGGGCGACATATGGCACCCACTTGGTAGTCTACCCGGTCACAGACGGTGTTGGGTGTTCGTTCAAAATGTAGTTCCAACCTCACACCTCTAAAATTTCCTCCACACCATTAAACCACACATTATTTTCAGAGAATAAAGCGGCGTTGATTTTACTTATCAACTTCTGAGAAGTTATTTTCCCCTATAAACTTGCCCAATCACCATTGGGCTATGTGTGGCCAGGAAGAATGATTCTGACAATGGCCTACTTAAATTAGTGAAGAATTTCGAATTTGTAAGGTTTTTAAAAGGGTTTCAAAGATTTAATTAGATTTTTATGGGCTTTGTAAAGAATAATGATAGGGTTTCCATTTAAGGAGAGCCATATTCTCAAGATTTTAATTTGAAATTAGGAGATATGGGAAATATGGGGAAGATATATTCGTTAACCCCCATATAGCATATGAAATTGTATTTAAAGGGGGGAATTTTTGGCTTTAGAGGACATAGGAGGAATTAGAATTCTCAGGAAGAGGAAAGTAGGGATTGGAGAGTTGAATTCTTTTGAGGAGAAGAATTACAAGGTGTTATTATACACCAAAATTGTAAAAGTTGTAAAGGAGAGAGACTGTGAGGAATTTTTGTGCAGGTTTGGAGCTTGGATATTGTAACAAGGCATTTTCATTGCTTGGAAATATTAATAAAGTGGTCTACCTTGAGAAGCGGACCCGAAGACGTAGTCCTGATTGGATGAACTCTGTTATCAAGCTCCTGTGTTAACTTCTCTTGTGTCTTATTCTTCTATCTACCATCTTATTCTTTTATCTTCGATCTAATTTTCTCTCTATTTAAATTCAGTATTTGAATTCTAATTACAATAATTTAGTAATTAGTTAATTTCATTAGCTACTGTAAAAAGTTAAATGAACTTAGTTTATGCTTTCAATGGTTAATGAACATTCATGCAATTCTGTTTTACGATCGGGATAAATCTGTAATTTGAGTTAGTTTGCAAGTTAATTGTAAACCACTAATTACATATCAAGTGGTATCAGAGCAATTTAATAGGAAAAAATGTAAAAGTGAATGCTAACCAGGTTGAAACTGAAGCAAGGAGAAGGTGCACTTACTGAGTTCAATCTAGAGATTGGAAAATGAAGGACTTTTCCATGAACAGAGATGGCAGCTGAACAAAGTCCTACAGAGGTCGATGAGAAAACTTTCCAAAAAGCTTTTCTTGAAATGAAAGCTATGGTGGAAGTTCTTTTCCAAGAGAGGCAAGAGTGACAGAGGAAAAAGGAGCTCAAGAACAGAAAGAAGAAGGAGGAAGTTGAATCTTCAAAATATGACAAAGGCAAAGGAGTAGGAGGTGGTAGTGACCCTCCTGAACCTCCGTCCCCATCTTCTTCTTCATCCTCTTCATCTTCTTCGTCTACTTCATCTTCTAAAAACAAACAACCCGTGAAATTTGAAGTTAATACTCCTTTGTTAAAGCTTGATGTTAAATTTGATTTGCCAATATATAATGGAGAACTAGATGCAAAAAAACTTGACAATTGGATAAAACAAATTGAAGTTTACTGTAGAATTCAAAATTTCATTGATGATTCTACAAAGATCCAATTAGCCACTCTTCACCTAGGAGGCACATCCTTAATCTAGTGGGAAAGCAAAACTCAAGAAGATCTAAGCCAATATGGTAAAATTATTTCTTTTTGGTTTGAGTTTATAACTGCATTAAAGAAATAGTTCTATCCATTAGGTCATATGCAAAAAGCAGTAATGAACTGGCAATCATTAAAGCAAGAGAAAGGGCAAAGTGTACAGGAATATACACAGGGGTTTAGGAAGAGAGCTTTAATTTTGGGCATTCCTTTATACACCCAAGAAACTTTGTTAAAGTATATAGGTGGATTATGTGAAAGTTTGAGGCATACAATACTTATGTTTAATCCAACTAACCTTGATGAAGTTAGTGTGCGAGCCATTCATCTGCAAATGAGCTCAAGGAATAGCCATGACAATATCTTGATAGACTCAAATAAGCACAAGGGAAGCAAGAAAGGGAAGGAGAAAATGCAGCGAAAAGCTATTGTAAAGAAAGAGGAGGATAAGCCTTATTGCTCACATTGCAAGAAGAAAGGGCACGGAGATGTAAGATGTTGGAAATTACATCCTGATCAGAAGCCAAAGTGGTTCAAGGATCAAAAGGGTAAGCAGAAGACTGTAGCTATCATGCAGAAACTCGGATCAGATTCTGATGATGAAACCAAGATCTCAGTTGTGGGTATCAAAGGTAATATTCCTCTTGTCAGTACTAGTTCCTATGCTTCTTCATTAAAGTGTAATGAAGTACCTGTTGAATTTAAGAGGAATGAACTGTTTCATATAAGGGCTATTGCAAAACAAAGTAAGATTGATAAACTCATAGATAGTGGATCACAAGTGAACTTAATCTCTGAACAAGTTGTTAAGAAATTGGGATTAAAAACAACTCCTCATCCTAAACCATATCCATTGGGTTGGGTGCATGATAATGCTTGGTTACATGTGTCAAGGCAATGTAAACTTTGATTTGCAATCACATCCAAGTTTGTAGATGAGGTAGAGTTAGATGTAATTCCACTTGACATCTATGGGATGGTTCTAGGTAGTCCTTTATTGTATGATAGAAAAGCCATTTTCTACAGGGAACATAACAAGTATCATTTCTTTAAGGATGGAATTGAATACATTGTAAAATCTCATCACATGAAGAGTGATAGATCTGTTGTAAACATAGGGCATATGAAGATGATTGTAAATGCAACAAATGCTTTAACCCTATGTCTGTAACAACTAGTGATACTAAGCATGAAGATGATAAAGTGTCACAGACAACACAGTGTGAGGACTAGTTGCAAGCACAGTCGAGCCTTCAGCCAGAGGTAGTAAAAAAGGGTTTGAAAGAATCATTTTCTAGTGATGTTCTTGTTTAGGAGATCTAGCACGTTGACACTTTTCTTTCACATCAGTTTATTCATTATTGTTGCTTTTTATTCTACTAGTTAGTTCTATGTGGCTAGTGGAAGCGACAATGAATATTGATGAGTATACAGTTGATTGTATCAGCAATGCTATCTCATTTTTCTTCGTGTTTGAGATGGGTTAGATAATCAGAATTCCAACAGAGTGGACAAGTGATACTGGGCAAGTAGGGCGACATTGCCCTAGCTCAAATTCTATGTAAAAACTGACTTTTGGTGGTCCAAAAGCTTCTTAATGAGGAGGAATGATCCAGGGGGATCTAGAAGACCTAAAATTTTTAGTCTCATAAATCATCCAAATTAGCATCATTGGAAAGAGGTTACTGACACGATCCTGAAGTAACTTGAACGAGCTCAAAAGGAGTTCGTATGCAGAAGTTATTTGCAGTCAAAGGTTCGATCAAATAGGCAAATCAGGGGTTCAAAAAGGTGAAAAATTGATTATCTCAAATCCAAGAAAAATTGATGCCAAGTTGTAGAGCTCGTCAAGATGATTCTGACGCTGCTTGAATCGCATCAATCAGAGTCTGAACGTGCAAGATATGGCTGGTCAAAGTTGCAGGAAAAAATGGTTGACCAGAGACGGACGCTGACATGGCAGTTTCCTATGAAGACATGTGTCACACTGACGTGGCACAAATAGTCAAGGTGGACCAATCTG
This sequence comes from Cunninghamia lanceolata, assembly GCA_027924645.1. Taxonomy (NCBI): domain Eukaryota; kingdom Viridiplantae; phylum Streptophyta; class Pinopsida; order Cupressales; family Cupressaceae; genus Cunninghamia; species Cunninghamia lanceolata. Next base: position 1,289,350 of record BSBN01000185.1, on the reverse strand, counting down.
CTCTGACATGTGGCACTGGTTGGCGTTGACCTAGACCAATGAAGGACTGACACATGTCCTTATGTGGCTAATAAGCAGGTGCCACATGGCCCAATGGCTAGGCGACATGTGGCACCCACTTGGCAATCTACCCGGTGACAAACGGTGTTGGGTGTTCATTCAAAATGTAGTTAGGGGAATCGAACCCCCAACCTCACACCTCAAAAATTTCTTCCACACCATTAAATCACGCATTGTTTTTTTGGAGAAAAAAGCGGCGTTGATTTTACTTATCAACTTCTGAGAAGCTATTTTCCCCTATAAACTCGCCCAATCACCATTGGGCTATGCGTGGCCAGCAAGAATGATTTTGACAACGGCCTACTTAAATTAGTGAAGAAGCCTGAATTTGTAAGGTTTTTAAAAGGGTTTCAAAGATTTAATTAGATTTTTATGGGCTTTGTAAAGAATAATGATAGGGGCTCGATTTAAGGAGAGCCATATTCTCAAGATTTTAATTTGAAATTAGGAGATATGGGAAATATGGGGAAGATATATTCGTTAACCCCCATATAGCATATGAAACTATATTTTAAGGGGGAATTTTTGGCTTTAGAGGACATAGGAGGATTTAGAATTCTCGGGAAGAGGAAAGTAGGGATTGGAGAGTCGAATTCTTTTGAGGAGAAGAATTACAAGGTGTTATTATACACCAAAATTGTAAAAGTTGTAAAGGAGAGAGACTGTGAGGAATCTTTGTGCAGGTTGGGAGCTTGGATATTGTAACAAGGCATTTTCATTGCTTGGCGATATTAATAAAGTGGTCTACCTTGAGAAGTGGACCCGGAGACGTAATCCTGATTGGACGAACTTCGTTATCAAGCTCTTGTATTAACTTCTCTTCTGTCTTATTCTTCTATCTACTGTCTTATTTTTCTATCTTTGATCTAATTTTCTCTCTATTTAAATTCAGTATTTGAATTCTAATTACAACAATTTAGTAATTAGTTAATTTCATTAGCTACTGTAAAAATTTAAATGAACTTAGTTTATGCTTTCAACAGTTAATGAACATTCATGCAATTTTGTTTTATGATCGGGATAAATCTGTAATTTGAGTTAGTTTGCAAGTTAATTGTAAACCACTAATTATAGATCAAAGATAGTGGTCATAGCACGTTGATATGTTGCCCCAACGTTCTTTAACCCAAATGGCATGACATTCTAGCAGAAAGTGCCCCATGGACAAGTGAAAGTTGTTTTATGTTGGTCTTTTGGTGCTATCCTGATTTGATTATACCCGGAGAATCCATCCATGAGAGATAACATGGTATGTCCTATTGTCAAGTCGACTATGATATCTATATTGGGCAATGGAAAGTCATCCTTGTGGCAAGCTTTGTTTATATCTCAGAAATCGTTGCACAATCTGACTATGCCATCAGGTTTGGATACTAGCACTATGTTGGATACCCACTTTGGATAGTCTATTGCCCTAATGAACCCTACATCCAGTAGTTTCTTAAGTTCCTCTTTTACTAGTAATACAATGTGGGGATGCATCTTCCTGAGCTTTTGTTTGACTGGTTTGACTCTTGGATCTAGTGGAAGATGATGTAGAATCAAATCTGGATCTAAACCAGACATATCTGTGTATGACCAAGCAAAGTTGACTTGCTTTTTCTTGAAGAATGGTACAAATTGGGTCTTTTCTGGTGGAGTTGGAGATTTTTCAAATTGAATGATCTTAGGTTGTTCCTCTATTCCAATGTTGACAGGTTCTATATGTTCCACAACAATTTGAGACTTCTCCTGGTACATGTCATTGGGGAGAGTGTCAAGCCTTCCATCGTCTGGTACCACAGTTGGGTTTTTGCCATTCGATGTGTCCTTTCTTTTTACTATTTTGGGATCTGATACTGACGCAGAGCAGTTTTCACCATCAGATCCAGTTTTTATTTTGATGTTTTTTTGATTGGAAGGCTTGGCACCCTCTCCAAAATAAGACAAGGTGTTGAGTTCAATGGAAAAACTGGCTTTATGATCTCCTTTAGGTAGGTGGTCCCTAAGTTCCATGTAGTCAATATAGGCATCATCATTTTGGAACATGTCTAGTTGCGGGGTTCCTTGTAAATCCCAGTCGATAAGTTCAGGATGCACAAGGGGGAAGGAGTCAGAGGATAGATTTGAATCGTTGGGTGTGATGTTTTGAATGGATATGTGAGGAGTATTCAGGTTGATAGGAATAGGATCTGGGATGGTACTTTCCTCCAAATTGTTTATTGCGATGGAACTTTGACCTTCATCGAAAGTCGTACTCTCAAGAATTGGCAAATCACACTCTAATGGTCTATGCGTTAGTGTTTGTCCCTCATGATAGGGGCTATAGGTTTAATGATGTCAACTCCTTTGTCCTCATAGGAGTGCTCTGTGAGTTCCTCCCACTCATATTTGTTGGAATTTGTGTCACTGTCATCTTGTAGGGCATGGATCTGGTCCACAAAACAAGCATTTGTTTTAGCCTTGCCTTTGACCTGGTAGCCTAACCCTCTTGTATTTCTTGTCAATGAGGATGAATAGGGTTGGATGGGTTCTATTATGCCTTCTTTTCTTAGACCAATGGGGCTTTATCCTTCATAACCCATTCTGTGCAAGATAGACTCACCACGCCCATAGAGTTCAGTTGGGAGCTTAGGTGGTTCTTGTGGTGTGTCATCTTCTGTGTAGAGCCATTGTAAGACATCTCTTTCCTCAGTTTCATCTGATAGGGTACCCCATTTTACAAAGGGAGCTACAGGAGGTTCGGGAGGAGCAGATGGTTTTGGAAAAGGTTTAGGTTGCCCAAAGGATCTTGGAAATAGAGGCATTTTGGCTAAGTTGAGGCTGTGTTTGATGGAGTATTCCCCTACCCCTATTTCTTTGATGGTGCTTTTCTGCTCTTTGGGCTTGGACGAGGAAGCTTCAGAGGTATAATCATGTTGTGGGATGGGGGATGTATAGGCTCTATTGTTGGGAATGATGCAATCGAGATTTGAGCGGATAGAGTTGCAGTGCTAGAAAGGATCAGGCTCACCTTGGATGGTAATTTGTTTGCCGTTATGAGGAAATTTGATGCATTGGTGATAGGTAGAAGGCACAGCTTTCATGGCATGAATCCATGGTCTACCTAGAAGGATGTTATAGGCTAGCTCCCTATCAAGGACTTGGCAAACAACGTCCTTTATTACTAGTCCAATCTATATGGGTAACACCACTGTTCCTTTTGTAGTTCTTTCTTCTTCATCATAGGCTTTAATAGTGATCTTTTTCCTAGGATCCACTGTAGCTTCTGAGAACCCCAATGTAAGGACTAGCTTGAGCGTGGAAATATTTAAACCTACTCCTCCATCAATGAGAACTCTCTTGATACAATGTTTATGAATGAAGGCGACAATGTGCAAGGGTGTGTTATGGGGCTGGGAGACTGATAGGTCATCCTATTCTATAAATGATAGGGTGCTTGAGGAGGTTATATTTCCTACTATGGCTTGAAACTTCTCTTGGGCCAGGTTCGTGGGCACAGTTGTTTCCACTAGGGCTTTGTTGAGAATTTCCTTGTGTGAGGGAGACAGACGCAACAACTCTAAGATAGATATGTGAGCAGGAGTTTTTTGAAGTTGGTCTATGACACTGTATGTATGAGAGTTAGATGGAGAAGGTGACGACCTTGGAGGGAGTGTGTTTAATGCAACCTTACCACTCCAGGTGATGATGCTGCAATCATTCTTGTTGGGCCCTGATTGTTGGTTGGATGTGATCACATTGATTTGAGGGATGTGCTCTGATATACAGTTGACGATATAGTCAAACGACACGTTTGCATAGCTAGCATTGTTATGTCCGTTGTTTTGATTTTGCCTATTGTGGTTGTTATTGTTGTTGTTGTATGGCTTATCGTGGTTTAGGAGCGGATCCTTGTATGCCACATGTGTCTCATTAGAGGTATGTTATTTAGTGCCCACCTGATTTTGGTCAAGTATGTCTTGAATGACATGTTTCAGACAGATATAGTTGTTTATCATGTGGCCTCTTCCTCTATGATACTCACAGAAATTAGTGTCTTTCCAATAGTGAGGTTTTACTTGAGGTTCATAGTCACTAGTGGGGGGAGAGTGATCTCATTGTTGGCTAAAAGCTTTCTTAATGTAGACTCCTGGGACTCCCCCAAGGGTGTGAATTTTCATCTAGGATTGGAGGTGAACCCTGGCTTTGGCTCATGAGAGAATGTTTTGTCTAGTATAGCATTGCTTGCCTTTCCTTTGAAAGTGAAGATTGGTTGTTGCTTGGGAGCCGCTACTTTGGCATCTACCACTCCATCATTGACGACATTCTTATTCTTTGTCCAAAACTTTGACTTGTCTGTTGTGTAGTTAGAGTTGGAGTTAGGGGTGTCCTTGTACAACTTTATTTGCCCCTTGGCGATCATAGCTTTCTCGATAAATAATCCCATCTCAATGATTTTCGTGAATGAGGTAGGGCATTGAATTTGGATTTGGTAACTAAGATCGGGGTTAAGGTTGTGGACGAACATCTCTATCATTTGTTTCTCGGGCATGTGATATGAGCAGTTGCTCACGAGTTGTCTCCATCTTTGTGAGAAGGTGATGAAGGATTTGCCACTCTTTTGCTTTGTGTTGCATAGGTCTAGCATGTAAACTTCATGTTCAATGTTATACGAGAAGTTTGTGACGAACAAGTTCACTAACTCATCAAAAGTTTTGATACCCGAGGGAAGTCATGAGAACCATTCCATGGCTTGTACTCCTAGTGATCTAGGGAATAGTCTCATTAGGAAAATTTCGTTATGGGCTACTTCTAGGCATGCGACGCTAAACTCCCTAATGTGATCTCTTGGGTCCCCTTTTCCTTTGTATTTGTCAAACTTAGGAACTTCGAATCGAAAGGGGAAGGGTACCATGTTCAAGCTTTTGTCAAAGGGGTATGGTGAGATATCCTCCAAGGAATAAGTTTTAGTGGGTGTCCCTATTTTGAGTTCTACGTATTGTTGTTGTAAAGCTTGAATTTGTTTCGTTAGCGTGTCTATAAGTATGTTTTGGTCTGTTGTTTGCTTACTTTTGCCCTTGTCAAGGGAGCTTTCCTCATTTGTGCTCTTTTCAGGAATTCTTTCCTCTCTTGGTTCTTTTAATGCATTGATGTCAAAGTCGAAGGGGAGTTTAAGTCCTTTGTTAGCAAGATGTAGAAAGTACTTTTGAGGGTCCTCTTTGAGTATTTTGTCCATCATGTGTTGAAATTTCCTTTTAGAGGGCTCCTTGGTAATCCTCGTGAGAGATTTCCTCATCATTGTCATGAGGGGATACAATGCGTTTAGATGTTCTAGCCATTTCAAGTTGTTTTTGGTATTGGGATCTAGTTAAGACCATGCAAGGTGATGTGGGAAGAAGTGGGGTGAAACTAGAGACTCTGGTAAGGTGCTTGTGTAGGTTGGTGAGAAGGGGATACTTGAGTTGACGAGATTTGAACAAGGGACTCTTTTGATCAATGATTCCAAGTAAGATGGTTGATACAAGATGATAGCCACAAGTAAGGGTACTTGATACCCATTTACTGTGTAGAGACTAGTCGTACACCAAGACCACTAGCGAAGTTCTGCGACCTACTAGGGTTACTTGAATCTGAAATGATCAGAAAAAGGTCTTGCACTAATCTGATATAGGATACTTTTGACTTGTTTTTGGAAGACCTAGTAGAAGGTGGAAAAGACGACTGATGAAAGAGAGGGTTTGCTATGGAAATGGATGGAAAAGTGACTGCACAGTAAAATCTAATCTCAGAAACCTGACCCAGGCTGAAATGGGTATCCATAAATGGTGAAAATTTTCTCTCAAAATATGTGGAAATGTTTTCTGTCACGGATGCGCAGTAACAAAGGACAAATGCGCAACAAGTCGTTATTGTTGATAACTGAGAGGGGGGTGAATCAGTTATCTTAATTATTTCAGCTTTTTAAACTTTCTTAACAATTAATGCATGATTAATTCAAATAAGCAAACATAACCATGAAATGGAAATACACATGACACAATATTTTTGATGTGGAAACCCAGTTAAGGGAGAAAACCACAGGGTGATTAACCCAATATTGTATTCTCTGTTAGAAGAATAAGATAGTACAAAAGTGGCACTTGGCAGTTAGGGCTCACTGCCCAAGCACACTGCTCACAAGAGGCTTACTGCCTACAATAGTTTATACAATGAAACTAGATACTTGAACTGATGAGAAGCATCCACACATGCTGAGGTTCAATTCCGGTTAGGCTTAATAAATTGATCTACTGCACTTCATTCTTCCTCTTCCTTAGTGCTACTATCTTGTCACATACCTGACCTGTAATATAATTGTTTCCCTTTTCCTCTACTTTTCTTCACACAACCACCACACATACTCACTTTCACCTCTAAATCCATCTGGTATATATATCCGCACAAGTGATTTCAACACCTTTCTAGTCGGCATCCGGAATAGTCAATATTTTCCCAAACTTTGATTTGTCGGCTGAATCCTTGCATACCAAGTGATACGGATTTACAGAAGTCATCTAACATGTCGGCCAATCATGGATGATACCTTAAGAACCTTGATCACCATCAATATCTGATCCGGAATAATTCTGATACTCTGTTGATCAGTTCTTCCTCTGTCTACTTTGTCAAACCGGACCTCAATACTTAGATGCTCATATCTCTTCACTCTTTCATCACCAGAGGGTCAATCCCTGGTATCTATTAGTCAAGGTATTCATCTTGACTTTCCTAAGTCTGTACTTTGCAAAGATACTACCTCTAAGAGATCCGGACCTGACTGTCGGACCTTGCTACATGCTCTGTTCTTGCTTATCGGACCAAAGTATCCTTCAATCTGACTTCTGGTAGAGATACACTAAGTCCTGCGGATGTGTGGGATGGTCTTTGTTGCCGTTAATGACAAAACCAATGAAGCCACACAGTGTCTCTTGCCAACAATTATAAATGTGCAGTTCTAGTAAATGGAAAATGCGCAGTAACAGGTGATATATGCGCAGCAAGTCGATCTAAATGCACAGAAAGTTGAAACAAATGTGCATCTTCAGAGGGTAAATGTGTAGCTCTGGTTTTTTGAATGTTTTTGCAAAGTTTTTGACATGTTTTTTAGTGTTTTTGGTTTCTTGGTTGCAAGTTGGTCTTTTTGATCTGATTTTCTTAATTATGGCAGGAAGACACAACAAACACAAAGAATGATTTCATGGTTTTTTATTTTTTTTGTAATTTTTTAACTCTTTTTTACTAGAAAGTAAGTACAAATCCTAGGCTGGCTGGGACAATAAAAATTGAATTCTCACTATTTCTAGATGAGGCATCTTCGGGAGGTAATAATCGTCCTTCCCTGCACTGACTTATAGGGGTTTTTGGCTACTAAAAATAAAGGATGGTTAATAAGTGCAACCGTTCGAGTGGTTATACATGCGGTAGCGCTACTCTCTGTTATGGAGTCTCCCAGCCTGCAAGGGTTATGCCTTGGAGGGTTTTGGGGGAGGTTGGTTGTTGGCATAACACATCCGCACTCGTTGTTTGAAGCTTTTGCTCCAAACACAATTTATTTATAGTAGCTTGGCAGAGCTTGGCTTTAGCTTGTTACCACTTAAGGTCATTCCCACAAGGATGAAATGATATCTAAGGGCAGGCCTCTCTAAAGGATTAACACATGCGAAATGATATGTCTGGCATCTTGGTCACCCAAGATAAGGGAGAGCATAGGCCTGGTATCATTCCAAAAACACGAAAGATAGTGGTTCTTTTCCTCTAGTTAAAATGAAAAAGACTAAATGAGCTATCTACTTGGGCACACACAAAATTTGTTAACTTTGAGAGCAAGATAGCAATGGTTCAATTTTATCCTCCTAGCATTGGGACTATATTCAATTTGTTGATGCAACAAGATCAAATTACAATCCTTCCTAGTTAGAACTAAATGAGATTTGCATGAACATCGATTTAATTTCCTTTAGAAATCAAGAGGTGAGTTAACAAATGTAGCTAAATGACTAAACCAGTACCTAGCCTGCAAGTAGATCAAAGAATACTCTTGCAAAAAAGTGTTAACGTTAGCAAAACCACAAGAAAACACAAAAAGTCACTGTTAGAGGCATATGCATAGGTACAGAGGTCAAAAGCACAGAAACAGATAGTATATGCGTTGTATTACAAATGCACTGAGACAGAGGTCAAAAGCGCATGAATATAGAATATATGCACAGAATCAACAGATGCACTATATCAGAGGTCAGATGCGTCGAAAGATTAGATGCACCGAAACAGACAGTAGATGCGTGTTACAATGGGTTGGATGAGCAGAATCCTCCTGTGTACGGCTTCCTAACACACAAAAACTCAGTTTTTGGGTTAAATTGGGGCAAGGCACCATGGTGGGCACCAAAAATGTTAAGGGAAAATTGGTGTAAATGAATAATCAATATAATAAATCAACAATACCCAAAACTCAATGAAATATAGAAACAAAGAAATCAAACAAACAAAGAACAAAACCTTTGCAAACCTCTTCAATTCATGGCTTCCATTGATTGCCTATCTCAAATGATCTTTTTTATGAATATGGCCCTCAGAAGGTGCACTTCCTTACTATTTCCAAAATGTCAAATGGGAATGGCTGTGATAGTTTATTGCAATGAAGATGAGCTTCACAACAATGGTAATGATATGGTAACAATTTGATTGCAAGTAAAATGGAATGACTTGGGCTCCAAAGGCGCGCTGTGATTCCTGCAAAGTAAGTTTACTAAAAGCTTGGATGAATGAAATAGAAGAATAGGGTTGTACTTATAGACTTGAGAGAGAGAAGATCAACGGTATAGAAAGAATGAGAAGATCAACAGTATAGAACGGTTGAGGAATGTGCGCGAATAGAAAGAAGACAAGTGTCACCCAAAAGCTGTTTTGTTTGAGTTAACTACTTTCTTTTATAAAGATAAGAATTGACTTCATAAATTAGAATGTTTTTTTCTAATTTAAGAGTTATTGATAAAAACAAGGTCGATTGAATCAGATAACTCAACTTGTGATTTGCTTTTGCATGATTTGAGAGAAATTAAATAATAAATTATTTAATTTTGTGTGTGCATGAAGAAGAAGATTTATCTTTAGAAGATTTGGAAAATATTTTAGAAGATAAGAAAGCAAATTAAATAAATAAATTTATTTAATTGTTTGTGCAAGATAGAAGAATAAATAAAATATTTGATTATATTTTATTTTTAGAGATTGAGAGAATTTAAATAAATTTGATTGATTTATTTAAAATTGGAAGAATGACTTGACTTAATTAAATAATTAAGAATTATTTAATTGTTTGGAAGAATTTGATTAAATAAAGGATTTTATTTAATTTTGACTTTAGAAGAGGCAATTAAATATTTTGATATTTAATTAACTTAGAGGAATATGAATCAAATAAATAAATTTGTTTGTTTATTTATTGATAGACGAATTAGACGTAAATAAATATTAAGAATATTTATTTGGACTGAGTTGTGTCATTTTTAGGTGTATACAAGTTTTATACTAAATTGTCTGTTTATGTTCTTGAAGTTTTGTATAAACCAGGTATTCAAGTTATTAGACCTCAGGTTTCTGTCTCCTTCTAGTGAGGGAGAATTTATGATTTAAAACTAAGGAAGGAAAATGTCTAGATTTTTAACTAGGGTTGGAAATTAGGATAAGAAGTAAGGTTAGACTTGGTCTTTTATCTGCCATACTCACAAGTTCACTTCATGTTTTTCTTATATAATTTGAAAGTTGATTTTTCTTAAGTGGTAAATTTTATTTTTGATCATCTGAATAGAAAAGTGGATTTAAGTATTCATATATGTATTAGATTGATAAAATTGTTTGTATTCCAAGCTCAGGTGAGAGATGAGTCCGGAGTGTTTGAAAAACATTATTTAATCTTTAATGGTTAATCCCATGTATGTTTTTCATGTCATGCGAATATGACTTGAATTTGGAATTAATGATTTCTTTTAGAATGACCTTTGATTTCTTCATGTATGGAATTAACTACCTTACTTTAGTCATTAATTGATTTTTGACCTTGCATGCAATCTTGTAAAACTTGTAAATCTTGTAATAGTTGGGAAAAGTGCTACATATTATTTTTATTTTGAACTTGATTATAAGATGATAATGTCATAATATAATTTATCAATTTATTTGCACAATCTAAGTAATTGTCTGTAGCAATTTATGCATTTAATCCTAGAGAAAGGTTAAGATGTTTTAATTTTTGTATTATATCCTGTAGGGATTAGTTATAAACTTAATGGTTGCATGTACTCTCTAGAAAATATTATGTGATAAACTAGATCGCTTATGAGATATTGTATCTTAGTCGACCCTATAGTTGCAAGAATATTTGCTTCGAACTACGAAGTCTCTGTGCTATGCGTATGTAGGAAAGGCCATCATGAGCCCTCGAGACATTAGGTTGACCCTTAGGTCCTTAGGCTAATATATTACTATCTGATATGTTATTGATGGACTTTGTTGAACTAATATCTGCATTTAGTTGTGCAGTTATAGGTCTGTAGACCGAGCAAGATAATGGAGCTAAGGAAGAACTTTCCACCTTGTGAAAAGATGTTCTTATGACTTTCTTTGTGAATGTGAAGAATTGTATAAAAAATGTTGTATCATATATTTATAGTTACATTAAATTTTATAAAACTACAAAAAAAATTTGAAGTTTATAAGTTAATATTTGGAAAATCCTCTCCTGTTTATTATTATATTTCCATTATTTTTGACTAATTTAATATTAATTGTTAATTTCTTGAGTGGGCATTACATAGGTATCAAAGCACCAGGTTGCAACACTTGGGAGCTTTGGGGTACGAGTGGTAGTAATGTAAATTTGTTTTAGGGATTTCATCATGGTAAGTAGAATATTGGTGAAATGTGGGGTTGAAGAATGTTGTCCAAAACTGAGGGTTAGTTGAACATATATCTACTGCAAAAATCTTTCCATGCTCTTGGAAAAAGAAAGTGTTGTGAACTTCTGTAACAGATTCTTGGAAGGATCTTGGAGAGATAGAGGAAAAATGGCTAAAAATAGCAGGGGCTAATCCTAGCCTAGAGAATGGAGGTATGAATTTTTTTGATAATTTTATTTTTCTTGCTTAGATTATTGTTGATTTAATGATTGGAAATGTTAAAATTTTGTTTGTTGTGAATCGATATAAAAATTGAATGATTTTGTTGAGAAAGGTGTGGTGGATTCCTCTTTGGGGGTGATTTTCATGGTGTATGGCAAAGGATGATATTGGTGTGTGGGAGTTGTTGTTGCTCTGTGTGAGCTATTACTGGGAGTTGTTGCTCTGTGTGAGCTATTACTAGGAGTTTTTGTTGCTCTGTGTGAGCTATTGGGATTTGTTGTTACTCTGCGTGAGCTATTACTGGGAGTTGTTGTTGCTTTATGTGAGCTATTACTAGGAGTTGTTGTTGCTCTGTGTGAGCTATTGGGAGTTGTTGTTGCTCTATGTGAACTATTGAGAGTTGTTGTTTCTCTGTGTGAGCTATTATTGGGATTTGTTGTTGCTCTGTGTGAGCTATTGGGAGTTGTTGTTGCTTTATGTGAGCTATTACTGGAAGTTGTTGCTTTGTGTGAGCTATTATGTGGAAGTTGTGGTTGTTGCTTTGTGTGAGCTATTATGTGGGAGTCATGGTTGTTGCTATGTGTGAGCTATTATTATTATTTTAAGGGAGCTATAATTTTCTTTCATCATATTATTTATTTTACTTTGAGTAGAAATGCAAAGAAAGTTATTTTTCATATTCTCTCTAAAAAGAAAGAGCTAAAATTTTGGAATGTAACTGAATCTTTATGGTATTGAATTTTCTGTGAGTTTGTGAGATTTTTCAGAATTCAAAGAAGAAAATGAGTTAAATTCTAGTAATTATATTCTTGAAAATGATATTGTAATCTATTTGATAAGATGAACATCAAGGAAAAGTTTCTATTTAATTGCTCGAGGGTGGATTCAATTTGATGAATACTATGGTTGGGTGGTGAACAAATCCAGATTGTTACTAATTTTGTGGGTGCAGATGAAGTGAGCTAATCTGGGTTAAAGTTTGGAAATAATCATCCCTCTTGAGAACTTCCAAGAGGAAGTCCATTCTTAGGTGGGCAGAATGTAAGGCATTTCTATTTATTAATTATGATATTTTATCAGATATAATTAGTTAGTTATATTTCTTCGAAATAATTATAAAAATAATTTAATGTTGATTATGAAATAAATTCATATTACATATTTTATAGTTTCAAGAGCTAATTAGTTATGATGGTGTAAGGAGTTGAAGAGGAAGAGTCATTTCATTTTCGGTTTCTTGTGGAAGATGAAAAGTCATGTTATGTAGTATTAAAAGATCAAGAAATGAACGAAAAAGGGAGGATTGATAGAGACACTTCTTTTGGAAGGATTTTTTTTTTTTTTTTTGGCTAAGGCCTCCTATATACCACAGTGAATAATTATAGAGGAGGCAAGAATGGTGAAGCTGGTAATGGTGGAATCCTCATAATTGTTGTTAGTGCCTGCTTGGAACACACGAATGAAGCTAGAAGGATATGTATCTAGTATGAGGAAAATATATTCTTTGAAAAATAATTTTTATTACTTGTTATTGATCATTGCACACAAGCATTCAATTTTATTTCACCTAGTCACCATCTTCCTCTATATCTATGGTTGTATTTCACTGTGTATGTTGGTTTTTATTTATCGTCTTAGGAGTAGAAATGGTGGAGATGCTAGTTTGTTTCCTTGAATTTGGCTTTATGCCTATGTAGTGTGTATACAAATCATTTTTGTGCACACCTTGCATACTCTATTTGATATGATACCTCTTTGAGACTTTCTTTATAACAAATTGGGTGAATTTGTGTATGCTTTCACATGCTTGTATAAGAACTTGAACCATCGGCTTTACAAAGGCTTTTAATTTTACCTGATGTGATTGATTCTTCTGTGCCTTGCATATCTGTATTATTATTTTTGCTTAAAGTTTCTAAGGGCTTTTTGTGCTCTCCTTGCAATCAATATGGTGCAATCTTTTTGCCCTGGTTGCACTCTTACGTTTGCATGAAAATTTCTTCACTACTTTCAACAAATCTATTTTGTGTGTGGTCTGCAATTATCACATTCCATGAATCATTGTCTCGTGCTTCTATACAAATCCTTTGCATTGTATGTGTAACCACACTGCATACTTATTAACCAAAGCTCTTCCTCCCATAGTAACCACTTCATGCTATGTTTAAGGGTTGTGGAAATTATCTCTAACCTACCATTTGCAGTTGTTATGCATGCATGTCTGCCAAGGCACTGTACCTACCTCAATGGACATAATTTCTCCTTTTGTTACATTTTGATGGATGTCCCTTTTTTATTACTGGAAACATGTGGCAGTGCATATTATTATAGTACAAGCTAATTTAATTCAGATTTCTTCTTTAGCATTACCAACAATCTCCTCAAAGGCTTTGCCCTATTTAAATGTTGGATCGGTTCACGTTTCTCTCACAACACTTCCTCTTGAAGATTAATTTTCATTGCATGCTAACTATTATGAGGACACCCTAAACTATGTCATTTAGATGTTGATTAAATGTGTGTTGTTGTGTGGATATGTTTTCTTAGTAGTGTCCATTTTTATATAGATTTACCTTTGGGGCGACTTGTTCATTGAATGTCGTATTCATTAATATATAATATATAATAGTAAGTAAAAACTTCTAACCTAAAAAGAGCCATGATTTTAGTTATCTGCGTTCTTATGGAAATGACACTGTCCAAATTTATCATTTGAATGTCTTTATGATTTATTTACTTTCTGTAGGCTAATGAAATGAATGTTGGATAAAGATATTTATTTTCCTAACGAATCCCTTTTATTTACTTAAAATAAAAATTAAAAAAAATGCAAATCTTAGACTTTGGTTCTAAATCTTCTTACTTTAGAAACTAAATCATTTTAAGTTATTTAAAATCTTATTATTTTTTAAACTTTATAATTTATCTTCTTTATTTAGAGAAGATATGGAAGGAAATTTTGTTTGCTTTAGAAAAATTGTCATAGGATGATTTAAAAAAAAAGTTTATTATCTATTTTAAATTTAATTTTGTTCTTTACTAAATTGAATATAGCTTATAAAGGATGAGTATATTAAATTAAGAAATTAAGGTAGAAATTTATTAAAGATTCTTAGGATTTATAAACTTATCTTGCTATGACTTCTTACTTTCATAATATCCTTAGTTTCATATCTTAGGTTTTGACACAGTAAAATTGATAAGATATCTAATTATGTTTTACTCAGGCTTTGAAGACTTATCTTAGAAGAATATATGATCTTTGGTTAAGCATACTTGGATAGAAAATGTTAATGGTACTTCATGGATTTCTTTGCAATGCACATGATGTTATAGGAAACCTTATACCACTAATTGGATAGGTATATTGAATTCATGTAGTAGGGATTGACAATGTTTTTTTTTATTCGTAATGGAAATTTTCTATATTGAACAGTTTGCAAAAAAGAACAATACCTCAACCCTTTCTTGGTTGGCAGTCTGACAGTATAATATCTACATTCACTGTTTGGATACTACTAACAAAAGGAGACCACGCAGGGTCTGGACTACTATTCCTTTATGGATAAATAGAGCTATACACCTTCTATGACTACCATTGAGAATAAGGCTTCTATTAAACAAAATGAAGCCAAAGTGTTATAGCAGAGATAACAAAACACAGGACCAACTACTTATCATATTCATTCAGCTTCACATTGAAATCTTCCACCCACTGAAGGCCTTCGAAATCATACATGCCCATCATCCTTCTGATAAAGTCGACCGCCACTTGAGCCTACTCCTTCAATACCATGAGATCAAACCCTTTGATGTCTAGAATGAATGGAGATATTTTTATCACTTCACCAGGATCGTTGAGGTGATGCCAATCCCTTGGCCTTGGGATACCAATACCAACACTGGCCACCTGCAGAGTCGCTTCCAATTCCCCCAAATGTTTTAGTTTGAAAATGCCCTTCATTATGAATTTTGCCTCTGCCTTCATAGTGTTCAGCTCCAGCAACATTGCCAAAACGCTCGAGGAAATATCTGTGCCCACAGGGTATCTCTCTTCATTCACCATGAAATTTTTACCCAGAATCATTCTAACTGCCTCCACCATCATTTCATCTGACCTACAAAGCATTCTCTAAGTTCAGAGATCGGTGATTTGGCTGAGGAAGGCCATTTGCCTCTTCCTATTGACCAATTTGATTGGGGTTTCCATTCCCCCACAACAGATGGACTCTGTTGAGAAGATAGCCACAAAGCGAGAAGGCATTTGCCAGTGAACATAGAAAGAAACTGCAAACGAAAATATCCCACCTTCCCTAATAACTGCTTTGCTAGACCTCTCTGCGAAGCTTCTCGAAGGCACTCCTAAAATTGATCACCCTATGATGCCAAAGCTTGGTAATTATAGGAAGAAAATGCATTTTCCTCCCCGCTGCCCATGTCATTTCAAGTCATTGATTTCAATGATTTCTCCCTCTGCCCCCTCTGCCCCGGCCTTGCCACCCATGATGGTATGGCAGGGATTGACAATGGTAGTAAAATGTTTTATTTATTAATTGTTAATTCACTTAAGTCTTTGGATAGGGAAATTTTCCTTCTTAGGAAATAGTTCTCCTTTGATTTGAATATATAAGTAACTCAATTTTGATCTTCTCAAGAAGTTGTAATTTCATTATATCATTAGTTTTATACTAAATTGTTTGTTTATGTTCTTGAAGTTTTGTATAAACCAGGGATTCAAGTTATTAGAACTCAGGTTTCTGTCTCCTTCTAGTGAGGGATAATTTATGATTGAAAACTAAGGAAAATGTCTAGATTAGAATGTCTCGAGATTTTTAACTAGGGTTGGAAATTAGGATTAGAAGTTAGGTTAGAATTGGTCTTTTATCTGCCATACTCACAAGTTCACTTCATGTATTTCTTATATAATTTGAAAGTTGATTTTTCTTAAGTGATAAATTTTATTTTTGATCATCTAAATAGAAAAGTGGATGTAAGTATTCATATAGGTATTGGATTGATAAAATTGTTTATATTCCAAGCTCAGGTGAGAGATGAGACAGAAGTGTTTGAAAAGCATTATTTAATATTTAATGGTTAAGCCCACATGTTTTTCATGTCATGTGAATCTGACTTGAATTTGGAATTAATGATTTATTTTAGAATGACCTTTGATTTCTTCATGTATGGAATTAACTACCTTACTTTGGTCATTAATTGATTTTCAACCTTGCATGCAATCTTGTAAAACTTGTAAATCTTGTAATAGTTTGGAAAAGTGCTATATATTATTTTTATTTTGAACTTGATTATAAGATGATAATTTCATAATAGACTTTATCAATTTATTGCAATCTAAGTAATTATCTGTAGCAATTTATGCATTTAATCCTAGAGAATGGTTAAGATGTTTTAATTTTCGTATTATATCCTATAGGGATTATTTATAAACTTAATGGTTGCATGTACTCTCTAGAAAATATTATGTTATAAACTAGATCCCTTATGAGATATTGTATCTTAGTCGACCCTATGGTTGAAAGAATAGTTGCTTCGAACTACGAAGTCTCTGTGCTATGTGTACGTAGGCAAGGCCATCATGAGTCCCCCGAGACATTAGGTCATCCCTTAGGGCCTTAGGCTAATATATTACTATCTGATATGTTATTGATGGACTTTGTGGAACTAATATCTGCATTTAGTTGTGTAGTTACATGTCTATAGACTGAGCAAGATGATGGAGCTAAGGAAGAACTTTCCACCTTGTGAAAAGATATTCTTATGACTTTCTTTGTGAATGTGAAGAATTGTATAAAAAATGTTGTATCATATATTTATAGTTACATTGAATTTTATAAAATTATTTAAAATTTTTGAAGTTTATAAGTTAATATTTGGAAAATTCTCTCCTGTTTATTATTATATTTCCATTATTTTTGACTAATTTAATATTAATTGTTAATTTCTTGAGTGGGCATTAGACTTTCCCGCTCATAATCGTAAATTCAAACCAAAAGAGCTGATAAAGAGAAACCTCTAGAGAGGTGTAAGCTTGACCAATACTTAAATTAGACCCAACCTAAAATAACGGACCTGGGAGGTACCACCAAGGTCCTTTAGCCTCATTTAGATCTAGGGTAAGTTAAAACAAGGGGCCCATATTACCAATTTACTTTTGTGTCAGGCAATTTTTCACAGGGAGTAACATTTTGAATGTATAATGTAAATAAGGGGACCTAGGAGGTAAACAAGGAGGTAAAAAGACATGTGAACACTTTTTACTCTATAACATTTAGCCCCCACTTTAATGTGTGTATGATCTTATGATTAGTACATGCATTAAAGTACAGTCAAAAAAACATCAAGCACGTTAGACACCAGAGCCAAAAGCACACCCTATGTTTGGAGGACTATCTCTAACCCCCAAGCTCAAGAAAACATAAGAAGACACTTGACAAACATGCAAAACATGAAGAAGACAATGAAGAAGCATGCAATGCAGAGAAGACATGAATGCAGTCACACAATACACAAAGTATACATGATGAGCAGACATGATTAAACAACTACACTATACTAACAAGTAATGGGGGGAGCTCATTGCTACACGCCACCATAAAAAACACACAAAACACATAGCCTGGGGGGAGCTCTTCACTATGTGCCACCACAAAACATGTAAGACACATGGTGTGGGGGAGGTCATTGCTACATGCCTCCACAAAACATGCAAGACACATAGAGAACACATGAAATACATGAGCATCATAAAGTGTGTTGTTGATCCACTATATGTCTTATACAAAACAAGCATGGGCAATAGGGAGGAGCTCATCGCTATGCTTTTCCATCTAAGACACGCCAAACACACTTGATGGTCGAGCTACATTACCAGAACTGCCAAAAACACGCTTAAGGGTGAGTAACTCAAGACCCAACCCCGCCTCCCATGAGAAGATTTTTTCAAAAAGGATGTGCAACCAGTCAAGGGAAGACACAACCCCACCTTTTGCAGAAGGGATTTCAAAAGCATACAACCCCACCTGCATCACATAGATGCCTTATAGTGAAAAGGAAGCATGTACACAGAGTATACAACCCCACTTGCATCGTGGAGATGCCTTACAGTGAAAAGGAAGCATACACAAACACACAAAAATATACAACCCCACCTGCATCACGGAGACACCTTACAGTGAAAAGGTAGTATATAACACATTTTATCACAATATCTAAGCATTTACCACAATATATTCCCCCACCTTAAAGTGGTTGCTCCCGTTTGCTATGTGCTAACAATTGCTGAATTGTTCCCAACAATAACGATAGAAACACATCAATATCATTTGCTAATAATCATTGATCAACAATATGTATATATGAAAGATCACAGAGTTCAAAGCAAACTCTGGTTAGAAAATATAAGCTAAGAAATGAACAAATCATTTCATGAAATTGATACAGAAATAATGCAATATACTACTTCAACAAACTAAGGCTATACTTGCGGGTTTGAAATCGAGTATATCCGCGAGGTTATACTTCAGGTATCTTAGAACTGAGTGTAGCTAAAAAGCATTCCAAAGTGCATAGAAGTAGATTTAGAGTATTGCAAAGGTTTGTTACAACAATTTCACAACATGATACACATCACAACACAAAGTGATTCTACTAGTCAAACGTCAATAACAAATTACCCCCATCTTCATATATGGACCAGGTCCATTTTATTTTCTTGTTTAGGGATGCGTGGTCCTTATCATAAGTGTATATTTGTTGTCATCATCCGTCGACTAGTAGAGCCACAAGTATAACGAAAGAATGAAATCACGAAAAATGAGAGAGGAGACAAAAGTGACTAAGGGTCACAACGTGGGAAGATGCCCCTAAGACACCTTCCACGATGTTATTCCGCCAAGGAACCACACACAACAATTGCAACAAGAGAAGTGTAGAAGAATAGAGAAACAAATAGAAGGAATGTCACAACGGAGGTAGTCTCCTTGTATCCTTGACCTTATAAGAGTATAAAGGGTCATCTAAGGAAACCTAAACATTTAACACCATATGGGGGAACACAACACAACAACATATAATCATTTAAGAGGAGGTCACCCTTGAGAGAAACTCAAAGAAGTGCTACATCAAGTGTGTCTCAATGAGGGAGAAATACTTACCCGTGTCAAATGGGATATTTCTTGGTGAACAATCTATGTTTGTCATCTTAAGATATATCAAATTGAGTGTTGGACTTGTTGATATTGTGTTAATATTAAGAGTAGGATGATGGTAAGCTTTGGTGGGATTCAAAGGATGGTATCTAATACCAACCGAAGATCTATGTGTAACATCTTCTAAGGGTATTTTGATTCCTTGTTTTATTCCACAACCATTGCCTACGTAGTTACAATTTTTGTGAAGGATTTGAAATCCATGACCATAGAGAGATGCCATCTCTTTAGAAGAAGGAGGAGCCTCATAAGTCTCATATTTTGTAGTGTAAGTAAGAGTATTGTCTTTGTTTGCTACTAAAGAAACTTTAGGTTCCTTAGGTATTTCCAAATATTGCTTGGATGAGATCAAGGCAATTTTTGGTGTTTCAAAATTAGTGTTAATTGTTGGCAAGACGGTTGCCATTGCACCAATAAATCGACCTGTTAATGCCTGATACAACTTCCAGAGTTAATGAATCCATGGGAGTCAGTTAAACCTTGTCATGAACCCAAGCACCGTGCTGTACAACACAAGGAGACCAAGGGCACACACCTTGCAACAATTCCCCCCAATGCAAGTGAGGGGTTTGAACCCGTGACCCAAGCTCTGATACCAATTGTTAGCAAGACAGTTGCCGTTGCACTAAAAGATCGACTTGTTAATGCCCGATACAACCACCAGAGTTAATGAATCCACGGGAGGTGATTAAACCTTGCCATGAATCCAAGCACTATGCTGCACAGCACAAGGAGACCAAGGGTGCACACCTTGCAACATTAATAAGTTTATATTCTCCCATAAAGGAAGGAGTAAAATCTAATGAACCCCAATCATCACCAAGAAGTGCATTCGATGGTGATTTGGAATCTTGCACAACATCATTTGCGGTAAGATGTATTGATGAATCATCTTTTAAGTTATTGAGAAGATTGTGATTGATAACTTATTTTTGTGCCTCAACTTGTAAACAAATTTCTGGATCCGGGTCAGCTTCAATGGTTTGAAGTTTATTTGCATAAATAAACTTTATTGATCGATGAAGGGTAGATGGAAATGCGCCCATGGCATGAATCCATGGTCTACCAAGAATGATGTTATATGAAAGTGCACCAGGCATGACATGGATAATGGTAGATAATGTCATAGGTCTAGCCTTTATGGGTAAAGTTATGGTACCTAGTGATTGTCTACCAACATTATCAAAGCCACATATGTTAAGTTTATCCAGTTTGATTAAAGATGTGTCAACCTTGATGTTGTGTAGCACATCAATGCTACGAGCATTAAGAGCCAATCCATTGCCAATCATAGTACTTTTTATCAACTTTTTATTTATTATGACAGAGTTTACAAGAGGATCATATTGGTTTTGAAATTCAATTGATGGTAATTCATGTTGTTGAAACAGAATATCTATTTTTGTCGCATGCATACAATCTAATAGAGCTGCTACATCATTTGGCTTAACAACGAGTTGTACAATCACCTTTTGTAAAGCTTCTTGGAGTATCCCATCGTATGTAGGTGATGTTTGTATGAGTTCCTAGAAAGAGATCTTAGCGGGAGTAGCATGAAGTTGCTCAACAAGATCATAATCTCAACCAACATTATGAGTAAGACAAGGTGCTTAAGGTAGGATTGGTTGAGAAGATGGAAGAGGAGTAGACACATGTGGTGCTTTCTTACTTTGCTTGTTGTTACGGGTGTTATATGTGTGAGAAATCGTGTGATACTGCGACACCTATTGAACACCTTGATTTCCTTGAGTAATTTGCTTTGCATAATTAAGAATATAACCCAAGGGTCGAGGTGGTGTTGGAGCACCTTGAACCGTAATCACCGGTTTGAAGTGAGGTTGCACAATGATTTTAGGAATATTAGTACACTTATCCACTATCCCCTTAGTGGGTTGAATAAGTCTATTAATGTTGATTGAATTAACATTGTTTTTACTTTGATTAAGCTCAACATCCATCCCCAAAGGATTTAATGTGAGAGACCTTTCTTCATCCACCAATGCTTTGTCTTTTGAAGGGAGAGCATTGGAACGAAGGGAAGGTAAAGTGTTGTTAAGAGAATTGTTGATGATTGTATCTTTAGTGATGTCCAAGGGGTTTAAACATGAAACCAAAGGAGGACTATCCATGGTCATCACATCCTTAGTGATGTCCAATGTGCTTGAACATTCAACCAAAGGTGGAAGATCCATAGGATGAGCCATAGAGACCTCATGCGTTATGGTATGGATAGAAGGTTTAAGATTATGAGATGAATGCCTACTATCTACCCATGGAGGATCCCATGTGGGAAAATGCTCCTCATTCACTAATGCTTCAACTTTTGAAAGGAGGGCATTGGAATGAAGGGAGGGTAAGGTGATATTAAGGAATGTATCAATGATTTCATCTTCTTGCGCCAAAATATCCTCACAAGTGGGAACAAATTTGGGAGAGGGATCCAAATCATAGGGTGAAATAGACAAAGCTAGGTCACCATCACATGTATTAGAGACTAGATCTATGGAAATAGAATAAGAGCCATCACAGTCATCTTTCTCATGACTATTCATGGGGATGAATTCGGTTAGATCTTCTAATAGTGAAGGAAGCATACCCACGAGGGTTATGAAGCTATCAAAATTAGCTATGCACCCAAGGATTTTGTATAAAGAGCCTTTAAAGACATCAATATCATACATGGATGCTATATGGTCTAAAACATAAGTATGCATATTAATGAATTTGAAAAAACTTTCAAAATCTTTGATAGATGTATGTAAAGATACCAAAGAGAAACAACTATAAGAAGCCATAATACACTTTTTCCAAAATTATGCAAAATTTTCAAGTGAATAATGAGAAATATGCAAGAAATTAATGTAAGATCTAATTTGAACAAGCAGCAAGATGCAAATGCTCGAAGCTACGGGTTCACCAAAATGTTAGGTATGAAAAAGGTGAATGACAACAACTAGCATGCAAACTAGATCAAAACCCTTTCCATATAACATTCAAGGACAAGGCTGAGTCAAATCACTACCAAATGAAGGTGGACTCAACTGCTAACCTTGTTCTCAGGTATGCTATAGATGGATCATATTTAATTTAATCTTTTCCTCAAACCCTAGGTTAACAATGCACAGAACCTTAGTTCTAAAATGATATGCTTATAATAGAGAAAGTACAATAGCAACATAGAAACTAATTGCACATGGATAATCAGGGAGATGATACTACTTGTCTCTAGAAAGTAGGGATGTTGAAGGACCAAGGTGGTACCACCCAAGTCTTGACTGGAAGAATCTACCTGAATTATAAACCAGAAAGTTGTTGTAAGTGTTGTCTTGATGCTAGATCTAAACCTTGAAAATGACATGGGCAGTACCGCCCAAGTCCTTGGTGATGGAATATTCTAAAACTGTCTAGATCCTGAAACCCTGTTTTGTACCCTGCCTTCCTATAGCTTTGTATTTTCCAGATCTTGCTCTTGTAACCTGCACACAAGAAGATAACAAGGGGTTTGGGGGTTATGGTGTTTAGGGATTTGCCTCTGTCAAATTATGGGATAGCATTCAAGCTTCCCAACATCGTTGATTGATAAAGAGTGCATGCCCTTGTGGAGGCAGAGGCTGAAAACAATGATAATATGATGATTCAAATGATGATAAACAAACAATGATATCACCTATGTGATGAACCCTTAGAATGATGAAGATCCTTCAACTCCTAAAGAAGAATAGATGATAGCTCCATGCTTGCAACAACACATGAATCTACTCTAGAATCACAATGAATGCTCTTTCTTTCTTTTCTTCAAGATCTCAAGTTATTCCTTTTTAAACCTAGTTGATAATGAACTCAAAAACACACTTATATATGCTTTCCTCCTCACAATTGTAAATTCAAACCAAAAGAGACAACAAGGAGAAACCTCTAGAGAGGTGTAATGCCGACCAATACTTAAATTTTACCCAACCTAAAATGAGGGAGGTCTAGGCAGTACCACCCAGATCCTTTAGCCTCATTTAGGTCTAGGGAACGAGGGGCCCATATTCCCATTTTACTTTGTTGTTGGGCAATTTTTTATCGGGAGTAACATTTTGAATGTATAATGCAAATAAGGGGACCTTGGAGCCAAACAAGGAGGTAAAAAGACATGTGGACACTTTTTACTCCATAACACCATGGATATCTCATATCATAGCTTAGTGGGAGCTTTGGTAGTGATATGAATTCTTCACCTAGTGATGGATTATTTTCTACAATAGTTGGGTGTCATGGACAAACTCTTGGATTATGATTCTTATGTAGTATGAGTGCTTTGACATCCTAAGTTCTATTGTTAGGAAGTGATTATCTTCATGTGGTTGGAGATGTTGATCCTTGGTTTAGAGCTATTGGTATTGTGTCTTGGTCTACTTTGGATACTAGTTTGAGTGTTGGCATGATACATGTTCTCTTGAGTCCAGGATGTGTGCATTGATGCATGTGAACTCTTAGGAGGAGATGTTAGATCATGATGTTATGATGTGTTCCTAGATTATGTAGACATGCAGTGGGAGCTTTGACAATAGTCTTGTTGGCTCTCTTGGTATTGGGTACATTGGTCATTTGCTTGGGAGCTTCATGATAGTGTGTTTTTACATTTGGAGCTTAGCATGGATTGATTGGTTCGAGGTGCTCATGGACACTTGGGTGAGGTCAGAGTTCTCTTGGGATTATAGACATTTGTTGAGATTGTTAGTCATTGGAGGTTTCTAGAGGAAGACCGAGGAGTCTTTCACTTTGATATGGATGTGAGTTCATGGACCTTAGAGGAGATTGTTCTTGGAGTGAGTCATTATGGTTTGGTACATCCTGGAGGAGCATTCTCATGCTCCACTCTTAGTCTACTTGGTGGATTATCATTTAAGAGGCATTGCCCTTCTTTTAGATGAATTTTGGTTTAATCTTTATCTTCTCATGGTTATGGATCATAAGCTTTGGTTATTGGTTTTGGAGGGTTCATTTGAGGGATGTTAGATGTAAAGTACCAAATTTTAGAAACACATACATAACCAAAATATAAGTTAAAGTAAAAGTAAAAGTAAATTAACTACAATTACACTATCAAGTAAAAAAAGATAGATTTACTATTTATTGTCAAATACAAGATTTCGTTCATTGATGTGATATATAATCAGGCTACAATTAATCTTACTAAAGTATAGTTACAGAGCTCCATGAAGTAATAAATATATATACATGTTTCAATAATGGCTTTTTCGCCTTACAATTCATTTTGGGTTCAATGATGGAATACAATTGTCAGCATGAACAAGTAGAATCCATTACAAATCAATCCTTGACCGCCATCGATCATCTAGTCATTTTCTATGTCAAAGGACAAGAACATAGTTCAGGCACTTTTTCGCCCAACCACGAAGCTTACGCTTCCCTAGTATTCTTTAGACTTGAAGAATGCCCAACCCTACTCGAAGGGCCTAGCAACTTGTAACCAAGCGGCAGGATGGAATCTGGTGCATGCCTATTAACCTACATGCATCCCTAACTTGAATGCAACATCACATTAATAAGTTATGACAAAAAAAATCTAGGCATACAATCCATTTGTTTCAATGGTACACTCATCTATTTCAATGTCAAATATTAACTTTGGCCAAAGTATGAAACCAATTAACGGTGTGTAGACCTTGAAAAGAAGACCTACTTCTCTATTTTTCCCCATATTCGGCACCCGTCTCGGAAGGTAACTTTCCCCAAATGAACAAAAACATAGAAAACAAAACAACCATTCTCTTTTCAAAACACATTTTACAGTAAAATAATAACTCATTTCATGTGTGTAATAATACAAGAATAGATAATTTATTTTTGTTATGAATCCAGTAGCTATTTGTTTTCACATGTAGTCAATTTTCTTAGCATGTAACATAGTGTGATTTATACAATTATATCTATTTTAGTTCATGAATTTGATTTGTTTCTTCGTTGTTGCAGGGTAAAACATAGAGTTTTTCAATCATAAAGTTTTTTAAAAAAGGGTATTTTAACATGTATGCTATCAAATGGAGGGTATATATATATCTATATATTAATAAATATCGAACTATAACTATATAATATACTCATATGTATATTCGAATATATGAAATAATAAATCCACTTTAAAGTTAACATGCAACATTTATAAATAATATATATGTTTGCAAAATAACTACCTAATCATATATATATATAGAAATCTGAGAATAATAAAAAAACAACTAACATGATAAAGGGAATAGGAGCAAAGCGATTAATAAATGAAGATGACAGACAGGTTGCTGTAATTAGTCATGGGGCTGATACAAGTTAACATATAGAGGTGTTTTAAAAGTGAGACCGATTATATGCAATATATGAGGCTGATTAAAGGAAATTGTAG
This sequence comes from Cunninghamia lanceolata, assembly GCA_027924645.1. Taxonomy (NCBI): domain Eukaryota; kingdom Viridiplantae; phylum Streptophyta; class Pinopsida; order Cupressales; family Cupressaceae; genus Cunninghamia; species Cunninghamia lanceolata. Next base: position 1,263,533 of record BSBN01000185.1, on the reverse strand, counting down.
ACCATATTAAAGATAAAGAGGCTGATTATAACGATATAAGAGGCCGATTTTATGGAATTACAAACCAAATTAAAGGTAAAGAGGCCGATAGCTAAATAGTGGATAATAATGCAGAATAAAAACCATAAAAAAACTGCTAGAAAAAAATCCTGGAGTAGATGATTTGGTAGAGAAAGGTCGCTCAAAAGGGAAAGCTGAGACATAAACATTGCAAGCTGACAACCAATGCACATAGGCCGATCCATACATAACTCAGGTGTCTAAAGCAATAGGAGGGTCACAATAGAACATAAAAGGCATTACAAAATAATTAAAAGGCCATCATAATGGTTTGAAAGGCCAATTGAGTTACATGACACAAACATATCAACACATTATAAGATTAGGTAGATTTAAAAGGACAAAGACAAACCAATTTTTAGAAAATGTAGGCTGCATAATGAAAGTTGTAATTATATAACTAGCAAGTCGATACTAAGCAAGAGAGGAGAATGTAACAACAGTTTACATAAGAATTAAGGCTGAAAGAATCAAAGAACGGGTCGACATCTAAGATATGAGGTAGATTCATAATGTAAAGGGAGACCGAATCAAATGAAAAGAACACAACAACTTGGCAGTTTGATACAAGAGTTTAAAGATTTTTGTACCTGATTCCATTGAGTCTCTATTCCCTTCCTTTGCTATCCTCTGTTGTGTTCAAAACTGGTGAATATTATCCTCCTTCTGTCCCCAAAGTCCTCTCTTCCTGCTCTGTATGAAGTGTATTCCCTGACTCTCTTTTTCTCTTTTATCTCCTCTCAAACCCTATTTTTTCCCTCCCTTTTTGGGCGACCATCTTCATGCAATTTTCTATCTTTTGTTTTAAACTTCAGATTTTTGATACCTAGCATGCTACACATGCTTCTAATTTTAATATCTTCAAATTATAATCTAAAACAAAATTCCACGCATGCTTTTTTATTAAAACAAAAACTATATATATATATATATATATATATATATATATATATATATATATATATATATATATATATATATATATATATATATATATATATATATAGAGAGAGAGAGAGAGAGAGAGAGAGAGAGAGAGAGAGAGAGAGAGAGAGAGAGAGAGAGAGAGAGAGAGAGAGAGATTTTAAAATAATGTTTTTTTTTATAATTTGCAATAAAATTTATTTATATAAGAATATATGTACAAAGATAGACACATTATAATTTCACAAATAATATATTTATATATATGTACTACAATTATAAGAATTTTTAATTTTGCAATAATATGTAATACTATTTATTTATATATATAAACAAAGACAAGCTTATTTAATTTAATGGTTTAGGCATTGAAAATCATGCATAGAACATTGCAAGAAAACAACAGTCACATATGTATGCATACCATGAAGAACGTTAGACAAATAGTCATTCAAGCAAGAAATGTGATTCTACATGGGTGTGTGATAGGGCACTAGACAAAACCCATCCGATTGTTGACAGACGACTAGGTCCCCTCTACCTAAAACATGTTCTTGCCTTTGACAAAACCTGCAATCAATCCCACTTTTTTTCCATGGTCAATAGGTTAGTTCCATAAAAAAAATATAGCCGAAGTCACATGTAAAGTAACTAAATCATAAGCTCATCAGTGCATCATCTTCATATTGATTTAAATTCAAATATAATTAAATGGAGTCCAATAGATTTCAATCCATTTTAACAAATAAAATCAATCCCAAAAGTCCGAGACATGACATGAGAATGGTTATCTCCTTGTGCATATGGGTTGATTTATTATGTCATTTATGAGGATTTTAGAGATGTTGACTGGGCTTATTCCTAGTTTTAGGAATGGTATTTGAGTTGATCTTCCTTGGTTAGAAAGGCTTACATCCATGTTGGTTATGTTACATATGTGTTTCATTTGATCTATGAGATTGAATGGTTGGGTGTTATTAAGGATTTTCAATTGGGGTTGTAAAGGAGATCATACTTGACACAACTTATCACTTTGAGGTGTTGTAGAAGGACATGATATGATTTACATGTTTTCTCTCTTTGTTCTATGGCTAGTTCCTGAAGGTTCGTGTTCATATGGTTTGACTTGAGAGAGTTATGGTGACATGTTGTAAGGGAGTATGCATCATTTTGTGTTGCATGTGTGGATCATATTGTGATTTTTCTTGGTATTACATTGTTTGATCATTAGCCACACCTTGGTTTGAGTGTTGATTGGTAGACTTGATATGCCTTCTATTTTTAGATTTGACATTACCCATGTAGTGGGAACTCCTAGATATGTATGTTCTTCATTGACAGGTTTTATATAGGGAGCTTTGTGATTGTGATTTATGGGTTAGACATGTTGGCCTGAGTTTACTGATGTTGTTTAATTCATAGGAGGTATGGATGGTTGGATGTATTAGCATATGATGTGGGTGTTATTTCCAATCATGTGGGTTTTTACCTTTGACAAGATCTTGTATCCTTTGTTATCACTTGAATTTGATGCTTGTGTTCTTTGGATTAGTGCATATTCACCTTGGCATGTTCCTTTTCTTTCATAGGTGGCATGTTGGGCGATAAGATGATTTCTTGCTTGAGATTGTGGTCACCTTGGTTTTATTGCAAACATCTTGATGGAGCACGAGAGCATGCTCAAGATTCATGTGGTTTCATGTATGGATATGATGATGTATTTCATTGATTGACCCTTATGCAATGTATACAACAAATAGGAGAATGTTAAGAAAAAGGTGTGTTGTACACCTTGCACAAGTAATTAAATATTTAATTATGTAAATAAATATTTATTTGTGGTGCATCCTAGGGGATGTGTTTAGCCACATTAAATATTTATTTGGGGCCACTTGTAAAGTTGTATGTAACATGGGTTAGTTATTTTATGTGTAGGAGACATATAATTAAATAATATTTGGACATAAAGTGAAAAATTAGTAACAATAATTAAATGAGGGGGTCAATGGTTTTGTGTACTCATGGTTTTGAGGCACATGGTTTTCCCAATACCACAAGTTGTATTTGTGTGAGCTTGAGTCTATAAAAGCAAGCACATGGTTAGTGGTTTGGGTTGGTTGGCTGAGTGGGTTGTCATTGTATTGAATTTCTCTTGTGAGTTCATATGTGAAGGATGACATGGGATGTGTGGTTACACGCTTGGACACATGGAGGATGCATTGGAGGAGGTTGATGTTTCATAAGTATTCATGTGACTCTATAAGTGCATTGTAATGTTTTATTGTTGAATAATACATAGAGTATGGATGCTTTTGGAGGCTAGGTTTTTTTCCCTTTTGAGGGTTTTACTAGGATATATCTTGTGTTATTATGGTAATTTTGTAATCTTGTATTCATCATTATCCCTCATAGGGTTATGTAGGAATTGGTTTGATCAAGTTGGTAATTTCCTAACACTTAGTGGCTGCATTCACATCCCCTCGATACTTGGCCTCAAATGAAGATAGAGCAATAAAAGAATGCTTCTTACTTGACCAATAAATAATACCTAAAACAAGTGAGAAGCTATTACTTGAAGTAGACTTGCGATCTTGAGAATCTCGTACCCAATCTAAATTTGTGTATCCCACCAAGTTGATATCAATGCCCACTACATAGTGAATCCCAAAATTGTTAGTACCCTGAATATAGTGGAGAATCCACTTAGCTTCCTTCTAATGTAGATCATGGGGCTCCTACATAAACTAAGAGACCATTCCCACAACATATGAAATATTGAGCCTTGTGTGAGTCAAATCAATGAGACTCCCAACAAGCTAATGGTATAAGATGCCATCAATGAACGGTGAAGAGCACTGAGGCTCAAGTTTGACACCAAAGAAAAGAAAGTCAAAAAAGGCTTGTAACCAGCCATGTGAAATAATGAGAGAAAATATAGAGCATACTTGGACTATGTGATGGTGATCTTGGAAGCAAATCAAGATATTTCAATCCTAAGAAAGTAATGCAACAAGCACAAGTTAGTCATCAAAAACTTGTCATAAAGTGTGGTTCTCACTGCTGCAATGGTGGATGAGGAATTCCCCATGATCAATAGGTCATCAACAAACAGAACTAGAAAGAGGAGTGAATCATCCCACTGCAAAATATAAACATTCAAATATGAAAGACAACGAGAGAACCTATCTTGGTATACCAAGTGTGAGGGGCCTATTTCAAACCATAAATAGATTTCCAAAGTTTGAAAACTAAAGAAGATTCCTAGACAAAACCCTATGGATGCTCCATGTATATCTCCTCCTCAAGGTCTGCATGAAGAAAATTACTATTTACATCCATTTGGTGAACCTCCCATCAATGTGTTGCAATGATAGAAAGTGTGAGTCTAATGGAATTCATTTTTGCTATAGGTGTAAAGGTCTCAGAGTAATCAATAGTAGGAACCTGGGAAAAACCCTTTGCAACTAACCATGCCTTATGCTTATCCACTAATCCACATGCTAAAAATTTTGTTTGATAGATCCACTTGCATTGAACAATTTTCCTTCCCTTGGGAAGGGGGACAAGATCCCAAGTGTGGTTCCTAATCAAGGAACTATATGTTGTGTGGTTACACAACATGCCCCATTTTGACTTGGCAAAACAGGGACCCAACTTTTGTTTGGCTCTGCTTGTGTGTTCTACTTGCTGGCGGTCTAGTAAAAGTAAGTCAATATAGGTGATCCTGCATAATGGGAGTTGGGTAAGTCATCATCATGAGGTTAGTTTGTCAAATTTCTTATTTCATTACATTAACCCCATATTTGGAAAGAGCATTAAATTTCATGAAGATTCGCCTTTTACATCACCCTGATATTCCTTAGGATGTGAAAGTTATGAATGGTCAAAATCTTGGTCAAACTTGATATCCATAAGTGTTGGGTAGGTCATCATCATATTTCTCAATATCAGTTATCTTTCGAAAGATCACCCTAATCCAATTTATCACCTGATAAATTATCTGTTCGCGGCATGCGGACATCATTTTTAGGTGGTGATGATACTTACCCGTCAAACAACAACATATATTCCGTGAAGATGATATTTCGAAACATCACCCGATATTTTGAATATCACCTTATCTTTCAAATATCATCTGGTCACAAAATATCACCTTAAAGCCATTATCCTGATGACATCATCTGATCCCGATAACAAAGAAAACCAACATGATGATGACGTCATCATCATTTTACCTTGCGGAGGTATATTTCCAAACATGATCCTTTCACAAAACATGACGATGATGTCATAGTACTTCGACAATAGACTAAACCAATATCATGGTGATGTCATCTTGATATTTTGAGAAAGGTCACTTAAAGAATGCATAAGGTCATCATCCTTTTCAAAATATCACCTGATATTTTGAACATCGCTCGATCTTTTATAGCGTGCCCTGATGGTCCAAAAGTAACCCGATATACTGACATATGTTTTCTGCTAGGATGCAGATGGTCATGTTACGAGGCTAGTCATTTTTTTTGAATATCACTCGACATTCAAAATATCACCCGATATTTCAAAAGATCATCCTCCTCTCCTTGCCGCGCGACATTGAATGCTCATTAATGCAGTAGGTGCTTCCCGCCGATGAGTTCGCGCGATGATCACACCTGGCAACATCTAGAGGTTTCCGTGCAGAGACTTAATGATTAGGAGTGATTCAATTAGATTGTGCCCTAAATGACCAGATTAATGAGTTTAAAGTGAATTCTCAACGTCATTATGCACTTAACTTGCGATAAAAATCAGTTTTTACACAGAGCCGAGCTTCCAAACCTTCCTACGAGCCACCTACAGACGTATACAGCTTGAATCAGAACGGAGAGCGTGATTATCATCAGTATAAAGATTATTTCTATATAATCATCACTGTAATTCAAAGGGATAAGCACACCAGGTAAGTAATTGAAACCCTCCTGTTGTTATTCTATGCATACCCAGGTAACATGATGTTCATTGATTTGGAGCTCTGATTTTGTTATATCATGATGAGATAAGTGTTTGATAAACATATACCTGATGCCATAAAGATGTAATATATATGCATGTACGTGATGAAGTATAAATCTTGAGACCAGTTCTCGTCATTGCAGGAAATCATGGCAGAAAAAAGATTGATGAAGTCCGAGGCAGAATTTGTTAAGCCAGTGTTTGCACAGCCTGAGGGTGTGTAATTCAAGTACGGAATTATAGGAGACACTCATCAAGGCAATACATATTTGGTTGCATGGGTAGACAAGATGCACATTAATAATGAGGACGTTCTGCTTGAATCCATTTTTGTGTCCGAGATGTGGAATGCAGCTGGTTTTCCATATTCCATGGAGGCTCTTGAGCTGGTTATTGAGTGTGCCAGAAATTATAATCCCCAAACAAGGAGGGTAGAGAAACATGGTAGAATATATGCAGACTTCTCTATCAAGGGCCTTTCCACCTTGTTCAGTTTGCCACTGGGTAAGAATGTTGTTAGTGTTGACCTGAAGAAGCTAGAAACAGAATATGAAGCTAATAAGAAGGTTGCTAGGAAGAGAATGTACGGATGGAGAGCCAAAAATAGTTCTTATACAGCTGCAACCAAGTTGCCTGTTTATTTGTATAAATTTGACTTTGATGACGAATATCAGTTCATGATTGCCCTACTCAGCTGGGCAACAGGCCAGCCAACAGCTGGAAGTTTCAAGGATTGGATGTATGGAGTCATCTTGATGTGCCTATACACTGATAACAGGCCATTATGGGCCAAAATAATAAGTGATGCTTTGAGTGAGCAATTGAAAAACCTAGGAGGTACAGAATGTGCATTCTATATGACCTCATACATTGTTTATGCATGTGCCTATAAGGGTACATTTAATGGATTGACTACAGTGGGGAGGATTGGTGGCACTATCAATGATGCACACATCTGGGACCATTATCCCCAGCTGCAAAGAGTAAACTACCTCTAGGATTATAAATTGGTAAATGATGCATTCTCTATACATCTAGTAAGGACCATGGAGGAGGACATAACTAAGAGACTGAGCATGGAAGCTCAGGTGGTGATATACAGGCATGGAGCCTGGTTCATCCAGTTTGCAACTTTCTCATACATTAGGATTGAGGGGTTTCAAGACCACCCCCTCATGCTCCCAAGATATCCAACTGATACTGTAGTATTAATGGAGTTCATGAGGCAGGTTGTAACAATACTGGATGCTTATAAAGCTAATAACAAGCTTCCCCCAGTATTGTTTCCAGTAACAATGGGCTGGTATATGTGCCCAGACAGTGAAAATATTAAGAAAGCCATAGCTGGCTTAACAATGATGAAGTTACAGCCATTTCCATTGATAAGATCATATGATCCTTATGGAAGGATGCATAAGATCATGGGACAGCCCATTCACCAAAGACATCTTAAAGATTTTTGGGCAGATTGTGAAGACGAGGCTGAAGCCCGAAAAAGAAGGTATCAAAGGTTAACACTTAATCAAATCAGAACCTTTGGTTGCATTTCCATCCCAGCACAAATGAAGAAAGATGATGGAATGATAATGGACGATGAATATGAAGAGAAGAAAATATATAACGATACCATATCAACGCCGGATCTTACCATGCAAGAGGATATCTCCTTGGATCCATTCACGAGCAAGATATTAGTGCTGACCCAAGCTTGGGTGGATGAGCAGGTAAATGTACTGAAGAAAAAGGGTGTGGCCCTCATAATGGATAACAAAAAGAAGGGGCAAGAACTCTCTGGTGATGAGTATGATGATTTCTTGAATGAGAAGAGGAAATCCAAAGGAGATAGGTTGCCACCTCAGCAGAAATAGAGCAAAAGACCTAGAGGTAAGAAGACTGAAGAAGAACCCAAAGGGGTCATTATTGAGAGAATAATATCCTCAGCTAAGGAAGCGGCAGCGTCAAAGGAAGCATCAGCTTCAGGCCAGGTTTCAGCATCATCTATGCCTCCGTTGGATAAACAAAAGTCTAAGAGAATCCAAAGGGTAGATGTAACGGCTACTGAGACCTATGAGGAAGGTCAAGCTTCACAAAAACAAATGGAAGAGGATATCCCTCTGGGAGAGGAGCCTGAGGAAGAGGAAGGCCCTATATCATTCAAGAGAAAAAGAAGGGCACCTTAGGTGATGACACCCACACCGAAGAAAATAAGAACATCCATGAGAGGTGAAATAAAGCAAAGCCCCATTATGCTAAGAGGGGCAGGCAGTGAAGTTTTTAGGAAGGAATTACAACACAATGTACCACTTCCTACCATTGTGAAATTTAAAACTGAGCAAGCTGAAGAACAATTCAAGGAAACTTCTGGAACAATTCCAGGTGATCTTGTCTCGTTAGAAGAAACAATGGATTTATCCGATGATGATGTGGTTAAGGATGTAACTGCTCAACAGATGGAGACACTTTCTGCAATCACCCACATCACTCCCTTTGGGACCCCATCAGTACAGAAAACTGTAGAGAGGCAAGTTGAGCAAGAAAAGGAAAAGAGCCCCGAGAAAATTGCATAGCAGATAGGGCTAGATGAATTAGTTGAGCAGGTTACTAGCTCTAAGGTGGTGGACCTCTCATATAGAGAAGATGCGAGTCCTCAGCATAAGGCCAATACACCTGATGATGCAAGTAAAACTGAAGAAATAAAGTTGATCGAAGTGGAAATGTACACTCCAGATATGGGTCAATCATAACAAGATACGGCCGATGAACCCGAGATAGTAGAGGTTCAAGAAGAGGGTGAAGATGAAAAGGTCATATCAAGTGAGGATGTCCTTCAAACTCAAGAGACCTCAAGAGATAAAGAAAAGTCTAGTCATGATGATCTAAAAACTCAAGAGGAGGTATGTACTTCAGGTACATAGAAGGATATGACGCAAGATCATACGGAAACACCTAAGGTAGATGAAATAATATCCACTGATGCAAGTAGGCCTCAAGATGAGGAAATTAATAAAGTGGATGAAGTTAGAATGGAGGAAGCAAAAGATCAGGGTCATGATATTCATGATGATCAGCAGGATCACCCTCCAGAAGAAGAAGCTCCTTGTTAGGAGGATGTACCAAAAGATCACTCTCATGAGGAACATCATGAGGAAGAAAAAGGGAAATCACCTTCTCTGTCAAAAGTAGATGCACTTACAGGAGAGCAAAGTGATCATGATGATGATGAAGGAAACCAGGGTGCAAAGGATCAAATTCCTCAGTGGTCGGAGAAGGAAATTGGCACTGAAACAGGTATGGAAATTCAAGAATTGGATATATCTACATTATTTTTAGAAACATTAATAAAGCCAAAGAGGAAGGCCAGGTTGACTTTGGCCATTAGAAGGGATCCTACAACAGGCAGGAGGACGGCGCAGGTTGCACTCCCTACTATCGATAAGGAGAAAGGTAAAATCACTCTGGATGAATTCCAGATCAGCACAGTAGATTTAGGGTTTGCTAATGAAGACCAAGAGGGTCAAGAAGGAAAGGACATAATTGATTCATTAACCCATAGAGTCAAAAGAGAGAAGGAGAAAAATAAGCAACACAAAGAGCACATTGCTTAGTTGCATACATACATAAAAGGGTTAATTAACCTTGAAGATACTTCAACCGATCAAGCAGTCCCATTGACTGCTATTTCACAAGAGGAGGTAAATAAGTTGGATCTCATGAAGCATGAGTCATCCATATTGAGAAAGTGGATGTCCTCCACATTTGGTACAGTAGAGGAAATAGTAAAGGCCTCTTTGAAAAGGTGGAATTCCCTTAGTATCTCCAGGAAGAAGGTAGATAAATTGCAGATGGAGACTGGGAAAAGGTCTTTCCAATTAGAGAAGACACTGGCTGCCCTGGATGAAATAAAGAAGATCAATCCCCAGATACTTATAAGAAATCAAGTGCTGAATAATGACAATGCATTGTTGATAGATATATGGTTTAAAGACATCCAATTTGAATGTGATGTACTTAAAAGATGCAACAATAAGCTGAGAGATATTAGCATGAAACTGCATGATATGATGTCTTTTGAGGCAGAAATTCTGGAAGCACTGGAGGGGAAGACAGAAGGGAAGATAGAAAATCAGGACGAGGAGTTTGCAATCAAAGCTCTACATGATAACTTCCAATCAGTTGCAGATGATCCACTAAACCACTTGACAGAAGAAGTCATGGATATAATGATGAGGATCAAGGTCAAAATGGAAAATTATAATGAAACATTAAATAGTAGAGGGAATAAACTGGATAATCTCTGAAGTAAATACCAAGCACATAAACATGCCATTATCAAAGCAAGAACTCAAGATGGTGGAGAAATAGATAGAATAATGCAGTTGTATGAAAACGTCAGGGTAATTATGCAGGCTCATATACAAGGTCATAGTCATCATGATAATGAAGATACAACAAGTGATACACCTGATGATGAAGAGCATGAATCTGACGGGTAGATAAAGATGCAGCATAAAGAAAATATCATCATTTGACACTTAAAGAAAATAAGTGTTTCAGATGGTTGCCAGCTGGCAACCTATGCCACGTGATAATGTTGACTAAGTCAAGGAAGGATATTCACCATAGATATTCATAGATGAATTTTGATCGTAGATCATTTTTGTAACGACTTCTTCATCTTGTTCTATAAAAGGTAAAGGAATGCCTCATTGTCATTCATTCGAAACTTAATTGAAATTTGTTTGCTGAAGTATTCAGGACTCATTTCAAAGCTATTGTATATGTACATGTCTTTTGCCTACTTAATGAAAGAGAAGAGCCTTTTGATTACAAATCTTCGTAAATCTTGAGTAATCTGCGTCTAAATTCTGGATATGTGCCTTGATTTGTTGCGTCCCTTGGAGCGCTCATCATTTTGCATGTATTGTTTCCATTCATCATCCTTTGAAGTTTGCATCAACTGTATCTAGCTGTGGAATATCCTGGTGAACATATGGTTTGATTTCTTCTCCTAATGACAGTATCAAGTGTGTATGTGGATCAATAACTGAAGGTTCAACATTATTTGAAGTAGTTATTTTAATTCTTTCAATTTCAGTACAATTCACCATCATAATTGCAAATAATTGACAATCTGAAGCAAAATACATGAAATATGCAGATATCTCGTAGACAATTGTAAATCTATAGCATATTTGAGTTAAATCATGTCAAAATGATACATATGATGCAAAGATTTAAAGATAGACACACTATTTGAGGTATATCTTGTGCGAAATAACTATCTGTGCAGCATCATTACAGGAAACATTATCTTATAGATGAGATCTACGTAAGGCCCCAAAATGGAAACAGCAACACACATCAACCTCTGAGTAACGTCAGAAGATTAAGACCTAATCACCGGAGACTTGGGATCAAGAATTCTCTGAATTCATTGTATCTTTCAAGATGAATAAAGGTTAATGTGTACTTTTATTCTATGTTTGTTTATGATTAACATCATGATCAACACTATACTCCTCTTGCATAGATATATCTCACTTAGGAATACCTAAAACCTCTCGAAAAGACTATGGATTAGAGATAATATTAATGAATACATGTGGAGAATGTTAGAACTATGAATGAGTCTACCTAGTGTTTGATGGATCCCAAATCTGATGGCCTTCATCTTGTAGTGTCTGTTAAGCCAAAAGTGGACCAATGGTTAGAGAGTTAGAAGGAGAATCATCAACCTCTAAATGATGATTGGAAAAGGAAGGAAATGAGTCCTCATCATTTCTCTTAGCATTTGAAGTGGAGCAAGAATACTTCTCATCATCAATAATCTACCTAGGTGGATTTGAATCCTCATAAGATATGTCATTTAGCCCAAGTGACTCCAATGTCAATGTAGGAAGATGAGAAGTGTCAAGAGTGGAAATCGAAGAGTCCTCAAAATGAACACTCCTCTCAATGAAAAACTCATGTGTAGTAGGGTGGAGTAACTACTAATCCTTAACACCATTTGGATAACCTACAAATATGTAAGTCCTTCTCTATGGATCCATGACCTTATGTTTCTATGCAGGAATGTGGGCCCATACAAGGGAACCAAAATGTTGAGGGTGGACTCCCACCCAAAACACACACAACAACAAGTTATAGATTGAAGGCATGAGTTTTCCACAGTCCATGATAGTAAATAAGATTGCTTCTGGATTCAACTGTGTATATTTTTGTATTAACATTTCGGATCATGCTCAATGATCCATCATTAGAATTAGGATAGTTGAAAAATTGGATAGAAGACAAGGACTTTATAAAGGAGTGAGAGGTAGGAAGGCGTGAAGAGCGAGGGGCTGGAGGTGAGGAGAGAGAAATGAAGAAAGGAAAAGAAAAAAAAGATAAAAACAGGGTATTGGGGCATCATATGAACAATCAAACCAATACAAATAGACAAGAACAAAATCTCAAGAAAGATTAGTTAAGCAAACTACAAACTGTTTCATAATTTCTTCATTAAACTTGCCTATAAAAGGTTAGAAATCTGAAATACAATCATTAGGGTCATATCCCCTCTTATTACAACAATATAGGTTGTCTTAAAATATAACTATCTGACCTACAAAGCCTTTTGGAGCTATCTTATGATATCTACCTGACCTCCTTATTCACATGAATAGGACTTGCCAATAACTCCCCATTTCCCCTTCCCTGGAACTATTAAAAATAGGCTATAAATACACATCAACACCACTTAGTGTAATTCAACCCAATTTTGGCTTTCTTTGAAATGTGTAACTCCTATTTGGGTGCCAAAAGGAACCTAATTGTCCTTTTTCCTGCCCAAGAAAGAATTTTAAAATTGAGAAACTAGGTAACGCAACTTCCGGAAGCCATAACTTTTGAACCGAGTGTCTGATTAACAAACTGTTTGATGTGTTGGAAAGCTTGCGAAGAGATATATCAAGATATAAGCCACTTTTATGGTTATGACAACTTTCTATAATAACTTTTGGGTTGTTTAGGGATGTGTAAGTGCTTCAAATTTGATTCTAGAACTTTTTTTAGGAACCTCAAAAACATAAACTTTAATATCTTGAAATCTAGACATAATCTTGGGATGAAATTTACCAAGAATGTTTATTTGACTATTTCAAATCTTTGGGGAAAATTTCAGACCCAACCGCTTCTCTGATATATGGTTACAAAAAATAATAAGTCCTGGTATTCTTAGTCTTTTTGGAAACTTTGAAGGTTTTGAATCATTATTCAAGCAAATGGGTATTCACAAAAAAATAAAATTGAAATAAATAGAAAATAAAATTATTTTTTTTGGTGATGCAAGATTGCTCCACACCTTTGGATGCTCCTACATCTGACACCCAGGGTAATTTGAGAAGTGACCTTGTCACATCTCCAATGTGTGAGGCAGACCAATGCAGTCAACTTCTACTTTGGCTAACCATGAGGAATCTTCAACAAACCTTCCTCTCCATTTGACCAAGTATTCTTCATACTGCATGTTTCTTGTGCTCCTTCCCACACGACTATCTAAGATTTCTTCAATTT